>CM076579.1:728214237-729647437 GCA_034641835.2 Pinus albicaulis
TTTTGCTCTGTTCTATGCTCATATGTTGTCAAGCCATGTAATATTTCGCCTTTGATGGCTGATGATTAATATATTCAAGAGTGTTGTTATGATATGTGATTCTGAGTATGAATGAGTGTTGTTATAAGCTATGCTTAAAATTTTACTTATCGCTAGTTTAACTGGTTTTCTGAAGATTGCATGTTATGGAATGTTATGTCATGACTATCTAGGACCTTGGTTTAGCTTTGATTCACCTGTTTGGATGTTGTGGGGATGATACCAATCTTCTCCCGATCACCGTAGGGTCGCGGCACACCTCGGGTGAGACTCTCTGCCCTTCGAAGTAGAGTGGAAATGCCGGCGTGAATCTAGACTACGACGGAAAACCTTGTTGGCCCTCAGCCCTGAACCCAGGTCTTCTCTGCGAGACCTGTTCTCTCACCAAAAAATGGTTCCGTTGCTAGGAATTGAAAACAAATTTTGGAGCTAGATCATGGTATCTCGGATCTTCGAAAGAGAAATACGAAGCTGGTGGGATAACCACCTAGACCAATTCATAGCTCAGTAGGTTGAGCTGAGACGACAGAAAGAGAAAATGATTAAATATTTGGTCCTATTCTCTGACTCTGCTAGTGATACCTACGAAAATTTTTTGGGAAAGCTCCCAGAAGAACTCTACAACTAGATGTGGAGGCTTCAGACCAAGACCGTCAAGGGAAAGTCGCGCAAGATCAATCACAAGTGGGCACACGAGGATCTGGTGACCCTTCATCGGTTAAACACCGAATTAACCTGAGCTGTAAATTTTTGGGTGGAATCTACTTTGGAAGGATATATAGTAGAGTTTGCAGCCGAGTGATACCAGTCTTTCTCAAGAGCAGAAGGTACTTTCAGATCTAGGTTAAGGGGGAAACTATTGAAGGAGATTCCCTTGTGGATCAAGGCATTAATGGTAGATGAAGGATTGATGGTATTCCAAAAAGTAGGGATGGAAGCGTAAAACCCCCAGTGCCGGGGGAAGGGACTGAGGGAGAGATGCTATTAGAATTGTGAGAAGGGGGAGTAGGAGTATGGACGTTGAGACTGCCAATAGGCTCAGGGAGCGGTGAGCACTTCGAAGGGCGCAGATTGCAGAAAGGTGGCGAGAGAGGGTGATGAAGGAGTTGAAGAGACAAGGAAGTAGTCAGAAGGAAAAAGAGGAGGCGCCTCAGATGATGAAAGGAATGGATATAGGAGGGTCCCCAGGATATAGGAGGGGTCATGAAAGAAGTGCAACAGGTGTATAGGAGTCTAGCCTAGGTGGATCAAGGAAAGAAGTCTGACGGAGAAGGTACAGACGTGCGCCCAGAGGAGGTGTCCGATGTGGAGATGCATGTTGCAATGGAGAAACTCTTTCAAGAAAGGCCGACGTCCATATATCAAGGTATTCCTAGTCCCCATAGTTCTAGTAGCTCTAATCCTGACCTTCCCCTGGTGCTCTACAAGCCCATAAGTGAAATTTTTGTTAAGTTACGTGAATTAAGTAGATTGCACCATATTCAGTCTCCAACTGGAGCACAAGCTAGTAGCAGGATTGCTAGTGGTACCATCTCACAACCAGGATCCAACAACTTCATTTTAATACCACCCATTCAAGTAAACATGGCAGGATCACTTACACGATACCTAGAATTCTCTGGGAAAGGGAATGACGGCATCGAACAACACTGGTATCTCTGTGAGGCCATCTAGAGGGCACGACAGACACCAGATGTTGGGAAGTTGATAGAGTTTCAGACCACTCTTAGGGAGAGGACCCTACGATGGTTTATGAAATGGTCGGAGGCTCACTCGAATCCAGCGATGGCTGATGTAAAGAGGGATTTCATTAAGGAATTCAAACTACCTTAGACGGACCAACAAGGCCTGTCATAGATGTGGGAGATCAAGCAGAGGGAAGGAGAAACTGCCTGGGATTTGATGCGGAGATTCAAGGATGCCATTGGGAAACTCAGCTATCCATTTGATCCAAACCATCAGAGGGATTGGTTCATTAAGGCTTTATTACCCTTGACCTGAACTCCACTGACTCAACAAAGGATTGACACATTGCAAGATGCCATGGAGCAGGAAATGAATATAGAAGCCATGGCGGGTTACCCGCAAGAGTTCAATGGGGGCACAATGGTATAAGACCCCTTGATAATGCGTTTGCATCATCAAATAGCTAGCCTGACAGAAAAACTCAGGGAAATGCAACCCATGCGACCACTGAGACCAAACGTGTGGTGCACGCACTGTCTCGTGGAGGGACATGTAGCCACAGAATGCCCCCAGTTGCGAGGCCAAACGGTGGGAACATCGACTATAGGAGCACAGGGAGCCCCACCACTAGGAGGGGCTACGAAAATAAGCACCCAAGGGATATACCCACCACAACAACAATACACGAGGTTCCCTTCACAACAAAGTCCATCCACCAATGAATATTGTGAGGTATACAAAAGTATGGGTCATCAACCTCACATGTGTCCGATCTTACAGAAGTATTCCAACATTCCAAATAATATATACTGTGAATTCTATGCCTTGACCACCCACAACACAGAGCAATTCCAAGCACTGGACGCCTTGGTAGAGCAACTGGACCAGCCGTCGTACAGAGTAAATGAAGCTCCCTGAGGAAGAGGGGGAGGCATGAGAGGGGGCCGAGAAGGAAGTAGAGGTCCGGTAAGATGCTATAACTGTGATCAGGAAGGAAATGTGGCTAGAGAGTGTCCACTCCCTAGGAGACGCTGGTGCTCACAGTGCCGCGTTAACTCACATGCAACAAAATATTACCCGAAGCTCATCAAAATATTGGAGGAAAGAGCTAGACAGAGGGGGGCGAATCTGGTAAATGTAGAACCCAGGTTAACAGGAACTCAAACAATGCAAAACGTGGCCATAGTGACACGAGGCAACAAGATAATGGGGGAGGATGCATGCACTATGGACCCCATAAAATTAGTCACGCCAGCATCCCCAAAGCCCTTGATCAAACCCAAATGACAGAAACAATTTTTCCAGGAAGCAGCATAAATGTTTGCCCACCTGGGGGGAAACAAAGGAATCGAGTTACAAAAAATTCAGGGAGACAAGGAAACAAAGAATACTTTTGAAGAATTAATCCAGGAATGGTTCCATCTGTTCCTGAAGATTGTTAATAATGCACCAATTCTGGAACAATTGAAGCAAAACCTAGAAGGGGTGCTAAAACAGAACACAGGAACAAAAGAAGTAGCAGATGCAGACCAGAAATATGCTCAGAGAATAAAAAGAAACAAATGAAGGAAGGGAAAGGAATTCTGAGTGAACAAGCAAGTGGCGGGATTCCAGATTAAGGACACCATGCTTGATTTGGGATCTGATGTCAACATCTTACCAAGGAAAACTTGGAAGCACTCAGGAGGCCAAGATTGACATACTCTCTGATCCAACTTCAAATGGAAAACTAGTATTGCATTGTTCCCATTGGCCGACTGGAGGAGGTTGAGGTTGAAATTGCAGGGGTAAAAACATTTACGGATTTCTAAGTCATTGACACCATGGGGGATAAGGATCTGTACCCAACACTGTTGGGAATTGATTGGGCTTTTGAAAATTATGCGGTAATTGATCTAAAGAAAAAATTAATGATCTTCGAGGACGGGGAAATCAGAGTCACTCAACCACTCGACCCCTACTAAGGACTGAGATACACAGAGACTGTGGATAATAGAGAAGATGCTCAGCTCTTGGACCATCTCTACCAAATTACTGTCGGAAGAAGGGTAGAATACATCAACCCGATAGCAGAAGGCTCGGTAAACTGGATAAGTATCCAAAGCTCAGAATTAGGATCAGAACAAGCATGGGACGATTAGCAACAAGGAGGCTACGAAAAAAACATAAAGAGGTGTGCCAATGTTGCAAGAGTCAATTGGATTGGGGCTGAAATTCAGGGATACCCAATCTTGTCAGATATGAATGTTGTAAGTGTTTTCATAGCCAAAATAGAAAACATGGTGCCAGAAGGCAAGAGAGTACCCTTGATGGACATGGCACTACAATCCACATCTGCAAGATGGTGGAGTAACCATTGCGATTCACTGACGCAATGGGATGAGGTGAAAGCAGTAATGAAAGCCAGATTTCAAGAGGAGAAGGAGCCCAGGGGGAAGGATCGGTACCAAGGGGATGCAAGCCCCAGAACCAATCTGAAGAAATGTGAAGCACAATGGAGATCTGATGGTTACCCCAAGGAACTGTGGGTTCACAGGTTTATCCACTCCCTGAACTTAATCCTGAAGGTCTGGTACTTAACAGAAGAAAAGAGAAGAGGGACCCACAATTGGCAGGAAGTTGCGGAGAAATTCATACAGTGTTTCACCTTTGAAGGACAAACAGAGCAGATTACACAAACTTTGCAAGCTATCAAGCAGGTATTGTTCTTCCCTGATAGTCGATAGACAGATGAGCAGTCACTTCAGTACCAAGGTATCCAACAAAAGGTGGCATGTCAGAAGATTAATAGTGAGATGGACGATGATAACCTGAAGGATCTTAGGCACCTGTATTTCGAAGAAACAGAGGGGGAGATGGACAATAAAGAAGAACCAAATACAAAAGGTATCCACCTCCTGCCTCTCAAAACTAAAAAGGTAAATATTGGGACAGAGGACAAACCCAAGCTGGCGACCATTGGAGACAACTGGGATGAGCAAACAACAAAGGAAATATTTATTCTACTTGAGGAGTATGAGGACTTGTTTCCGTCATCAGTAGCATATCTCAAAGGTATAAAAGGAGATATGGGGGAAATGAGGATAATACTAAAGCCTGATGCTAGGCCGGTGAAACATACACCATATCGTCTAAAGCCAAGGGTGAAGGAAAAAGTGAAAACAGAGATCGAAAAAATGCTAAAGGCCAGGCTAATATTTCCTGTAGAAGAGGCAGAATGGGTAAGCCCCATAGTTATACAAAGAAAAAAGGAAAAATCAGAAATATGAGTCTGCGTAGATTACAGAAGGTTAAATAATGCCTGTATCCATGATCCGTTCCCTACCCCATTTAGTGACGAAGTCTTTGACAAATTTGCATGGAACGAGGCATACTCGTTCACCGATGGCTTCTCAGGATACCATCAGGTGAGAATAGTAGAAGAAGACAAGAAAAAGACAACCTTCACCATATAATGGGGCTCCTTCAAATACAATGTGATGCCATTCGGATTGAAGAGTGCACCTACAATTTTCTCTCGCATTGTGATAGCAACATTTCATGAATACATCCACAAGTTCTTAGAAGTATATATGGACGACTGGACTGTGTATAACATGCTGAAATATCATGCGAACCTGCTAAGAGTAATGTTTGATAGGTGTAGAAAACTACAGATCTCATTGAATCTGAAGAAGTGTATATTTTCCGTACCATTCGGAACACTGCTGGGGCATGTGGTATGTAATCAAGGTGTCTGCGTAGATCCAGCCAAAGTAGCAGTGATCATCAATATGGAGGCATCAAAGACCGTCAAACAACTAAGGTCACTTGTGGGACACACAGGTTACTACCGAAATTTCATCCGCAACTACGCCAAAATAACATCGCCCTTAGAAAGACTGTTAAAAAAATCAGAGCAATTCCAGTGGACAGAAAACTGCAGAGAGGCACTGGACGTGCTGCAAGAAAAATTGGTGAGTGCACCAATACTAGTCCACCCGAATTGGGACAAACAGTTCCATGTACACATTGACATGTCTGGCATGCGCTTGGTGTGGTCCTAGCTCAACCGGGGGACACTTTAGTCGATCATCTGGTATATTTTTCCAGTTGCAAGCTCTCAACAGCAGAGCACAACTACACAACAATAGAGCGGGAGGCACTGGAAATGGTGAAATATCTCCAAAAATTCTACCACTACCTATTGGGAGGTAAGTTCAAATTATTCATGGATCATTCCGCATTAAAATATCTGGTAACAAAGCCAGTCTTAGAAGGGAGAATCTGCCGATGGCTCCTACTTTTCCAAGAACTCACATTTGAAGTAATTGTAAAGCCTGGAAGGCTCAACGTAGGGACTGATCACTTGTCCTGACTAGAGAATGGAGAAAGTGGAGGATCTCTAGATGATCAGCTACTGGATGCTGATATTTTCAGAGTAGAAGCCATCCCGGACTACCTGAATGAGATATCGACCTACCTTACCACGGGACAGTGTCTGCAGGAATATACTACAACACAAAAGAAACATCTGGTAGTTTGACCTACAGAATATCAGCTGATAGAAGGACAACTATACAAGATGGGGCTAGACCAAGTTCTTCGAAGATGTGTTCTGGAGCATGAAAGGGAAGCTATACTATGGGAAAGCCACAATGGTGTCGCAGGAGGGCACGTGGGAGCGAAACCAACAACGCGCAAAGTACTACAAGCAGGCTTCTGGTGGCCAACAGTGCACAGGGACAGTAAAGCGTATGTTCATATATGTGACGTATGTCAATGGACCGGATGACGCTCCCACAGGGATGAGCTTCTACTTCATCCCATAAAGATACTCCAGCCATTCAAGAAATGGGTAGTCGATTTTGTAGGGTCAATTACGCCACCTGCAAGAAATTCAAAGGCAAAGTACATAATCAAAACGACCGACTACTTGATCTGCTGGGCAGAAGCTGCGCCAGTAAGGAACTGTACTGCAGATACTGCTGCTAGATTCATATTTGAAAACATAATCAGCCAATTTGGGTGTCCAAAAAGCCTAACCAGCGACTAGGGTACACATTTCATCAACGACATCATTAATTCCCTACTGCAACAATTCCTGATACAACACCATAAAAGAAGCCCGTATCATCCACAGGCAAATGGCACAGTGAAAGAATTTAACAAGATACTGGAAAAAGGCCTGATAAATATATGCAACGCGGAGCGCGATGATTGGGACGAACGGATACCAGAAACCCTGTGGGAATACCACACAATGGTAAAGCGACTACACAACCAAACACCATTCCAGCTGGTCTATGGCAGAGAAGCGGTAGTCCCAGCAGAATTCATAGTACCAAGCCTTCTGATCGCCACAACGCTACAACTATCTGAAGAGGAATATTTAAAAGAGCAATTACACGAGTTACAAGAACTTGAGGAAGGACGGTTCCTTGCGAAGTTTCACCAGACGGTAGAAAAGAAGAGGCAGAAAGTTTGGCATGATCGACATATCAAACATAAGACTTTCAAAATTGGAGGAAAGGTCTTACTCTATGAAAACAAGTTCCAAAAGTTCCCAGGGAAATTACAGATGCATTGGCTGGGACCATTTCATGTCATAGAGATCAAACCGTCGGGAGTAGTTTGATTGGCACAGTTAAACGACCAGGTTCTACAAGGATGGGTCAATGACGCACGCCTGAAACCCTACCAGGAGTAAGTTTTTCATTTCAAATTCAATAACTCTCGCAACCGAGAGGAGTACGTAGGGTAGATTAGCGTCAATAACTCTCTCGCACCCGAGATGACATAGATAGGTTACTATAATATAATAAATATCACCTCAGTTGCGGAGACCGCAACGCAACCATTAGTGGTCAGGGAGGGGTAGTGTCCAGCGGGTCGTCCACGTCAGGAAGAAAAGCATGCCGAACATCAATCCATCATCATTTATAATAGTACCAGTGTCAGTCCATAGGATCACCAAGATTTGGAAATAATTTTTATAATTAGCATTATCCATACTGTAGTAAATTTTTCATAATTAGTCATAACCACCAGCCGTCGCGTCTACCCAAATCCCAAAACCACAGTCAGCAGTGTTAGAACCCACCTCAGCAGCTAACTGATCGCACGATCATAGCCGCGGGAGAAGCCAGGGAAACATTAATTAGTTATGGGGTCTCATCAACCTCACATGTGTCGGTTACTTACATAACCTACATGCAAAAAAGCGCGCGAATGCCGGAAAAATTCAAGTTAGAGTTAGAAACCTCTGAAAGAGCAAGTGTTACACTGAAAACTGTCACCTTGACATTCTGCTGACTGTATGAGCTTATTATTACTCATACTTCCTCCTTTTGCAAGTCTAATATACCAGCTCCTCATATCAAGCTTCAAAATCAGAAGAAAATCCCTAAAATCCCCTAAGAATTGGTATCGCACTTTCTCTATGCATTCCCTGCGGTCTCGCACCTAAATCTCAGCCTGCATGCGGAACCATACCGCACGTTCTTTGTGTAATGGGTGCGGACCTCTGTAAAACATAAAAAGGCGAGAAAATGAAGATAAAAAGTGAATTCCAGGTGAATTCTAGAAGATTCTAGACGGGAATTTTTGGAATGGATACGCTTTGAAGCTGGTTCATGCATCCCTCTCTTAATGGAGCTAACCCCTTGATGCAAGGAGCTTATCCCTTTGAAGGAGGATTCTATCCCTTCATATTTGGAACTAGAAACCTCCTCTCTTTCACTATAAAAAGAGGCCTTGGGTAGCCTCAAAGGGAGTTCAAGCTTATGAGATTTGAAGTTAAATGCTGTGGAGATTTAGACTTGAGTAACTTAAGACTTTCTGTGAGGTTAAATCACTCATCCTCATTTGTCTTAGTTCAAAGAGTGCAATGCTTGTCAGAGTAAAGGAGATTCCTGCTTCGGACCCCGGGAGGACCTGCACAACATCAAGGCACAGGTTGTAAAGGTTTTCTATTTTTAAAGTTAATACAAATATACTCATTTCTCTCATTAAACTGTCAATTTGTGGTTTATTTCATAAATTCCTTGATCATTATGATAAGTATGATTTATGATAATGTCTATACAGGTGCTGCTTAATCTTTTTCCTTGTTTGTAATTGCAGATATACGAAGGACGTTATTTCAGTGCACGGGAAGGACTTCAACAAAATCAAGTAAGCAAGCAAAGCGTTGGACATAAGGTAGGCCTTGCACCCGTATAGTGTTTTTATAAATTGCATATGCTTAGAGAGAGATTAGTATAATTGGTTGTTTGTTGCTAGTTACCTTTTGTACTAGAGAGATCGGTCTTGTCCACAAGACGGATTAATCTACACAACAAAATGGCGACTCCACTGGGGAAGAACTTGTTTGTTCTTGGTTCTCTTTGATTTTTGACTTGAGAAAAGGTTTCTTTTTCTGGTTTTTGATTGATTCACATCTGTCTGGGTGTTTTAAATTTTTTCTGTTTTTGAAAATTTAGAAGTATTTTGGATTTTTCTATCATTTTTGCTAGGACCGCACTCTGCATAACTGTTACAGTGCGGGCAGTTTCGCACGTTATTTATAGAATACAGTGTGGGACCGCACCTGTAAACACTGCTTGCATGCGGACCCTGTAAAAATTTTGAAAAATTTCTAGGTTTCTTTTTCTGGCTAATTTTTAGATCTTTGGTTTCTGCCCAGACTGGTTATTGTGTCTATCAAGAATTCATTGTTTATGAACTCCAACAGTGTTAGTGTTTTGAATGATTTTCTAGGAGGTTTTGCCGATTGGATTATTTTTCCTGTTTGGTCTTTGTAGTGATTCAAACTTTTGACAATTTGCAGTATCTCAGATCACATAAGATCTCTTTTTGTCTCTTGAATCCGACCTCATTGTGAAAACATCCTAGATTGAGAAATTAAGCCTTTTTTATTTCTTTGCAAATCTTCGAAAAGAACTTGCTTTAAAGTTTTGAATTTCATTTATTCTTTGAGTGTTTTGAAAAAACATATTTTGAGTGTTTTGATCTGTTTGATAGATTCTTAGTTTGCTGAACAACTAAGAGAAACATTCATAAAAAAAAAACTCTAAAAAGCTTTTACTCAACTTAGATTAGTTTTTTTTAGATTAGTCTTCATAAGTTTTGAATAGTTTTAATTTTCGTAGATTTCTTTCGAAAGAGAATTGTTTTGTAGCTTCTTGTTTGGAAAAGAAAATAGTTTTTCTTGTGAGCTTTGATAGTTTAACGAAAAGACAAAATGTTTCTTTCACTTAGTTTTCATGTTTGAAGAAGAAATTTGAAAGTTGCATTCTCTAACTCTTCTTTAGATAGAAAATTCATTGAAAGAAAAAAGAATCGAATATCATCATAGGTGCATTTTAGTGTTTTTGGAAGTCGAGTCTTCACATCATACAAAGTTTCATTTCCGCGCCCATTTGACTTAAGAAACATCTCTTAAAAGTAACGCTTAAATAAAATTCATCTAGTAATCTTTTTATTTCTAGGGCTCTCATCACCAACATAGCTTAGGCTAGTATCTTGGAGTAGGGAGTAATTAACTCTCCAAGGTAGATAAAACAAACAAGTAGATATATCTTGCGGTAGGAAGAATTCCAGTTGTTGCATGTATGCTCCGGGAAGCTCCTCTTAAAGGAGTTAAGCACGAGATCATATCTGAACCAGTGGGGTAATCAATCCTTCCTCATTGGGAACGATAGAAGATATACACGTATTAAAAACGGTAAACCTCGGATAGACCATTGTCGAGGAGCGAGGGGTCACTTGTCGGTAAACCTTGGATTCTGTTCAAGGAGCCTTCAAGGGGATTGAGCTTTGTTACTCTACCCTTGCGTGTGTGTCGGATCGTAGACTGTTCCCCCAGGTATATTTGTTTCAGTTGGTAACCTTAGAGGCCATAATCTTTAGGATTCTTTCCTAAGGTGACGTTGGAGGGAAGATCCCACTGTACCTGGAACAGACGTCGACTAGACTCACTTGGACTCTCTGGGGGGTTCTCTTCACTCGAGATGGTTATGTGAAGAAACTTGTGCCACTCTGTTTCATTAAGCAGGTTGTCGGGGTAACTGTTCCAACCGCCCTTTTCGTGTTAAAACTCTACTAAGTTGGATTTCATCACCAACTAGTGATTTTAGTACGAAAAGTTACTTGTTTGTGTGTGGTTTGAACTCTTAGATTTTTTAAGCGTATGATTCAATTGTTTGTTTCTTAGAGACTTTAGGTGTTTTCATTGAAATTTTTCTTTGTTTGCGTGTGATTAGATAATTTTTCATCGTGGCGGAATTGCCGAGACAATCCCGGAGAATACAAGGGAAACCCCCTGAATTTACACCAGGTCATCTTGAAGAGCTTCGAGCTCTGGTACCACACAGTAGCCGTAGACTTAGATCAACAGAAGCTGAAAGCTCTGCTATTGTGATACATCCCGATCATCAAATTCCTACAACAGAATATATTCAAGAACCGATTTTAGTTTCTGAAGTCACTGAAAATATTTCTCCTACTGGAGAATTATCTGACGAACCTGAAATCTCTGAGCCTGAAACTGAATCTTCTGTGTTAGAAACATCCTCAGGATTTATCTCACCAACTTCTAGCGATCCAGGTTCACCAAGGGTTAGAAATATCATTACTGAAAATCTTCCTTCTGGACTAATTTCTATAGAAGAACTTACTAATCCAGACGAAGACATATCTCTTCCCAACTCCCCTCAATCGTTAAATCTTAGGGAGCGTGAATCTATTTTCTACAGCCCTATTCGAACTAATCCCTGGTATCTTTCTTTAACCGATTTTTTAGAGAATCCGGGTCTTGCTTTCTATCCACCTCGAGTTCCATTTCATCCTACACCCAGAGGTTACTATCCGTCATCTATTATGGCTGGAGAGTCATCCATGTTTTCGCAAACGCCTGAATCTTTTTTACATGGTGGTCCTTCTGTTCCTGCGGGATATCAGTCTTTGTCTGGTCCTTTCTCAGGAGCAACTCCTCAACCTATCGAAAATGTGTTATCATCTGGTCTTGGTGGACTTAAAATTGAAACGTCGAACGCAGAGCAAGTTTATATGATGTCTGGTAACGTTCCTAATCCTCAAGCTCAAGGCAGTCAGTTTCCTTCTGGGGTTCAACCTCAGGGAACTCAGTTACCGTTTGGGGGGAAACCTCAGGGTGGTCAATTACCGCCTGGGGGGCAACCCCAAGGTAGTCAATTACCATCCGGGGCTCAACCTCAAGGTAGCTTTTTTCCAGGACAAACTGTGGATCAATATTATTTTGGGGGGCAACCCCAAGGACAGTACATACCTCAAGGTTACCAACCTCAAGGACAGTACATTCCTCAAGGTCAACCCCAAACTCAATATGCTCTTCAGGGTCCTCAACAACCCCAACTTCAGTACGTGCCTCAAGGTTATCAACCTCAAGGGCAGTACCCAATGCAAGGTTACCAACAGCCTTCTGGTCAACCATCTGTTCAAGGAGCCCGAACTTTACCTTATTATCAACCCTACGTTCAACCAGGTTTTGGTCCTTACGTTCAACCTTCTACGGGACAATACCCTGGAATGATGGTGTGGGATCCGTCCCAATATCAACAGCCTTTGCAGCCTACTGTGCAGTTACCTTATCAACCTGGTCAGCCATTGGTTTCTGGTTCAACCCAGCAACCTGTTCAGCCAGCTATTCAAACTCCCGCACCTAGTTCAGTTCAGCAGACTGGGCCTAGTACACCTCAGACTCCGCCCCAAACTGCTGTAACTGCTGCAATGTCTGTTCAACCTGTTACACCTATTTCTGGAGTATCTGTAGCCCCGAGTTCGGCTATCTCGGTATCCGTGCAAATCCCTCAAGTCTCTGTACCTCAGTCAGGACCTTCAGCTCAGACTACAGTTCAGATGCCTGCAGGACAAGCCGGTACAAGTACAGTTGTTACGAGTCAACCTCAGTTTACTTATCAACCGTACCAAGGACAGCCGCAATACGGTCCCTATGTTCAGAATCCAAGCTATCAGCCATACCCTGGTTATACTTATCAACAACCTCAGTATGGTCTGATTCATCCTGGTTATCCGGGAGGTTATACAATACCCAATGCTAATCCGATTCCTAGTTATCCCGGGTATCCGCCTCCTGGATCTGCTTTGGCTTCT
Organism: Pinus albicaulis; assembly: GCA_034641835.2. Taxonomy (NCBI): domain Eukaryota; kingdom Viridiplantae; phylum Streptophyta; class Pinopsida; order Pinales; family Pinaceae; genus Pinus; species Pinus albicaulis. The sequence goes on from CM076579.1 coordinate 728,227,096, forward strand.
CAAGGTTTTCGTGACCCTAACCGTCAGTTACCGTTCATCGCAACTTTGGACTTACCAGATTTGACGCGCCTTACTAATGATCCTATTTTTTATTATCAGAACTGGCCGTCAATGCCTCATAAGTTGCCCAGTGACATACCAAAATTTGAAGGTAAGTCAGGAGAGGATCCATCAAATCATGTGATGACTTATCACCTTTGGTGTGCATCTAATTCGATTATTGATGATTCAATTCGCTTACGTCTTTTTCAAAGGACACTCATAGGTCTTGCAGCCAAATGGTACATTGAGTTGCCACGAGTCTCGTTTCATAATTTCAGTCAGTTAGCAACGTCTTTCTTAACTCATTTCCAGTTGCCTGTCAGATACGACAATGGCACAGAATTATTAACTTCACTAAAACAATCTACGTCCACGTATATTTCCGATCATATTCATGAGTGGCGACGTAGACGACGTTTGGTGAAGGTTTATATTCCGGATCAAATTTTGGCAGAATGGTTTGTGAAATCATTACTGCCTAAGATCACTGAAGATGTAGCTAAGGCTGGTGTTGTTACTGAAGAGCAAGTAATTTCTCAGGCTCAGTACCTAGACCTCGTCTATACGCAGTCAGGTACTTTACATGAAAAAATTCCCGATTTACCCAAACAAGGTCAAATAGCTGCTCCTCCTTCCGGGTCTCATGCCGCTGACGGTATGATTGGTACAGTTAGTTCTAAAAGTAAGAAGAAATCCTCAAAGAATTCTTCTCCAATCATAACTTTACCTGATTCCCCGAAGGGAGAATCCTCTCAAGAAGTTTCTGCCGATATTCATGTCGTTGAAACATCTACGGCAAAATCAAAAACCAGTGGTAAAAAGAAAGGGAGGAATAAAAACAAGAAAAATTCGAAAGAGAAAACAGATAGAGAAGAATCCAATGATGAGAAACGTAAACCTCGTTATCCTTGCTTCATTTGTGAACAAGATCACTTCACGAAAGAATGCCCATATAGAGAAGAGGTTACGAAACTCATTAAAGGATCGCAACAACCTGCTTTCTTGAAGGATCCTTTTCTAGTTCAAGATAGTAAGATGATTGGTTCTTCCTCGACCACTTTAGAAGAGCCTATTATGATGATGTCTCATATAAGGGTTGCGACGCGATCGCAAGATTACGGTTCTAAGAATCCCGTCGATGGCAAAGAAGGAGAGTCTTCCAATGCCAACGCATCAAATACAACTCCTCCTGTTTCCGGTCCACTACAGATCGAGAAACAAAATCCAGACTTGATAATCAAGCCGCCTGCTAAAGGTGTTCTTCGTAAATCAGCTTTCAATCCACATGCGAGAGCTGCTCAGAATTACAACATTGTTGAAGATTTAGCTATTTCTCCTTCAGCAATGTCGGCTTTGGAAGTGCTGCAGTCGTGTCCAGCACAGCGTAAATTGTTATTGTCTGCCATAGGAGCTGTTGATGTTAATGATTCTAACCTTATAATCTTCGATTTAGAAACTAGTACACCACGTCTTCCTCATCAAATGGATTTCCAGATTCCAGTGTTAGTAAAAAACAGACCTATTTTTCGGACTGTGATTGATGAGGGAGCTTCAACGTGTATTATGTCGCTTCAGTGTTGGAAATCTCTTGGTTCTCCTACACTTAACCAATCTCCGACGATTCTAAAATCTTTTGATGGTCGAGGTTTTCAACCTTATGGTATTTTGCAGGATTTACCCATAGGGGTTGAAGGGAAAATTGTTAATCTAGATGTGGAAGTGGTTGATGCCCCTCTAGATTACAACCTTCTACCGGGTCGTAGTTGGTCTTATGCTATGACTGCTGTTGTCTCTTCGGTCTTTCGACTTATAAAATTTCCATATCAAGGAAGGATCGTGACAATAGATCAGTTAACTTATTTTTCGTCAGACCCAGCCTCTACAGAAACAATCCAGCATGTTGGTAAAATGACTATCCCTTATAAGGATGTTGGAGTAGGTTTGGTTAAAGATTCTGGTTTGCTAGGAACTTTTTCCTTTCCTCCTCCTAACGTATCGTCTTCTACTGCAACTATTCATATGATTTCGTCAGACACAGTTATGTCTGATGATCCTTGGATTTTACCTTCAGAATCCGAGATCGACTCATTTGATGGCGCGATGCCTTTGAGTCCATTTGAAATTTCGTACCAGACTGTACAGTATTTTTCCAACCCCTTTTCAACCGAAATCGATCCAATGAATGGGATCCAAGAGGAATCGCTTTCTATTTCTAGTTCAGACGCAACGACATTTCCTGAAATTGTTCATACAGATGAGCAAATTCGTGAGTTTTTGTCTGTTGATGATTTACCATGGGAAGATCTCCATCATAGGTCTTCATTCTTACCCGAATTAGATCATTTTGAAAATGATTTCGCTTCAATTTTTACTGCTGAATATGCCAAGGAACCTCAGAATCCATTGAAAAATCCTGATTCTGAATTAAATTTAGAAAATATATCTAGAACGGTTCCAACTGACATTTCAGTAAAGCCAGGAATAATTGAAAACATTCATATAGGTGCTTGTTGTTCAGACGAAGAAATTCAGACTTATAAAGCCCTATTTCAAGAATTCCGTGACGTGTTTGCCTGGTCTTACGAAGAAATGCCAGGAATTGATCCATCGATCGTAGTACATGAAATTAAGACTTACTCGGATGCTAAACCTGTTCGTCAACGATTACGTCAAATACATCCTAGGAAAGCTGCTGCTATAAAAAATGAAGTTGAAAAATTACTTCGCGCAGGATTTATTTATCCAATTCCCTTAACGGATTGGGTATCGAATATTGTTCTTGTGACTAAAAAACAAGGAACAATAAGAGTATGTATCGATTATAGGGATATTAATCGAGCGTGTCCAAAAGACAATTATCCAACTCCCTATATCGATCAGATAATCGACGATTGTGCTGGAAGTGAACTTTTTTCCTTTATGGATGGTTTTTCTGGCTACAATCAAATAAACATACTCCCTGCAGATCAACCTAAAACAGCTTTCATTTGTCCATGGGGAACGTTTGCCTATTGTAAACTATCTTTTGGACTTAAGAACGCTGGAGAAACTTTTCAACGGGCTATGTCTTATGCGTTTCATGATATTAAGCACATTGTTCAACCATATCTTGATGATTTACCTGCTCATTCATTACGTAGGGCCGATCATCCCACTCATTTACGAGCAATTTTTATGAGATGTCGGCATTATCGGATAAGGTTGAATCCGCATAAATGTGTTTTCTGCGTAGAATCGGGTCGTCTACTGGGATTTGTTGTCTCAAAATCAGGCATTCGTGTTGATCCTTCGAAGGTCGAAGCTATTGTTAAATTGCCTCCTCCTTCGACATTGCGCCAACTCCAGAGTTTGCAGGGGAAAGCAAACTTTTTATGTAGATTTATTCAGAACTATGCCGAGCTTGCAAAGGGTTTTACCCGGTTGTTGAAACAGGACATTCCGTTCTTTTGGGACGAGGTCGCTAATCGATCTTTTGATGCACTTAAACACGCGTTGACCCATGCACCGTTATTGCATCCTCCCAACTACAACCAAGATTACATTTTGTATCTCGCTGCTTCTCATTCCACTATTGGGATGGTACTAGTTCAAGAAGATGAATCTCACAACGAACATGTGATTTATTATCTTAGTCGAAATTTGAATCCGACTGAAATCAAATACACACATGTGGAGAAATTGGCCTTGGCAGCTGTTCAAGCTGTCCAACGTTTTCGACATTACATATTGTTACGTAAAACTACAGTAATTTCTGATTGCAACCCTATGATGTATATTTTGACCAGACAATTGCTAGGGGGCAAGTATTCTAAATGGATAGTTATCCTACAAGAATTTGACTTGGAATTTGAAAAATCCAAGGCAAAGAAGTCTTTGGTTTTTGCGAAACTAATGTGTGATTTTCCCTCTACTGATATTGAAACAGTGGCAGAAGAGTCCATTGTGGACGAATCTTTGTTTCTTATCAGTACGCTTGATCCATGGTATGGGGATATTATTGTATATCTCCAAACCCAATATTTTCGGCCTGAAATTTCATGAACTCAACGACGGAAAATACGCTTCCAATCCCAACAATATAACATCATTGGTGATACTCTTTATCGACGAGGAGCGGATTCTGTTTTCCGACGTTGTTTAACTCATGAAGAAGCTGAAAAGGTACTAAATGACTGTCATTCTAGAGCATGTGGCGGTCATATGTCTGGGTATGCCACTGCCCAAAAGATATTGCGTGCAGGTTATTTCTGGCCAACATTATTTAAAGATTGCATTTATGCGGTTCGGAAATGCCACAACTGTCAGATTTTTGATAGAAAAATGCGCGCGCCACCCGCTCCTCTTCACCCTATAATTGCTGTTGGTCCATTTGCAAAATGGGGTATCGATTTTATCACATGTAACCCTCACTCGGCCGGGGGGCATGCCTATATTATTCTCGCTGTAGATTATTTTACGAAATGGGCCGAGGCGATGCCTACATATTCAGCTGACGGCAAGACTGCTGCAACATTCGTGTTCAATCACATAATTGCTAGGTTTGGTGTTCCTCAAGCTATTATTACATATCATGGAAGTCATTTTCGGAACATCATGATGACTGAATTAACAGAACAACTTGGCCTACGCCACGATAATTCCACTCCGTACTATCCACAAGAAAATGGCCTGGTTGAAGCTATTAATAAAGTTTTAGTCACCATGATTAAACGAATCATTGGTATTCACAAGACGAATTAGCATTCCATGTTATTTTCAGCGCTTTGGGCATATCGAACCTCAGTCAAAACATCAACGGGTTTCACTCCTTTTCAACTAGTTTACGGTTTAGAAGCCGTGCTACCAATTGAATGCGAAATACCGTCACTAAAATTAGCCATAGAATTACTTCCAGCTACGTCTGAAGAGGAAAAACGTTTCTTGTACTTGGCCCAATTAGATGAGAATCGACGAAGTGCTGCAATAGCAAACGAGGCTCATGTTAAAAGGATAAAAGCTCAGTATGACAGAACTGTGACCCCTCGAAATTTTTCAGAAGGAGAAATTCGTGCCTATGTGGCATGGTCCTTACATTGTGAAACGAAAGTTAGCAAAAGGGGCTTATGAGTTAGTAGATTTTGACGGTGTCCCTTTGGATAAACCCAGAAATGGGCTTTATCTAAAGCGATATTACGCTTAAACAAGGTGTGGAGATTTTTGTTAGTTTAGATTTCTTTACTGCTGGTGTGTTTTAGATTAGAAAAGTGTGCCTAGTTTAGAAGTGTGTTTTTGTCACTATGACTGCTTATCTGAGTTTTACTCTTGATATTGCAGATGTCGACGTCTCTTCAAACCTACATTGGTTTTGCCGATGGTGCTTGTCGTAGTACATGGAACATTTCTTCCGCAGCTTGGGTTATCTATTCACCCTCTGACGAGTTAGTATCCATGCATGGGGTAAGCCTTGGTCAAACAACAAATAACATTGCCGAGTATAGTGCAGTGATTGAGTTATTATCTGAGTCCATATCATTTGGGATTCGGAGTTTGATTGTAAGGTTGGATTCTGAACTTGTTGTATTACAGCTTAACAGGGTTTATACCATTAGAAATCCGGTGTTATTACGGTTATTTTTGAGAGTTCGTCTCTTGGAACGTGAATTTGATTACATTGAATATCAGCATATTCCAAGACATTTGAATACATTAGCAGATTCAATTGCTTCTAGTATGATAAATAGACATTTGCAATAATTAAAAGTAGTAAAACAAACAACATTCATTCATGTACGCAGATAGTCGTCAAAATAGTGATATATATATCATAGGAGTGTGTTCAAAAAATATACATCGTCTTCGATCATAGGTTGGAAACACCTTATGATCGGCAAAAATGATAACACAAAAGTACAAAAATGAGTCTACATGATCATCTCATCACTGATGATGATCTCGATAGGAAACAACTGCTCGGGCCACTCTACATAGGAACCTCTTGAAAGGTCCTGGGACTCCAATCACATATCTTTGTAGCCTGAGAGGGATGTCATCTATGCTCGTCTCTGGTATATCTAGAGTCAAGTGTTCTAGATGATGTTCCAAATCAGTCAAAATCTCTATTGATTGGCCTGCTGGGGCTGGTGCGGGCGCAACTGGTTGTCTCCTCTCGAAAGGTTGGAGATGAGCTGGACGTTGTGGACCCACATCTGTATTTGAAAAACTTTTGGTTATTAGTTTTCTAAGACGATAAAAAATTAAAAAATTTTAGAACTTAGCAAACGTTGAAAATGTTTTACCTGAATCATCCCACTGTTCCCCTGCAGGGAGAGACATCTCTCTATCTCCGCGGAAATCTATCCCTGCATACGGAAAATCCTCTATCGTAAAAATTTGGCGATCCAGCCAATGAAAATATGAAACAGGGAACCGTACAATCTCAGTGCCCTCGATAGCATGACGAGCCATCAGCGCGGACCAGCGAACCATTCTTGGTTCTCGAGGTCGACCGGCATCAACTGAAATACTCTGTGGAGCTAACTAAGGAATCCTCTCCAAAGCAAAAGAAACGACAATGGAACCATATCCAAAGTTTTTTAGTTTCCCGGTTTTTGCTCTGGTAAGTTGGCCTTTTATATTTGCCAACACAGCTTCGCACCAGTTGAAGATGGTGCCGCGAAAACAGTCCACAGCAATGCACATTTGGAAACCAGTAGCTACATGAAGCGCGACGCTCCCACATAGTTTGGTAACAGTGAATGCTATAACTTTCAGTTCAGGACGGATGATATGTTTTATGTCAATCCGTTTGTCCCGAGGATCTGCCTGATCATTGCAAAATTCGAGTTGAAGACTAGCGACAGTCTGGACACCTGGCCTAGTCCCAAACAAAGATACATGTTCGCCCCTCTTGGACAAACCAGTCAAAAAGTATATATCCTCCAGCTCAATTTCGAGCCGGTGGCCACCAATGAAGAAACACTGGTCCTCCACATGCCATCTGTCTACCAACCATGTTAAGAGTTCCACTTGTGCCCTCATGCCAGAGATGGCCCAGAATTTGTATAAGCAGCATGCTTTTAACGCCCTTTGTGTGGGCAAATGGAGTATTACAGCTTCATCCACTTCCTCATGTTCCCTTTCTCGCCAAATAAGCATCTTGTTAATCCTGCAACACAAAATAAGGCATATTAGAATGATTTCATTTAAAAAAATTTGGCAGAAATTTGAGAAAACCGTGCTTTAAATTTAACCGCGCGGGTACCGCACCCGCTCTTTGTAAACAGAGCGTAGCTCCGCACGCGAGGTGTGTTCCGGGTGCGGTACCCTCGATTTTTTCCCGTTCAGAAAAAATCGGGGTCCGCAGGTAACCTGTGTCCCGCCTGCAGACCCCGCGGGCGCATTTTTTGACCAATTTTTGCCCTAAAAAATCAAACTAAAGCCTAAAAACGAATTTTAAACGGATGAAAAACAAGATAAGGAGGTCGTGGATTACCTGGGGCTGACGATTTTCGATTCCAACGGTTGAATTTTCCAGAATCTTCACGGGAACTTTTTTATCCAAAAGCTTTTTACTTTTCACTCTGCAACTGAACGGTAAAAATGAAATAGAAAAAAGTCCTTTTTATAAGTTTTTTCGAATGAATGAATTGTAAATTTATTTATTTTTCACTTTAAAAGGGATATTTTTGAAAGCATTTTTATTTATCTTAAACAAGTATGTGTAATGTTTTGAGTTTTTGTGCAGAAACAGGATTTTTCAGGTGAAATGATCATTTTTCAACAAAGAGCATACTTTTATCACTTTTTCGGACTCTTTCAAAAATTTTACGAAAAAGCGAAACTTTGGAGTCCTCTTTAAGCCCTTTTCAGACTCTCTAAATATGAAAAGATTGTCGAGTACTTGACTATTCGAACTCGTTAAAGTAAATGAACAGTCGTCCCTTCAGTATAAGTTTACCCCTTTTACGGACTGAAATGGACTATTTACGAAAAAGGTATACGTTGACTAAATACGGTCAATAGAGTTCTCTCCCGCATTATTTTATCCTTTTTCGGGCCCGAGAGACTAAATTTACGAAAAAGTACACCCATGGAGTTTTCTTAAGTTTTTCTTCTGACTCCCTAAAACTGAAAAACACCGAGTTTCTCCTATAATGGACTCGTTAAAACTTAACAGTAAAGGACCTGTTTAATTTTCAACAGGAACGAACCACTCCTTCTTAGGGTTCGAATTTTAAACTAAGTTGGACTCATCCGAAGGGTGAGCTTATAACCAAGCAAATGTTATCCTCCTCAAGCTTGTCAAAAGTAAAGAGGTACTTGCCAGAAATGGTGGGGGAAAAGAGAGAAAAATGAGCATGTTTGTTGTATTTTAAAATTGTCCGAAAACTCAGTCGACCACTCTTGGACACGACACTTATATTCACCTGGGTTGGGAAATCCTTTGTCTAACAGTTAATCAAACCACATTGAAAATTTTCAGCCGGTTTCTGGGTATTAGCTTTGGGTCAATTGTCACCAAGCCATCTGCAGTGTCGTTATGTGTCCAAGAGAACAGTTCAAATAAAACCATTCATCTGCAAAATATCTGTCATCCATCATTGACCATCCCTAAGTCAGTCCTTGCCAACATATTTTCAAAACTTGATCTATGATTTCGTGTTGTGGGCTTGCCTACGACATATCGCTTTCTATCGACATCAGCACATTATCTAGGAAGTTGATCCAGAAATCGTCAGTACCTTGAAATCTGCATGCCTTAATGGCAGGTTTCTCGCTTTCGACGACAGGTTACATCAATGACCTTCGATCGAATGACTCCGTGACATGTTCGACTTCAGCTCATTCATTCACATTTCATGGATTGTACTGAGTACTTTGAGAGCCATTGACATTACTGGTGGTTTCTCTCACACTTGTTAACAGTTCACATCATTGACTGGTAATCAAGTGGTTTCTACCATGTTCGACTTCGACACATTCATTCACATGGATAGAATCGTACTGGTTCGAGATGCGGAAATCAAGACCCTGGATCTAGTTTCCACCATCCAGGCTGCGAGGAATTTTGTTATCATCTATACAGTAGACTATTGATAAACAGATGGCTGCGTCCATACTGTGTCTACATATATCTGTACTATGATGTATTCAAAATCATTCCTGTATCAGAACGATTTCAGTTAGTTCATAGTTAGTTTTATCTGAGTATGGGAATGCCTACCTCAGTGATGACATATACATGTATATATTTTGCATTGAATGTTTTTACAAGTACCGACTGGGGTGTCCACAGGATGATCTTTGAAATGATAAAGTACTGCACTCTTCATATATGACAGACTACAGCTTCATCTATTACAGACTTTGCACTGTAGGGGGCAATTTGTTACACTGAAAACTGTCACCTTGACATTCTGCTGACCGTATGAGCTCATTATTACTCATACTTCCTCCTTTTGCAAGTCTAATATACCAGCTCCTCATATCAAGCTTCAAAATCAGAAGAAAATCCTTAAAATCCCCTAAATAATTGGTATCGCACTTTCTCTATGCATTCCCTGCGGTCCCGCACCTAAATCTCAGCCTGCATGCGGAACCATACCGCACGTTCTTTGTGTAATGGGTGCGGACCTCTGTAAAACATAAAAAGGCGAGAAAATGAAGATTAAAAAGTGAATTCCAGGTGAATTCTAGAAGATTCTAGACGGGAATTCTCGGAATGGATACGCTTTGAAGCTGGTTCATGCATCCCTTTCTTAGTGGAGCTAACCCCTTGATGTAAGGAGCTTATCCCTTTGAAGGAGGATTCTATCCCTTCATATTTGGAACTAGAAACCTCCTCTTTTCCACTATAAAAAGAGGCCTTGGGTAGCCTCAAAGGGAGTTCAAGCTTATGAGATTTGAAGTTAAATGCTGTTGAGATTTAGACTTGAGTAACTAAGACTTTCTGTGAGGTTAAATCACTCATCCTCATTTGTCTTAGTTCAAAGAGTGCAATGCTTGTCAGAGTAAAGGAGATTCCTGCTTCGGACCCCGGGAGGACCTGCACAACATCAAGGCACAGGTTGTAAAGGTTTTCTATCTTTAAAAGTTAATACAAATATACTCATTTCTCTCATTAAACTGTCAATTTGTGGTTTATTTCATAAATTCCTTGATCATTATGATAAGCATGATTTATGATAATGTCTATACAGGTGCTGCTTAATCTTTTTCCTTGTTTGTGATTGCAGATATACGAAGGACGTTCTTTCAATGCACGGGAAGGACTTCAACAAAATCAAGTAAGCAAGCAAAGCGTTGGACATAAGGTAGGCCTTGCACCCATATAAGTGTTTTTATAAATTGCATATGCTTAGAGAGAGATTAGTATAATTGGCTGTTTGTTGCTAGTTACCTTTTGTACTAGAGAGATCGGTCTTGTCCGCAAGACGGATTAATCTACACAATAGCAAGGGAAGTTGGAGTGGAACCAGAGAAGAGAAGGCATCCATAAGAAGAGAGTCAAGAGAAGAGATAGACAACTATTCTTCAGGTATACCAGCGGCGAGCAAAGATGACAAGGGTAAGCCCAACAGTGGTAGAACAAAAGCTGGATAGCAGAATTCAGAAAATGGAGTCCCTCGTCGGAAAATATGGCAGTGCAACCTTAATTGACGTAGACCTCATGGATTTATTTGAGTTTCCTGTGCTAAAAAGACAGGTATACATTGAAAATTATACAACAGAAGCAAGACGGGCAACAACAAGGGTCCTGCCCGAGTTCAAGGGTATCTAACAGTCCTTAATAATGAATTTGAGGAACTTACCAGTATTTGGGATTACAGGCACTGCGATGCAGTGCACCAAGTTCCTGTTGAGTAGAATTCAGAATGGCTCTCAATGGATGGGGAAGGAAATCTCGATTCATGCCGAAGACATTCATAGGTTGACAGGACTATCGCAGGAAGGAAGGGACGTATCTTCAGTGTTCCAGACTATATCGAAACGGGTGAAGAAGTCAGGGGACATAGATTACTATGCAAATTATGGCACCCAAAGAGGAGGAAAGGGGGCAAATATTGAGTTAATAAACAGGCCAGAGATCAAGTTTGCTTGCTATCTCATTGCCAACAAGAAGATGAGACATTACACCAAAGGGGAGTGTACATTAGACACAATTTTGGTTGCGGAGCACTGCGTCCAGGGGACCAGGCTGAACTAGTTCTCCTTCCTATTGAAGGAACTATTTGAGGCATGTGAAGACAAATATAAGAGGGCAACTGTATTTATCTACGTGTATTTGATAATAGCGCTGGCCATGTGGAAGTGGACTTTCCCCCTCATCAGGATACCAGTGGAGATAGCAGAAGATCAGACAATGGCAATGAAGTTTGTACCATGGAAGGTGTCTAGAGACCCTAGCACCAAGGAAGTAAATACGGAAGCCTTCAGAAGTTGGTATGGCCTAATGGTCAACATTGTAATGGGTCAACAAAGGATCCCAAGAAACCTACTGGATGGATATAGTGAGCAAGTCTCGTTTGGAGTCATGCACAAGAACATGTTCCTCAAACCCACTTGTGTACCAGAGACAACGTTCCAGATGAGGCCTCCAAAGTTCCAAATTGATGAAGCAGCTTTTCACACAGAGGTTTTTTTGTGGCTGGGAGTTGCGATGGAAGTCAGGGACAGAGTGTACATGTACATCTTTGACGGGATGCTACCACACCGGTTTCCAGGAGAAACGACGGAGGAGGCAACAAACAAGGTGTCGAACCTGTAGCTCCTCCTGATCATTCAGCAACTGAACACGAAGGTACGAATATTTAATGAAGTAGTTCAGGTGATACCGAGTAGTGCTACTCTGTTTCCAACTTTTTCAGAATTCCAAGTCTCCCAGTCGAACCCATCTCCAAGCACAACCTCCATCTGTGCACCCATTCTCAATGTATTGTTCAGTTTGCCAACCCCAACAACCACACCGATGGTGGGGAAAAGTATATCTATGAAGCCCGTAGTGGCACCGAAGGCCAAGAGGGCCAAGGTTGTAGAATCAAGTCTGGTGGTCGACCTCATAGGAGAGGATCCACCCCGACAATTGAGCGCAGGGGTACTGATCCAAGAAGAGCAGATAGTTGAGACAAGGGAAGCAAGCGGGTTGCCACCTCACACCCCCATAAACCCCTTTTATTTCTTGAACATCTGCATATCACCACCTCGTCTAGATCCACTACCACCTACTATCTCATCCGTCTCCCATGAACCCCATGGCTCCACACCATCCACCTCATCCACTACCGTGTTTGATCCAGTTGTCAGAAGAATACTCAATGGGGACCATGAGACAAAGGTTAACTCGGGTATGGAAGTAGTACCCCCAGCCAACCCTACAGTGGTCTTGCAAACTAATTTTACCAATCTCATCACTCAGATAGAGCAAACAGTTGAAGACACAGCTGGGCCAATCCCTGAGCCTACTTTGCTCCAACCACCCAACCAAGCAGATCAAGAGGGGCGACTAGACCTAAATATGGAGGACTCTGCACCCCAAAAAGCTCCGCCACAGTCACCTCAAGACCAGTTAGCAAGATCGGTTTCCAGCAGGCAAACACTCCAGGAACGAAGGCCAGATCAGGGTACCTCGGGTGCTGAGAGCCTGGAGACATGGGGGACAGATCAGCTGTACCATTTTATCCAGAGGGAAGCACAACAGGTCGAGAAGCTCCACTCAGAACTACAGCAGAAATGTGAACAACAGCAGCAGCAGATAAGCACGCTTACTGAACAGCATGAGCAGCTAACGATGGAGAAAGAGCAGCTACAAGGACAGCTGGAAACAGTGACCAGGGTTTTCGGCGAAGTATGGCCCGTAGTGACGGCCCATGATAGTCAAATACCGGATGATGTGCAGGAAAAGGATGTAGTAGGGAAGGTGATCCACCTTCGGGTGGCATATTCAAACCTCCACCAGGAAAATACGAAACTCAAGGTGGCATTGGTAGCCCGACCCGCATTGCCCAACCCAGCAGTTGTGTACTCAACACAAATATCAGAGAAACAGGGCCAAGTAACAAAGATGTAGGAAGTCCTAAGTAATGCAACCAGAGATGCATACGACCTACTTAAGGGTCTGCAAGAATTCTCAACAGCCCTCATGGTGAAGGCATAAGCGATATCGGCCCAACTGCAACAGATCTCCAAGGAAATATAGGAAGCAACAGATTCCACTAGGCTGGACCAACTGTATGCCCAGGTAGATGTGCTAGAGGTCCAAATTCAAAAAATAGAGGAGACTTCGATGGAAGGCAAACGGGAAATCCGGGAGCTTCGACAGCCCATAAATATCAGCGCACAAATGATGCAACAACTGGCCTCTGAGGCCGACACACAGATATACACAGTATTTGGCGCCGTGCCGACAATCGCCTAGGAGGAAGTTGTCACAAAAATCACGGTTGAGACCGACGAATTGATGTAAGGGTGGCAGAAGGTCATGGCAACCCAAGAGATTAAATCTTCAGCTCTAGACAAGGTCCCAGAGTTGGGGCCCTTGTTTGGACAACAAGGAGAAGGCGAGCAGCCATAACAGGGCACAGGGTTGGGTGTACCCATGGAAATGGAGACGACTCAGGACAATTGACTCGGGGCGAGTCAAAAGGATGTGGTCAGGGCCTGTTGGGGCCCTTGTTTTGGAAATCAACATATTTTGAGTTGCAACAAGCATGTGGCAGAACGCAACCTCAGTAGGCAGAAAGGTGTCAAGGTTGCGAAGGAGCAGAGGATAGGTGTCGCAGTTGTTGCAGGAGCAAGCATAGATAGCGGAGGGGCGCGGAAGGAAACAAGCAGTGAACTCCCAGTGAACAAAAAGAAATGAAAGATAGTTAAGCAAGAAGAAAGGAGGAACGGTCAGTCGCATGGGCAGGAGAACAAATAGGTAGCTAGCCAACGGATGAAGAGGTTGGCATAGACGGGAATAGGAAACAGGGAGCCGCAGGAGAGCTTGTCTGGTTGCTCTGTTCTCCTCTCCTCTGGGTTACTGTGGTTTTTATCTATCCTTAGGGACTTGTTGTATTTTTCTCTGTTCTATTCTCATATGTTGCTGAGCCTTGTAATAGTTCACCTCTGACGGCTGATGATTAATATATTCAAGAGTGTTTTTCTGATATGTGATTTTGAGTATGAATGAGTGCTGTTATAAGCTACGCTTAAAATTTTTTTTATCGTTAGTTTAATTGGTTTTCTGAAGAGTCCATGTTATGGAGTGTTATGTCATGACTGTATAGGACCTTGGCTTAGCTTTGATTCATATGTTTGGATGTTGTGGGGATGATACCTATTTGCTCCCGATCACAGTAGGGTCATGGCATGCCTCGGGTGAGACTCTCTGCCCTTCAGAGCAGAGTGGAAATGCCGACGTGAATCTAGACTACGACAGAAAACCTTGTTGGCCCTCAGCCCTGAACCCAGGTCTTCTCTGCGAGACCTGTTCTCTCACCAACAAGGATTGAAATAAATTGAGAGGGTTGGAGCCCTAGATGATGGGAGTCCTCGTACAACGTTGGAGCCTTGTAAGAAACTCAGTTGGAGCCTAGATTGTCTTTTAGGATTATATTTGTCATCATTTTTATTAATAAAATTATTTTCTTGTTATAAATATTATGTTATGATTTAAGTAATGATCTTAATTGGCATAATATAACTATTGTAAATAAATATTGATTTGTTGAGATTCAACAAGATGATGAGCTTAGTGAAAAGTAAGCACCTTCAGGGGCCCACATGCTATTTTTAGGTGTATGTATATTTTTAGACATGGTGAGCATATTCTATAAGTTGCAGGATGCTATTTGTAGATGGTTGATCAAATGTGAAAAATAGATGAAATTCTGTTTTTAGAATATTGGGCGAAGTCTATTTATAGATCGTCAATCTAAAGATAGGTGCATGTCGATTATTATTAGCCCTCAATAATAATCCGACAATAAATATCAACTTATTCTCTTGGAGCACTTTATTTCAGTGAACAGATTTGGAAAATCAGTGGGCTTAAGGAATTACGCAATTCCTAGAGTTGGTTGGTGACTCATGCATGGAGGACTTAGTTAGAATTGAAGTGGCAAAGTTATGACAGATTTGGAAGAGTAGTTAATGGAGTTGTTATTCAGTTTAACTCAGTTAAGTGAGTTAAAATCAATTGATCTAGTTGTATCTAGTCTAACTGAAAGATACACTAGTGAGTGTTTATTGAATTAATTAATTAATTAATTCAAAACTAATAACTCGCTAACAATTGAACAAATACAATAGTTAACTACTTGCATGTCAGTTCCAGTGGAGACCCAATGGAGAGATAGGTGAAAGGGTGAGATGGACTATCTGTTGTGACTATAGTGATGCATTCAATGCATCTGACACACATTGGAGATGCCCATGAGGATTGTGTAGTCAAGGCAAGGCCAATTCGAATTCATTCAGGGGTCTTCTTCAATAGGGATTGCGCAGTGGAGGCAGGCTGTCAGGAGGCAAGAAATTGGTGCATAGAGATGCAAATTTCTGCATGAGACTGTGTAATGATTGTTGATTGTACTGAGAGCTTGATGTACTAATATTTGTATGAGATTATTACATGATCCATTGATATACATAATATATGATATTTGTGGTTTTTAGCTTTAAGCTTTCCCATTAAACAACTATGTTTATGTGCGATTTATTTTCTTCACATGTGTTTGCAATTGGCGATTTAATTTCCACAAAATTAATAGTGGAAGGATTCTGTATTTAAGATTAATTTGTTAGATCAGGAGAATCCGATAATACATCAGTATTAATAAATTTCTAAATGGCGTCAGAGCAGTGTTAATCATTGGATATTGCAATTGTGAAGCACTGCTGAGTTTTGTGCTGGCGGACAATTCGAATTTTCTGCAGAAATTTCTTAGTGCAACAGTTGAGTATTCATTGAAATGTCTTTCAATGGGTTGTGATTGGAGTATGCCCTTGAGGTTAGCTTGAATTACATAGACTGGAAGGATAGGATGGAGGAGGTGCTTTAAGATAATGGACTGAAGGATTTCATCGATAGTGATGTTCCTAAGCCTACTTCTAGCGATGTTGCAGTACTTGACGCATGGCAAAAGAAGATAGCGAAGACAAGAAGAATTCTGTTGGAAGGTATGAAGAACCATATTGTGTCAAGAATTCACAGGGAAGCCACTCCATTTTCAATGTGGAAGGATTTGACAGATATTTTCCAAAGCAGCAGCGACCGTAGGAAGTTGGCGTTGAAAGATAAGATCAGGAAAATCAAAATGGAGAAGGGCAACAATATTCCAAAATATCTCACGAAGTTTTTCCAATGCAACGATGAACTGGGGAGTGTGGGAATTACAGTTGTGGATGATGAATTGGTGAGCTGGGCTCTACTTGGGCTTCCAAAGAGTTGGCACATTTACGAAGACTCTGTCAATGGACGGGAGAAACTACCGGATTGGGAGCGAATTTGGTCGGATCTTGTGCAGGAGGAGATAAGGTGGAATACCAGGGATGGCTCTTCATCGAAGAATGATGATGAAGAGAATTTTTCTTTGGCTGCCAAAGAAAGGAGAGGGAAGGGGAAGAAATCCCATCCAAAATCCGAGGCTAAAGGCAAGAAGCTAGATTTGTCCAAAGTGAAGTGTTTTCACTGTCACGAACATGGGCATCTCGCCACTAACTGCGTACAGAAAAAGAAGAACAAGAAGGTTGTTGGAGCTGCAGTGGGTGAGGCCTTAGCCTCTCAATTTGAACTTGATTTCTCTTTGATCACATGCTTGGTTTCAAGCTCAACGGTAATGGTGTGGTATCTTGATAGTGGTGCTTCCTTCCATATGACGGGAGACAAGGAGTTGTTTAGTGACTTGGAGGAGAAGGATCTCGAAATGCATATAGAGATGGGCGACGATGGTAGATACAGTGCGACCGACATTGGAACCATTACCTTTGAGAGGGAGTCAGGTAAACCATTTCTGTTGAAAGATGTTATGCATGTTACAGGTCAGAAGAAGAACTTGGTCTCGGTCCCAATGTTGGAGGACAGAGGTTATGGCATTTTTTCAGTGAGGGAAAAGCTTTCCTGCGACATAAAAAAATGGGTCAAACCAAGAGGATAGGGATTCAATTTAAGAATATCTACAAGCTAGATGTAGATGGCTGCACTGTAATGATGGGCAAAGCAGAAGAAGTGGTGAGTCAGGATGAGGGCGAATTATGGCACAGGAGATTGGGCCATCTTCACCATGGCGCCTTGAAGATTTTGCAGCAAATTTCTACTGGACTTACCAAGGGTACTCTTGCATAGTCAGATCAATGCAAGGGATTTAATATGGGTAAGTTTGTGAAGACCACCTTTCATGAGAAGGAGAATCGTGCTTCGGTGATCCTTTACACAGATGTGTGTGGACCTTTCTCGATTGCTTCAATAGAAAAACATAGGTATTATGTTATATTTTTTGATGGATATTCTGGTAGATGATGGATATTCTTCATGCAAAAGAGGATCGAAACATTCTCAAAGTTCTATGAGTTTAAAGCATTGGTGGAGAAGGAGTTGGGGAAGAAAGCGAAGGCTCTATGGAGCGATAATGGTGGTGAATATATCTCGAACGAATTCAAAGACTTCTGTAGCAAAGAAGGAATTTGAAGAGAACTCATAGCGCCTCATAACCCACAATAGAATGGGGTCGTAGAGAGGAAGAACACAATGATCATGGGTGCTGCACGAGCTATGCTGCATGACTAGGGCCTACCGATGCACTTGTGGGCAGAAGCATGCAACACTATGGTTTATGTGCAAAATTGTTGTCCTCATAGAGTACTTGGCATGAGTACACCTGAAGAAGATTTTACTAGTAAGAAGCATAATATTTCTCATTTGAAGATTTTTGTCTTATCTGTTTACATTCATGTGACCAAGGATGCCAGGAAGAAGCTAGAGCCGATTACAGAAGTTGGGATATTTGTGGGGTACAAAGAAACACCCCATAATTATCGTGTGTATTTTCCAAATAGTCGAATGACTGTGGTGCAACGGGATATAAAATTCAATGAGGTGAAAGCCATGAAGTTGTAGCTTGAGAGGCAACTACACTTGCATGTAGAGGAGGAACTTCTTCTTCCCAAAGATAAGCCTCTAAATGTGGATTAGCCACAGGAGGAGATTCATGGAGTGGAGGAGTCCAATCATGCAGAACCAAACATCAAAACAAGCAGAAAGTGTACCACAGAAGCTGAGAGACTGAAGCTTGATGTGGTGCAGAATGTAGGAATCCCTACATCACAGCGCAGACAGAGACAGTTACCAGACTGATTTACTGGATACATGGCTCTTATGAGCAAGTGTATCATGACTGAGCCATCTTATTTTGAAGAAGAAGTGCAGGAGCCTGCATGGGTAGATGCCATGGTGGAGGAGTATGACTCTATTGTTAGAAATAATGCTTGGGATATTGTTCCAAGGCCGGTGGGTAAATCAGTGGTAGGTTCAAGATGGATCTACAAGGTAAAGCAAGCTGCTGATGGGAGCGTCGAGAAGTATAAGGAAATATTTTTTGCCTGAGGCTTCTCACAAATCGAGGGTATTGATTATGAAGAAACATTTACACCTGTCGCACGGTATATTCCATAAGGACCATCCTTGCTCTCTCAGTGTAGATGAGTTGGCACATTCATAAGATGGATGTGAATACTGCATTCCTTAATGGGATCATTGAGGAAGAAGTGTACATTAAGTAGCCTAAAGGATTTGAGATCTTCAACAACAAGTCGCATGTGTGGAGACTCAAAAGAGCGTTGTATGGGCTAAAGCAAGCACCATGTGCTTGGTAAACACGAATCAACAGCTATTTCACTAGACTTAGCTTCACCAAGAGTGAGGCGGATGCAAACCTGTACCAAATTGTGGTGGAGGGTAAGATTTTAATAATTGTTCTTTATGTTGATGATTTAATACTAATGGGTGATGAGCAGTTGATACACTCATGCAAGGCAGATCTTGCAAAGGATTTTGAGATGAAGGATTTGGGCCTCCTTCATTATTTCCTTGGATTGGAAATATGGTATCAAGAAGGTGAACTGTTTGTGTCTCAAGGAAAGTATGCTCGGGAGATACTTGGTAAGTTTCACATGGAGGACTGCAAGCCCATGGATACTCCTCTTCTAGGAAATTGGAGGAAAGAGGATGCTACATCGGTAGAGGCAATGGATGCCACTGTTTATCAACAGTTGGTGGGTTCGCTCATGTATTTAGTTAATACAAGATTGAACATATGTTATGCGATGAACTAGCTTTCACAAGCGATGGTTAAGCCTACCAAGTTCTTTTTGAAGGCAGGAAAGGATGTCCTAAGGTATCTCAGGGGCACATATGAGTATGGCTTATGGTAAGACAGATAGATGAGGTGAAGTTTCATGGCTTCACTGATGCAGATTGGGCAGGCAGCCCAAGGGATAGAAAGAGCACATCAGGAGGGGTTTTCAGTATCGGATCTATAGTAGTTTCTTGGTACAATATGAAATAAAGATCCGTGGCACTCAGTTCAGCGGAAGTATAATACATGGCAGCAAGTCAAGCTGCATGTGAGGCTATCTGAATGAGGAAGATCCTGGATGGTTTGTTCAGTTCTCATTTAGATCCTACAGTGATACATTGTGATAATTAGAGTTGCATTAAACTCTCGATTAATCCTGTGTTTCATGATAGATCTAAACATATTGATATCCGGTATCATCATATCAGAAATTGTGTGCAGCAGAAGATCATGTTGCTTCAGTACATTCCTATGAAAGATCAAGATGCAGATATTCTGATGAAGGCACTCAGCAGGAGAAAATTTGAATACCATAGAGGCAGGATCGGGGTGAAGGATAATCCCTATCTTGTTGAGAGGGAGTATTTAGATTCAACAAGATGATGACCTTAGTGAAAATTAAGCACCTTCACTAAGTGGGGCCCGTAGGCTATTTTTAGGTGTATGTCTATTTTTAGACATGGTGAGCATATTCTATAAGTTGCAGGATTCTATTTGTTGATGGTTGATCAAATGAAAAAAATAGATGAAATTATTTTCTTAGAATATTTGGCGAAGTCTATTTATAGATCGTCAATCTAAAAATAGGTGCATGTCGATTATTATTATCCCTTAATAATAATCCGACAATAAATATTAACTTATTCTCTTGGAGCACTTTATTTCAGTGAACAGATTTGGAAAATCAGTAGGCTGAAGGAATTATGCAATTCCTAGGGTTGGTTGGTGACTCATGCATGGAGGACTCAGTTAGAACTGAAGCGGCAAAGTTATGACAGAGTTGGAAGAGTAGTTAATGGAGTTGTTATTCAGTTTAACTCAATTAAGTGAGTTAAACTTAGTTGAGCTAGTTGTATCTAGTCTAACTGAAAGATACACTAGTGAGAGTTTAGTGAATTAATTAGTTAATTAATTCACAACTAATAACTCACTAACAACTGAACAAATACAATAGTTAACTACTTGCATGTCAGTTCTAGTGGAGACCCAGTGGAGAGATAGGTGAAAGGGTGAGATGGACTATCTGTTTGGGACCATAGTGATGCATTTCAATGTATCAATAATAATATTGAGATGCCAATGAGGATTGTGCAATCAAGGCAAGGAAAATTCGGAATTCATACCGTAGGTATTCTTCGCAGGGATTGCCAGGGAGGGAGTCAAGTCAGAGGAAAGAAATTGGGTGACAGAGAAGAGCGTATATACAATGTGTAATGATTGTTGATTGTACTGAGAGCTTGATGTACTAAGATTTGTATGAGATTATTACATGATCCATTGATATACATAATATATGATAGTTGGGATTTTTAGCTTTAATATTTCTCATTAAACAACTGTGTTTATGTACGATTGATTTTATTCACATTTGTTTGCAATTGGTGATTTAATTTCCATAAAATTAACAGTGGAAGGATTCTGTATTTAACATAAGATTAATTTGTTAGACCAGGAGAATATGGTAATACATCAGTATTAATAAATTTCTACATGATTCATTTTCCCTTCTCAGTGTTTCCAACGATTGGTTTCAGAACCAGTACCTTGAAGCACAACCTAACAGTTGGAAGGTATATCTTATGAACAAAAATAGAAAACTCAAGAAGAAAAGGCTTCAAACCTTTTGAAAATATCTCCTCCCCACTCATAAAAATAGATGTAAATTAGGTTGGAAAAGCTCCATTGTTTGATGGAACAAATTATGTACTATGGAGGAAAAGAATGGAGTTCTATTTGATGCCCCTAGGATATGAGGTATGTGAATAATTGTTAATGGAGACACAAATACCAAGGAGTCAAAAGAATACAATACAAAATTAATGGAAGAAATCTTGAGTAGTCTATCATATTGTGTAAAATGAAAGGTGGGTCAAGGCTCTTCAAATAAAATACTTTGGAAAAACTACCAAAAAATTGATGAAGAATTTGGCTATGTTATTGTTGAACCATAAAAAGAGAACAAGGATTATCATAAATCAAAGGAAATAGATGAAGACACCAAAACATAGAAGATAATGAATATACAACTGATAAAGAAAGAAGAAGATTGTGATAACTTCGAAGAAGATATTGTTTCCTTGAAAAATGAAGTTGACAAAATCAATAAGAAATTGAAAAGTTCTTGAGTGTTAGATAAAATCCTTAGTTTCCAAATTTCACCATTTAAAAAATCATGTCCTTGCTATACGTGTAAGACTTCATGCAAAATTATGAAACCCTTAAGTCGCCTAGAAGGTTTGAGAGCTATATCCTTCAAATCTCTAGTACTAGTAAAGGAAATTAAGATGAATTTGGAAGAACCACTTCACAAAGAATATATGTAGATGATTTCAATGGATTAATACACAATGCAATAAATAATAAGGATTAGAAAAGGTCTAATCATCCTCCAAGGAAGAGAAACTTCAAAAGGCCGTCAAGAGAATGTTACTCATCTAGGTACATAAGAATATTTTCTGGTTATTGTTATTCATGTAATATTTCTTGTCATAAATCTAGAAATTATAGAGCATACTACAAGGATGATTGGAAAGGTTACCATCAAAGCCCTAGAAATAAGATTGCAATTAGAAAATACATATTTTTTCATATAAATTACAGTTTAGTTGCTCCATTTTTCAAGTCTAATACAAAACGTTATCAATGTCACAATTTTGGAGACATAAAATGAGACTATAGAAGTAAAATGGAGTGGGCTCCTAAGAGAGTCAAAGAAAAAAAATCATCTAATAATCCTTCAAATTTTTTTTGAAGGAAAAAAGTGGAGCCAAAATCAAATGAACATGATCTTGTCCTAAATTTTTGAAACATGCTCTAAGGAAAAAATGCTTGGGTTGCACTATTTCAACGATGAATTATCTTCATGTGGATAGAAAATTCTTGTTGAAAGAGTTTGATAAAGTATGTACAAAATATAATACAGAAAAATTAAACGAGTTCAAAGGCTTGTTAGGTTTCACTACCAAATTTTCTCTAAAATGCAAGTGGCAGACATGAAATCTGTTGTTTCTACCCTTGTTGATATTTTGAGTGCATCTGCCAATATAAGAACTTTTGAGTAGGGAAAAAAAGTAGAATAGAACATCAATAGGAACACTACAACAAATCCCTATGATTAACTTCATATTTAGCTCACTTTTTTGCTTCCAATGTCTATTTTAGTGTATTTTTCTCCACCGTTTTGAAAAAATCAGCGCTATTTATCAGGATGACGCTAATTTTGGTGTTTTTTATTGTAATAACATACATTCTTTGCTAAATTTGGAAATAAAACACCCAATTTAGCCTCTTATTTAGCTCCTGATGTAGCTTCATGTATAGCTTCCTATGTAACATCATATTTTTCTCTTGGTTATGTGATTGTTTTTAGCGTCAATTTTAGCTTCCTTTTTAGCTTCCTCTGTAACATCGTATTTTTCCCCTTGTTATGGAATTGGATATGAATTTTTATGTTACACATGTTGAGGATGGATTTTGTAATTAATTTAGGGGGAGGAGAATACGATATGCATCATACGATATAATATGACTGTACCCAAATTCAGTAATTACCATTTAGTGGATGGACAATACACTTGTCCTAAATCACTAATTACTCATTTCCAATGTTACTCTTGCTACCATTTTTGAAAATCAGAGTGATTGTTTGGAAATCATTCTTGGTAGT
Organism: Pinus albicaulis; assembly: GCA_034641835.2. Lineage (NCBI taxonomy): Eukaryota > Viridiplantae > Streptophyta > Pinopsida > Pinales > Pinaceae > Pinus > Pinus albicaulis. The sequence continues at coordinate 728,250,334 of CM076579.1, forward strand.
TGTCATTTATGATTGAAATCCTGAATTCAATAAAAGGGTAGCCTTAATTATTCCCTACCCATTTCCAAATTTCATTCGAATAATATTCTCTACCGAAGTGTTTGTATTGACCATGTGTTTCCTGTATTAGTCTCTAAGCAGTTATGAGTAGTAAAAATATATGAAACAACCATGGGAGGAGCTAAAATCCATTATGAACACTCCCTTGATGTGCTACTACACCATCCAGAATCCCTAGAAATTATTATGAATGCAGGGTTGTTATTATATTTTGAGAAGCTGCGGGGTTTCAATGAACATATTGCTATGGAATTCACATAGTATTTGTAGGAGCAACATTTAGAGGTTAGAGGATTCAAAATTTTTATTACAGAGGACATAATTTTCAGGGTGACAGGTTTACCTAAGACAGGGGCTCACTGGTTTTCTAGGAAAATAATAGTTCCAACAACTAGGGAAACATTTTTACAATGAGGAGAGGAAGTAAGGAGAAAGGGGAGAGGTATTGATAGAACATACCTTCCTCACCCTTGGGATGACGTGGCTTTATTTATTGATAATTTCATTGCTTGCAAGGGATGTTTTTGTATAATATTCAATTATCACTTTTAGTTATCGACACATCTTCGTAATGGACAACTGATAAAATTTCCCTATTATTTTCTAAAATATTTACAACATATGATAGAAGCAATGCATATGGAAAAAAAATTCAAAGAGTTTCTTAACTAACCATGTGATCATCAAGTTAATGATACTTCATTCACTGAAAATATACCCTTGTCAAACTGCGCTGAAAAAGAGGAAATTGAAAAATCCTAAAATTGAAGAACATGAGGTAAGTGTTGAAACAACACTAGAAGATAGAGTAGTTACACCTCTGAGAAAGAATAGATCAACCGCACTTCCTAGAAAAAGAAGAGAAATTACGCCTCCTAGACCCCACCACCTTTAGCCGCAGGGAAAGCCCCTAGCGAGGAAGGGGAGGCAGATCCCCTTGATGATGATCCAGTGATGGATGTGTATAATCTATCGTTTAATGAACTGCACAAGAAGATTTTACAAGAATGGAGAAAGCACTTCTTGGATAATCATGCATCACCCGCATTCATGAGAGAAAGGGTGATAGTGGCAGACACCATCAAGAATACAAACAAAATTTCCGATGCGAGCTTGGCCTTCGCAGGAGCATCCAAATCTAACACTCAGTGTTTGATGGCCGATAATAAGAATTTGGTGCAAAATATACATGCACTCCGACAAGAGAATGAAAAACTTTGTGCAACAATGCAAAATTCACCTTCCACACAGGTCTACCACGTGGAGATAAGAGCAACACTACTTGCTGGAGTATCCACACTTGGAGATACTATGTGGAACCTTTCTGATGATTTTGCGACCGTAAATAAGGAAATTGTCCACTTACATGACTTGCAACGACAGATAAAAGAGTTTTTCAATATCATTAAGAACGTACTGGCTACCATCACCACCATGCAAGAGTGGATAATGCGATAGAAGATTGCACCGCTTACACTAGTGAAGAAGATGAAGCTGCATGCGGAGCTATAGAAATCCAAAGTTCAGATGTTGATCTAGAAAAACAAGCATCTCACCTCATTCACTAGAAACATTCAGGCCTCATATGTATGGATATAAAGAAGTTTGGATTTCATGGTTAGAATCCACTAGATCCCATCAGTTGGTACACTCACAGATACTGAACACAAACAAATTGTCTGGCAGCAGATTGGTCAGTATCTGGAGCAGATGGATCAGATGGCCACCTAGGAGGACTTGGAGAGAATGGAAAGAACTTGTAGACTTAATATCGCTATCCTGATTTAGATCAGAAAAATGTTGCTCCTGATCAAGAAAGAGGTTAATACCAGTTCCAAGACATTGTACCTGTATGTTATGGAGGCAAGATTCTGGTTCCAGCCTGACACTATCTCGCAGTTTGGGGAGACCATCGCACAATACCAAGCTTGGCATAAGTATGTGACTGAGAGACACCAAGTCGAAGTTGCCCGACTCTAGTTCACCCAAAATCCAACATCATAGTGTTTTATCTTGTTAAGCTGTCAAGTTGTCTCTACCCTATTCTATCTTATATGGGTAAAAGTGGAAAATGTGTATTATTTGTAATTAATGTATAAGTGAAATTCCATGTCTCCATCATGGAATGTGAAGAGTCATATGTAATGTGAGGAGTCATGAGGGGAGTCCAAGAGTCACCAATGGGGCATGCCAAGAATCACCCCACTTTGGTTATAAATACATCCTCATAACTCGTGTAACAAGCTTTTGGGAGCCAAGCTATTGACTAGGCTTAGGCTTACAAAGGGCTTGGGAGTTTTGTGTCAGCCTTGGCTTCTTCGTAGCGTAGAGGGAGTATATTTCTTTGGGAGGAGCAGGTGTTGTTGAATTCACGTTACACTATTGGGTAAAGTGGTTCTTCATGTTGTATGTATGAATGGACCTTTCAATTATAAGAAAATCAAAGTCAACATGTCTTCATGCATATATTGTAAATCTAGTAGGACTATTATTGTTATATTTGTGATGTATGTTGTTTAAATTATGCATATTATTATGAAATATTGTGTTTTCATTTGTATGAATCTGGTTGGATTTGTGCTCATGTTTTAACCCATCACCTTTAACTTGTGGGCTATTCTTCTTGTTAGTTTGTGTGATGTATTTTCAGCTCATGTGTTCCTTTCAAGCTATGGACTATTACAGGCTTCCAAGGAGCGCACTTCCTTTTCCATTCATTTGTTAGAACCGCTCATGTAACATATTAACTTTCTACAGGGTCACGTACTTTCTTTAAACAAAGACACTATGCACCACTCTATGCGTTTTGCAATCCAATGCATATCATTAAACACCCCACGGTTGGGACTCCTACTTCAAATGGTGTGAGGTCTAAATGGTACTTCATATCAGGGAGATCCCTTGAATGTTGGTGGGTCCAACATCGTCAATAGATTCCTAGGCCCAAACAAGGGTATTCACCTCTTGGATTTACCATGTATCCTGCCATTAACCGGTCAAGGATTCATAGGCCCAATCTAGGTGTTCACAACCAAACTTTATCATGTATCCCATCCTAAAATTCCTAGGCCTTGTGAATCATCCTTAGACCACCCCACTCAGCTTCGAATCCATATGACAATCTAGCTAAACCAAAACAAGAGAACCCACCACACTAGGGCTATCTAAAAATGGAAAGGGAAGGCTTAAGAACACTATCACACTTTGCAAGACCCATTCCAATGACAAAAAAAGAGCCAAAACCACACATGCATGTACCATGAATGCCAAAACTAGAAAGGAAATCACACACGCAATTCGATACCTGAAAGTAATCCCATTATAGTCGCTTGATTATGCTCTTCCTTGCTTTATGTTTTCTTCCCTTTTACTTCTTTTCTCTTCCTTTTCTTTCCTTGATCCAATTCTAGAGTGATCCAAGAATTCTGTAAATTTCCAAGAGTTAGAGAGAGTGTGTGTAGAGAGAGAGAGAGAGCTCCAAAATTAAACTGACAAAAGGTATGAACTGATCCTCATAAGCCTTTTTATTAATGAGGCCTCTATTTATTCATTTTAAATTATTTCCTTCATTTTTGTTACACGTAATTTTTTCACGATTAGGAAAAAGACCACTAATTTGGAACTTTCGCCATCCGTCGAAGTGTTCCAAAGAATTCCTCTTCAAGGTTAAAATCTAAACAATCCAAAAGGGAATGAGAATTCTGGATTACATTATCCAAAACTCTATTTTTAATCATTTGCATGGTTCCCTATTCATATTTTGTGCATGCACAGATTTTACCATTATAGCCAGTGCAGATCTGCGCTCTGTCTTCCACTATGAACTTTGCACATGACTTAGCATAAGTAAAAATAAAAAAGTGAATTCTAGAAGCTTTGATGGGGGAATATTTACCAACTGTAAGCTTCAAGATTATTCTTACTCAAGCTTGATCCCTATGTTCATGGAGCTAATTCCCTCTCTTTATGGAACCCTATTCCCTCCATTTAAGGATCTCATCCCTTTAGAAGAGGACCTCAAACCTCCTCCTCTTGGAATATAAATAAAACACAAACTAGAGGGATAGGGAGGACTACTGAATGTAAAATTAATTTTTTGGAATAAGGATAGAAGGCTTGTCATCTAAGGAGAATATTGGAGACCATTGGGAGGAGGCATACATCATCAAGGCTAAGGTTGTATTACCCCTTAATTTTTGAGATTAATACAAAAAATTATTTATTTCCTACTGTATTGTTCAATGGATTTGATGTATTGTGTGTTTAATTCTATCTTCCAATTATAATGATATTAGTTACTACTTTCATTGATCACTAGTATGGGTTTTATTGAGTCATTTATCTATCATATGCCTTTGATATTTTGTTGTTACTATGTTTGCAGGTTTTGATTCTAAGCATTGAGGAGTTGCATCAAACCATAGTGAGGATCTTCATCAGGCATTTCGTTTGAAAAGTATGGATTTCATCTTCTACCATTATTGTTCATGGTTCAATAGGAATGAATTTAGGGAAAGGTTTACTAGTTTCTCTGTTTGTTACAGAGTCAATCATTGAATCTAGGGAGATTGTTTTTGTCCACATAAGCAATTTTTCTGCCATAAAAAATTGGCAACTCCACTAGGGAATGTCTCGTTCCTCATCATCTTCTTTTGACTTTTTGAAAATTTCCCCATAGACTTATCTGAGTGTGTGCAAGATATTAAAATTTTGTATTTTGCGGAGTTTTTGGATATATTTTTATTTTTTCTAAGTTTTCTCGACCTGCACATTTTATCTTTAGCATCAGTGTGATATCATGATTTGAGACAAAATGATGTTGATACGGAACTGGATCAACAATAACGGATATGGAATGAAGACTTAAGAGTATTGTAGAATATATTGACTAAATGAATTCTCTTGAACATATCATCTACAATGAATAGTGTTGGTAGCATTAACCCAAGACCAAAAGCAAAGGCTTTGAAAAGGTGTGATGAAAAAAAGACAAGTAGATTTCCCAACCCAACAACTACAAAGAGGAAGTCAAAGAGTGTAATGTTCAAGAGTGAGTAGCTACCATTAACAAGTGGAGTACTCTAGTTTCCTGATTTACCCAACCATTTTTGGTCAATACCTATTTATTTTTTAACAATATTGAGAAGGATATCATGTGCTTGATTTGTAAGTTCATCCTTCAGATGAATCCCTCCAAGTATGTTTAACAAAACCTAATAAGGAGTGGTTCAATCTCGTCAAGTTTGACGATTCCATCATTTTTTGATGTTTTTATGACTTTGGCAAAGGTCTAAATTGACTCATTTTTCATGTTTAGAGAGTTCGAAAAAGAGGTGAAAAAGAAAACTCCAAAGGTTCCTTTTCATAGATAGTCCCTGGAGTCAGAAAAGGTATAAAATGATATCAAAGAGAACCTCTTAGCCTTGTTCGACTAAGGTATACCTTTTTCGTAAATAGCTAAAATAGCTAAAATAGGACTCCTCATTGAGGAACGAGTGGTATAAAGGGTAGAAATTGGTTCCAGTCATGATGGAACTGCTCAAAACACGTAGAGGTGAAGATGTTTTCTATTAACACCACCCATCATAGTGATTACCCAGGCAAGGGTAAAACAACCAAGTGAAATTGTATGATTGACCAAGTAGATGGTGGCAATGGAATGAGAAAACCAATGTTCATCTAGAAAAAATAGGTTGATAGAAGTGGAAATCACAAGAGAGAATGGTTTCATTTTTACACAAGCTTGAAACATGGGAAAATATGCTTGAAATTGGTTTCATTTTTACACAAGATTGAAACAGAGGAAAATTGTGCTTGAAATAAGTTTGCATTTGGAGATCTTGAGAGTGCATTTTCACCCAAATATTCAACAAAAAATTGTGATCAAACCAGTGAACCATTTCATGTGTCGTCTTCTCCAGGTAAGAGATCGTTCTTTTCTCTCGACATTGATGGTTTTAATTTTGCAATTTCATGGTAGATTTAATTTTTTGAGCGTATTTATGAATTTAGGGTGTTCTCACGGGCTTGCATGGTCACTCTTCATCGAGAATGTGCAAGCCCTGTTTTTCCATTATTGGAAAAATGTGGCTTGAGAATTTTACCTGAAGTGGATATGCACAAGTGCACACTATTTATAAAATTCAGATACATAAGATGAAAAGGGCATCCAAAATCAATAAAAAATGCTCAAATATTTTGAAAATTTTTCCCATGTTCATCTTTTAACCATTTTTCCTCATTGATTTCAGGTATTTGGTGTGCCAAAATGGAATGGAAAGAGAGAGAACATGAAGCTCAATATGTTGAAGCATTGACTGATCTGCCTACAATGCAAGAATTAATAATTTTTGGCTTATTCAAATATTTCATGATTCCAAGGATGAAATCCCAAGTAGATTTGTTGACATGGTTAGTGAGGGCTTGAATTTCCAAGAACAATGTTTTCATATTGGACATCAGAGACTAACCATTGATGTCGATGATATATATTTCTTAACGAGGGTCTCTCGCAGTGGAACTGATATCTCATTGTTTAGTGGTAGGTCAGGCAGTGAAACAATAGAAACTTACTTGGTTCAACATTTTGTTCCTATATCCAAACTTAGTGGTGGAAGAATTGATATCAAGGACATCCAAATACTTCCACTAAGTACCATATCATTTACCATTACTCGGCTATGTGGAAGTTTGGCACTTCACCTTGTTACAAAAATCATATGTGGATTTCACTAGAGTTCTTGCAGTCCACTGCATTCAATTGGTGTGAAGGGGTCGCTACCAATATAAACTGACAACTTACCAGAGAAAATAATGGAAGAATAAATAACTTTGAGTATGGTTCCATAGTAGTATCATTTTCTTTGGAAAGAATTATTATTTTTTTCCCATAGGTTTCAATGGATATGGGAGGTCCATGAGATCCTTGTATATTGTTGCAGTGGGTTACATTGATGGCCCACCACGGAGGTGGTGATGGTCCAGTGGTCAAATATACTCCTGCAATTTTCAGATGGTTGAATCACCAGATCATGATTATTAAAGACTACCCATATGGAGGTATGAATTATAAGGACAATCCATACATTCCTCTTCCCTCAAGAATGAAATGGGGTGACATAGATAACAAATATCACTTTGGCTGTTTGTATTTTTCAATTGTTTTTTTTGCATCCAAGACTAATCATCTAAAGTTATCATGCATATGTGGAAATAGTTAGACTGGCAGTAATATTGTGGTTTTCTAGACATGATGAGAAACCAGCTCCTATGGTGCAGGATCCAGATGCAGTAGAGACTCTCAGTGAGCTTGAGAATAACCTGGAGAGGTTAACTCTGGATATCCCAAACATTGGGATTGATGATTTGCCTCTTCTCTATCATAGGAACACAATAGGTGTGCCTGGGTGAATTAGATGTCTGCTATGATGAGTGGTTTGTGCCATCGTTTGATATCATGAGCATCGTGCCTAGTCACTAGTCATATTGCTAGATTTTTTTTTTGGTCTATCGACATGTTAGGATAATAAAGGCCACATGGCCTCATATGTCTTGGATGACAATTTTTTGTAAACTCAAACTTTTACAACCATTATGACTAATGAAGACTACTTCTATTTTCTCAACTTATTTTGTACAATATGTGAATGACTGTTATTTTCTTTTCTACAAATGTTGCAAATTTCGATTTAACACATAATTTTCCAATGCATAAGTTAATGTGTTTAAATGTATTTGAATATGTTGGTATTCGATGTAATCAAATTATCTTTCTATGGTACGGACCCATAAAAACATCATTAACATTATAGAGCTTCTAATTGAATAAATATGATTTAAATGCAATACTATGAGTTGAGAATCCCATCTAAATATTAAACGACAAATGCCAAATGAAAATAAATTAGATAATACCTCAATGACTGCATTATACCCTGCAATATTTTTCGTTGTTCGACCAAGGAATATCCCATGGAGACTTACTAACTCATCAGTGGGTGGATAGCTGGCCCAAGTTGTGGAAGACATATTTTGAGTGCTACAACTAGCACCATTAATGTAGCCAACGTAAGTTTGAGGGAGCGTCGACATATACAAATCAAGTGTAACACGAGATAAGTAGGGGAAGTATAAGGAGTTTGTAAAAAGAAGTAAATTTACCACACAAAAAATATGATACAAAAATGTATAATGTACCCATGTAGTAAATAAAGCATAGTACTTTTTTAGGTAAGTCTCATTTATGGGCTTTCTTAAAGGAATACTGTCATAGTCAACTAGCTCATAAGCAACCTTTTCCAGTGCACATTTTACGATGTAGGGACCATGACACATAGGTTTGAACTTACTGACTCCTAAATGATCATTTTCTTGATCGTAAACTAAGACCGAGTCACCTTTTGAATATATGCAATGGTTTACATTTCATTTAAATTGTGCCTTGACTCATTTTTTATGAGTCTCGCTAGCTAATACAACATCACAATGAGTATCATCTAAGCATTCCAAGTATATTAAAAAATTATTCCTCTACACAAGTAGCAGGGAATGGTTCGATTTCTAGTTTTAATGACAGGATTTCACATTCAATTGGTATTATTGCCTCCATACCGTAAACTAGCTGAAAAGATGTAAATTCGATTATAGTTTCTGCTGAGGTGTGATATGCCTACAAAGCTGAGAAAATCATTAAATTCCAATTTTGCTCATGAATTCCTATAATTCTTTGAATCATAGTGGTTAAAAATTTCTTCATGTCTTAATGTGGAGTTGAGTTCTCATGGACCAAGCCTAAATTTTCAATAAGCTTAGTCATCACAATGTTTAAAAAATGGTTGTCGATGGTCCATGCCGATGGATTATGGAGCACAAAACCTAGAAATCACATGATTGAATATGAAAAGAGTAGTAGTTTCACCATCGTCCTTATATGTAGGCATTGCCTCAACCCATTTTGTAATATAATCCACAGCTAGGATAATATAACTATGCCCCACGGTCGAGTGAGGGTTACATGTAATGAAATTGATGCCCCATTTCGCAAAGGGACTGAAAACGATAATTGGGTGAAGAGGATAAGGAGGTACACACATTTTGCAATGATAGATTTGAAAATTATGACATTTCTAGACTGCAATGATGCAATATTTGAACATGGAAGGCCAGAAATATATAACACATAAGATTTTTTGGGCAGTAGAAAACCCTGACATTTGACCGCCACATGCTCCAAAGTGACAATAATTTAATGTTTTTTTGGCTTCATTATGCATCAAATATTGTCTAAAAATATAATCAACACCACAACAACAAATTGTATCGCTAACAATAATATATTATAGATATTGGTATCAAATGTGAGGACAATCATTTTGAGATCATTCGGGCCAAAAATTCTGAGTTTGAAGATAAATAATGATATCTCCATAACAAGGGTGTAATGTGCTGATGAGAAAGAGTGATTCATCTGGAAGATAATCCTCTTCCATGGTTTCTGTTTCAAAATAGGGAAATTCACAAATCAACTCAACAAATACCAATTATTTATTCGACTTGGATTTCACAAATTCTAAGTCAAATTCATGTAGGATAGCAATCCATTTGGAATATTTTCCCCCAAGTAATTGTATGGTAAGAATGTAACCATAGGGTTGCAATCTGAAATCATTATTGTTTTACACAAAATAATATAGTGACGGAATATTTGGACAACTTGTACATCTGCCAAGGCCATTTTCTCCACATGTGCATATTTTAATTCAAATTTTATAATATTCATACTTAAATAATAAATCACATGTTCATTATTCAATTCATCCTATACCATACCAATAATAAAACCAGATGCATCTAAATACAAAAATTAATCTCGGTGATAATCAGACAAATGTAAAAAAGGTGTGTGATTCAACATGTGTTTTAGTGCATCAAAATCCTTTTGAGAAGTTTCATCCCATACAAAAGAGATTCCATTTTTCAAAAGTTGAGTAAAACCTTTAGTTAGATTCCATTTTTCATGAATCGACGTAAAAAAATTGATTTCCCTCGCAAACTTTGGAGTTGGTGTAAATTGGAAGGAAGAGGAAAATTCATAATAGCCTCTACCTTAAGGGGGTCAACATGAATGCCTTATTTTGACACAAAAAATCCCAGTAAACGACCACATTTTATACAAAAAACACATTTGTAAGGATTTAAGCATATATTGTAATGTCGACATCTAATAAATATTACTCATACGTGCGTTGGATGACCTTCGCGTTTCAATGAATGGGTTGGTAAATCATCTAAATATGATTGTACAATATGATTAATGTCATGAAAAACATAAGACATGCCCTGTTGAAAGGTGGCGCTAGAATTCTTCTGTACAAATGGAATTTTTCGATAAGCGAAAGTTCCCCATGGAAAAATGAAAGTGGTTTTATGTTGATCTGCAGGGAGTATGTTAATTTGATTGTATCCATAAAAGTTTTCCATAAAAGAAAACATCTCATTGTCGTCACAATATTCAATTATTTGATTGATATAGGGAGTAGGATAGTTTTCTTTTGGATAAGCTTTGTTATTGTCTCTATAATCGACATACAATCTAGTTTTCCTTGCTTCTTGTTAACATGAATGATGTTTGAAACCCAATCAATCAAGGGAACAAGATAGATAAATCATTCTTTTAGATTTTTTTCAACTTCATCTTTGATAGTGGTAGCCTTTCGAGGATGCAATAGACATGATATTTTATCTAATAGGCTTAGTATCCATGTAGGTCTTAATTTCATGAATTACAATACTCGAGTCGATTCCTGGAATTTCCTCATAAGACCAGGAAAACATGTCGCATAATTCTTGGAACAGGGCCTTGTAAGTTTGAATTTCATCAAGTGAACATAAGGCACCTATATGAATATTCTCCATAATTTTAGCTTTCACTGAGATATTAAGAAAAAGTGTCGTAGATATATTTTCTAAATTCCTTTTATATTTAGATTCCAAAATCGATATAGGACATTAAGGGTCATCTACGATCTCAGGTGAAAACATTGTGGAAAATTTATTCTCAATATTTTAAAAGTGGAAATAAAAGAGGAACGATGATGATAGTCATCCCAAGGAATTTCATCTAAATTCATAACTTCCATGAGACTTTCATTTGTGGGAAACATGTTATTGAAATGATCAAGAAATGATATTGGTTCCATCCAAGAGGATTGAGAATACTCGCCAACGATCACATTCACTTGATCGTTCAATGGGGAGTCATTTTGAAAATGATTTAACGACCTAATAAGCTAGTTCCAATGGGATTAGAGGCATTTGGTCGCCATATGCAGTCAAATCAGACTATGAAGGCACAATCCAAGGATCATATGATTATAAAGTGCTTGATGAGATCATATTGACCTGGGAAACATTAGAAGAAATGTTGGGTGGGGGGAGTGCAAGCGTTCCCATCAATGATGAATCCTTAAGCAAAATGACTCCAATATCTTCATAAGGTATAATTTTTTCCCCACAAAGGGTATGCTACCAGTAGAGTTAGGATCAAAATTATAATAAGATAGCTAGTCTAATTTAATTATCCTTCCTTTATGAGGAAATAATAGCATTCGAAAAAGTGATGAGACTACTACAAACATTGCATAAGTCCAACTTTGACCCAGAAAAATATTGTAATCAAGTTGAGCATCACTAAATTCTACCTCGATTGTAATCATTTTACTCTCTGATTCTACTGGTAGGTCATTCCAAATATTGTTAAGGATAAAATTCTCTTTCATCAAAAAATTTGACAGTCATAGGTGATTGATTTATAGTTGGAGAACCCAAAGCTTTCCAACAATAAATAGACATAATACATGTAGAAGCTCCCTCGTCAATTATTGTATGAAAGACTCTTTTGGTTTTAACAAAAAACGATATTTGAAATGCCACTTGATGCGGGAGTCTAGATATATGATTTTCAAGATCAAATACTATGAGATTAGAGTCCTGAGGATCAATTTCTCCAATACAGTGAAAATAGTAATTTCCTTTGTGCTAGACATGTTTGCAACACTTCAAGGGCCAACATTTTTGAAGGATAATGAGCTAGGTCTTCAACAATGATGCAATTCTAAGCCGCTCTAGCATGTGGATTAAAAGACAACTTTCGAACAACACCTTTGGGAGGTGAATGGATCACCATGTTAGAATTTGGTTTCTCCATCTGTAAAGGTTCAAAAGGAGATGGAAATAGTAAGAAAGGTTGACTAGATTGACTAGCATCATTTCCATTTACAGGAGTTTTAGATCCATAATCTTTAGATCTAGTTGCTATCGAAAATTGTGAATGCATCATCATGATATCTGCTAATGTAGATGAAGAGAAAGGATTATGCGCAACCATGTTATTATCTTGAGAAGGGAAATATATTTCAAAATAGTAGGTGTGGGATAACCTTTGAGGATTTTACTAAGATCTGCACGATGCAGGAACTCCTTTGTATAATGATCTTCATTACAAACCAGAATATGATAACGCGGTTTCTTTTTCTCTTCAGAAGGTTCATTTTTTTTTGGTTTTTCCTTTTGAGTGGAATTTTGTTTTCCTTTTGCTTTTCCTTTTTTATTACCTCTAGGTTGTTAAGCCTTTCTAGTAGATGATTCTACTGTATTAATTTCTGAAGTAACTTCAGGAGAAGTGTTTTCACTACTTTAATTTTGTGTGGAAATAGTTTGAATATTTTTATAATTGTTCTTATATGATTTACTCTTTGACTCTTGGCTGACAGAACCAATTACACCATCAACGGTGTGAGATATTGTACGAGTTGAAACTTGTTGATTTGAATTGGATGGGCGAGGTAAATTTGAGATATTTTGTAAAAAGTTCCAGATTGTGAATAGACAAGGTCTAGGTATTGGGCACAAGCAATTACACGTTCTTTTGTTGCAACACCTCCTTCAGCAACATCCTATGTTATATCAGGGAGTAGAGATTTTGTGAACCATTCTACTAATATTTGGTTTGGGCTATAAAATTTGACTACACAAAATCTATGCCTCCATTCATATATATGATCTAAAATATAGGTAGAATCAGATTATTTTAATGAAGTCAAAATTCCGGTATCAATGTCATATAAAATGGGTAGCTGAAAATGTGTTAAAAAGGTTATATTGTTAGGTCCCTATATTACTAGTATAGTCCCTTATTGTTGTTAGTGTAACCCCCTTATTGTTATTATTGTACCCTTGTAACCCCCATTTTATTATTATTGTGCCCTTAAATTATTATTGTTAGGTCGGCTAGGATTACATTGTGGCCCACTAGGATTACATTATGGCCCCATGGACTCCTATATAGAGAAAGGAGGTTTTGTAAATTGTATCATCCAAGAATTGTTCATTTATGTAATGTATTGGAGGTTGCCCCCTCGAAGTGGCTTATTTCTAAGGCGTTGATATCTTTTTTCTTCTATTTTTGGAGCTGGTTATACAACATTTGGTATCAGAGCTTTGGATTCTAGGGTTTCGCTGCTCCAAACAGGTCATCGTGGAATTTTCGCTATAACTTTTTTTCTACGAAGTTTCAGAAGCTGAAATTTTTAGGGTGCGAAGAAAAAATCCTGAGGAAGCTTGTATAAAAATTTCAGAGTTTGGTTCGCAATAATTTCGGAGATATGATTTGTGGAAGTCAGGTATTTTTTCAGGCTCCTAAACAGGTCATCGTGGCATTTGCGCTATAAATTTTTTTCTACGAAGGTTCAGAATCTGAAATTCATATGGTGCGAAGCTGAAATCCTGAGGAAATTCATCAAAAAATTTCAGATCTTGTTTCGCAATATTTTTGGAGATATGATCTGTGGAAGGTAGTGCTTTTTCAGGCTCCTGAATTTCATCTCAAAGAGGTGATCGTGGGAAAAGTTCAATAACTCTCTCTCTGGGCATTGGATTGGAGTGCTGTAAAAAGTGGTCACAAGTACACAGACTGTAGTTTCTTTGCTATCAAATTTAGAGACAAAGGACGAAACAATGACACGCGGAAAGTCGTACAAGTTCACTCTACTGATCCAGTCCAAAATTAGGTCATTGTGGGAGATTGGACACAGCTTTGTCTCGGAGAATCCAAATCAGGTCAGTCCTGTGGCATTTGAAAGATAATTTAGAGGGCTACGCTGGTACCAAAATTCAGATATTTAAGTGCTACAATCACAGATATAATCCAATCTCAATATCTAGCTCCTCAAAAGCAAGAAAAAGGTGTGTATTTTTTTTTCCGAATTGCATAAGTCTTGTTTGAAGAATCAAGTTGAATTGATTCCAAGGGCATATTGAAGAATAGATATCACAAGATTAGGTTCAAAAAGATGCTTCATAGTAGCCACCCAACACCCATTAAGCCTTCGAAGGCTCTACTATGACTCATGAAGATGAAGAATTGCAACATGATCTATCAAAATTACAAGAGCATGTGCCACCTAATTTCACTCTCGCAAAGAGCAACAAAAAATGAAATGAAGTTTTGAAGAAAGGTGTGGAAGCAAAGATGGATGGCATTGAAGCCAGGCATGGAAGCTAAGATGGAAACATGAAGAATGATCTAAAAGTTTACATCGAAGGTTTGGAAAAGTTGCTACAAGAAATTCTTCCTAATGGTGAAAAGATGGTAGAGGAAACTCATGATGACAATAAAATAAATGTTAATTGTGATTTCATAAACTCTAACGTTGGATGGAAGAACAACCATATTCCAAAGATGGATATGAGGAAGTTTGATGGAAAGGATCTCGTAACATGGATACTACAGATGGAGCAATATTTTAATCTCAATAATGTGCAAAACACACAAAAGGTATGCATTGCAACTTTACATTTAGAACAACATAAATTTGTATGGTATCGATGGCTTTTCTCCCGTAAAAAAATTGTCACGTGGTCAATTTGTATGGAGGAAATGTTAGCACATTATGAGGATACAAAGAGCAACACCTTCTTTAGCCAATTGATAAATCTCAAACAAAAGGGTTTAGTGGGGCAGCACATTGAGGACTTCCAAAAATTGAATATAAGGGTAACTGATATTCCAAAGGAACACAGGATCGATCTCTTCATAGGCACTTTAAATGATAACATCCAACATGAAGTTCGTGTTTTGGAACCAGATTCATTGGAGAAGGCATTCAGGTTGGCAAGAAAAGTTGAATGTAAAATAATGGCGACAAGGAAGCCTACCACTCAATTCTATAAAGAAGGAAGGCAAGCAGGAAGAGCCCAGATTTCCACAACTTAAGCAAGGTTGAGCACCACAACAATTGGAAGAAAAAAGAGCAAAAGGGATTTTCTATAGTTGTGATAGAAAATACACTAAAGGTCATAAGTGCACTAAGAAGAAATTATTTTACATAGATTGTGGAGAGGAGGAAGAAAATGAAGAAGAAACTTCAAAGTAGAGGATATACACCAGGAAGGAACCCTAGAAGAAGAAGAAATGAGTCCGACCATATCATGTAATACATTGGCAGGAATTACCACCCCTCAAACTCTCAAGATAGAAGGACATATCAAGAAGAAAAAGTCAATAGTGTTGATTGATTCGGGTAGTACCCATAACTTTGTTCATTGTAAGGTAGCCAAGGAATTGAATTGCTTCCTATACCTAGCACCAGAATGTCAAGTGATGTTTGCAAATGGAGGAACTATAAATTGCTCCAGAAAATGCCATAATATCAAGCTAATGATGGGGGAATATGTATTGAATAGTCCAATGATTTCCATTCCAATGGGAGGTGCCGATGTTGTACTAGGCAATGGTTACAATCTTTGGGGATGGTAGCTTTTAATTTTCAAGAACTTTTCTTGAAATTTTTTTCGGAAGGAAAGGAAGTTTAATGACAGTGTATTGAAGTAATGTGAAGGATAATAAGCTCTAATTTCATGAAAAATATTTTGAAGAGAGAACGACGAGGCGTAATTTCACAATTATGCTCACTAGAATTTCCAACATCAAAATCATCTATTTCTCGAGATATCCAAGAAGTCTTAGACAGTCATTCCAAGGTGTTTGAAACTCCCAAAAGACTCCCACCTATTCATGATCATGATCATGATATTAATTTGATTCCAGGAAGTGTTCCTCCAAATATCAGGCCTTATAGATACTTATGTCCAAAAGAGCGAAATTGAACGTATGATTACAGAAATGTTAGAGGCAGGTATAATTCAACCTAGTCAAAGTTCTTTCTCTGCTCCTGTAGTATTGGTACACAAGAAGGATGGATCATGGCGAATGTGTCCAGATTATAGGGAGCTCAATAAGCTCACCATTAAAGACAAATTTTCCATTCCTGTGATTGATGAATTATTGGATGAATTACATGGAGCAATTTATTTTACCAAGTTGGATCTTCGTTCAGGATATCATCAAATTAGAGTGAAGACTGAAGATATTCCAAAAATATCATTTCAAACTCATGAGGGTCATTATGAATTTTTGCTCATGCCTTTTGGCCTTACCAATGCACCTTCTACATTTCAAGGGTTGATGAATTCCATTTTCAAACCCTTCCTTAGAAAATTTGTGCTAGTATTTTTTGATGATATACTAATCTACAACAGGTCTTGGAAGGATCATGTTCAACATTTTGACAGGGTGCTGAAACTATTGCAGGAGAAAAAATTATATGAAAAAAAATCCAAATGTTTGTTTGGAGTACAAGAGGTGGAATATCTGGGTCATATTGTATCTCACGAGGGTGTTAAGGTAGACCCTAACAAAATTAAAGCCATTAAGGAATGGAAAGTCCCCACAACCATAAAGCAGTTGCGAGGATTTCTCGGGTTAACAGGGTATTATCGCAAGTTTGTTAAGAATTATGGGAGAGTAGCAGCACCTCTAACAACATTATTGAAGAAAGATGCATTTTCATGGACTCCTGAAGCAACTAAGGCCTTTGAACATCTTAAAGAGGCAATGTGCCTAGCACCTGTCTTAGCTATGCCAGACTTCACAAAAACCTTTATTGTGGAATGTGATGCCTCAGGAAATGGAATTGGTGCAGTTTTAATGCAGGAAGGAAGACCCATTTCTTTTGAAAGTCGTCCAATCAAAGGAAAGTATTTGCAGAAACCTATTTATGAGAAGGAAATGTTAGCAATACTGCATGCACTAAAGAAATGGCGAACTTACCTAATGGGAAGACACTTCAAGGTAAAAACTGATCATGATAGTCTTAAACACTTTTTGGAACAAAGACTATCTTCAAAAGAGCAGCAAAAATAGGTCATAAAGGTGTTGAGTTATGACTTTGAAATAATCTACAAAAAAGGGAAGCTTAATGTTGTTGCATATGCACTCTCAAGAAATAATGAAGAGGTGGAAGCATTGCTTTGTGCCATTTCTATTATCCAACCAGATTGGATAACCGAAACAAGAGATGAATGGAAGAAGGACAAAGAAGTATGGACACTCATTCAAAAGTTGCAGCAAGATCCTAGTACATCTGATACATTTAGTTGGAAAAATGATTCGTTATGGTACAAAGATCGCTTATATCTTTGTAAGAATTCCCAACTAAAACAAAAGATTCCTCTGGAATTGCACACTTCTCCTTTAGGAGGACACTCAGGATTTTTAAAAACTTACCACAGGGTGAAGAAAGAATTTTTTTGGGATGGCCTTAAATCCGATATTCAAAAGTTTGTGGCGGAATGTTTGGTTT
This sequence comes from Pinus albicaulis, assembly GCA_034641835.2. Taxonomy (NCBI): domain Eukaryota; kingdom Viridiplantae; phylum Streptophyta; class Pinopsida; order Pinales; family Pinaceae; genus Pinus; species Pinus albicaulis. The sequence goes on from CM076579.1 coordinate 728,268,093, forward strand.
GCCAGCAGAATAAAGTGGAAACAATTAAGACCCCGGGACTTCTACAACCTTTATCCATTCCAAGTCAACGTTGGGAGGAGATTTCAATGGATTTTATCACAGGTTTACCTAAGTCCGAAGGAAAGAGTATCATCATGGTGGTAGTTGATAGACTTACCAAGTATGCACACTTTTGTGCATTATCTCATCCATTTAAAGCAAGTACAGTTGCTACTACATTTATGGATAGAATTCAAAATCTACATGGAAGCCCAAGGGTTATTGTGAGCGACAGAGATCCAATTTTTACTGGAAATTTTTGGACGGAGTTATTTTCTTGTTTGGGTACTCAATTAGCTCATAGCTCATCTTATCATCCTCAATCTGATGGTCAAACCGAGATAGTAAATAAATGTTTGGAAGGATATCTTCATTGTTTTGTATCTGATAAACAAACACAATGGGTCAAGTGGTTACCTCTTGCCGAATGGTGGTATAACACTTCCTTCCATACTGCAGCAAAAATGACCCCATTTATGGCACTTTATGGATATCATCCACCATCCATCACATCATCTTTAAGGGAAAGTTCGAAGGTTCAAGCAGTGGAAGATCACATCGAGCATCAGCAAGAAGTTCTCCAACTCTTAAAGGATAACCTGAATTTGGCACAAAATCGAATGAAACAACAGGCAGATCAACATCGCAATGAGAGAAGTTTTGATGTAGGAGATTGGGTATTTTTACGGCTACAACCATACAAACAAATGTCCCTCAAGCAAGCTAAGAAGGATAATAAATTATCGCCAAAGTACCATGGTCCTTACAAGGTGTTGCAAAAGATTGGTACTATGGCATACAAATTGGAGCTTCCTGCTTCTTCGCGAGTACATCCAGTTTTCCATGTTTCATGCTTAAAGAAGGTTATAGGTGAAAATCTTCTAGTTCAAACAATATTTCCAGAACTTGATGAGGAAGGAAAATCATATTGGAACCTGAAGCGGTCACAGAAACAAGCACTCGACAACTACGGAATCGATCAATTTCAGAGTATCTCATCAAGTGGAAGAACTTACCCACTGAAGATTCTACATGGGAGGATGAGAATTTTATACAGAAGCACCCAGAGCTACTCAAGCGTTGAGGACAACACTTTTTTTGAAGGAGAGGGGCATGTTAGGTCCCTATATTACTATATAGTCCCTTATTTTTGTTAGTGTAACCCCCTTATTGTTATTATTGTACCCTTGTAACCCCCATTTTGTTATTATTGTGCCCTTAAATTATTATTGTTAGGTCGGCTAGGATTACATTGTGGCCCACTAGGATTACATTATGGCCCCATGGACTCCTATATATAGAAAGGAGGTTTTGCAAATTGTATCATCCAAGAATTGTTCATTCATGTAATGTATTGGAGGTTGCCCCCTCGAAGTGGCTTATTTCTAAGGTGTTGATATCTCTTTTCTTCTATTTTTGGAGCTGGTTACACAACATATATCCAAGGAATTGAAATTGTGTAAAGAGGTGTTGAAGTCCAACAAGAAATTGTAGCACAAACATTAGTGTGGGACCAACAGGTCCTAGTGATACATTAGTGTGAAGGTCAATTTAATTAATTAAATTGTTGTAGTGTCTAATTTAATTTTTCCTTAATTAAGTTGGACAATAAATTGTAATATTATCTCAAAATCACTTGTAAAATTTAAATGAGTGTGATAAACTTAGTTAGCACATGAATTTTGAGTTGAGGGTAGTTTTTGAGGCATGCAGAGTGATTCTATTAGTTATTGAGTCCAAGTTGCAGTTAGTGCATTAGTTTAATGCATGAGAAATCAGTTAACTCAATCTAGGTGAGTTAAAGTGAGTTAAACTAGTTGTAACTGTTTGTTTCACTAGTAAGAGATAAAGTGAATTGAATATGATTTAATTAAAAATTAGTGATCTAACATGAAAATAATGATTTACTATTAATAGCTACATGCATGTCAGTTCTAGTGGAGACCTAGTTGAGAAAAAGGTGAAAGGGATGTTAACTATTAGTTGTATCATTAATGGATTGTACATATGCAACCAAACATACATTGGATTGCCCATGATGATTGTGCAGTTTTGGAAGGCCAAAATTACTAAATAATAGGGGCTGCATTCATTACGAATTGTGCAAGCAAGGCATGTTGTTTAGAGGCTGAGAATTGGCTAAGTGTTGGTCGATTTTGCCTGGGATAGTGTGAGAGAGTTGTGAGAGTGCAGGAGACTCTTGTGAGAAGAGTGCATTGTAATTGTTTCATGATTCCATGTTGAATATAAAATAGAAGATAGTGGGGTTTTGAGCAGCAAGCTTTCCCCAGGAAATTATCTGTGTTGTGGTTTGATTTGATTCTTTCTTTACTTGTCGTGATTGGCGATTGTGTTTATTTTCTACAGTTGATTTGTAGAAGTATTCAGTATCTTGCTGTAGCATATCACATGAATGGATTGAATAAATGAAACACATATTGTTTTTATAATTTCTACATGGTATTGAAGCACAAGAAATCACTATAGTGGAGGATAATTTGAGTTTGTGACTGAATAGAATTCAAATTTGCAAAGGTATTCTTGGTGCGACATGCGGATCAGGATCGAAATGGATTTCAGTGGCTTGAGATTGGAGTATGCACTCGAGGGAAGCTATAAATATATTTCATGGAAAGACATAATGGAGGAAATACTAGAGGACAATAGGTTTAAATAATTCATCAACAATGATATTCCAAAACCCGCTGCAGCAGATGCCCCAAATACTGATGCTTGGAAAAAGAAGGTTTCAAAGGCAAGGAGGATCTTACTGGAGGGAGTATGAGACCACATTGTCTCAATTCTCCATGGAAAAGTGACACCATATGCAATGTGGAAAGCTTTGAAAGATATTTTTCAGAGCAGGAGTTATGATAGAAAATTGGCACTGAAAGACAAGCTCAGGAAAATCAAAATGGAAAAAGGCGACACCATTCCAAAAATATTTTAAAAAAATTTCCAAGGTTGGGATGAGCTTGGGAGCGTTTGAATTACTGTCACGGACTACGAATTAGTGAGCCTAGCTCTTCTAGGACTTCCAAAGAGTTGGCATAGTTATCAAGACTCTGTCAATGGAAAAGAAAAATTTCCAGATTAGGAACAACTTTGGTTGGATTTGGTGCAAGAAGAATTCAGGCACAATACCAGGGATGGATCTTCATCTAAAAATGATGATGAAGAATATTTATCTTTGGATTCCAAGGCGAAGAATGGGAAAGGAAAGAAATACCATTCCAAATATGAGTCCAGCAAAGATGGCAAGAAGCGCGACATGTCCAGAGTGAAGTGTTTTCATTGTCACAAGCATGGACATTATGCCACTAATTGTCCACAAAAGAAGAAGAACAAGAAGGCTTCAGGATCTGCAGCTAGTGAGGCTTTGGCCTCACAATTTGAGCTTGACTTCTCACTCATTGCATGCATGGTGTCAAGTGAAATGGGATCGATGTGGTACTTGGATAGTGGTGCTTCCTTTCACATGACGAGGGACAAATAAATTTTCAGTAGCTTGGAGGAGAAGGACCTCTAGATGCATATCGAAATGGGCGATGATGGGTGGTATAATGCTACCGATATTGGTACAGTTACCTTCTAGAGACAGTCAGGGAAACCCTTTCTATTAAAAGATGCAATGCATGTACTAGGCTTGAAGAAAAATTTGGTCTTAGTTGCAATGTTTGAGGATAGAGGCTATGATGTTGCTTTCAGTGAAGGAAAAGCTTTCCTTTGACACAAAGCAATAGGACAAGCCAAGAATATTGGGATTCATGTGAAGAATCTATATAAACTTTATGTACTTGGCTATGTATAATTGATGGGTAAGGTGGACAAAGTGGTGAGCCGGGATGAGGGTGAGTTATGGCATAGGATATTGGGCCATCTACACCACATATCCTTGAAGGTCACATAAAAAATTTCTACGGGACTTCCCAAGGGTACTCTTGCACAGTTAGACACATGCAAGGGACGTACTATGGGGAAGTATGTAAAGGCAAATTTTCACGAGAAGGAGAATCGAGCTTTGGAAATCCTTGAGAGAGTTCACTTAGACGTGTGTGGACCATTCTCTACTACTTCGAAAACAAAGCATAAATAATATGTGATATTTGTTGATGATTTTTCTAGAAAGTGTTGGATCTAATTCATGTAGAAGAAAAATCAGACGTTGTCAAAATTTCTTGAGTTCAAAGCACTGGTGGAGAAAGACATGGGGAAGCAAGTGAAGGCTCTTATGAACAACAATGAAGGTGATCACATCTCCAATGAATTCAATAAATTCTGCAACAAAGAAGGAATTCAAAGAGATTTGATTGCGCCTCATAATCCACAGTGGAATGGGGTCACAGAAAGAAATAATAGAACACTTGTGGGTGCAACATGAGTGATGTTGCGTGATTAGGGCCTACTGTTACATCTGTGTGCTGAGGCATGCAACACAATGGTATTTGTGAAAAATTGTTGCCCTCATTGAATACTTGGCATGAGTACACCATAGGAGGCTTTTACTTGTAAGAAACCTGATGTTTCACATTTTAATATTTTTGGCTCATATGTTTATGTGCATGTGACCAAAGACGCCAGGAACAAGCTTGAACCAAAAACTGAGATTTAGATATTTTTGGGGTACACTGATACTCCCCACAACTTTCGGGTGTATTTTCCAAAAAACGGGATGGCTATTGTGAGATGAGATATAAAATTTAATGAGGATAAAGGCATGTGATTGTCCCTTGAGAGGGAGCTAGATTTGCATGTAGAGGAGGAACTCTTGGTTCCAAAGGATGAGCCTCAATATGTGGAGAAGCCACATGCAGAGGATCATGGAGCGGAAGAAAATACTCATGCAGAGCCATCCACCAGAAATGGTAGAAGGCACACCACGTTAGTTGATGTTTTGAGAATTGATGCAACAGAGAATGTAGGAGCACCTACTTCACTGTGTAGATAGAGACAGTCTCCAGACATGTTTACTAGATACATGGCTCTTATGAGTATGTGTATTGTGACAGAACCATCTTCCTTTGAGGAAACATTGCAGCAACCAATTTGGGTTGACATTATGGTAGAGGAGTATGACTCCATCGTCAAGAACAGTGCATGGGAAGTTGTCTCAAGACCGGTCAGAAAATTAGTGGTTGGAAACAGATGGATCTATAAGGTGAAGCAAGAAGTAGATGGGAGTGTAGAAAAGTACAACGCCATATTTGTGGCCTGGGGATTCTCACAAGTTGAGGGGATTGACTATGAGGAGACTTTTGCACCAGTCACGAGGTACTCTTCCATTAGATCTATATTTGCAATCTTAGTGTAGATGGGGTGGCGCATTCATCAAATGGATGTGAAAACTGTGTTTCTCAATGGAGTTCTTGAGGAAGAAGTCTACATAGAGCAGCCAAAAGGTTTCGAGATCTTTGACAGTGAGTCACATGTGTACCGACTCAAGAGAGAACTATATGGGTTGAATCAAGCACCTCGTTCTTGGTACACTTGGATTGACAGCCATTTAACTAGGTTGGGATGAAAACCTGTACCAGATTGTGGTTGATGCTAAGCTCTTGATTATCATACTTTATGTAGATGATCTAATTTTAACAGGTAATGAGCAGCTGATACATTCTTTCAAAGATGATCTCGCAAGATCTCTCAAGGCAAGTATGCCAAAGAGATCTAGGTAATTTTCACATGGAGAGCTGTAAACCCATGGATACTCCTCTTCCAGTAAATTGGAAGAAAGAGGATGCTACTTCAGGAGAAGTAGTGGATGCTACTATCTACAGGCATCTAGTGGGTTCACTGATGTACTTGGTGAACACTATACCAAACATTTGCTATGTAGTTAACCAGTTGAGTCAAGCTATGGTTAAGCTGACCAAGCGCTTTTGGAAGGTGGCGAAGCATGTCTTAAGATATCTCAGGGGCACTACAGATTATGGATTATGGTACATATGGACAGAGGGAGTGAAGCTTCAAGGCTTCACGGATGCAAATTGGGGGGGGAAGTCCATCAAACAGAAAGAGCATATCAGGAGGGATATTTAGCATAGGATTGACAATAGTTTCTTGGTACAACTAGAAGCAACAATTTGTGGCACTCAGTTCAACCGAGGCAAAGTACATGGCAACAAGTCAAGCTGCATGTGAGGAAATATGGATGAGAAATATCCTGGTTGGTTTGTTTGGTTCTAAGATGGATCTGACAGTGATACATTGTGATAAACAGAGTTTCATTAAACTCTCAGTTAATCCAGTATTCCATGATAGGTCCAAGCACATTGACATCCGATACCACCATCTTAGAGATTGTGTCTAGAGACGCATTATGTTACTTCAGTACATTCCCACGAAGGATCATGATGTAGATATTTTGATGAAGGCACTCACTAGGAGAAAATTCGAATACCTTAGAGGCAAGATCAGGGTGGCAGATAATCCCTTTCTTGTTGAGAGGGAGTTTTGAAGTCCAACAAGAAATTGAAGCACATACACTAGTGTGGGACCAACAGGTCCTAGTGATACATTAGTGTGAAGCAAAATTTAATTAATTAAATTGGTGCAGTGTCTAATTTAATTTTCCCTTAATTAAGTTGGACAATAAATTGTAATATTATCTCAAAATCACTTGTAAAATTTAACTGAGTGTGATAAACTTAGTTAGCTCATGAATTTTGAGTTTAGGGTAGTTGGTGAGGCATGCATAGTGATTCTAAGTTATTGATTCCAAGTTGCAGTTAGTGCATTAGTTTAATGCATGAGAAATCAGTTAACTCAATCTAGGTGAGTTAATGTCAGTTCAAATAGATGTAATTGTTTGTTGCACTAGTGAGAGATCAAGTGAATTAAATATTATTTAATTCACAATCAGTGATCTAACATGAAACTGATGATTTAATATTAATAGCTGCATGCATGTCAGTTCCAGTGGAGACCCAATTGAGACAAAGGTTAAAGGGATGTTAACTATCAGTTGTAGCATTAATGTATTGCACACATGCAACCAAATACATTGGATTTCCCATGATGCTTGCGAATTTTTGGAAGGCCAAAATTCCTAAAGAATAGGGATTGCATTCATCAGGAATTGCACAAGCAAGGCAGGCTATTTAGAGGCTGAGAATTGGCTAAGTGTTGGTCGATTTTTTCTGGGACACTGTGAGACAGTTATGAGAGTGCATGAGACTCTTGTGAGAAGAGTGCATTGTAATTGTTTCATGATTCCATGTTGAATATACAATAGAAGATAATGGGATTTTGAGCAGCAAGCTTTCCCTGGGAAATTATCTTTGTTGAGGTTTAATTTGATTCTTTCTTTACTTGTCTTGATTGGTGATTATGTTTATTTTCCTCAATTTATTTGTAGAAGTATTCAGTATCTTGCTTTATCATATCGCATGATCGGATTGAATACATGAAATATATATTGTTTGTATAATTTATACAAGAGGCACATGGTAACTCAATGTATCATTTTGTTTTTGAACCTATTAGAGTTCATTGTAAAAGTCGTAATCTGATGGAATCATCATTCAATGAATTTGAAGAACACCATAGGTGATATGTCAAGAAATTATTTGGTGGATACTCTCTTGATTTACCCTCGAATTTTCGTCTATCGCTTGGCAGTTCAGTATGAATCACCGACCAAAATGTATAATAATAAATGGGATCATTTGTAAACTATGATAAATTTGGTAAATATAAAGTTGCTATGAAAGGTAACTTTAGATTAAATTCTTGCTAAGGATATTGATAACTGTGAGGATTAAGTCCAACCCCTCGAGGAGGATATCCAAGATATCCTAGAATAGCTTGAGAAGTTAGAATTTGTATTCCCACAGGGTAGCAATTGTAATTCATACCAAGTTACAGTTGAAAATGAATTTAAAAGTTATGACCAAGGTATGGTTGACTTTGAAAAGATTGATTTTGATATGATTGACCCTATACCGTTTGACCCAAGTAAAGTTGGACTTGCAAAGCTTGACCTTGATAAGGTTAACTCTAAAAGGATTGGCACTGAAAATATTGACCATGAAAATTTTGTTCTTGGAAATATTGACTTTGAAAAGGTGGACCTTGATGCAATGTTTGAATTGTCCCTACACTAGGTTGTCCAATAGGTATATGTGTTGTAGACTAAAAAGTGGGACTAGTTTGATAAGGAGATGCTTGAGGCATAATTTGTGTAGGTTGTTGAACCAGTATCTAAGGTGTACCTTGGATAGTAATTTGTGGCATAGATTGGATAGGTGTTTGAGGTGTACTTGGAACCAGTTGTTGAAAAATTATTTGCATAGTAGGTTGAACAAATTTTTAAGGAATTCAATAGACAGGTTGTTGGACAGACACTTGTGGGGTCCCCTAGACAGGTTGTTGAACAAGTTTTTGCAGAATTCCCTGGACAGGCTGTCGGACAAACACTTGTGGCATGCCTTGAACAGATGTTTGACCATACAAAGGGTTTCAAATAGTAATCCCCATTCCTAGAAAAGGATCACCAATCAAGGTTTTATATATAATATGTTGACTTGGACCGACCTGAGGTATCTGACCAAAATTTTTCCTAAAAATGGAGGATACATTCCATTAGGTGGTTGTCCTACAGGGGGAACATAGGATGGTTTCCCCCCAATTGGATATTAAATTCCAGTTGGAGTTAATTTAAGATTACCTGTATTACCCGATATCATATTAACATATTGGTCTGATGCCAAAGGTATTTCGGGAACATAATTCATACTCTCGAAAAGATCCAGTAAGTGACATATACCCAGCGGGAACCGAAGGCCCACCATACAGAAATGACTTCGGAGAGCCTATAAACAGATAATTTACAGTAGGTTGGCCCACAAGAGGAGCTTCTAACATAATTTTCCTAGCTGTGAAATCAAAATAAGTGTGTAAACGAGGAATAACTTGACCTAAATAATTCAAAGGGGTAAAATACTAAGGATCTGGTTGAAAAAGATCTAAAGTAAGTCATGGAGAAACTAATGGATCACTAGCAGTAAGAGGGGTATGCAATGGTTCTTCCTTCTCTTCTTCAATAATATCTTCAATACTTATAAGACTAGGAGGTAAACCAATTGTAATTATAGTTCTTATTCAAGTTGAAGTCGGTAAAGGATTACAGGCTATAACAGTTGCAGGTGATTCTGGGTCACAAATTTCAAATTAAGGTTCTTTAATGTTCAGTTCAGTTATTTTTGTCTCTAAAATTTCTCCATATCATATTCTTCTTAAATAATCTCAATAACTTCAAGTCTGGATTGAATTATGTATGATTCTATTCTATGCGGTTGAATTACTGCAGTCTCTATTATTTTCAATTATAAAACTCCATATGTCTCAGGTTGATTTGAGATTCTAGATAATGTCGATTTCAATCTCTCTTATTTTATTTTCTCCAATTGACCAAGTGTATACTCAGGGGGTAAACCCTACATTCTACGTGAATATCTCGGTAATTCAGCCACAATGAATTTTATTACAGGTTTGTTCCAATTTTATTCAACCAAATAAATAACCAAAATTAAGAAGTAAAAGGGTAACTAAGCTATTGTGAACTGCGGAATACGGTTTCCAATACGTGCAGGAAATCTCCCTGAATGTTGTGTTCAGTGTATCACAAATGAAAAAGCGACTGACTCGGGTTAATTATGGATGGTATGCAACCTAGAAGGGGGCCTCCAAAATATACTCGAGGTACATGGAGGCAAAATCTCTATTAGCGATGTCTAATGTGAGCATATACAATAAGAAGTATCCTGATATAATTTTGATATATGGAGCACCATCTGATATACACGAAGGTATGTGGAGAATGGTCTAACATACTTACATACATGGGATACTGACTACCCACAGAATGTGTTGCACAAAAAAAATGGTAGTTACTATATTTATAGATGTGAGAACACGTCTTCAAATCTATAACCCCTAATGTTTCTTTAATTTAAAATTTTGATTGATTTTATTGTTCCTCTTTCATTAAAGTCGATTTAATAGATGTGGTGTAAATGATATTAGTTTTCAAATCCAACTCAAATGCAACAAATATGCAAAAATGAATCTTTTACTTCAATTAATTTCTATCTATGGCAAAGAGAAAGTATTTTAAATATTCAAACAAACTGAAAAAATTCCAATTTCACCATAGTTCCTTTCAGACAATGCAAAATTTTCATTTTCAAACTCACTCAAATGTAGAAATTTTACTTTTAAATTTAAACTCACCCAAAAACACAAGAATCATAAAAACTTCCTTTATACACATAACACCCAAATCTTTTCAAAATGCAAAAAGAAAGCCAACAAATCTTTAGGAAGAATCTTTCTAATGAATTTTATGAATATAAAATTGTCTAAACTATAATTTTGAGATGATTCACTACTAAAAAGAAAAATAGCCAATCATTTCAATTTCATCAAAAGAAGAAATTTTTTAAGCGAAAAATACTTAATATTTAAATACACTATCTTTCATCAACGTAATAATATTTTACAAACAGGTAAAAGAAATTCTAAATCTGATTCTTTGAGAGAATAAAGGCAAGCATACACTATCTCAACAATTACCAATCCTTCCTTTGATAAATCAAGAAATCATCAGATCAAACCTTCAACCCTAATTTGCAAAGATGAGGAATTTTTCAAGAATGAAATCCAAAACATCCAATCGAATAGAAATTTGCATTTCAAGAATGTAAACAAATCCAAGAAAGCATAGTAATCAAAAGATTCTAGACTCACCAGATTAAAACCCTAATTTTTCGAAAATTTTAGAGACTTGCGCGGTTAACAAGTTAAGTTTAGTGCACATACACATTGTTGCTAAAGGAAAAGTGCGCAATTTGTGCACTGTTGCTAAAGTAAGTGTGTAAACCAAGAAAACTTAAGAAAAATAAAAAAAAAACAAAACCAGAAACTTAAACTTTCAATGTTCAAAACTCAGTTAAAAAAGGATGCAAAAAGCGATTAAAGATCACAGGTGGACATAATGAATAATAAATTGTTCCCCAATATCACCAATTTGTTATGGCAATTAAATCGCTCGTGCGGACAAGAGTGATCTCCCTAGATTTAAAGAGAAATATAGAAACAAATAGACAAGTACATGTTATCTTTCCTTAACTATAACTGAAACATGATATATTAAATGTGCAAGAGTCTCTTACGTCTCTACAAAATGCTTGTGGATGTCCTTTTGATGCCTTCAAAATCCCTTCCTCATTGCTTGAAAATAATATCTGCATAAATAGAAACAAACAAGGAATATAAGCATAATGTAGATAAAGAGTCAAACATGAAGTGAATGGAAATTGCAACATAGCATATATCATAACATAAATCTAGTATTCAATTATAAACAATGAAAAATATCAAGGAATCTTTCAAAAAGCATCATAACAAGTTGCAAATAGGAAAGAAACAACTGCTTGTATTAATCTTGAACATGAAGGAGCAATACAAATTTAGCCTTGATGATGTAACCCTCCTCCCAATGGTCTTCAATCCTCCCCATAGGTGACAAGCTTCCAACCCTAATCCGAAAGCATAAATTTACATTAAGAACTCCTCCATTACCCTTTGGTGTGTGTTGAATTTATAGGTCAAGAGATCCATAAAGAGAGGGATTAGGGTTCCACAAAGAGAGGGAATTTCCTCCATGAATAGAGGGATGAGGCCCAAGTATGTAGGGGCTCAAGGCCTTCAGTTGGGAAATATTCCTCCAACAATTTTTCTAGAACTCACTTTTTATTTCTACCCTCATTAAGTGATTTGCGTATTTTTTAGTGGAATTCAAAGCACAAATTTGTGCAAGCGACAAGGTTCAAAACTGCGATTGCGTAGGCAATTGCTAGCGAAACTGCACAAGTGCTTAAAAATAGATTTTTGAGCAATGTAATCTGGGATTCTTGTTTTCTTTGGGATTTTTTTTCTTCCAACATTGTAGGGGAATGTTTAGAACACTTCATTAGATAGCAAGGGATCTCAATTGGCGATCATTTTCCTAATGGTGAAAAAATAATGTGTAACACAAATGTATGAACATGAACATGCGTAGGAACACACTTAAATGTGAAATTGTTAATGGGAAATAAAGTAAACAAATATAAAAGAATATAAATAACTTGTGTAATCTAGTTTGGCTAATGTGAACGCATTTGGGTACTTTAGATCCTATATGGCTAATGAGAACACATTTGGTTACATTAAATTTTATATGGTTAATGTGTGTGTGTGTGTGTGTGTGTCTACATAATTGGGCTAACCCTAACTACGGAGAAACCCTGGAAAATGGGGAAGCCAAATTTAAAGTTCTCACAGGAAGAAACCTGGAAGATTATCATTTCTGGGGGGGGTGGTCAAATTTACGATGAAGATACACACAACTAAGGAGAATGAGTTTCATAATATTTTTGGATGAATTATTAAGCCACCTGAATGGTTCAAGTCCTAATTTCCCTTGCTGGAATGATTTAACAGTTGAGTCGAATTCTCTTGAGGGAGAAAAGGGAGTCGAGTTTCTTTTTTTCTGGTAGTTGGTAGATTTACTACTTGATGGATTGTACTGCCCTCATAGGATGAATCTAAGAAAAAAAGATCATATTTCCCTCTCAAACTCAAGTTGTGAACGTCCCTTGACTGCTAGAGATGTTTTCCTCCCATGGAAATATGCCTCCTACAATATCATTTAACCTGGGTGACTGAGTGTAGTTAGAGGGTGAAATAAACTTGCTTGGTAGAAACAATTAGCATAAGAACAAGTAGGAGAATCCTATGTGTTCTAGTATTAGGTCTCACTAATTTCCTCTACTGGTGCATACATTAACTAGGTTTAATCAAAGGTTAGAGCAGCAAACATATAATACAATAGAGTGGAGATAACTATTTGGTATACGCTACCACAATTGCAATCTGATTGGGTCACTGCACTAGAGGGGCATCTGATAATTTAGATAACAAGTTCTTCTATCCCATTTCATCATGGTTGTTGTTTTTTTTTTATAAACATATTGTTGTTTGATGTTGTACGATTCTTTTTTGAATGAATGCACAATCATTTTTGGACATATACTCTATGTTTATAAGTGGAGAGAGTGTTGTTCATATTTCTGGGCATATTTCCAAATTATTTTCAACAAACACAGAAGTGTATTTGTATTTAAAGAAACCCACTAGTGTGTGCAATATCATTTAAATAACAACTTTCACTTAAAGTGGCATGTATAAATTTTAAATTAAAATCTAGTGAGGAGGTATCCCTACAAATTTTGATGAAAAAAATGGTATTTTTGGAGTCACTACTAAGTCAAAATATAGCCTAGAAGGGTGGAGATTGGATTATATATTTGGAGTCCTTTTACCTAAAAATTGTAATGCCAGAAGGGTGGATATCAAATTAGATCTCTGGACTCCCTTTACTGTCAGGGCATAACGGTGGGGATCATATTAGATCTCTGGACTCAATGTATTGTTATACCATAAGTTTGGAGATGAGATTAGATATATGGAGTCCATGTACTATTATTCCATAAGGGTGGAGATCAAATTATATATTTGGAGTCCCTGTACTATTAGGCCAGAAGGGTGGAGATCAGATGGGATCTCTTGAGTCCCTATATTATTATGCCAGAAGGGTGGGTGGGGATCAGATTATATCTTTGGAGTCCATGTATTGTCATGGTAGAAGGGTGGGGATCATATTAGATCTATTGAGTCCCTATATTTTTGTATGCCAGAATGGTGGAGATTAGATTAGATCTTTGGAGTCCCTATATTGTTATTCTAGAAGGGTGGAGATCAGATTGGATCTATGGAGTTGTTGTATTGTTAGGCTAGAAGGGTGGAGATAAGATTAGATATACAGAGTACATGTATTATTATTCCAAAAGGGTGGAGATCATATTAGATCTCTAGAGTCCATGTGTTGTCACGTAAGAAGGGTGGAGATCATATTAGATCTCTAGAGTCCTTGTACTATTAGGCCAAAAGTGTGGAGATCAGATTAGATCTATGGAATCCTTTTATTGTTAGGCCAGAGGGGTGGAGATCAAAATAGATCTTTGGAGTCCCTGTGTTTTTATGCCAGAAGGGTGGGGATTTGATTAGATCTATGGAGTCCCATTATTGTTAGGCCATAAGGGTGGAAATTAGATTAGGTCTCTGGATTCCTTGTACTTTTATGTAAGAAGGGTGAAGATCATATTAAATCTCTGGAGCCCCTATATTGTTAGGCAAGAAGGGTGGAGATCGAATTTGATCTCTGGAGTCCCTAAAATGTTATGCTAGAAAGTTGGAGATTAAATTAGATCTTTGGAGTCCCTATACTATTAGGCCAGAAGGGAGGAGATTGAATTAGGTCTTTAGAGTCCTTGTACTATTATGAAAAAGAGTGGAGATCAGATTAGGTCTTTGGAGTGCATGTATTATTATGTTAGAAGGGTATAGGTTAGATTAGGCCTATAAAGACCCTGTACTGTTATGTCAAAATAGTAGAGGCCGTATTAGGCCTTTGGAATACTTGTACTATTATGTCATAAAGGTAGAGGTCAAATTATTGATATAGAGTCCTTGTACTATTATGTCAGAAGGGTAGAGATTAAATTAGATCTCTCGAATCCATGTACTTGAACATTGTCATGTTAGAAGGGTGGAGGTTGGGTTAGATCTTTGGAGTCCCTATACCTAAACATTGCTATGCTAAAAAGGGTGGAGGTCATGTTTTACCTCTGGAATCCCTAAATGTTTGGTCATCTGGACAATCTTCTTGAGTGAGAGTGACAACTACAGTAGCAATTTATCAAATGGTTGGGAGGAGAATCGTTGATTATGTCCCAGTGCCCATATAAATCCTATAAGTGTTACAATTGAATAAGGTGCTTCGTAGAAGCACTTAAATAAAAATAATCCTCAAAATATTCTAACTAAATTAACTCCATGCAAAATATATTACTGTCTCGAGGAATGTGGAGTTGATATTTACTTCAGTTTGTCCTCTTTGATGCCTATTATTTGGGAGTCCTTAACAACTGGGACACCCTTGATGACTAGTCATGATATCCTTAATTTTGATGATGAAATTATTGATTAAGTGGCACATGAATTGTATAAATTCTTTACAGATTCAAACTGCTAATTGTAATTTTCTAAAACAATAGACTTGAATATACTCTACCAATTGTGGAAACCAATTTAAACGATCGTGAAATCACGAAGCATACAAGAGAAAGAATTCAATAAACACATTACACTATGATTTCTTAGGGAAAACCACAACTAAAAAACCCTATTATATGTATATTTCATTAGTAATAAAATATGAGAAGATTACAATTCTTTGCTCAAGCCCGAGCAACCTCTGTACTATATCTATCTATCTCACTCCTTCCTAGACAAGGTTGGGCCAATAATTAACCAAATTTTGGCTTACCCAAGTCCATATTTCCTTATGTTTTTTCCTTTTGAATTAGCCCACTATAATTGGGGAAATCCCCATCCAATATTGCACAATCCATCATAGGCCTTCCTCCTATTGCATGCACCACCTGTACAATTTGGATTATTATACAATTGATAGTACATTGTCCTTGAACCTCAATATCAACTAGGTAACTCTCATATCACACATCCATGAGTTATTTATGGATGATTTATCAGTTATCTCGTTGATCACTGAGTGTGATTGAATTTCCACTTCCAAAACTTGACCTTCCACTAGTTCCTCCAATAGTTGGAACTAGATAAACTAACTTTAACTCGGATAAATTGAATTAATTAATTACAACTCAAAATAAACTCAACCGGGGCTCATAAAAAGTAGGAACCATTCTACATTACTCAAGTTATACCCTAAAATTGAATTAAATGAACCAACTAAGTCCAACTAGCTTAGTTAACTAGTACAATTTTTCATGAGATGTGGAATTACAATTTTTTTTCTAATTTAATTCAAGGGAAAATTAAATTAGAATCTTTCTTCATGCCATTTTAAAAAATCCCTCTCAACAAGAAAGGGATTATCAGATACCCCAATCCTGCTTCTATGGAACTCAAATTTACCTCATGACAATGCCTTAGTCAAGATATCTGCATCATGTTCCTTTGTAGGAATGTACTCTAGCATCATGATCCACCTCTGCAAAAAATCTTTGAGATGGTGGTACTAGATGTCGATATGCTTGGACCTATCATTAAAAAATGGATTCACTGATATTTTGATAGAACTCTGGATGTCACAATAAATCACTGTAGGATCCATCTGTTGACCAAATATCCCAACAAGGATCTTCCTCATCCAGATAGGCTAACGAGTTGCTTGACTAGAAGCCATGTACTTTGCTTCTATTGAACTGAGTTCAACTAATATTTTATTCGTATTGTACCAAGAAGTCATTTTTGACCCAATATTGAATATTCCTCCTTGTGTACTCTTCCTGTCTGATGGACTCCCTACCCAATATACATCTATGAAGCCTTGCAGCTTCACCCCCTTCGTCCATATGTACCAAATACCAAAATGAGTGGTGCCTCTGAGGTATCTCAACACATGTTTGGCTACCTTCCAATAGATTTTGGTTGGCTTAACGATTTCTTGACTAATTTGGTTAACTGCATAACACATGTTCGGTCGTGTGTTCACCAAGTACATAAGTAACCCACAAGCTACCTATAAATGGTGCCCTCTACCACTTCACCTGAAGTAGCATATTCCTTCCTCCAATTCCATAATAGAGGAGTCCCCATGGGTTTTATGATATCCATGTGAAACTTCTTTAGTATATCATTGGCATAATTTTCCCGAGAGACAAACAATTCCCCATTTCCTTTCAAAATTTTGAAACTGAGGAAATAATACATGAGCCCGATGTCCTTCATCTCTAATTCTCTTACCAAATCCTCTTTGCAATATTTTATAATCTTCTCATCACCTGTTAGAATTATATCATCAACATATCATACTATAATCAATAATTTACCTTTAGCCAACATATGGTAAATGCTTGCATCTTCTTAACTTTTGGTGAAGCCAAACCTGGTGAAATAGTTGTCGATCCTGGTGTACCAAGCATGGGGTGCTTGTTTCAATACATACAATTCTCACTTGAATCTGCACATGAGATTCTCTATTGAATGTCTCAAATCCTTCCAGCTGCTCTATGTACACCTATTCCTAAATCACTTCGTTGAGGAGTGTTGTCTTTACATCCATCTAATGTATCTTACATCCCATTTGTGCTGAAAGTACTGGAATAGATATGGTTAAAGCGTACCTTTATACTGCTACTTGCTTCACCTTGTAGATCCACCTTGATCCTACAATTGAATTGTCCTCTGGCCTTGGGAAAAATTCCCAAGAATTTTTCTTGATAATGGAATCATATTCCTCTAGCATGACATCAACCCATACTAGTTGTTGCACTTCTTCCTAGAATGAGGATGGCTTGATATCTACACTCTTGCTCATCAGAGCCATGTAGCCATTGTACCGATCTGGTGACCTCCTCTTCATGTGTTGTGATGTGGGTGCTCCCACATTTTCTCTAGCATCATGCATCAGTATGTCAGCTTATCTGGTGCACTTCCTTCCATCTATGGATGTATCTACATGAGTGAGTGCCTACAATCTCTGATCCTCTGCTTGTGGCCACTCCAAAACATTATGAGGTTCTTCCTTTGTAGCTAAAAGCCCCTCATCTACATGTAATTGAATCTCCCTCTCAAGGGAACAACTCAAGGCCTTCTCTTCATTGAACTTCACAATTATACGAACAACTGTCATATTGTGAGATGGAATGTACACTCGATAGTTGTGAGGTGTATCAGTGTACCCCAAAAATATGCCCAACTCAGCTGTTGGTTCTATATTTTTCCTTGCATCCTTGGAAACATGACAGTAAACTGGTGAACAAAATATTCTAAAGTGTGACATGTCTAGTTTCTTACTTGAAAAATCTTCTTATGGTGTACTCAACCCAAGAATCCGATGAGGACTCCTATTCTGCACATATACTGTTGCGTTGAATGCTTCAACCTACAAGTGCAACGGTAGGCCTTGATCATGAAACATCACCCATGCATCTCACACAATACTTCTACTCTCTCTTTTTACAACCCAATTCTGATGTGGCTTATGGGGTGCTATTAACCCCCATCGAATTCCTTTGATGCACATAAGTTCTTGAAATAATTCAACACATATTCTCCATTGTTATCGCTCCTGAGAGCCTTTACGTTCCTATCTGCGTCTTTCTCAACAAGTGCTTTAAATTCAAAAAAAATTGAAAACGTCTCATCTTTATTTTTAATGAATAATATCCAACACTTACGTGAGAAATCATCTACAAATATCACATAATACATGTGTTTGGTCGTGGAGGCCGTCAAGAATGGTCCACGCACATCTTATTGAACTCTTTTAAGGATCACTTGCACTCAATTGTCCTTATCATGAAAGGTGGATTTGGTGTACTTTCTCAATGTAAACCCTTTGTATGTATCACGCTGCTCTAATGCACCCTTAGGAAGTCCTATATAAGTTTTTTGAATGATCTTCAAAGCTCCATGGTGCAAATGACCAAGTCTCCTATGCCATATTTCACCAATGTATCGACTTTTCACCTTATTTTCTTTTTTTCTCAAAGCATCAGAGTCCTATACATCCAATTTTTAGTGGTTCTTCACTCGAACCCTGATCCACTTCAACTGTCTCGTGGCTATGTGACAAAGGAAATCCTTCTTTTTTCTAAATATCACATTGTAGCCATGGTCTTCCAACATAGAAAATGAAACTAAATTCTTCTTCAGACCTAAAACATACATGCCATATCTCATTGTAGGAGGAGAACCAGAATCCCTCTGAAAAGTAACAGTATCGATGTCATTCACACTATACCTTCCATCATATACAATGTTGATCTAAATCTCGAGGTACTTCTCCTCCAAGTCTATGAAGAATTATTTGTTGTTAGTCATATGGAATGAGGCTCCACTATCCATATACCACACACTACCCATCACCGATGTCACCATGCATGCAATGAGGGTGAAATCAAACTTGAATTTTGAAGCTAGATCTTCACCTACCGCTCCTCCTGAGGGATTCTTGTTGGCCTTCTTGTGCAGAAACTTTGTGGCATAGTATCCCAACTCATTACAGTGAAAACATGTGATCAGCCGTCCTTCTTGCCTACATGACCATAATCTCCTTTTGATTGGGATTTATTCCCTTTTCCTTTCTTTTCCTTTCCAACCAAGGCATATTCATCCTCATCATCATGCTTGGATGAGGATCTATCTCTGGTGTTTCACCTAATATCTTCTTGCACCAAGTTGTACCACAAACACTCCCACTGTGGTAGCTTCTCCCTCCCATTTACTGAATCTTGGAATTTGTGCCAACACTTAGGAAGTCCTAGAAGTGCTAGGCTAACCAGATCATCTTCAACAACTGTAACACCAACACTCCCAAGCTCATCCCAATATTGGGTGAACCTTCTCAATTACTGTGGTATTGTGTCGCCCTTTTCCATATTTATCTTTTGAAACTTGTGCTTTTGTGCCAACTTCCTTTGGTCACTATTGTTATGAAACAAGTTTGTTAATGCCTTCCACATTGCATATGGAGTCTCCTTTTTATGGAGGTTCGAGATAATATGATCTTGAACACCTTCCAATATGATTCGTCTTTCATTTTCCATACATTTCTTCTAGTCTGCCAGATCTTGAGCATCAGTTATTGGAGGCTTAGGAAAATAATTGTCTATGAATTCCTTTAGCCCGTTAACTTCCAACACTTCCTCCATACTATCCTTCCAAGCTATAAAAATTCGAGTTGCACTCAAGGTAATACTCAAGTCTCAATCCATAGAATGACATCTTGTTGAACCTAAAGAATGATACTGCAAATTCGATTCACCTACAAAGAAAAAATAGTATTCTTCTCCTATTGTGATTTCTTCTCTGATACAATTTATAAATTCCTTGTAGATTCAAACTGCTAATTGTAATTTTCTAAAACAATAGACTTGAATATACTCTACCAATTACAGAAACCAATTTAAATGATCGTGAAATCATGAAGCATAAAAGAGAAATAAATCAATCAACACATTACATAATGATTTCCTAGGGAAATCCATCGCTAAAAAACCCTACTATGATATGTATATTGCATTAGTAAAAAAATATGAGAATATTACAATGATTTTCTCATGCTCGAGCAACCTCTACACTATCTCTATATTTCTCATTGCTTCCTAGACAATCCTAGGCCAATACTTAACCAAATTTTGGCTTGCCCGAGTCCCTATTTCCTTTCATTGTTTCCTTTGGAATTAGCCCCCTATTAATGAGGGAAATCCCCATCCAATACTATGCAATCCATCATAAGACTTCCTCTGACTACATGCACCACTTGTACAATTTGGATGATTATACAACTGATAGTACACTGCCCTTGAACTTCAATCTCAAATGGTTAACTCTCAAATCACACATGCATGAGTTATTTATGGTTGAATTATCAATTATCTGGTTGATCACTAATTGTGGTTGAAGTTCCACTTCCACAACTTGACCTTCCACTAGTTTCTCCAATAGTTCGAACTAGTTAAACTGACTTTAACTCAGATAAACTGAACTAATTAATTACAACTAAAAATAAACTCAACCAGGGCTCCTAAAAAGTAGGAAAAACTCTACATGACTCAAATTAGACCCTCAAATCTAATTAACTGAACCAAGTAAGTCAAACTAGCTTAGTTAACTCATACAAGCTGTCATGAGATGTGGAATTATAATTTCCTTCTAATTTAATTCAAGGGAAAAATAAATTAGAAACTTTCTTGGTTCCATTTTCAACATGAACTATATAAGGGTGGAAATTTTCATCTCTAGAATCACTCATAGGTTGAGGGGTGGAGGATAAATTACCATCGAAATCCCTGTAATAGCCTATAAATAAGCACCTACATGCAGGGTGGGGGCGGATCAGACTTATGAAATCCCTGGTCTAGACATTGGGTAGGTCTCATCAACTAGGGGGTGGTAGTTGCATTTTTGGAAGCTTGCCAATAGTTGTGAGGAAAATTATGAGCCTCACCCCAATTCCCGCTATGATGTATCTTATTGATTGTAACTATTTACTAAAGTTACAATATTGCATTACTTTTTATGGGCTTTGTAGACATGAGTGATATTGAAGCTTAGGGCATTGTTATTAGCCCATAATTTAAAGTTACCTCCACATATGGGAAGTTTACAAGACCCATGGAATAGTATGGTATCTCCCTATTTGTGGTTTTTCATAAATTTGTCCTGACTCCTTACGTAAGTCATGTCGTTAGTACTACTTCTATACCTCTTTAATGACTAAGCAGTTGTTATCACCAGTCCTTATTTCTTTGGATATCATCACTAAGACTATCACTAAGGGTTGTGAAACTGCAACCGAATAGATAAGTTGGTCGTGAGATAAGGGGAGGGTTATAACTACACATAGCCTTCTGACACGTGTTGAAATATGCGATAGGTTCGGTCTTCATAATGACATATGTAATGTTGATTTTATGTATGAAATATAAAGAGAAAAATAAATTTGTTATTGTTTTTCTTGAGGCAAGGGTTTCAAGCTCAAGGAAAATTTATTTTAGGACAATATCACATTGTGAGCTTTTAGGATTTTCCATTTAGTCTATAAAGTCAAAAGAGTCATTTTTCATGTATGAATAAACCTTCTTAGGCATGTTACATATTGCAAAAGAAAATTTGTTGATTCAAAAGACCCTCCAAGACCTTGTCATGGCACAAAGATCAAGTTGGCCTAAAGGAGCAATTCGACCCATTGAGAAGCCTATATAAAGAATAATTTGACTTCATTTGGAGAACACACTCTCACTCTGATCTGGATTTATGCAAGAATGAAACAAAATACAGAAATAAACATAAACACAAAGATGCATTACAAAATATACTTCATTTCATTACTATAAAATAATTGAAATAAGCTTATAGACATAATGGAAATAAACTAGCTCGTGCGATGGTAGCTTATCTCTGAGAAGAGATGTGGCGGATACATACCTCTCAATTGTGTTACAATGAGATTAAAGGGCATTTTTATTATTGAAAAACATGGGAAAACCTTAAACAACCAAAACCCTAACCACATGAGATGGAACGCCAAGAGTTTGTGGGCCTTGTTTGGGTTAGTTGGGCAGCCAACTTCTGAGGGTCGTAACTTTATTATATTATCTATGTTTAGCACATACGATATATCGTCAGAAATACATCTCCAAGTACTATAGGATTTTTCACAAGCCCTTTCTTATGGCCATAGGCCTATTGCATAACTAAAAAAAAATGTCGTTTAGGGGGTCAAAACTACTTCGGAAGTTTAGGACTTGAAAAAATACTAAAAAAAATAGTAAATGCTACTATAAACAAGAAATTGATGAAACCTATTGGAGGTATAGGTGAAATAGGTGGGTGGCCACCAATATACACCTAGATCATTCCTGCCCCCTTAGGAAGCAATGATCCCCATTGCGTGCAGAGCCTCCATGAGGTGAGAAAATTTCTCTTGAATCTGGTCCCTAGTGAACCACTTGCCCTACTGAAGGAGTTGGCCTACTTTGACAACTTGATATAGCTGGATCCTCTAATGGAGGGTATTATTGATATTTATGTCCAGGATTCAATCAATATTTTCCTGTTCGATGCAGCCTGGGTTTAACTCTGTTGGTGTGAGTTATTTTTCAATGTCAGATGAGTCCAACAATGGTGGAAATGAGGGTAGAAGGTGATATACATTGAACACTGGGTGCAAACCAAGGAATGGTGGAATATTGAGCTCGAAGGAATTGTCCCCTACAGCCTTAGTGACGTTATATGGCCCATATTAGAGCAGACGAAGCTTGCAGTGGGGCCCAATGAGGCTGTTATAGGTCAATTTGGGCACCATTCCCAATGACTTGGTTAAACTGGACATCATCCCCAGAACCAATGAATAGGGTCTATCATCCTTTATCATTTCAGTTGCTACATGCCCTAAGACAAAGAACAAGAAAAAATCATCCATGACTTCCATTGCAAGGTTTCCAAGATTTGAAGTACATGTTATATCACCTATGAGCTCACCAACGCAACCTCTCAAGGGACTAGCTGCTTTGCATATGCAGTTACCTCCATTCAAGGGTGCTCTGCAAAGCACTTTCAGACATTCAAGGGTGCGTTGGTCAATTGGGAGTGAAATTATCATTATTCTGGAATCTCCACATGGCCAATGCCTTCTAGAAGAGTCCATATGTGTCAAAATTTGAATCCATGTGTCCATCCAACACCTCTAAGCTTGGGAACATGTCTTGCCTATTATTAGAAGGTCATTGATTGTGAAACTACCTTCAGTTGATCTATAAATTGAGCACAGATCCTAGTGATTGAGAAGGAAGAAATTTGGTAAAGAAATTTTGTTGAATTCTCAATTGAGTATTTGATTTGAGTGATATGCTGCTGGAGAGATGTTCACTGTGATGAGGTTGGGATGATGCTGGAGTTGGTGACATCAAATCAATCATTGGTTGTAACCTCCCCCTTCTATCCATAAATAAAGATTGCTTCTAATTTTCCCACATATGTATCTGTGTAAGCTTCTATCTTTCATATTATGGATTCTTAACTTATGTATATGTTTCATGTTTCATTGATTTAACTGATTAAGAATTTGTATATTGCAATATATTTGTTGTTTAGTGTCCATACTTGAAGGAACTAGTCTGGCGATCAAAGTTGGATTGGAAACTACAACAAGAGAGACAAAAGGAGAATAGGAAGCGCTTGGACTCCAAGTAAGTTTCTCCATATTTCCATGTGTCTATTTATTCTTAGTAAAAGTGTCTGCAAGGTCTTTGATTTGTTTTTCTCAATGCATAGCACCACATTTAGGGAGTGTTTTTTATCCGTAATTCATAATTCCGCATAACAAAATGGTGACTCCACTAGGGATTTTACCTTCATCCTTGGTGTTTTTTCCTCTTCTTATCGATCCAGTAGCATCTACTCTCAATTATTAGGCTTTTGAAACAAAGAATTGCATTAGAAGTGTGTTTAGTAGCTTGAATTTTGTTCTCTGCTATGCCCAACGCACTGTTGGTCAAAACACAGTGCTTTGCATAGCATTGTCTCCCACTCAGGGGTGATTTGCAATGCATTTCCTCCTCTTAGAGACTACGTTTCCCCCTAAGCCAACCAAATTCCCTTTGAATTTTTCATTGCCATCACTTTCAACCTTTTGTTTGCTGTGTTTTCAACTGTCTGATGCCTCATAGAGACTAATGAATTTGTCTGAATATTCCTCCTTTGAAAAGTAAGTTTGTTCAATGTATCTTTAAGTGTTTTTCTTTATCATTGAAAAATAAAACTCAAAGTATTTTGTGTCTACATTAGATCCATTTGTTTTCGTAAAGGACAATGTCGTTAAATTCTTTGTTTCCTGTAGGAAAAATTTTAGTTCTATTCTTCATTTTTCCTAAAAGAGAAATTGTTGTTAAATTCGTCATTTCTCAAAGAAGAAAGCATTTGTTTTTGTTGATTTGATGCATATAGTTTCTTTTTTGCATTCAAATTAGGGGGACCGAAAAGAAAAAACTACATTTTCATATAGTGAATTGTGTTTTTTTCATAGGAAAAAAATTAGGAAAGCTGCATATTAGTTTGTGCTCTTTGTTGTTTGCTTTCAAAAATGATTGATCTTTCCCTTTAGTAGCTAAGATTTTAATTGAAAAAGCTAAAATTGATTTTTTTTTTATCATTTTAGTTTTCATTTTATGAATTTCCATCACATCATCGCGGTGAACCTTGAAATGAAAATTGATAAATAAGATCAACTTAAAATTTACATCAATTTACCTAAAAAAGCATTCGAACCATAACGATAACACTTAGAAGGTCTAGGCTAGAGGCGTGTTTAGGCGTCGTAAAACATAGCAACTGTCATTAATTGTCTGCGATACATTCCTAATGTGATACCTCACTCCGTAAGGATATCGTAGCTCGTCCACGTACCATCGGGTATATCGGGCAGTGATATAGTACGAAAAGTATAAAGGAGTGCTCTCACTGTGCGATTTTGCATTAGACAACGCTAATACAGACTTAGGCCTCCACATACCTTCGGGTATATTTGGGAGGAAAAATTTAGGTTTCTATCCATCCATAGTGAGCCAAGTCGGTCACCTTGTAAATTTTGAAATTGTGATACACTGAACACAACATTTGGGGAGATTGCCTACCCGTACTTCTTGGTTCGTCAGGAGGTATTATGCAGTTCATAGTTTCCTGGTAAATCTTTTGTGTAGCATCACCCTATTATTATTTTTATTTTTTTTTGTTCATAAAATAAATCAGTCATCGTGGAAGAAGAAAATCCCTTTCCTCGTCGTTCTCATAGACTAGCATTGAAACCACCTTTACCACCTGAAGTCACTTCTGATCGGCGAAGGCGAAATCACTCTTCAAAAACCAGTACCATCAATACCTCTGGTGAAGCATCATCTTCCCATATACCATATTCGGCACAAGTTGTTTCTAAAAATCTTGGTTCATCTATTGTTGTCAAGATGGAGTCCTCATAGCTATCCGTGGTCACGATCCATCTAATCAATGATACCATACCTCCTAAACCTGACGTTGTTCAATTGGAAGTTGATCCAGATCCTGTCTCTTTTTTGCCAGAACATCTGCATCCTGAAGTCAAATGACAGGAATTTGTTCCTGTATCATTCGTCCCACAATATATTGTAGCCATTGAGACTCCCATATAGCGCAGTCAACCTCTTGAAATATACTTTGGTCCTGACGGTGAAATCCTTCCACCTGGTTTAATTTCGATTGAAGAAATCCCACAAGACGAAAAAACTTTAACTCCAACCCATTATGGGGAGGATCTTTACCTATACGAGTCTTTTCCTCAATCACCATCCTCTTCTTTTGTTGATCATGTTCCTATTCAAATTCTCGTCGATTCAAAAGGGTAATAATTTGGTCAAGTAACCATGCCTGAACCAAGATCTTTAGTTGGACCATCTGTTCGATTACATCAACACCTGCTCTTGCTACCTCATCGATGTTCACAAGTTCACCAGAGTCATAATTACATGGAGACCCTATGGTCCCATGAGGTTATAAATATTTATCTGGAATTTTCTCTGGTGCATATTCAAACCCATGAACTTCACCAATGTCATCGTCTGGTATTATAACTGGTAAACCTATAGTGAGTACTAAATGACTTGATCCTTTATATCCATCATCAGGGAAATACAAAGCTGGTCTATTTGGGTCTATTCCATCTAGTACCATCTCAACTAGACTCCCTGCATTTGGGGAACAATATTTTCCATCTTATTATACTCCTCATTCTGGGGGGAAACCTATGGTCACCCACTTCGACAATACTCTGTCATTTTTTGGTAAACCTAATGTAGAAATGAATGTTTGTCAATGGCAGCCCACTATGCCTATCCAGCCATAAATGGTTTTACACTCGTATCAACCAGTTCAACCTATTGCACCCACATCAATTCCACTTGTTAATACATCTTTACCTATGTTACAGACTGAAGCTGTTGTACAACAACCATTTCAGGTGGGTCCTTCAACTCAATACCCTCAAGTATTGGGCCCTCAAACTCCAACTCTTCAGCTAATTTACAACAACAACCTGTACTTGAAATAATTTATTCAGAGGCTAGATTACCATATTATGGGATGTTGCAGCCACAACCTGGTTATACCTATCCTCAACCGAATCCAAGTTATCCTAATTTGGGTTATAACATTGGTGGACAGACCCCTTGGCAGCCATAGGTGCAAGTGCCACAATCTTTATTTCAGCAAGTATCGTACCCAGGTTTTGGTCAATATAATCCTCAAGCGTTTTCCTATCAAAACAACCCCTATCTGGGTTACCAGCAATAGATTCCTTATGCTGGTGCTCAAAGTCTTGTTGCCCAAGCAATTTCATGATACCCTAGCTATGATCAACCTGACCTTAATCGAAAGTTTCCCTTTGTTTCAACTTTAGAGTTACCAGATTTAAACCGGCTCACCAATGACCCAATAAACTATGCTCCTTAGTGGCCAGTGATACCCCATAAATTGCCCTCGGATATTCCTAAGTTCAGTGGAAACCTTGGGGAAAACCTGTCGACTCATGTAATGACTTATCATTTTTGGTGTTCATCAAACTCCCTGAATGATGACTCTGTTCGGGTACATCTTTTCCAGCGTATTCTCACTAGTCCGGCTGCAAAATGGTACATTGAATTACCTAGAGCTTCTTTTGATAATTTCACTACCCTAGTTACTATTTTTTGACTCACTTCTAGTTATCCATACGATATGAAACTGGAATGGAACCCTTGACTAATTTTAAATAGACTAATGCTACTCACATTTCTCATCATATTCATGAGTGGCGTTGTCATCGTAGAATGGTTAATACATTTGTTCCTGATCAGCTCCTTGCTTAGTGGTTCATTAATTCCCTCTTACCATCTATAACTAAGGATGTGGCTAAGGGTGGTGTCGTCATTGAAGAGAAATTTATTGCTCGTGCCCAATATTTAGAATTTATTTATACTCAGTCTTGTACGCTCTACTAGAAAATTCCTAACACGCAGCAATCTAATTTTACTATTCCTCCTCTATAAAAGGACTCTCATGCCAGAGACGGTATGATCGGTACTGCAAGCACACATCATACTACTACATCTAATTGAACACCTTCTTCTGAAAACAATGTTGTGTCATTTTAAAAAGGCAAAAGTGACAAGCAACCCGGAAGTAAGAAAAAAGGGAAATCAAAGAAAAAGCAAGCTTCTAACCTGCAGGAAAGATCATCTGATCAATCGTCTAGAAATAGGAAACCTCGTTATCCATGCATAATCTGTAATGAGGAACACTTTGTTTAGGATTTTCCTCACCGCACTGAAGTCTCAAAAATGGTTAAGACTTCACATGCGTCAGCTATGTTGACAGATCCGTTTCCGAATCTAGACACAACTTTGGTTGCTACGGATCTAGCTTCTAGTTCCCAAGTGCTTATGCTATCTGTCACAAAACCATCAACAGATATTTTGGTGTCAAGGCGTAATAAATATTACGGTATTCAAGCCACTGATCAACCTAGTACCTCGACCACGAATTGGTCTACGGAATCGGTACCACCACCTACTATTCTTGAATTGAAAATCAAGCCACCGAAGGGATTCATTCATAAATAGACATATAATCCTTGAGAAAGAGCTGCTCAAAATTATAATATATTTGAAAATTTGGCTCAATCCCCTTTAGCTATGTCAGCACTTGAGGTGTTACAAAATTTTCCCTCCCAGAAACAGGCTTTATTGTCGGCTATTGGTGGAATTGATCCGACTGATTCTAATCTCGTAGTCTTTAATTATACGGGATATGTGCCACAATTACCAGTAGAATTGACATTCTCCATCCAAGAAAATGTTCTCAATCACCTTGTTCATCGTACTATTATTGATGAGGGAGCATCCACGTGTATTATGTCTCTAAATTTTTGGAAGTCACTTGGCTCGCCGCACCTATCTCAATCATTAATGGCATTGAAGGCTTTTGACAGACGTACATATAGGCCTTGTGGTATTGTCAATAACCTACATGTTGAAATAGGGGGAAAAATAATGAATGTTGATGTTGAGGTTGTTGACGGACCCCTTGACTACAATATTCTACTCGGAAGGCCATGGGTATATGCTATGACTGCAATTGTTTCTACATATTTTAGAATGATCGTCTTTCCATATAAAGGTGTTATTATAGTCATCAATCAAATATCCTTCTTTGCCTCTAGTTCCCAGGTAACTGGAAGTGTTCTGTTTGTTCACGCACCCCAACTCACACTTCAGAAAATTGGTGTAGGACTTTTAAAGGATTCCACTCTCATGGGAACATTTGCAAGTACAGAGACCTGCTACATGTCTATTTCACTCCATCTATCTTAAGGAAGAGTACGGGTAATTCTGAAATTGTTACGTTGGATGAGTTTCTACCGCCCAGCCCTATTGAGCTGGCATAGCAATCAATCTATATGGATTGTGCGTGAATCCAAAATCATCATCGCCAGTTGTTTGGGTTACTCATTCCTTATATTTTGGAACTCCATCTGATCCTTTTTCCTCAACTTTCTTGACAGATGAGAATATTTTGTAAACCATGATGTGAGAAGGAGAACCATGGGAATATCATCATCATCATTCCCATCTTCCTCATTATGAAAAAAATAATGTTAGTGAACTATATCACCCATCGATAAAAAATTTCTTTCCGAATTCTTTTCCTATTAATGCAATCGATTCCGAGTGAATTTTTTCAAATTATAAGAAACCATTTCTATCGATATTTTGACCAAACCTGGAACTGTAGAAAACATTCATGTCGGCGTATCTTGTTCTCGATTAGAACTCGAAACATATCACTCTCTCTTTCATGAATTCTGTGATGTATGTGCTTGGTATTACAAGTAAATTCCAGGCATAGATACTAGTATCGTTGAAAACACTATTAATATGTACCATGATGTCAAACTAGTACGTTAATGCCTTCATCCTATTCATTCAAACAAGGTCGCTGCCATTAAAGTAGAAGTTGAAAATTTTTTGGGTTCTGGTTCATTTACCTTGTTCCACTAACTAAGTGGGTTTCCAACATCGTTTCTATCATGAAAAAACAAGGAACCATCAAAGTGTGCATCGATTATCGAGATGTCAATATTGCTTTTCCAAAGGACAACTATCCTACTTCCTTTATCGACCAGATTATTGGAAATTGTGTTGGATGCGAAATATTTTCACTCATGGATGGGTTTTCCTGCTACAATCAAATCATTATCTGCTCAGAGGATCAATATAAGACAACATTCATCAGTCCCTGGGGCACATTCTCTTATCGGAAACTACCTTTGGTTTAAATAACGTCGGGGCCACTTTCAGAGAGCAATGGATTATGATTTAAATGACATCAAGAACATTGTTCAAACCTATCTAGATGATTTACCCGCGCATTCACGAAATCAAACTGATCACTCGATGCATTTGAGAGCCATATTTTTACGTTTTCGACACTAAAATTTATGCCTCAATCCACATAAATGTGTGTTTTGTGTTGGTTCTGGTCATTTTCTTGGATTCGTCGTCTCAAAAGAAGGAATTCAAACCGACCCATTGAAGGTCCAAACCATTCTTGATTTTCCTGCACCATCAAATTTACTTCAGATACAGAAACTTCAAGGAAATGATAACTTCCTAAGGAGGTTCATACCCAACTACGCCAAATTGGCTAAAGGATTTACTCGGCTCTTGAAAAAGGGGATTCCATTCCACTGGGACCAAGTTGTGCAAGTTTCTTTTGATGTTGTCAAGGATACTCTTGTCCGGGCGTCATTAATGTATCCCCCCAATTATTAGAGTGTTATTTATTATATATTTCCACGGCTGATACAACCATTTCTATGGTATTGGTCCAATTAGAAAATGGGATAGAACATTCAATCTATTATTTGAGTCATAATCTCAATGATATAGAAGTGAAGTATTCGTACGTAGAAAAGATTTCCTTGGTAGCTATTAAAGCTGTCGAAAGATCTCACCACTATATCCTGTTCTGGAAGACCATTGTCAGTTTGGATTGCAACCCCATGACTGATATCTTATCACGTCAATTTCTGGGGGGAAAGTATTCAAAATGGATTTTCATTTTGCAGGAATTTGATTTGGAATTCATCAAATCCAAGTCAAAGAAGTCTTTAGTTTTGGCTGAGCTTCTTTGTGACCTTCCCTCTGACAGTACTGCTACTACGTCGAAACCATCTATTCCTAATGAGTCTCTATTTCTGATTGGATCATCTGATCCTTAGTATGGGGATTTTATCATTTATCTCTAGACCCAGAATTTTCGGCCTAATACCTCTTGATCTGATCAGCGATGTATTAGATACCAAGCCAAAGATTATCTGATTGTCGGAGATACACTTTATCGTCGTAGTGTTGATACAATTTTAATAAGGTGACTCACTCATGAAGAGGATGAAATGGTTTTAAATGATTGTCATGTTGGGGCTTGTGGTGGACACTTTTTTGGATAAGCTACCGCGGAGAAGATATTCCGCGCCAGTTAATTTTGGTCTACCATATTTCGCGACTGCATGCTCGCGGTCAGAATTTGTCATGCGTGCCAGATATTTGATCGTAAAATCTGCAAACTGCCAGTGCCAATGCATCCTTTTGTCTCTGTGGGACAATTTTCGAAATGGGGCATTGACTTCATGACCTGTAACCCTCGTTCTTCAGGGGGGCATGGTTATATTATTGTCGCAGTAGACTACTTTACCAAGTCGACCAAAGTGATGCCTACATTCAACAACATAGGGCAAACAACTGCATTATTTTTCTTTAATCATGTCATTGCATGGTTTAGGGTCCCACAGGCTATAGTTACAGATCATGGGAAGCATTTTTGCAACCACATGATGACTGAAATGACTACCAAGTTAGGATTGTCACATGATAATTATACTCCTTATTATCCACAATCAAATGGACAAGTTGAGGCTATCAAAAATATTCTCAAATGTATGCTTCAACGAATGATAGGAGTTCGTAAAAGAAACTGGAATTTGATCTTGTACTTAGCCTTGTGGGTGTACCAAACCTCGGTGAGAAATGCAACCAGATTTACTCCCTTTCAATTGGTGTATGGTATGGAAGCTATCTTGCCAATCCAATGTGAAATACTGTCGTTAAAACTCGCAATTGACTTGTTACTTGACACCTCAGAAGAACAAGTGCATCTTTTTAACCTCATCCATCTTGATGAAACGCATCGTGAAGCTTGATTGGCCAACGAAGTGCATAAGAGACATATAAAGGTGAAATACGACAAAAATGTCCAGCCTCGCATTTTCTTAGAGGGTGACTTGGTCCTTCTTTATGATCAAGAAGCTGATGTAATAGGTAGAGGGAAATTTGAGCCATTATGGCATGGCCCCTATATTTTCAAAAGAGTTCTTGCTAAGGGTGCCTACGAGTTGGTGGATTACGATGGAATTCCATTGGCATAGCCCTGAAATAGGTTGTATTTTAAACGTTACTATGCTTAATCATGAGCGTAGTAATTTTTTGCATTATGTTGTATATATATGATTTTGATTTGCATTCACTGTCTTAGTTTTTTTTTTTAGAGTTTTCTTGACGTTAGTAATCCACTTTACATTTCATCGCAAATGTCTGAATCTTTGGAACCATTTGTTGGATATGTGGATGGTGCTAGTCATAGTACGCAGAATCTATCCTCTGTAGCATGGGCCATTTTCGCTCCGAAAAAAGAGTTAGTGAGTTTTCAAGGGATTTGTATCGGTATATCGACAAACAATATCACTAAGTATAGCGCGTTGATCGAACTTCTCTCTGATGCCATTTCATTTTGTATTAACCACATCATCATAAGGTTAGACTCACAACTTGTGGTATTACAACTTACTAGTGTTTATACTGTTAGAAATACAACACTGCATCGTTTGTTCCTAAGAGTTCGACTTTTGGAAAAACACTTTGATTTTATTCAATATCAACACATTTCCATAAATTTGAACACATTGACTCATTATTTAGCTAATCATGTTTTAGACAAATATTTGCAACATATTTAAGGTACATTCACATAATTGAATAGGATTGCGCAATAAACATTGGAAAACACTGAAATCAAATAGATAGATGGTTATAGGTTTTTACAAAATTTGTGCCCAAGACACATTAGTCATCTGACCTCAAAATGCATGCAACATGTCAAAAGTAAACTAGTGATGCTTATGGTAACATGCTATAGATATAGCTATCCTACGCAGTAACCACATACAGTGGTTAGGAATGCCTATAGTGTGGCGTTGCAGTTGCATGGGTAACTCTTTGATCCGGAAATCTGGAATCCCGAAGGTCAACCCCTCTACGTGTTGCCAAATCTCAAACAAAGTCTCAGCCATGTATAAATCCTAAAGGACTACTCTCCCGACATCCCTCTCTACTGGCTCATCTGCTCCATGCTCTGGTTCCTCCACCGATTGAACTCAACCAACATCTACATTACATTAAAAATTTAGTTTAGTTTTTGGAAAACATCAAAATACAAAAAATTGTATAAAACTTAGAAAATTAAAAAAAAACATGGTCAAAACATTCTTACCTATTACACCCCATTGAGCGCCTTCTAGTAAAGCTAAGTCTAGATCTCCTCGGAATTCGACGCTTGCATATGCATACTCATCGATGGCGATAACCTGTCACCTGAACCAGGTGAAGAATGCAGTCGAAAACACAATGGAAGATTGGCTTGCATGCCTAGCCATTAGTTCTACCCATCTCTTCATCCTCAGATCTATAGGGATAGACACACCCAGTGTCACATGCTGAGGCTGCATCAGTGGAATACGCTCTAAGGTAAATGAAATGAGGATCAAAATATAACTGAAGTTTTTCTTCCTTCCTCCCTTTTCCTTGTTCAGTTGTTCATTTATCTAAGAAAGTACAACTTCAGACCAATTGAAAACTGGTGGCTCCATGCACTCTAGTGCATACTGCATATATGATCTATTCGCTACATGTAGTGTAACAGTGCCGACAATATTTGCAATCATGAATAGAATGGTTCTCAAAGGAAAATCACAAATGTCACAGATGTTTATATTACCCTCCTTGTTTGGCTCTGCCCCTGGATAATAATATTGCAAAACATAGTCTTTCACTGTCTCTCCTTCGAGAGTAGACCCTGAGAAAGAAATAGGCAAGCCTCTCCTCGACAAGCCTGTAAGAAAATATACATCCTCCACTATAATAGGAACCACTTTGTTCCTAATGTTAAATGCCTCAATATCCAGATCCCATGCTTGAACTAGGAACTCCAAGGGTTCTATTTGTTGCCTCATTCCTGACAAGTGGAAGTAATTTAGTAACCCACAATCTCTTAGGTCTCTTATTGTACCCAGATCATTTAGGGAAATCATATTTTTTTCTTCATTCTCTCTTTCTCTCCAAGTAATTGTCATTCTAGTCTGATGAAATCCTGAAACATAACCATAAGACTCATTAGACTCCTTTTCATCCAAAAAATTAGGCAAATTTTGGGTACAATGCAAGAATCAAGAATGTGAATTGCACCCAATGAAGTCTTGAACACGGGACAGTGCATTTCATATGAACCTAGGCTTCAATTTAGGTGCTCCACAACGCAGTTTTCAATGCTCAAGGGTGTGTTTCCCTATTTGGAAAAATAATTTACTCTAAGGGGCCCAAATCCCTAAAAATTTGTAGTGAAATGAAATGAATTGACTACTGAAAGAAAGAGAGGGTTTATGGCACCAACCTGGATCAAACAGTGATGAAAACCATCCACAGAATCAATTGCAATCAACGGCTGAAGTTTGGGGGAAAAACAGGTTCAGAGCTCCAAAATGCAAATGGTAACTTTCAAATGGTAATAATGAATAGTAAAACTCTTTTAATTAGTCATTTGATTATTTGAAAATCATAGTTATTGTTGTGACTATGGTTTTATTCTATTTTTATCATGAAATAGGTATTTTTAATCCATTTGATGTTTTTCTGAACATGTTTTACAATTGATGAACAGATTAGTCGTGTAGATTTATTAAAAGAATGATTTGACCACAAAGCATACTTTTATCCTTATTTTTCGAGCTTTCATAAAAACCAAAAAGGACTTGAAGCGCACTTTTATCTCTTTTTCAAGCTTTGATAACAGCGAAAAAGGAACCCCTTGAGTCTTCTTTTAGCTCTTTTCAGACTTCGATAATGTGAAAATATTGTCGAGCACTTGTCTTTTCGAGCTCGTAAAAGTAAATGAATTGATATCTACTCAGTATAAGTTTAACCCTTTTCCAGACTGAGATAGATTATTTACGAAAAAGGAATGCCTTAGTCGAACATGACATGGAGGTTCTCTCAGATATTATTTTACACTTTTTCGGATCTGAGTGACAACTTTACGAAAAATTACTTATGGAGTTTTATTTTTTCCTCTTTTTCAAACTCTCTAAATATGAAAAAGGATTAGGCTTTCACTGTTGTTAGGCTCATTAAAACATAAAATAGCGACGAGCTTGTCTATCATGGAAAGAATCGAGTTTCCTTCATCGTTAGACTCATTAAATTATTAAATAGTGATACATTATTCGCCCAAAGGGTTGAATTATAGATCAAGCATATGTTATCCTCCTCAAGCTTGTTAAAAGAGAAAGAGGTACTAGTCGAAAAATGAATCATGACTGGGTAAAATTTGGGAAAGTGAACAGAACTTTTTACGGAAGCAGGTTGCTCTTGAACATGACACTTCGCTCCATCATCGTGACTTTTTGGGTTGGGTAATTGTCTTGACAGTTCATTCATACCTATGGTTCATCATAGCTTCACTTCGGTTTTGGGTCAATGCTTCCAACTCATTTCAGTGTCGTCGATATGTTCAGGAGAAGTCATCTAGTGTATACTCATCCTTCTGCAATACTCATAAACATTCATTCTCATGAAATTCATCCCTAAACATTTCTATATCAAGTCACATTTATCTCCGAAATCAGTAACTCCCATTTGTCAATAAAGTGAATTCATGTCGACGTCAAATCATCATCCAGGAAGTTCACTTGGAAACATCATCTTCTAGTACCATGAGGCTTGTTATAGTATCGACAAGATCCTCGCTTCCGAACTTTTGACCAAAATATTTTGTTTGGCATTTGACATCAAATCATCTATTCACACCTTACAAAATGTATTGCAGTACCTTGATGGCCATTAACATCAATGGTGGTTCTCTCACATTTGTTAACAACTCACATCATTAGCTAGTAATCAAACAATGTCTTACCATGTTTGACTACAAATTATATATTTGCATGGCTAGACTTGTACCCGAACGATCGAGTGAACGAGATTAGAAGACCCTAGATCTAGTTTCATTCATCCAGGCTACGATTTTAGGATTGTTGTACACATCATCTGCATGGTGACCTTACATACAGATCATCATCTAAACATGGGCCTATATCTGTAGGCATGTTTGTATTGGGAAACATTCTAATGTAGACAACTTTCTGCACTATGTAAATGTTATTATATAGTTTATGTGTTGAGCATGGGAATGCATTCCCTCAGCAATTCATGATCAAGAGGATATATCATGATGTAATGTATTGTAATATTGATGCAGGTCACCACTACGCTTCAGTTCCAGCCCATCACAGTGTAAAGCTTCTCATTCAAAAAATATTGTTATTATTCTTGCTTCATGCTCTAGGGGGGAATATGTTATAGGTCAATTAAGGCACAATTCCCAATTACCTGTTTAAACTGGACATCATCCCCAGAACCAATGAATATGGTTTATCATCCCTTATCATTTAAGTTGCTACATGCCCTAAGACAAAGGACAAGAAAAAATCATCCATGACTTACATTGCAAGGTTTCCAAGATTTGAAGTACATGTTATATCACCTACGAGCTCACCAACGCAACCTATCAAGGGACTAAATGCTTTGCATATGCAGTTACCTCCATTCAAGGGTGCTTTGAAAAGCACTTCCTGACATTCAAGAGTGTGTTCGTCATTTGGGAGCGGAATTCTCATTGTTCTGGAATCTCCACATAGCCAGTGCCTTCTAGAAGAGTCCATATGTGTCAAACTTCGAATCCATGTGTCCATCCAACACCTTTGAGCTTGGGCACATGTCTTGCCTATTATTAGAAAGTAATTGATTGTGAAACTACCTTCAACTGATCTATAAATTGAGCACAGATCCTAGTGCTTGAGAAGGAAGAAACTTGATAAAGAAATGTTGTTGAATTCTCAATTGAGTATTGATTTGAGTGATATGCTGTTGGAGAGATGTTCATTATGATGAGGCTAGGATGATGCTGGAGTTGGTGACATCAAATCAATTTCTGGTTGTAAGCTCCCCCTTATATCCATTAATAAAGATTGCTGCTCATTTTCCCACATGTGTATTTGTATAAGCTTCTATCTTTCATATTATGGATTCTTAGCTAATGTATATGTTTCATGTTTCATTGATTTAACTGATTAAGATAAATAGCCATCTGTATATTGCAATCTCTTTTCTATTTAGTGTTCATACTTGCAGGAACTAGTATGGCGATCAAAGTTGGATTGGAAGCTACAACAAGAGAGACAGAAGGAGAATAGGAAGCGCTTGGACTCCAAGTAAGTTTCTCCATCTTTCTGTGTGTCTATTTATTCTTAGGAAAAGTGTCTGCAAGGTATTTGATCTATTGTTCTAAATGCATAACACCAAATTTAAGGAATGTGTTTTATCTGTAATTCATAATTCCGCATAACAGAGGCAATCCTTCTTTAAATGTAGCCAAACTTTTTCGCCGACCTGTAACTTTTATGGCACCCAATGCTGATCATGTCTCTTCTTGTACTTAGCATTGGTTATGTCCAATATGTCATGGATCTATTGGCGAATGTGATGAATGTGCTCAATGAATTTTTTGCCTTGTCGGCTTCAGACTAGACATGAGTCGAATTTGCTTGAGTAGCCGCAAATGGTATGGCCACATAAATGGGACATATTGGCTGGAATCTGAAGCCCACCTAAAAGGGGTTGTGTCATGTTGAGTTGTGGAGAGCCTAGTTATAGTTGTGCTCCACATAGGGGAGGATTTCATCCCATGTGCATGGATGCTTCGAGTTGCACATGCACAAAATGTGTACGATCATCTTGTTGAAGACTTTTGTTGGGCCATCTGTTTGGGGTGGAAATTAGTGGACTTAGTGAGCTTGATGTCTAGCATTGACCAGAGACTTGACCAAAATGTACTGAGGAACATGTTGTCCTGATCAGAGATAATGGACTATCGTATCCCAAAGTGTACCCACATTCACTCAAGGAAGAGTTTAGCAGTGGATTCTAATGTGATATTCTTCTTGTAGACTGCCATAATGGACATCGAATCTGTCGACGACCACAAAAACGTAGTCATTTCCATGCTTGGTATAAGGAAGGCCCGACATGTAATCCATGGAGATGGATTCCCACATCCGACTAAGGGTAGGAAGTGGAGTATATAGGCCTTGCTTCTTGATGGTAGGTTTGGAATTTGTGCAGGCAGTGCAGGATTTCATGTACTTCCCGACATCATGTCGAAGGGTCACCCAATAGAAATAATTTTACAGTACTGCCATTGTTTTATCGACCCTGAAATATCCAGCAAACCAACTGTAGTGCTCTTCCCAAATCATCTTGGCACACTCGCTTGAAGGAACACATAGGTGTCCCAGGTGGCATAACATTGCATCCTGTAGGTGAAAATTTGGAAATTTCTTACCCTCCAAGAGCGTCTAGTATGTGTTGTCAAATTTTGGATCACTTTTGTAGAGATCCAACCAACCAAAATTCTCGTGCCCATAAGAGTCGAGCATAGTGGTTAATGCCACAATCAATAGTCAGTTGAGGTAACATGCAACATTATTGGTGTTTCCCTTCTTGTCATTTATGTTCAAATGGAAATGTTGTAGGTATGTGGCCTATTTTTGATAGCGATCGTTATGCAACTTCCCTTGTGTCTGTATGAACTGCAGGGGTCAATGATATATGTGGATGACCGTTTCCCTTCCCAAAATGTAATGCTTCCATTACTGGCAAGCCTGCATAATCGAATACATCTATTTGTCATAGGTGGGATACTTTAGGACCGTGTCTTAAAATGTCTAACTATGATATGCCACTAGATGCCCCTGTTGAGTAAGTATTTCACTATTAGTATAGTCAGAGGCATATGTCTCGATCTAAAATGGTTGTTGCAAGTTTGGTAATGTGAGAACTGGTGTAGAGTAGAGGTGATGCTTCAACTCTTTGAATGCCTTATGTTGAGATTCAAACCAAAAACAAAATAATATTTTGCTCCTTCCTTGGTGAATTTTTCTTTCAACGGGTTGTCCTGGGCCACCACACCTTGGCCTTTTTCTTTGTTCTATAGTTTGGGGGCACCTTTCCCTTGTTTCTGATTCACATATCCAAATTCTCCCTTCTTATGTTTGATTTTTTTCTCGATCTTGTCAGCATACTGGTATGCTACACGAAGGGAGGAGATGTTGAGGAACTCCATTTCCTCCTGGATGTATCTTTGCACACAATTGCGATACTTAAGCACCAAATTTTTCTCTGAATCTTTGATACCAAAATTTGTGCACAGGGTATGGAAGATATTCGTCAGCTCATGCACATCTTGATCCCTTTGTTTCTGCGACGTAGTCCATTGTATGTACTTGTCCTCATAGCTCCCCACAGGGTATTATTGTTCCATGATGGCGTATCGGAAAGAATTCCAAGTGGGTGTGGCCAAGATCAGGGAGGATTCCTCCTCATCCTTTTGCTCACAGTAGGTTTCCCACCATTCATTAACATGGGGGGTGGATTTGAGGAGTGCAAAAGTAATATTTTCTCGATTAGAAAAGTCATGAACCGAAAAATATCCTTCTAATAGATTCAACCATATATCTATGAAATCTGCATCTATTTAGCCCTCAAATATGGGAAAGTTGAAGTTAGCTTGTACCTTAAAAGGAGTGGTGCCTCTAGATTTCCTACCGGATGAAGATGTGTCACCAATGGGTAGTCATCAAAGGATTTGGGAAAACTTGTCCATCATCGCATTCCTCTGTTTCTCGAGGGCCTCCTCAAGAAATATTTTGATAGGATCTCCTTCCCCCTCATCTATATTTTCCTCCTCCATGGGAGTTCATTAGGGTTTGCAAGGTTGATCTTGCAAAGGTTCAACCAGATTGAGTCCTAACTTCTTATACCTCGATCTCATTGGGGACATTCAAATAAAGATAGAGAAAGAGCATCTCGCTCTTATACCACTGATCCATATTTATGCAGGAACGCAATAAAATATAGAAATAAACTGTTGTGCCTCAATCTAGTCTCCTAAACTGAGTTCATTTAATTGTCAACCAGGATTTGTAAACTGCTGAAGTGAAATGTACCATATGTACCTAGGTGCTTGTTTCCTAGTGCGTTGTGTGTAGTGTTTTGTGATGTTTTGGTCTTTTATGTTGATTTATGATGTTTTTGGTCTTTTGAAGTTTGTGTTTACAATGGAAATGTCTAGAAAACTAATGAAAAGAAATTGGTGGTCAAGAACACAGTTGAGCCTAATGTATGGAATGGCAAATGTAATCAAAAATATTGAAGCAACATCTAAACTATGACTGAATAGAAACAAGAGCTTAATGATGACTTCTTAAACAAATGACACAAACTAGACTTTGAGAAATGATCACTTAAATATGCAAGTTTTCTAACTAGACAATTAGACACTAATCATGATGAAACATTCTATTCTAAACTCATCTATTCCATGACTAATTCCTAGTTCTATTCTGCAATTTTCAATTGAAGGTCAGAGTCTATTCTCCAAGAGTTATTGGTTTCTTTTCAGGGTAGTTCTGTTGAGGAAGAGCTCTGTTTATAGTGAGGAATTTTCAGAGATATTTCAGACCTTGTAATGATGTTATCTTATGTTCTTAAAGTTATGGATCACTGATGGTTTTCAGAACAAAAAGATATTTGTAAATAATGAAGGCTGTCTTAGGAATCCTATCAACTAAAGTGATCTACTGTGCAAAGGGTGTCAATGTGACTATGAGATATGAGTGCAATGAATTGATTTAAACATGAGCTTAAGATGCTTCTAAACTAGAACAATGTTAAACCATAAGCCATCATCAAACTTTGAAATGAAGTAGCTAGACATGAATTAAATGCAAAATGAAACTCCGGAGCATTCTAATTAACATGCACTATTCTAGGAAGTTACACAATCGATTTGTTCATCATGAGGGATATTTTGGAAGAGTTCCTTCTTGTGGAAGGGTAGAACAATTTTGACTGTGGACTTGTATGCAATTGAAAGCAAATGAAACTAAGTTGTCACATCACAGTCATATCTTGAACTTCTTAAGGATGTCTTGGAAGAATTTCTTCTTATGGAAGAGTGATTAGGACAAGTGCAACTATGATAGTGAAGACTAGAAACTACAACTAATTCCTATGACACTATAGCTATTCATCATTCATTGTTAAGATTTATTGGAAGAATGTCTTCTTGTGAAATAACTATGATGAATATAACTACAGTCTCTAGTTAAAAACAGATACAACTCCTATCCTACAGTACCATAGTCATTAAACATTCATCGTTTTGATTTATTGGCAAAGTGTCTTCTTGTGGAAGAACTGGAACGAATTATGGCTACAGTAGCTAGTTAAGAACAAATACAAATCCTATCCTACAGTACCATAGTCATTAAA
This sequence comes from Pinus albicaulis, assembly GCA_034641835.2. Lineage (NCBI taxonomy): Eukaryota > Viridiplantae > Streptophyta > Pinopsida > Pinales > Pinaceae > Pinus > Pinus albicaulis. Next base: position 728,309,567 of record CM076579.1, read on the forward strand.
CGTTCATCGTTTTAATTTATTGGCAAAGTGTCTTCTTGTGGAAGAACTGGAACGAATTATGGCTACAGTAGCTAGTTTAAAACAAATACAAATCTAACTGATATCCTACAATACCATAGTCATCAATCATTCATCATTTTGGTCTGTTGGAAGAATGTCTTCTTATGGAAGAACTGGAATGAGTACGACCACAGTATATAAAACACAACAACTACTAATTTAATATGCAGAACGTAAAGACAGCTAGAAAAAACTTATCTAGTTTACGCTAAGGAAATCCGTTCAAGGGGCAGGGGCCCTCTACCACTTGACGGCATTCGACTTCACAATTAAATCACGCCTTCAAGATAATTTTGTCTGCTCCATTAACGATGCCATAGTTTGAACATAATGCTCTGTGTCTTAAAAGACGTAACACAGAGTTTACACCAAAATCTAACAGCAAATCTACACAAAATTTCTAACTAAGCTCTCGGCCTACTCAAGATTTTATAAAGTAAATGCAAGTAACAATATTTACAAAAATTTAGGAATGATGTCTTCCTAATCCAAATCATTTTAGGAGTCTTTGAGGTGGCTGCGTAAAAGAGAAAAGACACCTGGACTGTAACAGTCCTAGTAGGAGTCTTCTTTCACAAATGTGTTCCCACGTGCATAATAGTATCCAGAATTCATTTCCTCTGCCATGACGAGCAACACACCATGTAGGCACGACGTGGATCATGCCCATATGCGTTTTTCCTCAAGAGGCCACCTGGAACATGCTCAAACATAAAGGTAGCTGCAAAATCGCCGGTTAGCTACAGAATGCCTGCATTCTGCAGCTGATTCCGGTCAAAATGCTTAACAATGGCAACAATCACAAAATTCAACAAGTCAGTCATATAAACCATTCTAGAAGTAATTTTAACTATTTTTATTGATCAATTGGGTTTAAAATGGAAATGGACAAGGGAAAAATGAGGTAAAATGAGGTGAAGGAAAGCACAAATTTGAGGCTCAACATAAACATAAACACACAGATGCAGTAGAAAATATACTTCATTTCATTAATATAAAATAATTGAAATAAGCTTACAGACAAAATGGAAATAAACTAGCTCGGGTGATGGTAGCTTATCTCTGAGAAGAGATGTGGTGGCTACATGCCTATGATCCATGTTACAATGAGGCTGAAGGGAATTTTTATTATTAAACAACATGGTAAAACCCTAAACAGCCAATAACCTAACCCCAAGAGATGGAACGTTGAGAGTTTGTGGGCCCCGTTCAGGTTAGTTGGGCAACCAACTTCCTGGGCATGTAACTTGGTCATATTATCTCTGTTTGGCTCATATGATATATCATTGCAAAGATCTCTATGAGTAATATAGTATTTTTCATAGGCCCTTTCCTACAGCTATGGGTCTGTCGGGACCTCAAAAAAGCATTGTTTAGGGGGTGAAAACTTCTCTAGAAGTTTAGGACCCGAAAAACTGCTAAAAATAGTAAATGTTGCTATAAACAAGGAAACTAATGAAACCAAATGGAGGTCTAGGTGGAATAGGTGGGTGGCCACCAATATCCACCTGGATCATAGTCAACCAAGTTCGATCTTAAGGATGAAAGGAAGTGAAAATAACAGGAATACTAAGGAAGAAAAAAACTCAAAGTTTTGGATTTGTTTTTGGGCGACATATCTCCACATGTACGAAGGAATGACGGCTCATATTTTTGTAGTGAAGCCAAGTTGTAGAATTGAAGTTAGGTCATCAAGAAGAGTTGTTTTGAAAGCCAAATTATCTAGGAGAGAGAATATTCCCAAGGGAAGAAGAGAAGTTGTAGTTTCTGGGAAAATCAAAGTTGCAGTCAAAGTTGTAACTTCTGGGCAAGTCGAAGTTGTAGTCAAAGTTGCAATTTATAGGCAAGTTGAAGTTCTAGTTTCAAGGCAAGTAGAAATTGCAGTCTCTGGGAAAGTCAAAGTTGTAGTTGCAATTGCAGTTGCTGAGTAGGTTGAAGTTTCTAAAAGAATAAGGATATCAAAGAGGAAGCATTGACTTGGTCTTGGCGGGGTTCTTGGTCAAGGGTCTAGGTATTGGAATTCATCAATTGAATATTCAATAAGAAGAAGAATTTTGATGGGTTTTCCTCTCAAATTGGAGAAGTTTTGGCCCAATATGAATGCCTATATCTTGTTTCCTTTGTCTCATTATTATTTATGGTTTGGTATTTGTTTGATGAATAAGAACACACAATAATAATCAAGTACAATAAGAACCTAATTAAGAAAACTAAAAAGTCCTCACAAGCAATTATCAACATAAGAGAAATCATCTAATATCTCTACCTTAGATTTCTCAACAACATGGAGATAAATAGATGGGGAATTTTGTTTCCCACAGGTGTCTTGGTCCAATCCCGGGCTAAACTATGTAAGCTTGAGAGTTGCTCCAGAAATGATTTCTTCTATTAAAAAAAAAAAGAAAATGGAAAATTATCTGGTTAGAGAAAGGGGGTTGTTACAATATAGGCATGTCTAAATGATGTGCTCTTGTTATGGATATTTTTCAAGATTCAATAATTCATTGAATGGTTATTTTAATTTATGATCTAACAAGTGTTGTTGCAGCTAGCTTGACAAGGTAGTGAGCCTCCTTTATGATTCTCTTGTGAAATGAATGAGACCATGATCATATATGCATTCATGATCTGTAGATACTATGTTTACCATGTGTTTGTCGAAATTTTTATCATGTGTTTTGCATGTTTTGGAAATATTTGAGCCTAAGTATAGGTTATGTATCATGTGTTTGGCATGTTTTGGAAATATTTGAGCCTAAGTATAGGTTATGCATACTTGTGATCATCCTAGAATTTACTCTGCAAACTTTTGGGTGGTTCTAGGCAATATCTTGTAGGCTAGCCTCGATAATGTGGCATTGATTTCACAGTCATAGTATTTTAACTAAGAAATATCAGTTGTAGCTACACGAAGGATGGATTGTGTGTGAGGATAGATCCTTTTGGATGCATGCACAACTTTTCATGTGTGCGACTTGGGTGTTAAGTCAAGAAGAAACATAGTTCTAGCTCAAGGTAAGATCATCAATGGATTTTTTCTAACATCTAGGTGGTCTTGTGTCCCTGGGAAGTTACAATAAGTTTCAGGATGATAGACCCCACTTCCACAAATTGGAACTTGGTTATTGGGTCATTTCATAGTAACTCTTAGCTCACGTTTAACATGGATAGCTTGTAGAAGTGGGTAAATGTGGGTTGGGGTATTACAACAAGTGTACCATCAACCCTAAAAAAAATAACATCACTTCCACCTCCAAACCTCCTCCTGAGTCTAGATAGAATCTAACACATCCAAACCACTTTGTTGCATGTGTGGTGCTATCTTAACAACTCACATGGAAAATTGAGCTTGTCTCTAAAATAATTCGGACCATTAGCCCCATTCTTGTCATGTGATTGGATGCTCTATTTTCCACTAGCCATAACACCTTGTCCTAATACACAACATTAAATTTCCCTTCACTTTTTCCTAATACAACCCCTTGGACTCCCTACAATAACACTATGTTAAAATATTATCACTAAAATTTACCAACCTCACTCTGATACCATGTTGAAATTTCACCTACAATATATTTTTTCTCTTCTAAGACTTTCATCAAACACTTAACCAATAATCTGATTTTTGTCACCAATAAAAACTTCACAAATAATGAATTTTAGACTAAACACGTTCAATCTAAATTTAAAGAGTAGAAATACACATGACTAAATCTAATCTTTAATTGTTGAAAATGAATAGTAAACACCACACATTTAACATAGAGGATTTTGGTCAAATCCATAGAAACACCCTAAGGGAAATATAGTAGAGGAGGAATTTTAGTAAAGAGCTCACAATTTTTTTTGAGTTTACAACAAACACAATTTTCAGCAGTTAATGCTCAATAGTTATCTCAAAAACCAAGGCACTTTCACCCTCAATTTTCTTGTTGTATAAATTCCCTTCCCTTAGTTGTATGGCCCTAAAAAAATGTATTGTATGATATAATAATACCCTATTGTATGTTCCCTTGAAATTTGTGCCAAACAACTCAACAATAAGACATAGTACGAACCTAAATTTTCGTGCCAAAGATCTATTGAACAACCCTTGAAAATCATGCCATTTTGTTTTGTATGACCTAGTTGTATGGCCCTAAAAATAATGGTCTAAAAATACCTTGAAGTGCATGCTTAATCTAGTTTCTAAATGTCTTGGAATCGTGCCCTCTTTGATTGTTCCTGATCTACTTTTCTTTAGCTCCACTCTTCTCCCTTTCTCCTCCTAGAATGTGCATCTTCCTCTCCCTTTTCACTTTTTATTTCTCATTAATGACTAACATCCCTAACCCTAGATCTCAATGGCTAAGATTCAATCTAGACATCTCAAGATCAACGATCATGGCTTAATTTCACATTGGGCCCACTTAAATCACTTAAGTGACCTAAAATTTAAAATGTTAAAATCACCTTATAAAAGCCAATTTTTAGTCATTAGATATAAAAGGTACACTTTACAAGTTTATAAATTAAAGTTCCTAGGGAGAGAAATGTGTTGAATCACTTCTACATTCTAGGCACTACCAATGTAGAAGTACCCCTGAGTTACCAAAAATTAACAGTTGCATATGTGCTCTGGAAACTATTTGTCGTGACAATATCTACATTTGTTTTATCACCTTCATATTTAAGTCCTAACGTCGGTTTTCATCTTCTCTAGTAAATGATGACTTGTTGAACTTGTTATTTTTTTCAACTAATTTCATTGCATGTCCAACCTTCTCAATTGTTTTAGGGTTCCATAGGTTTATTTCATTGTGGATGTAATCTTTAAATAAAAAAATGTACATTTTTAGCGATCATTCCTCTGTGAACATGTTTTTTCTTGTGGCCATAACTTCCCATTCATGTGAGTCATTCACATTTCCCTTTTGTTTAATATGTACTAATTTGTTGTACAAATCATCATCCTCTTCATCATGAAACCTTTTTAATAAAGTAGTCATAAAGCTTTACCAATGAAAAGAATGAACATCACATTTATTTAGTCCATTATAGGAACCAATCATAAAATTAACATTCTAAATTGTTGAAATCTTTCATTATATTTTCTCTTTCACCTAATAGGAGGTTTGATTCAAAACCCCTTCTATTTTATTAACCCATAAAATTTCTCCTCATGGTCATTACCATCATACTTTGGTAATTCCTTCTTAAATTGTTGATGATTTATATCTAGAATTCTTGTGTGACACTGAATGCCTAAAATATTATTTCAAATGGTTCTTTATGGTCCTATCATACTTGTAATTTTTGGGTCAGGTGTTAGCATTTTATAAAATAAGGGTAGTTTCATTGGTGCATCTATTTTTTTGGTTAGTTGATTAATTTTTTCGTCATGGTTGTTATATGTCATGATAATTTCATCTGTGTCATCCTTCCTTATTCTTAACGCATTTTTTCATTTCTCTTTGTATTGTGCAAGTAAATTATCAATTATGTTTCCATTCTCTGTTAAATGATTAATTTTCTCAATTAACACCTTTTTTCCTTCCTTGAACTATGTTTGTGTAACATCCCTGGTTGATTTTCCATGTAAATAAAATAAAACCAAGGTCATGGGACATGTATTCCAAGCTAAATATTGGATATCACTTGTGATTAATTAATGGATATGGAAATTGGCAAAGAAAAAGTGGCAATAATTATAATTTTATTTATGAAAATAAAGGAAAATAGGAGAAAAGGGAGGTGAAGAGACACATATTTGCATACAAAGAAATTTAGAGGAAAAATGAAGGAAACAGAAGAAAATAAAGGCACCAATAATAAAAAGGCTTTAGAGAAACATTTCACAGCTTTTTCTGGTTGATATTTTGTTAGTTTATTTTTGGCGCTCTCGCTCATTCTCTCATTCTCTCATACTCTTACACACTTAGAGTATTATTGGAGTATTCATGGAGTACTCTAGTATTCACTTGGATTGGATAAAGGAGGAAAAGGAAAGTAGGGAGCACAAGGAAACAATTGGATCAACAAATACAGTTGGATTGTTTTGCAGGTAACAAGTTGCAAGTGTGATTTCCTTGCTAAATTCTGGATGCACAATATATGCATGTGATTCTTTGGTTATTTGTTATCATTGGCATGGATATTTGTCTTGATTGGCAGTAATTTTAGCCTTGCCTTTCCATTCTCTAGTTAGCCATGGTGTTGTGGGTTTTTCCACTTGCTTTTCTGATTGGACCTCAAGTTATTTATGGCTATGGGTTGGAAAAAACGCTCCGGAAGCCTTGGAACAGTTTGGATTGAGTTACAAGTTCCTGGAGCTATTGGTTGGAAAAATATTTTGGAGCCCTTGGTGGGTTGAGATACAAGTTCCTAGAGCTGTTGGTTCGCACAAATTCTTTGGATCCCTTTGTGGGTTGAGTTATACTAGTCCCTCAATCCACAGTTGGAACAAATGCTCTGGAGACCTGGAAGGTTGTGCGTTGAGTTACTAGTTCCTAGAGCCATGGATGGCTTGAGTAGAGACCGATCTGGTTGATGTTAGTTGTTAGTATGAATCCTTTGTCGAAGCGTACAAAAAAGGACCACTTTAGCTACGCAGAACTAATAGCCCTAACAACAAAAGTGGCTGCCAATATCTTCAGATCTGCAGTTAGTTGAACGTAAAAGAGCTGCAAAAACCAGATCTATGCATGGAAAGACATTAAGCAGAAAAAACAAGGGTTTGCTCCATATACCAATAGACGAGACAAGAACAATTTTTTAAAGAATTTTTATATTAATTGGGCACCTGGGAGGAAAACAAGAAGGCGTATCCAATTCTCCTCAGTGGGATGGGTTCTTGGAAGTCCTCAGCACTTCAGATCTAAGATTTCTCTCTCTTGTTGGTGTAGAAAACCCACACAAAGAATGGAACTCAAAGGGAGCTCACACAGCAAATGGTAGAAAAATGGGACCAAGTGTATAGATCCAGAGTGATCTAATAGGCAACAAAAGGTGAAGAATGGTAGGAAAAACCCTCCTATTTATAACAAAATATTGGGTCATTCTAGATCTTGGTGTATGGGTTAACTAGATCTAGATCCATTTTTTATGGAATATTTTATTATATTTGTTGGAGGGAAAAGGTATTTGACTTGGGTCAAATCCCTTAATTTGTCAAAAATAAATAAATAAATGATTTATTTATCCTTTTAAGGAAGCGGTTAGAAGATAATCAAATAAATAATTATTTATTTAATTATTTAAGGAAGTGGTTGAAAGATAATTAAACGCATAATGATTTATTTAATTATTTGTGGGTGATTTGGTCATATTTAACAAGGAATATTATCTAAATACGATTTAAATAATTATTCCTAGAAAATAATAAGATAAATGAAGGTTTATCTAATTAATTTCTTTGTTTTTGGGTTAAACATGACTGGGAATAATAATTAAATTATGGTTTAATTAATTATTCCATGAGGAAAATCAAACAAATATAGGTTTGTTTAATATTTCCTTTTGGGGTTTCCTGTTTGGACTATAAACAACCTAATAAATGTGGTTTATTAAGTTATTTAACATAGTGAAGGAAATTTTACTTAGGGTAAAATTGGTCTTACATGGTGTACTTGGGTCCATCTAATGATAATAGGTTAGATGACCAAAAAATGGTGTAACAGATTGCCCCCCAGCGTGCGAGTGTCAGGAACAAATCGTATGACCGAAGTACGTTGTAAGAACTCAATCACTAGACAACAAAAGGGAAGTCAGAGAGAGAAATGCAAGGTAGATAGTGTGCTGAAGAACTAGACCCCGAGGAGACGAGACTCGCAGGTGCAACAAGTCTCTTTTTATGAGAGGGTACCTGTGCTGAAGGTAGTAGGGGAGGCATACCTATGCCCGTCGAGACAAAGTACAAAAGAATAGTGTGTCCAGTAAACAAGGGACCGAACCATAAAGTACAGCTGGCATAATCATGAGCCAGATAAAAATACAATGAGGAATCCCATATACATGCTGTGCCTGGGATAATAGCCAGGACTTGTACAATAATATCTGAGTACATGAGATACAAATACAACCCAAATGCCCCCTGAAAATGGGGAAGGGCTCACAAAATCTGACTGATACATGCAAATCAAAGAGGCGCTGCAAGTGGCTAAGGCCAACATCATCAAATATCTGGAGCTGCATCGAAGGCTGAAAGGAAGAGGTCATCCGGGCATGTCGGGGGCTACCTGCAGGGCCACCCCCTCATGAGGGTTGAGACATCTCACACACACCCGGGAATCATCAAGAGCTGCTGCTGGATCACTGGACCATCAAGTATACAGATCTCGATCATGCTAAAAGGAGCTGGAGAAACAATCAAGTCAAAGGGAAACGAGAGATCCCTTTTCCTGATCCGAGGCACCGAACAAAAGTGGAAGCTGGAACCAAGGTACACCGCCCTCTAGACCTGGCTTCTGGAAGGAAGGAGCTAATGTCGACAGAAGGAGGTCCGCCATAGGTGAGGCAAGGAGACACCCTCAACTAAGGCACGAGAGAAAATAGTGGAGCGACGGACAGACTGACACTAATGATGATAGGGAAATGGAAAGGACTGAGTAGCAAATGGATGACTTCCCTTGTTAGAGCATAAAGGGCATGAATGACTTGGCAGCAACTGACACAATATCACAAGGGATAGGGGACAATGGAACTGAAGGTCATAAAGTGCGACACAAGAGAGAGACTAAGCAATGAAGGATGGAGGGCTATAGCGGGGTACAAAGGGACTCGGGATAGACTCCATGAATGCAATGATGACTCAACTTGGATGCTCTAAACAAGGGCGACTCAATGGTGCTGCCACACAGTAAAGGCCCAGTGGGGGACCATAAAAACATGAGTACAAAATGGGAACTCATGACGAAAATCGACACGAACAAAGACAAGTAAGGAGGCGAAGTGGTGCCCCGAGTACAAGTGTCGTAAGTGAGGAAATTCGATTTTAATGAGAGGGGAAGTGACCCTTCTTGGACAAAATGTGTCTTGGTGAAGTATGAGATCATAAAAAACTAACAGATACCCATTTGAGGGCTCGGTGAGAGCTTTCCAACGGTGTAGACGGTTTATCAAACGGGGCTACGGTGTGGTTGCAGCAGTCGAAAGAAGAAACAGGGGTTCTCTTTTAATAAGGCAGTTTTCCCTCCAAATTCACTCATTTGCTATTGTTGCTGTGGTGAATGTAGAGAGGAGAGAAGGCCCTAAATCTTGCGACGAGCGTAGCGGACAAACCGACCGTTGGAATCGAGATCCGTCAGTTGCAGGTAAGAGGCCTAACCTTACTCTTTCATTTTGATGGATTGAAAGTTCAGTTTAGGGCCCAAACTCCCAGAAACAGACCCTCCTTCATCTCTACGGCCGGGTCACACTTTTTGGGCCAAAAATTGCGACCTGGGACGCAGGTTTCAGGGCAAAAACTGCGACCTGGTCCTGAACTGGGCAGAAAACTGCGACCTGGGAGATGAGGGGGTTTTGGTGCTGTTTTATGGCTGGAGTTGGCTTTTACCACCTTTTATGAGTTCTGATTCAGAGTGCTGACAAAGATGATGTTTTTGTACAGGTATGGTAGATTTACGGGTTAACTGGAGAGAGAGAGACCTGGGGACATTACGGGTAGAGATCCAGGCGGATCAGGGTGTCCGTCGTGTGTTGGCCAGGTTTGGGGTTCTAAAGTTTTTGGAGAACCCGTTGATGAGAGCAGGAGAGCCCTTGTTGGCCCGGATTATCAGTTATTGGGATCCATAGCATGAGGTCTTTGTAGTGCAGGGGCACAGGATCGAACTGACAGTCCAGGATGTATATTTCCTGATGGGTCTCCCACCACTGGGGATGGTGGGAAACACGCAGCCAGTATTACCGCGGGGGCGACATATCATGGAGTTTGTGGAACGACATTGTTGACCGGGTCTCCAAGTCAAGGGGACTCGGATACCGATCGGGGATCTAGAGAGGCTAGAAACCCGTGCAGTGGCCGCAGCTGTGCTGCGTATCCTGGGCAGCCAGGCGTTCCATCACATCACTGGGGGGCAGATGATGATTGTGGAAAGTGTGTTGAGTGGGACCTACTATGGGTGGGCCCAAATGATGCTGGTGTCGCTAAAACGACAGTTGTCGCTCTGCAAGCGGCAAGTGAATGACGATTGCTCGTATGGGACTTTATTGTGTGCCTTCTTATTTGAGAAGATCCTGACCTTGAGGCCTCGTATACAACTTCCAGATGGGGGCCCGAGAGAGCCCAGGATATGCCGGTGGGGGCGGCTACAGTGCAGAGGAGGAGGAGGGGCGGTCGGGCGAGTGTTTTGACCTGAGTTCTTTGCCCATTGGGATCAGATGCCGTTATACATAGACGACTATCCCTATAGTGGGATGAGTTATTGTGGAGATCCGGACCTGCCACTTCCGCCTGGTCGAGTCTGGGGGCCCGATGGTAAGTGACAGATTGCTATTCTTGTATGGGCATGTTAAAGTTTTTTGAATAGTAGCTAGGGTGCTGATTCATGTACTTTTGGTATGCAGATATAGCACCGATAAAACCGGCCGGATACATGGGACGACCGGCAGCATCTGGAGCTACAGGTCCGAGTGGGTCGAGAGCAGCGCATAATGAGGATGTCACCGCCCTTCTGGAGGACATCCACCGTAGATGCGAAAGGTTTCTAACCGGAGTATCAGAGCGTGGGTGGCAGGACTTAGACGACCAGTACATAGAGCCATGTATTGGTCTACCCTCGGAATGGCGAGGGGTCATGCGGCGCATGGCAATGGCTGGTCAGGGGATACATGATCTACAGGCTGCAGGGGCAGAGCCATTGGCTCGAGATCCGCCAGATAGTGATTAGGTGTGGGGCATGTGGTGTCCCCTAGTGTGTATATAGGGGCAGGTGGTGCCCCCAGTTTTGAGTTTTTTGTAACATGCTATGGGCATGTCGTATGTATCAGAGTAGATGGACTCTAAACACATGTTTTTGTGACACATATTATGGATATGCATCATTTTTAATGATTATGAATGTTATTGTCTTGTATGAAATGCGTGTGATAAATGCCAATCTAGAACATGGTTTGCAATACTATCTACATAGTGATTCTGTTCTCGAGGTACATGGTTGAAAGTTATGGTTTCAAATGCACGGATCAAGAGTTTCACTCGTAAATAGCGTCAAAACAGCACAGGGTTATGCACACGATAAACAACATTTAGTTGCATTACAAGAAGTAGGGAATCCAAACGAACGTGCAGATGGAGGATGCGATGAAAGAGGGCATCGGCTAAGAGACCACGCACTGCATCATATTCGGCCTGATTGTTGGTGGCAGAACCAATGCAGACCCCGTTAGAGAGAACAAGGGCATGCAAGGGGGTGAAGATGGCCCAACCTGCCGAGGCTAGATTCCAAGAGTAACGACTTGCACCGTCGGCGTAACCGATAAAGGGTGTGGACGGGGGGTCCTGCGGAATGGTGTTACAAGACAAAAAATGAGGGGAGGACAGGCAATGACGGCAGCGTGAGTGCACAGAAGTCATCGGGTGGCAACTGCGGGAGGGAGTGCAAGGAGTAGGATGACTATGACTCATATACTAACTAGAGGGTGGTATATGAGGGCTATCGGAAGTATGGTAAGGACTCCGGCTGCGGAGGCCAACAGAGACACGGGTGGAGTGATCTTGTGTATGGGTAGAAAAGGGGTTGTCAGGTGACACAACAGGGGAGAATGCAGGGGGGCTAGGCTCCGAGTGTCTCGCAGAGGAGGATAGGTAAAGAATGGTTACAGTAGACTCTGTCATCTGAACATCAGGGGGGGAATGTCGATGGGAGCGGGGGAATCCTCAGGCTGACCTGAAGCATACTGCGCGAGGATGGGAGAGGCGGATTGATTTTGTTCAACCTCATACTCTCGGACCACCTCTAAAGAGGCGCGGTAATGCGTCAGGTGAGGAAAATGGTGGGAGTAATGGCCATGAACGCCGCACAAAGCACAGGGTTTGTTGGTGCGGAGAGTCTTGGGGTTCTTGGTTACGGACGAAGAAGGAGTGGAGGCTTCAGGGGTCGTAGCTTCAGGGAACGCGACTTTAACCATGGGCTGAATACGGGGCAACTCGGGACAAGCATGGGTGGCATGACCGGCGATATCACATAAGGCACAAGGTTTTGCGGGCGGCGGAGGGGCCGGGTTAGTTGCGGTGGTCTTGTCTTTAGGTGCCCCCTTGCGGGTTTTTCCTTTCTTCCCGGGAGCCGTCACGACAGGAGAGGGGTCATGTGGAGGTGCTGGGGGCACAGGGGCAACGGAGGAAGCAAGGGGGACCGGTTGGACCGGTGTCAAAGCCATGTAGGGTTTAGGGTGACCAGGAGGGGTAGCTGCTAGAGGATCAAGGTACTAGACGGGTATGCCCAAGGTCAGGTTAGGGAGAGAGAGGGTGGCCATGACGGGGACAGAATATACTCCGGGAGGGGGAGCCAGGAAAGGGATCTGCCCAGCAGGGAAATGACCAGGAGGGACGGCTCCGAGATGGTTAAGGCCTGGGGGAACCGATCCAGGAGGATAAAGAGGTTCAGGGATACCAGCTGTAGGGGGAGGGCTAGAAGGAGGCGGCCTAGCTGGTGGAGATGAATGGCTAGGAGCGGGTTGCGGAGGGCGAGGGGTAGGTTGCTGACTAGCCGAGGCAGGCCGCTTACGGGAAGCCTGGGACGATTGCATCATGCAAACATTCGATAAGCTGGGATCAGTGATGGGAGGAGGAGGGAGATTAGGAAAAGTTCCAAGCAGGGAGGAATCTTTGTAAACGCCGGGGGAGACACTAGTCAAGGAATCGACGGTTTGCTTGTTGGCTACAGAAGAGATGGTCGTCTTAGGTGAGGTCTGAGATTTTGGCTCATGATATGTCAACTGGTCAATGGTGACTATCTTTCCATTATGGGGGAAAGACATCTTGCGGAAAATCGCGGATGGGACAACAGACATAGCATAGGTGTAGCTTCGCCCCAATAAAATGTTGTAGTATAGCGGGGCATCAATGAATTCGACGTCAACGCAAAGATTCTTACCGGCGAGGGTGATAGGACAATTATAGAAAAGGCCAATGGGCTGGGAGGCGTGGCCGTCCCACGCTTGAAGGGTGATCGTGGAAGGGGCCAGCTCAGGGGATCCGAGTTGCTTCCAAACTGAAGCAGACATCACACAGGTGGATGCCCCCTCATCAATTATGCACCGTGAAACGTTGGCGTTCCAGATTTTGACTGGGATTTGGAAGGCGACGGAAGCAGGAAGAGGGGGATGGTCCGATTGAGTGGCGTCAAAAATAATCATTTGGTCATCAGCAGGATCTACAGTGCCCACGGTAGATAGTAGAGCCTTCTTTTGGGAAGGGCACGACTGGAGGAGTTCCAGTGTGGAAATGGCAGCAGGAGATTGTGCCAGATCATCTACTATACTATACGAATGAGCAACTTGACCGGAAGCAGCATTTCGATGTAGGGGTCCCTTAGGAATCTTGGTATGAACCTCAACTTTGGGTTGAGGGATATGTAAGGGGCCACTGGATGTCGAAAGAGGCTCTGTAGAACCTGAAGAAGGAGGCTCGGGGGCAGACTGAGCAGGAGGCTTGGGGTACTGGCGAGACCGAGTTTGAAGGTGAAGGTCGATGGTCAGGGAAGGATCGGAGTGCATCATAAGGATCTGGTAATCAGAGGAACCAGAAAGGGAAGAGGGAGTGGCGACCTGGCTGTCAGGCGGTTGGGTAGCCACGAATCCTTGCTGAGGGAAAGGATCAGTAAACACAGCCGGTTGGGTAGTGGCCACATTAGGAGGAGCATGAGGGGAGGCGTGTTGTCCGCGAAATGTGGCTTGAGACTCCCACATCTGCCGCATCTGGGGTAAGAGGGGACAATCGTGGGTGTAATGACCATAAACACCGCAACACGAACAAGGTTTATTAGTGCGAAGCGGCCTGTCCGGATTGGGCTGAGTGCCCTGTTGCTGGTTGGCAGTGTCAGGGTCAACACCAGGATTGGGTCCATGGGTACCAGGGGCAGATTGGTTTGGGTTGCCTCTCCACCTTCTTTGAGAAGAAGGGGGATTAGTCGCGCCCTGCTGTGCAAATACTTGCCCTGGAGGGGGCTGTAAGTGCTGTTGCGGGTTTGGAGGAGGCAAGGGAGATGGAAGCGCATATGCTGGAGGAGCTGGCGCACCAGGCTGCGGATAAAGGTAATGGTTAGGTTGGGCAACATTGAGGTAAGCAAGAGGTTGGGAAAAAGGAGGAGGCATGCCGTATCCTGGATACATGCTACCGGGAGGGGGAAGAGTGCTAGAGGTGCTGGCCCCTCCCTGAGGGAGACCATAGCCCATAGGAGGTTGAGCGTATGGATGGGAAAGGGCTCCAACGATACCGTCGGCGAAATGAGATGCCCCCGGGGCGTTAGCGCCGCCGGGCCTGGGGAGGTCAGGAAGAACGGTATAAACATAACCAGATTGAGCGTAGATCAGGTCATATTTCAAGGCTATTTGGAGGGCGGCTTCTTCAGTTTGAGGAAATTGAGAGGCGACATCTTTTCCGATAGGAGCTAAGAGGGTGCGAAGGAACCAGTCCATGTAAACCCGATCTTTGAAGGGGGGGGCTCGACATAAGCTTCGTCTTCGTCGCCATTCCTGAACATGGGCGGAAAGGCGGGTCGAAGAGGTTTGCTTGAATGAAGTCAAGAGCTCCGTGCCAGTATCGTATCAGAGAGGGAGCTGGAAATAAGATAAAAAGGCTTGGGAAAGGGTCGCAAAGGTGGTATGGGAAGAGGTGGCTTGTTCAACATACCATTTAGAAGCTTCGCCGGTAAGCGTGCGTTGGAACAAACGAAGACGGATGGAGTCCTCGGTAATGGAATTGGAGGAACACCACATGTGCAAAGATCGGACATGATTGGTTGGATCTTCTCCAGCAAGGCCTTCGAACTTAGGGATGTCGGAGGGGAGCTTGGTTGGCATAGCAGGCCAACCAACATCGTGGCGGATAGGGTCGTTGATCAACTGATTGAAATCGGGGAGGCTGAGGCCTGCAATGTACGGCAACAAGGGTGTGGCCGAGGTAATTCCTGTGGCGGTTCCGCTAGTGGCAGGTCCGGCATTAGGGCCTGGAGCACCACCAACGTTAGGCCCTGGACCAGACATGGTGAAGGTGACAGGGGGAGAACCAAGAGGGGAAAGGGAACCCGATGAATCAGGAGCGGAGTCGGAGTGCGGAGTCGGAGGAGGACTGGCTCGACGACGGCGGGTCGGAGCAAGTCGATCGACCGGAAACTGAGGGTGAAGGCCAAGAAGTCTCCGGGAAAGGCGCCTTGGGGGCGCAATGACGACATGAAGAAGGAAACCGATAGGGGCAGAAAGGGACAGAATCAAGTGAGGTCAAGGGCAGAAAAGGTGCAGTGACAATTGATTTTAGAGTCTTTGCCAGGCGGTGTTAACCAGGCGCTTCTTCACTTAGGGTCGGTGTGTGGCGTGCGTTAATTTTAATTTTTAAACCCTTTCCATTTTGAGAGCAAGAAAAAAGTGTGCTGCGTAACTGAAAATAAACCTACAGAGAATAGTATATAATGCTAAAATAACAGAAAATTAACAGTTACTTGTGCATCTATCTAACCCAAGAAGGCGGGTATCTCAAAACTCAGCTAAAAAAGGGAAAAAATCTAGGCAAAACACACAGACAAGGGGCCAATATATCTAAGGTCAAAAAGGGACAGGGATCTAGAGGATAAGGCTGCTGAAAAGAGGTGCAGATCACAGCCAAGAGACAGAGGCAAGGTGGCTGGAAAAAAGGGAGGAAATCAGCAAAAAGCGGAAAGGACAGGGAGGAGGTCCTAAAGAGAGGTCCAAACAAAACAACAAGAGGTGATTTGAAAGGAAGAGAGGCTGATTTAAAGGGATCTGAAAAGGAGGTAACAGATCTGGACAAGGGGGAGCTGAAACTCAGAAAAACAGAGGCTGAAACAGCTAAAAACTCTTCCACAAAAAGTGGAGGGTACTGAAGCCCTAGGGGGCTAGGTTCCCACTTAGATGAGCTAAAATAGATGAAAACCAGGTCAAAGCAGGCTGGAACAGAGGCTGGAAGACCCTGACAGAAGCTGCAGCAGAACCCAAAAAAATTGCAGAAAAATCACTGAAAAAATGGCAGGTCGTAGGTTCTGACCTATTTTCAGTGCAGGTCGCAGAAAAGGGGCAGAAAAGTCTGACCTGGAGGTCCAGGTCATAGGTTATGGGCCAAAAAGTGCGACCCCCCATTCTGGTTGTCTCGGCGGCAGATTTTCAGAAAATTTTCTGTCTCAGTTGCGGCTGGTGTCGCTTACCTGCGCAATAGGGCCAGAAACACACGGAAGTTAGAAATTTTAATGTTTTAGGTTTTTATGTGAGAAAAACAACATAAAAATAGGAAAAATAAACAGCTGAAAAGAAACCCTAGGGTCTGAAGTAGCTGGATATGCAGGAATATGAAAAACGACAGCGGTCGTAATTTAAAACCCGTGTGGAGTCGCCATTTGTTAGTATGAATCCTTTGTCGAAGTGTACGAAAAAGGACCACTTTAGTTACGCATAACTAATAGCCCTAACAACAAAAGTGGCTGCCAATATCTTCAGATCTGCAGTTAGTTAGACATAAAAGAGCTGCAAAAAACCAGATCTATGCATGGAAAGACATTAAGCAGAAAAAGTAAGGGTTTGCTCCATATACCAATAGACAAGACAAGAACAATTTTTTAAAGAATTTTTATATTAATGGGGCACCTGGGAGGAAAACAAGAAGGCGTATCCAATTCTCCTCAGTGGGATGGGTTCTTGGAAGTCCTCAGCACTTCAGATCTAAGATTTCTCTCTCTTGTTGGTGTAGAAAACCCACACAAAGAATGAAACTCAAAGGGAGCTCACACAGCAAATGGTAGAAAAATGGGACCAAGTGTATAGATCCAGAGTGATCTAATAGGCAACAAAAGGTGAAGAATGGTAGGAAAAACCCTGCTATTTATAACAAAATATTGGGTCATTCTAGATCTTGGTGTATGGGTTAACTAGATCTAGATCCACTTTTTATGGAATATTTTATTATATTTGTTGGAGGGAAAAGGTATTTGACTTGGGTCAAATCCCTTAATTTGTCAAAAATAAATAAATAAATGATTTATTTATCTTTTTAAGGAAGCGGTTAGAAGATAATCAAATAAATAATGATTTATTTTATTATTTAAGGAAGTGGTTGAAAGATAATTAAATAAATAATGATTTATTTAATTATTTGTGGGTGATTTGGTCATATTTAACAAGGAATATTATCTAAATAAGATTTAAATAATTATTCCTAGAAAATAATAAGATAAATGAAGATTTATCTAATTAATTTCTTTGTTTTTGGGTTAAACATGACTGGGAATAATAATTAAATTATGGTTTAATTAATTATTCCATGAGGAAAATCAAACAAATATAGGTTTGTTTAATATTTCCTTTTAGGGTTTCCTGTTTAGACCATAAACAACCTAATAAATGTGGTTTATTAAGTTATTTTACATAGTGAAAGCAATTTTACTTAGGGTAAAATTGGTCTTACATGGTGTACTTGGGTCCATCTAATGATAATAGGTTAGATGACTGAAAAATGGTGTAACATTAGTGATTTCTGGACTGTAGAATGTGACTATGGTTGAGGTTTGAGGTGGTTTGGCCTCTGGAAGGCTCGGTTGGTTTTTTCTTATTTTATTCCATGAGATCCAACATTCATGTTTGGAGTAAGGCGTAGGGGTGATTGGTTGAAAGAGATATTTGGTACAACCCAATCTTTAGTCGAGTGGTACGTGGAAGTCCTTAGCTTGGTTGGAATTTTCATATGTAAATCAGAGTTATTTTCCCGTTCTGATTTATGATTACTTGTACTAGTTATCATGTTGACATTATGGCTGACTTGCCATGGTTTTTATGTTGGTTAATTTTTGGCTATATGGTGTATGATATCTATGGCTCTTGTCATGATTTGTTAAGTTATCGAATTGCTGATGGATATATGGACTAACAAGTGTTTTTGCAGCTAGCTAGAGAGGGTTTAGAGCCTTCTCGGTGATTCTCATATGAATACTACCAATTTATGATCATATATGTGATAAAAATGGCTAAAATCACTCATATATTTCACACAAAGGTGTATGCGTCAACACACACACAAACACACTTAATCATTCAATCAAAGTCTCGTACATATAATCTTACACATTATCTTGGTGGTTTGAACCACTTCCTAAATAATAGGATCTAGGACCTAAATAGAGAATATTAATCCTAACCAAATACATTAATAGATTTATCCATTAATTCTAACACTACGCCTTAATGGAGAAGTTCACTAAAATTCATATTTCTCCTTCCTTGGATTAATATACGTCTGTTGGTCTCAGTATCATCTAGGACTACAATCGTACTTCATAACTGATCTTCCATTTTTTCCTTCTTGCTAAAGATTACATGCTTGTTCATTTTCCACTGAAGTTTCATCTTCACTTTTCTTTCCATAAGATAGTGGTGGAGCTTCTCCTTATTTTTGCATTTTCTGCGCCAAAAGTGGAACACTTGAACTCTTATTATCCTCTTTCTTGATCTCTATTGTAGGCTAAAAGTATTTGAATTAAATGCTTCAGGTTATTGGGACTTATTGTTGTCCTTAATGTTTGCAATTTCTTCTTCTTGGATGTCAATATATGCATACTTAGAAACAATGTTAGATTCATAAAGAAAATTGTATTGGCTCTTTTCATCCTGCTCCTTTAAGAGAGCTTTCACTTCTTCATCTTTCTCTGTGGACATAGTTTGTTGATTTATGTCTTCAACCTCTTTAATCAATTATGTTCTTGCAACCATGTTGTCCTGCATTTGATATATATATGGAGATAGGATTTTCTTCTCATTGAACAACAACTCATCAATAATATGCTTTTCATGCATCAGATTGATCCACTCATCATGAGATACATATTTCTCATCAAATTTGACTTCATACGTCTCTGCATCAGGAAATTTGTCTTCATAAAAAATTTCAGATTCTACATCAATGGTTGTTTCTTCATCATCACATGTTTTAATGCCAATTACAGGCACAGATTCAACATCCATCATGGCATCTTCAATGTTGTTATTTTCAATTTCACACTTGGTTATGGGGCTGAAAGTACAACTATCATTTTCAAGAGCAATACTTTCATCATTTTTTCCCTCATTCAAAATATACTTCATTTCTAAAATATCCCACAAAATTTGTTCACTGTGGATCTCACCATATTCATGCAGTATACTAAATAAGATGCCTTCATCTAATGCAATTGTTATAAGGTGTAACGTTGAACTCATAACATGGTTTGATTTAACAAGATCATCTTCAACATAATTTAATAAATATACCTTCCATAATATTGTTTTCATTTCATTTTCCCAGCTTTCATAATTAATACCTAGAAAATAGGGTAGATACGGAATTAACCTCTTAACAATTTCATCAAATCCCAGATTTTCATTTTGATCCTTGACTTGATCATCTACCGGTCCATCAGGGTCAACCTGATACTCTTCACCAAATTCATCTGAAAAGTATATTGCAACTATCTCTTGATTATTTCTCCTCATATGTTTCAGTTTTCTTCGAGACTGTTTCAGTCTCCTTTATTGACCCATTGCACCTTCAAGCTCTAAATCAAAAGATCATTCCACCTACAAATTCAATCTCCTCTGCTACAACTCAATACAAACTTCATAAGTGATGATTGTTGCCCCAAAATTCGACCGTACTTAGATCTAGAAGATCCCAGGCACAACACGCAAGATCCACTCATGTATCCCAACAAAAAATATTATGGATCACATTGATCTGATGGAGTTATAGCCACACAACCCCCAAACACAATCTTCCTTCACAAACAACACTAAAAAAAATCAGCACTAAATCCAGGTTCATTGCACCATCTTCCTTAATTCATAATTATAACAAATGTTGGTCGCAATTCGAAATAAAATTAGAACTCGATAACTCAGTACTTCAATGTCGTGTGAGCGTTGGGCCTTCCTGTAGGCCTCAACTCTCATTTTGGCCTGAAAATAGAAATAAGATGATGGGCGAGGTGCAACAACGCAATTCCCAGAAATATTCCAGTCTATCGAGATCCCACAAGGTGAAAATTCAAGGCTTTGAATGCTTTGAATGATTAGCAAACCATACTTTTTCTTAGTTCTTGAAAATACACATACATGTTGTCTATTTTTTTTTAATACAGACTATAATGTGCATACATGTAAGTTAATGATCTCACATGAATGAAAATTTGATTTACAAGAGTTCAAGGGATATAAAAAAAATGAGAGTATGAATGGAACCCTGCAGCTCCTTCCGCGAACACAAACCACACATAATTTTGACAAAATTTCTCTGTTGACAAAATACCTCAATGAACTAATTGTTGCTCACCAAACACTTCTTTCTTATTACGGGGCCGAATGTAAAAAAAAAGGAGATGGGAATGTACTCAAAAAATGAAACACAACAGATCTGATCTATTACCCACGCTATCTCCCACGTTCGTCAGGGGAAAACGACGAAGGACCTTCCCAATTATCTGCATGCAGGACCACACCGATTGAATAGCAGATATATCTCAAATTATGCCAATGTGAGAGACTTTTCACCAATGTTGGCTCCACGTGCCACTCCAAAGACACTCCAAAGGACGCTCCAAAGGACCGAAGGACACAACACGAATATGGTAGTCAATCCACCCATGATGTCCACTGATCTACCACCAACCACCAACAGTCTCATAAAAAATGGATCACAGTTGCAGCAATCATGCTTGATCCTCTACATCAGCTCCAAATTCAATCCTCGCGCACTCGAGCGATCATGTCCTTGAGAAAATGCCCTCCACCAATTCTTGCGGCCTCCAACAATCACTACTTCAATCCTACTGCAGCTCCAGCGATCACGTCCTTAACAAATGGCCTCCAACGATTTCTCACTGCACCAAGAGTTCGAGAGTTTGTGCCTCTCTCACCCCACCAATATTTCTGGCCCTCCAGCCAAAAAATGTAGCATGCCAAGTGGCAAGAATAGACTTCGATGACATAGATCTTGACGCAGGAAAGATCTTGACCTTCCAGCAGAGAAAACGCAACAGACATAAAATTAAAACATTTTTCGATCTCGGCGAGCTACTTATGCTGGCTTATATTCAACCTATCAAGCGGATCGCCCTCATTGGATTCACCAAAACGTTGTGCCAAGAAGATCTGAATGCTGCTCCACGTTCTGCAGCAATCTAACCAACGCTCCAACGCTCACGCTAAAAAAAAATCACTCCATAGGAAGTTCTCCTCAGCCCACGCCACATCCACGCCTTCACGCTTTCTCTTCCAACAAAATAGTCATGGAAATTCCACTTCATGGGCACTCGTGGAAACTCCAAAATGTAGGGTAGGAAGTGTTCGACAACGCCTTCAAGTTGGCTTACTGTTACACAGGAATTGATGAAAAATCTATTTCCAAGCTCTTTGTTGCCACCAAATAAAAACCTCGGTCACTATGCAGATCAATCCTCTTGTTATGGAGATGCTCTCGAATCTAGGAGATATTGCCACGTAGGTGTGAGACTCACGACATACCTGATCCAGATTTATGTAGGAATGAAACATAATACACATATAACCATAAATATAAATATGCAGTTGAAATAACACTTCATTTCATTAATATAAAAGAACTGAAATTTTCTTACAGACAGAATGGAAATAAACTAGATAGGGCGCTGGTAGCTTATCTCTTAGAAGAGATGTGGTGGCTATAGGCCTCTGAACTGAGTTACAATGAGGCTTGAGGGCCTATTTATTATTTAGAAATAATGGAAAACCTTAAACATCCAAAACCCTTACCCTAGGAGATGAAGCGCCAAAACTATGGGCCTCGTTTGGGTAAATTGGTGTTTCAACTTCCTGGGGACGTAACTTTGGCATATGATCTTCGTTTGACGCGAACCATACCTCGTTAGAAAAATATATCCAAGGACTACAACTTTTGATGTGAGAAAAATTGGTCCATGGGTCCATTTTTCTCTTGGATTTCTCAAAAAACGTCGTTTAGAGCCTCAAAATGGCTCCGAAACTTCAGGACCCGAAAAACTGCTAAAAATAGTAAGTTGTGCCGAAATTGAAAAACTGAAAGAGACAATGGTGGGGCCCCAAGTGTAATAGGTATGTGGCCACCAATATCCACCTAGATCATTCCACCCCCCTTAGGAAGCAATGGTCCCCATTTCGTTGAGTTCCTCCATGAGATGAGGAAACTTCCACTAAACTTGGTCCCTAGTGAACCACTTGCCTTGGTGCAGGAGTTGGCCAGCTTTGACAACCCGATACAGTTCGATATTCTGTTAGCAAGTGTTCTTGATTTGTATGTCCATGATACAATCTGTGGTGGCCTGTTCCATGCAGTCTGGGTTTAACTCTTTTGGTGTGAGTTCTTCTGCAATGTCAGAGGTGTTCAGTAGAGGTGGGAAGTAGGGACGAAGGCAGTCTACATTGAATACTGGGTGCAGACCAAGGAATGGTGGAATACTGAGCTTGAAGGCATTGTTCCCTAAAGCCTTGGTGATGGTGTACGACCCATATTGGCACAGGAAAAGCTTGCGGTGGGGTCCATTGAGGCACTCCTTATGAAAATTTAGCCACACTTTTTCGCCCACCTAGAAGTTGTGTGGCACCTGATGTTGATCATGTCATTGCTTGTACTTAGCATTGGCTCTGTCTAATATGTCATGAACCTGTTGGAGGATGTGTTGAATGCGCTTGATGAAGTTGTTCGCTTTGTCAGCCTCAAACTGGACATGAGCTAAACTAGCCTGAGTAGCCGCAAATGGCATGGCTACATCAATGGGACATAGTGGATGGAATCCCAAGCCCACCTGAAAGGGGCTGTGGTCGGTTGAGCTGTGGAGAGCCCGGTTATAACTGTGTTGTACATAGGGGAGGCTCTCATCCCATGTGCATGGATGCTTTGAATTTTACATGTGCAGAATGTGTAAAATCATCCTGTTGACGACCTCTGTCTGGCCATCAGTTAGGGGATGGAAAGCTATGGACTTGGTGAGCTTGGTGTCCAACATTGACCAAAGGCTAGACCAAAATGTGCTAAGGAACCTGATATCATGATATGATATGATATACTGTAGGATCCCACAGTGCACCCACACTTGTTCAAAGAAGAGTTTAGCAGTCTCTTCTGCTGTGATATTCTTCTTGCAGGCCGCCATAATGGCCATCTTTGAGAATGTGCCGATGACCACGAAAACATATTCATTTCCATGCTTAGTAGAAGGAAGTCTTGACATGTAATCCATGGAGATGCATTCCCAAGGTCGACTAGGGATAGGTAGCAGAGTATAGAGCCCTTGCTTCTTGATGGTTGGTTTGGAAATGGAGCAAGCAGTGCAGGATCTGATGTACTTTCCAACACCCTGTCGAAGGTTTGAACAATAGAAATACTTCTGCAGTACTGCCACTGTTTTCTCGACCCCAAAAATCCCAGCGACTCGACTATAGTGCGCTTCCCATATCATCTTGGCATGCTCTCTTAAAGGAACACAAAGGTGTCCTAGGTGACATAACAGTGCATCTTGGAGGTGAAAATTTGGAACTTGCGTACCCCCCAAAAGGGCCTTGTATGTGTGGCTGAATTCTGGATCGCTCTTGTAGAGAAGCAGCCAATCGGAATTTTCGTGCCCATAAGAGTTGAGAATGGTGGTTATGGCCATGATTGGTGGTCGACTGAGGCAGTCTGCAACATTATTGGTGCTACCCTTCTTGTACTTGATGTTCAAATGAAATTTTTGCAGATATGTGGACCACTTCTGATGGCGATTGTTCTGCAACTTCCCTTGTGTCTATATGAACTGCAAGGGTCGGTGGTCTGTGTGGGTGATTTTTTCCTTCCCAAAAATGTAATGCTTCGATTGTTGACAAGCCTGCATAATGGAATACATTCCTTTGTCATAAGTGGGATACTTTCGAACTATGTCAGAAAATGTCTCAATGTGATATGCCACTGGATGCCCCTGTGACGTAAGAACTGCCCCAATAGCATAGTCAGAGGCATCTGTCTTGATCTTAAATGGTTGTTGCAAGTATGGTAATGTGAGAACTGGGGTATAACAGAGGCGATGTTTCAATTCTACGTATGCCTTCTGTTGAGATTCTGACCAAAAGAATTTTTATTTCGCTCCTCCCTTGGTGACTTGAATCAAGGGCCAAGTGATATGAAAGAATCCCAACACGAACCTGCGGTAGAAATTAGCAAGACCCAGAAAGCTGCGAAGCTCTGTTAGAGTGGTTGGGGCTGGCCAATCCCGAATGACTTGGATCTTGGCTGGATCCACATGCACCCTCCTTTCATCAATAATGTATCCCAGATATTGAACCTAGGTCATGCCAAAAGTGCACTTCTCCAAATTGGCACATGACTTGTGTTGCCGTAGTGTTTGGAAGACTTCTCGGATGTGGTGGAGGTGCTCTTCCCAAGTCTGGCTGAAGATCAAAATCTCATCCAATTACACCACTAGAGTTGGTGAATGGATGCAAGATTTCATCCATCAACCTCATGAAAGTTGTGGGAGCATTTTTCAACCCAAAAGGCATGACGAGCCATTTGAAAAGGCCCTCCTTGGCTTTGAAGGTAGTATTCCACACATCAGAGGGTTTGATTGGTACCTGGTGATACCCAGACTTCAAGTCGATCTTGCTGAAATATTTTTCCCCTTTGAGTTGGTCTAGAAGGTCATAAATCCATGGGATCGGGTACCTATTCCGGACAGTGATCTTGTTCATCACTCGACAATCAGTACAGAGTCTCCAAGTCCCATCCTTCTTCTGTACCAAAACGATCGGGCTCCCACAGGGCGATGAACTTGGCCGTATGTGAAATTTTTGCAGCAACTCCTGAATCTTCCTCTTGATTTCATCATTCTCCAAAAAAGAGCACCTATAGATCGGTCCATTAGGTAGCGGTGCACCTGGGGTTAGGTCAATGGGGTTCTTGACCTGACAGTGCAGAGGCATCCCTATGGGTGAGGTGAAGATATCCCTGTACTCCTCCACAACCTTGTCCATTTATTATTATCGTGCAGAGGAGCCATGTCTGGAGGTCTTGGCCACAGTCTTCTTCTTGCCTTAGGGGTGGATCATCAGGACAAAAAATTTCCTGGTTTGGGAAATGAGCTTACTGCATTGTTTTGCATTAACCAAAGAGATAGTGGGAGGCAGTGGTACCTCTGGTATCATGTACAACTTATTTACCAAAGTAACAATAACAGTGCGAGACTAGGACTCATACACAGCATATCGCTTACATAAGTATGGTTGGCCTTATAATACATCATAAACATCAATAGGAGCAATGTCACACAATACCTCATCTGTGAAGGGCTTGATGCTATAGGGAAGGTGGCACTGATAGCTGATGCGAAGATCGCGTCCTTGGTGAAGCCACTCGATGGTGTATGGTTGTGGGTGCACTATGGTTGGCAAGCCCAAAATCTTCACCACATCTGCTGAAATGAGGTTCTTTTGGCTCCCATTTTCAACAATGAATTGTAGCGGGGAACCCTTTACCCACATATGGGAGTGGAAGAGATGCTCTGCCTCCTCTGGATCTTCTGGTTCCTCCTTCTAGATCTTTGCAGTGGCAACAGTGGAATTAGGCTCTGCATCAATAATATGCTTCCCTTTTTCATTCCCCTTGTCAGGTTCTGATTCAGAATTGGAGCATGCATTTGATTCATAAGCCCTCATCTCGGCCACTAGTGACTACTTGGCCCGACACTCACTTGTGTTGTGAGTGGAGCTCTTATGGAACTCACACCATTTTCCCGTGTCCTTATTTGGCTTCAAGGTGTTTTTATTTACTTGTGGCTTTGGCAGGTTGTATTGGGCCACCATTTCTTGTATTTTTCCTTTGTTCTATGGTTTGGGGGCACCTTTCCCTTGATTTTGATTTGCAGATCCAAAGTCCCGCTTCTTCTGTTTGAATTTATGCTCAATCTTGGCAGCATATCGGTATGCCGTACCAAGCAAGGAGATGTCAAGGAACTTCATTTCCTCCTGAATGTATACAGGCAGACAACTATGATTCTTTAGCACCAAATTTTTCTCTGAATCTTTGATACCCAACTTTGTGCGCAGGGTATGGAACATATTCGTTAGCTCATGCACATCTTGATCCCTTTGTTGTCGTAGCGTGGTCCACTGTATGTACTTGTCCTCATAGCTCCCCATGGGATGGTATTATTCCTTGATGGAATCTCAGAAATAATTCCAAGTGGGTATGGTTGAGAACATAAAGGGTTATGTCTTGTCCTTTTTCTCACAGTAGGTTTCCCACGAGTCCTTGACATGAGGGGTAGCTTTGAGGAGTGAAAAAATAATATTATCCCGATCGAAAAAGTCATGAACTGATAAATATACTCCTAATATATTCAACCATCTATCTACGGCATATACATCTATTTTACCCTCAAATATGGGAATGTCAAAGTTTACTTGTACCTTAAAGGGAGTCGCGCCTCCAGAGTGGTTGCTAGATGCAGATGTGCTGTCTGTGGGTAGTCGTTGAAGGATTTGGGAAAAGTTATCCATCATTGCATTCCTTTGTTTTTCGAGGGCCTCCTCGAGCAATATTTTGATAAGATATCCTACTCCCTCATCTTTCTTTTCATCCCCCATGGTTGTACATCAGGGTTTGCGAGGCTGATCTCGCAAAGGTTCCACCAGATTGAGCCCTAACTCCTTATACCTCGACCTCGTTGGGGACATGCAAATAAGGATCTAGAAAAAGAATTCCGCTTTGATACCACTGATCCAGATTTATGCAGGAACGCAACAGAATACACATATAACCATATATATAAATATTCAGTAGAAATAACACTTCATTTCATTAATATCAAAGAACTGAAATTTTCTTACAGACATAATGGAAATAAACTAGCTAGGGCATTGGTAGCTTATCTATGAGAAGATATGTGGTGGCTACAGGCCTCTAAACTGAGTTACAATGAGGCTCGAGGGCCTATTTATTATTTAGAAATAATGGAAAACCCTAACCCTAGGAGATGAAGCGCCAAAACTATGGGCCCTGTTTAGGTAAATTGGTGTTTCAACTTCCCTGGGACGTAACTTTGGCATACGATCTCCATTTGACACGAACCATACCTCGTTAGAATGATCTATCCGAGGACTAAAACTTTTGATGTGAGAAACATCGGTCCATGTACTCATGTTGCTCCTGGTTTTCCCAAAAAATGTCGTTTAGGGCCTCAAAACAACTCCGGAAGTTTAGGACCCAAAAAATGCTAAAAATAGTAAGTTGTGCCGAAACTAAAAAACTAAAAGAGACAATGGTGGGGCCCCAAGTGGAATAGGTGGGTGGCCACCAATATCCACCTGGATCAATACCCAAACAATTTGACAGTAGATTCAAACTCCTTTGACCCTGCAGCAGATCATCACTCCATGAATATTTGTGGAAATTCTACAAACATATGTATATTAATAGATTCAATCCGATAAAGAAATTTACTAAATATAGATATTGAATCCTTCTACAAATCAATTGCGGAAAATAAACACGATTGCTAATCACAACAAGTAAATAAAGAAGCAAATCAAACCACAACACAGATATTTTCCTAGGGAAATATTGCTGCTCAAGACCCCTCTATCTTCTATTGTATATTCACCATGGAATCATGAAACAATTACAATGCACTCTTCTCACAAGAGTCTCCTTCACTCTCACAACTGCCTCACACTAACTCAAACAAAATCGACCAACACTTAGCCAATTTCCTACATCTAATCAGCCTACCTTGCTTACAAATTCATGTGGAATAAAATCCATATTCTTTAGGAATTTTGGCCTTCCTTGAATGTGCAAACATCATGGGAAATCATATGGTTGTTTTTTTTCATGTGGACAACCTATTAAAATCACAACTGATAGTTAACATCCCTTTAACCTTTGTCTCAACTTTGTCTCCACTGGAACTGACATGCATGCAACTATTAATAGTAAATCATCAGTTTCATGGCAGATCACTGATTGTGAATTAAATCAGTTTTAATTCACTTGATCTCTCACTAGTGCAACAAATAGTTACAAATATTTCAACTGACTTTAACTCACCTAACTGAGTTAACTGATTACTCATGCATTAAAATAATGTAGTAACTGCAACTCAAACTCCATAACTAATAGAACCACTTTGCATGCCTCACCAACCACCCTCAACTCTAAATTCATGAGCTAATTGATTTTATCACACTCAGTTAACTATTACAAGTTATCATGAGATAAGATTACATTTCATTGTCCAATTTAATTAAGGGAAAATTAAATTAGACATTTCACCAATTTATTAAATAAATTATCTTTCACACTAATGTATTGCTAGGACCCATGATTCCACGATCCCACACTAGTGTGTGTGTTGCATTTTCTTTTTGAATTTAAACACTCCCTCTCAACAAGGGATTATCAGCGACCCTGATCCTGCCTCTGTGGTATTCAAATTTTCTCCTGGCGAGCTCCTTCGTAAGAAGATCTGCATCCTGATCTTCCGTGGGAATGTACTGAAGTAACATAATGCGTCTCTAAACACAATATCTAAGATGGTGGTACCGGATGTCAATGTGCTTGGACCTATCATGGAATATGGGATTATCTGGGACTTTAATGCAACTCTAGTTATCACAATGTATCACCATCAGATCCATGTGAGAACCAAACAAACCAACCAGAATATTCCTCATCCATATGGCC
Organism: Pinus albicaulis; assembly: GCA_034641835.2. Classification (NCBI taxonomy): domain Eukaryota; kingdom Viridiplantae; phylum Streptophyta; class Pinopsida; order Pinales; family Pinaceae; genus Pinus; species Pinus albicaulis. The sequence goes on from CM076579.1 coordinate 728,338,518, forward strand.
TCACATGCATCCTAAATTGCTACCATGTACTATGCCTCGGTTGAACTGAGTGCCACAGATCACTGCTTCCTACTGTACCAAGAAACCGTTGTCGATCCTATGCTTAAGATCCCTCCTGAAGTGCTCTTTCTATCTGATGGAATTCCTGCCCAATCTGCATCCATGAAGCCTTGAAGCTTCACTCCCTCTGTCCATTTGTACCATAATACATACTCTATATTTCCCCTGAGATATCTCAAGACATGCTTCCTCGCCTTCCAAAATAGCTTGGTCGGCTTAACCATAGCTTGACTCAGCTGGTTAACTGCGTATCAAATGTATGGTCTGGTGTTCACCAAGTACATCAGTGAACCCACTAGCTACCTGTAAACAGTAGCATCCACTACTTATCCTGAAGTAGCATCCTCTTTCCTCTAATTTCCTGGAAGAGGAGTCTCCATGGGTTTATAGCTCTCCATGTGAAACTTACTCAGAATCTCTTTAACATACTTTCCTTGAGAAAAAAATAGCTCACCATCTCGCTGCCATATTTCCAAACCAAGGAAATAGTGAAGGAGTCCCATGTCCTTCATTTTGAACTCCCTTGGAAGATCCTCTTTGCAAGAAGTGATTAACTGCTCATCACCTGTCAAAATTATATCATCAACATAAAGTATGATAATCAAGAACTTACCATCAACCACAATCTGGTACAGGTTTGCATCTGTGTCACTTTTGGTGAAGCCCAACTCGGTGAAATAGTTTTCAATCTGAGTGTACCAAGCACGAGGTACTTTCTTCAGCCCATACAATGATTTCTTGAGTCGGCACACATGTGACTCACTATCAAAGATCTCAAAACCTTCTGGATGCTCTATGTACACTTCTTCCTCAATAACTCCATTGAGAAACATAGTCTTCACATCAATTTGATGTATCTGCCACCCCAACTGCACAGAGAGCGCAATGATAGATATAATAGATGAGTACCTCACAATTAGTGAAAAAGTCTCCTCATAGTCAATCCCCTCAATTTGTGAGAATCCTAGGGCTACAAATCTAGCCTTGTACTTCTCCACACTCCCATCTGTAGCCTGCTTCACCTTATCCATCCATCTAGCTCCAACCACTAATTTTCTGACTGGTCTTGGGACAAATTCCCAAACACTGTTCTTGATGATGAAGTCATACTCCTCAACCATGGATTCAACACAAGTTGGTTGCTGCACTGCTTCCTCAAAGGAGGATGGTCTATCACAATACACTTTCTCATAAGAGCCATGTATCCAGTAAACCTGTCTGGATACTTTCTTTGTCTGCACAATGAAGTAGGGGCTCCTACATGTTGTACTGCATCAAGTCTCAATCAATCAACTTCTGTGGTATGCATTCTACCAAGTCTAGCAGATGGATCTACGTGAGTGTTTTCTGCCACTCCATGATCCTCTGCATGTGGCTGCTCCCATCTTGAGGTTCATCCTTTGGAACCAAGAGTTCCTCATCTGCATGCAAATCCAACTCCCTCTCAAGGGACAATGACATGACTTTCTCCTCATCAAATTTTATTTCCCATCTCACAAAAACCATCCTATTGTTTGGAAAATATACTCAATAGTTGTGGGGAGTATCAGTGTACCCCACAAATATCCCAATCTCAACTGTTGGTTTGAGCTTCTTCATGGAATCTTTGGCCACATGCACATACACAGATGAGCCAAAATTTTTAAAATATGAAACATCAGGTTTCTTACTAGAAAAATCCTCCTCTGGTGTACTCATGCCAAGTATCCAGTGAGGACTACGGTTTTGCACAAATACCGTTGTGTTGCATGGATCCGCCCATAGATGCAATGGTAGATCCTGATCATGCAACATTGCTCGTGTTGCACCCACAATTGTAATATTATTTCTTTCTGTGACCCCATTCTGTTGTGGGTTATGAGGCACAATCAACTCTCTCTAAATTCCTTATTTGTTGTAGAATTTATTGAATTCATTGGCGATGAACTCATCACCATTGTCGCTCCTAAGAGCCTTCACATGATTCCCTGTATCTTTATCCACCAGTTCTTTTAACTCAAGAAATTTTTAGAACGTCTAATCTTTCTTCTGCATGAAGTAGATTGAACATTTTCTAGAAAAATAATCAACAAATATCACATAGTACATGTGCTTTGTTGTTGAAGTTGTATAGAATGGTCCACACGCATCTGAGTGAACTCTCTCAATGATTTCCGAAGCTCGGTTCTCCTTCTCATGAAAAGTGGCCATTGCATACTTCCCCATAGTACATCCATTGTATGTGTCTAACTGCACAAGAGTACCCTTGAGAAGAACCGTAGAAATCTGTTACATGACATTCAGGGCTCCGTGGTGTAGATGGACCAATCTTCTGTGCCATAAATCACCCTCATCCCAACTCACCACTTTGTCTGCCTTACCCATCAATGTTGTGCAACCATCTACATCAAGTTTATAGAGATTCTTCACACGAATCCCAATATTCTTGGCTTGTCCTATGGCTTTTTGTCGAAGGAAAGCTTTTCATTCATTCAAAACCACATCATAGCCTCTATCCTCCAACATTGTGACTGAAACGAAAATTTTCTTCAAGCTTGGTACATGCATTACATATTTTAATAAGAAGGGTTTACCTGACTATCTCTGGAAGGGAACTGTACCAATCCTAATAGCATTGTACCGCGTGTCATCACCCATTTCGATATGCATTTGGATGTCCTTCTCCTCCAAGCTAATGAAAATTTCCTTGTCTCCCGTAATGTGGAAGGATGCACCACTATCCAAGTACCACACCAATCCCATTACACTTCACACCATGCATGCAATGAGCGAGAAGTCAAACTCAAATTGCACAGCCAAAGCCTCACCAGCTATATATCCTGAAGCCTTCTTGTTCTTCTTCTTTTTTGGATAATTAGTGGCATAATGTCCATTATCGTGACAGTGAAAACACTTCACTCTGGACATGTCAGACTTCTTTCCATCTTTGTCGATCTCTGATTTGGAACATGATTTATTTCCTTTCCCCTTCTTCGAATTACAAGCCAAAGCACAATTTTCTTCATCCTCATTCTTAGATGAAGATCCATTCCTGGTATTCTACCTGAATTCTTCTTGCACCAAATCCGACCAAAGTCGTTCCCAATCTGGCAGCTTCTCCCTCCCATTGATAGAGTCTTGATAATTATGCCAACTCTTTGGAAGGCCTAGAAGAGATAGGCTCACCAAGTCATCATTTGTGATAGTAATTCCGATGCTCCCAAGCTCATCCCAACATTGGACAAAATTTGTTAAATATTTCGAAATAGTGTCGCCTTTCTCCATTTTGATTTTCCTGAGCTTTTCCTTCAGTGCCAATTTTCTATGATCACTGCTTCTTTGAAACATATCTGTCAAATCTTTCCACATTTCATATTGTGTCACTTTTCGATGGAGACTTGAGACAATGTGGTCTCGTACTCCCTCTATTAAGAGTCACCTCGCCTTTGCAACCTTCTTTTTCCATGCATCAATATTTGCGGCATCTCCTGCAGTGAGTTTGGGAATTTCATTATCAATGAATTATTTCAACCCATTGTCCTCTAGTATTGCCTCCATCTTGTATTTCCATGCAATATAATTGGAACTTCCCCCGAGTGCATACTCCAATCTCAAGCCATTGAAATCCATCGATCCTAATGTTGGCATGTGTTGTCCTTGATGGCAACCTACTTGATGAAATAAGATTGTTGGCAATATGATCCAGAGTGTTGTCCTTAATGGCAACCTATTTGATGAAGTTGTTCTTGATAGAAACCTGCTTGATGAGTTGCCTATGATAAGCAACCTATGTGTTAAATATGTAAGGATGATGTATCAGAAGAAAGGAATTCTAGGAAGTGACAGAAAAATGATAAATATGATGTGTCACAAAGCATACGCGGGTTTGTTAAGACGAAGTAGCGTATGCATGCGGAAAAGTACGTGCCAAGTCACGTATGCCCTTTTGCGCTCCAAAATTAGAAAACCAAGGGGCATTACCATGGTATTGACCCATTGTATTGAGCGCTGGATTATCTATTTGATCCCGTCCAGGAATACCATCGGAAGTTGTGTGGTTTTGACTCATGGTATTGATAAAGGCTAAATCTATATAAGGAGAAGAAGATCATTGTGCAAGGGTGTGCATGAGTAAGGGTTGTTAATGAATAAATCTCTCTAAGGAATGTCTGCATGGATGAACTCTGCTCTTGATTGATAGATTTGAATCTATGATGCACCTATGAAGAAAATGATGAAGAAGAATCTCTAGATCTGAAATGTATATGTATTTTCTAGATCTGTTTATGGAATGTTTAGATCTGAGATGAGGCGAAATACTTTCTAATGTAAAGGATGAAATCTGAGTGGTTTATCTGATCTGAAGAGTTGCACAGTCCTGAAAAGTTACAGATGTATACGCAGGTTCGCTTCAGCAAAAGTGCGTGTATACGCGGGTCTGCTTAAGGAAAAGCGTGTATGGGCAGATAGGGTTTTCTGAATAATGCACATAAGTATACGCAGGTTGGTCTTCATGAAAGCGCGTACATACGCAGGTTCAGTGAAGTAAAAGCACGTATGGAATCTAGGGTTTGCTGAAGTAAGTGGAATGAAATGTCTGATCTGTTTTGCTGTTTTACTGCTATCTGTCAATGATGTATTCATACAGAACTGGGTTGTTTGAATGATGAATATGCTGCTGATTATGTCAATTGAAGATCAATTTGTTGGTTGATTGGTTGATGATTCAATGAATGAATTGATGGGGTTATAAGTTTCAGTTTGATGAATGTTGAGCTTAAATGTGTGGAGTGGGTCCAGTCTGAAAATATGATGAAAAGTGGCCTACAAGATGTGTTGTATGGAAGTTGTTGGATCCAGTATGAAAATTGATGAAACATGGTCCACAATGGTGCTGAGGGTCGAAGCCTTTAGTGAGGGGGTAGTAGCTCCCTTCCAGTGGTAGCTAGTAAATGAGAGCATGGGGTAGTAGCTCCCTTCCAGGAGAGGCTGGTAAACGAGAGCGGGGGGTTGTAGCTCCCTTCCAGGAGAGGCTGGTAAATGAGAGAAGGTTGTAGCCTTCTGCAGGTGGGTGCCTGCGTGCTGGTATGAGTCTGCGCCAGTACATTGTTGTAAGATGTTTTCTTTATAATAAAATATTGAAGACAGAGACGACGACAGCGGTGGTTTTCTCCCGACTTGGGTTTCCACCTTAAATCCTGGTGTTCATGTGTGTTTCTTATGTGTGATGGTTTATTCTGTTATTACTGCACATGCTTACTGCTAACTAAACATCTGATGAATGAATGATGCATAGATCTAAGTAAAAAATTAAATGCATAATAAGATCTCTGTATATACACGAGTTTTATGAAGGACATCCGCGTGTATACGCGAGTTGGTTTCAGAAAAATAGCGTATGGGTTTTTAGAGAAAGAAAAAGTAAAATTTTTTAAATCAGATCTAAATACTAATTCACCCCCCCCTCTCAGTATTTTTCCCAACAATTGGTATCAGAGCAGGTCCTTTTGCAGAAGCTTGATCGCTTGAAGGAGATCCGTCACAATGGGAAGTCAGGAAGGAGTACTTTCTCTAAGGCCACCTTTATTCAATGGAAGTAATCTGTTATTCTGGAAGATACGAACAAAAGCATATTTGCAAAGTCTTGGTGCAAAAGTATGGGCAATCGTGGAAGAAGGTTATCGATATCCGACAACTATTCCTACTGATGCAGCGGAAAGGAATAAATATGAAATCAATGCCAAAGCAGTCAATGTTTTATTAGGAAGCCTGTCTGAATCAGAATTTTTTAAAGTGATGCAGCTAAATTCAGCAAAAGAAATATGGGACAAAATCATTCTAAGCTATGAAGGAGATACAAAGGTAAAAAGTGCCAAACTCCAAACTCTCAGAATTGAATATGAAAATTTAAGGATGCATAGAGATGAGAGTATTGCCAGTTTCTTTTTACGCCTAGATGATATTGTAAATCGTATGAGAATTTTGGGTGAAACCATAACCGATACTACTCTGGTTGAAAAAGTCTTAAGATCTTTGACTTCAAAATTTGAGTCAAAATTATCTGCTATTGAAGAAAGGCAAGATCTGCAAACTCTTACTGTTGTTCAACTACATGGTATTCTAACTGCTTTTGAAATGAGAAAAGAAGGTCCCTCTCAAATCAGAGAAGTTGCCTTTAAGGCATGTGCAAAAGGAAAAGAAAAGGAAGTTGTCAAGGAATCAAGTTACATATCAGAAGAAGAAGAAGCAAATTTTGTGAGAAGACTCCAACCAGGTACTGAAAGATTCAAAGGTAAGCTTCCCTTCAAATTTTTTAATTGTGGAAGAGTTGGTCATTATGCTGCCAAATGTCCTTATGAAGAAAATCATGATAAAGGGAAACAATTTGAAAAGGGAAAGAGCTATTATACAAATGAAGATAATGATGAAATGTCAAATGAGGATGAAGAAGATCCTGACCAAGATCTGCTAGTGCTCATGGCAAAGAAAAAAAAGAAGAAGGCTACTCAAAGAAAGGAGATATCTCAGAAAACATGCGCAGCAGAAAATGAAGATAAAACAAGTATTGAATGTTGTTCTTGTGATTCACTTTCTTGTGCAAGCAATGGTAAAGATATTGAAAGTAATGTTATGGATCTAGAAGAATCTCTCAAGATTAAAGTTGAAGATCAACAAAGATCATTTAAAAGGGAGGAGTCTATCTACAAAGAGATGATCTCTAGAATGAATGAACAGATGGAAACAATGAATGAACAGGTAGAAATACATCAAAGACTGCAGGATAATGCAACCAGTCGAAGTAAAAGACTTGAAGCTGAAATCATCGCTCTCAAAATAAATCTGGAAAAAGAAAATAAGAAGAATGAGAAACTTCTACAATCATTTGAAGAAAAAGACCTTGAAGCAGAAATAATCTCTCTCAATACAAATATGGAAAAATAAAATAAGAAGAATGAATAACTTAAAGAAGATCTTGAAGAACTTCTACAAAATTTTGAAGAACAAGAAAATGGGTTGAAGGAAGAAATTTTAAAACTGAATGATCAAGTAGAAGAAGGAAGAAGGATCGAAGAAAGTATGAAGAAGAAATGCCAAAAATTGGAGGTTGAGGTAAACATTCTAAAAGGTAAATTAGAAGAAAAGGATAAACTCTTGAGGTTTCAAGATAGTACTAAGATTCTGAACAATATTCTTAGTAGTCAAAGGTCTCCTTCTGTTAAATTTGGTCTTGGTTTTCATGAAACTGTTAAAGGAGAATCTAGTTTACAAGGAAGTGCTAAAGATTCAAAGAATATCAATGCAAAACCTGAAGTGTTGAAAGAAGCAAAAGGTCAACCCACAATCATGAACTCTCAAAAGAAATCATTCCCTCCTTTGATCAATAATGTTGAATGCTTTAAATGTCATAATTATGGGCATGTTGCAGCCAAATGCTGAAGTAGATTTTTTCAGTCACATACAAACAGATTCTACACAGAAAGGTACTCTGGTTTCTTCAAGGGATATTGTTTTTCATGCAGCAAGTATGGTCATAAAGCAGCTGAAGACAATAGAAGGAAGAATAGAACAACACATTATGAGCCTTATGCTTACTTTTCTGGTCACGCAAGATGTTATGCTTGTAACAAGTATGGACATGTAGAAAAAGAATGCAGGATGAACAGATCTGAGAAATTGGATAATTTCCAGAACACAAAAGGAAAGTTCAAGCAAAGCTGGAAAAAGGTGGAGGACCGGTCAGAAACGTAGGGAATATTGACCCTACTGCAGTCATCTGATTCTAAATCTTACTTCTCATAATGACTGCAGAATGATGTGAGATACATTCTAGGGATTAGTAATGTATCATCACAGGGGGAGCAATGTATGAAGATTCCCATGATTGGTTTGATAATTCTGGTTATGTTTATTTCTGAAAGTGCATCTGATGTGAAGAAGATAGGTACAGGTCATACAAATTCAGGGGGAGATGAAGTTGTGGAAATTTTCTGTGTTTCACTTTCCATACGCAGTTTTAGTGAACAAAAGCCACGTATACAGGCGAGTTCCTTTGGATAAAGAAGCGTATGCTTTTCTGTTAAAGAAAACAGTGATTCAACTCAAGAACATGAGTACAGGTTCAGGGGGAGCATCAGTCTAACTACTAATGATTGCATTGTTGGCATTGTATCTGCTTATTCCTTAGTTTTCTTGCTCAAATGATGATGACATGATACATGGTTTCTTATGATGAGATTATGGATGAGCCCTGATTTCTTTTTTTTGAAGAGTATATTTTGTTTCATACATGGATGAGTTGGAAGTCTTATGATTCAGAGATAAGAATAGATCATGTAGATTTTGTTACTATGGATGAGACCTTTTTCCTACACATGTTACATCATGATAAATCTTGAAGATCTTGGTGATAACAGATCACATGGATGATTGTTTTTCACAGAAGTTGTTCTGATATGATAATTCCTCTTGGGAAGGATATGTTGATGTTGCAAAAAGTCTGAAGGACTGGTTACTGATACACTTATGCTACAAATGTTGGATGACACTTGAAAACATAGCTATATTGTTCTATCTTTCTTCTCTTGTATATCCCAGGGAAGCATTCGAATATCTCAGATGGAAGTTGGGAATTGTCTCTGCCATGAACAAGATCAGAACTGCTTAAAATCAAAAGATTAAAATTGGATACGCGGGTTTCCTAAAAGACAGTCACGTATATACGCGAGTTTATACAAAGAAAACCGCGTATGGTTAGTTGCTGACAAATTTTACTTGGGGTCAGCATTCTTCAGCACAGTTGCAGTGCTGTTTGGTATCTCTGATGCTGTATGGTATCTCTGATGATGTTTCAGCTCTTATATTTTTGCTTCATTCTCTGATATTGGGTGAATATGCCTTGATGATTGGTTGTTGAAAGTTTTCAGGTTGCACAAGCTAAGGAGGAGTTTTGGTTATATGGAAAGGATGCATTGATGCACAGTTTCAGGGAGAGCATTGGTCATATGGAAAGGATGCATTTTTGGCATTCTCTTGATTTGCTGTGATCTGATCTCATGTTTGAGATTCCTTGGTCTTGATTATAAAAAGTCATGCTTGTAATTTGATGAAAAGGTCATGATGAGACCTATGATGTAAAATTGTAATATTCAGTCATGTAAGGACTTGTTCAAATTTGTAAACCCACTTGGTTGGGTAGTTGAGTCAAAAGTGTAAACCCACTTGGTTGGGTACTTGAGTCATATATGTAAATCCACTTGGTTGGATCTTTGTTGTAAGTATGAGTCCTTGGTGATAGGAAAGGTCATAGAGTCATGTACTTCATTGAAAAATATGTTTGAATATTCAGCATGAACTCAGGGGGAGCATGGTAACTTCAGTGCACATCATATCTACAGAGCTCTTCTTTCTACATGAGGAGAAAAACCTTGTTTTGGTTTTCATCTGCCCTTTGCCCTTGATGTCAAAGGGGGAGAGTAACATGGTGTTTGAATATGGGGAGAATATCACGATGATGATTATATTCAATGTATCTATCTGTTGTGGTGATCAAACACCATCATAGTTGCCTTCAAGTCCAAAGGGGGAGATTGTTGGCATGTGTTGTCCTTGATGGCAACCTACTTGATGAAATAAGATTGTTGGCAATATGATCAGAGTGTTGTCCTTGATGGCAACCTATTTGATGAAGTTGTTCTTGATAGAAACCTACTTGATGAGTTGCCTATGATAAGCAACCTATGTGTTAAATATGTAAGGATGATGTATCAGAAGAAAGGAATTCTAGGAAGTGACAGAAAAATGATAAATATGATGTGTCACAAAGCATACGTGGGTTTGTTAAGATGAAGTAGCGTATGCACACAGAAAAGTATGTGCCAAGTCGCGTATGCCCTTTTGTGCTCCAAAATTAGAAAACCAAGGGGCATTACCATGGTATTGACCCATTGTATTGAGCGCTGGATTATCTATTTGATCCCGTCCAGGAATACCATCGGAAGTTGTGTGGTTTTGACTCATGGTATTGATAAAGGCTAAATCTATATAAGGAGAAGAAGATCATTGTGCAAGTGTGTGCATGAGTAAGGGTTGTGAATGAATAAATCTCTCTAAGGAATATCTGCATGGATGAACTTTGTTCTTGATTGATAGATCTGAATCTATGATGCACCTATGAAGAAAATGATGAAGAAGGATCTCTAGATCTGAAATGTATATGTATTTTCTAGATCTGTTTATGGAATGTTTAGATCTGAGATGAGGCGAAATACTTTCTGAAGTAAAGGATGAAATCTGAGTTGTTTATCTAATCTGAAAAGTTGCACCGTCCTGAAAAGCTACAAATGTATACGTAGGTTCGCTTCAGTAAAAGCGCGTGTATACGCGGATCTGCTTAAGGAAAAGCGTGTATGGGAAGATAGGGTTTTCTGAGGAATGCACAGAAGTATACGCGGGTTGGTGTGCATGAAAGCGCGTACATACGCAGGTTCGGTGAAGTAAAAGCGCGTATGGAATCTAGGGTTTGCTGAAGTAAGTGGAATGAAATGTCTGATCTGTTTTGTTGTTTTACTGTTATCTGTCAATGATGTATTCATACAGAACTGGGTTGTTTGAATGATGAATATGCTGCTGATTATATTAATTGAAGATCAAGTCGTTGGTTGATTGGTTGATGATTCAATGAATGAATTGATGGGGTTATAAGTTTTAGTTTGATGAATGTTGAGCTTAAATGTGTGGAGTGGGTCCAGTCTGAAAATATGATGAAAAGTGGCCTACAAGTTGTGTTGTATGGAAGTTGTTGGATCCAGTATGAAAATTGATGAAACGTGGTCCATGGTGGTGCTGAGGGTCGAAGCCTTCAGTGAGGGGGTTGTAGCTCCCTTCCAGTGGTAGCTGGTAAACGAGTGCAGGGGGTAGTGGCTCCCTTCCAGGAGAGGCTGGTAAATGAGAGCAGGGGGTTGTAGCTCCCTTCCAGGAGAGGCTGGTAAACGAGAGAAGGTTGTAGCCTTCTGTAGGTGGGTGCCTGCGTGCTGGTATGAGTATGCGCCGGTACATTGTTGTAAGATGTTTTCTTTATAATAAAATATTGAAGACAGAGATGACGGCAGCAGTGGTTTTCTCCCGACTTGGGTTTCCACCTTAAATCCTAGTGTTCATGTGTGTTGCTTATGTGTGATGGTTTATTCTGTTATTACTTCACATGCTTACTGCTAACTAAACATCTGATGAATGAATGATGCATAGATCTAAGTAAAGAATTAAATGCATGATAAGATCTCTGTATATACGCTAGTTTTATGAAGGATATCCGCGTGTATACGCGAGTTGGCTTCATTAAAGTAGCGTATGGGTTTTAGAGAAAGAAAAAGTTAAAACTTTTCAGTCTACACTAAATACTGATTCACCCCCCCCTCTCAGTATTTTTCCCAACACCTGATCCGCCCGTCACACCAAGAATACTTTTGCAAATTTTAATTCTATTCAGTCACAAACTCAAATTCTTCTCCACTATAGTGATTTCCTGTGCTCTGATACCATGTAGAAATTATACAAACATATCTATATCAATAGATTCAATCCGATCAAGCAATGTACTAAATCTAGATACTGAATCGTTTTACAAATCAATTGCGGAAAATAAACATGATCGCCAATCACAACAAGTAAAGAAAGAAGAAAATCAAACCACAAAAAAAATATTTTCCCGAGGAAAGCTTTCTTCTCAAATCCCCTCTATCTTCTATTGTATATTCTTCATGGAATCATGAAACAATTACAATGCACTCTTCTCATAAGAGTCTCTTGCACTCTCACAACTGTCTCACACTGACCTGGACAAAATCGAACAACACCTAGCCAATTTCCTAGCTCTAATCAGCCTGCCTTGCTTGCGCAATTCATGTGGAATGAAATCCCTATTCTTTAGGAATTTTGGCCTTCCTTGACTGCACAAACATCATGGGCAATCCTATGGTTGTTTTGCTGCATGTGGGCAGCCTACTAATATCACAATTGATAGTTAACATCCCTTTAACCTTTGTCTCAACTGGGTCTCCACTGGAACTGACATGCATGCAGCTATTAATATTAAATCATTAGTTGCATGGAAGATCACTGATTGTGAATTAAATCTAATTTAATTCACTTGATCTCTCACTAGTGTAACAAACAGTTACAACTAGTTCAACTTACTTTAACTCACCTAACTGAGTTAACTAATTACTCATGCATTAAACTGATTTAGTAACTGCAACTTGAAATCCATAACTAATATAATCACTCTGCATGCCTCACCAACCACCCTCAACTCAAAATTCATGAGCTAACCGAGTTTATCACACTCAGTTAACTATTACAAGTGATTACGAGATAAGATTACATTTTATTGTCCAATTTAATTAAGGGAAAATTAAATTAGACACTAGAACAATTTATTAAATAAATTGGCTTTCACACTAATGTATCGCTAGGACCCATGATCCCATGATCCCACACCAGTGTGTGTGTCGCATTTTCTTGTTGACTTCAACAATATCCTAACTCTAAAGCCACAAATCAGAATCAATCAAACAACAACAACAACAATTGCCAGTCGGTAGATTCAACCTCCTCTAATCTCAGGCTCCAATAAGAAATACACGCTCACTGTTCAATCAATTAAGCACACTCTTCCAGACACCAATTTAAATGCACGACAGAAACAACCTATACAAAAACTCACATGAATTCCACCTGAAGCTCTGATACCATGATAAAAATGACTGAAAGCAATCATATATTTCACACAAAGGTGTATGCGTCAACACACACACACACACTTACTAATCCAATCAAAGTCTCCTACATATAAGATTACACATTATCTTGGTGGTTTGAAACACTCCCTAAATAATATGATCTAGGACCTAAATACATGAAATCAATCCTAAAAAAACACATTAATAGATTTCTCCATTAATTCTAACAATATGCATTCCTGACTTGTATCTTACATGTTTAACATATGTTTTTCAAAATGTATGTTATGGATTAGGCATCTTTGGGTTAAGTCTTGCTTGAGTTTTGATTGGGTGGATTTTTCATTACCTTTGATTTCATTCTGGGAAGTTTCAAGAAAATCTAAGTAGTCTTCTGGAGGTTGGCCTGAAAAGGTGGTACATAACTCAGAACTACAAGCTCATATCTGAAGTATTTAGGCCATAACCTTATGGAAGGAGACTTGTGCATGAATTTTGAGGCCTATAACTGCACCATTTCCTTGTTGTACTTGCAGTTGGGATGCTAAGTCATAGAAAAATGGTTCCAAAAAAGGGATTGACCACTTGGGGTGGTTGTTCATCTCTTGAGTTATTTGTATCCCATGTAGGATGTTTGTATGTGCTCAATTTGTAGGCCCCACTTCCTTAACTAGAACTCGGAGGTTGGGTTATGTCATAATGATGCTTATGTCATGCTTAACATGGAAATATTGTGATTATGGGTAAATATGGTATGAGGAGTTTATAGGGTGGTATCAGAGCTTCCAAGTTCAAACACTTGGACTGGATAGGCTAGATGTGATTGTTATACATGCATGTTTGTTGTCTATAAGTTTTATATGCATGCATTGTGATGGTAATTGTTTAAGTTTGCATGTTGATGTTGAGATGATTTATATTTTGATTTCATTATGTATATCCTATTAATATGGATAGATTTGTGCATACGCTATAGCCTCCCCTAAAATTCACTAAGGTATGATTTTAATTATGTTTATATTTGGTTATCTAACATGGAATATTTGCAAGAGATATAATATCAGAGATGATGAGAAGAATGGTGGCTTATAGTTGATGTGACTCTCTGTACAAATCAAATGGGCATCAAGGAGATGAGTATTCTCGTGATTTAGCAGATACATTGAGAAGTCTAAAGGAAGAGATCATAAGTTGAAAAGTAGATAGTGACAGGATAATTCAGTCACATGAAAGGCTTACTAGAGCTCAGGAAAATCAAGCATAGGTTTATGCAGTGATCCTTCAAATTTTATCAAAATTGCATAGAGAGGGACAATTACATATCAGTTATGGACAAGAGGAAAGAACTAATGGGTCATATGGTAGTAGGTATCATGGATGACATAGGGTGGAAAAGTATGACATAGTGAGTGGTGGTAGATGGATGTATACACCTGACAGGAGAGGTAGTGGTTATGGGTTCTATTACAGTTCTAGATCAGAGAGAAATCATGGTCATCACGACTACCATCCTTATAGGAGGAGTGAGAAGCAGTAATTTCAAGATGAATTCAAGAAAGCCAAGTCTCCTAGATTTGATGGAGAGTTGAAGAAACCATAATATGAAGAAGCATGGCTTCTTGGGATGAAGAATTAATTCAAGTTGCATGATTATACAAAGAATATGAAGGCCATAATAACTATTTTTAGTCAAGAGGGAAAAGCATATATCTAGTGGGAAGATGTGAAGCGTGTCAGAAGCATCAAGATAAAGGAGTTGAGTTGGAATGAGTTTAAAAGAATCTTCAAAAAGAAGTACTTTTCCGAGAGATATTACGATAGAAAGGCTAAATATTTATATGAATTGGAGATGGGATCTATGACAAATGAAGAGTAAACGACCAAGTTTCTTGATATTTTGAGGTATGTACCATATCTTTTTTTTTCCACAGAAAAAAAATCAAACTTTCTATTATATATAAATAGTCACATAGAATATGTGGAGCATTTTAGATCAGCTCCATTCACCTTTTTATCCAAAGGGGAATGGTGGTCTCAACTACTTTACAACACCTAAAGGTATTGTAAAAGCAGCCTGTACAAAAAAAATCAAAAGCAGAGGCACCTCCAATCATTCATCATCTCTTGGTGTAAAATCGAAACAAAGATGAGAACAAGAGGGGGGAGTGCCTTCAGAAGCATAAGCTTCCATTCCAAGAGAGGGGGGACCGGTAGTAAGAACTATCTCGGTCTCTTGATATTATGAAAAAATATTTTTTAAGATGAGGACATAGAACCTCCTTACATAAAGAAAACAGTTCTGAGGCATCAAAAGTTAAGAGACAGTTTTGTAGGTTATGATATTTGATTATGTACAGAAGTAAAAGAAAGCATAAAATTTTAATCAAAAACCGGCTGTTCCAAGGAATAAACAACCCCATTTTCCATCTCTATCATGGTCTAGGTTCCCATATCTTGCTAAGAACCTTCTTTAGATAGGCGGTCTGCGTCCTGGTTCCATTCCCTGTAAATGTGACAAACAGTGATCTCAGTAAAATAACATTTGATCTAATGAATCTCTTTAAGCAAAGGTAACAAAATATAATTTCTGCACTGTTGAGTCCCATTAAACCAATTCACAATGTTCTTAGAGTCACCAAAGATCTAAATCTTCCTCAATTGTCTCGAGATCAACCAGCAAAGAAGAAAATGAAGGGCTTTAAGTTCAGCAAAGTTGTTCGACCCTTGCCCAAGACCCACTGAAGCGCGTAAGGACAGGAGATAAGTGAATAACTAAACCAACACCACACTACCCATTCAAAGCTGAGGCACCATCAAAGTAAGCCCATGGGATCGAATCCCTAATGACTTATGGCTGAATGCAATGGGGAGGGCCTGGACCTGATGGAGTTGGTATACTATCATAGATGGCAACACCTTCCACAACCAATCTTCCGATTGGGAAGGACTGATCATGAAATATTTCCATGTTCCTTGCAATCCATGTACCCCACGCAATCAGGAGGGGGATTGTTCTAACTTTATCATCAGTAGCCTCTTTCCACCACTGGGTCCATGCTTGCATTAGGTCTTCTCCTTCCCATCTGATGGGGATATTGGTAAGCCTTAGAAATTTAGCCAAATAATGACATTAAAAGGGCATTGAAGAAAGATGTGGGAAGATGTTTCCTCCTTATTCTTGCAAAGGGAGCACCAACCCGGTCTAGATTTCCCCCTCCTTTGAAGAAAATCCCAAGTTGGCACTTTTTTCTGAAGGATACACCAGAAGAAAAGTCTGGTCATATCAGGACATTTCAACTTCCAAATCAGCTTACACCACCAGGCCAGAGCCTCCCACCCTTGCTGTGACATCATCCATTTATACCCCATCTTTAGAGAATAGACTCCAGTCTGAGCATGAACTTAGCACAGCTCGTCCCTTAATTCAGAGATCTAAACAGAATAATTTTGCAAGTCCAAAACATATAGTCTTCATTCCTCCTTCCATCTTTCTTCAAGGTGAAGATCAGTCCCTGAGAGCCACCCTTGTTTCAGGAGAGAGGAACATCGCTGATTAGCCACCTAACTCAAGTTGTGAAAACCTATGCCATTTAGGAAGGTTACCAAATCCTATGAAAGAGTAAACCTGGCTGAACATCCGACCCAAGGGTCACAACCAAGCTGGACCTATGTTCCATCGCCAACACTCCATGCTAAACCTTGCTCAATGGTTTTCATTGATGCTACGACAGCTTTCCAGACCACAGATGTGTTTTTTGAAGACTTTAGGGGAGAGCGGATCCATTTGAGGATTGATCCTTGAGCAATATATTTTCTTTTAATGATAGACAACCATAGCGATTCTGTCTAAATCAGCCTCCAGGCAAGTTTGGATGTGAGGGATTTTGAAAAAGAGAATAAATTTTTTATACCCCATCCTCCCCATTCCTTAGGTCTAATAATTTTATCCCATGCTACCTAGGGAGTGACATGATCCACTTTAGAGCCAGCCCACAGAAATCTGTTGCATATTTTATCAATGTAGGCTAGAATACCTTTCAGTACCCATGAGAGACTGTCCCAGTACACCGAAATTTCCAACAAGACTGACTTGATTAAAACCAGCCTTCCTGCCCTTGAAAGCCATTTGAGACTCCAATGATTAAGTTTTTTTCAATTTTAGCAAGGAGCCACTTCCAATCATGGATTCTACAATTATTAGGCTTGAGGTGGAAACCCAAATATTTGAAGTTATCCTGAATGGATTTGACTTCAAAATGAATTAGAGATTCAACTCTTCCCACCTCTTCAATGGATAGACTAGAGGTAGTAAGTGTCGATTTCTGTTCATTAATTTGGAGGCTTGTTGCCTTCAAAAAAAGGTCCAAGATACTCTTTAGAGATCGACAGTCCTCCAAATTCCCATTACAAAACAACAGAATATCGTCTACAAAGAGCAGGTGAGTGATCCAGAGATTTACTGCAACTTCTATTCCTTTAAGTTGACCCTGTATTTTTGCTTTGTGAATCATTAAGCTAATCCCCTCAGCAGCCAATAGGAACAGAAGGGGCGAGAGAGGACATCCTTGCCTTAAGCCTCTCTCAGGATTGAAGAAAGAAGTGGCAGCTCCATTTATCAAAATAGCAATAGAGGACGATGTAACACAACTCACTACCCATCTAACAAAATCAAATATGAAGCCAAGATGAGTTAGCATAAGGCACAGATACATCCAGCTTATTCTGTCATAGGCTTTTGACAAGTCAATTTTAATAATAGCCCCTTTCTTCCCACTTCTCTTCAGACTATGAAGAGTTTCTTGGGAAATTCCCACAGCTTCATGGATCTTTCTACCATCCAGAAAACAAAATTGTTCAGGGGAGATATGTCTAGATAAGAAGGGCTTTAATCTTGAGGTAATGACTTTTGCAATGATTTTATAAACACAGGTACACAAAGAGATGGGCTGAAAGTCAGCAAAGGAGTCACGATGGTTGGCTTTAGGAATCAAGGCAAAGAAGGTAGAGTTAAAAGGCTGGTAGATATACCTAGAACTCTGAGACTCCTCCACAACTGCTACCATCTCATCCCTAATGTTTCAAAAAAATGCTGGAAAAATTTGACAGTCCAGCCATCCGGACCAGGGCTTTTGTCCTTCTGCATTGCTTTAAGGATATCCTCCACTTCCTGCTTCGAGACTGGTTCCATGATGGCATCATTACCTTCTCCGTCAATGTAGCTAGGAAAGAATTGGGCGACTCTGATGACCTCTGCTATGGAGATCTCTGTAGGAGCTTTAAACAATGATTTGAAATGATTGATACTCAGGGAGGCCAAATCCTCAAAATATTTAGCCAATTCACCATCCTCCTTGGGAATTTCCCAGATAGTATTTGTGTTTTTCTAGCCTTTTGCATAATTCTGGAAGAACTTTGTATTCTCATCTCCCGCTTGCAACCAGATCGCTCGGCTTTTCAGTCGCCAAGTCTCTTCCCTGAGCTGGAGGATTTTCCTCCTAGAGGCCTCCAACTCCTTGATTCTTGCCCTGGATTCATTAGAGGCATAGCCTCTACCATCAGGGTCTTCCAACAATTCCAGTTCAGAGTTGACCTTTTTGAGTTCCTCCTCTTCTAGGGATTTCTTTTGGGCGGCCCATTGTTTGGAGGCAGCTTTCAATCTCTTGAGGTTGTTCATAAATATAGAGCTTCTAGAGACTTTATTACTAAAACTATATTTCTCCCAGGTTGCATGGAATAGTTCATTATAAGAATCATCCTTTAGCCAGGAGGAATTGAATTTAAAATGGATTCTCGGCTTTTTACCATCGCCTTTCATTTCCAAGAAAATCGGGAAACGGTCGGAGACACCCCCCTGCATGACCCAGTGTCTATAAATCAAAATATTTTCCACCCAAGCTTCACACAGCAAGAAACGATCTAAATTTTTTCCCACCCAATCAGGCCCTACTCTCCGGTTCCTCCAAGTAGGACACAATTTGAGGAGGGGGACACCCACTAGATGAGCCATAGCCAATTTTTTCCTAAAGAAATCAATAAGGGGGTCCGCCCTGGCTGAAGTTCCCCAAGATTCAGCTTCCCCCAGGGAGAAGTTCAGGTCCCCTCCAATTATTAAGTTTGGGTGGGTAAGCCAAGAGGATCTAAAGAAAGAGGTCCAGAAGCGCTCCCTATCCACACAAGGACCATATATGTTTAGGGATAGAAACGAGAGGTTCAACTCATTTAAATAGAGTTCCAAAGCCAAGCAGTTTTCAGAACCCAAGAATAAATATCTCTTAACTTCTTCGAATTATATCCTGAGACCACTCCCCCAGACTTGCCCGCTGCATCAAGGGCATGAAAAACCCAACCAGGCAGTAATTTTGAAATAATACTGGTCACTTCATCCCCTTTCCCCAGTGTTTCCTGCAGCATGATAACATCCGGGTTATGTGACCTCACAATTTCTCTGAAGACTAGCTTAAGCCTCTGCAGTTGAAAGATAGAAAAATCATGGGACACCTTCGGGGGGTGGACGTTCTGCTCTAAGCACCACAGTGATAGACATTTGCCTCCCGTCAGCTATATCAACAACTGCTTTAATCTGGGCCTTGGAGAGGTTATATTTCCTTCCTCTCAACTTCCTTGGCCCAAGTGCCACAGGGTCCGAAGCAAGCCCTCCGACAACCAACCCTTTCCCAACTTGATTAGCCCGAGGTCTGAGGTTATAAGGGGGGATGTCAGAAGAAGAGGCCCGAGGGCTAGAAGAAACAGGGTCACGAGCAGCCAGGGGGAGGTTAGGTTCGGGAGGATCCAGGACAAAGAAGATCACACTGTTTAAAGACAAATTTTAAATGTTTAAAACCGAAAGATCATTGAGGATCTTCCTGGAAGGACCAGGCTCAGCAAACTCAGACAAATAATAACATAAAGAGGATTGGAAGGAGAAGGGAAGGGAAGTGGACATACCCACCTGAGATGCCCCAACAAGTTCTGTGACTGGAAGGGGAACTAGGGAGGTCACCATGTCAATTGGAGGATGGGAGAGAGGAACCGCTTCCGCTGCCTGATCCTGCACCAGGACCTCCTCAATAATTGGGGACTTATCCTGCTCAGATGGGCGAGGTGCTACTGCATGTGCAAGATATTCCACATCATGTAGAGAAACTCCCTCCTTCTTGCACTGTTTCTTTTGCCTATAGCGACGATGGTGACAAAGAGGGCAATCCTTCGCCAAATGCCCATACTTATGACAGTGGTTGCATCGAAAAGGGAGATGCTCCTAGTCAAGGGTCTGCAAGAATTCCAGGTCCCTGTAATGGAGAGTCATTGCATCTGCCAAACCCTCTTTGGGATTTAAACTGACCAAAATTCATGCCACACTCTGATCTCTTGTTTGGATATACGATTTGTCTGCTTCCAGAAAGGTTCCCGGTGTGTTTCCTATGGAAAAGAAAACAGAGTCTATCCAAAACTGCAAAGGGAGGCCTGGGAGTTTAACCCATACCGGGGACTCCACCATTTTCTCTTTCTAGGCATTGAATAAGGGAGTCCATCGATGAAAAAGGATTGGTCTCTTACCGAAGAACCAATTTCTTTCTAGCACCCAGTCCACCTGATATTTTCTGTCAAATTTAATACTAAACTAGCCCCTTGAGAAAATGGAGATCTCCGTAGGCTGACCCGGGGCTTCTTTCCATTCGGTGAGAGCCCAATCAGAGATGTACTCGGTCGAGTACTTTCTGCCTCTCACTCTTCCTACCAGAATGGTCTCTGACGCTTCCATCGCTTGTTCTACGCTTATGTCCACTCCCAACATGCATTTGGGCCTATCATCTTTCTTCTTAATGGGCTTTGGCTTTTTATGCTTTCCACCCGCTGCTCCCTTGATACCCTCCCCTTCTCCAGAGGATTTTGAGATGGGAACATCCATCCCCACAGACTCATGCAACCCCTTTCGTCCTTCTTTGGAAACCTTGGGAGGTTCTACTGCCTCCCTCTTTTTAGGTTGAGCACTGGGCCCCTAGGCGGTCCCTTTGCAAAGATTTAGCCCCTGATTTTCTGAAGCCAAAGACCTCGGAGGTCTATCTACAACCTCGTTGGAGGAGACCCTAGACTAGCAAAGAAGGGGATCCTCCCCTTCAGGCTCAGAATGAACCGGCCCACCCCCACCCTGAGAAACAAGGACGCGTGCATCAACTGACACAGGGACCCCAGTTGCCAAAAAACCTTGACCCACTCTAGAAAAATGCAAACCCACTGAATCTTCCTTTAAGAATCCTCCCAGGGGAGTTCTTCTGGCAGGAAGACCTTCACCAAGGGCTTTACATCCTCTAAAACCTTGTAGACCACAACTTTCAACTACATCCTCTAAACCCCCAGTAAAAACGTGAGGAGGAGGGTTACCTTGAGGTGCAGTCATAGTAAGGGGACGATGGATTTGCGGCGCCACTCTAGCTCTGTCTTCAAAATCATAATGACGCTTGCGGGCCAGTTCGGGGAGGATCCCGGCCTTCCAACACCCACTCCAAGTGTTGTGCAGCGTTTCTCCTAACAACAACACCCCGTTCGAAAGCCCCCCATAAGCCACATCATCTTTGAAAGCTTGAGAAACGACATTGTTAGGGAAGAAAAGCTCAAGGTTCTTCTCAGAAATCCCGTGCCCCCAACACATAAGAAGGTCTTCAGGTGATGGCTCTAATTCAACCGTCTCACTGTCAAACCCCATCGCTAATGCCAAAATCACTTCTTAAACCGACACCAAGGAAGCGCGAAAACCGCTTCAGAGCTGAAACGCTAACTACTAAACATCGTCGAGTAGAACAAAAACAGCAAAAAAGAAATAACCCCATTCTTTAATCCGGGTAATCACAAAACGTACGCCTAGCCACGTTCCAGGTACCTAGAGAGGGGTGTCGAGGAATCCAAGAACAGAGTTTGTAGCAGGGGAAGGCGTACTCCTGTCACATTGAGACTCTATTCCCGCCCCATTGGAGATTTACAATTCACCTTCAAACCTTCATAGGACTGAATAGCATACAATCCAATGTCTTGATGTTATATTCCGGCATTTCCAGAATTTTACAGTTTTGTGCTTACATTTTGGTTATTGCCTAGATATAAATGTTATAAATGTTCTATATTCCTGTCTTTTCCATTTTGGAATATTGCATCTTGGTTTGAAAATTTGGCTCAAATTCCAGGGACGCTAGAATAGGTTTGAGGAAAAAATTCCCCGGACGCATGCATACCCATTTTGTGGGAGCGTCCAGAGCCTCCAAGACGCACCCTTATCCATATCAAGGGAGATTCCAAGGTTTTGATGGTCTAAAAATATAGTGGGACCAGGGGCTAGTTACATGAGTGGTTGGGATGACTCTTGGGAGTTTTGTTGCTGATGTGGAAGGTTTGTTTGATGTGTTTCCATCGATTCCACTTCATTAAGGTCACCAGGGAGGTCAAATCCTGGTATGTACCATATCTTAAGGATGAAAAGAAAAAAATTCAAAGATTCATCAGTTGGTTTCCTTTAGCATTTAAATAACAGATTGAGTATGATGAGTCTAGGTCTTGGAGTAAGTTATTGGGATTTGAAGCATTTTTATGAGCGGTCTAAGTGTTAGTATAAGTATAAGTGTGATTGCAAAGGTAATGACAATACTAAAGGAAAATAGGTTAAGAAGAGAGGAAGGCCTCATGATACATGTGATAAGGAGAATGTGGAACCTTATAAAATATTCAATGTAGTTGATAGAGGACAAGGGTCTCAGCCTGAGGAGCAGAACAAAGGTGATGGTAGGAAGACTTTTCACTATTGGACTTGTGGTGGAGAGCATCGCAAGAGAAATTTTCCATAGCATAAGGGTGGAAGACCTCAAATTTATAGTGCTCAAGAGGCAAAGACAATTAGAGATGTGAGATAGATAATTCCCCATATTTATATAGCAATTGATAATAGGAAGGTTCATCTTCAGATATTTATTATCAAGATGGAAGGTAATATTTGTGATCAAGTGGTTTCCATTTTGATTTCCCTTGGATCTAACTATAGTTATATCAGTCCCAACCTCATGGATAAATGTTTATTGAATAAATAAGGGCATGCAGAATATTGGTTGGTGCAATTGGCTACAGGGACCAAGAAGAGACTTCATTATTGGGTGAGATATTTTGCATTTGAGTTGAATGGTATGTCTACTTCAACACATCTAAATGTGCTTCCTTTTGGATCATACAATATACTTTTGGGCATGGATTGGTTGTACATTCACGGGACTAAGGTAGATTTATATGATAAGGTTATTGAATTTCTAAACGATGATGGGGAAAGAAGAAAACTATGGCAAAAGAATAAGCCTACATTAATGAGAATGGTTACAACTATGCAGGAAAATTCCTGTCATAGGAAAGGATGTGTATTGTTTGAAGTTCATATTTCTAGTGACAGAGGGAAGGATGTTGAGGATATTGAAGTCCTAAAGAGGCATTTTGTTTTACAGCAGTTTCATGATGTGTTTCCTTCAGATATTTCAGAGTTTTCTCCTAATAGGGAAGTGGAATTTTCTATTGAGTTGATGTTGGGAGCAACAACAACATCTAAGCCACCGTACAGGATGAGCACTCCAAAGTTGGTGGAATTGAATTTGCAACTTAAGGAAATGCTTGATAAGGTATACATAATACCAAGTGTGTCACCTTTGGGTTCACCAATGTTTCTCATGAAGAAGAAGGATGGTACTCTCAGGTTTTGCATTGATTACAGGTAGTTGAACATGGTAACTATTAATAACATGTATCCTTTGCCGAGGATCGATGATTTATTTTATCAGTTAAAGGGAGCAAAAATGTTTTTGAAGATTGATTTGAGATTAGGACATCATCACGTGTGCATCAAAGAAGAATACATTTACATGACCACATTCCATACCAGGTATGGGCATTATGAGTTTGTGGTGGTTACTTTTGGTCTTACTAATGCTCTAGCTAATTTCATGTGTTTGAAGAACAATGTGTTGCATCCTTATCCAGACAAGTTTGTGATAGTATCCATTGATGACATATTGATATATTCTTATAATGAGGAAGAGAGTGCTAACCACTTGGAAACAATATTAATATTGTTGAGAGAGCATTAGTTGTATTCCAAGCTTAGCAAGTGTAGTTTCTTTTAGACTGAAGTTCATTACTTGGGACATGTTGTTTCCAAGGAAGGTATAGCAGTGGACCCATAAAATATTAAGGCTATCATGGAGTGGCTAGCTCCTAGGAATTTGGATGAGGTCATATAATTTATGGGACTAGCAAGTTATTACAAGTGGTTCATCAATAAATTCTCACGAATTGGTCATCCTATTACATCTTTGCAGAGAAAAGGAAATAAGTTTGAAGGGAATGACTAGGAGTGTGTAGTTAGTTTCGAGAAGTTGAATTATTTGCTTACAAATTCTTCAGTTTCAAGATTACATATATTGATAAGGAGTTCATAGCATGTACAGATGCTTGCAAGGAAGGACTTGTTGGAGTCATAATGCAAGAATGATGGGTTGTATGTTATGAGTCAAGGAAGTTGAATGAGCATGAGAGGAAATATGTGACTCATGATCTTGAGTTGGAAGCTATCATTCATGCACTGAAGATGTGGAGACATTATCTTATTGGTAGGAGCTTTGTATTGATGAGTGATCATAGTGGGCTGAGGTACTTGTTTGAATAACCCAATCTGAACGCCAGGCAAGCTAGATGGTTGGCTACTCTCAATGAGTTTAATTTTGAAATCAGGTACATTAATGGAAATGAGAACAGGGTTGTATATGCTCTTAGTAGAAGAGTACAAGTGAATCATATTTCAGCAGTGAGTTCTTACGGGAAATATTTGCAGGAGCATATCTTGTAGGCGGGACAACATGATGATAGGTAACAACAGTTGGAGCATAGGTTACATCAACAAGGTAAAGGTGATAGGGATGAGGAGTATCACCTCACGGTAGATGGCTTGATCATATTCAGGAACATGATTTATGTGTCAGACAACAGTGAGATAAATAATGTTATATTGAGGGAGTTTCATGTCAAACTGTATTCAAGTCACCCGAGATGTTAGAAGACATTGACAGTAGTTAAGAAGTTTTATCATTGGCCAAACTTGAAGAAAGAGGTGGTTGATTTTGTTGCGAAGTGCTTGATTTTTAATAGGTAAAAGCATAGTGTAAGCATCCACGTGGTTTGTTACATCCTATTCTGATTCCAGAGTGGAAATGGGAATGCATGTCCATGGAATTTATTATAGGTTTGTCCAAGACATCGAAGCAACATGATTCCATGATCGTGGTTGTGGTTGATAGGTTGAGTAAGGTAGCTCACTTCATTGCTCTGAAGTCTACTAATTTATTTAGTGAGGTAATGTTTTTTTTTCTACAAAACCCTCGAAAATTTCATCTTGCATCAAATTTCGGAGTCTACCTTGGCCTTTCATATTGTCATTGCAAACATTGAAATCCATTGTATGTGTTTCCTCTAAGTGTTTTGGTCCCTTTTGCAAGAAAAGAAAAATGTTATATTTCCACATGTTAAGTGAGCTTATTTTGG
Source organism: Pinus albicaulis (assembly GCA_034641835.2). Taxonomy (NCBI): domain Eukaryota; kingdom Viridiplantae; phylum Streptophyta; class Pinopsida; order Pinales; family Pinaceae; genus Pinus; species Pinus albicaulis. Next base: position 728,363,855 of record CM076579.1, read on the forward strand.
TGGTTTCAAAGGATTACCTTTGCGTAAATGAATTGATCTTACCATGTAAATATTCATCATACTCATTTCCAAAGTGGTAAGCATTGTTGCATAAGTGTCGTCACGGTCATCGCAAAGCGTATCTTTACTGTCGCACTTGTCATGAGTCATCGCAAAGCTGTAAAATATGTTGTTCATGTGTCCTAAGTGATATATGTTTTTGTGTCTTCAAGTTTTCTAAATGTCATTAGGGGAATTTTGAGGTATAAAATGGGCCTCCTAATGAAATTATAAAATAATAGTGGAAATAATAATATAAGATTTGATTACATCATCAAATTTTAGAGGGAAAAAAGCAAAAATTAATTTTTCAACTCGTATTTTGAACTTATATCCCTAAGGGTTTACTCAAATTTTGAGTGAGAATAATCGTTGGATGAAAAATTTAATTCTTCATCCAAGGAGTACCCATGTTGCATACTTTTGATGGACTTTTCTACACGAAAAATGAGAAATACATTAAAAAACATGATTGCAATAATGTTTTTTAATGTATTTCTCATTTTTCGTATAGCAAGGTCCATAAAAAGTATGCAACATGGGTACTCATTTGATGAGGAATTAAATTTTGCATCCAACGAGTATTCCCACTCGAAATTTGAGTAAACCCTTAGGGAGATAAGTTGAAAATACGAGTTGAAAAAGTAGTTTTATGATTTTATTATTTTTTAATCTTTTTACTTTTTTACTCAAAAAATGGTGTATCATCCCCCATGGTTGACATCATCATATTGAATCATATTGGTTCTTATAAAGTTTATTTTAGTTGGACATTTTTCTTAGGAGGCCCATTTTAGACCTCAAAATTTCCCTAATGGTGTGTTAGCCACCTATAAAATTTGTCATATCAAATGGTGGCTAAATCATGTTTTAAGCCTTCAAGAAACGATTTTATTTTCCAAATTGTTAGTTCTTGAATTCTTGTGAAGATATCTTATCCTTTGATTAATCCTCACTGTTGTTTCCCTCTCAATTCTGAAGATCTGCTATTTTCCTCAAGAAAAGACTGCTGCAAAGACCCATTTTCCCCTTCATTATTACCCCTTCTTCCATTTATACTTAACCTCCATTTTATCCTCTTTTCCTCATAAAAATTCCTCCATTTTCATCATTTAAACCTTCAAAATCACTCCAAGACCCTTTTAAAATCATTTGGTCTCCTTCCATTGGTTTTAAAAAGCCTTCTTTCCTCTACCGAAACCCTCATTTCCCTTAAAAAACTATGTTTTAAAAGCCAAAAGACAGTCTTTTTATTATATAAAGTTTTAGCCCCCGAGGGCTTAACTTTCATAAACCTCTGCTTCATAGGACCTTAAGTCCCACAACCGGGCACTTAAAGGATCCTAAACCCTTCTTCTAAACCCTCAAAAACCTTATTTCTCCTTTGAAACTTGAAAATCCTGACTTCCTTTCAATTTCTTCTAAAAACTACAGTTCGCGGTCTAAACCATTCTTAACCGTTGATATAAGACTGATCAATGGCTATCGGAATCTCGCATCATTAGTTTTATCGGGTGCATTTGAAAGGCCCCTTCCTCTATTCCTATTCTGATGAGCCCCTTTGGGTTTAGACCCCTCAACCACTTCCCCACCATATAACCTGTGCCCAGGACCAAGCATTAAAGTCCCGAGTGCTAATCGCAATCGGAGGTTTTGCGATGGGCACTTTTCTTTGTTTAAAGAAAAATCCCTGATGCAATGGAGTTTTATTCTATGGACCCCCCGCCACATTCTCCGCCATTGATTCGTTAAACCAATCAATGGCCCAGTGCTAATCGCATCGGAGTTTTTGCATTGGGCATATTTTAAAAGTTATTGCCCCCTCCGATTGGTCACCTCTCGATGGCTTCCCAGCCGTTGGTCTTCCCTACCAGACCCAGATCCAACGGCCCCAATTGCTTTTTCCCAAAGCCCATTTCTCCGCCTTTGGCATTCAAAAACCAATCTCAGCCGTTAATCTGGTCCTGAGATCAACAACCCTTGTTCAATCTCATCGGCGCTTTTGTTCCTCTTGCCCCCACCGATCACGATATTCCGATTTCATCTGGGCCGTCCATACACTAAGATCCGATGGTCCAGATCAATCCTCACAAACTTTGTTAATTTCATACAAACCCCGCTGTGTAATGTTTTCTGCGAATCTCTATCGTTGATCTCTCCAGGTCAACGGCCTACATTAAACCAAACTCCGCCCGACCCTCACCTCACATTTTATTCCATTGACCCCAAGTTTAAATCTGGACCATCCATTCTCCTAATCCAACGGTCCAGTTTCAACCCAATAGGCCCAAATCCTTTGGGTCCTACCCTTCCCAGATCAAATCTCTGTCGTCCCTTCCCTGATCTGACGCTCTAGATTAAAACCACCATCACCCTGTCCCACCTTCTTTCTCCAGCGCATCTTGTCTTATCACGCTCCAATCTCCACCATTGGATCTACCCATCTGAGATCTAATGGCCAAGACTCCATATCGCGTGATTTTAAGCCTAAATTATAATTTTTCAAAGTTACGCGATATGGGTGGTTTCAAAAAGCCACGTGTCGGTTAGAAACGCATATCGCGTTCAAAAGGTTAAAACCGCCTTCCTTCCTTTTCATCGCGCGAAAACAGTGGTTTCTATGGCCAAAACCACCTTACCCCATTCATATTATATTCTGTCATTTGTAATCTATGTTGTTGATCTCTGCAGATCAACAACTCGCGTTCAATTTCGCCTTTTATTCATCGCCCTCCACCCATCCTCCAAGGGACTTCTTAAGTCATTCTCAGCTGTTGATCTCTATGGATGATCTCATCCAACATCCCAGGTTATTTCCGAAACCCCAAAATTCATTCAACTAAATTTTCCTTCCGCCTAAAAGGTTTTTCACCATTTCCTTTGTATATTCTTCCATTTCGCGATAAAGTGGCCCTTCTACATTATATTTCCCCGGTCGATCTCGACCATTGATATTTGCAAGATCGACGACCCCATCTTAATCTCCCCATCATTTATTTGACCGCCTCCCTTTCAACCTCCGTGAGCAATCCTCGCCATTGGATTCTTTCATCCAACGGCTACGATCTAATCTCAGCCTCCAAAGCAGTCTAAACCCAAATACGTAGGATTTTCTTAACTTTTTCTTGTTTGTGTAGGTTTTAATGGTTTTTCAATTATTTTAAAGGAAATTTGAAGGCCGGGGATGACGATCCCCTAGGCCTTTATTCGTAAAAGAGATCACTCTGCCGGGGTTCCATATCATGTTTCATTCAGTGTCTCATGAGCACTGATGCCATTATAAATCCCCTTTAATTCCTGCACATCAACAAGACACAACAAAGTTTAATCAGGTAAAGAGTATCAGTGTGAAAGGATCTAGTCACAGCAGAAATGAAGAAATGAAGATGGTTTACAAAGTTTGAGGGATTATAGACTAAATCGACCATCTAAAGCATATTCCCTTCAATTAAACACAGTTTGAAGAACATAAGACAGAAATTAGGCCTAATTAAGCCTAACACATAGAACTAAATCAAATTAAGAAGTGATTAAAGAAAAACAATAATATCTATCAGTCCGAGAAACCTCCACTGCCACATCAGAGGCTAATTGAATCCTCTCAGCTACCAAAAGCCACCTGCAGCCTCAAAGCATTCAAAAGAGGCCTAGTTATTGCCAGAACAGAAGATATTTGCCTTAAGGAAACTGAATAGTTATTTCATAACAAAGAACTTATTACAAACTGTCAGCAGAGTTATTACAAAGATAAGAAATAGTTCTAAAGGTCAACAAACTCTGCTAAGAGGATCGAAAACATAATGAAAACAATTAATATAGAGAAATATATGAAATATTCTCCATTGAGCCCCTCAAAGGCTGAGAAGCATTAAATTGTATTAATTGAGCTTGTAGATCTTTTCTCTCATCCCACCTCCTCATTTTTTCTATAAAATATTCTTGAGGAGCTCATTGTAAAGGGTTGGTTGCAGAACTTTGATGTAATACTTATGCTTGAAATTTTCTACATGTAAATAGTGTCCAGAGGCTCTTGAAGCTCTGTTTGTGATAAAATAAGTTAGGCTGAGAAGAGAAGATGATTTCTGAACTAAAACATTGGACTTGGAGAATGTAACTGGATTGACATCAATAAACAAGCTGATTCTTGGGATCCTGGTCTATATCACTAGTGAAGTGCTTCTTTCTGTGTTATTGTTTCCTTTCATGTATGCCATTTTTTCCACTTATTCTCTGATAAATAAAATCAAGCATAGAGTTAGGATTTACTGTTTACAGTACCCTTCTCTGACTAATAAGCTTTATCTCAATGTTTTCCTCCAAATTGTGTGTTTAAGAATGACTTAAGTTAAGTGTAAACATTATCAAGGAATGTTGGTTTGCCCCTGTCTTGATGTGCAAAGCTTGAAAGGAAGTTCTTGAATGTTATTTTCATTATGTACTCAGTAGAGTTAGACTAGGAAAGTTTATGGTTTTCCCTGTCTTCTAGTTCTTTCTTCAAAGGTAGTTTTGAAACTTTCCCTAAGAGTATGTTGAAAGCAGGTTAGATTTAAAAGTATCTTGTTTGATCTTAGGCTACACTTTGTTTTTCTTATCTGTTTTCATCCCTTCTGAAAGTAATTATGTGGATTACTGGATTGTTTGTTTGATAAGTTAGCTTCAATACGAGCTTTTCCAAAGAAGTCTATGGTTAGCCCTGTCCTTTGGTTGGTTTTAAACAGTTACTTAAAAGGCTTTTCTTTTTTGGAAAGACTGATAAATCCTAGTTGAAATTATTGTCTTTTTCCACCCCTTCAACACTTTTATTGTGCCATTCCATCATTTTATCTAAGAGATATTTTGATATAGATGACTTTCCCCTTGGACCACTCTTGAAATTGTTGCACAATTAAACCCTTTTATGAATCCATAGCCCAATGGACTAAAAACCAGCGTCATATCTATCCTATCAGCCAAATCTTGGGCTGATTGTTTACACCTTCACCCCTTTGGAACTCTTTCATTTTGGGACTTTCCACTCAACTAAAAATCATGCTCAACCATCCAAAACCAAACTAAAACCCTTGTTATTAATAACTAGCCTAATATCATACCCAAAAGCCTTAAATATAAATCAATATTTGCACTTATTAGAGAGATCCCTCTCTAGATTCAGGAGGGCTAGATCCTAGAATCCAAAAGTGTTTCAAGTTTTCTCTCCGCAGTTTCGGTCTCACCAATCTGCTGAAATTACGGGGAGCTAACATTTCTGGCGACTCCGCTGGGGACCTCTGAGTGAAACTACACCTATACATGCTTAAGGACCTCACGAAAACCCTTGATTCAAGAAAATTATTCAGTGAGTACAAGTAGCCCTCTTCAAGCACTACCAAGCAAATGGTAATCATGATAAAACTTAATTGAATCAGTGACAAGCTAAGGAAACCTTAGGATTCTGATAAGAGCTTATCACACCTTGAAGGATCAGCTAGGTTAGCCATAAGAGTAGACTGTCTTTGTCTCATCACTGTAGCTAAGTTTTTAAATATATTTAGGACACTCTTAGAATATATAGGACTGAAAAAACTCAGAAAACCCGAAAATATTTCATATTGGTATCCAATAAACATGGTGGTGGACCATAAAACCTTTTACCTCCAAAAGAGCTTTAAATTTCCACCGGGTGACTCCAAAATCCTAAAACAGACCTTAAGGCTCCACTGGGAAGACCCATTATCATCATAACATCATTTAAACTCAGTTAGAGGACTTTAGGATTAATTTTTTCTTGTTTAAAAGATCAATTAGCCTCTTAAATATTGTCATATTTGGTTAAACTTTTCTTGTTTAGTTGGGTCTGAAAAACACAGCATAGTGGCTCCTAGAAAGATTTATACTAGAGCCTATCCTGACCCAAACCCTCCTGAGATAGTTGACAACCCTGAAAGAATCCTTAGGAAGTCTCCTGAGGTTAAATCTTCAACTGTTTTCACATCACCCCTTAGAGCTAATTATGTTCTTGAAAACCTTGCAGCTCTATAAGAATCACAAGTTGACTTAAGAAATCCATTTATAACTCGGTCACTTGATGATTTAGATCAGTTAGATTTAGAGTCTTCGCTTTCATCCCTAGATAGAAGTGAACATCCTGGTAGTAGAGAAAATACACCACCAGATTTACATTTCCTACATAATTTTGGTTTCTCTCATCCTAGATCTGCTCAACAAACTCTTGTTGGTCCATCCACATCTGTTCTTCATACATCCACTATCCAAACCACTTCATCCCAACCCACTTTCCCTCTTATCAATCCACCACTTGTAAACCCCCCACTTTTTCCACAACCTCCTATCATGGCAACATGGTATGCCCCGTTGGTCCTTCCTTTACCATTAGTCAATATTCCACAGGACTATCAGTCCAAGATACCATTGTATGATGCCAGTAATGCTACTACTGCTTCACAACATGTGGATAAGATGAATGACTACTTTGACAGATTGATATTGATGATGAAAATGTCAAACTTAGATTATTTGCTCAGAGTTTGGGGGGAGAAGTAAGAAAATGGTTCAAAGGCTTAACCCCTCATAGTATTAATGATCTCCAAGCCCTCCATCAGTTATTCTTAAACAAATTGGAAGTGAAGAAAAACCCTCTCCAAATACTTTCGGACTACAAGAATCTCCACAGAAACACTGGGGAAAGTGTACAAGCTTATTGCATTAGGTTTAATAGTGTGTATAATGCCCTTCCCCCAGATCTAAAACCTCCACAAGGCTCATCTTTAAACAATTTTCCTGAAGGATTTGATCCTGAAATGGCTTATCAGCTGAGAGAGAGAGATCCTTTAACTCTTGAAGATATGCAAAAAGGAGCTCTTGTTGTGGAAGTCAATTTAATGGAGAAAAGAGCAAGAATGAAGAATGAGAAGAAAGTGTCCTTTAGAGAGGAATCTGCACCTTCCACATCTAGCTCAAAGATGGAAAGAATGATGGAGGAGATGATGAAAAATATTAGCATACTTGAGAGAGCACAATCTATTCAAAACCAAACAACTCCTCAAAACAGAAATCAAAACCAAAATCAGAATTTTAGGAGAAACCAACCTCAAAACAGACCAAGGGAGGATGATCAACAGATCACCCCTCCTTTTCATCAAAACTATGTAAGTGAGGTTGAAGAAACAATAGAGCAAACAGAGGAAGATGGCATAAACATGTTGGGAGTAGATAATGATGATTTTGAAGTTCATTACAATAGAAAAAAAGGTCTATACACACCCTATGATGACAAAATAGCTGAAGATGAATATTACTACCAAGAAATGGAAAATGTCATTATAGAAACCACAAAGGAATATGACCTTAGGAGTAAAAGCAATCAAGAAACTCCCAAAACTAAAACCTCTGAAAAATATGCACAAAACATCACTGTAAATAAACCCAAAATTGTAAAACAGAAAGATAAAACAGTGGCTGGAAATTCTGATAAAAACAAAGAGAAAAGCACTCAAAACAATGAAAAACAGAGTGCAGACCTTAGTAGCGTTAGCACCTCAGCTAGTGCTCCTGTCAAAACAATTTTAACAAATGTAAATAGAGGAAGTCAACAAACTGATCTTGCTGATAAAATGGTGGTTAACAAAGCTGAAACAAACCTTGTAAGAACTCAGCTACCTTTTAGTTTGGAGCAGGAAATTGCCAAGATAAAGATCTATGTTCCCCTTACTGAATTAGCCACCCAAAATTTGTATAGATCTCAAATTTTGAAGGCTTTTAACATAGAAGAGAATAATGACACTGTCAATCTTAATGATGACCAACCAGAGCTCATATTTGGTCCTAAGATTGAGGGTAGATATCAAGAAGGACCGGTTCCTCCTTTTTATGTTAGTTTAAATGTTCATGACAAGATTTTTCACAACGCTATGCATGATTCAGGGGTCTCTCACAATTTAATTCCCAAAGCTATAATGGAGAGCTTAGGCCTTGAAATAACTAGACCTTACAAAGATCTTTACTCCTTTGACTCAAGTAGAGTAAAATGTTTAGGCTTAATCAAAGACCTCTATGTAAACTTAGCACAAATTCCAGCCAAATGTTTAGTAATGGATATTGTAGTGGCTGATGTACCCCCAAAATATGGTATGTTGTTATCAAGATCTTGGGGAGCTAAGTTACAAGGAACTATGCAGATGGACCTGACATATGTAACCATCCCTGTTTTCAATCAGACTAGAAGACTTTATAGGGAGTCTCATATGCAATACATGGTTACTAGCCAAGAGAGACCACAAAACTCTCCCCTTTATTCTGTAAATACAGGCCTTGACTCATTTATCCTTTTTAATGATGAAACATTCAGTGAACAAGTGACCTTAACTAAATTAATGGTAGATAGAGGGGAGGAGGAAGACAACACAGAAGTGTCAAAACTGTTTGCTAAACCAGAAACCTACAGCAAACAAAGCACGGGTCTAGATCTACAAATCATTCATCTTTTGATTTTAAACCTTGAGAGTCAAGAAAGAAGTCCTCAATGCAATGAAAACCTAAGGAGTTAAAAAAAAATTGACGAAGTGTTGATCTTCAATAACAATTCAAAAGCATGCTAGTTGAAGAGGATAGTAACCAAACTGATGATCCTGAAACTAGTCCTCTTTGGAGTATGCACTTTGATGGATCTTGTACTAAGAGTGATGCAGGTGTGGGAGTGTGGCTTCACAATACAATTAACAATCACACTGAAGGGAATTCCTGCAAATTAAACTTTCAGTGCACCAATAACATAGCCGAGTATGAAGCCCTTCTTTTAGGCCTGCATTTATTAAAGAAATTAGGGGCCAAAAGAATAAAAGTTCATGGTGATTCTAAACTAATAATTAGGCAAGTCAATGGGGAATATACTGCAAAACATCCGAGACTTAGGGCCTATCGAAACGATGTCAAGGATTTATTGAAAACATTCGAGGAATTTAAACTAATTTTTGTCCCAAGAAACAAAAACATTCAAGCTAACAATTTAGCTTTTGTTGCTAGAACATGCTTAACACCATTTGAAACCAAAAAATACACAACTCAAATTAAATTCAGACTAGCTGTCCTTGATAATGAGAAATATTTGCAAGTGCTTGATGGGGACAAACAAATAGAAGACTTCCTGCAGTCCAGAAATGAATTTGAACTACCGAGTTCAGATTCAAACTATGAAATAGACTGTCCTAGTGAAGAAAATCTATTTGATGAAGAAGAGTAGTCTCCAGAGATGGCTGATGTAAATATGTTGTCTAACAAACTTTAAAACACAACACCAAGTGTTGCAAAGTTAGAAAAATAAGACTTAGAAACTCTACATTCTAACAGTCAAAGTCTGCCAAGGGGTCTGGTCCCTTTAGAAGATTTTTTTGATTTCAACGATGTTGCCAAGAAACCAAGGCTGGAGCCTGTGGAAACTGAAGTTGAAGAGTGTAATATAGGCATTGAACTAAAAACAAAGATAATCAAACTGTCTAAAACTTTCCCAGCTCACATCAAACTTAAATACATAGAGTTGTTTAAAGAAATTTCTGATGGTTTTGTGTGGAGTTATAAGGATCTGAAATCCTATGACACTGAGATAATTCAGCACAAGATACCTCTCAAGGAAAACCAAAAGCCATTTAAACAAAAACTACGAAGAATAAACCCTATTCAGTTACCTTTGGTTGAGAAGGAGATCAAGAAAATGTATGAAGCTGGTATTATTGTTCCTATTAGATATTCAGAATGGGTGTCTAATTTAGTGTCAGTTAGGAAGAAAACAGGAGAGATTAGGCTTTGTATTAACTTTAGAGACTTAAACAAAGCCTCATTGAAGGACAACTACCCTTTACCCAAAATGGATCATGTTTTACAAAGGGTAGTTGGTTCTAAAAGAATTTCTTTGCTAGATGGCTACTCAGGATACAATCAGATTTTAGTACATCCTGATGATCAACTCAAGACATCTTTCACTACACCTTGGGGCACTTTCATGTATGTGAAATTCCCTCTGGTTTAGTGAATGTTGGTGCTACTTTTCATAGAGCCATGGATATTACATTCTCGGAAGAATTGGGCTACTTCATCATTATTTACCTTGATGATGTCATTGTTTTCTCCAAAACAGATGAAGAGAACTTAGAACACCTAAGAAAATTAATTGAGAAATGCAAGAAGTTTGGGATATCTTTAAATCCAAAGAAAACACTGTTTGGTCTCCAATAAGGTAAACTTATTTGGCACATCATATCAGAAGAGGGGATAAAGATAGACCCAAAGAGGATTGAGGCTATATTGCAAATCACTCATCCTCGTAACATCAAGGAACTTCAATCTTTCATTGGAAAGATTAATTTCTTGAGAAGGTTCATACCCAACTTAGCTGAGCTCCTTAGAAACATTACGAACGTGCTGAAAAAGGAACAAGGATTTAAATGGACCTTGGAAGAAAAGAAGTATTTTGAGCTGGTAAAACAAGCATTAACCAAAACACCAGCTCTAATAAATCCTGATTTTTCAAAATATTTTTACATTTTTTCATTTGCATCAGAACATACAATAGTTGTTGTCCTATTGCAGAAAAATCCACGGGGACAAGAGCAGCCCATTGCATTCTTTAGCAAGGCATTGAGAGATGCTCCTCTGAAGTAAAACATTCTGGAAAAACAAGCCTTTGCCTTAGTCAAAGCCTTAAAAGACTTTAGAGTTTACATTCTGCACTCCCACATCGTTGCCTTTGTCCCAAATTCAGTTGTGAAAGACATTCTAACACAGGACCCAGATGGTAAGAGAGGTAAGTGGATAGCTGTGATACTTGAATATGATTTATAAATCAAGCCCACTAAACTCATTAAAGGCCAAGGTCTAGCTAGATTAATGGTTGAATCCAATTTTGAACTTCTTGATATAAACATGATAAATTCTTTAGATGAACAAGAGGAATTGTCAACTCCCATTATTGAAGACCATTTTATGAATTCCTCTTGGTATGCTGATATTCTATATGTTTTTCTTAATTTGAATACACCTCCTAGTTTATCAAAAACAAAGGCAAGGTTTTTAAAGTTAAAAGTTGTAAACTATTGCATTATAGATAAATGTCTTTATTGGAAAAATGCAAGTGGGTTATTGCTTAAATGTTTGCCTGAGAATGACGCAGAGAAGGTTAAGCACGAGTTCCATGAAGGAGAATGTGGAGGCCACCTCTACTGGAAGACAACATCCAATAAAATCCTTAGAGCTGGTTACTATTGGCCCACCCTCTTTCTAGATGTACACAAGATGATAATTGCATGTCATAAATGCCAACTTTTTGAAGGAAAAAGAAAGTTGCTTCCCTTACCTTTGCATCCAATCATTGTTGAAGCTCCTTTTCAACAGTGGGGACTTGACTTCATAGGAGAAATCCATCCACCATCATCTGCCCAACATAGATGGATTCTCACTACAACTGACTACTTTACCAAATGGATAGAAGCCATCCCTTCTAGGCAAGCCAATGACTTTGTCATCATAAAATTCATTGAGACTCATATACTCTCTAGATTTGGCTGTCCTAGGAATATCATCACTGATAATCCAGCTGCATTTGGATCCAAGAAGATGGTTGAATTCTGTCACAAATATCAGATTACATTGGGTCATTCTACTGCTTATTACCCTCAAGGTAATGGGCTGGCAGAATCCTCAAACAAAATTTTGGTGAACATAATCAAGAAGTTACTGGAGGATAACAAGAAATCTTGGCACACAAAGCTAGTACATGCACTCTGGGCTGACAGATTGACACTTAAGAAATCTATTGGAATGTCACCCTACCAGCTTGTGTATGGAATAGATGCAATTTTTCCAACCAGCCTAGGTGTGCCAGTTATGAAGCTGATCCAAGAAGTGCAGTCTGAAGACAATGACATGATCAGAAGGAGTAATCAGACTATACATCTTCAGCAAACCAGAGAGGAGGTCTACAACAGAGAATTACAAAAGCAAGAGAGCATCAAGAAGCTTTTTGATAGAAGGAAAAAGGCTAATAATTTCAATATTGGTGACAAAGTGTTAAAGTGGGATTCAAGGAGAGAAGACAAGGGAAAGCATGGGAAATTTGATAGCTTATGGCTTGGCCCTTATCTTATTCATTCTACTGCTGGAACAATGCATATTTCTTGCAGGAATTGAATGGAGCTGAATTGTTTGGGGGTCCTGTCAATGGTAGGATGCTCAAACATTATTTCTCTTGATTCCATCATGTTTGAAAGCCTTTTTATCTTTTTTATCATTATAAATATTTCATCCATCATTGCATTCAAAGTTAGAAAAATCAAAAATACAAAAACAGTAAAAGATATAAAAGAGGGCAGATTGTAAAATACAAGAAAGGTACAACCCCATACCAAAAAAGAGAAACAAAATCTGAAAGTGTGCAAGATCAAATGCCACTCCTAAGAAACACACTCCTAGTTAGTCATACAGCCTAATCATGGCTAATTAGTTTTCAATTTACTGCTGATAGGTTAGTGAAATTAGATTTTCCAAACAGCTTAATCTTGGCTTATCAGTTAGGTAGATTAGAATAGAAGAAAAAAGGTTCAAACAAGCTCAAAATCTAAACCTAAGATTCCAAAAGAAGAATGACTCTAATCTGTTTAAATTTTGAGTCAAGGATAGAAGCAAACTGGTTCTAATATGCCCAAAACTTGAACCAAATAGCAAAGAAAAAATAGCTCAAACAAAAGTAAAAAACAGAGCTGAAGAAAAAGAAGGATATTCTTAAACTTTCAGATCTTAAGCCTTCACCATTTTGATTTAATTTTCAGCAAAATAATAAATCTATGTGCAGCTTGTTTTTATGCCATAGATCAGCAACAAGTTAGACTGTTCAATCCTGACTTGTATGCTTTTAAATTTCTGTTTTAGAAATTAGTGAATAAAAATCTGTTAGATAGTTTAATCCTAACAGATAGTAGTTAGGTAGAGAAGCTTATGAACTCAACTGTTTAATCTGAGTTCGTGGAGAAATAAGAAGTATACTTAGATTATTTTTTTTTCTTTCAAAAGACTAAAATGTTTGTAAAATATTTTTCCAATCCAAATGCACTCTTAAAAGAAGAAAAAATCTTAGATCAGTAGGATTGGGTAGGTAGAAAGATTGTTGGATAGAGTTCCATTGTTTTTCATTGCTGCTAACATTATCAAGATTGAAGAAGATCATCCAAGTAAAAAGGGTTGCAACCCAATGGATGAGGCATTGATCAACCCCCCAGAGAATACAAGTCTGAAGTTCTTGACACCTTCAAGAAGGTGGCATCCCCATGTGGAGCCACTGTTAGTCACCTATAAAAATTTTCATATCAAATGATGGCTAAATCATGTTTTAAGCCTTCAAGAAACAATTTTATTTGCCAAATTGTTAGTTCTTGAAATCTTGTGAAGATATCTTATCCTTTGATTAATCTTCACTGCTTTTTCCCTCTCAATTCTAAAGATATGCTATTTTCCTCAAGAAAAGACTGCTGCAAAGACCCATTTTCCCCTTCATTATTACCCCTTCTTCCATTTATACTTAACCTCCATTTTATCCTCTTTTCCTCATAAAAATTCCTCCATTTTCATCATTTTAACCTTCAAAATCACTCCAAGACCCTTTTAAAATAATTTGGTCTCCTTCCATTGGTTTTAAAAAGCCTTCTTTCCTCTACCGAAACCCTCATTTCCCTTAAAAAACTCTATTTTAAAAGCCAAAAGACAGTCTTTTTATTATATAAAGTTTTAGCCCTCGAGGGCTTAACTTTCATAAACCTCTGCTTCAAAGGACCTTAAGTCCCACAGCTCGGCGCTTAAAAGATCCTAAACCCTTCTTCTAAACCCTCAAAAACCTTTTTTATCCTTTAAAACTTGAAAATCCCGACTTCCTTTCAATTTCTTCTAAAAACTACAGTCCGCGGTCTAAACCATTCTTAACTGTTGATCTAAGACCGATCAATGATTGTTGGAATCTCGCATCACAAGTTTTATCGGGCGCATTTGAAAGGCCCCTTCCTTTGTTCTAATTTCGATGAGCCCCTTTGGGTTTAGACCCCTCAACCACTTCCCCACCTAATAACCCATGCCCAGGACCAAACATTAAAGTCCCGAGCGCTAATCGCAATCGGAGGTTTTGTGATGGGCACTTTTCTTTTTTTAAAGAAAAAGCCCCGATGCAATGGAGTTTTATTCTATGGACCCCCTACCGCATTCTCCACCAATGATCTCTCAAACCAATCAACGGCCCAGCGCTAATCGCATCAAATTTTTTGCATTGGGCATATTTTAAAAGTGATTTCCCCCTCCGATTGGTCACCTCCCGATGGCTTCCCAGCCATTGATTTTCCCCCAGACCCAGATCCAACGGCCCACATTGCTTTTTCCCAAATCCCATTTCTCCTCCTTTGGCATTCACAAACCAATCTTAGTCGTCGATCTGGTCCTGAGATCAACGACCCTTGTTCAATCGCATCGGCGCTTTTTCTCCTCTTGCCCTCGCTGATCGCGATCTTCCGATTGCATCTAGTCGTCCATACACTAAGATCCGATGGTCCAGATCAATCCTCGCAACCTTTTTTAATTTGATACAAAACCCGATGTGTAATATTTTCGGCAAATCTCCGTCGTTGATCTCTGTAGATCAATGGCCCGCATTAAACCAAACTCCGCCCGACCCAAACCCCAAGTTTAAATCTGGCCCGTCCATTCTCCTAATCCAATGGTCCAGTTTCAACCCGATAGGCCCAACTCCTTTGGGTCCTACCCTTCCCAGATCAAATCTCCACCATCCATTCCCTGATCTGATGGTGCGGATTAAAACCACCATCACCCTGTCCCACCTTCTCCTACCTGCACATCTTGTCTTATCGCGCTCCAATATCCACCGTTGGATCTACCCATCTGAGATCTCATGGCTAAGACTCCATATCACATGATTTTAAGCCCGAAGGATAATTTTTCAAAGTTACGCGATATGGGTGGTTTCAAAAATCCGCGTGTCAGCTAGAAACGCATATCGCGTTCAAAAGGTTAAAACCGTCTTCCTTCCTTTTCATCGCGTGAAAACAGTGGTTTCTATGGCCGAAACCACCTTACCCCATTCATATTATATTTCATCATTTGTAATCCCCGCTGTTGATCTCTATAGATCAACAGCTCGCATTCAATCTCGCCTTTTATTCATCACCCTCCACCCATCCTCCAAGGGACTTCTTAAGTCATTCTCAGTCGTTGATCTCTGTGGCCGATCTCATCCGATGGCCCACGATATTTCTTAAACCCCAAAATTCATTCAACTACATTTTCCTTCCGCCTAAAGGTTTTTCACCATTTCCTTTGTATATTCTTCCATTTCACGATAAAGTGGCCCTTCTACATTATATTTCCCCAGTTGATCTCGATCGTTGATCTTTGCAAGATCGACGACCCCGTCTTAATCTCCCCACTGTTTATTCAACCACCTCCCTTTCAACCTCCGCGAGAAATCCTCGCCGTTGAATGCTTTCATCCAACGGATGCGATCTAATCTTAGCCTCCAAAGCAGTCTAAACCCAAATACGCAGGATTTTCTTAACTTTTTCTTGTTTTTGTGGGTTTTAATGGTTTTTCAATTATTTTAAAGGAAAGTTGAAGGACGGGGATGACGATCCCCCAAGCCTTTATTCGTAAAAGAGATCACTTTTTCGGGGTTCCATATCATGTTTCATTCAGTGTCTCATGAGCACTGATGCCATTATAAATCCCTGTAACACCTGCACATCAACAAGACACAGAAAATTTTAATCAAGTAAAGAGTATCAGTGTGAAAGGATCTAGTCACAGCAGAAATGAAGAAATGAAGATGGTTTACATAGTTTGAGGGATTACTGCCTAAATCAACCATCTAAAGCCGAATCCCTTCAATTAAACACAGTTTGAAGAACAGAAGGCAGAAATTAGGCCTAATTAAGCCTAACACATAGAACTAAATCAAATTAAGCAGTGATTAAAGAAAAACAATAATATTTATCAGTCCGAGAAACCTCCACTGCCACATCAGAGGCTAATTGAATCCTCTCAGCTACCAAAAGCCACCTGCAGCCTCAAAGCATTCAAAAGAGGCCTAGTTATTTCCAGAACAGAAGGTATTTGCCTTAAGGCAACTGAATATTTATTTCAGATCAAAAAACTTATTACAAACTGTCGTCAGAGTTATTACAAAGATAAGAAAGAATTCTAAAGGTGAACAAACTCTGCTAAGAGGATCGAAAACTTAATGAAAACAATTAATACAGAGAAATATCTGAAATCTTCTCCATTGAGCCGCTCAAAGGCCGAGAAGCATTAAACTATATTAATTGAGCTTGTAGATCTTTTCTCTCATCCCACCTCCTCATTTTTTCTATAAAATCTTCTTGAGGAGCTCATTGTAAAGGGTTGGTTGCATAACTTTGATGTAATACTTGTGCTCGAAATTTTCTACATGTAAATAGTGTCCAGAGGCTCTTGAAGCTTTGTTTGTGATCAAATAAGTTAGGCTGAGAAGAGAAGATGATTTCTGAACTGAAACATTGGACTTGGAGAATGTAAATAGATTGACATCAATAAACAAGCTGATTCTTGGGATCCTAGTCTATATCACTAGTGAAGTGCTTCTTTCTGTGTTATTGTTTTCCTTTCATGTATTCCATTGTGTCCGCTTATTCTCTGATAAAGAACAGCAAGCATAGAGTTAGGATTTACTGTTTATAGTACCCTTCTCTGACTAATAAGCTTTAAGAATGACTTAAGTTAAGTGTAAACATTATCAAGGAATGTTGGTTTGCCCCTGTCTTGATGTGAAAATCTTGAAAGGAAGTTCTTGAATGTTATTTTCATTATGTACTCAGTAGAGTTAGACTAGGAAATTTTATGGTTTGCCCTGTCTTCTAGTTATTTCTTCAAAGGTAGTTCTGAAAGTTTCCCTAAGAGTATGCTGAAAGCAGGTTAGATTTAAAATTATCTTGTCTGATCTTAGGCTGCACTTTGTTTTTCTTATCTGTTTTCATCCCTTCTAAAAGTAATTATGTGGATTACTGGATTGTTTTTCTGATAAGTAAGCTTCAATACGAGCTTTTCCAAAGGAGTCTATGGTTAGCCCTGTCCTTTGGTTGGTTTTAAACAGTTACTTAAAAGGCTTTTCTTGTTTGGAAAGACTAATAAATCATAGTTGAAATTATTTTCTTTTTCCACCCCTTCAACACTTTTATTGTTCCATTCCATCATTTTATCTAAGATATCTTGTGATATAGATGACTTTCCCCTTGGACCACTCTTGAAATTGTTGCACAATTAAACCCTTTTATGACTCCATAGCCCAATGGACTAAAAACCAGCATCATATCTATCCTATCAGCCAAATCTTGTTCTGATTTTTTACACCTTCACCCCTTTGGAACTCTTTCATTTTATGACTTTCCACTCACCTAAAAATCATGCTCAACCATCCAAAACCAAACAAAAAACCTTGTTCTTAATAACTAGCCGAATATCATACCCAAAATCCTTAAAGATAAACCAATCTTTGCACTTATTAGAGAGATCCCCCTCTGGATTCAGGAGGGCTAGATCCTAGAATCCCAAAGTGGTTCAAGTGTTCTATCCGCAGTTTTAGTGTCACCAATCTGCTGAAATTACGGGGAGCTAACATGGTGATCACAGTCAATTCTTATCATTATTAAAATTAGCTCTATCGATCCCACACTTAGTCAAATTCTGAAACCTCTCTGACCAAGAAAATTAGCCTCATCCAGCCCTCCTAAACTATGCATTGCACAGTCTGAGGCCTATAGCTACAACCCTACCAATTGACACTGCACACTGTGTAGTTTTAGTGCTCAAGCCCAGACCTTGGCCTCCAAAAATGTGTAATTTATACCTCCATCCTGGCCTCAACTGCGCATTACAGGGAATTCATTTCCATGGAATTTATTACAGGTTTGTCAAGGAAATCAAAGCAACATGATTCCATCATGGTTGTGATTGACAGATTGAGTAAGGTAGCTCACTTCATTGCAGTGAATTCTATTGATTCATCTAGTGAGGTAGTGTTTTCATTGCTACAAATCCCTCCAAAATTTCATCTTGCATCAAATTTTGGAGCCTACCTTGGCCTTGCATATTTTCATCACAAACATTGAAATCCATTATATGTGTTTCCTCTAAGTGTTTTTGTCCATTTTGCAAGAAAAGAAAAATGTCGTATTTCTGCATGTTAAGTGTCGCACAATGTATATGATATTTTTTTGGTGGTTTCAAGGGGATACCTTTGTGCAAAATAATTTTTCTTACCTTATAAACATTCATCGCACTCATTAGTCGTAAGCATTGTCGCATAGTTTTCGTCATAGTCGTCACAAAGTGTATATTTAGTGTCACACTTATCGTGAGTCATCGCAAAATCATCAAATATGTTTTTCATGTGTCCTGAGTGATATATGTTGTTGTTTCTTAAATTGTTTTAAGTGTGTGCTCACAATCAAGTCTTATCATTGTTCAAATCAACTTCATTGATCCCACACTTAGTCAAATTATAAAACCTTTCTAACCAAGAAAATTAGCCTCATCCGTCCCTCCTAAACTATGCATTGCTCAATCTCAACTCTCTATCTACAACCATACCTCTTGACACTGCGCACTGCATAGTTTCAGTGTTCAAGCACAGACTTTGGCCTTCAAAAATGCATAATTCATCCCTCAATCCTAGCCTCAACTGTGCATTACGTAGTCTCAGACCTCAGGCCCAGTCCTTGAGCTTCTGAGTTGCGCAATTATGCAGTCACCCAACCTCCTCTGCCTTCCAGAACTTTGTAGTAAGATAAATCATCACTCAACCCCGCAACCTGGCTCACCAAACTCCCAAACTAAGCAATTTTCTTCTTCAGTCCATCATTTACTGCACATTACGTAGTCTCAAGGCTTAAGATTCACCCCTAACTACCCAAGTTGCAAAATTAGGCAGTCACTGAGCCTCTCCCTCTGCCTTCCACCCTTTTTTGACTCATTCAGTGCATAAACATGGAGAATATTAGACTATGGGTTTATCGAACTGATGTTGTCTTTTCATGAGTGAATTTTAGATGTAGTTACTCCATCATACTATGACAGGATGATGAAGGAGATGGATAAAAGTGACATGATGAAATACATATTTTTAGGTGATCATGCAAGTTGATCAATCAAGAGAAAGCAAAAGGACACCAATTTGCGACTACATCTCAAGACCCGATATCACTAAAGACTCCTTACCTCTAAGCCATATGGAGGTGGACAAAAGAGCATCCCAAGAAGACACATAGCAAGGAGCAAAAAGAATGGCTTGAGATTACCATGTCATCAAGAAGTCCATGTCAGCATTTTCATGTCATGTCATGAATCGTCATATGCCACATCATTCTTGTGGATTATGTAATTTATTATTTGAAAATGTATTGTAAAATGGAAGTCCAAAGGACATGTACATAGTACGAAGATTCATGTGAAGTTTAAAAGTCATAGGAATTCAAGCAGTCATGAGTGTAGTCAAAGAGTCAAAAGGGAGGTGAAGCATCACCCCATTGGTTATATAGACACCCTCATTGTATGAGCAAAGGACTTTTTGCCTTGGCTCCTCCCAGAAGGCATTAGAGACACAAACTAGTTCTTTTGGGGAGTAAGGAGTGGCTCCAATGCTCCACTATTGGAGCTAGTGGTGTTCGTTGTATACATGTGTCTTGGGACTTTTACTTAATATCAGAAGCTTGATGGCCAACACACTCTTCATGCATGGATTACGAATATTTGTAAGATTGTTCTGTGAATATTTGTAATTCATATTTGTTTTCCACTTTTTCTAAAGTAGTTGATCTATTTCAGTTATTTTAGTGCTTATCTTATTGATAATGTGTTGTAACAGTTACGATGAATGTTGCATCATTGTGGACTATTTTGTTGGATGTTAAATAGACATTTATTTTTTATAATGGTTGCAACGATCGTTGGATATTTGTGGACTATTCCGCTAGATGTTATATGGATATTTTATGTGTGTGTGTGTGTGTGTCTACTACGGTGGTACTATTACCTCTCTCCTAGAGTCTCAATTTCGTTTCCCTCCGTAGTAGAAGAATCTTGACACACATTCAACCAAACACTCACCAGGCATACTCACTTACTGATATGAGATTACATGTGCATTACTCTCTTGTGCTGAACTTTGTAGCCAAGGAAAACCTATAAGAATATATGGAAGTTGAGTCAATATCTTGGATGGAGCTCATATTCTAAATGGTGTGAGGTCTAATTTGGACTTCACATCGGGGAGACCCCCTTGGTTGACGGATTTCAAACACCCACCAAAAAATGGCACTAGAAGGAGCGCCATATGATATTTTGTTCCCATTGAGTCTATTTTGAATCTCTTATTCAAGATATCTCTTCCCCAAATCATAATCTCAAGATATTTTTATAAAGAACATATTCTTACCATCCCTATGAAAGTTTTCCATAACCTTTCCTGACTTAAGTTTGATGGCGAGGGTGAATTAACTCCTCGTTATTATTTGTTTCAAGTTTTTCTTCTTTGCATTTTTAATGGAATACATTGCAAATATTTCATGTCTAGATTATTCACCCTCACATTTGAAGGTCGTGTTAAGAGATGGTATCACACGTTACCTGATGCTTCTATCCTTTCATTCGACCAGCTTGTGAAGGAGCTTCATAAATCATTTGAAAGATATGATTACCAGAATGTTCTTAAAATAATTAATCAACTAAGAATGAAGCCTAATGAATCAGTGAAGGAATTTTCCGATCGTTTCCTTCACCTTTGCTATGAATTTCTGAGAGAAGACACAGATTAGGATTTATTTAAACAAAAGTTTAAGAATTTGGTTGATATCTCTTTTCACAGTTGATCTAAACCCCATAATGCTTTTACCTCCCCGAATCTTGTAAATCATCAGGCACCTCAAATTTCAGAGGAGGAACCTACTACTCCTTTTGTACCTTGTCCTCCTCCTTTTCCAATCTCGATGTGGGTGCCTCCTTCTAATGATAATAAAATTTGGAAATACGCAAAAAAAATATTAATCCATATCTTCATCCTCGTTCTACTTCTCGTGATTAAGATCTAATGAAAGAAACCTCGGAGTGGCCCATGGAGCCTAGGGCAAAGGTTAATCCTTTCATTCCTCAAGATGAAATTGGAACTCTTAACATCAATCTTGAATCTGGTTCCATTGAAAGTGTTACTTCTTCAAGGGGAATTTTCCATCCTCTATCATCTACATTCCATGAATTTGCATATCATTATTCGCATGATCAATCTGCTCCACCAGCTAGCCCTTCACGCTCTCCTGATTTTCGAGTTGTTGGGTCAAAGTGCGATCAAATACAAGGCAGTCACATTACACTGGTAAAGGAGGAGGAAAGTGAAGATACGTTTGATCTCTCTTACCTTTTTCAAATTACCCCATGTCAATATGATGCACTTCCATTCTGTGATGATTTTAAATCTTCTAATGTCGGCAGTAAATCAAATAAAACCAATTCTTCTGATTGATTCGTAGCCTTGGGTAACAATTATTTTGCTGGTGATGCATGTGATCACGAATTCCCAAGTGTACCAACTGATCTTTCAGTTTCTCAAGAAGCTTTTGTTTCTAAAGATATAGATCTTAAATTTGTTTCATTCAAAGAATATTTTCTTATGAGTGATTCTCCCTCTTCGCCTCCCTATCCTTTATGCTCTACTCTTTACAATGCATCAACTTGCGATGGAGATTCTCAATGCTCTTCGTGTTTGTTGTCTAATGAATTGAATCTTGAAATGACAGAGGATATTTATAATATCTGTGAAGAAGAAGAAAGTGATGAAAATATATAGCATCCATTCCATCCCTCATCATCTCTTATTTTGTATAGGGGAAACTCTTCAAATCAGTGAGATCACGAGACTTTTCTTATTCATACATCCTCATATTTGTGAACAGATGAATATCATGACTTGAGTAATATGTTTGTTGAAGTTGGAAAATTTGGTCAAACCAATG
Organism: Pinus albicaulis; assembly: GCA_034641835.2. Lineage (NCBI taxonomy): Eukaryota > Viridiplantae > Streptophyta > Pinopsida > Pinales > Pinaceae > Pinus > Pinus albicaulis. The sequence goes on from CM076579.1 coordinate 728,385,964, forward strand.
ATGTAGATAGTTTCCATCCAAATAATGGTGATCTTGTTAACTTAATCGAGAATAGTTGTCCACGTGAAATTTTTGATCTGACTCATTTTATAAAATGTCCTTATCTCTCTTTCCAAATTTTTGGAACTTGTCAGGAATTCGAGTCACTTCAGCTCTTGTTGATGTTTATGTCAGGTTCTCGTAGTCTTGGTAAAATTCGTAAACCATGTTAGATACGTATTTTCTCGCACAATTCTTTCATTCGTATTGTTTCACCATATCCAAACTTGTTCTTGATGGATTTTGTTATTCCTCATTACAATTTTCATATTTCTCGAGATCGGGTTTATGATCATATTGTTGTATTAAATTCATCATGATGCAAATCTCTTCTATTGAATTTAGGTTTGGAGTGTATACGTTTCATAAATGTGCATAATCGTGAAGTTGATAAATTTGGAGATCACCTTTGGCTGAAAATTCCATATATGTTGAGTGTTATGGTGAATAATCAGCTCCTAGTTTTTCTTGTGAATTTATTCACGACACCAGAAATCCTCTTGAGTGCTTACAAGCACTTGATCTATTTTTTGAATCAAGTTCCTCCTTTTCACCAATAACATCCTGACTGGTTTCGTATACTAGCAATCATTTTCAATTATTTCGATGATTTCGATGCTTGTGCAATTTGTCACTAGTTACAAAATGGTTTTTCACATTCAACATGCGAGGAAATTGGTTCTATTCTTCAGAACACTCATTGAGTTGTTAAAATTGATTTATCTTGGTTAATTAATAACTAGGAATTTGATGCTTCAATCATTCCCTCTGATCATGATTTTTTCTCTGATGACTATCATTCAACTTACCATTTTCCCATCAGCACATCCAATGACAGTGTTTTTACATCCTTTGATCTTCATGGTTTAACATCTCATATTTTGGGTAATTGTAAAATAGTTGAGGAACTTCAACCTTCACTGATGGTCATGTCGAGTCCTCACTATCTTGACAAGTCAACTGAATATGATCAGATCAATTGTCTCTCATGAGATTTTCATCTAAACTCTCTGCTTCTAATTGAAAATTTGTCTTTTCAAGGATTGTGGGATTTTCAGGAGGATTGTTTTGAATTTCACGATCCAATATATGATTTCCTAGAAGCATATTTCTTATCAATCCCTTTTTCTAATAGCAAGTTTCGATATTTTTTCATGCTTGCTAAGAAAGATGGCACATGTGAAGGTGCATTCACAATAAGCTTTCATGGTTTGTATGCTTATAATGGTAATCGAAAAGGTAATAACGTGAATTCATTAGAAGTAGCGTCTATGGCCTATTTTTCTACTAAGATGCAAGAAATTCTATTTATTGTGCAAATTATTTAAGCTCTTATCTTTTCTATGGTGCAGTATTTTGTATTTGTTTTAATTACTCGCATCTTTCAAGTATCCAGGTCAGGAGAAAAAATGGTGGCTTCACTGGAAATTTCATTACACTTGACCTTGACCTTCTAATTGTTTAGGTTAGGAGTAATATTAGCTTCATTCTAGTTTTTCCTCTCTTGCACTCATCATGCACTTGTTTTCCTTAATCTTTCTTGCATTTTCCTACTTCCGTCTTGCATTGTGTTGTGTTTAGAATCCTTTTTATTTTTCTTTGGTTTTTCTTTCTGGTTATATCTTGTTTTTATTTTTTTTTCTATTAATGAGAATTTGCATGAAGGGTGTCCCATTTTGGCTCAAAATGAAATGTGGAAAAATATAAAATGACTTTGTGACACTGCAACATTTGGTTAACCTTTGGTCCTCCTCCTTTCTGTTGGCTATATCATTTGGTCGATGGTGTTCTGACAGAAAATATGATATGTACGTAACGAGAGTTTTTTTTTTAGCCATGATACCTGTGTCTATTCTAGAAACCTTATACTCGTGCTCGGTTCCTCATGTTTCGGTATTTTCACGCTTATACAATCAGTAGAGGAGGAAAAGGGGTAAAACTCAAATGAGAAAAGCTAAATCAGAGGTCTCTATATGCTTCTCTGAAGGAACAACCTCTCCTTCCCTCAATAATTTTGGATCCCTCTTCCGCCCATAAAATGAATAAGTTCCTATGCACAATCCTCTTTAAATATATAAATAAAGGTGAAATAAGAGAAGGGCTTCCCGCGGAGAGAGGTGAAGCAAGCAATTTCGTCAAGGTATTGTCCAAGCTCACTATAAGGGGAAAAATGTTTTTTTTATTGTAGTGACTTCATCGGGGTATTATCCAGGCCTGCTGGCAGTAGAGAAACACCAGAGATGAAAAAATATACTCTGAAAATATAAATCTCACAAACAACACTACCCTTTCCAATTCGAAACATTGTGATATTGACAAATATTATGATTGTGTTCAATCCAAGAAGGCACAAAGGGGACCATGTTTATTCCCAAAGTAAGTGAGTAATGAAATTAATCTACACAATGAATCAATACTCCCTAGAGAACTGAGACCCTACACATAAGAGTCAATGGAAAGACAAAGAAGTTGGAAGTCTATCATTGTTTTGGTGGTTTCAAGGGGTTACCTTTGTGTAAATGAGTTGATCTTACCATGTAAACATTTGTCACACTATTTTCCAAAGTCGTAAGCATTATCTCACAAGTGTCATCAGGGTCATCACAAAACGTATATTTAGTGTCGCACTTGTCATGAATCATCGCAAACCTGTCGCACTAAGGGAAGTATATTGTTCATATGTCTTGGGTGATCTATTTTTTTGTGCTGACAAGTTTTCTAAGTGTGTGATCACAGTCAAATATTAACATTGTACATATCAGCTTCATCGATCCCACACTTAGTTAAGTTCCGAAAGCTATCCGACCAAGAAACTTGGGTCCTCCTGAAATGCACATTGTGTAGTCTCAGACCTCAGGCCCAATCCTTGAGCTCCTGCATTGTGAAATTATGCAATCACCCAATGTCCTCTACCTTCCTTGACTCTACATTGCATAGTCTCATAGCTTAGGTCAAATCCTTGAGCTCTTGAGCTACACAATTGTGCATTCACCTAGTGTCCTTTTCCTTTTAGAAATGCGCAATATGTTGAATCAGTGGTCAACCCCTTAGCCTCACTCACTAATATCCAAACAATTTTATTCCTCAATCCAGCCTGTACTATGCATTACGTACTCTTAAGGCTCAAGGTTCACCCCTGGCTGTCTAAGTTGTGCAATTGCATAGTCACTGAGCCTCTCCCTCGGCCTACCACCCAATTCTGGCTCAGCCAGTGTATCAACATGCAACATCTTAGACTAAGGGTTTATCAAACTGATGTCGCCTTGTCATTTAGTGAATTTCATATGCAGGTACTCTATCATACCATGAAAATATGATGAAGAAGGAGATGGAGAGGGGAAACATATTGAAAGACATATTTGTAGTTTATTACGCAAGTTGATCAATCAAGAGAAAGAAAAAGGACACCAGCTTGCGACTGCAACTCAAGCCATGATCACTAAAGACTCCTTACCTCTAAGCCATATGGAGGTGAACAGAAGAGTATTTCCAAGAGGAAAGATAGCAAGGAGTAGCAAGAATGTCTTGAAATTTCCATGTCATCAAGAATTCCATGTCAATATTTTCATGTCATGTCATGTCATGTCATGAGTCGTCATATTCCACATCATTCTTGTGGATTATGTAATTTATTATTTTAAAATGTATTCTAAAGTGGAATTCCAAAGGATATGTACAGAATATGAAGATTCATGTAAAGTTGAAAATTCATAGGAAGTCAAGCAGTCATAACAGTAGTCAAAGAGTCACAAGGGGGGTGAAGCATCACCCCATTGGTTATATATATACCATCATTGTATGAGAAAATAACCTTTCACCTTGGCTCCTCCCACAAGGAATTAGAGAGAAAAACTAGTTATTTTGGCGAGTAAGGAGTGGCTCCAACGCTCCACTATTGGAGCTAGTGGTGTTCGTTGTACACGTGTCTTGGGACTTTTAATTAATATCAAAAGCCTGATGGCCAACACGTATTTCATGCATGGATTATGAATATTTGTAATATTATTCTATGAATGTTTTTAATTCATGTTTATTTTCCACTTGTGCTAAATTAATTGAACTATTTAGGTTATTTTAGTACTTATCTTATTAAGAATGTGGTGTGGACTATTCCGTTGAATTTTAGACAAATATTTATTGTTTATAATGGTTGCAATGACCATCGCATCTTTGTGGACTATTTCATTGGATGTTAAACAGATATTTTGTGTGTGTGTGTGTATACTAGGGTGGTACTATTACCTCTCTCTTAGAGGCTCACTTTCCTTTTCCTCTGCAGTAGAAGAATATTGACACACATGCAACCAAAGAATCGCCAGGCATACTGACTTGTTGATATGATATTGACCTATGCATTAATCTCTTGTGTTCAAATTTGTAGTCAAGGGAAACTTATAACAATATATGGCAATTGGGTCGATATCATGGATGGGGCTCCTATTCCAAATAATGTGAGGTCTAACTAGGACATCATATCGGGGAAACTCCCTTGGTTGATGGATTTCCAGCCCTTGTCAACAGGTAGCTCAGATCTTCAACAAAGATATAGTGAGGTTTCATGGTGTTCCCAAGAAGATCCTATCAAACAGTGATGTCAAGTTCACTTTCAGGTTTTGGAAGGGTTTGTTTTCGAGTTTGGGCACAGAGTTAGCTTTCAGTAAAACTTATCATCCGTAGACAGATGGAAAGATAGAGAGGTTCGACAAGATTCTTGAGGACATGTTGACGATGTACATCATGCATCAATAGCAGAAGTAGCAGGTGTATATTCCACTAGCATAGTTTACTAATAATAATGGGTATTAAGAGTCCTTGAAGATGAGTCAATTTGAGGCTCTTTATGTGTGGAGTTGTAATACTCCTATTATCTGGAGTGATCCAGTGAAAAAATTGTTTATTGGAGTGGATATGTTAAAAGAGATGGAATAGGAGATCCATAGTATTAAGAGGAATTTGAAGGCAACATAGGATAGGAAGAAGAGTTTTGCAAATTAGCACAGGGAATTCAAGGAGTTTTAGGTTTGGGAGCCATGTGTACTTGTGCATCAATCCCAAGAGGAGCTCCTAGAGGATTGGATCATGTACCAAGATGGCATCTTGGTATTTTGGGCCTTTTGACATCCTTGAGAGGATTGGACCAGTGGCATATATATTTGCAATGTCGCTGAGAGTGAAATTCCATGATGTTTTCCTTGTTTCATTACTTAATAATTATGTCCAGGATTTTGATAATGTGATTGATTGATTAGTATTACAGGTGGAACCAAAGGGAGAATTCCAGCTAGAACCACAGTTTATTTTGCAACAAAAATAGTTCATGCTCTAGAACTGAGCAATCGAGCGGGTTAAAGTGCAATGGAAGAACTTTGGGCCCCAGCGAGAACCATAGTTCATTTTTCAGCAAAAATAGTTCATGCTCTGGAACCGATACATCGAGCAGTTTAAAGTGAAGTGGAAGCACTTTGGGCTTGATGAAGCTACATGGGAGATGGATGATTAGATGTGGGCCTTGTATCCTTCCTTGTTTTTTTATTGAACATATGTGTTTGATTCATGTGTTTTGGTTTATGATTATGCATATGTGTATTGTATATATTTAAATGGTCTGTGTTATAAAGCTCCAATAAGCAATGTGTTGTAAATATTGCATCAAGTTGTGGTATAAAGCTCCAATAAGGAGTATGGTGTTCATGTTTTTAGCAGTTTGGCGTGATGTAAATGTTGCATTGAGTTGTGTTATAAATATCCATAGATAGTATGTTTCGATGGTTATAAGTGTCATTGAAGATTGAGGACAGTGTTTCCCGAAGGGGGAGGGGTATGTAACAACCCTTGGTTGATTTTCTATATAAATAAAATAAAACCAAGGACACAGGACACGTATTCCAAGTCTAATGTTGGGAAAACATTATAGTGGGCATCACTTGTGATTAATTAATGGCCGCATGGAAATTGGAAAAAGAAAAGTGGAAATAATTTCCATTTCATTAATGAAAATAAAGGAAAATGGGAGAAAAGGGAGGTGAAGAGATACATATTTGCATGCAATGGAAATTAGAGGGAAAATTAAGGAAAATGAAGAAAATAGAGGCATAAATAATAAAAATGCTTTAGATAAAAAGTTCACAGCTTTTGTTGGTTGAGTTTTTGTTAGTTCAGTTTTAGCCCTCTCATTCATTCTATCATTCTCTCGTACTCTTGCACACTTAGAGTATTCTTGGAGCACTCTAGTATTCACTTGGATTAGAGAAAGAAGGCAAAGGAAAGCAGGGAGCTGAAGGAAATAGTTGGAACAAAAACTACAGTTGGATTGCTTTGCAGGTAACAAGTTGCATGTGTGATTTCCTTGTTGATTTATGGATGCATGGTATATGCATTTGATTCTCTGGTTATGTTTTTACATTAGCATGCAAATTTGTCTGGATTGACAGTGGTTTTAGCCTTGCCTTACCATTTCCTAGATAGCCATGGTGTTGTGGGTTTTCCCATTTATTTTTCTGAATGGTGCTAAAGTTTCCTATGGTTGTGGGTTGGAACAAATTCTCTCAAAGCCTTGGAACATTTTGGGTTGAGTTACTAGTTCCTGGAGTTGTTGGTTGGGACAAACGCTTTGGAGCCCTTGGTGGGTTGAGTTACTAGTCCTTGGAGTCATGGCTGGAAAAAAAACTTTGGAGCCATGGAAGGTTGTGGGTTGAGTTAATAGTTCCTGGAGCCCTGGACATCTTGGGTAGAGATTGATCTGGTTGATGTTCTAGACCGTAGAGGTGGAATCACTATGGTTGAAATTTGTAGTCAAGGGAAACTTATAACAATTATGGCAATCATGTCGATATCATGGATGGGGCTCCTATTCCAAATAATGTGAGGTCTAACTAGGACATCATATCGGGGAAACTCCCTTGGTTGATGGATTTCTAGCACCTATCAATAGGTAGCTTAGATCTTTAACAAAGAGATAGTGAGGTTTCATGGTGTTCCCAAGAAGATCCTATCAAACAGAGATGTCAAGTTCACTTTCAGGTTTTGGAAGGAGTTGTTTTTTGGTTTGGGCACAGATTTAGCTTTCAGTAAAACTTATCATCCATAGACAGATGGAAAGATAGAGAGGGTCGACAGGATTCTTGAGGACATGTTGAGGATGTACATCATGCGTCAGCAGCAGAAGTGGCAAGTGTATATTCTACTAGCATAGTTTAATTATAATAATGGGTATCAAGATTCCTTGAAGATGAGTCCATTTGAGGCTCTTTATGGGTGGAGTTGTAATACTCCTATCGTCTGGAGTGATCCAGTATTTTTTTTTTTTTTTTTTGGAGTGGATATGTTAAAAGAGATGGAATAGGAGATGCATAGTATTAAGATGAATTTGAAGGCAACACGGGATAGGCAGAAGAGTTTTGCAAATTATCACAAGGAATTCAAGGAGTTTTGGGTTTGGGAACCATGTGTACTTGTGCATCAATCCCAAGAGGAGCTCCTAGAGGATTGGATCATGTACCAAGATGGCATCTTGGTATTTTGGGCCTTTTGACATCCTTGAGAGGATTGGACCAGTGGCATATATACTTGCAATGTCGCCGAGAGTGAAATTCCATGATGTTTTCCTTGTTTCATTACTTAATAAGTATGTCCCAGATGATGATCATGTGATTGATTGGTCTGTATTGCAGGTGGAACCAGAGGGAGAATTCCAGCTAGAAACACAGTTCATTTTGCAACAAAAATAGTTCATGCTCTAGAACCAAGCAATCGAGCGGGTTAAAGTGAAATGGAAGCACTTTGGGCCCCAATGAGAACCACAGTAAATTTTGCAACAAAAATAGTTCATGCTCCGGAACTGATACATTGAGTAGGGTAAAGTGAAGTGGAAGCACTTTGGGCTCGATGAAGCTACATGGGAGTTGGATGATTAGATGTGGACCTTGTATCCTTCCTTGTTTGTTTATTGAACGTATGTGTTTGATTCATGTTTTTTGGTTTATGATTATGCATATGTGTATTGTATATACTTCAATGATCTGTGTTATAAAGCTCCAATAAGCAATGCGTTGTAAATATTGCATCAAGTTATGGTATAAAGCTCCAATAAGGAGTATGGTGTTCATGTTTTTAGCAGTTTGGCATGATGTAAATGTTGCATCGAGTTGTGTTATAAATCTCCATAGATAGTATCCTTCGATGGTTATAAGCGTCACTGAAGACTGAGGATGGTGTTTCCCCAAGGGGGAGGGGTATGTAACAACCCTTGTTTGATTTTCTATATAAATAAAATAAAACCAAGAACACGGGATGTGTATTCCAAGTCGAATGTTGGGAAAACATTATAGTGGGAATCACTTGTGATTAATTAATGGCTACATGGAAATTGGAAAAGGAAAAGTGGAAATAATTGCCATTTTATTAATGAAAATAAAGGAAAATGGGAGAAAAGGAAGGTGAAGAGATACAGATTTTCATGCAAGGGAAATTAGAGGGAAAATGAAGAAAATAGAGGCATAAATAATAAAAATGCTTCAGATAAACAGTTCACAACTTTTTTTGGTTGAGATTTTGTCAGTTCAGTTTTATCCCTCTCATTCATTCTATCATTCTCTCATACTCTTGCACACTTAGAGTATTCTTGGAGCACTCTAGTATTCACTTGGATTGGAGAAAGAAGACAAAGGAAAGCAGGGAGCTCAAGGAAATAGTTGGAACAAAAACTACATTTGGATTGCTTTGCAGGTAACAAGTTGCATGTGTGATTTCCTTGTTGATTTATGGATGCATGGTATATGAATTTGATTCTCTGGTTATGTGTTTTCATTGGCATGAAAATTTGTCTAGATTGACATTGTTTTCAGTCTTGCCTTACCATTTCCTATATAGACATGGTTTTGTTGGTTTTCCCATTTGTTTTTATGATTAGTGCTAAATTTTCCTATGGTTGTGGGTTGTAACAAATGCTCTGAAAGCCCTGGAAAATTTTGGGTTGAGTTACTAGTTCCTGGAGTTGTTGGTTGGGCCAAACATTTTGAAGCCCTTGGTGGGTTGAGTTACTAGTCCTTGGAGTCGTGGCTGGAACAAACACTCTAGAGTCATGGAAGGTTGTGGGTTGAGTTAATAGTTCTTGGAGCCCTAGACATCTTGGGTATAGATTGATCTGGTTGATGTTCCAGACCATAGAGGTGGAATCACTATGGTTGAGGGTTGAGGCGGTTTTTCCTCTGGAAGCCCTGGTTGGTTTTGTATTGGTTTATTCCATGAGATCCCACATTCATGCTTGGAATATGGCACAGGGATGATTGTCTAAAATAGAGATATGGTTTAGCCCAATCTATGATCGCGTGGTACCTGGAAGTCCCTAACTTGGGTGGAATTTTCATATGTTAAGAAGAATTATTTTCCCGTTGTGTTTTATGAGTACTTATATTGGTTATCATGTTTACATTATGGTTGACTTTCCATGGTTTCTATGTTGGTTATATGATGTATGTTATATATGCCTCATTTCATGATTTGTTAAGTTATAAAATTGTTGATGGATGTATGGAATAACAAGTGTTGTTGCAACTAGCTAGAAAGGGTTCAGAGCCTTCTTAGTGATTCTCAAATGAATACTATCAATTTATGATCAAATATGAATTCATGAACTGTAGCTTACATGTTTTCCATATGTTTGAAGAAATGTTTGTTATGGATTAGGAATATTTAGTTCAAGTCTTGCTTGAGTTTTTACTGGGTGGCTTTTTCATTACCTTTGATTGCATTCTGCGAAGTTTCAAGAAATTTTGGGCAGTGGTTTGGAGGTTGGCTTGAAAAGGTAGCGTGGATCCTAGAACCATGTGCTCAGATCTGAAGGATTTAGTCCATAACCGCATGGAAGGAGGCCTATAACTGCACCCTTGCCTTGTTGTGTGTGAGGTCAAGATACTAGGTCAGAGAAAAAGGGTTCCAACTCAAGGATTTATCACCTGGGGTATTTTCTCAACTCCTGAGTGATCTGTAGTACCTATAGGATGTAAGTATGTATTTATTTTGTAGGCCCCACTTCCTTAACTAGAACTTGGAGTTCGAGGCATGTCATAGTGACACTCGACTCATGTTTACCCTGGAAAGCTTGTGAATTTGGGTAAATATGGGAGGAGCCGTTTACATTTTATGTTTTTTCAACATTTTCAATCTTACTATGTTGACCTCATCTCTATATTGATTGAATTCGACATGTAATTCATTGTTGCTAACCATATTGAGGTTGGCCTTCTTCATTGTTGTTATCACTCTCCCCAACTTCCTAGGCTGAAAATAAGAATGAAGAAAGGTAACCACAAACCAACTTTTAGCTAGGTAGCTAGCCCTACCTAACCAGAGAGGGCTCTCTCTATGCCACCTTTTAGAATATTCAATTTAAGGTTGCGTACCAACTTCTAGGCTATATATAAGTTAATATGTTTGAAATTTTTTTAATAATTTGTTTTCTAGACAAAAATAATAATCAATGAAACTAAATTTGTTTTCAAAGACTGAATTGCAGAGAACAGAGTGAGGCAAGGTAGGTAAAATTTTTTAGCACAATTAAGTTGTCATTTGTGTATAGTAGTAGAAAAGGCAGGGGTCTGAATGAGCATATAACAGGAATCAATTCTTCAAATGAAAAGACAAATTTATGAGAATATTAATAAATAGAACATATAAATGATCTTTATTTATAAATTGGTAAGTTTTTTACATGGAAACTAAAATGAAAGTGAAATAACAGAGAGAAAAGCACGGTTCTCAAAAGAAATACCACATGAATCTCACAATATTTGCTGCAACTTCTTTGATTTCATTAAAGGTGTACAAAAGATCCACGGTAATACATAGAGTTCTCAAAACTCAAAATTATCCAACCCCCAATACTTCGTATAGTGAAGTATTTATAGAAAAACTAAATTACAACAGATAAAATAAATGTTATCTTAATAGATAGCATTTTATTTGCTAAATTAAAGTCTAAATGTAACATGGAAATAAATTCGATTTGATGTGTTGGCACTGCTCTAACAGAAAATGGTTGCTAAAAGGAGACAATTGTGGATTGCGTTGGCTATTAACTAATTGATGACCTAGTAGAATTTGACTTTTCTCTTTTACCATTTATTCTTGAAATTCACACCATTTTTCCCAGCGTTCTTCATCAGGGATGGTCAATTTTATTACCTTACGGTAAACTTCAACCATTTCATTGTACTTGGAAAAAGTGGGCCTCACCACGAAAACATGTTTTATCTCATACTAAATAAAAATTTCATTGCTCAATGTTTGCAACATCACCCTTCCTGTCATTGTGCCTTTTATGTTTGAAAATTTGGCAGTATATCTAGAAATTTCTTGAAGACTTCTCCCATAATCTTCTCTGGTCATTAATTTGTCATTAATTACAAACAAAGAGGGCAATCCCTTCTGTTTCAGAGGCTCTATTCTACTGAAAAATATTTGCACTGTGATTTCCAGAATGTGACACTTCTCCCCAAGTTGAAGAATTAAATTCTTCTTGGTGAGAACCCTCTTTACCTCTAGGATTTTTTATGTTCTATCATCTATGCCAATCTCATCCAACTCATACATGTTCTTTGAATTCATAAACTTGATAATTTTGTTTGTTGTAGCAGGTTTGTCTCCAAGTTGTGCTATAATTATTGTAATGGCCTCATTTTCTTTCTGTATCAACTCCTTTTGTTCAAATATAATCTGTATACTTGGCCAAATTTCACAAATAGATCCTGTAATATCTACCTGGATTATTTCTTTTACTTGGCCCAAAGTTTTTCCAATGGCCGATTCCTTTTGATTTTTTTCAATATCACAATCAATTTTTTATCTCTTTGTGCTTCAACTGCATGTGAACTTTCATCTTTGGCTTTCTGAAATTGTAACAATCGAACTTGATCTTGCAGTTTCTTTATCTCTTCTTCCTAAATTGACATGTTCTACACTTCTTTAGTGAGCTTCTCAGCTCCATCTACAGTACCTGTTGTAGAATTTTTGGTTGTAGGAATAATTTCAAGAGGAACTACTTCTAACGGAACTTTAGATGTTTTTTTTCTGTTAGTTCTTTCTCCTTTATCATTTTCTCCATTTTTTACTCCATCTGTTTTATTTGAGCATTCTGTTTCATAATCAACTTCATCATCTCTGTTTTCTGGTATTGATTCTCTTCAATGTCCTTTTCTAGAGGATCTTCTGTAGCTGGAATATTCAATTGCTTCCTTAATGCTGCTATGTCAGCATTTTTCTTTTTGATGATTTCTTCTACCACACTGACATTGGAAGGATCATATCCGATTTTTACCACCAAGTCTTCCAGAGTTTTGATTCTTGTGTCTTTAGAAAATGAAGACACTTTCTCCATTTTCAGTTGTGATTGGACATTAGCCAAAGAAACCTGCTATTTTGACAAACTCATAGTAGTGTTAGTGAGAGTGGATGAAATAATTTCACCAGTTTTCTTATGTATCTCCATTTGATCTATTGGATGTATGTCCTTAGAATCAAATTCAAATGCAGTCTTTTTGTAATATGTTGTTGAATTTGGTTGTGGAATTTGTGCTTCAAGAAAAGAAAATTTCATTTTTCCTTTCTTTGTATCAAAAGCTAAGAGCAAGCTGCTATGAGAGATGGAAGTTTTCTTCCAAAACTGATTGTATGTGTTGGTTTTCAACATTTCATTATTCAACTTTATCTCCCTGAAGGTATCAAAAATAGTCTTCTCTTTTTCTTTTGTAACAACTATACTAGGTTGAATGACTTTGATGTTGATCTTGAGAAACTGTTGGAATAGTAGGAGTACTGTAAGTACTTTGACCACCTTCCTGTGTGGATGGAGGTGTCTCTTTGGTAGTAATGACAATATGTTGTTCTAAATCCTTGCTAGAATTGAATTTTGGATTAAGCTTTGTCTTCTTTCTGCAATGGATATTTAATTATTTACTGGATGGGTCAGTCATTAGAGATGGCTGACCTTCTTTGACCCTTTTTCCTACTCTCTCTTGTGCAACTGGAGTTTGCAATGCTAATGTAGACACCGTTTGTTCTTCATCTTCTTGTAAAGTGCCCTCAGTCCATTCAAGTTGATTCATATATCTCTCAATTTTTGGTTTATGTGTATGGGTATAAGGTGTAGATTTTTTCTCTACCCTCAGTTTAGAAATAACACCAACTGGACCATATGACCATGTGAAACTGAGGCTAAATTTCATCTCTTTCAGCAATTTATCTGCTTCTTCCACTGCTATCCTACTATTACAAATAAAAGGTCCTATCTTTGTTTTGATTTTGAATTGGATGTTAGAAAATTATATATTACAAAGCAATGGAAAAAATAAAATATATGCAGAAACACAAACACAAGAAACACATAAAACCAGAGAGACACAGATATACGTGGTTCACCCAAGGGCTACATCCACCCCGAACAGCCAGTCCTTCCTTTCTATTATCCATCAAAATGAAGAGACAAAACCTACAGCAGATCTTCTATAATATCCTCTGTTCTCTCTCTCAGTCATCCATAAACCTTTGTAACCCAATCATTTCTTTACTAGCCTTTGTAGCAGCAACATACTCTGCTTCTGTTGTTGAAAGTGAAAAAACACTTTGGATTTTTGAAACTCAACTGAAAATTGTTCCACCTACAGTAAATACATACCATATAGTGCTCCTCCTATTATCTTTGTCACCTGCCATATCTGCATCAACATATCCCTATAGAGAAATTTTTGAACCACCAAAGCATAATGCTTGATTTGTGGTACCTCTCAAATATCTGAGAATTTGTTTCACTGCCATCTAATGTTCTTTTCCTAGATTTTTCATGTACCTGCTTACAACTCCCACTTCATGTGCAATATCAGGCCTTGTGCAGACCATTTCATACATTAAGCTTCCAACTGCCAATGCATATGGAACTTTAGACATATAATTCATTTCTTCTTGGGTATTGGGGCACATCTCCTTACTAAGTTTGAAATGGCTAGCAAAAGGTGTACTAACTAGTTTTTCATTCTGCATATTAAATATTTTCAACACCTTTTGTATGTACTCATTCTGAGACAGTGTTAATTTGCGATTTTTCCTATCTCTAGTTATTCTCATACCAAGGATTTGTTTTGCAGCTCCCAAATCCTTCATTTAAAATGAATTTTCCAATTTTATTTTGAGCACATTTATTTCCTGCATGTTAGACCCTACAACAAGCATGTCATCTACATACAATAACAATATAATATAGCTTCCATCATTTTGCTTTTTCAGATAAACACAATGATCAGAGTGACATCTAGTAGTATAACATTGTTCAGACATAAACTTGTCAAATTTTATATACCATTGCCTTGGAGCTTTTTTTAAGCCATACAAGCTCTTCTTTAGCATGCACACTAATTTTTCCTTCCCTTTGACCTCATATCCTTCTGGTTGCTCCATATAGATCTCTTCCTCCAAATCTCCATGGAGAAATGTTGTCTTTACATCTAACAGTTCAAGATGCAAATATTCTGCTGCTACAAGACTTAAAATAGTTCTAATTGAAGTCATATTAACAACAGGAGAAAATATTTCATCAAAATTAATACCTTTATTCTGTGCAAACCCCTTCTCCACAAGTCTAGCTTTGTACCTTTATTTTCCTCCATCTTCTTCCTTCATCCTGTAAACCCATTTATTCTGCAAAGTTGTTTAACCTGCAAGAAACCTGACTAAGTCCCAAGTTTGGTTATGTATTAAGGAGTCCATCTCTTCTTCCATGGCTAGCTCCCACTTCTTCCTGGTTTCAACCCGAATTTCTTCTTCGTAACATTAGGGTTCACCAGAATCAGTCAACAATAAATAATATAATGAAGGAGAGTATCGTTCAGGGGGTCTACTTATCCTGGTAGATCTTCTGACACCACTTTCAGGTGTTTGAGGTGCCTATTACTGTTGTGGTGGTTATTGTTGTTGTGGCTGTTGATTATTATTATTTTCAGGCACCTTTACTTTTTTTGTGATCTCATCAAAAACTGTGTATTCTTTGTTTTCTTTTTCTGGTTTCTTTTCCTGCAACTGATTCTTATACAAGACCTTTTCATTGAATATTACATCTCTTCTCCTAATTATTTTGTGATTTTCATAATTATATAAGTGATAACAAAAATCATTAACACCATATCCAATAAAGGTACATTTCTTTTATTTTGCCTCAAGATTTGTTCTATTTTCTTTATTAATATGGACAAAGGCCTCACAACCAAAAGGCTTTAAAAAAGAGTAGTTTACCTTTTAACCTGTCCATGCTTCCTCTGGAATACCAAGGAACTTGAAGGCCCTCTGTTTATTAGATAAACAACAATATCTACAGCATCTGGCCAAAATTGTAAAGGCAATCCTGCATGCAATCTCATGCACCTTGCACTCTCCATCATTGTTCTGTTCATCCTTTCTGACACACCATATTTTTGTTGTGTTCTTGGAACTGTCTTCTCTCTGTGAATTCCATGCTATGAACAATACCTATCAAACTCTTTGCTGCAATATTCACCTCCATTGTCTGATTTGAGACACTTCAACTTCTTTCCTGTCTCAATCTCAACCAAATATTTCCATTTCTTGAAAGTATCAAATACATCATATTTATTCTAAATACAATAAATCCAAGTGTTTCTAGTTGCATCATCAATAAAAGTAACATAATAATGAGAGCCACTGAGAGATGATACCTGAGCAGGTCCCCATACATCTGTATGCACAAGCTCTAATTTTTCACTCTTCTTTTATTTCCCAACTCTGAGAAATATGACTCTCTTCTGTTTTCCATAAATACAATTCTCACATAAATCCAAATCAACATTCTTCAAACCCGGCAACAAATTTCTTAAGTGAAGAATCTTCATCCCCTTCTCACTCATGTGTCCGAGCCTATGATGACATAATGTTTCATCTTCTCCTTTGGAAGTTAAAGCACTAATAGAGTTAGAAATACCATTCCATAAATACAATGTACCAACCTTTTCACCTTTTGCTATTACTAGGGCTCCCTTGGTGACCTTCCAAGTTTTATCTGTGAAAGTTGTCACACAACCTTCACTGCCTAACTGCCCTGTTGAAATCAGATTTTTCTTCAGATCTGGAACATGTCTTACCTCCTTTAATAGCAATTGGTTTCCATTCTTCTTTTTTACAAGAACTTTACCATTCCAACAATTTTACAGGGTTTATCATCACCCAAACAAACTTGTCCAAAATCTCCTTGAACATAGTGATGAAAATATTTCTTATCAGGTGTGGCATGGAATGAGGCCCCTGAATCTACCACCCAGGAATCAGTAACATTTTTGAAAGAAATAATCAAAGCATCTTGTAACACATCACCTATCACATTTGCTTCATGATTTTTTTCTTGTTGTGCGTCTCCTTCTTTTCCCTTCCGAGATCTACAGTATTTCTTTAGATGTCCTTTCTTTCCACATTTCCAGCACACTATCCCCGATCTAGACTTGGATATGCCTTTCCTTGATTTACTGTGATATCCCAAGCTCTTTCCTCTTTCCATTTTTCTTCCTTGGGACTCTACACTCAAAGCATTACCCAATGTCTCGCCGGAGCTTTTCCATCACATTTCCTCGCAAAGGATAGCACCGACAACATCATCAAACTTTAAAGTACTAGATCCAGAGATAGAGTTACTAATGGCCATAACTAAACCATTCCATCTTTCTGGAAATGAGCACAGAAATAAAAGTGCCCTAACTTCATCATCAAAGTTTACCCCTACAGAACTTAACTAACTAGTAGATATATTAAAATCATTTAAATGGTCTGCAACAGATCCACCTTCCGATATCTTCATATTAAATAAATGTTTCATAGTAAATAATTTGTTTGAGGCCGAGGGCTTTTCATATAATTTCACCAACGCCTTAATCAAACCCTCTGTTTTTGTTTCCTTCGAAATATTCAAGGCTATCGACACTGTGAGGCACAACCGTACTGTTCCAAGTGCCTTTCTATCGAGAATATCCCATTCTGCGTCTGTCATAGTCGCCAGCTTCTTTGTTTTTTCGCTCAATGGTAGGTACAGATCTTTCTGATACAGATAATCTTCCATCTACATCTTCCACATAGGGAAGTTTTGGCCGTTAAATTTCTTGAGCCTAAATTTACCATCTTTCGCCATTGCTCCCACTCAAACCAGGAACCCTTCTTTCTTGTGATTTTATCAGCCAAATATACCTTCGGTTCTGATCCCAGTTGTTATAAAATTATATATTACAGAGAAATGGAACAAATAAAACATATTTGGAAACACAAACACAAGAAACACATAAAACTAGAGAGACACATATATACGCGGTTCACCCAGTTTGGGCTACATCCACCCCGAATAACCAATCCTTCCTTTCTATTATCCAGCAAAATGAAGAGACAAAACCTACAATAGATCCACTGTAATATCCTATGTTCTCTCTCTCAGTCTCCCTATCTGTTTCTCGCTCTGAGAATACACATACAATACAAAAATGCAATACAATACCCTCATACATGTGAGGGGTTGCCTTATAGGGCAAAAAACCCTAAACTAAACATAACTTCTACCATTAGATCATCTGCCTAATGAACAACCCAGATTGACTAGAAATTACAATACTTTTACAAGGCAATTTTACATATGTTTTTAGCTTCGGGGTCACTGCCCCCGAAACCCCTCATCAAGGGGGGCTCCATAAACTCGCAGTCGCCCCCCCTGGACCCCCCAGGCAGTGTACAATTACAGTCAACATTTAGGCCCCATTAAGTTACAAGGGTCTAACGCTGTGATACAAAATAAACAAGATAATCAAGCTCCACACCCAACATGGGACTTCTTTTTAGGAGACACAAAATGTACTTCATCAGCATTAATCATTTGTCTAATGTATTATAAATAAAAAATCCTCATTGGGATGAATTGTGGCAATTTGTAAGGGGGAATATCACAGCCATAAATTCTTATTTATGTGTAATTTTGATAGAGATACCAATCTCCTGTTCTGGATTGATCTGATAGCTGCAACACTTTTCTGATTTCTTCACTGATCCTGGGCTCTATAGTACTGTTTAATAAACTGAGTTCTGGATGTATAAAAAATTCAATAAATTGCTTATATGAATATTCCTTTTGTTCCTTCATCACTAATGAATTCCATACAATAATTGATTGTTGATTTCCTTCTTCATCCAATTTCTGTAATGAAAACTTCAATTTGTCTCCCTGAGAATATAAAAATAAATAAAATAACACAGAGGCATATTTGAATACTTGTTCAGTTGAGAACCTAACAAAGTACTCATGAATGGAATCTACAATGAATTGACTGAAATTGAATATGATAGAGGGTTTGTAATCTGTGGAGAAAATGGACATGAATCCTATGATGGCTTCATCTACCCATTGGTCTGAGTAATAACTAATAAGGTAAGAGATAAATGTGTTTATTTTTTTGGCTCTTTCTGTTGGTCAAGGTTGTCATTGATGTCAATATGGAATTAACCGAGATGTCAATATTCTTGAGATGTCTGGTTCAAGATGATGATGTCATGCCATCAATGAAGATGTAAAATCAAGAAGAAGTCAAACCACTAATGAAAGAAGCCCTAAGAAGTTCTTGATCTAATGTGGCATGCACTTGATGATCTAGAACTTAACCCTTGATGTTATATTATGATGTCATACACTTTGATACTTGATGATGACGTATGATGATCATGGTTGGAGATCATTTGAGGGTTGGAAGACTATTTTGGAGTTCTCCTTATAATGCTGCACTATAACATATCATTGCACCATTATGTGATGACATGGGTGATGCACTCATTGATGGGCATTACCATGATGATGTGGATGTCCTACATGTTCCTATGATGATGAAGAATCCAAATAATGGAGAAGATAAACAAAGGAGAAACCAAACAAAGAAGCCATACTGTCCTAATCATCTTCTGCACTAAAGATTTCAAAAGCAGTCACAAAGAAAAATAATTTTGGATAGCTTGGAGGCATCCTTTCCAAATGAATCCTACACCATCTTAAAGAGGAATTTTTTCTCTTTCTAGCGAGCCCTTACTTGCCCTCAAACTCCCAATATTTTGTGAGAAATTGAATTTTTAAGTTGAAAAATATATATTTTTTGCCTATCTGACTTGAGCCGACTTGTGTATGCTCATACTCTTTCACCCAACCGACGTGTCTATTCATCATAGGTCAAAACCTGTATAAATAAGACGTCAAACACTCCATTTTTATCATCAATTCGGTGCAAATTTTAGAGAACATTTTCTATGAAGATAAGAACTCAGAGCATAACGCAGTAAGTTCACAAGGAGGCCGAGGAGGAAGTATTTATGTTTGGGTTACCTCTCTAAAAAATATCAGACCTGGAAATAAGTCCTAAAACCTTACATTGGCAGCCACCTATTCTGGATCTATGGAGGGACTACAACTTATGGTAGTCTTGTGGAGAACAAGCTTAGATTGTTGAACAGATTGGGAAAACTTATGAACAATCCTATATATACTTATATATACCTAAAACTATAAGATCAGACCCACTCGGACAATATTTGTGTTGAACAAAACTTGTTGTTGGGAGGAACTCGGATAATGATGTACCTTTGCAGCCTCAGATTTCAGACCTTTACCTGTTGTAGCCTTTGTTGGGAGCTTAAACCTATAGTCTTTTGGAGAATTGAAATATCTCAAATCTGTGATTGAAGGATAGGAGCTATAGCAATTTGGAGAGGCCCGACAAGTATGTGGACAAACACCCATGAGGTTTAAATATGTAAGATAGTCTATTGTGTAGACTGCAAAGTTATGTATTATGGTGACACCAATTGATTTGGGTTTGAGGCCATTACCAAGTAACAGTAGTAGACTTTTGAACAAATTGGGTTGAGCTATTTTTTTTTTGTGACACTTTAGAAGTCTTGATTCAAGAAACATTGACATCAACATCTTGAAGACACCTAAAAGACATATTCGATACCATTACTTATATTTTTGAAGCTACATTAATATCACACTTTGAAGAGCTATCTAGAAGGCCTTAGATTGAGCAACTATTGGAGGAATCTAGTGATAATTTCATTAAAGTCTATTGGAGCTGCTTAAGAGAATTGAAGTATCGAAGACTTATTTGGAGAGAAATTTTAAAGGACCTTCACAACAACTTGGAAAGTCTTGGGGCAACTTATTGAAGACCTTGAAGCATCCTTGAAGAAATTTTGGAAGAGCATTTGAAACAGTTGAAGCTTTGTGAAGACATACCTTGGAGCTGTCATTTTGAAGGTACACGTGGAAACATGTTTTTTTTTTGAAGCCCTCATGGAGTAAGCTTGGAGAAATTGTTTGGGTACCATGAAGAGCTGTGGTGACACCTTCATGTGAAGAACAAGGTTGGCATTGATGAAGTGACGTGAAGACTACGTGAAGGCATTGTTGAAGATTGTCAGGGCTCATTGAAGAAGAATTTGGGAGCCGTGAAGAATAACCAAAGATATTTTGACGAAGTGAAGTTGCCAGTTGGAGCCTCATTGAAAAAAGGCCGGTACCTTGGAAGATAGGGTTGGAGCCCTAGAGGATTGAAGTCCTCAAGAAACCAGGTCGAAGCCTGTACCAGAGATAGGGTTGGAGCCCTATAGTTTGGTGCCTCAAATTGACAAGGTTGGAGCCTTAGAAAGACCAAGTCAGCGCCTGGCACAATATAGGTTGGAGCCTGGAATATTGGAGTCTTCATCTAGGGTTGGAACCCTATATCATTATCGTACTTTACTAATTGTAAAGAAGAAATTAATAGAATTATCTATTCCATCATTGTTCATTTTGTGTTCTAAATATAAGTAATCTAACTGGTAAAATTAACAATTGAAAAGAAATACTGATTCACCCCCCTCTCAGTATTTCCAACACTTTCAGGGAAAATGGATGATGGAAAACGAGGATTTTTCTTGGGTAATGGGGTGTTTTCAGCCATAAATAGCTTAAAGGTTTGAGCTCTTTTTTCAAAATCCAATTTCTGATATATTTTAATTCAATTTTCTTGAGAAAATGGAGTGGAATTCTCTGTGATGTTGTCTTGCATCATTTTTTCTATGGTTTGGGCAGTTATAGCTACTAAAATCTCTCCCGTAGGAGCGATAATATCTCTTTGGTTGGGTATATACAAGGCTTGGCATTTTCTGACAAATTATGGGGCATTATGGGTGTGATGAAAGATATAATATGGCAATTTTGAATCCCACGACCTTATATCATCATATTTATCAAGAAATTTATCTTCTAACCAACAATACATTTCAAACAAATCAAACTCACAGATGGTTTCATGAATCTTATTGTCTTTGTCTGCTAATGGTATATGATGGAAGTAAATTGGAGGATGAAGTATCATACTTACTGGTTCTTCTGGTCCTTTGTTATTTGGAGGCATGATTGAATCTGTTTGAATGACGGAAGAAATAATTTCCGATGGAAAAAAAAAGGTCAGGACTCAGAGAAAGTTCTATAACTCGGAAAAATGTCGACAGCTAAAAGATTATTTAAAACAGTGATCATATTACCTTGAATAGTGGTCAAACTTCTTTTCTGGATTTTTGGTGATATACAGAGTAGAGTGAATGGAATTGAAGGTTTAAACAGATTGTTTAGTGATGATTTATAAACAATTTGGTTTAATTCTTGTTGAGAAGGGCGTAGGTACGTTAGCCTAATGGTTAGGATTGAATTTATTGGCTAACATTATAGGAAGGCGAGAATTTATTTGATTGGACAGTAGCATAATCCATGTGTCATGACATAATTGGCAAGTGGGATAGTGGTTTCATCCGACGAATAATTGGGATTTTGGAGGGGTACATTGGCGGTAACAGTTTTATGAGGGGGGTGAGAAATATTGTGCATTTTCCACGTAGCTGTGGGGTCAGGTTAAGAAACCACCCTTTTCAGAACCCCCCCCCCCCCCCACCAAACGTTAAGTTTTGGATGATGAAGAGGGGGGTGTGAAGTCATATGCAAGTCGTTGTATTTTATTGTGATGCGATGGATGAATGGTAAGATGAAAGGTAGTTAATGTATGGCGGAGTTTAATGAATGGTGGGGTAGGGGAATAGTGAATGTGATGTGACATGGATGATTGACGAGTAGGGTTATGTAACGTGTCATATGGGTAGTGGAGGATGACACATAGGATAAATCCTATGGTCTTTGAGAATGATTTTTCAACTTTTATTTAAGAAAAAACATTCATAAACATGTGATTTAAAAAAAAAATTCTTGGCTTCACCTTTCTTTGAGATTACAACAACATAATATGAGTTTTCTATGAAATATAAAGTTTTAATTGGATTGGAAAAACAAGCTCTCTCCTTCAATAGATTTTTATGAATGAAATGGAGGATTCACTGCATTATTTTAGTGAAAATATTAAAGTTTTCCATGAGTAGTTTTGATCCTAGGCTTGACCTATATGAGATGGAGTGACCTGACTCTAGAACTCTAAATGATGATGAAATGATGTGAACAAGCAGCAATCAAGATGAGACTTTTTCAGTGACCAAAATTATTGCATAAACTAACTGAAAAGAAAAAAATAATTGACTAATGACCTAATGGAAAACTCTCAAAAGAGATATTTTTGATCCATGATAAACTGACTCTAACATTGGCTCCAGCTGGGGATGGCAGCTCCTTGAGGAGGTGTCAAGAACACCATAGATCAAGCAGCCTTACCATTGGGCTATGGTATCAACTAGACTATGAAAAACTTTAAATAGACTGAAAAATATTGAATTAGAAAATACTGACTTGATTGTGACTCAATAACTGACTAAAACCTATGAACTTTAAAAGAAAAGAAGAGTTGTTGTAGGAGTCTTATGGCCTTCTCCTTAGGCTTCAAAGTTTCTACAAAAATTGTCGTGTTCTCTTGGATATCAAATGTAAATTGGTATATAAAATTACAATGAATTTCTTCCTTAATATTTCAAGAAATATAATGTTTTAAAAACCTACCATTGATAGGCCCTCCCAGCACTTCTTGCCCTTCAATATCTTCTAGTAAAAATTCCTTTTTTCCTCTGAATGTTATGATCCTGTAAGGTCCTTTCCATAGCTTGTCAAATTTCCCATGCTTTCCATTATCTTCATTTCTGGCATCCCATCTTAGAACAATATCTCCAATCTTCAAGTCATCTTCCTTTGTTTTTCTGTCAAAAATCCTTTTAATTTTGTCATGCAGCTTTGAATTATTGCTGAAAACTTCATCTCTTGATTGTTGCAAATGTATCATTTGACTGATCCTTATCTGAATGGCATTAGGCTCATTGTCAACCTAGTGCAAAATCTTCATTACTAGAACAGCCAAAGAAGAAGGGAAAACATTGTCAATTTCATAAACAAGCTGAAATGGAGACATGTTAATTGATCTTTTTGTGCTCCCTCTATCAACCCTCAGAGCAGTTGTAAGCTTCTTGTGCCAATTCCTTTTATTTTCCTGTATCATCTTCTTGATAATATTCACCAAAGACTTATTATATGATTCTGCAAGTCCATTTCCCTGAGGATAATATGCAGTATAATGACCAAGTCTAATGTGATATTTATCAAAAAAATCAATCATCTTCTTCAATTTGAAAGCAGCTGCATTATCAATGATAATCTTGTATGGACAGCCAAATCAAGACAGTATACTATTTTCAAGAAACTAAATGATAACAGAATCAGTTTCTTGCCTAGTGGGGATAGCCTCAATCCATTTAGTAAAATAATTTGTAGCAATGAGAATCCATTTGTGTTGAGTTGGAGATGGAGGATGAATTTCACCAATAAATTCAAGTCCCCATTGCTGAAATGGTGCTTGGACTTCAATTGGTTTAAGAGGCAAAGGTAAAAGTTTCCTTTTTCTTTGAAATATTTGACACTCATGACAACTATTGATTGTTTTGTAAACATCAAAAAATAATTTGGGCCAATAAAAACACGCTCTAAAAATTTTTTTTGTTGTGGTTTTCCAATAAATATGACCTCCAAAATCACCCTTATGGAAATCTGTCATGACTTTCTCAACTTCACCTTCAACTAAACAGTTCAGTAATATTCCACCAAGATCTTTCCAGTATGGGACACCATCCAGAATACAGTATTTCAATGCTTTTAACTTCAATGATCTTTCTTTACTACTTGGCATGCCAGGAGGAGGATTCATATGTTTGCAGAATATATAAAATATCATCATACCAAGGAGATAAATAAAATATTTCAACTATCTCAGGTAATGTTTCAGCAATTTGTTCATCAAAGAGTGTAGCAATGAAGTTTATGTCTAAGGCATGAAGAATAGATTATGCCAGGAGCTTTTCTAGGCCTTTTCCTTTGATTAATTTTTTTGGTTTAATCTCCAAATCCTACTCTATCAAGGAAGCAATCCACTTACCCCTACGACCTTCTGGATCATTATGTGTGAGCACTTCTTTAACAACAGCATTTGGCACATAAGCAATGACATGGGAATGTAAAATGTACACTCTGAAATCCTTCAATGATTTGACTAATGATAAAGCTTGTTTCTCAATGATATTGTACTTTAATGTATCATCTCTTATTGTTCTACTAAAGAAAGCAATGGGTTGTTCTGTATTTTGATATTTCTTTTGCATTAAAACAACAAGAAGTGTATGCTCTGAAACAAATGAAAAAAATTATAAAATCAAGTGTATAGTCTGGGCTAATGAGAATGGGAGCATAAGATAGAGCTAACTTGACTTGATTAAATGAATTCTTCACTTCCTTAGACCATTTTACTTCAGTATATTTCTTCAACATGTTAGTAATCTGCCTCATATTTTCAACAAGATTAGGAACAAATCTTACCAGAAAAATGATTTTACCATTGAAAGATTGAATGTAATTTTTTCTCCTAGGATAATCTAACTTCTGAATTGCTTCAATCCTTTAAGGGTCTACTTTTACGCCACCTTTAGATATAACATGTCCCAGCAGTTTACCTTCTTCCATTGTAAAAAGGCTCTTCTTTGGATTTAATTAAATACCAAACTTTCTGCATCTTTGAAAAACTGTCTTTAAATGCTACAAAGGGTGCTCATATTTCTTTGAGAAAACAGTGATATCATCAAGGTAAATAACCAAAAATAGATATTTTTCATTGGCAAAAGAAATATGCAATGCTCTTTGAAAAGTTTCCCCTGCATTTTTCAAACCAAAAAGCATTTTCGCGTACATGAAAGTACCCCAAGGTGTGGTGAAAGCTTTCTTTTCTTGATCATCTGGGTGAACAAGAATCTGATTATAACCTGAGTATCCATCTAACAAAGAAATTATAGATGATCCAACTACCCTTTGCAGAATGTAGTCCATTTTTGGTATTGGATAATTATCTTTTAGTGATACTTTGTTCAAATTTCGAAAATCAATGCGTAATCAAATTTCTCTTGTCTTCTTTCTCACAGGTACTAGATTGGATATCCAGTTTGAGAAGCGGATAGGAACAGTTATTCCAATAGTGAATAATTTGTTTACTTCCTTCTGAATAGAAGGAAAAAATTTGGGATTCAGCCTTCTAAGCTTCAAGAGAAATGGTTTTTGATCTGGCTTCAAAGGAATAGTGTGTTGAATAATTATTTTATCATAGACCTTCAAATCTGAATATTCCCAAGAAAATACATCTGAAAATTGAGACATAAGTACTGCATACTTAGCTTTCATTTCTAGACTCAAGGATTTTGAAATCTGCACTATCTTTGGCTTTTCTAAAGTGCCAAGATTTAGATCTTCCACTCCCACTTATGTTGGTGACATAGTAGGATTTCTTGCAACATCATCTTGGTCAAAAAGTTCTTCCAAAGGTACCAAACCTCTTGGAATAGAATTTTCCTTAAGCTGTAGCACTTGCATCTCTGTAGCATGAATTTATTGGTCATCTATTTGGGAATTGATGAATACTTCTTCTATTTGTAAGAAGTTATTTATTTTCCCATCATTTTGAAACACTTGCCAATATTGAACATTGTCAGGGACAGCAGGGTGATGTTTGACATTTATTTCATATTTTATGTTTGGATACAGTGGAATTTTGAACATACTAGTAGAACTGGCAAGAGAATCAACAATAACATTGTTGTTTCTAGGAATTAATGACAGAGTATATTCAGGAAATGTTTTTAGAATATCTAGGACTACATTTCGATAAGCTCTCATTATGGTATTTTTGGCCTGGTACTCTCCTTTGACTTGCTTGATAACTAACTCGGAGTCGCCATATATAGAAATTTTCTTTGCACCAAGCTTTTTTTTTAAATTTAGGCCAACAATCAAAGCTTCATATTCAGCTTCATTATTTGTGCAATTAAATGCTAATTTTTAGGAATACATTCTAATATTTGGAGGGATGTCCAATGATTGATTTGTTGGAAATGTTGTCATTGATGGCAAAGGAGAAAGCAGAAGCAAAGGAGAAGACAACAGAGAAGAACAGAGGGAGAGTATATTTACAGAGACAGGGCAGCAAAAAGAGAAGCAAGCAACGCAAAGAAGACAGCATAGATGGAAAAGGAGACAGGTGGAAGAAGATTGTTGAAATGAAATGGTCAAGCAGCAGAGGCTAAGGAAAATATAGTGACAGAAGTGCAAATTTGGCAGAGCAGCAGAAATACAGTGACAGGATATGTACAAAGGCAGAGATGAAACAGTCGAGCAACAGAGGTAGAGGCAGAGCCGTTAACAAACCAACAGTGAAATGATTGCAGGAGATGTGGAATCGTGTAGAAAGGAAGAAACCGAGGCTCTGTGTATAACGGGAATAAACCTTATGGTAGCGTTGGTAGTATTGTATTAACATAACATTGAAACAGGGTTCATATATAACAAAGTGATGAAGAAAGGTATATAACGACAACAAGAAGGGTTTTTATATAAGCTGAACAGAGCTTATACCAATTTTTATATAACGAAGACGCTACATCCCTTATGGAATGGAACCTTGACTATAAGCGGAACCCTGAACATAAACAGTAAAACCGGAGGGGCACAAAACCAGTGGGTTTGCACAAGAATTGAAGTGGTAAGCTGTATTACCAAAATGAATGCAATATATGTCATTGAAGGACATGTGTCCTCAGGCGGTTTTGTAAAACAAACTTTTTCACGTTATTTTGGAGGATTATGCAGTGAGCGTTTAAGTTGCGCGATATTGCGCATCGTCCGTTGGATCATAGGAGTCGATGCGATAAACTGTTAGTTGTTGGATGCAAGAGGTGTGTTAATGGAGGTGGGCCCCAGGAACCTGTGTATGTTAAAACATGTATCGAGTTTGATATTCATTGGAATGTTGGATATATATTAAAGTTGAGTGCACATATAGAAATGGGTTATGTGCGGATTATTTATGTGTTGCAAGTTAATACATTGTGATATGTCGAGGGTTAAAACCATGGTCGAAGATTGACTTAGGCTTATGTATATATATGATTCAAAGGGTGCTGTCAATTGGAACGTACTAAAAATGCAGAGTGTATCAAACATATGTGGGCTCCATGGAATGGTTGTGTATTAAAATGTCGCGATGGGTTTAGTTATAAGCTGATAGTGCGGTGGTGGCATATATACAAATGCACAAGTAATGCGCCAACCAAAATTTGTACTTTGGACTCATAATATATCATACGAAGGGTAAGCCTAGAACATATATATATATATATATATAAGTCTAAGTTAGAAACATACATGAGGGTAGAGCTCCTTTGGGTTATTGAACTATTAAAGGTTGACTTCATACAGTATGTTGAAAATGAGTTGGTATGCAGATATATAAGGTGGATGACCAAAAACCTTATGTAAATGCTTGCATATAAACCAAAGTTAATACGCAAGCGGGACCCCACATAAAATTTCAAGAATCATTACCCCAGCTGGAGGATACATTAAAGACCAAAGCGGAAAAGTATACATATATACCTATATGCAGCGCTTTATATATGGGTAGTGCCTTTTAAACAAAGGGTCAAAGTATATATGTATATATATACATATATGTGAAGTGATACATCGCATTAGCATTTCAAAATGAACAGTAATTGATCGCATCGGAGAAGGAGCATAGCATCGGTACATTTAAATGAAAATTGCGATTGCGATCAATCGCAATTGGAAGTAGTCGAGGAGTGATACATCGCATCAGAAAGTTTGGCGAGTGGGCCTGTAAGGGCATTTTATGTATTAACATGATCTCTTATCATTATATTGCCAGAAGTTACATAAGTTATATAACACGACAGTGCATATATTTAAAAACGTCTTATTATTATTATGCCGATAATTGATTCGCATGATATAAAAGGTGCAGTTTCATACATACAGGAGTTACGCAATAGCTATAAACAGAAAGGCATACAGAGGAGAAAAAGGGACAAACACAGTCGCAGAAAAGACAAAGCGCAGTGAATCAAGAGGTTAAATGAGTGAGCTGGAGCTCTCATTGTAATTAAATGTAAATTTTTTTAATTGATTTATATTGTTTGTGATGCATTGGCAAGTCTTCGGAGGAGAACAAATATCCCACTGTAATGTTAAAATTAGTTCATACAGTTATATTTTTCTGAGTGAGCTGGAAAAGAAATGAGAAGGCAGAAGACTGAGAGGTATGGCTATTCATTTCAAATTCCCTGAGGAATACAGATAGTCATAAGAAAATATCTATAAATAATATCATCTTGATATGCATAGAGTGGTTAGAGAGAGTGGGTATAGAGAATGCAGAGTATGGAAACCTGAGACAGAGAAGATAAGGAAGAGAGAAGCAGAAAGAGATGCTGCAGAACAGAGCTGATATCTGAGGTAAATCAACAAACTATTCTTTTGATAAATTGAGGAATTTGGAGCTTCCCTATCAAGTTGTAGCTTGATAGATGTCAATTGTAGCTGACTGAGGTTGGAGCCTCCTGTAGGTTGGTGCCTGCAGAAAATTGAAGGGAGTTGGAGTTTCCTTGCAAGTAGTAGTTTGCAGAATTGAGGTTGGAACCTCCTGTAGGTTGGTGCCTACAGAAAAATAGTGGTGAGAGGGAGTTGGAGCTTGCCTTTGCATCACAACAATAGTAATATGTGGTTTTCTCCCTTTATGGGTTTCCACTTATATCTGTTGTCTCTATCTGTGTTACCTGTGTGCTGACATGATTTACCAAATCTGCTTAATTTTTGCTGCTCTCATAATAAGTTTGATGTCACATTAATTTAATACTTGCTGCAACATATTAAGACTGTTCATATATTAAGGTTGGTTATAAAAGTAAGTTGTAAATAAGTTGATGAAAAATTTAAAAAGCTCATGTATGTGTTAAACTGATTCACCCCCCTCTCAGTTTAACTAAGAATTCAACAATTGGTATCAGATCCAAGTTCCTTTTGTACTAGTTTAACCACTGAAAGGAGATCCTAGGCCCCATGATGGCTAGTTAAGAAGGAAGCTCAACCAATAAGGCTCCTTTCTTCACTAGTGCTAATTATGCCTTCTGGAAAATCAAAATGAGAGCATACATAATGTCTCTAGGAATAGAGGTATGGGCTGCTGTAGAATTTGGATATGCCCCAAAGGCAAATGACCCAGAGAGAGAAGCTAAACAAGAATTTGTAGCAAATGCAAAGGCCATGAATGCAATCTTAAGTGGACTTTGTGAGGCTGAATTTATCAAAATAATGCACAGTAATACTGCCAAAGATATGTGGGATACTCTAGAGAATATCCATGAGGGAAATAAAAAGGTAAAGACTGCCAAACTTGAAGTATATAGAACTCAGTTTAAAATTTAAAAATGAACGATGATGAAGATGTTGGCAGCTTCTTCTTAAGAGTTGCAAAAATTGTTAACAATATGAAAGATCTTGGAGAAACCATACCAGAAAGTGTAATTGTACAAAATATTCTAAGATATCTTCCACCCAGTTTTAACCCCAAGGTGTCTGCAATAGAAGAAATAGCTGATTGGGAAACCTTGACTATGAACTAGTTACTTGGAAATCTAACAGCCTATGAGATGAGACTCCCACAGAAGAAGCCAAGTACGAGGGAGGCAGCTTTTAAAACAGAAAAGAAGAAAGAAGAAAAGGAAGATATATGTTCTTCCTCTGATGAAGAAGAGGCTAAATTTGTCAAGAAACTGGATAGAGGCTCAGGTAAATACAAAGTTAAACTTCCTTTCAAATGCTTTAACTGTGGAATAATTGGACACTATGCTGCTAAGTGTCCTCACAAGAAAGTAAGGAATCAGGCTCAAGAATCAGGGAAAAATACATCAAATAACTGGTAGAAAGGAAAGAAATGTAGTATAAAATCCTTCTATGCTCAACAAGATAGCAGTGCATCTGGATACTCAGATAAACCCTCAAGTGAAGAAGGAACCTCTGAATTTTTATTGATGGCCATAGAAGAACTTGAAGGACTCCTGCTAGAAGATGAAGAAGAATAAGGTGAAGTCGACCTTGAGGGGGAGCTAAGAAGTGCCCTGGAGGAGATTGATAGACTCAAACTGAAGTGCAGAAAACAAAAGGACATTCTCCTCAAGTATGTACGAGAAGAACAGAACTCAGAAGTCCTCATGCGCTAAAGATAGAGCTTGAAGAAGCCAAGAAGATAGAAGACATGTTACTTAAGCAAATCAAGGAGAAAACTCAGGAACAAGAGAAGTTGGAAGAAGAAGTAGTATGTCTCAGGAAGAAATTAGAAAATTCTCAAAGGAAAGTGGCTATAAATTCTTCTCAAACAACAAGCTCTGGTAAGTTGAATGAGATTCTGGATGCTCAAAGATCTCCTACGATAAAAACTAGAATAGGCTATGAAGGAGAATCAAGTAAAAGCAAAGAAAAAGAAAACAGAGATATTATTTTTGTAAAAGCAAAGAATGCTGATGAAGCAGCTCAAATAATTCCTACAAAAGAAGAAACATGTAAGGAGGGAGACAAAACCCAGAAGAAACCTCTAATAACAAAGAATGAAAGAAACACTCAGACAATAGAAAAAGAATCATATACCCCTGAGTATGTCAAATTTGGAAGCCATCAAAGGAGATTCTTCCCTCCTATGAAAAATGCCACCTGTTATGTCTGCCACAAGCTGGGACACATTGTTGCATACTGTCATGCAAGGAGGAGTAATTCAAACCAGCTAAAGATGCAAACAGTGAAGAGACTGTCTCAAGCAAACAAATGGAGAAGACAACCTTACATCAGGTATGCAAATAGTTGCTATGGTTACTATTTTTATTGTAAGGAATTTGGCCATAAAATAATTGAGTGCAGAAAATATGGACAAATATTGATGTTCAACACCTCAAGGAGGTTTATGAATCAAAGAAATTTTTCCCATACTCACAATTCTGTAAAAATTATGATCAAATGTTGTGTATGCAACAAAATTGGACATATGCCTTCCAAATTTCCTCTAAGAGGATGTGATTCATCATCTCACAAAAAATACCAAACAAAAGGATGCTTCCAGTGGAAAAAGAAGGTGAATAAGTGTGACCTGGCTCTAACTACTCAAGACCTGAAAAGCCAATGGTATCTGGACAGTGGCTGCTCAAAACATATGACTGGAGACAGAAGCAAATTTATAACTTTTGATGAAAAGAAAACTAGTAATGTTACTTTTGGCAATGATAAATCAGGAAAAATCAAGGGAAAGGGCTTAGTTAGCTTAGATAATGGTAGAGGTAAGGCCCAAGATGTACTATTTGTAGATGGGTTGAAAGAAAATTTTTTGAGTGTTAGTCAAATGTGTGATAAAGGTTGTGAATTTCTTTTCAGAGCACAAGACTGTGAAGTCAGATCAAGCACAACAGGAAAGACTTTGCTCAAAGGTGTTCAAACAGAGAGTAATGTTTACATAGTGAAAGAGGAAGATGAAGCATGCCATCTTAGCAAACTTGAGGAGTCATGGTTATGGCATAAGAGGTTGGGACATCTCAGCTTTGATCATATCATCAGACTGAGCAAGAAGAAAGTTGTTAGAGACATGCCAGAAATAAAAAGGCCTTCCAATACCATATGCTAAATCTTGTCAATTGGGCAAACAGACCCACACGTCATTCAAGGCTAAAGATGAGTTATCAACAAGAAGACCACTCCAGATTCTACACATGGACCTGTGTGGACCTGCAAGAACTAAAACACCAAGTGGAGAATCCTACTTCATGCTGATAATAGATGATTTCTCCAGAATGACATCAGTTGCATTTCTTAAGAATAAATCGGAAGCTCTGGAGAAATTCAAAATATTTAAAGCTTTAGCAGAAAATCAAACAGGATGCAAGCTAAAATGCATCAAATCAGACAAAGGAGGTGAGTTCAAAGATTATGACTTTGCAGACCTATGCAATGAACATGGGATAAAGCAACAATTTACTATTACAGAGACACCTCAGCAGCATGGAGTAGCAGAGAGACAAAACAGGTATGTACAACAAATTTCCAGAGCCATGATGCAAGGGAGTAATATTCCTCAAACCTTCTGGGCAGAAGCAGTACACACAGCCATGCATATCCTTAACAAAGCTCATTTAAGGCCAAGCAGTGACAAGACTCCCTATGAACTATGGCATGGTAAACCAACTTAAATCAAGCACTTTAGAATCTTTGGAAGCAAGTGTTACATAAAGAATAATGATGAAAATCTTGGGAAATTTTATGCAAGAGCAGATGAAGGGATATTTCTAGGATATGCATCCAAAAGTAAAGGGTATAGGTGCTACAACAAGACTCTTAGAAAAATATTAGAAAGCATTGACGTGAGATTTGATGAAGAACTTCCAAACAATACAAGAGGTACAGACTGCAGCAGTCCATCAGACAACCATGTATAAGAAAACCAAGATGATGATGAAAAAAGAAAGACAACAAAAGATGTTGAACTGAGATCGAAAGCCCCCTCAAGATACACTCAGAAGAACCATCCAGAAGATCAGATCATTGGAGACAGGAGAGTAGGGGTCCAGACAAGAAGGCAACTAATTGAACAGACAGAAGAGGTATACATAGCCATGTTATCACAAATAGAGCCAAAGAAGTTTGAAGAAGCCAGCAAGGACAAGTATTGGGTGAATGCTATGAATGAAGAATTGGACCAAATTGAGAAGAACAATACCTGGGAATTAGTCCCTAGACCCACTAAGAAAAAATTCATAGGCTCAAAATGGGTATTCAAAAATAAAATGAATGAGCAAGGACAGGTAATCAGGAATAAAGCCAGACTTTTTTGCAAAGGATATTCACAAATCGAAGGACTTGATTACGAGGAAACATTTGCCCCTGTAGCCAGAATGGAAGCTATCAGAATGTTTCTGGCCTTTGCATGCTACCAAGACTTCAAGGTATATCAAATGGATGTGAAATCTGCATTTCTGAATGGAGATCTAGAAGAAGAACTCTACATGGAACAACCAGAAGGCTTCTCATTAACAGACAAAGAAGACTATGTATGGAGACTAAAGAAGGCTCTATATGGACTAAAACAAGCTCCTCATGCTTGGTACTCAAGGCTGGATAAATACTTGAAAAAACAAGGCTTTAAGAGAGGAGGAGTAGACAGCAATCTATACATAAAAGCCCATGAAAATGAACTCCTGATTGTTGTAGTATATGTTGATGACATTATGTTTGGAAGCAACAGAGATGAGCTAGCAAAAGGGTTTGCTAAGGAGATGAAATCAGAGTTTGAGATGTCTATGATTGGAGAGCTCAGTTTCTATTTAGGACTTCAAATTCAGCAAAAGAACACAGGTACATTCATATCACAGGAAAAATACTTAAAAGAAATGTTGAAAAAGTTCAAAATGGAAGACTGCAAACCTGTGTCAACTCCCATGATCACAGGATGCAAGCTATGTGCTGATGATGGATCTACTGATATAGATCAAAGACTCTATAGATCCATGATAGGAATTATGTTGTACCTGATAGCATCAAGACCAAACATCATGCTAGCAGTAGTACTTGTGGCCAGATATCAAGCAGCACCTAAACAAAATCACCTTCTAGCAGTCAAAAGAATATTCAGATATCTACAAGGAACTGCACAGTATGGACTTTGGTATCCAAAAGGCAAAAGCTTCACTTTGACAGCATACACAAATGCAGATTTGGCCAGCTGTGTGGATTACAGGAAAAGCACAAGTGGAGGTGCATTCTATCTAGGAGAAAGTCTGGTGGCATGGCTAAGCAAGAAACAAACATCTATTTCTCTATCTACAGCAGAAGCAGAATACATAGCAGCAGCAGCATGTTGTACACAAGTCATGTGGATGAAGAAAACCCTCCAAGACATGAAGGTAAGCATTGATGAACCTATCTCAATCAAATGTGATAATACAAGTGCTATAAGCATATCAAAAAATCTTGTGCTTCATTCAAAAACTAAACATATCCCAATCAAGTATCATTTTCTTCGAGAACAAGTAGCTCAGAAGGTAGCAAAGCTGGAGTATGTGCCAACAAAAGAACAGATAGCAGATATATTTACCAAACCACTTGCTAGAGAACCATTTGAATATTTGAGAGATAGACTAGGGGTAGTATCCGTAGATGCTACTCTCTGATATGAAGAGAAAGCATACTTTCAGGGGGAGAACAAAAACGAAAATATCATTCCAGGGGGAGGTCAGTTAGCATGAAACAGATCCTCAAGATAATTGCAACATGGGTGAGAGTTAATAGCACATTAAAAAATGAACAACCCCTTTCCATTGATGTCAAAGGGGGAGGAAGAGCAAGCAACAGAAGAAATGGTCCTAAAAGGAAAACAGAGGAAGTGTATTGCCATCAATGCCAAAAGGGGAGACTGTTGGAAATGTTGTCATTGATGGAAAAGGAGAAAGCAGAAGCAAAGGAGAAGACAACAGAGAAGAACAAAGGGAGAGTATATTTACAGAGACAGGGCAGCAAAAAGAGAAGCATGCAGTTCAAACGAGACAACATAGATGGCAAAGGAGACAGGCGGAAGAAGATTGTTGAAATGAAACGGTTGAGCAGCAGAGGCTAAGGAAAATACAGTGACAGAAGTGCAAATTTGGCAGAGCAGTAGAAATAGAGTGACAGGATATGTACAGAGGCAAATATGAAACAGTCGAGCAGCAGAGGCAGAGGCAGAGCCGTTAACAAACCAACAGTGAAAAGATTGCAGGAGATGCGGAATCGTGCAGAAAGGAAGGAACCGAGGCTCTGTGTATAACGGGAATAAACCTTATGGTAGCGTTGGTAGTGTTGTATTAACATAACATTGAAACAGGGTTCATATATAACAAAGTGTTGAAGAAAGGTATATAACGATAACAAGAAGGGTTTTTATATAAGTTGAATAGAGCTTATACGAATTTGTATATAACGAAGACGCGACATCCTTTATGGAACAGAACCTTGACTATAAGCGGAACCCCGAACATAAACAGTAAAACTGGAGGGGCACAAAACTAGTGGGTTCGCGCGAGAATTGAAGTGGTAAGCTGTATTACCAAAATGAACGCGATATATGCCATTGAAGGACATGTTTCCTCAGGCGGTTTTGTAAAACAACTTTTTTCGCGTGATTTTGGAGGATTATGCAGTGAGCGTTTAAGTTGCGCAATATTGCGCATCCTCCGTTGGATCATAGGAGTCGATGCGATAAACTGTCAGTCGTTTGATGCAAGAGGTGTGTTAATGGAGGTGGGCCCCAGGAACCTGTGTATGTTAAAACATGTATCGAGTTTGATATTCATTGGAATGTTGGATATATATTAAATTTGAGTGCACATATAGAAATGGGTTATGTGCAAATTATTTATGTGTTGCAAGTTAATACATTGTGATATGCCGAGGGTTAAAGCCATGGTCGAAGATTGACTTAGGCTTATGTATATATATGATTCAAAGGGTTTTTTCATTTGGAACGTACTAAAAATGTAGAGTGTATCAAACACATGTGGGCTCCATGGAATGGTTGTGTATTAAAATTTCGTGATGGGTTTAGTTATAAGCTGATAGTGCGGTGATGGCATATATACAAATGCACAAGTAATGCGCCAACCAAAAGTTGTACTTTGGACTCATAATATATCATACGAAGGGTAAGCCTGGAACACACACACACACACACATATATATATAGTGGGTTGAACTTCACCAAGGTAAGAACCTTTGGGTTATTGAACTATTAAATGTTGACTTCATACATGTATGTTGAAAATGAGTTGGTATGCGGATATATAAGGTGGATGACCGAAAACCTTATGTAAATGCTTGCATATAAACCAAAGTTAATACGCAAGTGGGACCCCACATAAAATTCTGAGAATCATTACCCCAGTTGGAGGATACATTAAAGACCAAAGCGGCAAAGTATACATATATAACTATATGCAGCGCTTTATATATGGGTAGCGCCTTTTAAACAAAGGGTCAAAGTATATATGTATATATATACATATATGTGAAGTACTCTATAGCTCGGGCCTAATACAACCAAAGACTTAAACTGTGGGACCCTCACCAATCGCATCGAAGAAAAGTTGACAGCGGAACAGTTTAACAAAATATTGCAATTGAGATGAAAGTCCAGACCTGATGGGTTTATAAACCATGATTGATATGTGTTTGAGTTCCTGCATAACAGTGAATTATCGGAATCGGAGCATCGGAGCATCGAAACATCGGAACATCGGAGAATCTTAAATCAGTGAATAGTGATACATTGCATCGGCATTTCAAAATGAACAGTAATTGATCGCATCGGAGAAGGAGCGGAGCATCGGTACATTTAAATGGAAATTGCGATTGCGATCAATTGCAATCGAAAGTAGTCGAGGAGTGATACATCGCATCGAAAAGTTCGGCAAGTGGGCCCATAAGGGAATTTTATGTATTAACATGATCTCTTAGCATTATATCGCCGGAAGTTACATAAGTTATATAACACGGCAGTGCATATATTTAAAAACGTCTTATTATTATTATGCCGAGAATTGATTCACATGATATAAAAAGTGCAGTTTCATACATACAGGAGTTATGCAACAACTATAAACAGAAAGGCATATAGAGGGGAAAAAGGGACAAACACAGTCGCAGAAAATACAAAGCGCAGTGAATCAAGAGGCTGAATGAGTGAGCTGGAGCTCTCATTGTAATTAAATGTAAATGGTTTAATTGATTTATATTGTTTGTGATGCATTGGCAACTCTCTGGAGGAGAACAAATATCCCACTGTAATGTTAAAATTAGTACATACAATTATATTTTTCTGAGTGAGCTGGAAAAGAAATGAGAAGGCAGAAGACTGAGAGGTATGGCTATTCATTTCGAATTCCCTGAGGAATACAGATAGTCATAAGAAAATCTCTATAAATAATATCATCTTGATATGCATAAATTGGTTAGAGAGAGTGGGTATAGAGAATGCAGAGTATGGAAACCTGAGATAGAGAAGATAAGGAAGAGAGAAGCAAAAAAAGATGCTACAGAACAAAGCTGATATTTGAGGTAAATCAACAAACTATTCTTTTGATAAATTGAGGAAGTTGGAGCTTCCCTATCAAGTTGTAGCTTGATAGATGTCAGTTGTAGCTGACTGAGGTTGGAGCCTCCTGTAGGTTGGTGCCTGCAGAAAATTGAAGGGAGTTGGAGCTTCCTTGCAAGTAGTAGCTTGCAGAATTGAGGTTAGAGCCTCCTGTAGGTTGGTGCCTACAGAAAAACAGTGGTGAGAGGGAGTTGGAGCTTGCCTTTGCATCACAACAATAATAAGATGTGGTTTTCTCCCTTTATGGGTTTCCACTTATATCTGTTGTCTCTATCTATGTTACCTGTGTGCTGACATGATTTACCTGTGTGCTTAATGTTTGCTGCTCTCATAATAAGTTTGATGTCACATTAATTTAATACTTGCTGCAACATATTAAGACTGTTCATATATTAAGGTTGGTTATAAAAGTAAGTTGTAAATAAGTTGATGAAAATTTTAAAAAGCTCATGTATGTGTTAAACTGATTCACCCCCCTCTCAGTTTAACTAAGAATTCAACATGATTAATTGGGCCATGAATCCATATTGCAATGCCAGTACCTTATTTTCCCATAGCTCCATCAAAATCCATAATCCGGAGACTATTTTCTTCATTTGGAAGGTGCAAATTAAATGGTTGATTTTTGTTTCTGTTTGAGATACCTCTGCTGTATCCAAGATTTCTATTTTTTCTGTTGTTTTCTTATTTTCTTCTTGAGGAGATGTCTTCAATTCTAAACTATTTGGCAATATTTTACAAAATTCTGTCTTTGCCAATTCTAAAACAAAATTTAAATTTTCTGGATTTTCTGATTTTTCTTCAATCAAAAACTCTGAAGATGCTGAGAATTCTTCATTGAATAAGATGAAAGATTTCAAATTCGTATATACAACATGAATGGGATGATTGTTAGGCTTTTCACTGCTACTAATCACATACTTAATCTTGCTTTCTCTGTAAAGTTTCCTGAATTGTCCAAATATAGGAATTTTTGCATATGAAAATTCAAGTTGCAATGTTCCTCTAAGTTTTGCTCCCCATGATCTAGAAAGTAGCATTCCATAAATATGTGGGATGTCAACCACAACAACATCCATGAGGACATTCTTGGCTGGAATTTTTTCTAATGAGACCACTAAATCTTTGATAAGACCAAGACATTTCACCCTCCCTGAATCAAATGAATAGAGATCATGGTAAGGTCTTGCGATTTCTAGTCCTAATTTGTCCATAATGGCTTTAGGCATGAGGTTTTGTGATGCTCCAGAGTCAAGCATTGCATTATGAAGAATAAAATCATGGATTTTGAGGCTTAATTAAAAGGGAGGAACTTCACTATCTTCTGATTTTCCATCAACAGTAGGACCAAAAAGAAGCTCAAGATGGTCATCACTCAAGTTAACCATATCAGATGTCCGGTCAACTCTAAGAAACTTAGTAACTTGAAACTTGTATTGATTATTCTTCATTATCTCAGTCAGAGGAATAGAGACCTTCAATTTAGCAATTTCATTTTCAAGGGAAAATTGAGCAGGATGCTTATCTCACTCTTTCAGTGATGTGTCTTTCTTTTTAGGTAGTTATTTGGATGAAGAATATTTTTTCTGACCTCCTTATTTAACTTCTTGATATTTTATTTTATTTTTGGTGGATGCTTCATTAGATTTGGGAGAGGTAGAAGCAGCAAGTGCCTTTTCTTTTCTTTTGTTTGGAGTAGCAACATCTTTTTGCTAAGTATTGGTTTGAGAGTTCTGCTTCTTTTGATTGGAAATTATAGGATCATTTCTACTCTTCAAAACATACTGCCTTTGGACTTGATTGAGGGAATTTTGATATCCTCTCTGATAGCCTTCAGTGCACATTAAGTCTTCATTTGTCATGACATTGTGTTGGTCTTCTAATGCACAATTTTTTGCAGAAAATTGATCTTCTTCAGTGAGGAAGAAAGGTTGATTCTTTTCCTCAAACAAATGGTTTTTCTTAGAAATTTCTCCTTCATCGTCTTCATCAGGGCCTTCAATATAATTTTGCTGGAAAGGTGTCCGAACTTTTTGTTGACTTTGTGGATCTTGACCCCTTTGTTCCCTTTGTTTAATCCTGTATTGGGGTTGCTGATTTTGATCCCTAAAATTGGGATTTCTTATAGAAGGTTCAGCTTATCGATTAGCATTGGACATCTTATCCATCATTTTCTCCATGGATTTGATCAAAGTATCAAATTTTCCTTCTGATGAAGTGGATGTTTCTTCTTTTATTGTGACTCTTTTCTTTGTTTTGACCTTGAACTTTTTAATAATCAAATTAGCCTCTACACTCACTACATTTCTTTGAATTTCTTCCAAAGTTGATGGGTTTCTCTCCCTTAATTGATAGGCCATATCAGGATCAAAACTATCAGGATAATGGAGTAAATAAAGGCATGGGGGAGGCTTAATATTATCAGGAATTGAATCACATATCTTGTTAAATCTAGTTATGAATTCTTGGAAATATTCATTTGTATTTCTTTTCAGTGCATTATATTCAGCTAGAATTTACAGTGGATTTTTCTTCTCTTCCCATTTTTCCATGAATAAATCAATTAGCTATTATGAAGTACCAATTGCACCATCCCCAAGAGAGCGAAACCATTTCTTTACTTCTTCAGAAAAACTTCGAGCAATAATACACATCTTAGCATCATTATTGTCTATTTCTTCAAGGTCTATAAAATTAGTTACTTTAGCCACATGTTGATTAGCTATAATTTCTGATGTTCCATCAAAGAGAGGTAGCCTCTGACCATAGTTTTGAGGTAGATCAGTAAGCTAACCTGGTAGAATCAGTGGAGAAAATATGGCCATGATTAATGGAGGAGGTGGTCGAGATGTGATTTGTGATATGGATTGAATAAAACTTTGTAAAGGTAAAGATGGAATGAAAGGAGGAACAAATGGTGTAGTTGTATGATAATATGAGGTAAAATATGAACCAAAATTCTCTTGCTGATATTGAGAATAAGCATTTTTAGAGGTTTCTTGAAATTTATCTACTAAGCCTTTAAGTTTATAGAAATTGGACCAAACTTTAGTATCAGTTTCAGACTCAAAGGTTTCAGAAAATGGTGTAAAAGATTCAAATTCAAAAGGGTGAAAATTAGCTTCTGAGAGAAAAGTTTTAGACTTGGTTCTAATTAAATATTTTTCAGATTCTAGAGAAAAGGCCAAATCTCTTAAAACAAACCTCATAGGCAGGGAATTTGATTTAATCAATCGAGGAAAAACTCTTCCCGGCTATCGAGACTTAGTTTTATGTTTTCTCAAAATACTTTCAAGATTATATACCAATGGTGATGGATTAGGGTTAGGGTTTGACCTGGTATATCTTTTAGGAGCCAACTTGAGGGCATAATTAAATACTTTGGCTCAGGTTTTGACTTCATCCTGTTCAGAAAAAAATTTCCCATGGAATATTTAGCAATCGTTCCCAAACAACGATGCCATAAATGTTATCACTCTCCCCAACTTCCTAGGCTGAAAATAGGAGTGAAGAAAGGTAACCACAAACCAAATTTTAGCTAGGTAGCTAGCCCTACCTAACTAGAGTGGGCTCTTTCTATGTCACTTTTTAGAATATTAAATTTAAGGTTGAGTACCAGATTTTAGGCTAGATATAAGTTAATATGTTTGAAATCTGTTTAATAATTTGTTTATTGGATAAAAATAATAATCAATGACACAAAAGTTGATTTCAAAGACTGAAGTGCAGAGAACGGAGTGAGGCAAGGTAGGTAAACGTTTTTAGCACAATCAAGTTGTCATTTATCTATAGTGGTAGAAAAGGAAGGGGTTTAAATGAGCATATAACATGAATTCATTCTTCAGAATAAAATACACATTTGTGAAAATCTTAATAAATAGAACATATAAATGATCTTTGTTTATAAACTGGTAAGATTTTTACATAGAAACTTAAATGAAAGTGAAATAACAGAGAGAAAAGAATAGTGCTTAAAAGAAATACCACATGAATCTCACAATATTTTTTGCAACTTCATTGATTTCATTAAAGGTGTAAAAAAGCTCCACAATAATACACAGAGTTCTCAAAGCTCAAAATTATCCAACCCCTGATACTTCGTACAATGAAGTATTTATTGAAAAACTAAATTGCAACAGATTACATAAATTATATCTTAACAAATATCATTTTATTTGCCAAATTAAACTCTAAATGCAAAATGGAAATAAATTTGATTTGATGTGATGGCATTGCTCTAACAGAAAACAGTTGCTAAAAGGAGACAATTGTGGACTGCAGTGGCTGCTAACTGATTGATAACCTGGCAGAAGTTGACTTTTCTCTTTTTCCATTTATTCCTGACATTCACACAATTTTTACCAGCTTTCTTCATCAGGGATGGTCAATTTTATTACCTTACGGTAAACTTCATCCATTTCAGTGTACTTGGAAAAAGTGAGCCTCACCACGAAAACATTTTTTATCTCATACAGAATAAGAATATCATTACTCAATGTTTGCAATAACGCCCTTCCTGTCATTGTGCCTTTGATGTTTGAAAATTTGGCAGTATCTCTGGAAATTTCTTGAATTCTTCTCCCATAATATTCTCTGGTCATTAATTTTTCATTAATTACAAACAAAGAGGGAAATCCCTTTTGTGTCAGAGGCTCTATTCTACTGAAAAATCTTTGCAATTTGATTTCCAGATTGTGACACTTCTCCTCAAGCTAAAGAATTAAATTCTTCTTTTTGAGAACCCTCTTTACCTCTAGGATTTTTTATGTTCTATCATCTATGCCAAACTCATCCAACCCATAACTTTTCTTTGAATTCAGAAACTTAATATTGTTGTTTTTTGTAGCAGGTTTGTCTCCAAGTCGTGCTTTAATTGTTGTAATGGCATCATTTTCTTTCTGTATCAACTCCTTTTGTTCAAATATAATCTGTATACTTGGCCAAATTTCAAAAATAGATTCTGTAATATCTGCCTAG
Source organism: Pinus albicaulis (assembly GCA_034641835.2). Classification (NCBI taxonomy): domain Eukaryota; kingdom Viridiplantae; phylum Streptophyta; class Pinopsida; order Pinales; family Pinaceae; genus Pinus; species Pinus albicaulis. The sequence continues at coordinate 728,428,560 of CM076579.1, forward strand.
ATTATTTATTTTACTTGGCCCATATTATTTCCAATCGCTGATTCCTTTTGATCTTTTTGCAATCTCTCAATCAGCTTTTTATCTCTATGTTCTTCAACTACATGTGAACTTTCATTTTTAACTTTCTGAAATTGTAACAATCGTACTTGATCTTGTAGTTTCTTGATCTCTTCTTCCTGAATTGACATGTTCTACACTGCTTTAGTGAGCTTCCCAGCTCCATCTTCAGTACTTGATGTAGAAGGTTTTGTTGTAGGAATAAATACAAGAAGCACTGCTTCTAAAGGAACTTTAGATGTTTTTTCTGTTAGTTCTTTCTCATTTATCATTTTCTCCATTTCTGACTCCATCTGTTTTATTTGAGCATTATGTTCCATCATACACTTCATCATTTCTGTTTTCTAGGATTCAGTCTGTTCAATGTCCTTTTCCAGAGGATCTTTTGTGGTTGGAATCATCAATTGCTTCCTTAATGTTGTTATGTCAACATTTTTATTTTTGATGATTTCTTCTATTGCACTAACATTGGAAGGATCATACCCGATTTTGACCACCAAGTCTTCCAGAGTTTTGATTCTTGTGTCTTTAGCAAATGAAGAAACTTTCTCCATTTTTAGTTTTGATTGGACATTAACCAAAGAAACCTGCAATTTTGACAAACTCATAGCAGTGTTAGTGAGAGTGGATGAAATCATTCCACCGGTTTGTTTATGTAACTCCATTTGATCTATTGGATGTATATTCTTAGCATTAAATTCAAATGAATTCTTTTTGTAATCTGTTTCTAACTTTGGTTGTGGAATTTGTGCTTGAAGAAAAGCAAACTACATTTTTCCTTTTTTTGTATCAAAAGCTGAGAGAAATCTACTCTGAGAGTTGGAAGTTTTCTTCAAAAACTAATTGTATGTGTTGGTTTTCAACATTTCATTCTTCAAATTTATATCCCTGAAGGTATCAAAAATAGTCTTCTATTTTTCTTTTGTAACAACTGTACTAGGTTGAATGAATTGATGTTGATCTTGAGAAACTGTTGGAATAGTAGGAATAGAAGTAATTTGACCACCTGCCTGTGTGGAAGGAGGTGTCTCTTTGGTAATAATGACAACATATTGTTTTGAATCCTTGCTAGGATTGACTTTTGGATTAAGCTTTGTCTCCTTTCTGTAATGGATTTTGAATTCCTTGCTGGATGGGTCAGTCATTAGAGATGACTGATCTTCTCTTACCATTTTTCCTACTCTCTGTAGAAATTATACAACAAGCATGTATATCTTGGATTCACCCAATCTAAAAATATACTAAAGTTAAATATTGAATCTCTTCTACAAATATTTTGCAGAATTAAAAACAACACAATTTCCAATCACATGAAGCAAAGAAGAATAGATCAAAACCACAACACCAAATATTCTCGGGGAAATATTACTGCTCAAAACCCCTCTATCATATATTGTATATTCCACAAGGAATCATGAAACAATTACATACAAAACTCTCCTCACAAGAGCCCTTAGTACATTAGCTAATTGTCTCACACTATCATACAAAAATTGGCAAGTTCCTTAGCCAATTTACTGTCTCCAGATAGTCTGCCTTGCTCACGCAGTTCTTGATGAATGCAATCCTTAATCACAAAGAATTCCAAACTTCCTCAACGGCGTTGAGTATCATGGGCATCCTTTGGTGTTATAACTACACCTCGATAGCCTGCTAATATCACAACTGATAGTTACACTTCCCTTTCACCTATATCTCAACTAGATCTCCACTGGAACTAACATGAATGCAGTTAATAATAGTAAAAACATCAGTTGCATGTGAGATCACTACATGTGAATTAATTAATATTTAATTCACTTGATCTCTCACTAGTGTATCTGCAGTTACAACTAGCACAACTAACTTTAACTCACTTAACTGAGTTAAACTTATTTACAACTTGCACAACTCATGCACCACTGCACTTCCAACTCTGTTACAACTAGAATCACTATGTTACAACTCAGTTCAACCTGCATGTCCCACCAACCAACCTCTTAACTCAAAATTCACTTAGCTAACTGATTTTCCACTTCAATTAACTATTTCCAAGTCCACATTGAGAATAGATTACAGTTTATTGTTCAACTAATATTAAGAGATAATAATAGCCGAAATGCATCTATAAATAGACATGCAATCTATAAATAGAAATTTCACATACATCTATATATAGACATGCATCTATAAATAGACATCCACCTAAAAATAGCCTGTGCGGCCCAACCTAGTGTAGGTGCTTAATTTTCACTAGGATCAAGGATGTTGTTTTCGGATGCAAATTTCACTGTTTCTTGTTGCAAACTTCAACACTCCCTCTCAACAAGAAAGTAATTTCTTTGCATGCGACATGCAACTCCATGCATTCGCCCTACAACCTTTGCATGCACCAGGCAACTCCATGCATGCACCCTACTGTTAAGATATTCCGACACATAGGAAATAGTTAAGAATAACTTAGTCTAGTGTAGATTTAGGTAAAGTGTGTTTCTTTACTATATACATTTGTAACTTATAATCCGATGGTCACGATTTGTAGTGATCCGACGGTTCACTCTCTCCTCGGTATTAATGACACTTGATCCATGGCTTAGCACCTGATTGGTCCATGATCTCTATTTAAAGAGCATGGAGGGTCATTTGTCCGGTAACCGTTTATGAGAGAAACATATATAACTTTTATTTTTATATTAATAAATTTCCTGAAGTGACCGCTTTGGCTCAGGCCATGGACTATTTCCCTCTTTGAGGGTTTTAACCACATGATAATATTGGTGTATTGATTTGTGATCTATTTGTTAGAGGTGACCTTTAGTTCTTGATCTACGGAACTTACCCTATAAATTCCTACATGGTATCGAAGTTATTTTGACTGCTCTGTTGTGTTCAAAGCATCTGTTATAATGAGGAGTGCCTTTCGTTTCATGCGAAAATGTTTTCGGCTGCCCAAGTTATGACAATTTAGATCTGGATGTATAAAGTATCTGTTTTGCAGTTATATTTGTTAATATTTCTGCTTATTTCTATTCCCTTTGTTTATTTTTAGTTTTTAGGTTTTATTTGTGATATATACCCTCTACTTTGTGTATGCTCTTTGCTCTGCGCTGTGTGCAATCTCCAAAAAAACAGAAACAGGAAAAGGGAATTTTTTTGTTACGTATGCTCTTTCCCCGCTTCTTTGTCCGATCTCAGGAAATCAGAAATAGTGAAAAAATAGATAGTTGCCGATAAGGCTAACCGAAAATCTAACATTTTGTCGAAAGGCTTTGCATTTCTTTTTCTTTTTTTTCTGCTCGGTTTTTGTGTTTTTTTTGTGCAGGAAAAGGCACGCACATCGAAGAGTAAAAAAAAAAAAAAAAAACCCTTCCTCCTTTCAGACATTTACAGAATCCTTTTACTATCTCACTTGGTGAGGAGTTAGTTTATGAGAATAGAGGTCTTGGGTTCAAGTCTCTTTCTCAAGCTTCTTTTTGTAAAAAAAAATTGTTAAAGGGGCGGGATTTTTTTTTTTTAAATTCAAACTTCATCATCAAATTTCAAACCGTTCCCGAAACTATTCAGCATCTTCAACTCGTTTTTTCAAAAAGGCATAACTTCTTCATCCGGAAGCCATTTTTTGAGCCATTTATTTTTTAATCAACCTAATTTTTCGATATATTTCCATTGGAGTAGTTAGTTTCAGCTTTTCTCAGCTTCAGTTTTAAAAAAAAATGGAAAGTGCATGCCCAATTATTCTTAACAGTACCAATTATTTCCAATGGCTACCTCACATGGTAGATATACTTAGAAGTAAAGGGCTTTATAGAATAGCCACAGGACTAGAAACTAAACCTTCCAATGATGATAAAGTCGCTAAATGGGAAGATAAACAAGATCAAGCACGAGGGTTGATAGGAATGTCCATTGCTCAAGATCTTTGATTCCATATCCTTGACATTGACACCCCTCATGAAGCCCTGGACAAGATAAATACTGTCTTTGGCATTCAAAATCAAATCAAGGCCCACCAGCTTGAAAATGAGTTGCTTACTTTGGAACCCAATAATTTCTCCTCTATTGAAGATCTTTTGTCCAAATTCAAGACCTTTAGAGTTCTTTTAGAAGGTTGTAAGGTCTAAAAGGAAGATGGTAGCCTCATCTATTGCATTCTTACTAAGCTTGGCCCTTCATACTCTGTATTTGTTTCCGCCTTCCATTCCACTAGAGAAGTCATCATTTCTTCAGGAACCACCTACAAGAACCCATCTTTTGATGCCTTTTGCGATTCCTTGATAAGAGAACAAGAAAAAATATTACACCTTAGTCTTATCACTTCTGTAAATGCTTCTAAGAAAGCCTTAGCAACCCAACAAAAATCATATCAAAAGAATCCCAAGAAGCAGTATCCTAAAAAGTATGGTCTGAAACCAAACAAGGGTCCTAAGAAATTTCAACCGCAAACTGAAAAATCAAATCACCAAAATGGCAAGGCCAATAAAAAAAAAGGGAAGAAGACAGATAGACATTGCAACTTTTGCAATCGTGATGGCCATATAGATTCCAAATGTTTTAAGAAGATGGAAGCCTTAGAAGCAGCAATGAAGAAGCACAACATCAATTTGGAGCACTCTTCACCTTCATCTTCAGGAATGACACTTTCTGCTTGTGGTTCTCAAGCATCAAGATCTTGTTATGCATTAAATGTATCTTCTTCTTCTCATTCTCATGAGTGGCTCATTGATTCTGGAGCTTCTTACCACATGGCCAAAAATCGAGCCATGTTTTCTTATTTAAATAATTATAACACCAAACATATTTATGTTGGTGATGATAGATCTATTAGTGTTGTAGGATCTAGAACCATTCATCTCGATAATGGTCAGTTTAATGATGTACTATGTGTTCCTACCTTGTCATGCAACCTTCTCTCTGTTTATCATATAACTCATTCAGGTGAAGGGAAAATAGTAGAATTATCGCCTCATGATGTTGTAATCAAGGACCTCAAAGATCCTCGATATATTTTAGCTACTGGCATTGTTGATGATTTAGCAAGGTTGTATAATTTTGACAACTCTGGGTCATCCTGTCTTCCCTCCATTTTTTATGCTCATAATGATGATGTGAGAAAACTTTGGCATGAGCGATTTGGTCACTTAAACTATCACTCCCTTCAAAATCTATGTAAGGAAAATATGGTGACGGGCCTTCCTATGGTATCTTTTCGAGATGGTGTTTGCTCTGGATGTGTACTTGAAAAACATCATCAGGATAGTTTTGACAAACGTGCCTCTAGGCACACTTCAGCCCTTTTACAGCTTGTGCATAGTGATTTATGTGGTCCACTTCCTGATGTTTCTTTCTCTGGTTGCAAGTACTTCTTAACTTTAATTGATTATTTTTCCAGACACACTTGGGTATACTTCTTAAAACTCAAGAGTGAAGTTTTTAACATGTTCTTGGCCTTTAAGGCCTTTGTTGAGAAACAATCTGGACATCAAATTCTTAAGTTAAGATCAGACAATGGAGGAGAATATGTTAACAAAAAATTTATCAACTTATGCATTGAGCATGGCATTCAATTGCAACATACTGTTCCATATACTCCACAACAAAATGGTGTATCTGAAAGGAAGAATCACACCTTAAACGAAATGTCTAATTGTATGCTTCAATCTAAAGGACTTAGTCTCAATTTTTGGGCAGAGGCAATTAACTGTGCAAATCACATAGTAAATCGCACTCCTACTAAGGTTTTAAAGAATATAACTCCAGAAGAAGGCTCAATCAAACTAGATGTAAGTCACTTTCTTGTTCTTGGAAGTGATGCTTGGCCCCATATTCTATCTGTGAAACATAAATCCTTAGAACCTAAGAGTGAAAAATGCATTTTTTTTGGATATTCTGAAGATGTCAAAGGATATAGACTTCTTCAACCAAAATCCAAAAATATAATCATTAGAAGAGATGTAAAATTTGATGAAAATATATCGGCCTGCGAGCCTAGTTTGACGGGTGTGCCACCTTTAGCCTGCGAGCCCGATTTGACATATGTGCCACCTTTATCTCTCTCTTCTATTTTTAATATCATTCCTTCTAGTTAAAATGATGATAGCGAGGATGAAAATCCTCCTCCACCTCTTGAAATTATTCCTTTTACTCCACCGCTTCCAAGATGGGTCCGCTCTACTCGGGATGCGGCAGGTTCTCTTGCAGATGACCCTAGTGATCGAAGACGTACATGTTCTCAGTTCGAAAGAGCCTCTTCCTTATTGGCTCAAGTTCCAGAAAATCCTAATCCATAAACCTTTGAAGAAGCCTTCGGTCATCCAAATTGGGATGCAGCTATGAATGAATAATATCGTTCCTTATTGTCAAATGAGACTTAGGATCTTGTTCCTCTTCCAAAAGGAAAAAAACTTGTTAGATGCAGAAGGGTTTACAAAACAAAGTTTGGACCAGATGGAAAAGTGGATAGACATAAATCTCATCTTGTCACTAAAGGATTTTCACAAGTTGAAGGCACTGACTATACTGAAACCTTCTCCCCTGTTGTCAAAATGAATTTTATCTACCTTGTTCTTTCCCTTGCTGCCTCCTTTCAATGGGAATTCCATCAGATGTATGTTAAATCCGCCTTCTTACATGGATATTTGCATGAATAAATCTACATGGAACAACCCCCTAGCTTTATCCAAAACGACTCCAGCCTTGTTTGTCACCTTAGGAAGTCTCTCTATGGTCACAAACAAGCTCTTCAGGCTTGGTATGCCAAAATGGATAGATTTCTATTAGATAATGGCTTTTCTAGGTGTCATTCTGACAACACTATCTACACCAAGAAAGTGGGTAAGTCCTTCACCATCCTTTTTATTGATGTTGATGATCTTATCCTTACTGTTAGTGATCCCAACCATATAAACCATGTGAATTTTAGCCTCAAAAAGAAGTTTGAAATGACAGACTTAGGAAACTTGCATTATTTCCTTGGTCTTCAAGTCTTGCAATCCAAAGAAGGTATTACCCTTTCTCAGTTCAAGTATGCCTGTGATATTCTACGCCAATTTCGCATGGAAGATTGTAAGTCAGCCCCTTCTCCATTTTAGTCTGGAGTCAAGCTTTTAGTCACTTGTACTACCTCTGAAGTTGATGCTACCTTATACCGTCAACTTGTTGGTAAACTTCTGTATCTAACCCATACCCATCTTGACCTTTCCTTTGTCGTTGCTCTTGTCGCTCTGTTTATGCACCAACCTCATGAAAGTCACTGGAAAGCAGCTAAAAGAATACTTTGATATATTTGAGGTACAATTCAATTTGGGATCATTATAGTGCAGGGGCATCTCCATTGTTGATTGGTTTCACTGATTCTGATTGGGCTAGTGACCCTAATGATCGAAAGTCTACTGCAGGATATGTATTCACTCTTGGTTCAGGACCTATTACTTGGTCTTGTAAGAAATAAAGTGTCATCTCTCTTTCTTCGGCCAAAGCATAGTATCGCAGTGCAGTTGAAGCCAACAATGAAGCCATGTGGCTTCATCAGATCCTGTCTGAATTTGGTCTTCATCAACAACATGCAACTACACTTTGGTGTGATAATCAAAGTGCCATTCAGCTATGTAAAGATCCATTTCAGCATCAGCGTATGAAACACATTGAACTCCACATACACTTCATCAGAAAGCTCATTCATGATCGTGTTCTTGAAGTGCAGTACTGTCCAACCAATGATCAAGTAGCTGATATCTTTATGAAGGTTCTCATAGAAGCGAATTTTACCAAAATTCAATCCATTCTTGGAGTTTAGGAAAGTTGTTTTTAAGGGGGGATAGGCTCTAATTCCTCCTTCCTTCTCCTATTGTGTCACTTTTGTAAATCCTTCAATCCTATCCCAATTTGTTCTTAAGGGGGGATGTTAGGATATTTTGACACATAGGAAATAGGCTCCTTTTGTCTCACCTTTGTAAATCCTTCAATCCTATCCCAAGTTGTTCTTAAGGGGGGATGTTAGGATATTCCGACACATAGGAAATAGTTAAGAATAACTTTGTCTAGTGTAGAGTTAGTTAAAGTGTGTTTCTTTACAATATACATTTGTAACTTATATTCTGACGGTTACAATTTGTAGTGATCCGATGGTTCACTCTCTCCTCGGTATTAACGACACTTGATCTGTGGCTTAACACCTGATTGGTCCATGATCTCTATTTAAAGAGCATGGAGGGTCATTTGTCCAATAACCATGTATGAGAGAAAAATATGTAACTTTTCTTTTTATATTAATAAATTGCCTAAAGTGGCCGTGTTGGCTCAGGGCATGGACTGTTTCCCTCTTCGAGAGTTTTAACCGCGTGATAATATTGGTGTACCGATTTGTGATATGTTTGTGAGCGGTGACCTTTGGTTCTTGATCTATGGAACTTACCCTGTAAATTCATACACCTGCAACCTTTGCATGCAACATTTCCGAAATTGAATAGCCTCCAAACAATTGAATCAGTATAATTCTCTATCATCAAAGTCTTCTAACTTCTGCTAGTAGTAATTGCACATGTCTTCTGGATCCACTACGCTGTTGAACTCTGCATCCATGCACTCTGCACTTTCTCTCAACTCTGATCCGCGCTCTAGTATCTGACATTGTCACTTTGATTTCATGTCCTCATGACATCTGACTGTATCAATCCAACTGATCCTGCTACTATTGTACCATGGGCTCCTCGTAGCTAGGTTCGATTCATGAGATCCGCACCATCTCAATGAATCCTGCATAGAAATTTCTTCTTTGGATTACTCATGTATGTTGCCCCACCTCTCACCTAGTGGTATAGTTGCATGCACTCCCTCTACCCATCTGGCACAAAATTTCTCTGCATGAGTGATTGCTCCCACTCCATGATCCTCATCTTGTGGCTGCTCCACATCCTGAGGTTCACTCTTACTTGCATGAAAATCCAACTCCCTTTCAAGGGTCATTTTCATGGCTTTCTCACACTTCCCAATGGTAGGATTCTTTGTAGAAATCACATCTACATCAAATCTATAGAGATTCTTATGGATCTCCAGTCGTGGCTGCTCCACAACCTTCTAAGACTGCTTCTCAGGCTGCATGTTGAGAGGCTCCCTCTCAACCACCAAGTCACTAGCCTTTTCTTCACTCCTCAAATCTTTGCATGGATCTTGTACCTTAGTGCATGTAGGTTCTTGGCTCACGCACATTGTAATCGTCCCGCCGTCACAAAAATTTCTAACAAAAAGAGTTGATTTTAAATCGATGATATCTCCCTCATCTGAGCTCCGATTCGACCGATTTTTTTTTTCAATTTGGGTATTTTTTTGTAAGGAATCCAACTATGCTATTTGTTTCTAAAAATTTTGCATCAAAAGTTTCAGATATTCTCTGCAAACTCGTGCACCCAAATAATTCTTGCTCTCATACCATGTAGAAAATTGATAACACAGCTCTGATACCATGTAGAAATTATGCAACAAGCATGTATATCTTGGATTCACCCGATATAACAATGTACTAAAGTTAATTACTAAATATCTTCTACAAATATTTTGTGGAATTAAAAACAACACAATTGCCAATCACATGAAGCAAAGAAGAATAGATCAAAACTGCAACGCCAGATATTCCCGGGGAAAGCTTACTGCTCAAAACCCCTCTATCATATATTGTATATTCCACAAGGAATCATGAAACAATTACATACAAAACTCTCATCACAAGAGCCCTTAGTACATCAGCTAACTGTCTCACACTGTCATACAAAAATTGGCAAGTTCCTTAGCCAATTTACTGTCTCTAGACAGCCTGCCTTGCTCACACAGTTCCTGATGAATGAAATTCTCAATCACAAAGAATTTCAGCCTTCCTCAACTGCGTTGAGTATCATGGGCATCATTTGGTGTTATAACTTCACTTGGGTAGCCTGCTAATATCACAACTGATAGTTACACTTCCCTTTCACCTAGATCTCAAATGGGTCTCCACTGGAACTAACATGCATGCAGTCAATAATAGTAAAAACATAAGTTTCATGTGAGATCAGTACATGTGAATTAATTAATATTTAATTCACTTGATCTCTCACTAGTGTATCTGCAGTTACAACTAGCACAACTGACTTTAACTCACTTAACTAAGTTAAACTTATTTACAACATGCACAACTCCTACACCACTGCACTTCCAACTCTATTACAACTAGAATCACTCTATTACAACTTGATTCAACTTGCATGTCCCACCAACCAACCTCTTAACTCGAAATTCACTTAGCTAACTGATTTGTCACTTCAGTTAACTATTTCCAAGTCCACATTGAGAATAGATTACAGTTTATTGTCCAACTAATATTAAGGGAAAATAATAGCCGACATGCATCTATAAATAGACATCCACCTAAAAATAGCTTGTGTCGGCCCCACCTAGTGTAGGTGCTTAATTTTCACTAGGATCAAAGATGTTGTTTCCGGATGCCATTTTCACTGTTTCTTGTTGCAAAATTCAACGCTCTTTCTTGTGCAACCAGAGTCTGCAATGCTGACATAGACACTGTTTGTTCTTCATCTTCCTGTAAAGTGCCCTCAATCCATTCAATTTGATTCATATATCTCTCAATTTCCAGTCTATGTGTATGAGTATAAGGTGTAGATTTGTTCTCTACCCTTAGTTTAGAAATAACACCAACTAGATCATATGACCATGTGAAACTGAGGCTAAATTGCATCTCTTTTAGCAATTTATCTTCTTCTTCCCCTGCTGTCCTGCTATTACAAATAAAAGGTCATATCTGTGTTTTGAATTTGAATTGGGACTTCTTTTTAGCAAACACAAAATGTACTTCATCAGTGTTAATCATTTGTCTGATGTATTATAATGCAAAAATCCTCATTGGGAGGAATTGTGGAAATTTGTAAGGGGGAATATCACAGCCATAAATTCTGAGCTATGTGTAATTCTGATAGAGATACCAATCTCCTATTTTGGCTTGATCCGAAAGCTACAACACTTTTCTGATTTCTTCACTGATCTTGGGCTCTATAGTACTATTTAATATACTAAGTTTTGGATGTAGAAACAATTCAACAAATTGCTTATATGAATATTCCTTTTGTTCCTTCATCACTAATGAAGTCCAGAAAATAATTGATTGTTGATTTCCTTCTTCATCCAATTTCTGTAATGAAAACTTGAATTTGTCTCCCTGAGAATATAAAAATAAATAAACTAAAATTGAGGCATATTTGAATACTTTTTCAGTTTAGAACCTAACAAACTACTCATGAATGGAATCTGCAATGAATTTACTAAAAATGAATATGATGGAGGGTTTGGAATCTGTGGAGAAAATGGACATGAATCCTATGATGGCTTCATCTACCCATTGGTCTGAGTAATAACCAAGAAGGTAAGAGATAATTTTGATGATTTGTTTGGCTCTTTCAAGGAAAATGGATGACGGAAATGGGGGATTTTTCTTAGGTAATGGGGTTTTTTCAGCTATAAACAGCTCAAAGGTTTGAGCTCTTTTTGAAAAATCCAATTTCTGATACATTTTAATCAGTGTTTCTTGAGAAAATGGAGTGGCATTCTCTGTGATGGTGGATTGCATCATTTGTTATATGGTTTGGGCAGTTATAGTTACTAAAATCTCTCTTATAGGAGTGATAATAGCTCTTTGGTAGGGTATATACAAGGCTTGGCATTTTTTGACAAACTCTGGGGCATTGTGGGTGTGAGGAAAGACATAATTTATTAATTTTGAATCCCACGGCCCTATATCATCAGATTTATCAAGAAATGTATCTTCTAAGAAAAAATACATTTCAAACAAATCAAACTCATAGATGGTTTCATGAATCTTATGGTCTCTATCTGCTAATGGTATATGATGGAAGTCAATTGCAAGATGAAGTAGCAGACTTACTGGTTCTTCTGGTCCTTTTTTCTTTGGAGGCATGTGTTATCATTCTATAATTGTAATATTGGCAAGAATAATTATATAGGACAACATCAAACCACTTTTAAAGTTGGAATCTAGCCCTACCAGCTTCAGAGAGGGCTCTCCCTGTAGAATTTAGCTTTGTTTCCTTAATTTGTATTAGGCTAGTTATGATAGTGTTGAATTGTTGTCTGTTTGTTTGTTTGATTGGTTGGTTGGTTGGAGAAATAATATTTTTTAGATAATTATTTTCCATTGGGCTATGGAGTCGAATAAATATAGGTGTTGCATCAATTTTTTGAAGAGAAATCATAGGGAAAGCTAGTTACTCTTACTGGATCTTAGGCTCAAAATTAATTATGAAATGAGAGCATTAGTGAATTCAGTAGTGATTGAAAAGCTTAAATTTAATAATTTCTCAATCAGACTTTAGAATAAAACATTAATATTGTAAACAGAGCCAGAAAATAAGGTGTTATCATAACAAATTTTACTTCTTCACTTTTTGTTTTACAATTAGATTAAATATAAACACAGTAAGGAAACACAGTGGAAACAAATATCACAAAAGGAAAAACATCACCAATAAAATGTAGCACAAGTATCCTGTGAATGGTCTTCTTTTATTGATGTATTAGCAGCTCAAAAAGTACAATTCTCAATAGAAAAATTACAATTTTTAGATTCCAACCTCTAATATTTTGAATACTTAAGTATTTAACTAAATTTCAGAAGGATGTCGTATCAAAATAGGTCATCTTCTTATTAATTACAACATAACTAAATTAAACAAAACATGCTCCAAAAAGGTGGAGTCATTAAAGATTCTTCAACATCTGGCAGTTTTGTCTGAGAAGTGGTTGTTGCACGTTCTTAATCTATTGCTTGCACGATCTAGCTGTTGTTGAGCTGGTAGTTGTGATCGATGTAGATGCTTCTCAGTCATCTTAGTATTCAGACAATTTTTCCCACTGGTCTTCATTAGGAATGAGTATCTTATTTTCTCTCAGGTATATTTCATCCACCTCTGTGTATCTGGAAAAAGTGGGTTTGACCACAAAAATGTGCTTTATCTCATGCTAAATCAATATATCATTACTGATAACATCCAAAAAATATTTTCCTGTCATGGTATTTTTAATGTTTGAATGCTTGGTTGTATCCTTTGAAATTTCCTTGAGCTTCTTCACATAATCATCTCTAGTTATTAGTTTATCATTTATGACAAATAGAGAAGGAAGAACCCTTTTTTTTAATGGTTCAATTCTGTTGAAGAACCTACTGATAGAAATCTCCAATCCATTACACTTTTCTTCAAGTTGTTGCACCAAATTCCTTAGTGTAAGGATTTTCTTCACCTCCAGAATAGTTTCAGTTGTGTCATGAATTCCCATATTCTCAAGCTCATATCTGTTTTTGGCATTCAAAAATTTGATGATCTTGTTAGCTGTGTCAGGCATGTCTCCTAAATCTTTCCTCATATCTGAAATGACCTTGTTAGATTTTCCTATCAGGTCCTTCTGCTAAAAAATTATATGGATGCATGGCCAGATTTCATTCATGGATTCAGTGATGCTGGTCCATATGATTTTCTTAACTCGACTCGCCATGCTGCTAATAGAATATTCTTGTAGAGACTTCTGCAAACCTTCCATCAATATTTGATTTATTTGTGATTCTGGCAGATGGGTTGTTTCAGTCCTTATCATTTGATCTTGCAAGACTTTGATCTGGTCATGTAGTTTTTAATTTCCTCTGTTTGCAAAGACATATTCTCCACTGATTTTGCAAGTTGATCTGCAGCTTCTCCTGTGCTAGTTGTTGAAGTTATTGATGCAAGAATGGTTGTAAGGGGTACAACCTCTAAAGGAATAAGAGTTGTTTGTGCAGCTTGCTCTTTTTATTTGACCATCTTTTCCATTTTGACCTCGATATTTTTCAGTTTTTTAGCCTTATCCATGATGAGTTTCTTCATGTCATATTTATGTGTCTCTATCTCTTCAATCTCCTTTGTAAGAGGGTCCTCTATAGCTCACATCTTCAATTTCTTCTTCAAGGCTGCTATACCTGCATTCTTATTTTTAATAATATCCTCCACAACCTACAAATTTGATGGATCATATCCTATTCTCACAACCAAATCTTCCAAGGATTTTATCCTTGTATCCTTGTACATTGAAGATATCTTCTCCATCTTGAGTTGAGATTGTACATTTTCCAAGGAAATATGCAACTTAGAAAAAATCATAGTTTTGTTGGTTAAGGTGGAAGAGAACATTTCACCTGTTTATTTATGCATTTCAATCTTGTCGATGGGGTGGATGTCCTTTATGTTGAATACAAAGGAACTCTGCTTGTAGTCTTCTACCATATTGGGTTTTGCAATCTGGGCTTCTAGAAAATCCATGTGCATCTTCCCCTTCTCTAAATCAAATGCAAATAACAATCTTCTCTGTGAGCTTGAGGTCTACTTCCAAAATTGAGAGTAAGAGTTGTTTTTCAAGATCTCATTTCTGAGTTTGATCTCTCTGAAAGTATTAAACACCGTTTTCTCCCTGTCTCTTGTAGAAGCACTAGATGTAGATATTTGGAGAGCCCGATGCTGATTTAGGACAAAATTTGAGGTAGTTGGGGGAGTAATATACTGATGTCCTCCCACTGGAGATGATCCTGGAGTATATTGGATGTTTATGATAGTTTCCTTCTCTTATTATTTGTCTTGATCAACATCCATGTGTATTCTGTCCATTTTTCTATACTTCATCTTAAACTCTTTATTACAAGTATCAGTCACTGAAGGTGACTGATATTCCCTCAGTCTCTTCCCTGTGGCTTCTTGTCTATCTTCTTTGCTCTTTTTCTGCTATGGTACAGGTGTTTGTAAACCTGAAGTAGATATGGCATGCTCCTCTGCCTCTAGCAAAGTATTTTCTGCCAACTCTGTTTGGTTTTTGAACCGTTCTATATCTGGCCTTTGTATATGAAGGTATGGTGTAGACTTATTCTCCACCCTCAATTTATAAATGACCCCAAAGGGATCATAAGACCATGTAAAACTAGGAGAAAAATTCATCTCTTTTAGTCTCTTGTATGTGTCCTCTCCCTCTACTCTATTGTTGCATAGAAATGGCCCTATCTCATAATTGATCCTGAACTGTGATTTCTTTTTTGCTGAGAAAAAATGCACCTCATATGCATTCAACATTTTTCTAATGTATTCCAAGGAAAAATCCTCATTGGGAGGAATTTTGGTAGCTTATAAGGGGGCAACTCACACCCATATACTCTCAATTCTGTATAATTTTTGGTATAAATACCAATCTGTTGTTCTGGCTTGGTATAAGGGCTGCATTATCCTTTTAATATCTTCACTAATCCTGGGCTCAGTTGTGCTCTTTAGAATATTTATTCCAAAATGGAGAAACAACTCAACAAATTGTTTGTAATTGAATTCTTCTTGGTCCTTCATCAGCAAGGTGGTCCAAAAAATGACAGTCTGTGGGTGTCCATCTTCATTCATTTTCTTCATTGAAAACTGAAACTTTTCTGCCTAAAAATATACAAACATATAGATAATGACAAAGTATATTTAAATACTCCTTCAGTATGAAACTTTACAAACTAGTCATGAATGGTATCAACCAAGAATTGGATAAAATTAGACATAACTGAGGGCTTGGAATCTGTAGACAATATAATAAAAAATCCTATAATTTCCTCATCAATCCATTGGTCAAAGTAGTACCCTAGGAGGTATGCAAGTACTGTGGCTATTTTCTCGGTTCTTTCAAGGAATAAAGATGAAGGATATGAGGGATTTTTCTTAGGCAAAGGGGTTTTCTCTATTAAGAAAATCTTAAGGGTTGAAGCTCTCTTATCAAAATACAACTCTTGTGACAGGTCAATGAGGGCTTCTTGGGAAAATGGGGTAAATTTTTCTACTGAAGGTCCCTGCATCATCTGATTGATGGATTGGGCATTAATGGTGAACAAAACCTCACTAGTGGGAGCAATTACAGCTCTCTGGTTTGGAATGTAGCAAGCACAAAATTTTCTAATGAACTCAGGGGCACTATGGGTCTTGGGAAAGATGTAATAAGGTAAGTTGGTGTCCCACAGATAAATATCATCAACCCCATCTATCAGCTTATCTTCCAACCAGCAATAAACATCGAATAGATCAAAATCACAGAGTGTTTCATGAATTTTGAAGTCTCTTTCAACTAAGCTAACATAATCGAGGTCGATCAGAGGGTGAATAAAGGGATTGAAGGAAGGTTCCTGAAATTTCTTCTTAGGTGGCATGGTAAATTATGGTTGCAGAGGGGCTAAATCAGATGGTGATGCAAATTAGCAGAGTGCGGAAATGGAATGGAAGTGTAGAAACCTGGAAAAAAATTGTAATTGGTTGTGCTAGACCTGTAAAAATCAAAGAATGGGTAATAGTGACGATAACAATAAAATTTTATACTGGCGGGAAGGTTATATTTTATATGTTTCCTGGTTTTCCCGTTGTCGATGGTGTGGGTCCGTTGATTAACGGTTAAACCCATTAATTATCTTAATGGATTCATTAAGGAGGGAGCGGAGGGTATTGGGTGTGAAACAGACTTATGAGGTGTCATGCTATGAGAGGAGGAATGATAACGATCGGGAGGGCAGTTAACGGTATCAGGAAAATAGCTTTTCGGAGGGGGTAGCACATAGCAAGCGGGTTTGGCGAGGGGGGTTGTCAATTCTTCTATGCCCGCCACATAAGAGGAAACCATTGACTTCGAACCTCCCCCCCCCCCCGACGATTTGGATGGCGCGGGGGGGGCGAAGAGTCATATCAACCGCTCGATTGTTTGATCTGGTTAGGGATGCGAGGAAAGGTGTTAGGTGAATAACGTTGATGTGATGGGAGGATTGTGGGGTCGGGGAAAAGATATGAAATGTGGGTGGAGTGTTATAAAGGCATAAAACTTAGGGAAACTGGCATAATGTGATCCAGATCTTTGGGGGAGGCCCCCAAGATCTAAAAAAGTGAAATGGATCTGACAAGATCTGAAAAATTAGAATGCTAAAAAAAAAGAGAACACACTACAAATAAAACCACAAAGAAACTTTTTTTATTAAAACTGAGAATAACTGTAGAAGCTACATTGTGGTGGACAATCTTTCCTTTTACAAAGTGAGGCTTGTTATTTATAGTCTTTTTTTGAGTTACAATACCATGGGTAGATACCATAGGTGGATACCATGAGCAAATACCACTTACAATACCATGGGTAAATTCCATGTGTGGATGAATACCATGGGTGGATACAGACCATGGGTGAATGAATATCATGGATAGATGTCACTTACAATACCATAGGCAAATAAATACCATGGGTTGATGCCATTTACAATACCATGGGTGGATGCCATTTTCCATTCGGATCATTCCTCCCTCCTTAAGAAGCAATGGTCCCCATTGCGTGAAGTTCCCTCCTAAGAAGCCTTTGTTGAATATGAATAGCCACCGAAGAGAAGGGTTTTGTGTGGTTAACCCATAACCGTGATGAACGAAGATCCGAGGATAGAGATACCCTGTAATGCTTGTGACCAACTGTGATATTGACAGTGTGCGACCTAGAAAATGGACTTCAATGAAGTGTGGATTTGTGGATGACCCAAAACCATGACAAACGAAGATATGAGGATAGAGATATCCTGTAATGCTTGTAACCAATTGTGTTACTAATAGTGTGCGGCCTAGCAAATGGACTTCGATGAGAAGGATTTTGTGTAGTTGACCCATAACCGTGATGATGATTGTTGATGAAGTATCAGGTGCCTACATAGCTTGGGGTAGGAGGACACATCTCCAAATAACCCAAGTCAAATACTGCTATGCTAAAATTGGTGAATGTGAAGTAGGTGCCTACTAAAGCGGGGTGGGATGGCACGTCTCCAAAGGGAACCCGCTCCAAATGCTGCTACAGATTTAAAATGAGCATAAATCAGTCAGTATAACTCGGAATATTTATTATAACCTATTTTTTGAAATTTAATGATCATTCTGCATCTTCACTTATATTTTAAATCGCTATCTGGAGAATCTAGACTCTCATATTCGCACAGGAATTGTCCCGCCGTGACAAAATTTCTGAAAAAAAAATAGCTGATTTTAAATCAGCGATAACTCCCTCGTCCGGAATCCGATTCGACCGATTTGTTTTTTTGAAATCGGGTAATTTTTTAAGAGGAGCTCAGATATGTAACCATTTCTCTGAAATTTCGCGCTAAAAACTGCAAAAATTGACAGGAGATCCGCCCTCCACGAATTGACGTCAAAATTGTTTTTACAACATTGTTGATTTTGAATCAGCGATATCTCTCTCATCCAAACTCCAATTCAGCCAATTTTTTTTTTGAATTTGGGAATTTTTGCACAAGGAATCTAGATCTTAGGGGGAGGCCCCCAAGATCTAAAAAATTAAAGAAAATTTCTTGAAAATTAAAAGCTATCGTCCCCAAAGATTGTAACCATTGTACTCCTAGTACAACATCAGCACCTCCCATAGGAATGGAAAGCATTGGACTATTCAATACATATTCCCCCATGGTTAACTTGATATTATGGCATTTTCCAGAGCAATTTATAGTTCCTCCATTTGCAACCATCACTTGACATTCTGGTGTTGGGTATAGGAAACAATTCAATTCCTTGGCTAGCTTACAATGAATAAAATTATGAGTACAACCTCAATCAATCAACACTATTACCTTTTTCTTCTTGATATGTAATTCTATCTTGAGAGTTTGAGGAGTGGTAATTCCTACCAATGCATTACACAATATGGTCGGACTCATTTCTTCCTCTTATAGGGTTGGTTCATGGTGTATATCCTCTTCTTGTTCATTTTCTTCTTCCTCTTCACAATCTATGTAAAATAATTTCTTCTCAGCACACGTATCACCTTTAGTGTATTTGCTATCACAACTGTAGCAAAGCCCTTTTTCTCTTTTTTCTTCCAATTGTTGTGGTGTCAACCTTGTAGTTATGTAAATCTAGGAGTAGCAACACTTCCATCTTTATAGAAGTGAGTGGTAGGTTTCCTTGTCGCCATAATTTTACATTCAATTTTTCTTGCCAACCTGAATGCCTTCTCCAATGAATCAGGTTCCAAAACGCGAACTTCATGTTGGATGTTATCCTTTAAGGTACCTATGAAGAGATCAATCCTGTGTTCCTCTGGAATATCAGTTACCCTTATATTCAATTTTTGGAAGTCCTCAATGTGCTCCCCCACTAAGCCCTTTTGTTTCAGATTTATCAATTGGCTAAAGAAGGCGTTGCTCTTTGTATCCTGATAATGTGCTATCATTTCCTAAGTAAAAATTGATCAAGTGACAACTTTTTTATGGGAGTAAAGCCATCAATACCATACAAATGTATTTATTCTAAATCTAAAGTTACAATACAGTACCTTTGGCCATGTTTTCCATTGTAAAGTCAAGAAAATATTGCTCCATTTGTAGTATCCATGTTACGGGATCCTTGCTATCAAACTTCCTCATATCCATATTTGGAATATGGTGGTTCTTTAATCCAACATTAGAGTTTATGAAATCACGATTAACATTTATTTTGTTCTCATCATGATTTTCATCTACTATATTTTCTCCATTAGGAATAATTTCTTGTATCAACTTTGACAAACCTTCCTTCAAACCTTCCATGTCTTGCTTCAAACCTTCCATTTTTTCTTCCATACCATCCATTTTATCTTCCATACCATTCTTCAAACCATCCATCGTAGCTTCCATGCCTTTCTTCAAACCATCCATCTTAGCTTCCATGCTTTTCTTCAAAACATCCATTTCATTTTTTGTTGCTCTTTGAGAGAGCGAATTTTGGTGCACTTGCTCTTGTAATTTTGATAGATCATGTTGCAATTCTTCATCTTCATGAGTCATAGTAGAGTACTCTGAGGGCTTAATGGGTGTTGAATTATTTTTAGGAGGCATTTTAGAACCCAATACTGATATCTATGCTCAATAGGCCTTTGGAATCACTTAAAACTGATTTTTCAAACAAGACTTATGCAATTTGAAAAAAAATATACACCTTTTTCTTGATTTTGAGGACCTCGAAATTGAAACTGAATTATCTCTATGATTTCGAATCTTCAATACCTAAAATTCAGCTATGACGTAGCCCCCTAAATCTTCTTTCAATTTCCATAGGTCTGACTTGATTTGGATTCTTAAAGACAAAGTTATTTCCAATATCCCACAATGACCTAATTATGAGCTGGTTCAGTAGAGTGAACTTGTACTTCTTGCCACATGTCACTGTTTGCTCCTTTGGCTCTAAAATATACAAACAGGAAACTACAGTCTATGTACTTCTAGTCA
The DNA here is from genome assembly GCA_034641835.2 of Pinus albicaulis. Classification (NCBI taxonomy): domain Eukaryota; kingdom Viridiplantae; phylum Streptophyta; class Pinopsida; order Pinales; family Pinaceae; genus Pinus; species Pinus albicaulis. The sequence continues at coordinate 728,448,922 of CM076579.1, forward strand.
CTTTTTACATAATTCCAATCTGATGCTCAAAGAGAGAGTTATGAAGTTTTTCCCATGATCACCTCTTTGAGATGAAATTTAGGAGCCTGAAAAAGACCTAACTTCTACAGATAATATCTCCAAAATTATTGCGAACCAAGCTCTGAAATTTTGCGAAGATGTTCCTTAGGATTTCAGTACTACGCTATAAAATTTTTAGCTTCTTAACCTTCGTGGAAAAAAATGTATAGCAATAATTCTGTGATGACCTTTTTAAGTGAAATTCAGGAGCCTACAAAAAGACCTAACTTCCACAGATCATATCTCCGAAAATATTGCCAACCAAGCTCTGAAATTTTGCGACGTTGTTCCTTAGGATTTTAGCTTTTCACTCGAAAATTTTTAGCTTCTAAACCTTCATACAAAAAAAATTATAGTGAACATTCCACGATGACTTGTTTGGAGCAGCGAAACCCTAGAATCCAAAGCTCTGATACCAAATGTTGGGAAACCAGCTCCAAAAATAGAAGAAAAGAGATATCAACTCCTTAGAAATAAGCCACTTTGAGGGGTAAACCTCCAGTACATTACATGAATGAACAATTCTTGGATGATACAAATTACAAAACCTCCTTTTTATATATAGGAGTCCATGGGGTCACAATGTAATCCTAGTAGGGCCACAATGTAATCCTAGCAAACCTAACAATAATAATTTAAGGGCACAATAATAACAATATGGGGGTTACAGGGGTACAATAATACCAATAAGGGGGTTACAATAACAACAACAAGAGACTATAATAGTAATATAGGGACCTAACAATGGATAACATGGGTGGATGAACGCCATGGGTGGATGCCATTTTCCATTCAGATCATAATGCCCGATAACCTTCAAATTAAATCAAATCTTCAACCCTAGGATAAAATTTCAACCTTCAAGCTTTATCCAATTTATAAAAATATCTCCATCTGAAACTTAGGATAAAGTTTTAATGCTTTTCTCATAAAGTCACTTCCTCTTCCTCTACCTACCCTTTCATCTAATTCTAACATTTTTTCACCTTTTTCTTTTGCAGGGTGCATTTGAACTAGTAGACCCAGATCATCTCTCTTTTCTTTTATAAAATCTATCCTAGTTTATCCCTTATTTCTTCCATTGGCTCAAATTTGGTTGTTGAGTCAATTTTCTTTCTACCTAGCTACTGATTTACCAAGATTAAACTGTTTGGTAAGTCTTTATTCACTAACCTATTTAACAAAAATTCAAACTTGTTCAATCATGCTTAAATTGTATGAATTGAATAAACTGACTTATCATTAGTGGAATTTTGACTTGCAGCACTTTCAGTATTATTATTTTTGTGAGGTTTTATTTTTTCTTTCTTTATTTCTTTCTTTTTTAACATACCCTCTTTTCTTTTTCATTTTTTTTGGAAATCATTTGAATATTGAAAATCGTGTACAATATGAAATTGCAACTGAAAAATACTCAATCACCTTGAGATCCTATCATTTATAGGACCCTAACAGTGGCTCCAACAAGGGATGGCACTTCTCCAAGTGAAGTTGCAAGAAAAAAAGATCAGTAACCTTGAGTACTCCATTTCTGCAAAGTCTTCATTTGATTTCTTTTCTATTTTATGATAGCTCATCAAACCAGGCTTAGGGTCTTCTCTGTAGGCTTCAACCTTTGTTAATGAATTATCCAAATCTCAAACTACAAAAACTATGGTATTTGCAATAATGAACGGTTAAATTTCATTCTTAAGAGAAGTAATGTTTTAGCATCCTGCCATTGACAAGACCTCCACCTATTTATGTTCCATTTTTTTCTTTAAGGAAATACACATTATTTTCCCTAAATGCATCAATAATGTATGGTCCTTTCCAAAGGTTGTCAAATTTTCCATGTTTACCTTTGTCTTCTCTTCTGGAATCCCATTTCAACACTTTGTCACCTAGATTGAAATCATCAGCCTTTGTTCTTCTGTCAAATATCTTCTTGATATTTTCTTGAACAACTTGGGTCTTGTTATAAACTTCTTCTCTAGATTGTTGTAATTGAATAGTTTGAATGATCCTTCTTTGTACATCATTTGGTTCAGCTTGTATTTCCTGAATGATATTCATGACTATAACTCATAAAGAGGAAGGAAAAATTACGTCCATTCCATAGACCAATTGGTATGGAGACATGCCAATTGATTTTTTGGTAGTAAGTTTATCAGCCCAGAGTGCATTGATCAACTTGTTATGCCAAGATTTCTTGTTGTCTTCTAATAGCTTTTTGATGATATTCACCAAAATTTTATTTGAGGATTCAGCTAGCCCATTACCCTGTGGGTAATAAGCTTTTGAATGTCCCAAAGTAATGTGGTATTTATGACATAAATCGACCATTTTCTTTGACTTGGAGGATATGATGAGTTTTCTAGGAAAACCAAATCTGGAAAGGATATTAGTTTCAAGGAATTTAATAATGACAAAATCAATGGCATTTCTAGAAGGAGTGACTTCTATCAATTTGGTAAAGTAGTCTATGGTAGTAAGAATCCACTTATGCTAGGCAAAGGAGGGAGGATGAATTTCTCCAATGAAATCTAATCCCCATTTTTGGAAAGGGCTTTCAACAGAAACAGGCTTTAATGGCAGGGGCAACAATGTTCTCTTTCCTTCAAATATTTGGCATTTATGACAAGCAGTCACCGTCCTATGTATGTCAAGGAATAAAGTTGGCCAATAAAAACCAGCTCTAAGGATTCTATTAGTAGTAGTTTTCCAATAAAGGTGTCCACCACAATCACCTACATGAAACTCCTGCATAACTTTTTTTGCATCATCCTTTAACAAAAATTTAAGTAAAATACCTCCAACATATTTCCAATATAATATATTTTCTAGAATACAAAATTTAACTGCTTTTAACTTCAGAAATATTTCTTTTGTTTTTGTCAAACCGGGAGGGGCATTTAAATTAAATAAAACATATAAATATCTACATACCAGGGAGAATTTAGGAATGCTTCATCAATTTGTGGAGTCACTAGTCCCTCTTGATCATCCAAAGAGTAAATCATATTGATATCCAATGCTTGAAAATTTGACTCAGCCATCAATTTGGCCAGTCCTTGTCCTTTAATCAACTTGGTGGGCTTGATTTCTAAGTCATATTCGAAAATGATGTCAATCCATTTGCCCTGCTTTCCATCAGGCCCATTTTATTGCTTTAACCAATGCAAAGGTCTATTTTTCCATAATGTTGTATTTCAAACAGGCATTCCTTAAATCTTTGCTAAAGAATGAAATACATTGTTCGAATCCTTCCCTGTTTTTCTACACTAGGACAGCTGCAATAGTATGCTCAGAGGAAAAGAAAAATATTATGAAATATTTGGTAAAATCTGGGCTAATCAACACTGGAGATGTTGTTAATGCATGTTTTACTAAATCAAAAGATTATTTAGCTTCAATATTCCATTTGATTTAGGAATCTTTCTTAAGCATGTTGGTTATGTTTCTAAGAAGTTCTGCAAGATTAGGAATGAATCTCCTTAGGAAATTGATTTTACCAATAAAAGGCTGAAGTTATTTGAGGTTTCTTGGGTGACTGATTTTGAGTATACCTTCAATCCGACTAGGATCAATCCTAATACCATACTTAGAAATAATCTGACCAAGAATTTTTCCTTATTCAAGACCAAAAAGTGTTTTCTTGGGATTTAATGAGATGCCAAACCTTCTACATTTTTCAAAGAATCTTCTTAGATGTGCCAAGTGTTCTTCATCAGTTTTTGAATAGACAGTAATTTCATCAAGGTAAATCACAATAAAATGCCCAATTTCATTAGAAAAAGAAATATCCATTGCTCTCTGGAAATTGGCCCCATCATTCATCAACCCAAAAGGCATTTTCACATACATGAAAGTTCCCCAAGGAGTAGTGGATGCAGTCTTATCTTAATCCAGGATGCACTAAAACTTGGTTATAACCTGAGAAACCATCTAATAAATAAATCCTGCTAGACCCTACTACCCTTTGTAATATGTGATCCATTTTTGGTAGGGGGTAGTTGTCTTTTAAGGAGACCTTGTTTAGATTTCTGGAATCAATACATAATTTGATTTCTCCAGTTTTCTTTCTTGTAGGCACAATGTTAGAAACCCATTTATAATATCTGAGAGGAACTATGATTTTAGCATCATACATATTCTTTATTTCTTTTTCAACCAAAGGCTTTAGGACAAGATTCATCCTACACAGTTTTTGTTTAAATGGTTTTTGATCTTCTTTGATTGGTATCTTATGTTGTATGATACTACTGTCATAGGCTTTCAAATCTTCATAGCTCCATGCAAAAACATCTACAAATTCTTTGAACAATGCTATATATCTTTGTTTTGTAACAACAGGCAATGATTTTGACAGTTTAATCATTTTGGGATTTTGCTCAGTAATTATGCTACATTCTTCTATGTTTGCACCTGTGGGTTCTATTTTTGGATTTTTTGCTACATCATTGAAATCAAAAATTTCTTCTAAAGGAACTAGACCTCTAGGTAGGATATTATCCTTAAGCTAAAGTATCTCAAATTATTCTTTTTTGGGGTCTTTTTCATGCAGTTCTGGTTTATGTACAATTTTATTTGTTGAATTATTTATATCATAAATATCAAGCTATTTATCTGAACTAACCTATACATCAGTTTGATTTTCCATTTCACAATCTAGATCTATACAGTTATCTTCAAACTCATCCTTTAATTGTAAAAAACTCTCATTTTTTTTTATCACTTCCAAATACTTTCCAATATCTCATGTTATCAAGTATAGTTGGACGGTGTTTAACTTCCACTATGTATTGTTTATTGGGATGGGGTAACTTACAAGTGCTTGCTGAAAAGGCTAAGCCATTAGCTAGGATATTCTAATTTTGTGGAATGAATACAAGATCATATTCATCAAAAGTTCTTAGAAATTCAATCACAAAATTTTGGTATGCTCTTAATCTAGGATGTTTTGCAACATATTCTCCTTTGATCTGTTTTATAATTAATTCAGAATCTCCATGAATAGAAATTATTTTAGGTCCCAACCTTTTCAGCAATTGTAACCCTAAGAGAAGTGCCTCATATTCTGCTATGTTATTAGTGCACTGAAATTTAAGTTTGTAGGAATGACCTTATGCATGATTATTTTCTATATTGCTTACCCAAACACCAACCCCTGAGCCTACTTTTCCATATGAGCCATCAAAAATCATGTTCCAAAAAGGACTAGTTTCAATATTTAGTGGTACAATTTTCACTGGGTTTTCCTATTTTTTAACAGAGTTGTTTTCTTCCTTAGTAACTTGTGCATCAATGTCTCCATCATTACAGAGAATGAAGGAGCCAAGACCAGAATGAACAGAATAAAGGGGGTATTTATGTGGTTTCTCTTGGCTACTCACCATATACTTCATCAAATTTTCCCTATACAATCTTCTGTTTAGACCAAATGCTAGTATTGTGGCATAAGACATGTCCATTTGAAGAGTTCCTTATAACTTTTCTCCCCATGAGCGTGACAACAACATGCCATACTTAGGAGGAATGCCCGCTACTACTATGTCGATTACTACACTCTTAGTTGGGATTTGAGCTAAAGTGACACAGAGATATTTTATAACACCTAAAAATCTAACTTTGCTAGAATCAAATGAATATAAGTCTTTGTACGGCCTAGTAATTTCAAGACCAAGTTTCTCCATAACATATTTTGGCATTAAATTGTGATATGCACCTGAATCCAACATTAAATTATGGAGAATATTGTCATGAACATTGGGACTGACATAAAATGGAGGGACACCTCCTTCTTGTGGTTTACCATCAACTTCTGGTCCAAACAAAAGTTTAGGTTGATCGTCATTCAAATTGGAAGTATCTGTGTCTTCCCCTATGTTTAATGCTTTCATGACCTAAGTCCTGTACACTTTTTTGTTTATTAATTCAGTTAAGGGGATTGCAATTTTTACTTTGGAAAATTCATTTTCAATACTGAATTGTGTTTTATTTTTGAGTAAATTTGAAGAATCATACTTTTCAGAAGTGATCCTTGTGGCAAGTTTTGTTTCTTGACTACTGGTAGTGACATCCGCTTGTGTGTGTTTTGAAGAAATATCAACTGTTATTTTAGTGAGGCTTTCTAGGTCTTGTTTCCTGAATTATCTAAACCTTTCTTAGGATCTTCTATATTTTTCTTAGGATTGGATTTATAGATCTTTTTGGTAGAATTTTCAGTGTTCTTTTTATTGTAGGTGTCTAATATTTTCTTGCTCCTAAGATTATATTGCCTATGGACTTCCATGATGGCATTTTCAAACCCTTTTTTGTACTCATCAGGATCTTCAGCTTCAAGCTCAATTTGGGTCAATAAGAATGATTCATGTTCCTCCCGAGTGAGAAAAATCATATCATCTTCATTTACACCCATTAAATTATTTATTTTATTATCTTCTACCTCTTCAACTCTTTCCCCATAATCAACATAATTTTCTTGAAATGGAGGCCTAATCTGCTGATTATGACCTCTATGTTCTCTTTGTCTTATTTGAGGAGGATTTCTTCTAGGATTTTTATTATGGTTTTGAGGTGCAAGCTGGTTTTCTCTAGGAGAAATTATCTCATTTAGGCTAATACTTTCCATCATTCTTTCTACAGTTCTTGTCAAGGAATCTATCTTGGCATCAACTGAGGAAGTTTTGGCTTCATCTCTTATGGTAACTCTTCTCTCATTCCTCATCCTAGTTCTCTTTGCTAACATATTGGCTTCTACACTCATTGCATCCCTCTGCATTTCTTCTAATGTTGTTGAATTTCTTTATATGAGTTAATATGACATTTCTGGCTCAAAACCATCTAGGAATTTGACTAAGGATAAACCTTGTGGTCGCTTAATATGAGCAAGAATTTCATTATATAAACTATTGAATTTGGTGCAATAATCTTGATCACTTTCAGCTGGAGCCCTCCTAATTCTTTCATATTCAGATAAAATTTGGAGAGGGTTTTTCTTAACTTCCCACCTATTATGGAATGTCTGATGGAATGCAAGAAGCTCATCAATGCTATTGGCAAGTAAACCTTTAAACCATTTCCTAACTTCTCCACTTAAAATTTGAGCAAACATCCTTAACTTAACAATTTCATCATCTACTTCTTGAAGGTCAAAACAGTCAGTCATCTTGTCAATATGTTGTTGGGTTGTTACAGGACTCATCCCATCAAATTGTGGAATTTGTGACTGATAGTCCTGTGGCATGTTTGCCAAAGGTGTAGGAAGCACCAATGGAGCATACCTTTCTGCCATGATTGGTGGAGGAGGAACTAGAGGGGGGTTAACAATAAGTGGGAGAGGCTAAGTAGTAAGTGAAGTAGGGTGGATAATGGAAAGATATAAATGTGATAGGGTTTGTGTAATGTTATGAGGAAAGGAATGAGGAGTTATGGAAAAAACCAAAGCAATAGGACTAGATGGTTGAGGTTGTGCAGACTGAGAAGCTATTGAGGAGGTTGCTAGGTTTAAAGTAGATAATTCAAATGATTGTTGAAGATAAGCGTTTTCGACTGTTGAAGTAAAGTTTGTTACCAAGTTCTAAAGGTCATCAAAATCCCGTAAGAGCTGAAGGTCAGATTGAGTTTGTGAAGAAACTTCTTTAATTGGGCTTTGCTGTAAAATTGATGGATCGAGTATTGTCTTATCTACCAAAATCTCAAATTTAGTCTTGAATAAAATTTGTTCGAAATTTAAGTCAAATTAAATATATTCTATAGTGTCAAACTTTTTAGGAAGAGAATTTGTCCTAGAAAGCCAGGTGTTCCTCTCTAGATTTTCTGGTTTTCGAGTTTTCCTTAAGATTCTTTCAGGATTATCCACTATAGGTTCAGGATTTGGGTCTGGATGAGATCTAGTGTAGGCTCTTTTGGCAGCCAGAAATAAAACCTAAAGAACACACACTCTGAATATTTACAAAAAATGAAAGAAAACCAATCTTACTTGAAAATTTTCTATCATACACTGTTTTTAGAAACCGGGGTTTCAGAATAAGAAAGTACTGATAATTTTAATTCATTTGTCTCCCCAGTATGGTCGCCACTATGTTATCGTTCTATAATTTTAATATTGGCAAGAATAATTATATAGGACAACATCAAACCACTTTTAAAGTTGTATTCTAGCCCTACCAGCTTCAGAGAGGGCTCTCTATGTAGAATTTAGATTTGTTTCCTTAATTTATATTAGGCTAGTTATGATAGTGTTGAATTGTTGTCTGTTTGTTTGGTTGGTTGGTTGGTTGGTTGGTTAGAGAAATGACATTTTTTAGTTAATTATTTTCCATTGGGCTATGGAGTCAAATAAATATAGGTGATGCATCAATTTTTCAAAGAGAAATCACAGGGCAAGCTAGTTACTCTTACTTGATCTTAGATTCTACATGAATTATGAAATTAGAGCATTAGTGAAGTCAGTAGTGATTGAAAAGCTTACATTTAAGAATTTCTCAATCAGAATTCAGAAGAAAACATTAATATTGTAAACACATCCAGAAATAAGGTGTTTTGATCACAAATCTTACTTCTTCACTTTTTGTTTTACAATTAGATTAAATAGAAAAATAGTAAGGAAACATAGTGGAAATAAATATCACAAAAGGAAAAACATCACCAGTAAAATGTAGCACAAGTATCCTATGAACGGTCTTCTTTTATTGATGTATCAACAGCTCAAAATGTACAATGCTCAATAGAAAAATTACAATAATCAGAGTCCAACCTCTATTACTTCGAATGCATAATTATTTAAACTAAATTTCTAAAGGATGTCATATCAAAACAGGCCATCTTCTTATTAATTACAACATAACTAAATTAAACAAAACGTGCTCCAAAAAGGTGGAGTCATTAAATATTCTTTGACATCTAGTAGTTTTGTCTGAGAAGTAGTTGTTGCACGTTCTTAATATGTTGGTTGCATGATCTAACTGTTGTTGAGCTGGTCGTTGTGTTAGTTGTAGCTGCTTCTCAGTCATCCTGGTATTCGCACAACTTTTCCCACCAGTCTTCATCAGGATTGAGTATCTTATTTTCTCTCTGGTATATTTCATACACCTCCGCATACCTGGAAAAATTGGGTTTGACCACGAAAATGTGCTTTATCTCATACTGAATAAATATATCATTACTTATAACATCCAGAAGAGTTTTTCCTATCATGGTATTTTTAATGTTTGAATGCTTTGTTGTATCCTTTGAAATTTACTTGAGCTTCTTCACATAATCATCTATGGTTATCAGTTTATCATTTATGAAAAACAGAGAAGGCGGACCCCTTTTTGTTAATGGTTCAATTATGTTGAAGAACGTGGTGACAGAAATCTCCAATCCTTTACACTTTATTCAAGTTGTTGCACCAAATTCCTTAGTGTGAGGATTTTCTTCACCTCCAGAATAGTTTCAATTTTGTCATGAACTCCCAAATCCTCAAGCTCATATATGTTTTTGACATTCAAAAACTTGATGATCTTGTTAGCTATGTCAGGCATGTCTCCTAGATCTTTCTTCATATCTAAAATGGCCTTGTTACCTTTTTCTATCAGGTCCTTCTGCTCAAAAATAATCTAGATGCATGGCCAAATTTCATTCATGGATTCAGTGATGTTGGTCCATATGATTTCCTTAACTCGACTGACCATGTTGCCAATAAAAGATTCTTGTAGAGACTTCTGCAAACCTCCATTAACCTTTGATTTCTTTGTGATTCTGTCAGATGGGATGTTTCAGTCCTTATCATTTGATCTTACAAGACTTTGATCAGGGCCTGTAGTCTTTTAATTTCCTCTATTTGCAAATACATATTCTCCACTGATTTAGTAAGCTGATCTGCAGCTTCTCCTGTTCTATTTGTTGAAGTTTTTGATGCAGGAATGGTTGTAAGGGGTACATCCTCTAAAGGAACAAGAGTTGTTTGTGCATATTTCTCTTTTTATTTGACCATATTTTCCATTTCGCCCTCCATATTTTTCAGTTGTTCAGTCTACTCCATGATGAGTTTCATCATGTCAGATTTTTGTGTCTCTGTCTCTTCTATCTCCTTTGTAAGAGGGTCCTTTGTAGCTAACATCTTCAAATGCTTATTCAAGGTTGCTATACCTGCATTCTTCTTTTTAATAATATCCTCCACAACTTGAAAATTTGATGGATCATGTCATATTCTCACAACCAAATATTCCAAGGATTTTATCCTTGTACCCTTGGACATTGAAGATATATTCTCCATCTTGAGTTGAGATTGTAGTCTGACGCCATCTGACGCCATCTTGGGTTTTCCAATTTGGGCTTCTAGAAAATCCATGTGCATCTTCCCCTCCTCTGAATCAAATGTAGATAACAATCTTCTCTGTGAGCTTGAGGCCTGCTTCTAAAATTGAGTGTAAGTGTTGTTTTTCAATATCCTATTTCTAAGCTTGATCTCTCTGAAAGTATCAAACGTTGTTTTCTCCTTGTCTCCTATAGTAGCACTAGATGTAGATGTTTGGAGAACCTGTTGCTAATTGAGCAAAAAAATTGAGGTAATTGGGGGAGTAATAGGTTGTTGTCCTCCCATTGGAGATGATCCTAGAGTATCTAGGATTTTGATGATAGTTTCATGCTCTGATTCTTTGTCTTGATCAACATACATGTGTATTCTAGCCCTTTTTCTATACTTCATCTTGAACTCTTTATTAGAAGTATCAGTCACTGAAGGTGATTGATCTTCCTTCGGTCTCTTCCCTGTGGCTTCTTGTCTATCTTCTTTGCTCTATTTCTATTTTGGTATGGGTGTTTGTAAACCCGAAGTAGATATGGCCTGCTCCTCTGCATCTTGCAAATTATTTTCTGCCCACTCTGTTTGGTTTCTGAACTGTTCTATATCTAGTGTTTTTGTATGAAGGTAAGGTGTAGACTTATTCTCCACCCTCAATTTAGAAATGACCCCAAATGGATCATAAGACCATGTAAAACTAGGAGCAAAATTCATCTCTTTTAGTCTCTTGCCTTCTTCCTCTCTTGTTTCTCTACTGTTGCATACAAATGGCCCTATCTTAGACTTTATCATGAACTATGATTTCCTTTTTGCTGAGACAAAATGCACCTCATATACATTAAAAATTTGTCTAATGTATTCCAGAGAAAAATTCTTCATTGGGAGGAATTTTGGCAGCTTATAGGGGGGGAACTCACACCCATATACTCTCAATTCTGTATAATTTTGGTATAAATACCAATCTGTTGTTCTGGCTTGGTCTGAGAGCTACATAATCCTTTTAATATCTTCACTAATCCTGGGCTCAGTTGTGCTCTTTAGAATACTTAGTGCAGGATGGAGAAACAACTCAACAAACTGTTTGTAACTAAATTCTTCTTGGTCCTTCATCAGCAAGGTGGTCCAAAAAATGACAGACTATGGGGTGTCCATCTTCATCCATTTTCTTCATTCCAAACTTAAACTTTCCTGCCTAAAAATATGCAAACATATAGATCATAACATAAGTATATTTAAATACTCCTTCAGTATGAAACTTTAAAAACTGGTCATGAATGGTATCAGCCATGAATTGGATAAAATCAAACATAACTGAGGGCTTGGAATCTATAGACAATATAATCAAAAAGCCTATAATTGCCTCGTCCATCCATTGGTTAGAGTAGTACAGTAGTACCCTAGGAGGTATGCAAGGACTGTGGCTATTTTCTTGGTTCTTTCAGGGAATAAAGATGAGGGATGTGGGGGATTTTTCTTAGGCAAAGGGATTTTCTCTGTTAAGAAAAGCTCAAGGGTTGACGCTCTCTTATCAAAATCTAACTTTTGGTACAGGTCAATGAGGGCTTCTCGGGAAAATGGGGTAGAGTTCTCTATTGAAGGTCCCTGTATCATCTGATTGATGGATTGGGCATTAATGGTGAACAAAACGTCACTAGTGGGAGAAATTACAACTCTTTGGTTTAGAATGTAGCAAGCACAACATCTTCTAATGAACCCAGGGGCACTATGGGTCTTGGGGAAGATGTAATAAGGTAAGTTGGTTTCCCAAAGACAAATATCATCGACCCCATCTATCAACTTATCTTCCAACCAACAATATACATCGAACAGATCAAACTCATAGATTGTTTCATGAATTTTTAAGTCTTTATCAGCTAAGCTAACATGATCGAGGTCGATCGAAGGGTGAATCACGGGGTTGAAGAGAGGTTCTTGACCTTTCTTCTTGGGTGGAATGGTGAATTATGGTTGTAGAAGAGCTTAATCGGATGGTGATGCAGATTAGAAGAGCGCAGAGTTGGATTGGAAGTGTATAAACCTGGAAAAACACTGTAATTAGTTGTGTTAGACCTGTAAAAATCTAAGAACGGGTAACAATGGCGATAACAGTAAAATTGTATACTGGTGGGAAGGTTAGATTTTATAGGTTTCTTGTTTTTCCCATTATCGATGGTGCAGGTCCGTTGATTAATGGTTAAACCCATTAATTAGCTTAATGGATTCATTCATGCGGGATCGGAGGTGATTAGATGTGCAACAGACTGATGAGGTGTCGCGCTATGAGTGGACGAATGATAATGGTGGGGAGGGCAGTTTACCATTTCAGGAAAACAACTTTTCGGAGGGGGTAGCACATAGCGAGCAGGTTTGGTGAGGGGGATTGCGAATTCTTCTATGCCTGCCACATAAGAGGTAGGATCAGGTCCAAAACCATTGACTTCAAACCCCCCCCCCCCCCAAAGCCACAATGATAATGTTTGGATGGTGCGACAGGGCCGAAGATTTATATCAGTCGTCCGATTGTTTGATGTGGTCGGGGATGTGGGGAGAGGTGTTAGGTGAATAACGTTGATGTGATGGGAGGATGGTGGGGTCGAGGATGTGGGGAAATTTTTTAGGTTAATAACGTTGATGTGATGGGAGGATGGTGGGGTCGGGGAAAAGATATGAAATGTGGGTGGAGTGTTATAAAGGCATAAAACTTAGGGAAACTAGGATAATGCTCAAAAACCTGCAAATTAAATCAAATATTCAACCTTAGGATAAACTTTCAACCATCAAGCCTTATCCAATTTATAAAAATATCTCCATCTAAAACTTGGGACAAAGTTTTAATGCTTTACCCATAAAGTCACTTCCTCTTCCTCTACCTACCCTTTCATCTAATTCTAACACTTTTTCACCTTTTTCTTTTGCAAGGTGCATTTGAACTAGCAGACTGAGATCATCTCTTTTTTTTATATAAAATATATCCTAGTCTATCCCTTAGTTTTTCCATTGACTCAGATTAGGCTGTTGAGTCAATTTTATTTCTACCTAGCTATTGACTTACCAAGATTAATTTGTTTGGTAAGTCTTTATTCACTAACCTATTTAACAGAAATTCAAACTTGTTCAATCATGCTTAAACTGTATGAATTGAAAAAATTGACTTATCAGTAGTGGCATTTTGACTTGCAGCACTTTCAGTATTATTCTTTTTGTGGGGTTTTAATTTTCCTTTCTTTCTTTCTTTCTTTTTTAACATACCCTCTTTTCTTTTTCATTTTTTTTTTGGAAATCATTTGAATATTGAAAATCATGTATAATATGAAATTGCAACTGAAAAATACTCAATCACCTTGATCCTATCATTTATAGGACCCTAATATCATGATCAGCTCTGTTTGAATGATGGAAGCAAGAATTTCTGATGGAAAAATAGAATTCGGGACTGAGAGAAAGTTTAGAAACTCAGAAAAATGTCGACAACTGCAAAGATTATTTAAAACAGTGATCAGATTGCTTTGAACGGTGGTCAAATTTCTTTTCTGGAGTTCTGGTGATATACAGAGTGGAGTGAATTGAATTGAAGGTTTAAACATATTTTTTAGTGATGATTTATAAACAATTTGGTTTAATTCCCGTTGAAAAGGGGGTAGGTACGTTAGCCTAACGATTAGAATTGAATTTATTGGCTAACGATTATAGGAAGGCGGGAATTTATTTGATTGGACAACGAAATAGTCCATGTGTCATGACATAAATGGCAGGCGGGATAGTGGTTTCATCTGGCGAATAAGCGGGATTTCAGAGGGGTTCATCAGTGGTAAATAATTTTATGAGGGGGAGGGGGTGTGAAATCTTGTGCGGTTGCCACGTAACTGTGGGGTTGGGTTATGAAACCACCCTTTTCAGACCCTCGTCCCTCCCTCGATGTTAAGTTTCGGATGATGAGGGGGGGTCACAGTCATATGCGGACTGTTGGATTTGATTGTGATGCGATGGATGAACGATAAGATGAAAGGTAGTTAATGTATGGCAGAGTTTAATAAATGGTGGGGTAGGGGAATAGTGAGTGTGATGTGACATGAATGATTGACGAGAAGGGGTATGTAACGTGTCATATGGGTAGTGGAGGATGGTGCATAGGATAAATCCTATGGTCTTTGAGAATGATTTTTCAACTTTTATTGAAGAATAAACATTCATAAACATGTGATTTTGAAAAACTTTCTCGGTTTCACCTTTCTTCGAGAATACAACAACAAAATATGAGTTTTCTATGAAATACAGAGTTTTATTGGGATTGTAAAAACAAGATTGCTCCTTCAACATATTTTTATGAATTAAATGGAGGATTCAATGCATTATTTTAGTGAAAATATGAAGATTTTCCATGTGCATTTTTTATCTCAGATTTGACCTATATGAGATGGAGTGATCTGACTCTAGACCTCTAAACAATGTGAAGGAGTAGAAATCAAGATGAGACTTTTGCAGTGACCAAAATAATTACTAAAAACTAACTGAAAAAGCAAAAAAAAATTGACTAAGGACCTGATGGAAAACTCTCAAAAGAGATATTCTTGTTCATTGATAAACTAACTCTAACACCTGCAAATCTCTCTCTCTCTCTCTCTCTCTCTCTCATATTAATAATATATTATAAATATCTAAAAATTATATATTTATGTATGTATGTATGAAAAATTGAAGGGTCAACCAATTTTTCATATGAACATGGATGTACTATATGCATCAAGCTTCAGTTGACTACTTAATACACAGGTGGGCTTGCCACTAGATGGGGGCACACCACTGCAGTGGAACAAAATATCTGTGCAGTGGAACACCAGAACAAGTGGGTAGTGAAATGACAATGGCGATAGAAAATCTAGCAATGGGGATTTTGGTAACGGGGACATCATAAAATTAAGCAGTTGTTGTGGAAGAAGTAAGGCAACAACATCTATTCAAAGGCAGCTACAACAAGTGGTTTGGAGATGGTCAGTACAGAGGTGGCTACTAGAGCGGAACAAAATGTAGAGTCGATCCAAGGGAAATAAATGATTACGTGACACGAGGTATTGGGTTAATGGCGGCTAGTGAAATAATGAAACAAATAGGTAGCATAGAACATATGGTAGCGGCTACACAAGTTGGCTACTATTGAGAAATATAGGGAAGAGATATTAGATGATTTCTCTTATAATGATAATTGTTTGTGAGGACCTTTTACTTTTTCTTAATTAGGTTCTTCTTGTACTTGATTATTATTATGTGTTATTCTTCATCAAACAGTTACCAAACCATAAAGAACAATGAGACAAAGGACACAAGATGTAGGAAATCAGTCAAGGCCAAAACCTCTCCAACCTGAGAGGAAAACCCACAAGAATTCTTCTTCTTATAAAATCTTTAATTGATGAATTCCAAGACCTAGACCCTTGACCAAGAACCCCTCCAAGACCAAGTCAATCCTTCCTCTTTCAATAACTTCTCCTTCCAGCAACTTCGACCTACTCAACAACTACAACTTTAACTATGAATTCGACCTACCCAGAAACTGCAACTTCAACTTGCCCAAAAACTCCAACCAAAAACTACAATAAGAAATTGCAACTATAATTGAAACTAGAAACTACAATTTCAACTGCAACCAGAAGCTGCAACTGCAACTTTGTTATGCCCAAAAATGGCAACTTCTCTCCTTCGCTTGGGTAGACTCTCTATCCTAGAGATTCAACTTCCAGAACATCTCTTCTTGATGACCTAACTTCATTTCTGCAATTCGGCTTCAATGCAACAATATGTTCCCTAAATCCTTCGCACGTGTGGAGAGAAGTAGCCCAAAACCAAATCCAAAACTTCCAATTTTCTCTTTGTTTAGTCTTCCTCTTCTTCACACTTCCTTTTGTGAGTGAGAGTGTGGATTTCAAATTAGGTCGAGTTCTTCATTATATAGGCTTCACATAGGGTCAAATTACTTCCTTTAGGCTGACTAGAAGTTTCCTTCAGTCGACTTGAACTTTGTGCCATGAGGAGGTCTTGGAGGGTCTTTTGACTTGATTATGACTCAATAATTTTTTATTTACAATATTTAACATGCACAAATGGGTCATTCATACATGACAATGACTCAATGACTTTATAACAAACCTAGAATCACTCAATGGGTGCTTTGACCTATAAATAAATTCTCTTGAGCATGAAACCCATGCCTCAAGGCTTACAATAATATATTTATTTTTCTCTTTTCATCATGATTACATTTTTCATTATGAAGACCGAACTGAGTTACATATGTCAACGCTCCCTCTTAACTAGGGAGGTATTCAAGGTACTTGGACATTCTCAATCTGAAGAATTCTCATAAGAAAAATCGGATTGGTAACCCATCTGTATAGCATCATATTATCCAACATTGTCACATAGCAAGGCCTTGACTAACAACTTTATCTCTCCACAAGATCAGAGTAGAATGCTGGCGAGGCCAATTTATAGACACCCTCATCATTGTCTCTCTCGGAACATACCCTACCCGGGTTCACTCAGAGTATGTTCCATCAAGACTATTCTTATCTTGGATTCCCAATCCTCAAAGAATATCAATCCTCTATGTTGACAATTTGGAGGGCTAGTGATTAATACAAATTCTCTTCATGATAATTACTTGTGAGTTTACTTGAGTTACTTATGTCTTTTCTTCCTTAGCTTACTTAGTTTTTCATCAAGTCAATTATCAAAAATACACGAGACACAAGAGTTAGGCTCCTAGAGCCAGGGCAAAACCTCTCCCTCCTAGAGAGGAAAACCCACGAGAAATTCTTTTTATAGATCTTCAAATGACAAGTACCATGACCAAGATTTAGACCCTTAACCTATGAGAGCCTCCAAGACCTTGTCATTTCCTCTTTGATTGCCTTCAACACCAATCCTTCTATTCTACTCCAACCTTTAAGACTTCTTTCTCCTTCTATGTCACTGTCTCAACTTCATGTATGGTAGATGTAATCTGATCTTCATACTAACCTTGACACAGTTAACAAGTCCTTCTTTTAAACAGATCCACACTTGTAGTCTTTGTCCACTGCCCTTAACATTGCTTGTGATGCAAGTTCTTTGCATAACTCGGTATGCAAAAAATTCAGTGTAATGTCCGCAAATTATTTCTGAGTTAGGGTCCAAAAATGGAGGCTGAGATACCTCATATAAGTCCGCAGTATAATCCTGTACTTAATCTCGTCAATCCACACTTATATATTCACTTTGTCACCTTCTGAAATCCACATTTAAAGACCTCTGAAATCCACATCTGAAGTCCTCTGAAATCTGCACTTTTTCCATAGGACACTCCGCACTTTTTCCATAGAAGAAACCACAGATAGATCCACAAATTTTCTGTGTTTTATGCGAAGTCTACTAGGGTATATATAGTTTTTTTCCCATGTATATAAGACGACCTAGCTTTGTGAACCAATGTGACTATTTTGGGAGCCGACATGACTGTTATGAGGCCGACTTCTCACTGCATATAGTTCCAACTTTATTACATATTTTCCAACATTTGAAGGAGAGTTATCTTGAGGGTTGTTAGAGCCTTTCTTTTACAAGGTTCATGACAAGTTCTTGGAGCTTTTAATGATGACAATGTTCTTCATATACATGACTCTATTTACATTTATAAACAGAAGACAAACCCTAAATAGACATCAAGAAGAATTCTATTAACCTATAATAAAATTCTTGCTCATGAAACCCATGAAGCAATTACAACAAATACATTTTATTATCTTTGCCTTCTTCTTTTCATAATTACATAGTCAATATGAAGACCGATCCTAGTTACATTTTTCAACACTCTACGACTACTCTTTTCTTGGATGCCCTATCTCATCCTCAAAGAGTATCAGATGCTAGATGCTTACCCAATCCTCCATTCTATCTTCCCAAGTGAAGGCAAGAATGATGTGTCTATCTCCCCCTCTTAACTAGGGAGTACATACCCATTCCAATGAAGGAATGTACCCATTCCCATAAATGGAATGTACCCAAGCTCCCTCTTAATCAGGGACTTAACCAAGCTCCCTCTTAATCAAGGACTTAACCAAGCTCCCTCTTGACCAGGGACTTTCTTGCAATAGCTCTTTAGGTGGAGATCATGGGACAAACAACTTCTTGTAGTACTCCTTTCGATGTCATGAATTTCTTATAATTATTTATTCAGGAGTCTTCATCCTTTGGGACTTCTACATAGGGCACAAACCATCCATCACTTTCATTCAAGAATCATGATAGTCATGTCATCCTTCTTTTCATCAGAAAGTGATCCATTTTTCCATATTTGGCCTTCCTTTATGCCTTGCTACCTTCTTCATGTTGTTATCACTAGGCTGGAACCAATTGGGTTGTTCAACTATCAACTTAGCACAACTATTTCAAACCACTTTGAACTGGAAGTTAGCCCTTCCAATCATAGAGGGCTCTCTCAAAGAAAACAAATGAATACTCAAGATAAGGTCTCTATTGAAGATGGCTAAATTGTTTTGTGTTTTAAGTGATTTTGCAGGTGGAATATTGTATGAAGGCTACCATTGGGCATGGAGGCATTATGGGACTTTGTAATATTCATGAATTAGCCTACAACTATTGGGAATATTAAAATTTTGTTTTTCACATAGATAGGTGAATAAGTGGGTGGGGAGACCCATAAAACTCTTTATTGTGAATAAAACCACTTCTCATGTGAAAGTGGATCATATTTTCAGCCTAATAAAGCACCCTAAGGTGTGGACAGGGGCTAAAACATTTTGACTAGGTCAACCTTGACCAAATCTACAGCGCTATCATGGAGGAGTTGCCATCAATGAGGCATGGCACAGTTTTAGATGGAGATGCCTTGTGTGAAAGGAGTGTTATCATTGGATGTGGTTTAGGGTTTACAAGCTCTTAACTTATAAAAGGAAGAGGATGGTAACATTAGAGGGTTGTTGATGTTGATCATATTTCTGAATATATTGTCTGTTTAGACATATATCTTTCTCTTGTTGTTTAGCTGAGATTGAATTTTGTTTAGCATTGGGTGTTCCTGATCGGGAATCCCACCTCTTCCCATTGAGTAGCTCTTAGGAGAGTTTGTATTGCATTGTCCATTATCTGGCTTAGGGCCAAGCTTCTTCTTTCAACTACAATGTAGATCATGTTGAGGGTTTGGTTTTTTTTGCAAGCTACAGCAAGTGGAGACTAGATCTTTCAGATATAGGTCATTTCAGTGCTCCTTTTCAGTGGAGGAGAATTACACTTCATTGGGAGGATAGTATTGGAGGGCTTGAGCATCATTTTCAGATCCTGGCATCAGGCCAACTATATTTTGATCCCTACAGCACAATATAGATCCGGCTCTACATTATTCCTTTAGGTGCAGTTGCAGGGTGGTTCAACACACCGGTTGGAGAGTGATTTTCTGAGTGTTGGGGATCTGCCCTTCACTTTGGAGATCTGTTGGAGGAGGCTATTATATTGCCTATATCAGTTCAGCCACACTTTCCAGATCTGAATATTTAAGTAGATCTACAGTCTTAGATCTCATATCTACAACTTGTACATGGTGTTTTGCTGAAAACCCCAAGGGGGTTCATTAGAGGAGCTTGTATAGTGCATGGATATGATATAGTTATAAATTTTTATGCACATATTTGTTCTAGATCTGATGTGTAATATACAGCTGTTGTAGAATCAATAAATAACACTGTAAGACTATTCCATACTTTATATATGGTTGCAAAACCTCATTTTGAGGGATTTCTTTCATTGGAGGCTTTCTTTTCTTGTTATGCATCTTATGGGCCATATTTTACATCTATTTTGCTGTTGTAATAACAAATGAAGAGTAGAAAGAGCATGAAGGTAGTAACAACATTGTCACTTCAGAAGAAGAACCATCACCCCATGGGGATGGACATGAAGCTATTGTAGGAACTTTTGCATCTTTGCAAAGAGTTCCCAAAGAGCAGCATGTGACAATAGTAATGGGCAGCAACACCTTGATCAAGGGAGGAGAAGAAAAGGTGGATTAGCATCCAAGGATAAGGAACATGCACCCTTGTTCATTTCAAGGGGTTTATAGACAAAAGAAGGAGACTGATTTATGCAGTGAAGGAAGGGATAAATCAGTCCATTTATCGATACAGACTACTTCATATTTTGATGTCTCTTTACATGGAGGAATTCCACCAGGGAGACCCCCTAATTGGGAAATACACAAAGAGTTCTCTCAACATGATGCATCATTGATATGTCTGGCTCATGAAGGAGCATTGAGGGACCATGATACAGCGTTGAGAGTCTTGGGTAGACTCCAGGAGGAGGGAGACATTCTCCCAACATTTTCATCACCCACACTCATTTCAGATTCTGCGTTGTGGAAGGAGAAGCAAGGGAATGATAGCAACCTTCCAACATATACCTTTGGCATGGGAAATTTCAAGGAGAAAGGAAACCATATGAAAAATATTCTTTATGATAGATCTTCAATGTTGTCACTATGGGAGATTGATCCATATTGGAAATACCAACTGTTGGTGGATTATTCAAAGGATCTTTTCACATGCATGATACTTGATGACCAGCTACATGAGGAGGGCTATTCAGTCCAAGATGAATTCATCTATTATCATGGTAGGATCCTCTTATCTAGAGCTTCCAAGCTCAAGGAGAAGTTGCCACAAAGGGCTTATGAAGAGTTCTTTTTCAGCCATACTTATTCCATGAAGGCCTACAACACTATCATGAGAAGCTACATTTGGAAGGGATTTGAAGAGGAAATATATCAGAATTTTCAAAGATGCATGAGCCATGTGGAGTTGGAAGAGAGATATTACTCTATGAAGGAGTTATTTCAGCCGCCTCTTTCCTCTTTTGGAATGAGAGGGGATACACTTATGCACCACTCCATTTGTATGAGGAGAAACTGTGGTGAAGAATATGCTTGTGTATCTAATGATTCATTTGATTATTACTTGTATTCTTTTACCATGTATATGTAGACCATAGCTCCAAAAAGGAGTATTATCCCATATAAGCTTCATGGAAAACTTTGGGCCACAAGCATTTCTGAACATGGCCACTCCCTTGGAGGACAAAGGGAGGTATTGTATCATTGTGGGTGCATTCCAAAAGCACCAAATATATCTCACATTTTCAACCATGGTGAGAAGACTTGGGCAGTAAGTAAGTGGTGGGGAAACCACTTACCATATCACTATATGATGCAGTCAGGAGATCTACTACGTTGGTTCCACATGTGGGACTATGATCCACCTCCATCATTGCATTTCTTTGTTTATGTATCACTGGTTTTGATCCCACATGATGATGTTAATCTTAATTTTGTTGAGGACATGATTGGAGGGATGACACATTGGTTGGATGTGTCCATTGGGAATGAAACTTCCCACATTTATTCATTCTTCAAGAGGAGTATGGGACATTATATGGCTACTACATTACATCAATTTTTTCCTTATGAAAGGGGCCATATGATTGACTTATGCCTTTGGGAGAAGCTTCTCACATGGGAGGATTTTTGGCAAGACATGTTTTTCTTGGGTCATATTCAGCCAACCCCTAATATCCTCTACTATTTTAAAGCTTTTGAGAAGCTTATGGCAGCAAGAAGGTGGTTGGATGGCCACTTATTATATCATGCTTTGAGACAGCAAGAAGAAGAACAACGATGGTCTCAATTAAGGGACTATTGTCACCATACAAGATGTCATATGACACTTAGTCCATATTTCTTTTGGAGCCCATATGGTGATGACACTCTATTCACTATATGCATGAAGGATTGGGCAAGAAGGCTTCCTAGAGAAAATGAGTGGGATCATGATATTCCAGGTATCTTTTGGTTTCATGAGGATTATATTATTGCAGCCCAAGGTCAGCAACTCCAAATTTATCATAAATGGAGGGAGAGATAGCATAAGTTGAACAAATTTATCTCTCATTTTCAGCCATGCAGCCCCTACACATTGCATAAGAAGGGGATTGGTGATTGTTTCTATGAGCTACCAAGGATGGCTCACTTTTTTTGGATGATAGCATGGAGATTGGAGTTTCTCATTGGGGTTGAAGCACCCAACATTTATCATCTCTCATGCCTTAAGGAGGCCAATGGACAACATATAACTCTTTTCATATACCTCCCACTTCTTCATGATGAAAGCTGTTTGGTTTATTCACCAAAGGCAAACTTGTGTTCTTGGGAGGAGACATATCCATTGGAGATTTTGCAATGTCCTTGTAGTTGCTTGAGGACAAGCAACATTTTGGAGGGGAGGACTGTAATATTCCTGAATTAGCCTACAACTAATGGGAATATTAAAATTTTGTTTTTTCACATAGATAGGTGAATAAGTGGGTGGGGAGACCCATAAAACTCTTTATTGTGAATAAAACCACTTCTCATGTGAAAGTGGAACATATTTTCAGCCTAATAAAGCACCCTAAGGTGTGGACAGGGGCTAAAGCATTTTGACTGGGTCAACCTTGACCAAATATACAGCATTGTCATGGAGGAGTGACCATCAATGAGGCACAACGCAATTTTAGATGGAGATGCCTTGTGTGAAAGGAGTGTTATCATTGGATGTGGTTTAGGGTTTACAAGATCTTAACATATAAAAGGAAGAGGATGGCAACATTAGAGGGTTGTTGATGTTGATCATATTTCTGAATATATTGTCTGTTTAGACATATATCTTTCTCTTGTTGTTTAGCTGAGATTGAATGTTGTTTAGCATTGGGTTCCTGATCAGGAATCCCACCTCTTCCCATAGAATAGCTCTTGGGAGAGTTTGGATTTCATTGTCCACTATCTGGCTTAGGGCCAAGCTTCTTCTTTTAACTACAACGTAGATCCTATTGAGGGTTTGGTTGTTTTTACAAGCTGCAGCAAGTGGAGACTAGATATTTCATATCTAGGTCATTTCAGTGCTCCTTTTCAGAGGAGGAGGTTTCCACTTCATTGGGAGGAAAGTATTGGAGTGCTTGAGCATCATTTTTAGATCTTGGCATCAGGCCAACTATATTTTGATCCCTACAATGCAGTATAGATACAAATCTACGTTATTCCTATAGGTGCAGTTACAGGGTGGTTCAACACACCAATTTGAGAGTGATTTTATGAGTGTTGGGGATCTGCCCTTCACTTTGGAGATTTGTTGGAGGAGGCTATTCTATTTCCTATATCATTTCAGCCACACTTTCCAGGTCTAAATATTTCAGTAGAACTACAGTCTTAGATCTCAAATCTACAACTTGTACATGGTGTTTTGCTGAAAACCCCAAGGGGGTTCATTAGAGGAGCTTGTATAGTGCATGGATCTGATATAGATCTAAATTTTTATGCACATATTTGCTCTAGATATGATGTGTAATCTACAGCTGTTGTAGAAGCAATAAATAACACTGTAAGGCTATTCCAGTCTTTATATATGGTTGCAGCACCTCATTTTGAGGGATTTCTTTCATTGGAGGCTTTATTTTCTTGTTATGCATCTTATGGGCCATCTTTTACATCTATTTTGTTGTTGTAATAAAAAATGAGAGGTCTCCATATTGGCCTCCTGCTATATCTAAGATGATTTGCATTATTTTCCTGTCTTTCTACATTGTATTGCTGCATTCTTCATTTGGGAATATTATAGACTTCAATTACAAGAAAATGTAATCCATGGAAACTGAGGCAATTAAGGTTAAAAGATAACTTTTTACAGCAAAAAAATAATACATGAAGGAAATTGGAGCATAAAACTATGAATTCCAGGTAATCATGATACTATGAAGTTGATGATAATATGAAAAATGGAAAGACACAAATACATAAGCTCAAAATAAATCTTAGGTCTGAAAGGCAACTGCTGCAACAGTATATTAGCTTTGTAGAGAAAAGTTACATAATAGCCTTCTCATTACATTCATCAACCCCTTTCAAACTCAAAAAATCCCTCATTTATATAGTGAGGTCTCATACAATGGTTTTCCACCTGGGCCAACCTCGAATTCCTACTTAAGAGACCTATTCCTAATAGAATTACATCACTTGGAGACTTCCTAGGGATATTTTCTATTTGGCAGAGTTTGAATACAAAAAGGATTATTCTTTCATTAAATAGCTCAAAAAATTATTTTAATAACCCTTATCAAATGCAACCAATTGATCTTCTAAATGTGTTGGACTGTTGATTTGTCATCATGCCACATGGATGTTGAGTTGGACCTCCACCAAGTCGAATTTTAAAATTTCTACACAAATCTGGCTAGTAAAAATTATGAAAAACATGCCTCAAAGATGATTGCATGTTTTCCAAACCCTGATGGTTGTGCAAAAACTGAGAGAGGTTTTTGTAGATGGGATCATGCTGAAGAAAAAAATCCTTCATATTTCCAAAATTCCTTTTCCATTTGGTCAGAAAGTGAGCTTGAATTTGACTGCTAAAACAATCATTTCCAGAAATTTCATAGCAAACTCCAAAATCCACCTTTTGCACAATATTTGACCTTTTTGTCTGCTGGAGGGTCTTCCTTGGGGCTAATGAGGTAAACACATGCTCTAAGCCATCCTTGTTCTAAAATTTTTGCTAAAGTTTACCCTCAAAGAAACCTACAACACTTTCGTAGCAAAATCTTGTCTTTAAGCCTGGGACTTGCTACGAAAGTACCTAGTTTACTGACATTTTGCACCTTCTTCATTTTTTCACCTCCAAAACACTACTAAAGCATGTACATGCTTGGTATGATAGTATAAGACAAAATATGGTTCAAAAATGTGTTGCCTTACCATCTTTCATAGAGTAACATCATCATTTTTCATAACCATTTTAAGACCCTTTTTTCTTCAATTCAGCTTGTATCATTTTTATCAAACCAAACTGACATGCTAAGGTGTTGGCCAACTAATACACTGGAGTTAAAACCTTGTAAACCTGAGTTGCAATGGTGAGTTTTCTAATTGATGAGATGGCATCATGATGAGCTGTCAGCCATATGGAGTTTGACTGCTGAGCTTCCCCCTTGAACAAGTGGCATAATAATATGCATGCTTTTATTCTGTAATTCATCCACCATTTCACTACATTGACTGCTAAAAAACATCAAAAAATCCTTACGTTGGAAGAAAAACAGAGTACCGGAACTTTCGTAGAAAATTTTGACATGTTTACACTGAATTTGTTGCAGAAGTTGGTAAAAGTGTCAAATTAACTCTAATGACCAAATTAACTCTTGCACAAAGATTTTTTTGGATTTTTCTTTGACAATGACACCTCTTACATTAATGGTGACCTCTCAAACTCACCAAAAGACCCCCACACATTAAAAAAAAATTGGAAATTACAAATTTAAAAGATCTTATTCAACCCTATATAACTTACCCTAATTGACTCATGACCAACCTAATGGTCATCATGGATAACACATGTCATGTTTCCTTAAGGGCCTTTCATCCTACCACATGAGCATCAGTTGTAGAAGCATCTATAGTTCTTCCTTGAATTGTCACTTTAGCTCTAATACCATGTTGAGAAATTTAGGGCAAAGATATTAGATGATATCTCTTATAATGGTAATTGCATGTGAGGAATTTTTACTTTTTCTTAATTAGGTTCTTCTTGTACTTGATTATTATTATGTGCTCTTCTTCATCAAACAGTTACCAAACCATAAAGAAAAATGAGACAAAGGACCCAAGATGTAGGCGATCAGCTAGGGCCAAAATCTCTCCATCCTAAGAGGAAAACCCATTAGAATTCTTCTTCTTATATAATCTTCAATTGACAAATTCCAAAACTTGGACCCTTGACCAAGAACCCCTCCAAGACCAAGGCATTGCTTCCTCTTTGAATAACTTCTCCTTCCAGCAACTTTGACCTACTAAGCAACTGCAACTGCAACTATAACTTCGACTTTCCCAGAAAATGTAACTTTGACCTACTCAGCAACTCAACTATAACTTCGACTTGCCTAGAAAATGCAACTTCGACTACAACCAAAAATTTCAATTTTGACTACAACTAGAAAATGCAACTGCCATTGAAACCATAAAGTGAAATTTCGACTACAACCAGAAACTGTAGCTGCAATTGCAACTTCGTTATGACCAAAAATTGCACCTTCTCTCCTTCTCTTGGGTAGACTCTCTCTCCTAGAGATTCAGCTTCTAGAACAACTCTTCTTGATGAACTAACTTCAATTCTGCAATTCGGCTTCACTACAACAATATGTACCCTAAATCCTTCGCACGTGTGGAGCGAACTAGCCCAAAACCAAATCCAAAACTTCGACTTTTATCCTTCTTTAGTCTTCCTCTTCTTCGGACTTCCTTTCATTCTTAAGATTGAACTTGTGTTAGTGAGAGTGTCTTTCAAATGAGGTCGAGTTCTTCTTTATATAGGCTTCACATAGGGTCAAATTGCTTCCTTTAGGCCGATTAGAAGTTTCCTTAGGACGACTTGAACTTTCTGCCATGACGAGGTCTTGAAGGGTCTTTTGACTTAATTATGACTCAAAATTTTTTTATTTACAATATGTAACATTCCCAAATGGGTCATTAATACATGACAATAACTCAATGACTTTATAACAAACCTAGAATCACTCAATGGATGATTTGACCTATAAATAAATTCTCTTGAGCATGAAACACATGCCTCAAGACTTACAATAATAAATTTATTTTTCTCTTTTCATCATGATTACATCTGTGATTATGAAGACTGAACTTGGTCACATATTTCAATAGCCACTACTATAGCAAGCAAGGTGGATCGTACAATATGGACATCAGTGCAACAGGTGGTGAGACCTAATTTGCTGGCTCTAAAACCAATGTAATAACAATTTCTATCTCTATTTGAAGAAAATATATATTTGTAATAGTATAAATGTATTGATATATAAATAATAAAAGGAATGATAATGGTACAACACCCTCATGATAGTGTGATAGCATGTTTATCTAACACAAGGTGAAAGGGTTCATGCCCCTTGACTTTTCCTTAATTCTTTAAATTATTGTTATTTATAACTATTATTATATTTATAACAATTTTTCACATTCCATCGTAATGGAATAGAGTTGGTATCTTAAAGAATCTATGAAAAGGTAGAAATGAACATATTTTCACTAGCATATAACACATCACAAAATTCACTTCATGGGAAGGCTCTCTAATTCGTCAGAGCATAATTTTACAAATACATGGGAAGATGCATAAAGTGGAGTCAAAAGTAGTCCATTTGCATGAGTTGATGGATGACTAGACCAACACATAACACACTGTGCCTAGAACCCCCCTAATGGGCATTCACATGTCCACTCCGCACACTCCAAGGTCTCCAATGGTTATTGCCATCAACTAAAAGCTAGCCATGTTGTAAAAGAGTGTCAAGAAAGATGTTGGAGTTGACCTCTACTATGAGACTTAAAACTTCCATGGATTGATAAGTTTTTTTCTTGTTCCTTTGGCTATTTTTAGAGCTAAAGCATCTAGAAAAACCTAAGCACAAAATCAAAGAATGAGTCTATAGTAATGGATCACGAGCCTACATTAGAATTATGGGGGGGACAAGAACAAAGACCCTCTTCTTGATGCAAGTTCATACTATTACAAGATATGTTAAAGAACAAAGACCCTCCTCTATTACATACTATGCAAGTCAAGTTCATACTATTACATGATATGTTTGTTTGTTTACTCTAGCTGCCACATCATGTTTATTGCTATTTACATTGGACTCTAGTGTTTATTACTTTCTACATTGGATTATGGGACACTTCAAGAGTCTTAAATTTTGATTGCCTTAGGTGGTAGATTTTGATTGTTTTAGGTGGTAAATTTTAAATTTTGATTGGGCTTTATTATGTCTATCAACTTTAGCTAATTGTATCTTTTAAATGCAAGTATGAAACAATTTTTTAAAAAGGAGAAAGTTGGACATGAGAGAGATTAGTGAAGGGCTATTAAAGAAGTTTAAATCATGAATTGCTAATAAAGAAGTTTAAACCATATGATGTGTACCATGTTTTGAGACAACCTAATCAATTCTTTGACTAATATAGGAGCTTTGTTAGGGTCAGGAGAAATCAGGATTAATGACAATAAGTCCTTCTTCCCCATGGTTATTCCATGATCCTGTTCTAAACCAGATTAATTTAAGGTTTTATGTCAGTAGTCTGTGCCAAGTGCCATTACAGTGGAACGAGAGGCATGCAAGATGTATAAGGTGGTCCAGGGGAGATTGGTGTACGCGGCCCCTTCATGCAATAGAGTGGGCAAGTTTCGCTCCTGTTGTGCAAACGGAGGTCATCAGGTGCTTTTCTGAAATGACTTCTATACCTGGAAGTAATTTTCATCCTTGCCATATTTATGGGTTCATCGTCTGCGGATTTCATTTGTGATGGCAGTGCCGTTCAAGAGTTGTGTTGTGTGTGAAATTGAAGGTGGAGAGAACGCAGGAGTGGCGTAGTAATGATGAGGAGGCCACTCAGGATCAATGGGCACTCCATAAATTCTGGAGGGTAAGTTGCATTCCCAGAAATGGATTTCGGAAGATCAAATGGATCAGTCAGCAATTTCCCATCAACCTTACATGTCTGAAAATTCTCTGCTTCATCCCTTTGTTAAAATTGGCATCTTCTATTTTGTGGGTTGCATTGCATTAGGGCAGACTGGATTGGTTGAATTTGGTCAATTTTCGGGGTGCTTTTAATCTCCATATTAGGAATTTCTTGGTGTGGTCGGGGTCATTAGGAATCTTCTGGCATAATAAACGGCAACAGTGATGGGATGTGAACACTATTCTGTGCCATGAGTGGGATAATTCACTGGGATAAGCATAGCGGGTCATTGGCTTACATAATTTGCTGGTTCAGAGACTCTATACTGTGACAGATGTTGGAAGTCTGGAAAGCATGTCTGGAAAGCATTGGAAGAAAATACGTGTCTTTTCATTTCCCTGCACCCGAGTTGTCAATGATGGTATATGCCTTTAGGGGATGTACAAGCTCTATGCACTCCCTATTGGCATTACGCAACACTTGAACGGCTTTATTTCAAGGATGAAAATAGCAATCAGCAGTTGGTAGGGCTCAATCTGTTCCAGGTGACAGTCTTCTTATTTTGTGCTCTTCGGAGTTGGGCTAGTCAGGTTAGCCCTGATCCTCTAAGGAAGCATCAGATATTCCTAATTAGTGTGGGGGTCTCTCAGAGATTCTTAATTAGCAACTATTTTGGAGAAGAATTGCTTATACTTTTAACTTAATTATTTGCAATGGTCTGGACTTATGGAAAAGTTCTCGGAATTTCATGTGCAACACATACAATGGGGCATACAATGGGGCAAGTGTATTATGTGATTTGTTCACAAAACTTGATAGAAAAGATGGATGAAATTAAGATCGGAGAGCATAATTAGGACTTAAAATCAGACCATAACTCAATTTATATGAAGTTATCATGGGTAGAAGAAAGACAACATAAGATAAAAACCCAATGCTCTCGGCAATCACTACCAAGGGGCAAAATTTTTCTAACACAAGAAAATTGTACTATCTTCAAGACAATGCTGGAGAGATTAATTCAGAAAGAGAAAACGAGCTTCTAAAGCTTCAACAGTCATGAGTTAACAAATATAATTCAAAGGGCACTTGAGAAGTGCAAAAGAGCAAAAAATAGAAAATTAGAATCAAATTGTTTTCCTGTAAATGCTTGGATTGTTGAAGAATGCAAAACGGGAAGGAGAACCTTCAAAAAGACAAGCAAGGAGAAATTATTTAAACAGATATTAAAAAGGAAAAAAGATGAGTTCATGCAAACAAGGCGAGAAGAGTTATTATATCTAGGCAAGAATAACCCAAGATTTTTCTAGCAGGAACTTCAACCAAGGAAGAAGCAAATCGAAAATAATATTACAGCGAACCAATGGTTTGAATATGCAAGACAACTCTATGAGAAAGAATCAGAGGTTGAGCCTCCCCCGCGGCTCAACACAACTACAAAGCTCTTCACATTACAGGAGGTGGAGATTGGAATTAAAACGCTGAAAATAGGAAAGGCAAAAGACTTGGTTGAACTTCAAGCAGAGTATCTAAAATGGGGAAGGAACACTCTTGCACCGCACATCATGGAAATATTCAACAACATCATTCAACAAGGATTCTCAAGAGACTAGACAACTAGCCTAGCAATACCCCCTTTTAAAAGTGGAGACATTAATAATCCATCCAATTATAGAACCATTATGATCAACCCTTTGTTTGCAAAGCTTTTCGGCAGCATGGTAGAAAATAGAATCAGTAAGTGGGCAGAAGTGAAAGAAAAGAGGGCAAAAGGACAAGCGGGTTTTAGGCCGAAGCATTCTACAGTAGATCACGACATCACGTTGAGACACATTATTGAAAAGGTTTGGGGGGATAAAGAAGAATTATTTTGCTATTTCGTTGACTTCAAAAAGACATTTGACACAGTCCCTAGAGATAAGTTGTGGCGTAGAATGGAAGAACCTGAAATTCCTTTGCATCATAGAGTTGCTGTCCATAGACTTTATGAAGAGGTGAAAGTCAAAATTAGAACCTCATTGGGTATTTCAGAAAGCTTTAGAAATGACATTGGAGTCGAGCAAGGTTGTTCACTATCTCTTATTCTTTTTGGTTTATATATTGATAAACTAGAAGAGTGGCTAAATTTGCAAGGTGGGGATGGTGTTCGGTTGGGGGGGTTTGTGATAAAGCTCCTTTTATATGCTGATGATCTTGTTTTGATTTCTAAATCTGCCCATGGATTGCAGATGCACCTATATGCCCTTGAGCATTTTTGTAAAGCAGTGGGGATGCAAGTCAATATTAGCAAGACCAAGATAATGATTTTCTCAAATAAAAAGAAGCAAAGTCAACATACGTTCTTCTTTGAAGGCAACACTCTTGAAGAAGTAAATGAGTACAAATACCTTGGGATCGATTTCAACAACAAACTTAATTGGGAGGACTGCAAAAAGAAGAGAATCTTAGGAGGGTGGAAAGCATTGTATGCTCTTCAAAACAAATGCAGAGAAGCAGAGTTATGGGATTGGAAAATGATTAAAGTGCTTTTTGGACTCCTAGTTTGTCCAATGATGCTATATGGGTGTGAATTGTGGGCTAGCAGCACCCCTATCTCAAAATGGAAGCAAATTGAGAAAATCCAAAAATGTTTGATCATGAGCAAGTTCAAAATAAAAAATTTGGTACCTTATGAGATAATGTTGAGTGAAATAGGAGCAATTCCCATCAAAGCAATTGCTATGGTGCAGCTCATAAGATATCTAAAAAGAATTGAGCAAATGGGTGTAGGTAGATGGCATAGTGTTATCTTCAAGGAAGGCATGAGCGAAAGAAAGAAAACATGGATGAGACAAAACTACACATGGATGCAAAAATGTAATATCTACCTCAATGCTTGCCCCACAAATAGCAAAGAGCTAAAGAATTTTGTTATGGATAAATTTCATAAACATGTATGGGGAAAAGAGTTGGGTAGAAAGAAGAAGTACTACATCGAAGAATTCAACTCTATGTATGATATCCAACAAAAAGAGTACATTGGAGCTACCATTTCGTGGAGAACAAAGGTTTTTATTGTTCAATTAAGAACCAACTTGCATCAGCTTTGGTGTGAAACAGGGTGGTGGAAAAGGCCTAAAAAAACTTGAGAAGAACGAGTGTGTACATTTTGCACGTTTGGAGCAGTGGAATCAAAGAAACATTTCATTTTGGAATGTGATGCATTCAAAGACATTAAAGAAAGTTATGGGAATATGTTAGCATCGGTTTCTTGGCATTATCTTTTCAGCGATGAGATAGTTGGAAGATTGGGTCAGCTCATCATCAATTTGAACAAAAAGAGGACTGAAATGCAAAAGGCAAAAACAGAAAACCCATAAGCTATTTTTAGTCTTGTGAACGTTAAAATTTCATTCATTTATTCATTTTATATTTAGCTTAAAAATTTAGCTAATCTCTAATTATCTGTGTGGCCGGACTAGCTAGAGCAGTCGGTACAAGTGGGTAGCCACAATCATGCTTCGTCAACCTCGCAGATAGTTTCTAATAGATTATGGAACGGATTTCTCAACTCGACGAAGAAATCCTTTCCTTACAACTCAGACATAATCAACGGGTATCCAACATGACCACCACTGTGGAGTTGTTCGTCAATCATTGGACCATGATGCGCAGAACCGAGGACAAACTATCCAGCCTTCATCAGCAAGTCGAAGAGTTGTAGAATTCCCTCAACAAGCGGCATTTGGAACCCTCATCCTCAAGCAAGACTATATTTTGTCTTACAGATCAAGTCCTTCCTGATCTAAACATTCCAATTTCTCCACATTTTGGGGACCAGGACCGGAGATGTGATCCCCCCTTCTGACAGTGTGTTACACACATTGTCAAATTTATTTAAATATTTTGGTGTATCTATTCCTATAGATAAAAGAGTTTAGATATAAAGGAAGTTAATATTTTTTTACCCATTGGTCATTCCAAAGACAAATAGAGTTTAGTCAATTAATGGGAATTGCTCTCCTTTGATGTAACTGTTGCGTTGATACCGCAGATTTTAATTAATATAATGCTATCGTTCTGGTTTTATAAAAACAGAAAAGAAAAGAGAGTGATAAATGAAGCAAGATTTACAAGTCTTCCTTCCATATCCTGACCCTATGAGGTTTGACATTAGGGAATGAAGCAAACAAACATGACTTCTTCTCAACCTAAACCCCCTTCTGCCTTCCGTTTTCATGGAATGTCTTGTTTTATTGCAATAGCCCATGGAAGAATAAATCGAGGTCCTTATTGCCGTTATACTTTACAATTGAGTTGGCATCCAACAAGCATAGATGGGTGGAGCACTTAACAAAGTTAAGGAAAAATAACGGAAAACCTCTTGCAACTCGAAACGTTTAGCACTTAGATGAATATATAATAGTTTTTTTTTCTCCTCAACCTAGACACCTTATTGCCTTCGATTTGATAGAGATTTTTGTTCTTTTGTTTGGAGTCCATGGGAAAGTAAATTGTGGTCCATATTTCTATGGGATATTCTATAATTGAGCTGGCATTCAATAGGCATAGATTCACACTAGATCTATTACGCACTTAAAAATGTTAAAAAACCGAAGTGCAAACTGTAGTGACATGAAAGATCCAGAACCAAGCTCACTGTGTGCTTGTTTATTTTTGTGCATCACTATAAATAATTAGAAGAAATAACAAACCAACATTTTTTTGACTTTCGATGTTGGATTCCTCTTTTTTCAGTTTATTTTATTAGCAATGTCGTTGCCCATGGACACAGAGATCCTTTCCACACCCAGGCATTAAGAGTTCTCAGTGCAATTAATTAAATAAATAGTTCTCAGTGAAATTAAATAAATAAATAAAATTAGTAATTCCTATTTGGGAGTTTTGTCATAGCAGTTTGTTGTCCTAATAACCTCTAAGTTTACTGTGCTAGTATGGAAGAATATGCTACTTTCAAACTCATCTCTTAAACCAATATAATCTGCTAATTATTGTTTAGCTAAGGTCATTCATGTTGTTATCAATCTATTGTACCTAAGTTTTCTATTAACAATATCATAACCCTCTAGGTTCGTGCTACCTAGTACGATCTGCTATAAAAATTTCCATAGTTTAGTCATTCTACAAATTTGTTCTTTTCCAGTTGGCAACATGAAGGGATATTGGTTATCTTAACCTAATAATCTGACAAGAATTATTTGAATTTTGAATTATTTTGAATTTTGATGGAATTGCAACTATCAAATGTTAATATTACACAATCCTGTTGAACATTTATACAATCCTGTTGGAATGGTCTTCAGAGTGCTGCCCCATTTTTGAGTTAAAAATAACACTTTTATCAAATCCAAAAATTGCAAATATGGCAAAGATTGCATAGCCAAATTCTGGTGATGACAAACCTGAAAAATTCAAATTCATAGAACATTTACCCTCCTTCATACAAAATTAGAATCTGTCAATGTCCTTGGGATCATAACAGTGGCTAATAACAGAATTCATTTCAGATTTTAATTATAAAATCTGATTTCATATTTGGCTGATTTTAATTATAAATATTAAAATCTGATTTCATATCTGGCTAATAACAGTGAGGATTGATATTGCCTTGTAGTCCATATTAGTTACTTAATCCGGGTCTCTCGCACCTTGCCAGCTCAAAATAATTGTATTGTGTAGGCCCACAAGGATCATACTTCGTGGGTTCACCATCTTCATAGATGCAGTTAGATAAGTTAATTGGGCAGGCCGATTGTTCATTAGTGAAAAAATCATTCTGCGTCGTGGGCTTGTATTGGTTATGCAATGTAGGTTCTTTACGCCCTATAGACTCAGTAAATTCAACATGTGGACCCTCAGGGTTCATGCCATATGTGTCGAGTATCTTACAATTGCAATCAGTTAGAATGATGGGAATTGTATTTTTTTCAAAACAGAAAAAAACTCTGGTCATATATTATGTACCAGTTCAATTGAAATTCCAGATCAATACAATTTGCCAATAATAAGGATCGGCGTCCATACTGTCAGTTCAGTAAACATAATTCAGCAGGCAAAAGATACAAAAGTACTCCCCCAGAAACATTAAAAAACTTTGATTAACATCCAAAGTTGTTTTCAGAATTTCTCATGAGCTGTTAAAAACAAAGTACTTTCCCAGCCAAGTAAAAAACAACAGTGTAAGACCCTTCACAAGTCCTGTACATCACCAGGTATCCACCAGCTGTAGTACACTGTAAAAAAAAGAAAATATCAGCCACTTTCTTGAAGAAGGCTTCCGGATACTC
The DNA here is from genome assembly GCA_034641835.2 of Pinus albicaulis. Classification (NCBI taxonomy): domain Eukaryota; kingdom Viridiplantae; phylum Streptophyta; class Pinopsida; order Pinales; family Pinaceae; genus Pinus; species Pinus albicaulis. The sequence goes on from CM076579.1 coordinate 728,484,140, forward strand.
ATAAGTATTCACTCTGTTGTAAGAATTGTTCTTGTCAAAGGCAAACAGGGCAGTGACCATTCTGTAGCAGCAATCATATTAAAGAAAGTTTACTGTCCCTGTAGTTTTTCTCCCTTCCAGATCAGACAACTCATATTGCATGTTCCCAAAAACCCCCTGCAAGCCTTTCTGCGATAAACAGTCAGCCACTCTATTTTTTTCCCTATAAATGTGATTAAAGTGTAAATTAATGAACATCTTGCGAAGCAGGGAAATCCTATCCATCCAAGACCCCAAATTGCCAGGATTTAAGCTTGTACCCTTGTTGAGGTTTTCAATTAAAACTTTTGAATCGCCATAGACCCACATATGGTCTACACCAAGTTGTGATGCAAACCACAGTAAACCCCAGCAGGCCAGAATTTCTGCTCACATATTGGTGCCATTCCCTCCATGCCAGAAGAATTTATAGTGACAATTAGGAGACATCCTGAGCCATGCACCACACCCACATTTGGACAGTTGGGAGGCTCCGTCAAAAAATCCCGCCGGACAATGTATTTCCACAGGCCACATTCTCTTAGACAGATCCTTTGTTGGTTTCTGCTTTTCCCTCAGTCCTTCCCATGAGAAAATGATAAAGCCCACAGTTTTCTCCGGACTGCAAGCAACATCCTCAAAGATCCCCTGATTTCTGGCTCTCCAAATTGCCAATGAAACAATGCCGGGATTACCCTTAGTGAAAAAGCACGCAGATGCCACCATAGGATAAACTCCACTGTATTAGCCAAAAAAGGAATACTGAAATTAAAAAGGTTACCCAATTCCTCCATAACCTTCCGGGCAAATGTACAGCTATAAAATAAATGTACATTGTTTATTTGTATAATTTTGCAGTATTACGCTTATGGCATGTTTTTATTGTGTCTCAAAATTACTTTACACTTAATAGAAGTTAATATTCCATTGGAATAATGGAATAATGTAAAACCAGAACTGGGCATAGCGTTTTAACTTCACAATGTCTGATAACAAAATTGTTTCACTAAGTGCCATGTTTTTGTTTCCGAAAAAGGAAACTAAATCTTGATGCTTGCATATATGCAAGTAAAAGAAAATTGGAAACAAAACTTATTTGGTAGTTGAATTTCAATTTGGAAAGATTTCCATAAGAAGAAATTACACTGCAGAGCTGCAAGAGCCGTGAAAATAGTTTGACCATTCATTCAATCAGTTTGGAAAGATAGGAAAATATTTCAAGTACAATCATAACCTGCTTGACTTTAAGAACTCTCTCTTGTACTAGGTTCAATACGAGATCCTGTACAAGAAACCAAAACAAAATCTGTCTCCTGACCACTCTGTAAAATATATAGCAAATGTTAGTGTCTGCCAAATTCTGCAAGAACTGAGGAACAAAACATTGTAGTAGCAGCAGTGATAATCAATAAAAATATTGAGGCTCTAATGTTGTTCTGAATTATGTGCCCCCTCGCATTATGTGCCCCATAACTTACGTTTTTTTCCTTTCAACATATTTGTGAATTTGATGTCTTTTTATTCTGCTTATAAGAACTAAATCTATTCTGAGCAATATACAATTCTCAAGTTATGCTTAATATAGATTGGCAATTTGGAGGAAATATGTCACGTTTGACATAGTATTTGCATCATTGCAGAAAAGCCCAAAGCAAAAGTTTTCAGAAAAATGTTTTTTCCATTTCTGCACTTCCTATCATATTTCTCTTTCCTTATTTTGAGGTGTAACCTGTTGCCTCAAAATCTAGCAGGTCTTGTGAGAGCCTCACAAGGCAAAGCCCTAGATCCCAATGCAACAATGAAGTGGCTGCCACTGTCACCGTAGCACTCCACCTCCTGCTCTTTAGTGGAATTTAACCACACAGAAGGCTTCCCAGTATAGATCACTTAGAGATATTCTATGTTGATAGGATCAAAGTGATGTTGAAGAGGCTTGATCAAATGGCACTTCTCACTTGGAACCATTGTTATCAGAATTGGACCAGTCATCGAACAGGTACACCCCCCCAACTGGAAACAATAAAAAAAAAGAACCAAAAAACTGGTCAATCAAAAACACATCAAATATTCAAATTTTAAAGAAAACCACATATATTCATGTGCATCCATATGAATCTAAACCTTTTATACCCAAATAAGAAAAAGTTCTCATTTATAGAGCATGTAAGGGTGCACACAACCAAAATAACACCAAGTGAAATCCATCTTTGAACCGAAAATATATCAAAAATAAGACCTAGATGGCCTCTATCATCCAAAAAAAGTCATGCTACAACAAATACCTACATATCATCAAAATCTTAGCCTATATTGGAATCTTTGTCATCAATATCACCCTCTACGCATTAAAATAAGATAAAAAAAATGGTAGCATGTCATTCAATATTTTGTTCGAGTGATGCATTTTTAGCAGGATCGTGATAGAGGGATCAATGCCACTAACATCAAGGTACATAGAGGGATTGGTGCTCTTGATTAAATGATAGTTCAATACCCTCATACATGACAAAATCCAATGGAAACATTGCAATCCCCCCAATCCTAAAATCCTGAAAAACAGTTTAGTCTATTGGATTTTGAGTGAGATCTAAAATTGTACTTTCTCCTTATGAAATCCAATGAGGTCAGAACTGCTCTCAAACATCCTGAGTCATTTCGTTGTAATGTTAAAAATTTAAGTAAAAAGATGAAAATAGAAGATAAAGGAGAATGTCACTTTTACTTTAAGAATTTAACATTAGCATGAATTGCATAGCAATAGTAGGGCCATAGGCTTGAATATTAGGTGCCTATTGTGGGCTAGTGCCCAACTAAGACAGTAAATAAAAGAAAAAAAACAAACTAGGCCCAACTTCTTGTGTTCTCCACGACTTTACCAGCCAGTTCTGTATCGAATAGGCCAAAAACGGTTCAAGTCACTGGTACGAACCGCTTTTTGCCTCAAAATAGTAAGACCAAATGGTTCAGACTGGTTCAGTTCGGTCCTGATAACACTACTTGGAACTAGGAACAATTATTTGTATAAAGGAACAACGTACCCATAACAAAGCCTAGGAAATAGCACTTGAAGCCTAGAGTTTCAAGATGTAGTTTAACAACGGTAAATATAGGCATGCAAGCATAGAGAAAATGTTTGATTTGAAAGATATGATCAACAAATGGAGTGACAAACTTCAAATATCCCTAAGTTGAAACCCTTTGCTGAACAAGAGTTTTAAAGAGACCTAAATTTCCTAGGGTTAATGATGTCAGTGTAATTAGGCAATTTTCACCAAAGGAAAGGTTGGATTTTGAGTTAGCAAAGTCAAGCAAGGTGAAAATTATCCAAATTAGCTCTAGTGTTGTCTTATAGCAAGCCCTAGTTGAATTCGACCCTTGCCCTAACCCTAGCGACTTGCCTTGAAGGGCCGAAAATAGGAAAAAGAGGGTAAAAGATAGATTTTCAAAGGTTTTGATCATCAAGAGGGATGCTAGTGCCTTTTCCCTACTTAGGTGATGGAGTCTTAGGAAATTTAACCATGGAAATATCAAATCTTTGAAGGGAGTAAGGGGAAAAACCCTCGTTTCACTTCCTAACCCTAGCTATCCTTTTATGAGGGGAGAAATTCACTAGAAAAATGCTCTCTAAGAGGTTTTCTAGGGAGTGCAAGGATAAAAGATTTAACATGCAATAATTATCAAAAATTTCGAGTAAACATATGCATTTGGGCAAAGAAAATAGAAACCCTAAAAATATTCCATTACATGCAAAACCATAAAAGATATTCAACAAAAATACTGACAATACATCTAAGAACATGCTTTCAAGTTTCTTTTAATCCCAAAATGATGTCTCCACAACAAAAACTAATCTCCAATTGCCAAAACCCACATAAGATCACATCTCCACAAGTAGCAAAGTACAACAAAGCAAGTCAAGTCTCTTCTAGAGAGGTCGAAATCCACAAATGTGATGATGAACATATGATAGAGGTGATCCTCTACTTATGAGGTACATCGCCTTTAATTATTAACTAAAATCCCCTACACAAGTTTGATTTTTGAGTAAACACAAAGTAAAATTGGGTTGCAAGCCAACCCACTAGCTCAACAACAAAATATGTGATTAAAAACCCACACATGTGAGTCAAAAACCTCTAAAAAGGATGATGTCATGCCCTTTTGGGGCTCAAAATGCTCCATTAATGCATTGGAAGGGCGACAAAGGTTTCCAAGCATCATCATCCTCCATTTGAGGAAAAATCCTCAAATCAAAGCCTCAAAACATTTACGTGTGTCCACATCCAACTATAGTTGCCTTGCATCATCCTAATGGGTACCAAGTAGACAATGTAGTGCTCTCTCTCTCTAGTGTTGGGGCTCCATCAGGCGCAACAAGGCCTCCTCAATCATCCTGGAGGATGACCATCCTCAACTGGGCTCTACATCAAGGCATGCCCATCAAGTAGTGTCAAGGCCAACCTGGGGGCATGCTAAGCCCACTGGTACATCATCAAGAATCCTCCATGCCAAGCAAGAGAAGCTCAATGTTTTGGCATCTAGGGGTGTTTTGTGGTATCCATCAACTGCTCAGATCATTGAAGTGCTCAATGCTCTACTATAAAGGGGAAAAGTTGCATCTGTCAGATCATCATGCTCTTCGAGAGTACGATAGTATGGCCTGGGCATCATGTGGAGTAGGGTTCCTTCAAGGCTTCAGTTTCTCTATTCCACCATGAAAACCAATCTCAAATTCAAGTGAAATCAACCACTCATTAGAGATGAAAATCATAAATGCATCTAAGTGGACCACACTTACGTGTTAAGGGTGTATTAATACTTCAAACCGGGATCACCTTCAAATATCTAACAAGACCAAGTCTCATAAAAATTTTCCCTACCTTTTCTAGGGTGGCTAAGTAGTCATCCTTATTAGGTGTTTCCAACCCCTAAGGGGAGGTGGCATTTCCAAGGTCAACCCTTCAAACCATAGGTGTTAGTGAGAGTAGGTGGAAATGGAGGGGAAGGACTTCATGGTCAAGTGCCATGGTTGGATGAGCAGTTAATGAGAGTCCACATATTGAGTGTATAGATGTAATGGAGGGAGCAATCATGCAGGCATGAGTTACCCCTCTTGGCATGTTTTTTCCACCCCTCTAGTGCACCTTTTACTTCTTTTTCATAATGTTTTTTATTTTATTTTGATGCATACTCGAGGATCAAAGCTTGCTCTTTATGATATAGCATTTGTTTTATGCCTTAAGATGAGGTACTTTATCTCTCATTGGGGTTGGGAAATGCAAGGGTTCCATTTAATGGATGGAGCATCAAGTGCTCAAGAACCGAGTGATTTCTAATGAGGGTGTTAGAGGTCATGCAAGGCCTTTCCCACGCGCTAACTTATGTCCTAGCCATCTTTTGCATTTTGCATTTTCTTTTTCTTTCATTATGGCTATCTTATGTTTTTTCATTCTTTTAATTGCATCAACCTACAAGGAAATTTTTTTTTGCACAACAAGGATGTGGATGTGTGATTGTCAAATCCCAATGAACCAATGACAATTAACCTAAAGAATGGAGATGATATCAAAGAAAATAATATGACATGGAAAATGTAAATTATGGAAAAGGTGAATTGACATGCTACTTAAATCCAAGTTTTCCAAGTAATGCCCCTCCTATAACCGTAATGCCTTAGGGGAGGTCCCACTGGACTAGTGATAGAGCCCTTGGTAAGGTGAGAGAACAAGTTTACAGTCAAGATCGATTAATAATTCAGATCACCTATTTATCTATACTAAATGTCCAAATCATTAAGTAAATGCACTTGATTGCAAAATTATCAAAGTACTTGGTGGTATCCCACCTTCATCCACGAGGAATGTCGGATGGTGAGAGTTGTATGACTGGTGCAGATGGAAAAAAGAAACTGGCATATCATCATCAATGAGAAAATGTGTAGGGTTGTTGGCTATCTGACTATCCATTATAGGAGAAAAATGTTTTCTCCTATAGGATTACCCATTTTGGTGGGTAACATCTAGCTGAAACTCAGGGACATGTGCTCATTGTAGAGTATATGATCCATAAGCTCAAACGGGGAGTTCATGAGAACCCCAACAATCCTTGGGCTTTCAAATCTACTACGTGTACAGTCAAATAAATGTTGAGATTCAACAAGATGATGAGCCTAGTGAAAAGAGTCGCCTTCACTAAGTGGGTCCACAGGCTATTTTTGGCACAAAGTCTATTTTTAGACATGTCAATCATATTCTATGAGTTGCAGGATGCTATTTGTGGATGGTTGGTCAAGTTGGAAAAATAGATGGGCTTCTATTTTTAGATATATTGAGCAGAGTCTATTTTTAGACTGCGAGTCTAAAAATAGATATGTCGAATATTATTAGCTCTTAATAATATTTGGACTCTAAACAGTATCTTATTCTCTTGGAGCACTTCAGTTAAGTGCACAGATGTGGCACAACAGCTGACATAAGGAATTACACTATTCCTGAGGGTTTAATGGAGCTAATGCATGGAGGACTTCGGTTAGAACTCATGTGACAGAGTTTGGTGGAGTTATAGAAGTAGTTGGTGGAGTTGTATTTAGTTTAACTCAGTTAGACTCAGTTGAGCTAGTTGTATCTAGTCTAACTGATTGATAAAATAGTGAGAGTGGAGTGAATTAATTAGTTAATTAATTCACTAAATATAACTCATAAATCAGCGAAGAATACATCGATTAACTACGGTGCATGGCGATTTCGGTGGAGACCGAGTGGAGAGATAGGTGAAAGAAAAGCAGAGTGTGACTATCGATTTGTGACTATAGTGTTGCATTGTTTGCACCACACATTCATTGAGTACGATGAGAGTTAGTGAGAAAAGGTAGGAACAATCCAAGTTCATTGAAACCATTCTGTGAGGATTGTGCGGTAGAGCGAGGTAGGCGAGGTGGAAAAGATCGGTGCATGGATTTGCAAGATCAAGCTTGATTAGTGTGTAGCGATTGTATTGTACTGAGAGCTTGATATGATCAGCTTTGTATGAGGATTGTTACATGATATCTATGACATATATTATATACAGATAGTTGGGGTTTTCAGCTTCAGGATTTTCCATTAAACAACTGTATTAATGTGTGTGAATTTTTATTGTTTCATGTGTGCATTGAAATCTTGATTTAATTTCCGCAAATGATCAATGGTGAAATAGATTCTGTATTTTGCATGAAGTTAAAATAGTGTGAGATCAGGAGAATCTTGGACATATAACACATAAGTAATATAATTTCTACATGGTATCAGAGAAGTTGATCATTGGAGTAGATTGCAATTATTGAAGCAGTTGAGTTTTGTGCTGGTGGAATTCGAATTTGCAGCAGTGTTTTCTTGGTGTCGAAGTTGAGCATTCATTGAAATGTCTTTCAACGGATTGTGATTGGAGTATGCCCTTGATGAGAGCTCGAATTACATAGCATGGAAGGACAGGATGGAGGCGGTGCTAGATGATAATGGGTTGAAGGAGTTCATATATGCTGATATTCCTAAGCCGGCTTCTAGCGATGCAACTGCACTTGACGCATGGAAAAAGAAGGTAGCAAAGTGTCGAAAGATTCTGTTGGAAGGTGTGAAGGAACACATTGTGTCCAGCCTTCACGGTAAAGCCACTCCATTCTTAATGTGGAAGGCTTTGACAGACTTGTTCCAAAGCAGAAGCGACTAGAGGAAGTTGGCACTTAAAGACAAGCTCAGAAAAATAAAAATGGAGAAAGGCGACAGTATTCCAAAATACCTCACGAAGTTTGTCCACTGCAAGGATGAGCTGGAAAGTGTGGGGGTTACTGTTGATGAAGAATACTTGGTGAGCTTGGCTCTCCTTGGGCTTCCGAAGAGTTGGCATAGCTACGAAGACTCTGTCAATGGACGAAGGAAACTGCCAGGATGGGAGCGACTTTGGTCGGATCTTGTGTAGGAGGAGATAAGGCGGGGTACCAGGGATGGATATTCATCAAAGAATGAAGATGATGAAAATTGCGCTTTGGCTGCCAAAGAAAGGAAAGGGAAGGGAAAGAAAAATCATTCTCAATCCGGTGCGAAAGGCAAGAAGTAGGATTTGTCCAAGGTGAAGTGTTTTCATTGTCACCAGCACGGGCATTTCGCCACTAATTGTCCACAGAAGAAGAAGAATAAGCAGGCTGCTAGATCTGCAACTGGAGAGGCCTTAGCCTCGCAGTTTGGGCTGGATTTTTCTTTGATCGCATGCTTGGTTTCAAGTGTGATGGGATCAGTGTGGTTTCTTGACATTGGTGCGTCTTTCCATATGACCGGAGACAAAGATTTGTTTAGTGATCTAGAGGAAAAGGATCTTGGAGTGCACATCGAGATGGGCGATGATGGTAGATACAGTGCAACTGGTATTAGGACCATTTCCTTTGAGAGGGAGTCCGGTAAACCTTTCATCTTGAAGGATGTCATGCATGTTCCAGGATTGAAGAAGAATCTGATCTTTGTGGCGATGTTGGAAGACAAGGGTTGTGATGTTGTTTTCAGTGAGGGAAAAGCTTTCCTTCGGCATAAAACAACTGGTCAAACCAGGAGGATAGGGATTCGAGTTAAGAATCTTTATCAATTGCAGGTAGATGGATGTGCAACAATGGCAAGCAAAGTAAAAGGAGTGGTGAGCGGGATGAGGGCGAATTGTGGCACATGAAATTGGGCCATCTTCACCATGGCGCTTTGGAAATTTTGCAGCAGATTTCTACCAAGCTTCCCAAGGGTACACTTGCGCAGTCAGATCAGTGCAAGGGATGTACTTTGGGAAAATTTGTGAAGACCACTTTTCATGAGAAGGATAGTTGCGCCTCGACAATCCTTGAGAGAATTCACACAGACGTGTGTGGACCTTTGTCGGTTGCTTCAACAGCAAAGCACAGGTATTATGTGATATTTGTTGATGACTTTTCTTGTAAGTGCTGGATCTTCTTCATGTAGAAGAAGAGTGAGACATACTCAAAGTTCTATGAGTTCAAGGCGTTGGTTGAGAAAGAGTCGGGGAATCAGGTGAAAGCTCTAAGGAGAAATAATGGTGGTGAATACATCTCTGACGAATTCAAAGACTTCTGTAGCAAAGAAGGAATTTGAAGAGAACTCATAGCGCCTCATAACCCACAACAAAATGGGGTCATGGAGATGAAGAACATAACGATCGTGGGTGTTGCACGGGTGATGTTGCATGATCAGGGCCTTCCCATAAACTTGTGGGCTGAGGCATGCAACACTGCGGTTTATGTGCAAAACCGTTTTCCTCATAGAGTACTTGGCATGAGTACACCTGAAGAGGCGTTTTTAGTAAGAAGCCTGGTATTTCTCATTTGAAGATTTTTGGCTCACCTGTTTACATTCATGTGACGAAGGATGCCAGGGAGAAGATGGAGCTGACCGCAGAGGTTGGGATATTTTTGGGGTACACAGAAACACCCCACAATTATCGTGTGTATTTTCTAGACAGTCGGATGACTGTCATGCGACGAAATATCAAATTTCATGAGGAGAAAGCCATGAAGTTGTTGCTTGAGAGGGAGCTAAACTTGCATGTAGAGGAGGAGCTGCTTGTTCCTAAAGATGAGCCTCAAGATGTGGATCAGCCACAAGAGGAGGTTCATGGAGTGGAAGATACCACTCATGCAGCGCCAAACATCAGAGGGTGGAAGCGCACTACAGAAGTTGAGCGACTGAATCTTGATGCAGCGAAGAATGTAGGAGCTCCTACATCACAACGCAGATAGAGACAGTCACCTGACCGATTTACTAGATACATGGATCTGATGAGCAAGTGTATCGTGACAGAGCCATCCTCTTTCGAGGAAGCTGTGGAGGATCCCGCATGGATAGATGCCATGGTGGAAGAGTATGATTCGATTGTCAGAAATAGTGCATGGGAGATTGTCCCAAGGCCGAAAGGGAAATCAGTGGTAGGTTCGATATGGATCTACAGAGTGAAGCAAGCTGCTGATGGGAGCGTCGAGAAGTATAAGGCAAGATTTGTTGCCCAGGGCTTCTCACAGATTGAGGGGATTGACTATGAAGAAATCTTGGCACCTGTCGCAAGGTATTCTTCCATACGGACCATCCATGCTCTCTCAGCACAGATGGGTTGGCACATTCATCAGATGGATGTGAAGACTATATTCCTCAACAGAATCATTGAGGAGGAGGTGTACATTGAGCAGCCTGAAGGATTCGAAACCTTCAGCAGAAAGTTGCATGTGTGCAGGCTCAAAAGAGTGTTGTATGGGCTGAAACAAGCACCTCGTGCTTGGTACACACGGCTAGACAATTATTTCACCGGATTTGGTTTTGCCAAGAGTGAGGCAGATCCTAACCTATACTAGATTGTGGTGGAGGGTAATATTTTGATCATTTTTCTTTATGTAGATGATTTAATACTAACAGGTGATGAACTGTTGATACACTCATGCAAGGCAGATCTTGCAAAGGAGTTCGAGATGAAGGACTTGGGCCTCCTTCATTATTTCCTGGGATTGGAAATTTGGCAGTGGAAAGGTGAACTGTTTGTGTCTCAAGGCAAGTATGCCCGGGAGATACTGGATAAGTTTCACATGCAAGGCTGCAAGCCTATTGACACTCCTCTTCCTGGTGGTTGGAGGACAGAGGATGCTACATCGGCAGAGGTAGTGGATGCCACTGTTTATCGACAGTTGGTTGGTTCGCTCATGTATTTAGTCAATACACGACTGGACATATGTTATGCTGTGAACCAGCTTTCACAAGCGATGGTGAAGCCTACAAAGCTCTTTTGGAAGGCAGGTAAGCATGTCTTGAGGTATCTCAGGGGCACATCTAGATATGGATTGTGGTACAGACAGTCGGATGAAGTGAAGCTGCATGGCTTCACGGATGCAGATTGGGCAGGAAGCCCAACGGACAGAAAGAGCACATCTGGAGGGATTTTCAATATCGGATCTACAATAGTTTCTTGGTACATCAGGAGACAAAGATCCGTGGCACTCAGTTCAGCGGAGGCCGAGTACATGGCAGCAAGTTTGTCTGCATGCGAGGCTATATGGATGAGGAAGATCCTGGTCGATTTGTTTGGTTCTCACTTAGATCCTACTGTGATATATTATGATAATCAGATTTTCATTAAACTCTCGATTAATCCAGTATTTCACGATAGATCTAAACACATTAACATCCGATACCATCATATCAGAGATTGTGTGCAACGGAAGATCATGTTGCTTTCTTACATTCCTACGGAGGATCAGGATGCAGATATTCTGACGAAGGCGCTCACCAGGAGAAAATTAGAATACCATAGAGACAGGATCGGGGTGGCAGATAATCCCTATCTTGTTGAGAGGGAGTGTTGAGATTCAACAAGATGATGAGCTTAGTGAAAAGAGTAAACGCCCCACTACAAGTGGGCCCCGCGAGGCTGTTTGGCGCAAAGTCTATTTTAGACTATGTCTATTTTTAGACATGTCGATCATATTCTATGAGTTGCAGGATGCTATTTGTGGATGGTTGGTCAAGTTGGAAAAATATATGGACTTCTATTTTTAGACATATTGGGCGGAATCTATTTTTAGATTGCCAGTCTAAAAATAGATATATCGAATATTATTAGCTCTTAATAATATTTGGACTATAAACATTATCTTATTCTCTTGGAGCACTTCAGTTAAGTGCACAGATGTGGCACAGGAGCTGACAGAAGGAATTACGCTATTCCTAAGGGTTAAGTGGAGCTATTGCATGGAGACTTCAGTTAGAACTCATGTGACAAAGTTTGGTGGAGTTGGAGAAGTAGTTGGTGGAGTTGTGTTCAGTTTAACTCAGTTAGACACAGTTGAGCTAGTTGTATCTAGTCTAACTGATTGATACACTAGTGAGAGTGGTGTGAATTAATTATTAATTAATTCACTAAATAATAACTCATTAATCAACTAAAGAATACATCAGTTAACTACAATGCATGGACAGTCTCAGTGGAGACTAGTGGAGAGATAGGTGAAAGAGAAAGTGTGAATATCAGTTGTGACTATAGTGTTGCATTTTTTGCACCACACATTCATTGGAGATGCCAATGAGGATTTCGCAGTCAATCTTGGAGGAATTTAAACTCATTCAGAGCCATTCTTCAGTAGGGATTGAGCAGTAGAGGCAGGCTAGCAGGTGGCAAAGATCGGTGCATGGATTTGCAAGATCAGGCTTGATTAGTGTGTAGCAATTGTATTGTACTGAGAGCTTGATATGATCAGCTTTGTATGAGGATTGTTACATGATCTCTATGACATATATTATATACGGATAGTTGGGGTTTTCAGCTTCAGGCTTTCCCGTTAAACAATTGTGTTAATGTGTGTGAATTTTTATTGTTTCGTATGGTGAAATCTTGATTTAATTTCCGCAAATGATCAATGGTGGAATAGATTCTGTATTTTGCATGAAGTTAAAATAGTGTGAGATCAGGAGAATCTTGGACATATAACACATAAGTTATATAATTTCTACAATAAACTTGTTTGGAAGTATGTGCATGGGGTGCTAATTTTCATCCTTGTTTTTACATGATATATCAAATCCATACAAAAAAGAAAAGGCTAAACCAAATGCAATATATTCTAAGATGCAACACAACATGATAAATGCAACAAGTAGGATGCTCACACAAGACACAACACATAAATGTAATGCAACTACTCATCTACAATACAACAAGTTCCATTGAAAAAAGTAAGCCAATTTCCTCTTACAGGGGGAGGCAAGAATTCACCATCAAGCTTAGCAATGAAAAAGTATCAAACTCCTACTCTTCCATGGACCTTAACTGGGACAAGATTACCATTGGCAAGGACTAGATCACCTCCTTGAAACTCTTTGCCTTTTCTTTGAACCCATTACTTCTTTTTTGTTTGGAATGTCAGCCTCTTGGTTTTATTTACCTAAGTGCTCTTAACGCGACATAAATTTTCTAAAGGTTCAACCTCTTTAAGTTTTTTCATGGCTCTTCGACTCAAAGTGTTTATGCTTGATATGCAAGTCTTTTGGAGGTATGCTACCTTTAGGTTTTGTAACAGGCTTGGGGAACATAAAAGGTTCCATATCTTCCACATGCTCAGGCATGTGTGCCTCCCGGTAAAGGACGAACAATGCTCCATCAACAATAGGTATAGTGGTGTATGATAAGTCCATTTGTAATTGTCCTCCAATTCAGGCACACCAATTCCTATACAAGAGCATCCTCCAAGCATTTGGCACATCTATGACTACAATATCCATTAGCATGGAAATGACCTTTTTAGCAACTAAAGATGCCTTGACATCCTTTATAAGATCATACATTGGTATATACATTGATTCAAACCCGCACACATTATTATAAGGCCTAGTGATGTCCATCTCCAAATGGTTCATGACTCTTAAAGGCATTACAATGGTAGCGGTACCGAAGTCAAGCATACAATTGTGTAAAATCAAATTGTTTATCACTAGAGATAATAAGAAGGGTGCATGTCCTCCATTTCTTCTATTATTATACATGTTTTGGAGAATAACCAAAGGGTCATTAGCCTCTTTATCAAGGTTGAACACCTTCTTAACTTACCCTCTTTGGGTTCAATTTTGGCCAACTCCAAAAGAGGAACCTGCACATTCATTTTAGCTAACACATTTCCTAAGTCAACATTTGAAGACAAATTAGGATTTTGGGTAGTGGGCTTAGGGACATTATTAGGTGGTCGAGGTGGCATAACCTTCTTTTAGAGGGAAATGCTAGAACTAGCGCTTGCTTGGTTTTGATCATTATTCCTTCTTAAATAATGTAATCCCTTAACTTTCCTCCTTCCCCAACAACCATGATTGGTTCATCTTGATCACTAGTGGCTTCTTCGCTACCTTCTTGATGTTGTTGTTGAAAGAAGGATTTTCCAAGCAACATATTAAAAGGAGCAATGTCATGTACAACATTTAGATGCTCCGAGGTTTCCTAATCTTCCACCTGATTGTAGGGACAATCCTCAAGGGAATGAATTCATTGCAAGTTTGAAACCAAGGGTTCCCTTATTGAGAAACTAGGTTGGTTGGGGTAAGATTACTTGGAACACTTTGTTGCCAAATATTTCCACAAGCGAATGCATTCTTCTTAAGGGGTCTCTCTTTATTGAATTGTGACATGGGAGGAAAATTTTGACGAGCTCCCCTTTCCCTCTCCACCATTAACAGCTTGTTCAACATGGCCATCTGCCCTTGCATCAACTCAAAATAACCTTATCAAACGTTTTGGAAAATTCTTGCAAGGCATGGTAAACTTGGGCATTAGGCTTAGTCTTTGGTTCAATTTTAGCCTTTAGACAAGCAAGTAGGTCAATCTTGGAAGCACTATGATTTTGCTCTATTTCAATAGGCAAGATTTTTGCCTCATTTAAAGACTTAGGTTTCTTGTCTCTCAGAACATATGACATAAGTCCAAGAAAGACTTCAATGGATCTATCAAGGATGATATTATTAGTTGGTCTGTAAGTACTAGGAACTTCCCTGAGTAGATTATCAAACCACTGTACAAACTCTCTAACATTTTCATTTTTGGTTTTTCTAGCCTCTTGGAATTTGTTAAGAAGAAAAATGCCTTCTTTGACCATGGTCCATCATTTATTAAAGGCTTGGTGAAAGGTATCCCAATTAGTAAGACTACCTTGGGGCAAACTAAGGTACCAATCTCTGGCACTTCCTTCTAAAGTCATAGAAAAAAGCATCATAACCACATCCTCATCTTGGACTAGCCTAGCACTAACAACCTAATAGAACTCATGCATACATTTCTCAATAGTAATAGCATTAGTACCTTTGAATTTGGGTAACCATTCCTCATATTTCTCAGGAAGTAAATGGTGAGCACCAAGGAATTTACTCACATCTAATGGCTTGAATGTTGCAATTGTGAAAATATCAACTTGAAATCCTATTGCATTATCTGATATTATTTCTTTTACTTATTATTCATAAATAAGTTATTTGCATAAATCTCTTCAGTAAATATCGAAATAAATTCAAATGTAGACTTCACCATATAATTAATGAGCAAAACAATAAGGAAAATACTAGCATACGAATGACACAGATATTTTGGAAAATTGTCTCGGAAAAACCCAATGCGGGAAAAATGGTGCAGCAGATTAGGGTTTTTATTATTTAGCAGTAATCCTCTTGTACAATTTACAATCGGTAGTAAGGAAGAGAAAATTTCTATGATAACATTGGAGAACCTTCTCACAAAAATAGTTGGAGAGAAATGACCTCGGAAGGACCCTCTTGGTCCTCCTGCATCACCACTATGTTGGCTCTGTGTGGGTACTACGCAGAATTGCGTCACCCTTATGTGTTGCTCCCTTCCTGCCCCTGTGTTGTTTCTTCCTACCACTGCGTCACCTGCTCCTGCACCCTGGACTGCTGCTAAACCCTCTCTGCCTCTCCTCCACCTACAACTCTCCCTCTGGATCGATTTTCTCTTGTTGAACTTTAGCACTGAGAAAATTAATTTACTCGGGAAACTGAGTATCTGCACTGGTGTGTTTTCCAAAATGACCCTCAAGTCTTCCTTTATAGTATTCTCATTGAGATATCAACAACCGAGATTAGATCTTTAATCAACGGCTAAGATCATAACTTGAATTGATCTGTGTTTTCTAGAAGATTCACACTTTGTTTTATTAATGCCCTTTGATTATTTAATTTTCCCTAAGTTTAAACTTAGGGTCTCCATTAAAATAATTAATTATTTTAATAAAACAATCCGAGTGGAATTTCCACAAACGATTTATGGGTTCTTTGGAATACATGTGTCTAAGCCTCTCCACAAATTTTGAGACTTAGAGCACTTCTGATGCTACCAAAAGTCAACACTCCCTCTTAGCGAGGAAGGTGCTCTAACAATATGCCTGTTGCATACTTCTCTAACCCTGAAGCATCCTTTGCGTTGTTGATATCTGACAATCTGTCCATCAACCACTGCGATGTTGCTACTGTTGTACTGCTGCCCATGACATTGTCACTGCCACTGCTACATACGTAGTACAACTTGTTAGTGTCAGAGTATGCATTTTGCCATCAGTGATCAAAATTACTCTTTGTATATTCATTTTAGGGGTCCCACTCAGAAATTTTTTATCATTCTAATAGGTCATGTAAAAAATTGATTCATTGATGGTAGCCCTAGTCATAAAGTCTCACTCTCCCTCAAAAATTCTCATTTGTTGGCCCACCTTCATGTCTTGTTGAGCATAAAAACATTTTTGAAAAGCTCATTTCACTATGTCTTATGTCAGTCAAAGACAACCATGGAATCTAGTATTGTCAAGGTCATCATTAGGTTTTCTAGGGTTTTCATGGTTCAATAAAACTCCATTCCATTGCATAAGATCAGCAAAGTATGAGAGTGATCCAAAATAATGTCTCTTTACCATGTAAAGATGATCTCCAAGATGGTTTCCAAAGTTGTAATTTGATTTCAAGTGTGAGTTTCATTCCAGGATGTAATTTTTATTTTTCCTATGTAATATTATGTCATTAAATATGTAATAAGTACTTTGTTCCCAAGCCTGCCAACTCAAAATTCCACATGCCAACACATCAAATTTCAAAGTGCAAGAATTTTAGTTCATCAATTGATCAAATGTCAAAGGGAGTTTTCTTTTCCCAAAGGTGCCCAAATCATCATTTTCCACAAGCATTAAACCCTAATTTCCTCTCCCACTAAGCTAGGGTTTGCTATGGAATCAGAGACATCTAAGAAAAAGGGGCATAAGGTAGGTCATATCAGTAAGTATGAGGTCATTGAAGCTCATAAACATCATGTCTCCATCATTTTTCAAGAAGTCATTCCAAGGAACAAATTGTTTGCCACTCATAGGGCCAGTTTTTACTCAAACTATGTTTTCAACCAAACAAAGATGAATTTGACAAAAGTGGGAGAGGTTTTTGTCCATCATAGGTAAAAAAAAAAAACCTCTTCATTTTTTACATAGGTATCATGGTTTGGGAGAAATGTCAAAAATATAGGTGCTACAAGAGGTTTGCTGCACTTCTGGAGTGACCTTGGGACAATCAAGGTTTCTCCTAGCTGGAGTGTCCAAATCATTTTCTTGATAAATCAAATGACAACTATACTGGAAGATATTTCCAATGAGCTATCATGAGTGCAATTTGGAGTTGAGGAAGGCCTCCAAAAGTTGCCTGCACCAGAACACTTCATTTTTTCATCCTCATTCTGGACTTTTTGACCAGTCTTGGGAGAATCAATTTTTGACAGGCCAAATCAAGTCCATTCTGAAAAATGAAGGCATATTTGGAAATTATACGGGATAATATTTCCAATGAGCTATCTTCGGTCCAAGTTGGACACCAGGAAGGCCTCCAAAAGTGGTCTGTAAGTTGGCGCTGCTCAAGCACTGCACACAGGCTAAAGGAGTTGCGCATATCCTGAAGGCCTTGCGCATATACTAAAGGTGATGCGCACAGCCTTAAGGCTCTACAAATAACCTTAAGGTGTTGAGCATATGTCCAGCAAGCCTGAAAATAATCCAAACTTTGCCAAATCACCTCCAGAACTTTTTCAAAAGCTATTTGAGCCTCTAGCAAGCAAGTAAAGGTGTATTCCATCATCATTTACCTCCTTCAAGTTTATTTGTTTGGTGTTGTGTAATTTTCTTGATAATTTGGTGTTTTAACTACTCAAAACCATATTTTTCCTCCCTAGCACTCACAACTCCTAAAACCCATTTCCCTTTCACTCTCATACCTTTCCCATATTGAAAATACGCATTCCCAAATCTCTGATTAGTACAATCCATGTCCCTGAGATTTTAAAACTAAAACCCTAAGCCCTAGGTGCTTATTTTTACCTAGGCTCCCAATTCCCCATCCCAATTCCCAATTCCCATCACACTATTACTCCTTTTCCCCTTCCCTCATTTCTCATATCCCTAACATTATCTCCCACAAGTTTCCATTTCCCCATTTCCTATCCCCAAAAAAGTCACCTTACACACATTATCCTAATCCCTAGGGTTTTGACAAAAACACCATGGCAGAAGAGGAAGGAAACATATCATTCAGTGAAGGAGAGGAAACAAAGTATAGGAGGCCACATGAAGGTGGAAGAGTGCTCAGACTTGAACCTGCTAATACTAGGAAACTTTTAGCCTCTCCAATGACAGTAACATGTTTCAAATATGTTGGTTGTTATGATTTTTGTGAACAAGTTCAGAGGGTTCAGCACCATGCTAGGTTGACCAGGCTCTTCATATCCAACCTTCACAAAAACCAAGTCACTTTAGCCAAAGTCACCTTTACTATCTCAACTTCCACCATTTCAGCTGCCACCGGGATCCCAAATGTTGGGGAGAAGTGGTTCAAAAAGAGTGGTTTGGAGGAAAACTACTTTGAGCCTTTCTTGAAACCAAGGTATAAGAATGAGTGAAATATGTTCTTTCCTTTTTCCCACCTTCAGGACAGATATGCACCGATGATGAAGATAATCATGAAATAATTTTTATGTGAGGGTAGATTTTCAAGGCTCTATACTTATCACATCCGCCTCTTGATGCATTTCACTAGGGTAAAGATGTTGAACATACCCTACTACCTTTTCAAAAGCATAGATAATATGGCATTCATTGTCCAGAAAAGGCAATATAAACATCAAATGAAAAGTCTATTCCATCATTCCCTCATTAAGATCATAGTCCTCCACCATCTTAATCAACTAAACATTGCATGGAACACCTTCATAGCCCATAATATATTCAGAGATCCTCCTACTCAACATGCACAAAATGTGCCTTCATCATCCCAGCCATCCAATTCCATTCCTCCATCTCAGCCCATAGCTCATTCATCATCGTCTGATCAGTTCACTTCACATCCTTCATCTCCATCTCATCATGACATTGGATCACCCAGCAGGATGGAGGATATTGACCCTAAGTGGGCTAGTATGGTTGGGGTTGAGCCATTACCAAAAACCTACCAGAGAGGCTACAGGCATGTGTTTGCTCCACATGGAGTGGAAGGGGCCATGCCTTCTACAACAACACAACAAGTAGAGAAAGGAAAAGATAAGGTCATTGAACCAATCATTCATGATGAGGAGGACACTTATGAAACAGAGCAAGAATTTCAACTTGTTGACCTAGATGAGGATGACAATGAAAAAATCACTAATGCTACCATCAAAGGTAAGGATGTCAAGATTAAGGAGGTTCAAACTAATCTTGACAGGGAAAGATATTTCATACACTTCCTTGAGCAAGAAAATGAAAAATTGAAAACAAAACAAGTCATTGATGAGGTTAAGTATTTCATTACTCAAAGGGAGGCTCAAAAGGCCATAGTCATGCTAGATGAAACACTTGAAAAGTATGGTTTACTTGATGATGAAGAAGAACAGGTACCAAGACAAAGACCTAGAACTAGAGGGCTGAAAAGAGCTCTAGCTCTAGAAAGGCAAAGGGAAGTTGAGTTTGCTGATAAACTAACCCTAAATGAGCAGCTTGCTATTGTGATCAATGAGAACAGGGAGCCATGGCTTGATAGAGCCAATTAAAACTTGGAGAATCTGCTAGCCAAGGCAAATAAGAATAATGACCTATTGAGGAGAAAGGTCAAACACTATGCCCTGAAGGAGAAAATTGCATTGGCCAAGCTCAAAAGTGCCAATGCAAAAATTGAAGACTTGACCATGGAGGAAAGGAAAAATTTGGAAATTCTTGCTGAGGCTTCCATTCAATCCTATACACATCATCATCAGCTATTTTACAAATTTTGAGGCATTTACAAAATTTTTTGCAAATTCCGAGTTTGATTGTGTTTTTCTAAATAAGGATTTAGCAGAAAATTTGTCATATGTGCAGTGCCCTAGGCGCTGCACAAATGATAAGGACACTTTTTGGGAAAAATTTCACCACCATTGGGTTCAGAATGATGAATACATGCACCTAGTACATTTTCTAAGGTTTTTGAGTCAAACTGGTCAATGAAAAGGGAAAAAAACACCCTAAAAATCATGTTTTTGCACATATTTTTGCCTAGGTGTTACGCACCGAGCAGTCTTGGGAGATTACAATTATGAGGGGTTAAATCAGCATCATTTTGAGAACTTGAGGCATATTCAGAAAGAGGACAGGCATGGCTTTCCAACAAGCCATATTGGACCATATTTGGACACCTGTAGGTCAGTCAAAAGTCACCTTTAAGATGGAGGGCACATGTCAGCCTTAAGCGAGGGCGCATATGACATGAAAATGGCGCATATGACAATTTGCTGAGTTTTTTGGTTTTTCACTGCAAATTTTGATTTTATCTCAAGAAATTATCTTTCTACTTATGTAATTCATCATTTTAAATGTAATTATGTCAAGAATAATTTACTTAGGGGTATATTCATTAGGCAAAGTTATCCTTTAGTCGAGATGAATCAGTTTGAGTGTAATAAGGAGTGAGTCACTTGGACCAACCTACACTTCAGTTTTCAGTTCAAAAATTAGTGGATCTCTTCCTCACCTCACGGATTCGACCCCTGAGGATGAGTGAATCTCGTTTTTATGTCTATTTAGCCCCTTTCTTCATACTTAGCAAGGGTTGGAAATCAATTTGTATGTATGCTTATTGATCAAGGAACTATTATACTCAATTTGGCCAGCTAATGAAGAGGAGTTGCAACTATTTTATGGGATACTTTTGGTATTGATGTTTATTGTTGTATTTTCTTTAGTTTCAAATTTTAGAATGTATTGTATTCATGTTCACTTCATTTCTATGGTATGATCTCTTTCAAGTTTGATAATCAGAACACATGCTTGCTCATGCTCTGTTTTGGGGAATTGATCATAGTTTGTCCATTTTCCTTTGTATAAGAAGAATACATCTCCCATGCTCTTCCTAGCTTTCTCTTCTGTCTCAAAATAATCTTTAAGTGATAAGCCTTATGCCTACCTTGCTCCATTGATCCCTGCAACCCTATCTCATTTTCCCTGACCTAGCTCCCTTGACCTAATTTCTTCATTCAGTGATAACCCAACCAAATCAAATCAAAACAACTCCTGCACTCATTTTCTAGCCTAAAAACCCTAATTGCTCTAGCCCTCCTGGCTGTGACCCTTTTGGAGAGAGCCCTCTCCAACTTGATAGGGCTAGCTATCAAGTCAAAATCTTGGTCAATGGTTACCTCTGTTGGGATTCCTTCCTTAGCCTTCGGAATCTGGCGGAGTGCTAACACAAATCTCTCTTAAGTGTTGTTTCATCCGTTACTGAAACAGATTCTTAATCATCCCCATATTTTCCCAGAAGAAAACAAAATGTGTTCTCCCTAGGGCCTTGGTGAGAATGTCTACTACCTGATCTCCTATGGGAATATACTGCAACTGTACTACTCCCCGCTGAACACAGTCTCTGATAAAATGACACCTGATGTCGATGTGTTTTGACTGATCATGAAAAATAGGATTTTCAGAGAGCTTGATGCAACTCTGATTATCACATAGAATTTTGGTCACTTCCATCTTCCTTCTGAATAAATTTACGAGCAGTTTTCTAAGCCATATGGCCTCACACGTAGCTGTGATGGCTTCCATATACTCTGCTTCAGCTGTGCTCAGTGCTACAGACTCCTGCTTCTTGTTGCACCAGGAGGTCATACCTGATCCAATGTCGAAGCAGTACCCTGTGGTACTTTTCCGATCTACCGCACTTCCTGCTCAATCTGCATCTTTGAATCCACACAGAATGATGTCATCGCCTTGGGTGTATTTTAATCCAAATCTGACTGTTCCTCGCACATATCGGAGAACATGCTTAGCAGTTTCCCAGTGTGCCCTCTTCGGTTCTACCATGAACTGACTGAGGGAGTTAACAACGTAGAAAATGTTTGGCCTAGTGTTGACCAGATACATGAGAGACCCTATGCGCTGCCTATATAAGGTGGGGTCCACTTCCTTATCTTCAGATGCATCAATTCTCTTCCAATTGGTGATCATTGGAGTAGCCATGGGTCTACAGTTCTACATTCTAAATCTCTGTAGAATTTCTGTAATGTATCTCCCTTTCCTGAGGAAGATTTCTCCCTTCTGCTGCCAAACTTCCAATCCTAAAAAATAGTGCATCAACCCCAAATCATTCATGTCAAATTCTTCTGCGCTGCAAGGGATATAATGGATCTGATAAAGGTATATCTAGCTACCGGGGCAAAGGTTCCTTCGTAGTGTATCCCTTCCTTTTGAGCATACCCCTTAGCCACAAACCTAACCTTGTACTTCCCTACACTGCCATTTGCAGTATACTTGATCTTGTAGAACCACCTAGAACCTACAACCGATCTGTCCTGGGGTCTAGGTACGACTTCCCAGACACCATTGGTCATGAAAGAGTTGTACTCCTCTACCATAGCATCCACCAAAACTTGATGTTGTGAGGCCTCCTGAAAGCTAGAGGGCTCTTCAACCTGAGCTACCAATGCTTGGTATTTATAAGGATGACTATGCCCTTTTCTCAGTTCTAGGAGCCCCAAAAAACTACTCTGCATCCCTCAGTGTCTGTCGTACTTCTCTGTTGATTCTGCTACTGGAAGTGGGTGGCTCAATCATCTCTTCTTCCTACTGTCCCATCTGCTACGAGCTATCTAAATTTTCTTCTCTTGAATAAATGCTAGTACTAGTCACAATGCTAGATCCTGATGGTTGTCCATATGTTGGATTTTCTCCTAGCTATCGTTGAACAAGAGTTTCATCCTCAGACTGTTCTTCGGTAGGAATTTCATGCGATTTTATGAAGGCTCGATCCTCAATGAATTTCACATCCCTCCTTACTAACACTTTCTTGTTTACCGGAATGTATATTCTATAGGCCTTGGATGTCTCGTTATATCCCACGAGATACCCTTTCTCAACAATCTGATCTAATTTTCTCCTCTTCTCATTTGGGACATGACAATACGCCACACTCCCAAAAATACTGAGGTGACTTAACTCCAGCTTTGTCCCGTAAAGACACTCTCGGGTGTTTTCTAGCCCAATGCTCTGTGAGGGGTCCTGTTCTGGATATATATAATTGTGTTTCATGCTTCTGCCAACATAAATCTAGGAAGATCCTGGTCATACAACATTTCCTTTGTTGCCCCAACAATAGTCCTGTTTTTCAGTTTTGCAACTCCATTTTGCTCCGGATTGTAAGGAGTTTTCCATTCTCTTCTGATGCCCTCCTTTGTGCAGAAGTATGTGAATTTTTTATCAATATATTCACCACCATTCTATGAATGCAATAATTTGATTTTCTTCCCAATCGAGTTTTCTACCAGAGCTTTGAATTCTCTGAATCGATCAAAGACCTTATCCTTGGTCTTAAGGAAGTAAATCCAAGTCTTCCTGGAATGGTCATCTATGAAAGTGACAAAATATTCACTTCCACCAAGATCTCTAGTGGACATTGGTCCATAGATATCTGAGTGTATTATTCCCAATACGCTTTTCGCCCTATTTTTGCTCTTGGAATATGTTTCTTTAGCGTATTTTCCTAAAATGCACCCTCTGCACACGTCATCATGTTTGGTACTAAGAACTGGAACCCCCATAACTATTTCTCTAAGCATTCTCAGAGGTCCATGGTGTAGATTCCCCATTCGCTTGTGCCATAGTTCATTCAGATTTGATTCGTCGCTTAGATTGTTGCCTATCAGTGCCATTGGAGACTCAAGCTGCAACTTGTATAGCCTGTTGCTTTGAGTCCCAATCTGAGCCTTCTTCTTCCAGCTTGGATACTTGACATTGAATTTTCTTCCGATAAAGTATACATCATATCCCTTGTCCTACAATTGATACACTGAAAGTAAATTCATTCCCATACCTGGCACATGCAGCACATTAGTGGCTTGGAGAATTTCTCCTACTTCTGTCTGAAATGCTACGGTCCCTTTTCCCATAGGGGTACACTTTGTCTTGTTTCCCATAGTAATTTGGAAGTCTAACCGTTCTTCTTGATAGCTTTATAAATGCTGTCTTTCCCCAGTCATATGGGTTGAAACCTTGCTATCAATATACCAAATCATTTGATGATGCAGTGCTAGATAAGCACACACATTCTTTTTCCAGCCTAGAGGCCAACTCTGATAAAACTTGATCTTCCATCTTCTCCATGCCTTTCCATTCTCCGGTAGTTTCTGCAAAAGGAATGCATAAGAACTTGGGGGTACGATTTTCTTCCAAAGCAGCACCACAAGATCCCTTTTGACGTAGATCCTCCTGCTTTCTTGCCTAACCTTCCTCTGATACCATTTGAAAATTTCAACTTGAAATCCTACTGCATTATCTGATGTTATTCCCTCTACTTATCATTCAAAAATAAGTTATTTGCAGAAATATCTTCAGTAAATATTTAAATATATTAAAATGCAGACTTCACCATATAATTACCGAGAAAAAAAATAAGAAAAATACTAGCACACAAATGACATACATATTTTGGACAATTGTCCCCGAAAAAACCCAATGCGGGAAAACTGGTGCAGCAGATGAGGGTTTCTATTATTCAGCAGTAATCTTCTTGTACAATTTACAATAAGCAACAACGAAGAGAAAATTTCTATGATAACACTAGAGAACCTTCTCACAAAAATAGCTGATGAGAAATGACCTCGGAAGGACGCTCCTAGTCCTCCTACATCACCACTGCGTTGGCTCTGCGTGGGTACTACACAGAACTGCATCACCCTTTGGTGTTGTTCCCTTACTGCCTCTACGCTATCTCTTCCTGACACTACGTCACTTGCTCATGCACCCCGGACTACTGTTGAACCCTCTCTGCCTCTCCTCCACCTGCAATCTCCCTCTCGATCGATTTTCTCTTGTTGCAATCCAACCACTGAGAAAATAAATTTACTCAGGAAACTGAGTATCTGCACTGGTGTGTTTTCCAAATGACCCTCAAGTCTTCCTTTATAATCTTCTCGTTGAGATATCAACGGCCGAGATTAGATCTTTAATCAACGACTAAGATCATAACTTGAATTGATCCATGTTTTCTAGAAGATTCACACTTTGTTTTATTAATGCCCTTTAATTATTTAATTTTCCTAAGTTTAGAGTTAGAGTCTCCATTAAAATAATTAATTATTTTAATAAAACATGTTCCGAGCAAAATTTCCACAAAATATTTTTGGGTTTTTTGGAATACATGTGTATAAGCCTCTCCACAATTTTTGAGACTTAGATCACTTCCGATGCTACCAAAAATCAACAGCAATGAGCTAGGATTTGTTCATGGTGTTAGTGGTAGTTGTATCCATGAATAGGCTTCTAACCACGAGAGTCTTTTGAAGCGGAGGATATGTGGTAGTGTAAGTGGTT
The DNA here is from genome assembly GCA_034641835.2 of Pinus albicaulis. Lineage (NCBI taxonomy): Eukaryota > Viridiplantae > Streptophyta > Pinopsida > Pinales > Pinaceae > Pinus > Pinus albicaulis. The sequence goes on from CM076579.1 coordinate 728,509,551, forward strand.
GTTTTACAAGTATCTATTTTATTTCTTGGAGCTATGGTATTGTTAGAAGAACTACTACGGGAGATAATAGGATTTCTTTCAAGAATTGACATAAGAGAATCTATGTTGTCATTTTGAAATATTTTCTTCAAATTTAGTGAAGCTCAATCTTTAGATAATGAGGAGGTTGAATTAAATCCTCCTCGACAATGGTGCCAAAGATGTTGCCTCAAAATTTAGCAGGCTTCACAAGGAAAAGGGCTACACCCTAATGTAACAATGAGGTGGCCTCCACTGTCACCTTAACACTCAACCTCTTGCTCTTTAGAGGAATTTCACCACACGAGAAGCTTCCCAATATAGATCACCCAGAGATATTCTATGTTTATAGGATTAAGGTGATGTTGAATAGGCATGATCGGATGTCACTTCTCACTTGGAACCATGCACAATTCTTTGTATAAAGGAACAACATACCTATGAAGAAGCTTAGGAAATGGCACTTAAAGCCTTGGGTTTCAAGATGTAGTTCAACAACGGTACATCTAGGCACAGAGAAAAGGTTTTTTTTGAAAGATATGATTAACAAATGGAGTGATAAACCTTCAAATAGCCCTAAGTTGAAGCCTTTTGTTGAACTAGGGTTTTAAAGAGACCTAAATTGCCTAGGGTTGATGAAATCAACCTTAAGTAATTTTCACCAAAGTAAAGGATATATTTTGAGTTAGCAAGGTGAAAATCATCCAAAGTAGCTCCAACATTGTCTAATGGCAAGCCCTAGTTGAATTCGACCCTTTCCTTAGCCCTAGTGTCTTGCCTTGGAGGGATGAAAATAGGAAAAATAATGATAAAAGATAGATTTTCATAGGTTTCGCTCATCAAGAGAGATGTCGATCCCTTTTCCCTAATTGGCTGATAGAACCTTAGGAACTTTAACCATAGACATATCAAATATTTGAAGGGAGTAAAGGGGAAAACCCTAGTTTTCATTGCCTAACATAGGCTACCATTTTATGAAGGGAAAATTTCACTACAAAAATGCTCTCTAGGAGGTTTTCCAAGGAGTTCAAGGATAAAATATTTAGCATGCAATAATTACCAAGAATTTCATATAAAACTATTCATTTAGACAAGGAAAATAGAAACCCTAGCAATATTCGAATAAATGCAAAACCATAAAATATATTCAACAAAAATACTCACAATATATCTAGGAACATGCCTTATTTCAATCCCAAAATTATGTCTCCACAACAAAAACTAGTCACCAATAGCCAAAATCCACATAAGATCGTATCTCCCCAAGCAGCGAAGTACAAAAAATCAAGTCAAGACTCTTCTAGAGAGTTCGAAATCCAAAAATTTGATGATGAACATATAATAGAGGTGATCCTATACTTATATGAGGTTTATCACCTCCAATTATTGACGAAAAATCCTTACACAAGTTTGATTTTTTAAGTAGACACAAAGTAAAACTTATGAGCCAACCCACTAGCTCAACAAAAAAATATGCCAATAAAATCCTTCGTGTGAGTTGTAAGCCTCTAAAAAGGATGATGTCATGCCCTTTTAAGACTCAAAATGCTCCATCAATGCACTGGAAGGGCTACAAAGGTCTCCAAGCATCATCATCATCCTCCATTTGAGGAAAAATCCTCAAACCAAGCCTCAAAGCATCTCCATGTATCCAAAATCTAGCTATGGGTGCCCTACATCATCTCCATGGGTGCCAAGTAGAAAACGTAGTGCTCCTCTCTCCAACATTGGGGCTGCATCGAGTGCAACAAGCCCTCCTTAATCATCCAAGGAGATCACCATCCTCATCTGAGCTCTGGATCAAGGCATGGTTATCAAGTAGTGTCAAGGCCAACCTGGGGGAATTTTGGGTACACTAGTACATCATCAAGAATCCTCCATGAAAAGCAAGAGAATCTCAATGTTCTGGCATCTACGGGTGCTCTAGTATATCCATAAACTACTAAAATAATTAAAGTGCCAAACGCTCTGTTATAATGGGGCAATGTTGCATCTGTCAAATCATCATGTTATTCTAGAGTATAATTATATGGCTTTGGCATAATGTGGAGTAGGGTTCCCTCAAGGCCTCAACTACTCTATCCCACCTGGAAAAACCATCTCAAACTCAAGAGAAAGCAACGACTCATTAGAGACTAAAATCATAAATGCATCTAAGTAGACCATACTTAACTGTAAAGGGAATATTAATACCTCAAACCGAGACCAGCTTCAAATATATAACTATACCAAGTCCCGTAAAAGTGTTCCCTACTTTTTTTGGGGTGGCTAAGTAGTCAACCCTATTTGGTGCTTCCAAACCCTAAGGGAAGGTGGAATTTCCAAGGTCAACTCTTCAAACCACAGGTGTTAGTGAGAGTAGGTGGAAATGGAGGGGAAGGAATTCATGGTCAAGTTCCATGGTCAGGGCGCCAGTTAATGAGATTCCACATCCTAAGTGTATAGATGTAATGGAGAGAGAAATCGTGGAGGCATGAGTTACCCCTCTTGGTCCGCTTTTTCCACCCATCTAATGCGTCTTTTAATTTTTTTTATAATGCTTTTTATTTTGGTCCATAACTCAAGGATCAAAGCTTACTCTTTATGATATAGCATTTTTTTTACCCCTTAAGACGAGGAACTTTATAGCTCATTAGGGTTGGGACATGCAAAGCTTCATTTTTATAGATTAAGTATGAAGTGTTCAAGAACCAGGTGATGGCTAATGAGAGGGGTATAGCTCATGCTAGGATTTTTCCCACACACTAACTTATGTCCCGACCATCTTTTGGATTTTTAAAATTCTTTTCTTTTATTGTGGCCAAGTTATGCTTTTTTATTCTTTTAGCTACAAGAATATGCAGGATGTTAGTTTTCTACAAACCTAGTTTTCATGTCAAATTCTTCTGCACTGCAAGGGATATAATGGATCTGATAAAGGTATATATAGCTACCAGGGCAAAGGTTTCTTTGTAGTCTATCCCTTCCTTCTGAGCATACCCCTTAGCCACTAACCTAGCCTTGTACTTCCCTACACTTCCGTTTGCAGTTTACTTGATCTTGTAGAACCACCTGGAACCTACAACCGATATGTCCTGTGGTCTAGGTATGACTTCCCAGACACCATTGGTCATGAAAGATTTGTACTCCTCTACCATAGAATCCACCCAAACTTGATGTTGTGCGGCCTCCTAAAAGCTAGAGGGCTCTTCAACCTGAGCTACCAATGCTTGGTATCTGCTAGGCTGACTACACTGCCTTTTCTCGGTTCTAGGAGCCCCAAAAAACTACTCTGCGTCCCTCAATGTCTGTCGTACTTCTCTGTTGATTTTTCTACTAGTAGTGGGTGGCTCAATCATCTCTTCTTCCTACTGTCCCATCTGCTATGAGCTATCGAAATTTTCTTCTCTTGAAGAAATGCTAGTACTAGTCACAATGCTAGATCCTTATGGTTTTCCATTTATTGGATTTTATCCTAGCTATTGTTGAACAAGAGTTTCATCCTTAGACTGTTCTTCGGTAGGCATTTCACGGGATTTTCTGAAGGCTTGATCCTCAATGAATTTCACATCCCTCCTTACTACCACTTTCCTGTTTCTCGGAATGTAGATTCTATAGGCCTTGGATGTATCGTTATATCCCACGAGATACCCTTTCTCAACAATCCGATCTAATTTTATCCTCTTCTCATTTGGGACATGACAATATGTCACACTCCCAAAAATATTGAGGTGACTTACCTCCAGCTTCATCCCTGTAAAGACACTCTTGGGCGTTTTCTAGCGCAATGCTATGTGAGGGGTCCTGTTCTAGATATATCCAATTGTGTTGCATGCTTCTGCCAACATAAATCTAGGCAGATCCTGGTCATACAACATTTCCTTTGTTACCCCAACAATATTCCCGTTCTTCCATTTTGCAACTCCATTCTACTCCAGATTTTAAGGAGTTTTCCATTCTCTTCGAATTCCCTCCTTTACACAGAAGTCTGTGAATTCTTTATCAATATATTCACCACCGTTATCTGAATGCAATACTTTTTTTTTCTTCCCAATCAGGTTTTCTACCGGAGCTTTGAATTCTCTGAATCGATCAAAGACCTCATCCTTGGTCTTAAGGAAGAAATCCAAGTCTTCTTGGAATGGTCATCTATGAAAGTGACAAAATATTCACTTCCACCAAGAGCTCTTGTGGACATTGGTCCACAGATATCTAAGTGTATTATTCCCAATACACTTTTCGCCCTATTGTTGCTCCTGGAATATGTTTCTTTAGCATATTTTCCTAAAACGCACCCTCTGCACACGTCATCATGTTTGGTTCTAAGAACTGGAACTCCCATAACTGTTTCTCTGAGCATTCTCAGAGCTCCATGGTGTAGATTCCCCATTTTCTTGTGCCATAGTTCATTCAGATTTGATTTTTCGCTTAGATTGTTGCCTATGAGTGCCATTGGAGACTCAAGTTGCAACTTGTATAGCCTGTTGCTTCGAGTCCCAATCTGAGCCTTCTTCTTCCAGCTTGGATGCCTGACATTGAATTTTCTTCTGATAAAGTATACGTCATATCCCTTGTCCTATAATTGAGACACTGAAAGTAAACTCATTCCCATACTTGGCAAATGTAGCACATTAGTGGCTTGGAGACTTTCTCCTACTTCTGTCTAAAATGCTACGATCCCTTTTCCCACAAGCGTACACTTTGTCTTGTTTCCCATAGTAATTTGGAAGTCTATCCATTCTTCTTGATAACTTTAAAAAATATCTCTTTCCCCATTCATATGGGCTTAAACATTGCTATCAATATACCAATCATTTGATGATGCAGTGCTGGATAAGCAGGCACATTATTTTTCCAGCCTAGAGGCCAACTCTGATAAAACTCGATCTTCCATCTTCTCCGTGCCTTTCCATTCTCCGGTAGTTTCTGCAAAAGAAATGCGTAAGTCCTTGGGGGTACGATTTTCTACCAAAGCAACACCACAAGATCCCCTTTGGCGTAGATCCTCCTGCTTTCTTGCCTAGCCTTCCTCTGATACCATGTGAAAATTTCAACTTGAAATCCTACTGCATTATCTGATGTTATTTCCTCTACTTATTATTCAAAATAAGTTATTTGCAGAAATCTCTTCAGTAAATATCGAAATATATTCAAATGCATACTTCACCATATAATTACTGAGCAAAACAATAAGGAAAATACTAGCACACAAATGACATACATATTTTGGACAATTTTCCTCGAAAAAACCCAATGTAGGAAAACCGGTGCAGTAGAAGAGGGTTTCTATTATTCAGTAGTAATCTTCTTGTACAATTAACAATCAACAGTAACGAAGAGAAACTTTCTATGATAACACTGGAGAAACTTCTCACAAAAATAGCTGATGAGAAATGACCTTAGAAGGACCCTCCTGATCCTCCTGCGTCACCACTGCATTGGCTCTTCATGGGTACTATGCAGAACTACGTCACCCTTCGGTGTTGTTCCCTTACTGCCTCTGCGCTATCTCTTCCTGCCACTGCATCACCTTCTCATGCACCCCGAACTACTGTTGAACCCTCTCTACCTCTCCTCCACCTGAAACTCTCCCTCTCGATCGATTTTATCTTGTTGAACTTCAACCATTGAGAAAATCAATTTACTTGGGAAACTGAGTATCCGCACTAGTGTGTTTTCCAAATGACCCTCAAGTCTTCCTTTATAATCTTCTCGTTGAGATATCAATGGTTGAGATTAGATCTTTAATCAATGGCCATGATCATAAATTGACTTGATCCGTGTTTTCTAGAAGATTCACACTTTGTTTTATTAATGCCCTTTAATTATTTAATTTCCCTAATTTTAGAGTTAGAGTCTCCATTAAAATAATTAATTATTTTAATAAAACATGTTCTGAGCAAAATTTCCACAAAATATTTTTGGGTTTTTTGGAATACATGTGTCTAAGCCTCTCCACAAGTTTTGAGACTTAGATCACTTCCGATGCTACCAAAAATCAACAGCAATGAGCTAGGATTTGTTCATGGTGTTAGTGGTAGTTGTATCCATGAATAGGCTTCTAACCACAAGAGTCTTTTGAAGCAGAGGATATGTGGTAGTGTAAGTGGTTGTTTTACAAGTAGCTATTTTATTTCTTGGAGCTATGGTATTGTTAGAAGAACTACTAGGGGAGACAATAGGATTTCTTTCAAGAGTTGACATAAGAGAATCTATGTTGTCATTTTTAAATATTCTCTTCAAATTTAGTGAAGCTCAATCTTCAGATAATGAGGAGGTTGAATTAAATCCTCCTCGACAATGGTGCCAAAGATGTTTCCTCAAAATTTAGCAGGCCTCACAAGGAAAAGTGCTACACCCGAATGCAACAATGAGGTGGCCTCCACTGTCACCTTAACACTCAACCTCCTGCTCTTTAGAGGAATTTCACCACACGAGAAGCTTCCGAGTATAGATCACCCAGAGATATTCTATGTTTATAGGATCAAGGTGATGTTGAATAGGCGTGATCAGATGTCACTTCTTACTTGGAACCATGCACAATTCTTTGTACAAAGGAACAACATACCTATGAAGAAGCTTAGGAAATGGCACTTAAAGCCTAGGGTTTCAAGATCTATTTCAATAACGGTACATCTAGGAACAGAGAAAAGATTTGTTTTGAAAGATATGATTAACAAATGGAGTGATAAACCTTCAAATAGCCCTAAGTTGAAGCCTTTTGTTGAACTAGGGTTTTAAAGAGATCTAAATTGCCTAGGGTTAATGACATCAGCCTTAACCAATTTTCACCAAAGGAAAGGATATATTTTTAGTTAGCAAGGTGAAAATCATCCAAAGTAGCTCCAACATTGTCTAATGGCAAGCCCTAGTTGAATTCGACCCTTTCCTTGGCCCTAGTGTCTTGCCTTAGAGGGATGAAAATAGGAAAAATAATGATAAAAGATAGATTTTCATAGGTTTCTCTCATCAAGAGGGATGTCGATCCCTTTTCCCTAATTGGCTGATATAGCCTTAGGAACTTTAGCCATAGACATATCAAATATTTGAAGGGAGTAAAGGGGAAAACCCTAGTTTTCACTACCTAACATAGGCTACCATTTTATGAAGGGAAAATTTAACTACAAAAATGCTCTCTAGGAGGTTTTCTAGGGAGTTTAAGGATAAAATATTTAGCATGCAATAATTACCAAAAATTTCATATAAAAATATTCATTTAGACAAGGAAAATAGAAACCCTAGAAATATTCCAATAAATGCAAAACCATAAAAGATATTCAACAAAAATACTCACAGTATATCTAGGAACATGCCTTATTTCAATCCCAAAACTATGTCTCCACAACAAAAACTAGTCACCAATAGCCAAAATCCACATAAGATCGTATCTCCACAAGCAGCGAAGTACAAAAAATCAAGTCAAGAATCTTCCAGAGAGGTCTAAATCCACAAATTTGATGATGAACAAATGATAGAGGTGATCCTCTACTTATATGAGGTTTATCACCTCCAATTATTGACTTAAAATCCTTACACAAGTTTGATTTTTTGAGTAGACACAAAGTAAACTTACAATCCAACCCTGTTGTGTAACCAACTCCAAAAAGAGAAGAAAAGAGATATCAACGCCTTAGAAATGAGCCACTTCGAGGGGGCAACCTCCAATACATTACATAAATGAACAATTCTTAGATGATACAATTTACAAAACCTCCCTTCTATATATAGGAGTCCATGGGGCCATAATGTAATCCTAGTGGGCCACAATGTAATCCTAGCTGACCTAACAATAATAATTTAAGGGCACAATAATAAAAAAATGGGGGTTACAAGGGTTCAATAATAACAATAAGGGGGTTACACTAACAATAATAAGGGACTATACTAGTGATATAGGGACCTAACATGCCCCTCTCCTTCAAAAAAAGTGTTGTCCTCAACGCTTGAGTAGCTCGGGGTGCTTTTGTATAAAATTCTCATCCTCCCATGTAGAATCTTCAGTGGGTAAGTTCTTCCACTTGATGAGATACTCTGAAATTGATCGATTCCGTAGTTGTCGAGTTCTTGTTTCCGTGACCGCTTCCGGTTCCAATATGATTTTTCCCTCCTCATCAAGTTCTGGCAATATTGTTTGAACTGGAAGATTTTCACCTATAACCTTCTTTAAGCATGAAACATGGAAAACTGGATGTACTCGCGAAGAAGCAGGAAGCTCCAATTTGTATGCCATAGAACCAATCTTTTGCAACACCTTGTAAGGACCATAGTACTTTGGTGATAATTTATTATCATTCTTAGCTTGCTTGAGGGACATTTGTTTGTATGGTTGTAGCCGTAAAAATACCCAATCTCCTACATCAAAACTTCTCTCGCTGCGATGTTGATCTGCCTGTTGTTTCATTCGATTTTGTGCCAAATTCGGGTTATCCTTTAAGAGTTGGAGAACTTCTTGCTGATGCTCGATGTGATCTTCCACTGCTTGAACCTTCGAATTTTCCCTTAAAGATGATGTGATGGATGGTGGATGATATCCATAAAGTGCCATAAATGGGGTCATTTTTGCTGCAGTATGGAAGGAAGTATTATACCACCATTCAGCAAGAGGTAACCACTTGACCCATTGTGTTTGTTTATCAGATACAAAACAACGAAGATATCCTTCCAAACATTTATTTACGATCTCAGTTTGACCATCAGATTGAGGATGATAAGATGAGCTATGAGCTAATTGAGTACCCAAACAAGAAATAACTCCGTCCAAAAATTTCCAGTAAAAATGGGATCTCTGTCGCTCACAATAACCCTTGGGCTTCCATGTAGCTTTTGAATTCTGTCCATAAATGTAGTAGCAGCTGTACTTGCTTTAAATGGATGAGATAATGCACAAAAGTGTGCATACTTGGTAAGTCTATCAACTACCACCATGATGACACTCTTTCCTTCGGACTTAGGTAAACCTATGATAAAATCCATTGAAATCTCCTCCCAATGTTGACTTGGAATGGATAAAGGTTGTAGAAGTCCCGAGGTCTTAATTGTCTCAAATTTATTCTGCTGGAAACCCAAACATTCTGCCACAAAATTTTGAATATCGGATTTAAGGCCATCCCAAAAAAAATCTTTCTTCACCCTCTGGTAAGTTTTTAAAAATCCTGAGTGTCCTCCTAAAGGAGAAGTGTGCAATTCCAGAAGAATCTTTTGTTTTAGTTGGGAATTCTTACAAAGATATAAGCGATCTTTGTACCATAAGGAATCATTTTTCCAACTAAATGTATCGGATGTACTAGGATCTTGCTGCAACTTTTGAATGAGTGTCCATACATCTTTGTCCTTCTTCCATTCATCTCTTGCTTCAGTTATCCAATCTTGTTGGATAATAGAAATGGCACAAAGCAATGCTTCCACCTCTTCATTCTTTCTTGAGAGTGCATCTGCAACAACATTAAGCTTTCCTTTTTTGTAGATTATTTCAAAGTCATAACCCAACATCTTTGTGACCCATTTTTACTGCTCTTCTGATGATAGTCTTTGTTCCAAAAAGTGTTTAAGACTATCATGATCAGTTTTTACCTTGAAGTGTCTTCCCATTAGGTAAGTTCGCCATTTCTTTAGTGCATGTAGTATTGCTAACATTTCCTTCTCATAAATAGGTTTCTGTAAATACTTTCCTTTGATTAGATGACTTTCAAAAGCAATGGGTCTTCCTTCCTGCATTAAAACCGCACCAATTCCATTTCCTGAGGCATCACATTCCACAATAAAGGTTTTTGTGAAGTCTGGCGTAGCTAAGACCGGTGCTAGGCACATTGCCTCTTTAAGACGTTCAAAGGCCTTAGTTGCTTGAGGAGTCCATGAAAATGCATCTTTCTTCAATAATGTTGTTAGAGGTGCTGCTATTCTCCCATAATTCTTAACAAACTTGCGATAATACCCTGTTAACCCGAGAAATCCTCGCAACTTCTTTATGCTTGTGGGGACTTTCCATTCCTTAATGGCTTTAATTTTGTTAGGGTCTACTTTAACACCCTCGTGAGATACAATATGACCCAGATATTCCACCTCTTGTACTCCAAAGAAACATTTGGATGTTTTTGCATATAATTGTTTCTCCTGCAATAGTTTGAGCACCCTGTCAACATATTCAACATGATCCTTCGAAGACCTGCTGTAGATTAGTATATCATCAAAAAATACTAGCACAAATTTTCTAAGGAAGGGTTTGAAAATGGAATTCATCAACCCTTGAAATGTAGAAGGTACATTGGTAAGACCAAAAGGCATGACCAAAAATTCATAATGACCCTCATGAGTTCGAAATGCTGTTTTTGGAATATCTTCAGTCTTCATTCTAATTTGATGATATCCTGAACGAAGATCCAACTTGGTAAAATAAATTGCTCCATGTAATTCATCCCATAATTCATCAATCACAGGAATGGGAAATTTGTCTTTAATGGTGAGCTTATTGAGCTCCCTATAATCCGGACACATTCGCCATGATCCATCCTTCTTGTGTACCAAAACTACGGGAGCAGAGAAAGAACTTTGACTAGGTTGAATTATACCCGCCTCTAACATTTCTGCAATCATACGTTCAATTTCACTCTTTTGGAAGTAAGGATATCTATAAGGCCTGATGTTTGGAAGAACACTTCCTGGAATCAAATGAATAGCATGATCATGATCACGAATAGGTGGGAGTCCTTTGGGAGTTTCAAACACCTTGGAATGATTGTCCAAGACTTGTTGGAGATCTGCAGAAATAGATGATTTTGATGTCGGAACTTCTAGTGAGCATAATTGTGCAATTATGCCTCGTTCTTCTTTCTTTAGAAGTTTTGTCATGACATTAGAGCTTGTACGACTTGACACGTGTCACTTTTTCATCCTTTGTCTCTGAACTTGATAGCCAAGACACTACAGTCTCTGTGTACTTGCGACCACTTTTTACGGCACTCCAATACGATGCCCAGAGAGAGAGTTATTGAACTTTTCCCACGATCACCTCTTTGAGATGCAATTCAGGAGCCTGAAAAAGCACTACCTTCCACAGATCATATCTCCAAAAATATTGCGAACCAAGCTCTGAAATTTTTTGAAAAATTTCCTCAGGATTTCAGCTTTGCACCATACGAATTTCAGATTCTGAACCTTCGTAGAAAAAAAATTATAGCGTAAATGCCACGATGACCTGTTTAGGAGCCTAAAAAAAGACCTAACTTCCACAGATCATATCTCCGAAAATGTTGCGAACCAGGCTCTGAAATTTTTAGACAATCTACCTCCGGATTTCGGCTTCGCACCCTAAAAATTTCAGCTTCTGAAACTTCGTAGAAAACAAGTTATAGCGAAAATTCCACGATGACCTGTTTGGAGCAGCGAAACCCTAGAATCCAAAGCTCTGATACCAAATGTTGTGTAACCAGCTCCAAAAAGAGAAGAAAAGATATATCAACGCCTTAGAAATGAGCCACTTCGAGGGGGCAACCTCCAATACATTACATAAATGAACAATTCTTGGATGATACAATTCAAAAAACCTCCTTTCTATATATAGGAGTCCATGGGGCCATAATGTAATCCTAGTGGGCCACAATGTAATCCTAGCCGACCTAACAATAATAATTTAAGGGCACAATAATAACAAAATGGGGGTTACAAGGGTTCAATTATAACAATAAGGGGGTTACACTAACAATAATAAGGGACTATACTAGTGATATAGGGACCTAACAAACCCACTAGCTCAACAAAAAAATATGCCAATAAAATCCTATGTGTGAGTTGTAACCCTCTAAAAAGGATGATGTCATGCCCTTTTAAGACTCAAAATGCTCCATCAATGCAATGGAAGGGCTACAAAGGTCTCCAAGCATCATCATCATCCTCCATTTGAGGAAAAATCCTCAAACCAAGCCTCAAAGGATCTCCATGTATCCAAAATCTAGCTATGGGTGCCCTACATCATCTCAATGGGTGCCAAGTAGAAAACGTAGTGCTCCTCTCTCCAGCGTTGGGGCTGCATCGAGTGAAACAAGCCCTCCCTAATCATCCGAGGAGATCACCATCCTCATCTGAGCTCTGGATCAAGGCATGGTTATAAAGTAGTGTCAAGGCCAACCTGGAGGAATGTTGGGTATACTAGTACATAATCAAGAATTCTCCATGAAAAGCAAGAGAAGCTCAATGTTCTGGCATCTACGAATGCTCTAGTATATCCATCAACTACTCAAATAATTAAAGTGTCAAACGCTCTGTTATAAAGGGGCAACGTTGCATCTGTCAAATCATCATGTTATTCGAGAGTATAATTATATGGATTTGGCATCATGTGGAGTAGGGTTCACTCAAGGCCTCAACTACTCTGTCCCACCTCGAAAAACCATCTCAAACTCAAGTGAAAGCAACCACTCATTAGAGACTAAAATCATAAATGCATCTAAGTGGACCATACTTAATTGTAAAGGGAATATTAATACTTCAAACTGAGACCAGCTTCAAATATCTAACTATACCAAGTCCCGTAAAAGTGTTCCCTAATTTTGTTGGGGTGGCTAAGTAGTCAACCCTATTTGGTGCTTCCAAACCCTAAGGGGAGGTGGAATTTCCAAGGTCAACTCTTCAAACCACAGGTGTTAGTGAGAGTACGTGGCAATGGAGGGGAAGGACTTCATGGTCAAGTTCCATGGTCAGGGGGCCAGTTAATGAGATTCCACATCCTAAGTGCATAGATGTAATGGAGAGAGCAATTGTGGAGGCATGAGTTACCCCTCTTGGTTCGCTTTTTCCACCCATCTAATGCGTTTTTTATTTTTTTTATAATGATTTTTATTTTGGTGCATAACTCAAGGATCGAAGCTTAATACTTATGATATAGCATTTGTTTTAACCCTTAAGATGAGGCACTTTATAGCTCATTATGGTTGGGACATGCAAGGCTTCATTTTGATCGATTAACTATGAAGTGTTCAAGAACCAGGTGATGGCTAATGAGAGGGGTAGATCTCATGCTAGGATTTTGCCCACACACTAACTTATGTCCCGACCATCTTTTGGATTTTGACAATTCTTTTTCTTTCATTGAGGCCAAGTTATGATTTTTCTTTATTTTAGCTACAGGAATATGCAGGATGTTAGTTTTCTACAAACCTAGCATCCAACACTTAAATTCCTAGCAGAAAAAATGATCTATTGATTTAAACACAAATCTAGTTTCCTAACACAACAAAATTCAATGGCAGCAAATATACCGATCTCAATCACAATGACACAAACAATTTTTTTCCCAATCATAGTTCTTCATTGAAAATTAATCAAAAACCACTTGGGCTCTCGTCCTGGGAAAATGGCCCAATTGAAAAAGTACAAAAATGCAAATGCCTTGGATCTGATCCAGCAGATCATCCCAAGATCGGTGATCGATATCCTTGGCAGATCTGGACCTACAGGCTCCCTCCTCTACTTCCTTAGACTCGACACTCTGAAGTACCACACTCTTCCTGAGGTTAGTTCTGTTGTATGGTGTTTCTTCTCCCTTTCCCTAGCCTTTCTTTTATGAATTTACATTGGAGTTAAATCCGTAACCCTAACCCTAATCTTAAAGTGATTAACAACCAAGATTAAATCCCACCTCACTTGAAAGTTGGGATTGATGGACAAGATTAAAATAAAATTGCTAAAGTAAATTACTTTATTTTTCCTAATTTTATTTTAGCTCAATAAGCCAACATACTAATATGTGCTTTTTCTTAAGTACCAAGAGACCTTTATAGACTTGGTGGAATCTGTCGGCTGCTCCTCCCTACCTGAACTTGAAGGTTGACTCCCTCTAAGTTGTTCAACCATCGGAGCCTCTCGCTCCTTGTTCTTTGTCACTGCAATGCTTCTTGTCATTGCTCTTGTGCTAAGTCCTTCTAGCACTACTATGGGTCTGTCTCGGTCCTTTGAGACACCCATGAACTCTACTACCAATCCCTCAACTAGTATAGTCTCCCTATCTCCCTCTGAGGACTGACCTTCATCAATCCTATTAGCTGTTGGTACTATCATTCGTACTTAGTTTAGCCGGAAAAACCCTACAGGCACTTCTATTCACACCCTGTCACGACAGATCCCCTATCCAACTCCTTGTTGTCCACAACATCCCAAAACTATCTGCCTCAGCCTCTCAGCCTGACACTCCTATGATCTTGTGTTATGACTACTCCTCGAAACTATTTTTTTGACCTAACTGTGGCATACTTGCACATCCTCTGCAACTCACACGACCTATAGTGAACCTCTGAGCTGTTGGCGACACTACACAAGCTGGTCAGCAACCTTTCTCCACGATTTACAGGTTTATTTTTTGTAGCGACTTGCACATGTCCCGACAGCCTGGTATCTTTGGTCGGCGACTACTCTGACAACTTTGAATGCCTGCACATGCCTCTATCCGCTACTTATTCAACTTGTTGCACATAACATATGTGCTAACTCCTTAATTGGCTTCTCAAATATTATCAAATAGTTGTATCCTACACACGGATGTGGTGTCTATGATGTGTGGTTGTCAACTCAGCTAGACTCAGCCTTTCCACCCTGTTACTTTCCCAATCTAGGCTCAATCCAACCACCACCATGACCTATCACCGCTATCTAACTTTGCTCTCGGCAATCTTCCAACTAGTAATTTTCCTACATGATTTCCTCTTGTGTCCACAGGGTTGTAGCATTACTGTGCACTTTATCAACATATCGATTTGATTTTGTTGACACTTCCTCTTTGTAAGCCCTCGACTGTGTTATCACTCAGATTTTCCTTGAAGTTGTTGGAAGAGGAAAGGGGTCCGAGGTAACCACAAACCAACCTTCAGGTACAGAATCTAGCCAATCTATACCCAGAGAGGGCTCTCTCTATAAAATTTAGCTTTGTTTTTGAAAATATTAGGCTAGTTATAAAGTCCAAGGGTTTTGTTTGAATTTAGGTTGATGGAGTTATTAGCTTAGAATAAGATCAAGTAGTTTCAGTCCATTGGGCTAATGGAGTCAAAGGATTGGCTGCACTGGCTCAAGTTTTTTAACAAAAGATGGTTTATCAGGGCAAGATAATCAAACTAGAAACAATTATAGATCTAATGTGAATGGAATGGAATTAAAACGGATGAAAGGAAATAAAGAATCTTTCAACACATTCAAGAGAAGAGAAATAAATTTATTATCAATAAAGAGCAGTTAAGTATTCTTTACTAAATAACCAAAGATGTATGAACTAGACAAACATGAGCAACTAAGAATTCGTTGTTTAAACCAGTTTAGAAGAAAACATTTAGAATAATAACGACTGAAATCAGATTACACCTAAGTACTTTCTGATTTAATCCTTTTCATTAAATATTAAGATAATGAAACACAGATGATATTGTAAACAAATATAAAACTTCAAAACATGGGATAGAGATGACTTATTGATCCTTCATTTGACACATGAATCCTGAGAAAAGTCTTCTGCCTCAATTCCTTGTCCAGTTTTGCCACGAAAAATTTCTCCAAAGCTCTTTATTCCAAAATATTCAATGTTACATCAAAGTATAAGAATCCACACAAAACACTTCCAAGAGTGAAGTATTTATACAAATTCTAAACTAAAATATCTTGAAAAAATATCAAGATTGGTTCACAAATCTCTCCAACTATTTTACATAAATAGAACTTAAGTAAAGTAAACTCAAACTAATGCATCTATTTGGCACTATTTTGTATGGATAGGTGATTACAAAGAGGAGAATTCTAATTTGATCCAACTCTTAGTTGATAATGAGGTATCCAAGTCACTAACTGCTTCCTTTCTTTGTGCATTCTGCTCCAACAATTCTGCAAACTTGGGGTCCAATGATATATTTTTATTTCTCAATATGTAATAGATATGTAAAAAGTGAAAGAGGTTATTGTAGATATATATGTTGGTGAGATAAACCTCTTTTATTTTCCTAAAATTATTCTCCAGCTGTGCACAATAGGCTCTGTAAAAATATGTGTAAAAACGAGTTTTACAGAGTCTGAAACATAACCTGTAAATATGTGCATGTATCTCTCATTATGAAATCACTGTGAAAACAGTGAGATAGGTTTTTGTAGATTGTTCCCTTAGGAACAAAAAACTCTTTCAGTTTTGTAAAATGTATTTCTAATTGGCCAAAATATTCCCTACAAAATGATGACTTAACAGGAATTTTCTGCAAAAAGTGCTTTCCAGCATTGTTTAATATTTCCAAAACCATAATAGCTGTTAGAAAAGTGAGAGAGGTTTTTGTAGATGGCCCTCTTAAGAACATAAACCTCCTTCATTTTTGAAAAATTAATCTTGGAGTGATCACAATAATTTCTGCAAAATAATGACTAAAACATTAAATTTCTGCAAAAATGTTCCTTCTTGTTGTGTTTTTCATCTTTTCACTTTTTTGTTCTTTTGACTGTTTCACTTTCACTTTAGAAAAAATTCATTATGGATGGTGAAAGTGTTTTCATATTTGTTTAACCCTTAATATATTCATGTTTACTTTCATTGTTTACTGTTTACTTTTTACTTTTTACCGCTCTATTTTTTATCTGTCTTCACTTTGTCATGAACTTGCATGTTCTGTTTTGTAACTGTCTTCCCTGCTGTTCATCTTCATGCTAGCTGATTTACTTGAATTGGTCTTCAATCTGATACTCTTTAATCCTAATACTCTTTAACCCTGATACTCTTTGATCGTTCTTTACCGTGTCTTTTTACCTTCAATGTGTAGTTTAGGTTTTCACTGTCTGTTTCAACAGTAAATCATTTAATATCCTGTTTCCTTTGCTTGTCTTTCAACTGTATGTTTTATCTTCCATCTCTATTTGAATATATTTTATAACACTCTTGGAGTAAACAAGTCTTATGACTAGTATTAAGACTATCTATCCAAGGATGTGGTCTTCTGATCACCTGTAAAACAAAACAAATTGTTAAGAAAGCATTGGTTTGTAGGGGAGGTCGAAAAGGTTTCATTTGATTTTGAGAGGTCTGTGGAATGAATCTAGAATGATTTTTGGGAGGTAAACCATGCTCGAATCGGTTAAGAAAGTCTTCAGGTGGCGCAACTGGGTTACAAAGGGTTTCACTGCACAATCAGGTGAAAATGAGCAACACTAGGGTGTTTGTGTTTAAACGGGTAAACGGTTGATATTGGCGGGTCAGATTTGAATGAACAGTGATTTGAACAAGTATTGGTTATGGTGGAATAACCTTGGAATACTCGACTACAATTCTCTTCAGCAAGGTAACGGTCGGCAGACTTCAATAGTTGATTTTTGAAATTTGTTGCATGGGAGACTGGTTAGTGCACGAGATAATGAAAACGACGCGGGCACGTTTGTTTTATTCACAAAGTCAAAAGGGTGGCGAATTTTTTATTATTTTAATAAATGACGTCAGTATGTATGACAGATGAGTCACGGGGGGGGGGGGGAGGTGGTAAGCAGTTTTTTCTGCACCGCTTTTGAGGGAAGGCGGTATTGAGCGGATGGGCAGCGATTCCACAGAATGAATGACACGTGGCCATGGTACTGTTTGAAAACCACCGTCATTTCGCTCGTTATTGTTTGGATCGGGGATGGCCAGCGGAATTATCAACAGCCGTTAATCTTGAACGGGTCGATAGAACGGTTGACGGGATAGGGAGATGACGGGGTTTTAATGGCGCGGGCCCGACGCGTTTTATTATTGATTAATCACAGCGGGAGCGTTTTGATTGGCAGAGTTAGGTTCTTAATTAATCGTGAGGATTAATTAATTCCTTTGTTTAAAAAGCGGAAACGTGATCGGGCGAGGGGAAAATATACATAGAGATGGGTTATTTCGAAGTTTGGTTTGAATTAAACTTCGGATTTATTTTTGTTTAAAACACATATATTATATGTTTAAAGTTTTTTCATATTTTTATTATATGATAATTGAATTAGATTAATCCAATTACCATAGGGGGCGGGATTAACATATAATGATATATTTTAACCAAAGGTGGTATAAAGTGGGTTTTTATTTGAACGAGTTAGGAATAAATACTTTGGTTAAAATCATAATACATGGGTTTTTGGGATATTATATAAAAGGAATTATATATAATAGGAGAAGGTCATTTCTATAAGGAGTTAATAAATAAAATCAATGTTAATATGACAAGGGCACAAGGTAAACTTCAAAATACATTAATATAACTAAGAAAGTGAAGTTTTTAGAAGCAAATTGTATTATAATCACTTCATCACTTAAACTTAGGATAAAATGTGATTTTGAGGGTTTTTTATGAAATATCTCATGATTTTCCTAAGCAAAATGGGATTTTACTTAGGAAAGAATTTTTTGAAATAAATGAGTATGATGATGAATGATTTTAAGTACTTAGGTTTTTTCCAATTATTGGGCCGAGGGTGCGGTCCCTCCAAAAGTCAAGGAAATGCCTTGAGCCCCTTTAATTTTCAAATACCTTAGCACTTAGGGGAAATTAGTGAAATGTTTAGGGAAAAATGAGAAGGGAAGTTAATAATTTGACTTTGCCTTGCTTTGAAATTCTTCCAGTGGAGTGTTTGCCTTTGCACTTTGTGATGAAAATAAAATATTTCACACATCTAAAGCCATTGATCATCACATGTAATTCTGCAACATCATCTACCTACCCCACCTACTTTACTCTACCATTTTTCTTCTTTATTAGGGTGCACTTTAGACTGGCAAACCCTTATCACACTTTTTCTTTTACATATGGAAATCTATCTAGTTCTAACCTTATTACATAGAAGGGCTCAGATTAAACTGTTGAGCACCTTTGATTAACTCTACCTATCTACTTATCTGCCAAGATTAAACTGTTTGGCCAGATATTTATTCTCTATTCTACAACATGAAATTGAAAAATGAATGAAGCAAGTTTAAACAGATTGACTCTTCATAAATTGTGGCAAAAGTTTGACAAGCTGCACACAATAGCTTATTATAGAAAATGAAATAGTAGTGGCATTTAGACTTGCACACTTTCCTGGTCTATTTTTGTTTGGGGTTCATTTCTTTCACTTTTTTGACCATTTTATTCTTTTTTCACCCTTTGATTTTTTTCTTTTAGGGTATACCCTCTTTACATTTTTTAAATTTTTTTGATTTTTTGAGAATATGGAAACCTTTGCAACAAGAAAAGGTATGAACATATTACATAGCCCATCAAGTCAATCATGAAATATGACACCTATTGGTATAGGAGTCTAACAGAATGAACCCTCGCATTGATGTCCCTCCCTAGACCGTGTTTCTCAGTACCTAGGTCCAATGTCTTGTTTTGCTCCTGCTGCAACCTATTGCCAAATAATCAGCCCTCGCGACTATCAATTTTACTTGAACCCCTGCCAATCGAGTAGCTCTAGAGACTATCGACTATACCTAACCCGTTGCCTTTCCCTTGATTCGACACTTAGTCTCTGCCATAATCAGTGCTTTCTCCTCGTGTTTCTCTGCCTCATTGTGCCACCTCTTGCTACAGGTTCTTCCTTTCTTGCACCACTTTTCCGCTCGATGTGGCCCACCCCTAATTATTGCCCCAAACCACTTGTCGCCTTGTGCATTGATGGTTGTGAGCATGCCTCCGTGCAACCACTCTCAACTTCTTTCCACTGTCGTCGTTGGATTTTCGGCTAGTGGCTCCTTCAATTTACTCATTTGGCAGCTAAGTATGCTGGCATGTCAGCCACTCATCCATCACCTCCTTAAAAAATAAAACAAAAATCAACCCCGCTTTGTGCGACCAAAAGATCAATGTTGGCCGATTTGTTCGCCCCTAAAAGAAGTCTCGCCTTTGCAAAATTGTGGTCGAACCTGGCCCAACAATCTTGTACAAACCCTGGCTTCTGTGATTCTGAGATCAACTTTCTTTAGAGTTTCTAGTCTAATACCATGTTATATTTCTGCAAACCTAACACCTGACACTTAAATTCCAACAGAAAAATTGATCTATTGATTTAAATATGCAGCTAGGTTCCTAACACAATAAAATTCAATGGAAATAAATGTACCAATCTCAATCACAATGATACAAATAGATTTTTGCGCAGTCACAGTTCTTCACTAAAAATGAATCAAAACCTACTTGGGCTCCCGTTTTGGGAAAATAGCCCAACTAAGAAGATACAAAAATACAAATGCCTTCGATCTGATCCAACTGATTTTCCCTAGATCAATGCTCGATCTTCTTGGCAGATTTGGATCTCCAGGCTCCCTCATGTACTTCTTCGGATGTTAGGTCCCTATATTACTAGTGTAGTCTCTTATTGTGGTTAGTATAGCCCCCTTATTATTACCGTTGTACCCCTATAACCCCCATATTGTCATTATTGTGCCCTTACATTATTATTGTTAGGTCGGATAGGATTATATTGTGACCCCATGGACTCCTATATATAGAAGGAGGATTTTTCATTCGTATCATCCAATAATTGTTCATTTATGTAATGTAAAGGAGGTTTCCCCCTCGAAATGGCTGAATTCTAAGGCATTGATCTCTCTTTTCTTCAATTTTGGGAGTTGGTTTCATAGCATTTGGTATTAGAGATTTGGATTCTAGGGTTTCGCTGCTCCAAACATGTCATCGTGGAATTTTCTCTATAAAGTTTTTTCTATGAAGGTTCAGAAGTTGAATTTTTATTACGTGAAGCCGAAAGCTTGAGGAACTTCATGTAAAAATTTCAGATCTTGGTTCGCAATATTTTTGGAGATATGATCTGTGGAAGTTAGGGTTTTTTCAAGCTCCTGAATTTCATCTCAAAGAGGCGATCGTGGGAAAATAATCATAACTATCTCTTTGAGCATCAGATTTGGATTTTGTAAAAATTAGCCGAAAATACATTGACTGTAGTTTCCTGTGTATCAATTTCAGAGTAGAAGGAGAAAACAGTGACACATGGAACACCGTACAAGTTTTCTCTACTAAACCAGTCCATAATTAGGTCATTGTGGGAGATTGGGCATAACTTTGCCTTGAAGCATCCAAAGAAGGTCAGACCCATGGCATTGGAAAGAAGATTCATAGGGCTACTACAGGACCAAATTTCAGATAATGAAGATCCAAAATCCGAAATCACAGAGATAATTAAATTTCAATATCGAGCTCCTCAAAAGCAAGAAAAAGTTCTTTATTTTTTTTTCAAATTGCACAAGTCTTGTTTGAAAAATCAGTTTGAAGTGATTCCAAGGGCATATTGAAGCATAGATATCAGTATTGGGTTCTAAAATGCCCCCTAAAAATAATTCAACACCCATTAATCCCTGAGAATACTCTACTATGACTCATGAATATGAAGAAGTGCAACATGATATATCAAAATCACAAGAGCAAGTGCACCAAATTTCGCTCTCGCAAAGAGCAACAAAAAATGAAATGGAAGTTTTGAAGAAAAGTGTAGAAGCTAAGATGGATGGTTTGAATAAGGGAATGGAAAATAATATGGTTGGTTTGAATAATGGCATGGAAGATAATATTGATGGTATAAAGGAAAAAATGAAAGACAACATGGAAGAAATGAAGAATGATCTAAAAGCAGACATGGAAGGTTTGACAAAGTTGATACAAGAAATGATTCCTAATGGCGAAAATATAGTAGAGGAAATTCATGATGAAAAAAAAATAAATGTTAATCGTGATTTCATAAACTCTAATGTGGGATTGAAGACCCACCATATTCCAAACATAGATATGAGTAAGTTTGATGGAAAGGATCCCATAACATGGATACTACAGATGGAGCAATATTTTGATATCAATAATGTGCAAAACACACAAAAGGTACGCATTGCAACTTTATATTTAGAACAAAATACATTTGTATGGTCTCGATGGCTTTGCTCCTGTAACAAAATTGTCACTTGGTAAATTTTTACGGAGGAAATGATAGCACATTATGAAGATACAAAGAGCAACACCTTCTTTAGCCAACTGATAAATCTCAAACAAAATGGTTCAGTGGTAGAGCACATTGAGGACTTCCAAAAATTGAATATAAGGGTAAATGATATTCCAGAGGAACATAGGATTGATGTCTTTATGGGGAATTTAAAGGATAACATCCAACATGAGGTTCGCCTTTGGG
Source organism: Pinus albicaulis (assembly GCA_034641835.2). NCBI lineage: Eukaryota > Viridiplantae > Streptophyta > Pinopsida > Pinales > Pinaceae > Pinus > Pinus albicaulis. Next base: position 728,531,682 of record CM076579.1, read on the forward strand.
AACCTGATTCATTGGAGAAGACATTCAGGTCGGTAAGAAAAATTGAATTTAAAATTATGGTGACAAGGAAGCCTACCACTCACATCTATACAGATGGAAGTGTTGCTACTCCTAGACTTCCACAACCTACAAGGGTGACACCACAAAAATTGTAAGAAAAAAGAGAAAAAGGGATTTGCTACAGTTGTGATAGAAAATACACTAAAGTTCATAAGTGTGCTGAGAAGAAATTATTTTACATAGATTGTGAAGAGGAGGAAAAAAATGAACAAGACACTTCAAAAGAAGAGGAGATACACCAGGAACCAACCCTAGAGAAAGAAGAAATGAGTCCAACCATATCGTGTGAAGGAATTACCACTCCTCAAACTCTCAAGATAGAAGGACACATCAAGAAGAAAAATGTAATAGTGTTGATTGATTCAGGGAGTACCCATAATTTTATTCATTGTAAGGTAGCCAAGGAATTGAATTTCTTCCTATACCCAGCACCATAATGTCAAGTGATGGTTGCAAATGGAGGAACTATAAATTGCTCCAGAAAATGCCATAATATCAAGCTAACATGGGGGAATATCTATTGAATAGCCCAATGCTTTCCATTCCAACGGGAGGTGTTGATGTTGTACTAGGAGTACAATGGTTACAATCTTTGGGGACGGTGGCTTTTAATTTTCAAGAACTTTTCTTGAATTTTTTTTTGGGAAAGGAAGTCGAATTATGGGGTATCGCATAGGAAGTCAAGAAAGATAATAAGCTATAATGTCATGACAAAGCTTCTAAAGAAAGAACAACGAGGCGTAATTACACAATTATGCTCACTAGAAGTTCCAACATCAAAATCATCTATTTCTCGAAATCTCCAAAAAGACGTGGACAATCATTCCAAGGTGTTTGAAACTCCAAAAGGACTCCCACATATTCATGATCATGATCATTGATTCCAGAAAGTGTTCCTCCAAACATCAGGCCTTACAGACATCCTTATGTCCAAAAGAGCGAAATTGAATGTATGATTGCATAAATGTTAGATGATGGTATAATTCAACCTAGTAAAAGTTATTTCTCTACTCCAGTAGTATTGGTGCACAAGAAGGATGGATCATGGTGCATGTGTTTGGATTATAGGAAGCTCAATAAGCTCACTATTAAATTTAAATTTCCCATTCCTGTGTGTAATATTCCTACTTTAGCAAGCAACTAATGGGAATATTAAATGTTGATTTTTGCACTTAGTAGATGAATAAATGGGGGAGGAGACCCATACTTAACTAAAATCAGCTTAAAAACCCTTTTGGTGTGAAAGAGGGATCATTGTAGTAGCTGGATTTCACACCCTCATGTGTGAAAAGGGACCTTTTGCTTGTGGGCAAAGTCAAGTTTGACCATGTCAACAACATGCATGAAGAGGAATGGATCACCAATGCAAATAGCTCAATGTGAACAAGGATCAGCCTGAATAAACATATGAGAGCCAACTTGAAGACACTTGAGTGTGAAAGGGGATGAAGCAGGTTGAAGAGGTCAACCTTGACAAAATCAAACAGCGTGATTTTGGAGGAGTGGCCTTCATGGAGACACAACGTAGTTTTGGAGGGAGATTGATCATGTGCATGTGGAAACCCTAATGGATCGGACCCAAGGTGAGGAGCCTCACACATCTTATAAGTAAGGGGATGGCAGCCATTTGAGGTTAGCTTGATGATTATTGATTTTGGTCTGCATGACTATTTTGCATCCTCTTGCTGTTTAGCAGAGTTGCAGTGTTGTTTAGCATAAGGCATTCCTGTTTAGGAATTCCTACTCTACTCAAGAGAGGCCTCTTGAGTGAGCTTTCACTTCAGTTTTCCACATTCAGGCTTGAGGCCAAGCATCCTCCTTCAGCTACAGTGAATTTTCTATTGAGAGCTAGGTTGTGTTGCAGGGTGTTGTAGTGGAAGCACCACAACACCACTTCCAGAGCTTGTATTTCAGAGGAGGAAGCCTTTCTTTCTCTGGGAGTTCATTGAGGGAGTCTTTGAGCTTAAATTCAGATCTTGGCATGTGGCCAATGTAATTTTCATCCTCTACAATGCATTCCCTTGTAGGAACTGCGTCATTGTTCTGAGCATAGCAGTTTCAGGGTCAAGACCCTTGATCTTGAGCTTGTCCTTTGGGGAAAGGGCCAACCCTTCTCCTAGGAAGATTGTATAACGCCTCTTCTTCCATTTCCTTTACATTTCAGCTACATATATATAGAGCTTCAGCATAACTGTGTTTTCTAGATCTATCATTTTTGTACTTGTACTTTCATGCAACCCTTGCTGAGTGGTTCTTATTTGTATAAAAAGGGAAGAAATATCCGTTTTCTCAACCATTAATGATTGTAAACTCTAGATCTTATATTTCTCATTATTTTATACATAAAATCTCATTAAAATAACGTTTTTACTTGCTTTAGTAATTTCTGTTAGCAAAGGTCATGGGGTTTGGGCTTATTTGAGCTGTATTGGTTTGCGAAGACCTGTTTAACTTGGCTAGAAGCATTTTTTTTTGCTCCAGTTCTGGATGTGAGTTGTATATTGTATATTATAAGGGATCCAAGTCCCATTTCTCACAGTTATAGTGTAATTTACTGAAGACAACCTTTTTATGGCCCTATTTGCTGCATTTCCTTAACTTTTGGTATCATAAAAGGTGTAACAAGTTGCTGTTGTAACATTGAATGATCGCTATGTGTTTCTTAACAAATTTCATGAGTTATTAGCTTGCTTCTGCTCCAACATTTTCTTTTCATATTGCTACAGTCCCATTATTGGGCATTTTCCAACCATACAAAGTGTGAGAGGCCTATTTACCTCACCTACTTTGATTGGTTTCGGATTTCCTCTTGGATTTGGGTCTTAGATTATCAGATCTAAGGGATACAAAGGTTGATCTTGTTTTTTGTAGCACACATTCTTGAAAAATGCGTTTTTTCAGGCATGTCTTGCTATCAATCCCAATTTGGGGATATTACAGTGGTATCAGAGCATGATCTTTGGATCAGCCTGTGAGTTCCAGCTATCAAAAAGAGTGAGATCAGAATGATGGAGAATATGAGCTTATTCTCATCACTTTTCAGATCCAGAAAGAACCTCTCCTAGGAGGTTAAGAAGATGAAGGAGAAGAGTTGCCAAGAAACTCCTAGAGGGTTTCAAGAAGAGGAAGGACCATGCACTTCCTATTCTCATGAAGAATCAGACAAGAAGCATGGAAGACACTTGGAACATCATATTCTAAGTGAATACCTTATTGAGTACAAGACTCAACCTAGAGCCTTCAAGGAGACTCTAGCCTTCCCACGGTTCATTCAACTGGAGGAAGAAAGGAGACCTTACAGCACAAGAAGAATGAAGGGCAATAGGTTTCTATTGTCTACTTTTGATGGATCATCTTCAGCAAAGGCTTGGACAAGAAGACCTGCAAAATTCTTCCTACTACATCCAGTGGTACAAAGAGAAGCAGTAGATATTGCAGCGCTACACATGAAGGGCAAAGCAAGCACTTGGTGGTTCAATTACTTAAGTCATTCAAGAGTATCTACGCTTGTAGATTTCACTCAGAGGGTGATCAAGAGATTTGATGAAGAACCATCAGAGAGGGAGGAGCCCTCACCACCTCTTGAGAAGACTTATATTAGTGTTTTCACTACCTTGGAGGAGTAGCCTTCAACATTAGCAGTTGAGGGAGCCAACACAGTGGAAGAAAGAACTCTTGCAACCATGCAAGGTATGATTGAACTTCCACTTTCTGTTATTGCAACAAATATTTTAAAGGATTGTCGAAATATTTTGTTGCATGACCTAGGATCATCACTTACTGCTAATCTAGAGCAGAAAGGTTGCACTGCGCTGTCCAAGGGCAGCAGTGAAGAAAGAAGGACCTATTCCTCATGGGAGCATTCAGATGCCAGCTTCATTCAGGAAGCAATGGAGGAAGAGATGAAAAAGGGTAGACATCTTGAGATGAGAAACATTTTCTCCTCTCTAGATGACACTTTATCAATGAGCATGCCACAGCTCAAAGAGAGACTTCTACTTGCAGTAGATCCAAGACCCCACTAGTTTTGGAAGGCCATGCATGAGGAGGAGGTCTCATTAAGAGATCCCATTAGAGGTGCACTTCATCATTTCATGAAGTGAAAAGTTCTTCAAAGAATTGAGTAGGTTGGTGTCCTACCATGGGAGGATACCAAGTTTTTGCAGAATGAGATCCATCACCCACATTGGGATGAGTGGATGGCAGTATGGAGCAAGAGGTTTCCAAACCCCTTGCAGATCTATGATACAAGCCAGCAAGAAGCATGGTTGCGCTGGTTTCTTTTGGGTGAGTATGGTTACCACCCAAAAATTTCTATTTCCTTATCTCATGCCTTAAGTCTCAAAGATAGGATGCATAAGAAGAAGGCATGGTTGTTGTGGTTGTTAAGAAGAGAGTTTGGACATCATATGTCAAATATTTTGTCCATATATTTACCCTTGTTTGAAGGATGTCTCATGTATTCACATGTATATATGTTTGAGATGTATCTCATGTATGTACCTTGGTTTGGGAGGAAGGATAACTCCCACTTGATGTATAAGGGAGCTTGTTTGTACTATGTTGATGAGACATCACAGATATTCATCATTGTATTATTGCTCCATGATTTGAATTTTGATAATGCAAGAAGGAAACAAGAGTCCTTGTTGCTATGGTTACTATTGGGAGAGTATGGGCTGAATTTTCCCCATACTCATCATGATATTTCAGAAGGAATGTATGGCACATTCAAGGTGCAAAGAGGCTACCCTTCAACATTGAAGGACAAGGAGAGACTTCCACATAGGAGGAAGAGATTCTCACATAGCAGCATATTGGTGGATGGCTTTGGCATGTGGAATGTCAAAGAGAGAAGTCATGGAGTTACAAGAGCCTTAACACTAAGGCCAACAGCACTGTCACTTGGGAGTAAGTATCTTTTGATGGAGTGTTCCAAGGGGAATATGCATCCTTCCCTTCTGCAGATTTTTATGAGGATATTCTCATGGGAGGACTCATCCATGGACCTCACTTTCAGCTTACTCATTATGCATGGTAAGAGATACATTTCTGTACTTATTGATTGTTCTATTGAGTATCTGTATCTTCTCACCATCTATGGACAATGCATTGCTCCACATGAGAGCAAGATTACTCTTGGGTTACATGGTCACTTGAGGGTCAACATTTTTAATAATAATAATCCATCTCTACATAACTGTGGGCAAGTGTATTGTTGTTTTGATTGTGCTCAGCTGATTTATATTGTTGATTACTACCACATAATAGATGAGCAAACATGTACAACTAGTAATTCATTGAGAAACAACTTGCCACATGATGTTCTCAAGCAGAAGTTGGTAAGATTGCGTTGTATCCACTTGAAGAACCATTGGTATCATCCAAACTTACATGTAACCTTCAACATTTTCTGATTTGGATGCCAAATGGTGATGATGTGCCATCCATGTTGAATGGGATGATTTGGGCCAGCATGATTCATGACATGGGAGAAAGGATCTTTGGAGATCTAATCTTCTTCTTGCCACTTGAGGGCAACCTTATTGCAGCCACAAATCAGCATGTTATCTACACTTACTGAGTGGAGAGAAAGATAGCATGGGGTAGGCCATTTTTTCTACCATGTTTATTTATTCAGCCCACCTACATTGCAGGAGCTAAGGGTGGAGGAGATCTTTTACGAGTTTCCACGTTGGAGGGTGACTCATATTGTATGGATGATAGTTCCCAAACACATTTTAGACTCCATGCCTTGGGAGGAATCTTTCCAGTCCTATCCTTGCAGTTGCTTGAGGACAAGCAACATTTGGGAGGGGAGGAATGTAATATGGCTACTCTAGCAAGCGGCTAATGGGAATATTAAACTTTGATTTTTGCACTTAGTATATGAATAAATGGGGGAGGATACCCCTACTTAACTAAAATCAGCTTAAAAACCCTTTTGGTGTGAAAGAGGGATCATTGCAGTAGCTGGATTTCACACCCTCATGTGTGAAAAGGGACCTTTTGCTTGTGGGAAAGTCAAATTTGACCAAGTCAACAGCATGCATGAAGAGGAATGGATCACCAATGCAAATAGCTCAATGTGAACAAGGATCAGCCTAAACAAACATATGAGAGCCAACTTGAAGACACTTGAGTGTGAAAGGGGATGAAGCAGGTTGAAGAGGTCAACCTTGACCAAATCAAACAGCGTGATTTTGGAGGAGTGGCCTTCATGTAGACACAACGCAGTTTTGGAGGGAAATTGATCATGTGCATGTGGAAACCCTAATGGGTGGGACCCAAGGTGAGGAGCCTCACATAGCTTATAAGGAAGGGGATGACAGAAATTTTAGGTTAGCTTTATGATTATTGATTTTGGTCTGCATGACTATTTGGCATCCTCTTGCTGTTTAGCAGAGTTGCAGTACTGTTTAGCACAAGGCATTCCTGTTTAGGAATTCCTACTGTATTCAAGAGAGGCCTCTTGAGGGAGCTTTCACTTCAGTTTTCCACATTCAGGATTGAGGCCAAGCATCCTCCTTCAGCTATAGCACAGTTTCTGTTGAGAGCTGGGTTGTGTTGCAGGGTGTTGCAATGGAAGCACCACAACACCACTTCCAGAGCTTGTATTTCAGAGGAGGAGGCCTTTCTTTCTCTGGGAGATTAGTGATGGAGTATTTGAGCTTCATTTCAAATCTTGGCATGTGTCCAATGTAATTTTCATCCTATACAATGCAGTCCATTATAGGAACTGCATCATTTTTCTGAGCATAGTAGTTTTAGGGTCAAGACCCTTGATCTTGAGCTTGTCCTTTGGGGAAAGGGCCAACCCTTCTCCTAGGAAGATTGTATAACACCTCTTCTTCCATTTCCTATAAATTTTAGCTACATATATATAGAGCTGTAATATAACTGTGTTTTCCAGATCTAGATCTGCAGATCTGTCATTTTTTTACTTTTACTTTCATGCAGCCCTTGCTAGGTGGTTCTTATTTGTATAAAAAGGGAAGAAATATCCATTTTCTCAGCCATTAATGATTTTAAACTCTAGATATGCTATTTATCATTATTTTTTGCATAAACCCTCATTAAAATAACACTGTTACTTTCTTCATTAATTTATTTTAGCAAAGGTCATGGGGTTTGGGCTTATTTGAGCTGTATTGGTTTGGGGAGACCTGTTTAACTTGGCTAGAAGCATTTTTTTTTTTGCTCCAATTCTGGATGTGAGTTGTATATTGTATATTATAAGGGATCCAAGTCTCATTTCTCATATTTATAGCATAATTTACTGAAGGCATCCTTTTTATGGCCCTATTTGCTGCATTTCCCTAACTTTTGGGATCATAAAATGTGTAACAAGTTGCTACTGTAACATTGAATGATGGATATGTGTTTCTTAACACATTTCATGATTTAATAGCTTGCTTCTGCTCCAGCATTGTGTTTGCATATTGTCACAGTCCCATTATTGGGCATTTTCCAGCCATACTATGTGTGAGAGGTCTGTTTACCTCACCTAGTTTGATTGGTTTCAAATTTCCTCTTGGATTTGGGTCTTAGATTATTAGATATAAGGGATCCAAGGGCTGATATTGTTTTCTGTAGCACACATTCCTGAAATATGCATTTTTCAAGCATGTCTTGCTAGCAATCCCAATTTGGGGATATTACACTGTGATTGATGAATTACATGGCGAAATTTATTTTACCAAGTTGGATCTTCGTTTGAGATATCCTGAAATTAGAATGAAGATTGAAGATATTATGAAAAAACATTTCAAACTCATGAGGGTCATTGTGAATTTTTGGACATGGATTTTGGCCTTACCAATGCACCTTCTACATTTCAAGGGTTGATGAATTCCATTTTCAAACCCTTCCTTAGAAAATTTGTGTTACTATTTTTTGATGATATACTAATCTACAACAAGTCTTGGAAGGATCATGTTCAACATGTTGATAGGGTGCTCATGCTGAGAATTTAAGGGGTTGGTGTTTAATTAAAATTCACTTCTTGATAATTACTTGTGAGCTTACTTGAGTTACTTATGTCTTCTCTTCGTTATCTTATTTAGACTTCATCAATTCAATTATCAAAATACACAAGACACAAAATTAGGCTCCTAGAGCTAGGGCAAAACCTCTCCCTCTTGGAGAGGAAAACCCGCAGAGAATTCTTCTTATAAATCTTCAAATGATAAGTACCATGACCAAGACTCAAATCCTTGACCTAGATATGCTTCCAAGACCTTGTCAATGTTCCTTAGGATACTCACAATGATGATCCTTCTCCTCTACACCAAATTGCACTGACCTATTCCACCACTTAGAGAAATCCGTCTCTAATTATATCTCCCTTGACTTAGTCTTTGTTTATCACAATACTTATTCAAGTTCACTTGAGATATTTAGCTCTCCTTTTGTGCTAAATATATGAAGGTAAATCATAGATTTACCTTCCTTCTATCTTTCTTATTTATATTAGAATTCAGCCCAACACTTATTTGATTGCACGCCTTCATTCACTTCACTTCTATACTCAGAAAATCCGTACTGATCATGTCCTGAACCTGCACTGTTATGCTCAGGTAATTCCGCACTTCTTGTTATCTGCACTTTTCTCTGCCTCACATCTGCACTAGATTTCAGGGCAATCCGCACTTGTTATCCTTCCAGATTATCTGCACTTTTCTTGTCTTTAATCCACCCTGTAATCTCTTCTATAATCCACAATATAACTCAGAGTATCCGCACCTTTTTCCTTCTTGAAATCCACACTAATTTCATTGTGATCTCCTTTCCTAAACTCTTTCAAATGATCCGCAGGTTCACGGTATATATAGGGGACTGTTCCAGCTAGTAGGCCAACCATCCATCTATGTATTAGGCTGACTTGTCCACTGTGAATAGGCCGACATGAAGTGTATTATCTTCAACATTTAATGTGGCATTCTCCACTTTAAATACATATTGTCTTCCATCGTTGATTGAGGGCTATTGTGAGCTAGTCTTCCATCATAGTTTGAGGGTTGTTAGGTGTCCTTCTTCCACAAGGTCTTGGAGCATATTGCTAGACTAGATCCTTCATGAACATGACACTTAATTATATTTTATACCTAGAAGACACAAACCTAATAGACATCAAGAAGAAGTCTATTAACCTATATAATAAAATCTTGTTAAGTGCAAAAAAATACATTTTATTATCTTTGTCTTTTGCATAAATACACATTTACATAGTCAACATGAAGACTGACCTAGTTACACTTTTCAACACTCCCTCTTAACTAGGGAGGTATTCATACATGTACATGGTTACTTTCAAACTGAAGAATCTCATAAGAAGAATCGGATTGGTAATCGCATCTGTTGAGATTTTGTGTATTTGGGGTAGCATCAGTTGTGCTCTATGTTCCAAATTTTGAGGAAGGACTAGAGTTCACGCGATCTACAAGACCCAGAAATGGATTTGGGAAATTTCATCTGGTTTAGGAGATATTAAATTAATTAATTATTTTAATGTATTTCCTAAGTTAAAACTTAGGAAAATAAAATAATTAAAGTGAATTTAATTAAACATGTGATGAAATTGTCTTAAGTCACACAGATCAAGCTTTCTTTTAATCTTAGCCATTGATTCAAGATCTGATCATGGCCTTTGATTTTTCGACAAGAAAAGTATAAAGGAAAGGCTTGGGGTCTTTTGTAAAGATCTAAAGGTAGAGAACTGAAGCTAAGTTGAGATTCTATGGTAGGGTTTGCTAAGAATACTCAGCAGCAGAGAGGGGAATTTAGACCAAGGGGATGATCTGATCCCAATGTCTAGAAAACATAAGAGGTAGAGAAGAGATAATCTCAAGGACAACGGAGAGGAAGGCAGCAGCAACAAGGACAACGTAATTTTCAAGATACCCTTCAGGGGTTATGCAAAGACCCTTAAGGGCAGCGTAGTGACTGTGTCACCTATTCTGGGGTAACGCAGTCCCTTTCGGAGCAGTGCTGAGGGTTTGGAGGCCATCCAAGGCTGACATAGATCCTTTTAGGGGTAGCGCTGGGGTTTCTAGTCCTAGATTTGGCTGAGTTCTGTAAATCATGTTTGAGGGTGTGAATTAGTCATTATTTTGGCCCTAGATCAGCCAGTGAGCTATAGATCTAGAGTTTCCTCTATCGAGTTTTCCATATCTGGAACCCAGAGTTGTGTATTCAAGAATATTCTTAATAATAGAACCCTCTAGCAGCCAGAGACAGGTTTTCCCACATTGGGTTTTCCTGGGGACTATTTTTCTAGAAATAACTGTGTCACTTTGTCAATGTGTGCATGTGCTTATTCTAGATCTAAATTGTTAGAGATCTGTTATGTGTTTTGCTTCGATTTTAACTTGAATTTATTCAGTTAATAACTTGCATAACTAGGAGGAACATAACCGAGTTAACAGTAATAATTTCTGCATAAGATATAAGATTCATAAATTTCTACATGGTATCAGATCAATTGCAAATATGAAGGGACAACGCAGTTGACAAGAAGGGAAGATCTGACATGAACCAAGGGAAGGGTTCACACAGTAAAAATAACTCACGCAGTCCTCTAGAGCATGCAGAAATGTAGAGGGAACATGACATGAAGGTGCTGGCATCCAGACTAGAGGAGGATCTTGCCTATGTATCAAGCACAACTCCTCTAGATGTTTGGTGTATTGACAGTGGAGTATCTACTCATATGACAGGGTTTCGAGAATGTTTTTCGAGCTATCAAGAAGAGCAGATGAATTTCCAAATAACTATGGGAAATAAGGCAAAATGTATCCCCGTCGAGAGAGATACCATAACTTTTCAGACGGAGGATGGCCACAATATTCGAGCCACGAATGTTTTGTGTGTACCAAGGTTGGGGATGAACTTACTCTTGGTGTCTCAACTTCAAAACAAGGGCTATGACGTATACTTTATTCAAGATAAAGTATATGTCAAACATCCTAACTGGAGCAAAAAGGCACAAATCGGAGTAAGGAGTCACAAGCTCTATAAGCTCCATCTTGAATCTCTGATGGCCCTGATTGGTAGTACAAATGACATAGATATGAATGAGTTATGGCATAGAAGGATGGGGTATCTACATCATGGAGCCTTGGGGATTCTCAAAAATACTGTCATAGGGGCTCCTGAACTTAGCGCAAAGAAAGACGATGTTTACAAAGGATGCGTACTAGGGAAGTACGCTAAGGCATTGTTTCCAAGAAGAAACAATAGAACCAAAGGTGTATTAGAGTTAATACACTCTGACATTTGTGGTCCAATGTCTACAACAGCTCTCAGTGGGGCAAAATATTTTGCCACCTTCATTGACGATTATTCCAGGAAAACTTGGATCTATTTTCTGAAGACCTAAGATGAAGTCTTTAATCGGTTTAAAGCTTTCAAAGCATTGATTGAGAACTCTACAGGAAAGAAGATCAAGAAGTTAAGGTTAGATAACAGTGGAGAATATATCAATAAAGACTTCAAAAATTTCTATGCACAGGAAGGCATCAAGAGAGAGTGGACAACTCCTTACAATCCATAACAAAATGGAGTTACAAAACGGAATAATCGAACCATAATAGAAGTTGTAAGGGCAATCCTGTATGACCAGGAAATGCCCAAATTCTTATGGGCAGAGGCCTGCAACATAGAAGTCTATATTCAGAACAGAGTTCCAAATAGTGCTTTGGGGAAGGTGACTCCCGAAAGTGTGTTCACAAGAAGCAAGCCAAAAGTGAGCCACATCAGGATATTCGACAGTATAACATACTGCCACGTTCCAAAGGAAAAGAGGAAGAAGTTGGATCAAACTGTCGAAAATGGTTTTCTGATGGGCTACAGTGAGAATGCAAAGGCATACCATGTCTATATTCCAGAGAGCAGGAAAGTCGTGGTAAGAAGGGATGTAAAATTCTTGGAAGAGAAAGCCTTTAGGAAATCTCAAGAGATGGCCATAGATACACAGATTGAGGAAGATCCATTAGTACAGCCTCAACGACCTCTGGAGGAGAGGTCCAGTGCCTCTCCATGGCATAATTATTTTGAGGGAAGCTCCTCCGACGAAGAACAGGAGGAAGAACAGGTGAGACCACCCACCACTGATGGGAGACAGAGCAGAGAACTTCAACAGATTCTTAGAGATGTAGAAGGATTTTTTGGAACACCTAGAGAAGGGAAGAGGATAAGGAAACAACCTGATAGATATTAGGCACTGGTGGCTCAGATTGGAGAGCCCTCTACCTTTCCGAAAGCAGTTCAGCATCAAGTATGGGTAGATGCCATGGTAGAGGAGTATAGCTCCATCATGACAAATGATGTCTGGGAAGTAGTCCCTAGACCACAGGGAAAATCTGTTGTAGGATCCAGGTGGATCTACAAGGTCAAATATGTTGCAAATGGCAGCATAGGGAAATTCAAAGTAATATTTGTTGCAAAGGGGTATGCCCAGAAAAAAGGCATTGACTATGAAGAAAACTTTTCTCTATTAGCACGGTACACTCTATCAAATCCATCATCTCTCTGGCAGTGCAGATGGGATGGGAGATTCACCAGATGGATGTCAAGACTACGTTCTTGAACGATGTGATAGAGGAGGAAATATACATAGAGCAGCCAGAGGGCTTAGAGACACATGAGCAGAGGACTCATGTTTGCAGACTTAAGAAAGCCTTGTATGGCTTGAAACAAGCCCCCAGGGCATGGTATGGTCGGATTGATGGCTACTTGCAGAAGATGGGGTTTGTCAAGAGTGACGCAGATCCCAACTTGTACTACTTAAGAGTAGGAGATGAGCCACTTATTCTTGTTCTGTATGTGGATGAATTGTTTTTTACCAGGTCATCCAAGCTCATCAAGGACTGCAAGGAGAAGCTGGCAACAGAATTCGACATGAAGGACCTGGGACGGATGCACTATTTTATTGGGTTAGAAGTTTGGCAGCATGAAGGGGAAGTCTTCCTAGGACAAGTAAGATACACGAAAAAGATTCTGAAAAGATTCCAGATGGAAGACTGTAGACCCATGGCCACACCAATGATCACTAACTAGAAGAAGATAGACACATCATAGGATGATGAGGCCAATCCCACTTTGTACAAAAATCTAATCAGGTCATTAATGCATCTAGTCAACACGAGACCAGACATCTATTATGCAGTGAATACCCTCAGTCAGTTCATGGTGGAACCAAGGAGGGCTCACTAGGCAGCAACCAAAAATATTCTCAGATACTTGAGAGGGACAGTCGAGTATGGGCTAATGTACACCAAGGGAAATGAAATCCAGTTGAATGGGTTCACAGATGTAGACTGGGCTGGAAGCTAAGTAGATCAGAAAAGTACCAGTGGGTACTGTTTCAGTCTCGGATCAGGAATGACCTCTTGGTAAAACAGGAAACAAAAGTCTGTAGCACTGAGCTCAGCCGAGGCAGAGTACATGGCAGCAAGCATAGCTTCGTGTGAGGCCATATGGCTCCGCAAATTAATCTTGAACTTACTCAAGAAACGAATAGAGCCGATCGAGATCATGTGTGATAATCAGAGTTGCATCAAGCTCTCTGAAAATCCTGTGTTTCATGACCAGTCGAAGCACATTGACATTCAATGTCACTTTATTCGGGGCTATGTTCAGAAGGGAGCAACACAATTGTGATACACTCCTACAGGTGAAAAAGTGGCAGATATCCTCACAAAGGCTGAATAAGGTCAAGTTCACTTACTTTAGAGAGAAGATGGGGATGATCGAGAACCCCTTCCACTAGAGGAAAGGGTGGTCTTCCGAAGAAGAGGGAGCTACAGTACAGAGATTGCAGTGGTAGTGGTAAAGTCATGGGCAGTAGTAAGAATGGCAGTAGTAGTGCAGAGTTGAGTGGCAGGAGGCCAAGCTTCAGTAGCACAGAACTAGTGCCCAAAATCATGTAATGCATAGTGTGATGTATTGCTAGAGCACACCCTTGATGCTAAGAGGGAGTGTTGAGATTTTGTGTATTTGGGGTAGCATCAGTTGTGCTTTAGGTCCCAAATTTTGAGGAAGGACTAGAGTTCACCTGATCTACAAGACCGAGAAATGGATCTGGGAAATTTCATCTGGTTTAGGAGATATTAAATTAATTAATTATTTTAATGTATCTCCTAAGTTAAAACTTAGGAAAATAAAATAATTAAAGTGAATTTAATTAAACACATGATGAAATTGTCTTAAGTCACATGGATTAAGCTTTCTTTTAATCTTAGCCATTGATTCAAGATCTGATCATGGTCGTTGATTTGTCATCGAGAAAAGTATAAAGGAAAGGCTTGGGGTCATTTGTAAAGATACAAAGGCAGAGCACTGAAGCTAAGTTGAGATTATAGGGTAGGGTTTACTAAGAATACTTAGTTGCAGAGAGGGGAATTTAGACCAAGGGGATGATCTGATCCCAGTTTCTAGAATACACAAGAGACATAGAAGAGATCAGCTCAAGGACAGCGTAGAGGAAGGCAGCAGCAGCAGCAGCAAGGACAACATACTTTTTAGGAAACCCTTCAGGGTTTACGCAGAGACCCTTATGGGCAGCGTATTGACTGCGTCACCCGTTCTGGGGTAATGAAGTCCCTTCCGGAGCAGCGTTGAGGGTTTGGAGGCCATCCAAGGCTGACGTAGAGGATTTCAGGGGCTTCAGAGGCTGACGCAGAGCCTTTCAGGGGTAGCGCTGGGGTTTCTAGGCCTAGATTTGGCTAAGTTCTGTAAATCCCATTTGAGGGTGTGGATCAGTCATTATTTTGGCCCTAGATCATCCAGTGAGCTGTAGATCTAGATTTTTCTCTTAACTAGGGAGGTATTCATACAGGTACATAGTTACTTTCAAATTGAAGAATCTCATAAGAAGAATCAGATTGGTAATTGCATTTGTATAGCATCATATCAACTAGCATTGTCCTAGTGCAAGGCCTTGACTAACAACCTCATCTCTCAACAAGACAATGGGCTACAATGTTGGCGAGATGCATGACTTATAGACACCATAGTCATTGTCTCTCCAAGGAACATACTCCACCCAGGTGTTCCGAAAGTATGACCTTCTTGGACTATTCTTCTATTGGGTAGCAAGTCCTCAAAGAATATCAGTCCCCAACTATTCTTATCTTGAATTCCCTAACACATTCTCAAAGAGTATCGAATGCTAGATGATTACCCAATCCTCCATTTTGTCTTCCCAAGTGAAGACCATAATGATGTGTCTATCTCTCCCTCTCAGCCAGGGATGACCTATTCAACAAGGAAATGTACTCATTCCTGTATAAGGAATGTACCTATGCTCATTCTTAGGAATTACCCAGTTTCTTCCAAGTCAGAAACTTCTCACCAAGCTCCCTCTCAATCAAGGACCTACAGCAACAATGGTGATACACCCAGCTGCTCATGAAGAATTCATCCCCTCGATGTCATGGATTTCAATATTGAGGAATCTTCAACTTTAGCTCCATAGGGCACAGATCATCCATCACTTTCATTCATGAGTCATGTCATCTACTAGAAAGTGATTCATCTGTATTTTTCATCTGGTTCATCGTTATGCCATGCTACTTTCCTTAGAATCATCTCCAAGGATCATACATCCTTTCTCATGATTAGCAAGCCTGCACAAATTCATCAAGATAAACATATACATATGAACTTTCAAAAAAAAATTTACCTCAATGATGATCTTTCACCATGACATCTTCTCGTATGCATTAGTATCCTTTATTCATATTGACACATCTCATAATAATATGTTTTTTCAAGGGTCTTCTTCTTTACCAGACTTCTGTCAGAGTCTACATATCCTTCCAGGAGACCTCCTAGTCACATCTTCTTGGCTTCTGGATGATAGTTGCCTCTTGACATTGTTGCATTTCATGATCTCTTCAATTCTTTCCGCACATTCTTCATTCTCGGGAACTTACAAATTTTTCAGTTTCTTGTTCATATACAACCACCTCATATTCCATGAGGGTATATTATGTTGATTTCATCTGTTAGTGCACTGAGATATCCTTCTTCATAGATCATACTTCTAAATATTGAAGTCTATTACCTGCAACCATATGACATGACTTCATAGCATCCAGTGTCAGCATATAAATATATATACATATCCTGTAGTAATTTCTCTAGAATGAAGAGCTTCATTCATTTGGCCTGCTCCATCAATATGTCATCATATCCCAGAATTTTGTTTCCATGATGACCCTTGATCTTGATGACTTATTTCCATTAGTAATGTTATCAAACAGGTTTTCTCGAAGTTGATTCCCCAAGAGCTCCTAACATGCCTTTTAATCATGATGCTATAATATGCATTGCTTCCTATCATACTATTACACAACCAATGGAAATCACCTAAAGGAGAAGATGATCTCAATCATAGTAGAGATCCCTTGCTTCTTCTTTCTTAGATTTATTTGCATTAGGTTCTTTCCCCACATCTGAGATATGGGCTTCTTCCCTTTTCCTCTTGTCCTTGTCAAATTTAGGACAATCTCTTTTATAATGCCCAAGTTCATTACATCCAAAGCATCATATGTTGTCCATATTCCTTCTTTTATTCTGAGGGCCAAATTTTCCAAATATTCCTTTCTTCCTGTATGTGGCTGCAAAGGCTTGATTCCCTTCACTTGGTCCTATATTAGCTTTGGCTTTTAGTCTTTATTCCTCTATTTTACGTAGAGACCATAAATCATGGAATGGTATTGCTTCTTTCTTCCCGTATAAACTGGAAGTGAAGTTTCCCCCATTCTTCCGGTAGAGCATTTAGTACCACTGTAGTCATTTCAGTGTTAGACATTACTTCTCCCATTTCCTGTAGTTGATCTCCTCATTAAGTATGAGGTGATTCCTTCTTCCCTTGACAATTTCATTTTATATATTTCTTTTCTCAGAGAGATTTCTTCTCTTGCAGTACTCACAGAGAATAGCTCCACTAGTTTCTCATATATTTGTTTTGCAGTCTTTAGTTTTGATACATAGAGAATGAGAGAGTCCTTAATGGATTATATGAGAATCCTCTGGGCTCTAATTTATCCCTTCATGTACTTGGCATGAGTTGGAGCATCTTCTTTTGGGGGTTGAACTATAGATCCTTTGATATATACCATAACTTCATCTTCTATTAAATTCAAATCTGTCCTCTTCTTCCATGCACTAAAGTTTTATGACCCAATCAGCGTGTTGCTCTCTTTACAATAGGTCATTTTGACATATTTAAGTAAGGTCATAGATACTTACATGAGAGAGTGGCTTGAAACTTCCTTGATGATGATGAAGATGAAGTTGAGAGCTTCTTCTAAGATAGAAATCTTCAATTTAGGTGATCTTGAATCCTTGATGAAAAAGGATACCTTCAGAAGTTGAAGTCATCCTTCTAACAATGTCTTGAAAGTGAATCTTTGATGACAAAGATTACTTTCTTGAATGAGTTGATCCATTGAATGAGATGGGAGATCTTTCTTGAAGTAGATAGAGAGTCTTCCTTGCAAACTAATTTGACTTTCCAACCCAAACTTTGATCTTCGCTTCCTAGAGTGTCTCCTTTGACAAGTAGCCCTTGAGTTTAGCACCTTAGCTCTAAAACCATGTTGAGAATTTAGGGGGCTGGTGTTTAATTCAAATTCTATTCTTGATAATTACTTTTGAGCTTACTTGAGTTCCTTATGTCTTCTCTTCATTATCTTATTTAGACTTTCATCAAGTCAATTATAAAAATACACAAGGCACAAAATTAGGTTCCTAGAGCCAAGGAAAAACCTCTCCCTCTTGGAGAGGAAAACCCGCAGAGAATTATTCTTATAAATCTTCAAATGACAAGTACCATTACCAAGACTCATATCCTTGACCTAGATATGCTTCCAATACCTTTTCAACGTTCCTTAGGATACTCACAATGCTGATACATGTCCTCTGCCCAACTTGCACGGACCTACACCACCAATTCGAGAACTCGGTCTCTAATTAAATCTCCCTTGAATTAGTCTTTGTGTATCACAATATTTCTTCAAGTTCACTTGAGATATTTATCTCTCCTTTTATGTGCTGAAGATAGGAAGGTAAATCATAGATTTACCTTCCTTCTATCCTTCTTATTTATATGAGACTTCAACCTAGCACTTCTTTGATTGCACTCCTTCATTCACTGCACTTCTATACTCAACAAATCTGTACTGATCATGTCCTAAACCCGCACTATTATGCTCAGGTAATTCCACACTTCTTGTTATCCGCAATTTTCTCTGTCTAACATCCACACTAGATTTCAGGGCAATCCACACTTGTTATCCTTTGAGATTATCCACACTTTTCTTGTATTTAATCCACCCTGTAATCTCTTCTAGAATCCGCAATATAACTTAGAGTATCCACACATTTTTCCTTCTTGAAATCCACACTGATTTCAGTGTGATCTCCTTTCCTGAACTCTTTCAAATGATTTGCAGGTTCATGGTATATATAAGGGACTGTTCCAACTATTAATCTGACCATCCAACTATGTATTAGATCGACTTGTCCACTGTGAATAGGCCAACATGAAGTGTATTATCTTCAACATTTAATGTGGAATTCTCCACTATAAATATAGATTGTCTTCCATCGTTGATTGAGGGTTGTTGTGAGCTAGTCTTCCAACATAGTTTGAGGGTTGTTAGATGTCCTACTTCCACAAGGTCTTGGAGCATATATTGCTATACTAGATCCTTCATGAACATGACACTTAATTATATTTTATACCTAGAAGACACAAACCTAATATACATCAAGAAGAAGTCTATTAACCTATATAATAAAATCTTGCTAAGTGCAACAAAATACATTTTATTATCTTTGTATTTTGCATAAATGCACAATTACATGGTCAACATGAAGACCGACCTAGTTGCACTTTTCAACAGCTCAAACTATTGGAGGAGAAACAATTATATGCAAACACCTCCAAATGTTTCTTTGGAGTACAAGAGGTGGGATATCTGGGTCATATTGTATCTCACAAGGGTGTTAAGGTATACCCTAACAAAATTAAAGCCATTAAGGAATGGAAAGTCCTCACAACCATAAAGCAGTTGCAAGGATTTCTCGGGTTAACAGGGTATTATCGCAAGTTTGCTAACAATTATGGGATAATAGCAACACCTCTAACAAAATTATGAAGAAGGATGCATTTTCATGGACTCTTGAAGAAACTAAGGCCTTTGAACATCTTAAAGAGGCAATGTGCCTAGCACCGGTCTTAGCTACGTCAGTCTTCAGAAATTTTTTTATTATGGCATTTGATGCCTCAGGAAATGGAATTGGTGTTGTTTTAATGCAAGAAGGATGACCCATTGCTTTTGAAAGTCGTCCAATAAAAGGAAAGTATTTATAGAAAGATATTTATGAGAAGGAAATGTTGGCAATACTACATGCACTAAAGAAATGGTGAACTTACCTAATGGGAAGACACTTCAAGGTAAAAACTGATCATCATAGTCTTAAACACTTTTTGGAACAAAGACTATCTTCAGAAGAGCAGCAAGAATGGGACACAAAGATGTTAGGTTATGACTTTGAAATCATATCAAGAAAGGGAAGCTAAATGTTGTTGCAGATGCACTCTCAATAAATGATGAAGAGGTGGAAGCATTCCTTTGTGCGATTTATATTATCCAACCAGATTGGATAACCAAATCCAGGGATGAATGGAAGAAGGATGAAGAAGTGTAGACACTCATTCAAAATTTGCAGCAAGATCCTAGTACATATGATACATTTAGTTGGAAAAATGATTCCTTATGGTACAAAGATCGCTTATATATTTGTAAGAATTCCCAACTAAAACAAAAGATTCTTTTGGAATTGCACACTTCTCCTTTAGAAGGACACTCAAGATTTTTAAAAACTTACCACAGGGTGAAGAAAGAATTTTTTTGAGATGGCCTTAAATCTAATATTCAAAATTTTGTGGCAGAATGTTTGGTTTGCTAGTAAAATAAAGTTGAGACAATTAAGACCCCGAGTCTTCTACAACCTTTATCCATTCCAAGTCAACGTTGGGAGGATATTTCATTGGATTTTATCACAATTTTACCTAAGTCCAAAGGAAATAGTGTCATCATGGTGGTAGTTGATAGACTTACCAAGTATGCACACTTTTGTGCATTATCTCATCCATTTAAAGAAAGTACAGTTGCTACTGCATTTATGGAAACAATTCAAAGCTAGATGGAAACGCAAAGATTATTGTAAGTGACAGAGATCCCATTTTTACTGGAAATTTTTGGACGAACTTATTTTCTTGTTTGGGTACTAAAATAGCTCATAGATCATCTTATCATCCTCAATCCGATGGTCAAACTGAGATAGTGAACAAACGTTTGGAAGGATATCTTCGTTGTTTTGTATCTGATAAACAAACATAATGGGTCAAGTGGTTACCTTTGGCTGAATGGTGGTATAACACTTCCTTCCATACTGCAACAAAAATGACCCCCTTTATGAAACTTTATGGATCTCATCCACCATCCATCACATCATCTTTACGAGAAAATTCTAAGGTTCAAGAAGTGGAAGATCACATCGAGCATCAAAAACTAGTTCTCCAACTCTTAAAGGATAACCTAAATTTGGCACAAAATTGAATGAAACAACAAGCATATCAACATCACAGGGAGAGAATATTTGATGTAGGACACTGTGTATTTTTACGACTACAACCATACAAACAAATGTCCCTCAAGCAAGCTAAGAAGGATACTAAATTATCACCAAAGTACTATAGTCCTTACAAGGTGTTACAAAAGAGAGCATCCAGTTTTCCATGTTTCATGCTTAAAGAAGGTTATAGGTGACAAACTTCAAGTTCAAACAATATTTCCAGAACTCGATGAGGAAGGAAAAATCATATTAGAACTTGAAGCAGTCATGGAAACAAGAACTCGACAACTATGAAATCAATCAATTTCAGAGTATCTCATCAAGTGGAAGAACTTGCCCACTAAATATTCTACATGAGAGGATGAGAATTTTATACCGAAGCATCTAGAGCTTCTCAAGTGTTGAGGAAAACACTTTTTTGAAGGAGAGAGGCATGTTAGGTCACTATATTACTAGTGTAGTCCCTTATTGTGGTTGGTACAACCCCCTTATTGTTATTGTTGTACCCCTGTAACCCCCATATTTTTATTATTGTGCCCTTACATTATTATTGTTAGGTTAGCTAGGATTATATTGTGACCCCATGAACTCCTATATATAGAAGGAGGGCTTTTCATTTGTATCATCCAAGAATTGTTCATTTAGGTAATGTAAAGGAGGTTTCCCCCTTGAAGTGGCTGAAATATAAGGCGTTGATCTCTCTTTTCTTCTATTTTGGGAGTTGGTTTCATAACATCGGACCCGACACTCTAGAGTATCACACTCCTCCTAAGGTTAGTGTCATTGTATGGTGTGTCTTCTCCCTCTCCCTAGCCTTGCCTTTTTAACTTTACTTTGAGCTAAATCCTTAACCCTAAACCTAATCTCAAAGTGATTAACGACCATGATTAAATCTCGCCTCACTTGAGATTAATGGTTCAGATTAAAATAAAATCACTAAAGTAAATTACTTTACTTTTCCTAAGTTTATTTTAGCTCAATAAGCCAAAAAATTAATTTGTGATTTAATTACATTAGCAACTTTCTCACACTTGAGCTAGTGTTCTAAGGAGAACATGGGTGAATTTTACATACCTAGACACAGGCCCTATGCAAAAGTACCTACCCAAGCTACAAAAATCAACACAGGGCAATATTTTCTGGCCTAACTCAAGGATGTGGATGTGAGAGCCAAATCTCAATGAACCAATGGCAGTTAACCTGAAGAATGAAGATGATATCAAAGAAACTGATGTGACATGGAAAATGTTAAAGTATGGAAAAGGTGAATGGACACGTTACTTCAATCCAAGTTTTCCAAGTGGTGCCCCTCTTATAACCCTAAGGCCTTTGGGGAGGTCCCATTGGACTAAGGCTAAATATTAACCCCCCTTGGTAAGGTGAGAAAGCAAGTTTACAATCAAGATCGGTCAATAATCATCCAAATCACCCTTTTATCCATACTAAATGCTCAAAACATTAAGTAAATGCACTTGATTGCAAAATGATCAAAGTACCTATTGAATGGTAGTCCACCTTTATCCAAGAGGAATGTTGGATGTTGAGAAGTGCATGACTGGGGCAAATGGCAAAGGAAACCGACATATCATCACTAATGAGAAAAATGTGTAGGGTTGTCAGCTGCCTCTGGTTGTCTAAGATATAAGAAAAAAAAATTTTTCTTTTATGGGGTTACCCATTTTGGTGGGGCAACATAACCAAATATTTTCACCAAAGCTATGAAAAATTGTAAAATGTAGCTAAAGAAATCTTAATTTAAAAGTGCATTTTTCATGTCGATGATAAATGGGACTTACGCATACATTCCATTTCATAGATTGGACATTTTTAGTTATCAAGTTTTTTCATGACTTGGCGGTATTATGAAATGTATATCTCAATTGAAAAAAAATAATAAATTCATTTTCATCCTTCCTCTTGCATGGACTACCTTCACCATTTCACCACGTCTCCGCCTCTCTCGGGTTTCCTACTTTTTCTCCACATGCCTAGTACAGCTTACATGAAAAACCACGATTTAAAAATGAACATCTAACCACGGATTTAATAACAAACATCTAACTATCGATTTAATAATGAACATCCTTTTGTGATTTAATAGTCATTACTTTTAGTTTAGCAATCAGCCATGAATGATACCGATTTGATTAGTGACACATCTAACCTGATCGTTGACATGACTCAATTGAAAATAAAGCATCTACACATGACCATGTGAGTGAATCATGTGAGTGAACACTTCTAGTGCTATAGATCTCATTTTTTCCACAGTATTTTGAAGGTAATGTGACCATTAAACAATTCGAGACACGAAGAAAATTTCATTGGTACACTAATTCCTGAGAATCGGGGTGCATTAGACATGGCTTCTTGTCATACCCAAAATGTCCACTCTGCTCATATCTTCCCACATGGGTAGGGGAATGGCACGGGAAAGAAAATGTTTTAAAAGCTATCTAAATAAGGATACGAAAACAAAATAGATACTTATTCCGAGTTTCACATAATGATTATATGTTTTCCTCATACTCGGCTATAGAAAGCACCTTTGAGCACAAAATATTAATAAAAAAAATATATTCAATATTGACCATAAATAAAATACTACAATATCCACTTTGAGAAAAATAATTTTTTATATTGATTTTAAGGTTTATATCTATATATATTATAGAGAGAATTTTCTTATTCACCCAATAGGTGCTTTCTATTTCCTAGTATGGTGGAGATGGGTAATTCCTTCAATGGTTAATATGGAGTTGGCATGTGGCATTTAAAAAGTATTAATAAGAAACAAATTATTTCAATGTGGGCCATAAATAAAATATTCCAATGTCCATGTTAACACAAACATAGATCACACACACCAATTTGGTGTACGGTGACGTCATGACCTTAAAATTAGGTTATATATATATATATATAAAGAAAATAAAAGTAAAAAATTCTTCTTCCATGTATGGGTGCTTCCAATAAGAGGGAAATGTGTAATCCAATATGAATTTTCCATCTCAATGTCCACTTTCATTAAAATATTTCAATATTAACTCTCTCTCTCTCTCTCTCTCTCTCTATATATATATATATATATATATGCACAAAAGTAAAAATACTTCTTATAGTTACAACATTTTAATAGTGTCTTTCTCGGTGTAAAGGGAGATGTGTAATTCCTTCCACGCTCAACATTGAATTGATGTGGAAAAACTTGCAATGCATATCCATCTTAATTTTGTATATATAATGCACTAAGAGGGGATCAAATCTCTCAAGGTGCACACCAATTTTTTGACCCCAAAACTTGAGAAAAGGTTTACACCTCGAGAGATTTGATCCCTCCATGCACAGATAGATATCGAGTTAAGATGGATATACACTAGTATAATTCCATTAATATGAAAGGGAAATAAGCAAAGAGAGATATTTATCGTTAGAGAAAATGTCATAGCTTATAGACTAATTTCATGATTTCATGAATGACTGAAGAACATGAAAATCCACTTCCAAAGACCCTGAACTTGACTTTGGAAATGCTTGAAATTTTTTAGAACCAACTACATAGGCATTTAATTTTCTTTGATCATAAAAGTACAAAAACAAAGAAGCATCAATGATATGAAGATCAAATAAGAAATGATTTAATTGCAAAGGTGATGCTACTTTGGCTAAAACGCCACTGCAAATAAATAAAATCTTGGTGTTCTTATGTTGTTGATTTAACAACATTGAAAAATCATGAAATAGAATAACTTGACGCGCGAGCCTTTATGTATTACAAAATCATCTTGAAGGTGCCGGTGTCCCGCTTTGCTTGTTTTACACTAATAGTTGATTTGTGGCATTTCGACCAACAGAAAGGCGTATTATGTCAAGTTTTGATCTAAAGTAAAATAATAATGCTATGTCCTTCACATACACATTAGATGTATAGATTCTGAAGCAAATTGGTTATTATAACTTAGCTATAAAGAACAAGATGAGCTTAAGAGAAAATGTTGTACAAGAAAGAAAATAGCAGACCTATTTTCTTGGTTCAAATCGAACTCTCAATGTGTGCACTAGGAATGGATCTAGTGGAGGATCCTCTGACTTCATAGGCCAGAAAGCTGAGAAGGGTATCCTAAACTGCATGGTTTCAAGACAATAATCTCAAAGAGTTGCATTCCTTGATTTTTGGAGCTTTCAAAAGAATAAAATAAATCAATTAATATCTTCAAGAATTGGACTCGTCAATTCTTGAAATATTTCACAGAACAAAAGTTTCCAACCCTGCCAAAGCCCACACGTGTGGTAAAGCTTGCAAAATAGAGTTTTCTTTGAGATGTATCCACAGATGGCCCAACTTAAATAATTACTATGTATCCCTTTCCATCTCCCCTGATAGATAATAAGAGACCTTCGTACCTATCCAGAAGAAAAGAAAAGAGATCGCTTAGACTAAAAACCTTTAAAGTTATGAAGATAGAAAATTCGTAGAAGGTTAACTGATGATAAATTTAAAACCTTTATTGGTATGGACATAGAATATTAGTACAAGGGAAAATTTAAAAACCTTTATGGTTATGAAGAGATAAAAATTATACAAGGTGTCCACATAAAATGACATGGCCAAAATTTGGGCCTGTTTCTCATCCATGATGTCAAAACTAAAGGCATTGGTCCTAAAATAGTGAGCACCGGAGAAGAAACCCTCTACGTGCTTCTCCAAAAATTAGTTAGGGCTAAGTGTTTTCAGAATTGTGGGATGTTGTAGGGAGATGGGAAGGATGATGAATCTTCAATATACTCAAATTCCCCAATATGCGCAATTTTAATTTCCTACATGCAAGCAAAGAATTCCAGTTGAGACATGTCTCCCTGATGCCTTTCACTAGAAGTCCTAGGATGATAAAATAACTTCATTGTGAATCTTGAATAGTTCAACAGTTGTGGATGGTAACACACATGACCAATATTTAACAAGGAATCCATTACAGCATTGAAAGCATAGTGCATATGGACTGAAATCAGGATCCTTAGATCCAATGGTAGAGTTAAATGGGTAGTTGATCAATAGTAAGTGCAGTTGGGTGTTCCACAACTCATAGTTGCAACCTCAATGATTCATTTTGCTTGCTCACAGGCTTGTTTGAAAGTTGTTAAGTATAGAATGGGTTGATGAAGTCCTTATGGTGCATGGATGTTGGGATGAGGTGCATTAGGCACAATTGCTAATATTATTACTTGAAAAAATTCAATAGACCCTAAGTGGCAAGGAGAGTAAAGAGCTATTAATGGATATCCAATATATCTTGTTGATTTCGAGGAACATTGAGAATGTTTTACCAATACAAGATCCTGGAAACATAGATCAAATTATACTTGACCAAATGGTGAAGGGCACAAGTCATTTTTGCTGGTTTTAAGGAAATTAATTGTGAATGTTTCTAAATAAACTATAATCATCTCTGAATTTTTCATACACAATCAATTTTGGACAATAAGAGCCACATTTATTGCATTGCAATTCCCTCTCCAAATTGAAGGATAGCGAGGGATGAAATAGCCTATCAGACCTCGTAGGCTATAGTCTTGTTAAAGGGGTAAAAACCCAATTTTTTCTATGTTTTTGCAACATTGGGCAAAAACTGGGTTGGCTAGGGACAAATTAGGGGTTGCACACACAACCCCCCACATTGTGGAGCCCATGGAAAATCTATAAATAGAAAAGGGTTGAGATCAAATGAGACATCATAAAATGTGGATCATATCATCTGATTTCTTGAGCTAAGCTCTGAATTTTTTAAGACCCCTTCTTTCCAATCACTTACGTTGGTGAAAGATTTCACCCTAGTTGAAAAAACTCTTTGGATATTTTATCTATCTACCTTGTTCTGGCACATGTTTTCTCTTCATATAAGGAGCAGCAAGGTCTTCCTATAATTAAATTCTGTGATCAAGTTCTTGAGGCAGGACGAGCTATTTATCTGAAACGAATGTTTGGGAAAATCGTTGTGTTAACAGCCAGAATTCGGTGAAGTAGGACACAACTCCCTGAAATAGGAAGATTCTTGACAACAAAAAAATTTTCCTTTCTGGTTGAGGCTGAACTCCTACGTGAAGTGTGAGTTGGTCTGGGGTTAATATGTAGCTGAAACTGGACAAAATGAACCCCAAAATCCAACAAATGCCACTTAAACGATATGCACGCTCTGTAATCCTAAGTATTCACTCAGTGACACAAATTACAATTTAGGTGGTTATTCCATGATAGGCCAAAGACAGAAAGTGGTTCGAGGGAGGCCTGAGCACCCCTGATGATCAGGAGTTCATAATTTTTGCTCAAAATTCAAATTTACAGGATTGGGTTGAAACTAGGATGGTGGCGTAGATCTCATCTTCCTGATTCTGGTGCCATGAACGGTTCAAAAAACATATGTCGTATGAGGGAGATATCTCATTCTGATAAAAAATCCAAACATGTAAATTTTGCGACAGTTTGACTAGGGTTGACTGGGATGCACAATCAACAAGGTGGAGGCACAGTCAGAAAAAAATAATATTTTGAGGAATATTCCTTTTCATCGGGCCAATCATGGGTTGACATGTGTCACACTGCTATTCGTTGAATGGGTTTTAGAGGACCAATCACAGGGTGCCACGTGGCCAGCCCTAAGGCTTCCACGTGTCCCTGAAATGGTGTTATAAAATTATTGAGGTTCAGTAGGAATCAAACCCTGGACCACCGGTAGGGCACGCACACCATTTACCAACTACTTTATGCTTTGTTTCTTAACTACAAAGGGTTGCAGGTTATTTTTAAAGTTTAATGAAAATGAAGTTGGGGGTTGGGAACTGCCGGTGGTCCCAACCCCCCAGCGGTTCCACAAGCCATGTCACATGGAAAACAAAAAATACCACCAAACCTTGCAGTCTATGCCTTAACTAACAACAACTCGCCAACTAACGGTTCTACAGTGCAGTTGTCACATGGCAACATTAGTTGCCAATGTCTTTGCACTCATCGTTCAACCCACAACTTAACCGCAACTCAAGTATACAACCACAGTCAAATTTCGTGGGTTCCGCCCATCCAACGGTTATGTAGTTGTGTTATGTGGGTGCATGTGCCCAATAGAAAACAATCAAGTTTAACTGTGTGTGGATAAAGCACTAACCTTCAATGGTTATAAAACCCACGGGTTTGGGGTGTGCATGTGGCCACCCCAATCGCAACTTTTAATGTTGCAGTTTAAAATGGCAGAAGGTTTTTCCAGCACACCCAAAAGGCATAATTGCCTAATTTAACTCCAGATAAGTGGAGTCCTCCACTTTTAGTGGAGTTTTTCTAGGTGTAACTAGGAAAAAGAGTAGGAGACTCAATTTTCGCCCATTCAGAGTGAATGAACAGTCATTTTTTACTAATTAGAGCATTCTGGAGCTATTGGTGTAGAGAAAACAACCATTGGAGCATTATAACTACATTTATTTTCAAAATTTTGAGCATAATTAAAGATGGACATACCATTGGGAGTTGTACCAACAGATGTAGCCCAGGAAGGGTGAACTGCTTCATCATGCCTGCTGTGTAAATTTCATGTGGTGACATATTTCTATATTTTACACTGTTTTTCAGTGTTATTTAAGCTTTTTTTATGCTTCTAATTCACCTAAAATCATCTACAATTGATGGACAAATGCCTCAATCCTTAAGCAAACTAATGAACTAATTATGCACATGTTTATAAACTGAAAATACACTTAGCACAATAAAAATAATACAATCATTTCAGATCAGATAGGTGTCAGAGCTAGAGTTTTTATTCTCTGGTTTTGTTTTATGAAAAGAATTGTTTAATTGTTTGCAAGTTTTAGATGCTTACAAGGCTCGAGCTTAAGAGAGGATAAGGCAAATTGGTGTGAGCAGAAGGGTCTCAAGAAGAGCCAAAGCAAAGGAGAGAAAGATTGCCACAATCTCCACCACCTATTTCACCTCCTAAAGAAGCAGAAGCTCCATTAAGCATGCCTCAAGAGGAAGGATAAATCCATGAAGAAGTTGATCCCAAGGAGGAAGAAAGAGTGTTCAGGAAAGCATTTCTTGACATGACTGAGATGGTTAGAATCCTTTATCAAGAAAGGAATGAGAGACTAGAAGGAGAAGGATCCAAACTTCATAAGGAAGGACAGGGATCTTCAGGATGTCACAATGATGAAGATAAGTCAAAGAAGGGAAATGGAGGAAATGGAGGCAATGGAGAGCCATCATCCTCACCCTCATCATCATCATCCTCTACTTCTTCTTCAGTACATCAGCCACACAAGTCAAGGAACACTAGTAAAAGTCCTTTTTTAAAACTTGGTGTTAAGTTTGAATTTCCAATGTTTAATGGTGAAGTCAATGCAGAAAAACTTGATAATTGGATTAGGAAATTGGAGGTCTATTTGAGGATACAAAACCTTCAAGATGATGATACCAAAATCCAATTAGCTTCATTGAGAATGGAAGGTGGATCACTTGTTTGGTGGGAAGCCAATTCAAAGGAGGAGATCAAGAAGCATGGTAAGATTATTCTATAATGGTCAGATTTCATTACTACTATAAAACAACATTATTATCCATTATCTCATATGCAGAAAGCCATAATGAACTGGCAAAACTTTAGGCAATTAAAGGGACAAAATGTGCAAGAGTACACCCAAGAATTTAGGAGAAGAGCTCTCTTATTAGGGGTAGATTTGCAGAGCCATGATACTTTTCTCAAGTACATAGGAGGCTTACATAGCTACCTAAAACATACTATTCTCATGCTTAACCCCACCAGTCTAGATGTAGTAAGTATTCAAGCCACACATCTAGAAGCTAGAGGGAAGAACATTTCTGAAGAGGGTAGAAAGAAACCTTTTAAGGGTAAATCCAAAGAAAATACCTCAAAAGGTAAAAGAAAAAAGAATGCATCTATTAAGAAAGAGGGAGAAAAATTGGTTTGTAAACATTTTTCAAAAGAAGGCCATGATGAAACTCATTGTTGGAAATTACATCCTGGAATGAGGCCAAAGAAACCTAATAACAAATGGAAACAAAAAATTGCTGCTACAGCTCAACATGATTTAGGAGATGATTCAGGTGATGAATCTAAGATTACAGCCATGGGATTGAAGAACATGAAGGGAAAATAAATTGAAACTAAACCCAATACCAGTGCATCAAACTGTCACATACATACTCCAAATGAAGAAGAAAGAATGGAACTGTTTCATGTGAGGGTCATATCCAAGCATACCAAGATTGACACATTGTTTGACAGTGGGTCAAAATCAAACTTAATCTCTGAAGACTTGGTCAAGAAACTTAACCTTTAGACCATACCATATCCATTGGGTTGGATTTGTAAGGATGCAAATTTGTACGTTTCAAATAAATACATATTGCGGTTTGCAATCATTGCAAATTTTGTTGACACAGTTGAATTAGATGTGGTTCCGCTTGACATAACATGTTTTGTGTTGGGGAGTCCTTACTTGTATGACAGAAAAGAGATCTTCTATCGCCATGAGAACAAGTATCATTTATTCAAATATGGCAAGGAGTTCATTGTTAGAGCACATTGTAAGAAGACAAACATTGCTATGGTAAATGCTGGACAGGTAAAGAGGCTCGTAAATTCAAGCAAGAATTTTGTTCTTCTTATGATTAAGCCTAAAGCTGATGTTAATAATGAATCATTTGAGGGATGTGATTCTAATTTTAAATCAGATTTATATGATGTAGTTAATGCACATCATGAGATGTTTCAGGAGCCAATAGGATTGCCTCCAAAAAGAGAGATTCAACATGAGATTCAGTTGCAGCAAGATTGTCCTCTTCCAAACATCAATATGTATCGCATGTCGATAATGGAGAATGCTGAAATAAAGAGGCAAATCAAAGAGATGTTGGACAAAGGAATCATAAGGCCAAGCACTTCTCCATGCGGTTCACCCATAGTCTTGATACCAAAGAAAGATGGGACTTGGCGCATGTGTGTAGAGTTCAGAGCTTTGAACAAGATTACGGTAAAGAATAATTACCCACTCCCAAGAATAGATGATTTTCTTGATCAGCTAAAATAAGCAAATTTTTTCACTAAGTTAGATTTACGAAGTGGATATCATCAAGTAAGAATTGCAGAAAGTGATATATGGAAAACTGCATCCAAAACCAAACAAGGACTCTTTGAGTGGCTAGTTATGCCATTTGGTTTGTGTAATGCACTGACAACTTTCATGCGTGTTATGGATAGTGTTTTGTGTCCATTACTTGATGAATTTGTGATTGTCTACTTAGATGAAATTTTAATTTTCAGCAAAACAAGAGAAGATCATGTCTTGCATGTGAATAGAGTGCTTGATATTTTGAAGAAAAATAAATTGTTTCTTAAAATGTCAAAGTGTGAGTTTGGAAATACTTCTTTTGTCTATTTGGGACATATTGTAGGAGGAGGAGAATTGAGAATTGATCCTTCTAAAGTGGAAGCCATTTTGAATTGGCCCACACCCAAAATAGTAACCGAGGTAAGAAGTTTATTAGGTGCAGCTCAATATTGGAGAAAGTTTATTGCTAACTTTTCTTCCATCACAGCTCCTATGCATGCAATGAAAAGTGTGAAGAAAGGCTTCCAATGGGGAGGCAAACAATAGCAAGCTTTCAAAGCTTTAAAATACAAGATTAGTTCAGCTCTAATCCTTGCATTACCAAATTTGAGGCAGCCATTCGATATTCAAACCGATGCTAGTGATTGTACCATGGGCGCAAAACTTTTGCAGCATGGTAAGCCTATTTCTTTTCATTCTGAAACATTTTATGGTGTTGTGACTAATTATCCTACATATGATAAAGAACTATATGTGTTGGTACAAAGTGTCAAGTAGTGGAAACACTACTTCATGGGTAAAGAGACTATTGTACATACCGATCACCAACCATTACAGTACTTGCAGTCGCAAACAAAATTGCAGCAATCAAGACATTTCAGGTGGATGGGATTTCTTCAACAGTTTCACTTGGTTATAAGGTACACGAAAGGTATTTTCAATAAAGTTGCAGATATGCTTTCAAGACCAATAATTAGTGATTCTACTGTACTAAAAAATAATTCTATTGTACATGGGAGTTACATAGAACAATATGCACATGACATTGATTTTCAAGATGTGTATGCTAGTTTGAGTAAAGGGAATCAAGTTGAAGAAAAAGATTATCACATTCATAACAATTTTTTTTTTCATTTGGGCAAGCTGTGTATACCACAAGGAGAGAAGCTAAGTGTCATGAGAGAAGCTCATTCATCTCTTATTGCTGGACACTTTCGGGTGAGAAAAACAGTGGTGCATCTATAGAGGTATTGCTATTGTCCTCGCATGGTAGATAGTGTGTCGCGTTTCATAAGAGGTTGTTCTATGTGTGCAACAAGTAAGCGTAGTAATAGGAAACTTGGGTTGTACACGCCACTACCGGTACCATCAAGGCCATGGGAGAGTGTCTCCATGGACTTTGTTGGAGATCTACCTATGTCAAGAAAACAACATGATTATATTTATGTAGTTGTGGATAGATTCAGTAAAATGTGTATACTTATGCCATGTAAGAAAACAATTACTGCTGAAAAAACGACTGAAATTTATTTTCAACATGTTTGGGTTCATTTTGGATTTCCAACTTCTATTGTTAGTGATAGGGATTCCAGATTCATTGGGAATTTTTGGTCAAATCTATGGAGAATGATGGACACAAAGTTGAAAAAGAGTACTGCTTTTCATCCACAAACAGATGGACAAAATGAGGTGGTGAACAGAACCGTTCTGCATTTATTGAGAGGATATTGCAACAAACATCCCAAGTTGTGGGATGAGCAACTGCATTACATTCAACATGCTTACAACCGGGCAAAGCACTCTTCAACACATACATCACCTTTTGAAGTATGCTTTGGGTATTTTCCAAAATCACCATTAGACTTCATCTTTGGGAAGGATGTTGCAATTGATGGCCATAGTGATATTGACAAGGCTCGAAAGTTCATTGAGCAAATTCAACTTATACATCAACATGTTTAAGAACAACTTGAGAAAAGTCAAAGAAAATACAAAGGAAGGCATGACAAACATTGAGTTGATCACAAGTTTCAAGAGGAAGATGAGGTATGGTTGCACATTAGCAAAGAAAGGATGCAAGGGGAAGGTATAAAGCTCAAACCCATTCGCTATGGTCCATTCAAGATCATAAAGCAAGTTGGTAATAATGAATTCCAACTTGACTTGCCTTCTTATATGCAAATGTATTCAGTTGTTAATGTTGAAAACTTACATTTGTATGAGCCACCTTTTATCGACGATCCAGGAAGTGATGTATTTCTCGCCAGAATTTATAGATGAGCTCAAAGAAGATACAATTCTTGACAGGAGGACAAGAGCATCCAAGAGGGGATGTGTTGACTACCTTCGAATTGGGCTCAAAGGCACTAAACCAAGCAAGGAAAAATGAATGGAGGTTGGAAAGGTGAAGGAGTTGTACCCTCATCTACTGAACATGTAATCAAGCTTTTGGGGTCCAAAAGTTTCCCAATGGGGAGGAGTGATCAGGAGTTCATAAATTTTGCTCAAAATTCAAAGTTACAGGATTGGGTTGAAACTAGGATGGTTGTGTAGATCTCGTCTTCCTGATTCTGGTGCCATGAACGGTTCGAAAAACCAATGTCGTATGAGGGATATATCGTGTTCTGATAAAAAAGCCAAATAGGTAAATTTTGCAACAGTTTGACCAGGGTTGACTAGGATGCACAGTCAGCAAAAAAGAATATTCCAAGGAATATTCCTTTTCATCGGGCAATCATGGGTTGACATGTGTCACACTGTTATTCGTTGAATGGGTTTTGGAGGACCAATCACAGGGTGCCACGTGGCCAGCCCTGAGGCTGCCACGTGTCCCTAATATGGAGCTATAAAATTATCGAGGGTCCGTAGGAATCGAACCCTGGACCACTGGCAGGGCACACGCACCATTTACCAACTACTCCACGCTTTGTTTCTTAACTACAAAGAATTGCGGGTTATTGTTAAAGTTTAATGAAAATGAAGTTGGGGGTTGGGAACCGCCGGTAGTCCCAACCCGCTAGCGGTTCCACTAGCCATGTCACATGGAAAACAACAAATACCACCAAACCTTGTGGTCTATGCGTTAACCAACAAAAACCCGCCAGCTAATGGTTCTACAACAGTTTTCACATGGCAATGTTAGTTTCCAACGTCTCCGCTGTCATCGTTCAACCCACAACTTAATCACAGTTAAATGACGTGGGTTCCGCCCATCCAAAAGTTATGTAACGATGTTATGTGGGTGCATGTGCCCAACAGAAAACCGTCAAGTTTAAATGTGCACAGATAAAGCACTAACCTTCAACGGTTATAAAACTCGTGGGTTTGGGGTGCGCATGTGGCCACCCCAACCGCAACCTTTAATGTTGGAGTTTAAAACGACGGAAGGTTTGGCCAACGCACCCAAAAAGGTGGTATTGCCTAATTTAACTCCAAATAAGTGGAGTCCTCCACTTTTAGTGGAGTTTTTCTAGGTGTAACTGGGAAAAGGAGTAGGAGACTCAGTTTTCGCCCATTCAGGGTGAATGAAGAGTTATTTTTGACTAATTGGAGCATTCTAGAGCCATTGGTGCAGAGAAAACAGCCATTGGAGCACTATAACTACATGTATTTGCAAAATTTTGATTATAATGAATGATGGACATGCCATTGGGAGCTGGACCAACAGATGTAGCCCAGGAGGGGTGAACTGCTTCATCATGCCTACTGTGTAAATTTCATGTGGTGACTTATTTATCTGTTTTACACTGTTGTTCAGTGTTATTTAAGATTGTTTTATGCTTCTAATTCACCTAAAATCATCTATAATTCATGGAAAAACACCTCAATCCTTAAGAAAACTAATGAACTGATTATGTACATGTTTATAAACTGAAAGGACACTTAGCACAACAAAACTAATACAGTCATTTCAGATCACCTGAGGTAGACATGGTTCCTGAAGGCAGAAAAGTGAGATTCATGCCTGCGGCCAAGGAACCCGAGTTCTGAGGTTGGCTAATTACGTTTTGGTGAACACGAACTCTTGTACAATCCTACAATTGATGCTTGAAGTCATGCAGTGGCTCCTATAGCAAGATCGAAGCCAAAATTACAGCGGGTCTGAATTTGGTTGGAGAAATAGTGAAGCGAGGCTCCAAAGGTAGAGATTTAGTGTGTTTGAATTCACATAAGGTTTTTGGTTATGATTTGTTGTTTGGTCAACACAGCTTTGTTTGATTACTGTCAATTGAGGATTATATTGCTACGTGGACCCGTAAAAATTTCTTTGGCATGAATTATTTGGTTATGTGGATTGGACTGTTGGGAATATTGCACTGATTGAAGTTATTATTATTCTATTAAGCTTGTTGTTGAGAAAGCTAGTACTATTGACTAAAGAATAGGTTGATTGTATTGAATTTTGATTATTGAAATTAAAAAGGGAAATTGTATTGAAACCCTAATGTCCTAATAAACCCTAGGGCAGAATTCCGCTAGCTCATTACATGCATCAAGGTTGATTTGATCAAATTGGACACATCAGTCTCTTCTTTATTTGAAACAGAGACTGATGTGAAAGAAGTTGTTAGATCCCTGGGGTTATTCTCCCACATTACACCCCCCACCAAACATTCTCCCACCCACCCCCACAACCCTCAAACCCATCAGTGCCATGTACTAAATCCTTCATATTGGATTAATGGAAGTTTCTTCTATGCTCTGTTCTGCCTTCCACATCCTTCTCTCTTTCTCTGTATTTCAGATCTCTTGCATGAAGTTGCAATTTTTGTTTTCACAAGGGTTATTGATGAATTTACTCTTACAGATTTACTAATTTCCTTGCTATTGAAGAATTCATTAAAATTAGGACTGTGAGTTAATTTTCAACCCTCTGCTGCTTGTTGTTAAGGGATTAAGCTGAACTCTAGAGTTATCAATGTTTTCTCTTATGTTAGCAACTTTGACTAATGAAACTTTCATTTGATTCATTAACTCGACCCTAACCATATGATTGTGTAAGAGTTGTATCCAGGGTTGGGGGAGTGCGCCCCCCCCCCCTCGAACCCACTCCCAGAGCGCTCCTGAAATCACTCCCACAGGGAGCGAATTTAGAGAGTGACCCGAGAGTGATTTTTTTTGCAAAAACATTCCAAATGCAATTTTTTTTCAAAGAAACAATAATTTTTGAGTGGGGCAACCTAATGATCAAGCCTATGGCCCTAGTATTGATATGTGATTCATGACATTCTCCTTAATCTTCATTTTCATACTTTTACTTAAATTTTTAACATTACCATGAAATGACTCAGGATGTTTGAGAGTGGTTCTAACCTCATTGGATTTCATATGGAGAAAGTATAATTTTAGATCTCATTCAAAATCCAGCAGACTTATCAATTTTTTAGGATTTCAATATTGGGGGGATTGCAATGTGTTAATTTTGTGCAACTAGGTCCAAAATCCATGTTGCACTGCTCATATGATGATGGACATATTTTTGTTGGATTCCTCTTTCAGAGAGGTGCAAGATTGATCTAAATATCATCTTGATCAGATGAGCATAACATTGATTTTGAATTTATTTTCCACATGTACAAGGTCGACCAGATTTATCCCACATGTCTAAAAGATGTGTCACACACCCTCATTAATTGATATAAATTGGAGAGACTTGGAGGTAATTTTCTCATCATCTCATCACACTTTCTCTCTTTGTGATCTGATTGGTTCGATAGCCTTTGGAGGCCTTTTTCTTCTCACATGTGTGGAGCAAAGCTATTGTTTTATGTGCTGATCTGTTTAGGGCTTGTTGTTGTTTTCTACACTGATTTGTTTAGGGATTTTCTGCTGCAACGTTGACCATGGTCAACCCTTGTTTGTTTGACATCAATCTTCTGCAAAAATTCTTATTTTAGGAGGCCATACAGTTGGGCACTAAAATCGAGGTATTTCGGGTTGTTTGATTGAAGCCCTAGTTTGTTGTATTGAATTTTCTGAAGCTGTCTGCGTCGACTTTTCTGCGTTGTCCCTGGTTTGACTTACGTTGACTTGTGATGAGGTGTCTTTGAGGGTTGTGTGTGTGAGACATGAAAGTGTTGGCTGACCGAGAAAGACTTTGTTGGTTGAAGCATCCTGCTGACCACTGTAATGCAACAATATCTCATATCGTTGTTGGACATAAGGAATTGTAAATCTGATCTATATTTGGCTTGTCTTATATTGATCTATTATTGTGTTCTATCAGCATTTTACTTTGAAGTTTATGTGATTGCTATCTTGTATTGGGTCTATGAAATATTGAAGTAAAAGTGCATCAAGCATAGAACACCATTTTTATCTAAATTTAACATGGTATCAGAGCTGAGGTGAAGACAAAGTCAAAGAGTCCAAGCTGGTGTTAGAAGCAATATCTAAAGGAAGAAATCCTATCAAGGACAAATGGCCTCCTCAACCTACAAGGGTTTCAAGGCTGATGATAAATTGAATGATAAGTCTGATTATCATGCATGGAAGATGTCCTTGGATTTGGCACTAGAAGATCAAGGTGTCATGGACTATGTACAAGGGAATATTCAAGAGCCTCCATCAAATGCAGTTACTGCCATGAAGACAAAGTATAGAAAAGGGGAAATCAAAGCAAAGATGATTATCTGGGATTCTATTCATAAGCACTTTGTTGCTTACATTTCTGAACTGAGGACATCTAAGGAGATGTATGATGAGCTAGTGAGCATGTTTAGGGCTAGCAATGCTAATCAAATCCTCTTCTTCAAGAATCAATTGAAGAATATCAAGAAGGGTAAGGGTGAATCTATTCAATCCTATTTTATGAGGCTCATTGAAATCAGGAATAACCTCCTAGCTATTGGGGAAGCAATAACTGATCCAGAGATGGTTCTTATTTCACTTGGAGGTCTCACCCATGATTGGCTTGTATTCAATACCACAATTCTCAATAATAATGTGATTCTTTATTTTGATGAAATATTGGCGAGATGCACTCAAGAGGAAACAAGAATGATGGAGTATGCCTCTAATGGTAATGGAAGTGACCCTACTGCCTTCGCCACTCATGCAAAGAAGAAGAACCATGGTGGCCCGAGAAATCAAAACCATGGTAGAGCAAGGCATAAAGGAAGGAAGGGAAGATGTTACACTTGTAACAAGACTGGTCACTATGCAAGACAATGCCCTAATAGAAGGGACTCTCCCAGGGATGATGACTGTGGAAGTTTATGAATATTTACACTTTATGCAGAAATTATTTACTGTTAATCTGGTTATGCTCCTCCTACTTAAACACGTTATTAACTGGATAATTCCAAGTTAAAATCGAAGAAAAACACATAACAAATCTCCACCAATCCAGATCTAGAACAAGTTCATGCATAGACAATGTGACACAGTTATTTCTGGACAAATATTCCCTGGAAAAACCCAATGCAGGAAAATCGGTCTTCTGGTTGTTGGAGGGTTTTATTATTAAGAATTTTTTGAATACAACAAGCCTGGGTTCCAGATCTTTAAAACTTGATAGAGAAATAATAGATCTACAACTCACTCGTTGATCTAGGACCAAAATAATGACTGATCTACACCCTCAAATGGGATTTATAGAATTCAGCCAAAACTAGGGCCTAGAAACCCCAGCGCTATCCTTAAAGCCTCTAGGTCAGCCTCTAAAGCCCCTCTGACCCTCAGCGTTGCTTTGAAAAGGGCTGTGTTACCCCAGACTGGGTGACACAGTCCCTACGCTACCCCTTAGGGTGTCTGCGTAACCCTTGAGGGTTTCCTGCAGAAAATTACGCACACTTCTACCCTTCCTGTTGTTGCTCTCCTGCTTCTCTACGCTGCCTCTCTGAGATGATCTCTGCCTCTTGCTAATTCTAGACCCTAGGAACAAATCATCCCCTTGGTCCAAATTCCCCTCTCTGCAGCTGAAACACTTCTGAGTATTCTTAGCAAATCCACCCTAGAATCTTAGCTTAGCTTCAGTGCTCTTCCTCTGTGTTGTTTTACAAGTGACCCCAATCCTTTCCTTTATAATTTTCTCGTTGGGAAACCAATGGCCATGATCAGATCATGAATCAATGGTTAAGATTAAAAGAAAGCTTGATCCGTGTGACTTAAGAAAATTTCATCACATGTTTAATTAAATTCACTTTAATTATTTAAGTTCCCTAAGTTTTAACTTAAGAAATACATTAAAATAATTAATTAATTTAATATTTCCTAAACCAGATGAAATTTCCCAAATAAATTTTTGGGTCTTGTAGATCAATTATACTCTAGTCCCTCCACAAAATTTGGGAGCTAGAGCACAACTGATGCTACCCCAAATACTCAAAATATCAACAATGAAAACAACAACTCGAGAAGGAATGGTAGGAACAACAGGTTCCAAGGAAAAAGGAAGGCTCCCTCTAATCGTAGTGGAAATGGGCAAT
The DNA here is from genome assembly GCA_034641835.2 of Pinus albicaulis. Classification (NCBI taxonomy): domain Eukaryota; kingdom Viridiplantae; phylum Streptophyta; class Pinopsida; order Pinales; family Pinaceae; genus Pinus; species Pinus albicaulis. Next base: position 728,570,936 of record CM076579.1, read on the forward strand.
ATTTCAAGAGGTCAAGAAATTCTAGGTACGATGAGTCTAATGTTGTTGATAATAAGAGAAATGATTTTATTCTTGTAGCTGCCTTCTCTTCTGCATCTCCACCCGACACCCTGGATGTCTGGTTAATTGATAGTGGTGCTTCAAGGCACCTCAATGGTTATAAAGAAGCCCTTTCTGATTTGGTTGACAAGGATACTAATTTGGAAATTATCCTTGGAGACAATGCCACCTATCCTGTGAAAGGGACAAGGACTATGACCCTCCATCTATCTCAAGGTAAAGTCCTCTGATTACAAGATGTGTTGTATGTACCTGATTTGAAGAAGAACCTTGTGTCCATTTTGGAAATGGAAGACAAAGGGTTCAAGGTGGCATTCGTTGATGGAAAGGTACTTATCTGGAAGAAGAACTTCAAGGAAGATCTTTCTATTGGTTTTAGAGTTGATATACTCTACCAGGTTGGAGGAAGCCCATTTGGGACTATGACATGTGATAAAACTCTTCAAACAGAGTTATGGCACCAGAGGTTTGCACACCCTCAACAAGGAAGGTGATGACAGGGATGCCCAAATTTAAAAATGAATTCGAAGACGCTTGCAGAGAATCTTGCATTAAGAGGGAGACCATAACTGCATACACTCCTGAGAAAAATGGTGTTGCTGAAAGAAAGAACATGACCATTGTGGAAGTTGTCCACGCCATGCTATGTGACCAAGGTCTTCCAAAGTTTCTATGAGGAGAAGCTACGAACACTACTTTGTTGTTCAAAATAGATGCACCTGTTTCGCTTTGGACTCCAAAATTCCCGATGAAGTCTTCTCTGGTAAGAAACCTGATGTTTCTCATTTTAGAGTATTTGTTTGTCCTGTTTACTTTCAATTGCTGAAAGAAAAGAGAAGAAAGCTTGATGCTTCTGGAAAGAAAAAATGTTTCTGGGCTACAATGAAACTTCGAAGGCATATAGAATCTATGTACCTGGTTAAAGAGAAGTGGATATATGCCACGGTGTCACCTTCGATGAAGATGCTGCCCTCAAGAAAGTAAGAAATCTTCCTAGCTCTAAGGAAGACAAAGAAGATGAAGAAGCAGGGAAGTTGGAAGAGTCGAAGGATGACCCGATGCTCGATCCTCTAGGACCTTTGAATAACTTGCATTCTGCTTCACTATACGACACATAATTATCGATTGTGAACTTAGTAATAAACCCTCCAAAGCCCCTAAGACTCAAAACGGACTTTGCGCTACATGCTCCGCTCCTTGATCTGTGAAGTATTTCTCTACTACTTTCTTCGAGGGGATCCCATGTCCAACAACTCACGACCATTTTCTATTTAAAGAAAGAGAACAAAGTGGCACCACCTTCTAGGTGGATTTTCTCTTGAAATGGTTTCCTACGATATATATTGAGTCAATCATGGTTTGTGAGTTTTGTTTTTGTTTTTTTCTCTATTTTCCACATAATTATAATTTTCATGCATACACAATAAACAATAATTTATATATCTAGAAATATAAAGAGAAATAAACCCTTATAGTGTATATTTTTGGATTTTAAGTATGATTTATCAAAATTTTTTTCAGAAACTATACAGTAGAATATCCATGACAATTTATAGATCATATATTCCATTGCAACTTTGGACGGTTAACATAAATGAGTGATGCTCCCTAGGCCTAAGGAATTTAATATAACTCCACCAATGGTATGATTTTACAACATCTGAATGGATACGCTAATGTCAAGTATGGTAGAAACCACTTGATTACTAATAACTGGTAAATATCATTAACATATATGAAGGGACCCACTTGTTGAGTCTCAAAAGTGTTCTCCATATTCATACATATTTCCATTATGTCATAACCATTTAGCTCTTATTTCATAGCCATTTGACCTAAAACCCTACATCAAGTAACCATTTTCATAAATATATGGGTTAGGATCCTTGTTTTTCAAAGTTATTTATTTTATGTATTTTAAGTGAATTTATGATTAAAAACTAGAAAATTAACATAGTTTCATATATCTATATATGTGTTATGAGTTTTGTGACATGTGTAGGTCAAAATGAGACTTCTAGAAGACCCTTATGTGGCACTCTAAGGCCAAATTCGAATTTGGTTGGAGAAGATTATGGGATCAAGAGGATATGTGTCTCACTTCCTTGTTGTATTAAAACTCTAAGAGGATATGTGTCTCATCTCTTAGTTGTGTTGAAACTCTAGAAAGACAAGTGTCTTATCATTTCCTATTTTGATTGTAACTCTAGAGATGGAGGGAGAGATTCATGGACTCCCATTAATGAGATGACTCCTCATATTTTTTATAAATAGGAGAAGCTTTCTCCTATCATAGGTAATGAGGAAGTAATGAAAAAGTAGTAGAGAAGTCTTTTGTAACAAAGTTCAAGATGGAATGGGATGTAGATTTGTGAGTTCTTTTTAATGGAGAAATTTAGTTCTTTGATGATGTTTTGATTACAACTTTAAGGAGCTGAAGGACTTCATCAAATTGGTAGCAGAGGGCCCCTGCTATCCAAGGAGGCTTTTACATGTTTTCTAGATAAGTTGCTTTCAATTCTGTTTTGTCATATTTCCTTACTTAGATTGCTTTCTGAAATCATAGCTTTTAGCATAATTTTTCATGGCAGCCCGGGCATTTGCACAGTTTTATAATGACTAATGACATGGAATCCATCTTGTCCTTCTGCTAATTTACTTTTCTTAGTTTTTGTTTAATTCCAGCACTATTTGTTTATTTCAGTCTTGCACATTTGTTTTAGTAGTTAGATTTAGATATTAAGCTGCTCATGTCATTTTCAGTTACCTCCGAAAGCCATAGCTGGACTAATGGCGAGGGATTGAAGTATGAGTGTGTAGTTTGATATTAGTTTACTTTTCTGCAAGTTAGATATATTAAATTGCTCATGTCATTTTCAGTTACCTCCGAAAGCCATAGTTGGACTAATGGCGAGGGATTGAAGTATGAGTGTGTAGTTTGATATTAGTTTACTTTTCTGCAAGTTAGATATATTAAATTGCTCATGTCATTTTCAGTTACCTCCGAAAGCCATAGTTGGACTAATGGTGAGGGATTGAAGTATGAGTATGTAGTTTGATATTAGTTTACTTTTCTGCAAGTTAGATATATTAAATTGCTCATGTCATTTTCAGTTACCTCCGAAAGCCATAGCTGGACTAATGGTGAGGGATTGAAGTATGAGTGTGTAGTTTGATATTAGTTTCTTTTTCTGCAAATTAGATATCGGATTGCTCAAGTTGTTTATGATTACATCCGAAAGCCATAGCTAGACTAATGGTGAGGGGTCAGAATATGAGTTGATGTAATTTGATTTTAGTTTTACTTTACTTGCAATCTTTTCTTTGAGTACAGTTTCTTTTGTGTTTAGACAGTAGCAAGGATAATGAGTTTCATGATCAATAGTTCACTGTTTGCTTGATTAGAATAGTGATGCAATTTTCATTTCCTTTTAGGAATTAATTTTGTCATTATGTGTTTTAAAATTCTTTTGAAGTTTGGAAAACCATTAGAAGGACATCATTGTCTTGAATATTTGTCTCCATACTTGTCTTTTAGAATTTCATAAAAATCCAAAAACGACAAAAAGTAGGAGATAGGTTATCTTGCACATATAGTGCGCCACACTTCGTCAGCTTACGAATCCCTGGTTGATAATTTATGTTAGCAATTTAGGACACACTAAATTGACCAAACATTTTGGCGCCGTTGCCGGGGAAGTGTAACTAGGTAACCTTATTTCTTACATCTAAAAAAAATTAATAATTCTTGAGTATGCTCTCCTCCTGCACTTTGTGTGATCTGGAGGATCAGAAAAAGAATTGTTATGTAAAAAAAAAAATTAATAATTCTTGAGTATGCTCTCCTCCTGCACTTTGTGTGATCTGGAGGATCAGAAAAAGAATTGTTATGTGAAAAAAAAAAAAAAAGAGACAAAATAAAACTTCATCATTTCAATTGATTCAACAATTTAAAAAAAAAAATTGTTTTCATGAAAAACTTTGATTTCAATAAATTGTTTTGTTTAATGAATATATATGTGTATTTTTAAATTTTTGAAAATATCACATACATAATTTTATTAAACAAATCAATTAAAAAAAAATGAAAATAAAAAAATAAAAAATAAAAAAATTAAATTGTTTTGTTACTAAGATATATATGTATATTTTTATTTTTGAAAATATATATATAATTTTAATAACAAATCATTTAAAAAAAAAAAATTCAATAAATTGTTTTGTTTAGTAAATTACATATGTATATTTTTAATTTTTCAAAATATAACATGTGTAATTTTATTAACAAAACAAATAAATAAATAAATAAATAAAACAAACAAACAAAACGAAACAATAACAAATCAATAAGCAAAAATGAAATGGCCATGGCATTTTGAAAAAAATGAATTACTCTCAACAGAAAACATAAAAATTCAACCATGGAATTGAATGCATAACTTGAATTTTGCTAAGATTCAAACCTACTTGCTTGAGAAGTCGAGAGTTGTGTAACAGTCTCAAAGTGAACGGTCATATCAAGTTTTGTGCTGGGGGAGAGAACGTCTAAATTTAAGACCAGTTGAGGAGTACCACTATTTGAACCAGAGTAATTATTTGACTATTGATGAAGTCGATGATGCTCAGAAGTTCGAAGAAATGATGGAAGCTTTGAATGTGGTCCAGATCAGTAAAGATGATCAAGAAAATGTATTTGCGATGCTTGCAGCTGTATTATGGCTCGGAAACATCAGATTTTTTGTTTCTGATAGTGAAAATCACGTGGAAGTTGAAAATGATGAAGGAAGTTAGAGATGCTGCAAAGCTTGCCCGTGAATGTGAGATTAACCTTCAGAGCATCTTTTCGCCCATTCCCGTAGATGAAAGGAGGAATTGTGCTTCTGAACAGTCCAGGGATGAAAACAATGATGCACATGAAACGCAATTTTGAACCACGTTCTGAGAAAAACAATTTTTGCCAGAGCATCTCCAGAAACGCAACTGTTATTGACACGTCATTTTCAAACACGTTTTCTGATCGATTGAGGATGAATTTTGAAAATCCACGACATGGGTTTTTTCGCCAACATGGTCAATTAGATAACCCAGAAATCGTTTTATGAATTTCATGGCGGTCTGGGAGAATTTCTCGGTTCTGTGAAGCCCAGTTTTGCCTGCCGCGTGAGGAAAAACGGTTTTCTGTTTGCACAGTGGAGAGTTTGAGCGGCACTTTGCTTGATTTCACCCATAATTCGGTTTCCCGATCTCCACGAGGAAGAATTTAAGTTGAACACAAATTCTATCAACCTTGAGCAACGTGGATTCCAGATGATTATGATTCGCCTGAGACTGTTTGGAGATCATGTTCATTCCACTCATATCACATTTGTTGAATTTGTAATGGCTGGAAGTGCCATACTTGCATTGAACTGTAGTGGTGCAATTGTGCCCAAACTCAATGAGCATCTTATTTATCCGATTATGGAGATCACTTAGGTATCACTATATCTACTGCTCATGTGCATACAAATGCGTTTCAAGATGAGACCTTAGAGTTATTGTGTTCATTTATTGAGACAGGAATATGTGCCAATAGAAATATCTTTTTATTATGTGAAAGGCGAGGATAAGCGGCATTATGTGCATACAGGTTTGGGCACGAGAATTGTTCACCTCAACTGATATTTAATCAATATGATAGTTTCCATAATTTGTTTAACGGAAAAAAAAATAATAATAATAAAAATAAAAATAAAAATAAAAATAAAAATTTAAAATTGTTTTGTTTACTAAAATATGTATGTATATTTTTAAATTTTTGAAAATATATATATATAATTTTATTAACAAATCATTTTTTTTTTTTAAATTTACAATTCTCTTTTTCAATTTTGTTTTGATTAAAAAATAAAAAATAAAAAATAAAAAATCAATAATTTTGAATCAATGAAATGAATAAGTTATTTGCTCACTTTTCTGAAGGTATTGATTAATTTTGGACTGATGATGAAAGATGAATGGCTAACTTTTTATTTAAGATTTTTAGCTACAGAAACCGTCGACATTTTGCAGCTAAAGTCCAATTCCGCAGCTGTTCTCCCATTTCGCAGCTAAAGTCCAATTCCGCAGCTGTTCTCCAATTTCGCAGCTAAAATCCAATTCCGCAGCTGTTTTCCAATTCCGCAGCTGAAAAACCTCATTGTTCAAATCAGCCTAACTTTCTCATACAAAATCAAATTTTGATGATTTAAGTATCGTTGGAAATGTGGTCTCAACAAGATCTATACAATGAGAAATCCATCATTAGAGTTTGAAATGGCAAATAATGAAATAAATTGCTGAAAAGAAGCAACATTCAACTTGAGGCACTAATTCCAAAACATGTATAAATTCTTTTGATTTTTCCTTTAAGAACTTGTTTCATTAATACAAATTCTTCGTTTTGTGTGTAAATATCATAACTAGAGAGATTGATCACCTCTCTCCCTTTGATAATCTTACATTCCATTGCAGAAGAAGTATTAGTTTTTTTTGCAGGTTCCAGGAGGAAGGACAAATGACTACAGGAGAATGGTGTCTCTCTAAGAGACCAATTTGTTTCATAAGAGGATGATCAGCAACAAAGAGGAAATATGCTGATGTAAAATCAGATCCAAACACTTGAAAAAATTTCAGATACCATTGTCTCCATCACATCCATACCTCATAATAAACCATTCACCTCATTTCACTTCATATTTTCCATTTACATTCACATCCACTTTCCATTTCTTTTTGTCCATACATAACCCACAAATAAAAGCAAGAAGCTCATTCACATGCTTATTGCTCATTTCCATTTCTATTTTCCATTTTCATCTTCCATTTCCATCTTTCATTTCTTGTCATTTTCATTCCGCAAATAAGCCCTGCTTCAATGCAAACTATTGAGTCCATAGTCCTTTGAGTCTAAGTTCTTTGTAAAAACACCTTGAGGCTTGCATGCCTTAATGGAAAGTTCTCATGCTGACAAACAATGGGAATACATTAATGTCCCTTGTTCATCAAATCTTCTAGGTGACTCGACATCGGCAAAATCATTCGTACCTAGCAAGATGTGTTTGGGCATCTTGACTCTCATTGTCATCAATGGTGAGAGTTCTCGTGTTGACTAGTGGCATCCATTAATGGCCACTACGTCAACAATTTCCTACTATGTTCGACATTAGAACATCTTTTCACATAGTAGGAATTATGCCAATGAGTTTTGAAGACATGAAGACTATTATTTTCAGCATTTTGGAGCAGATTCAGCAAGTTTTAGTAGAAGCAATAAAAAGTCATCTTATCTCTTTATCCATGATTCCTCTTGTTCAACCACTTGAAGAAGAATATGATCAGAATTTTGCAGCCACCACACATACACAACTCATCCACATTTAAGGTAAGTGAAGGTATGTTTTTTTCTAATTTTTAGTCATTTAATTCATTAGAATGCTAAAATTGTAACTTTGGAAAAATTCCTCACTCCTTTTTTCACATTGTCATATCTTTAGTTGGGGGGAAGGGACATCATTTCATATCCACATGTCATACACTATCACACATTTTCATTTCATTTCCATACACATATACTTCCCAACCAACTATTGTTGCAACATGATCCAAAAGATTATATGCCTTGCAAATAATCAATTCATTGATGAAGTAATTGATTCTAAATGTTTTCATGAACTTTGATGCAACAAAGAAAATAAAGCATTGTTACACAAGAACCAATGCTAAAAATAAAAAAAAATAAAAAAAAAAATGGTTGTCACACAAGAACCAACCATTGAAAAGAAAAAAAAAAAATTGGAATCAAATGTATTATACTTTGCCAAAAAGAAAATATCAAAAAACAAAGTTTGGAATGAATCTATATGAGTCAAAACTCATAAAAGATCAACTCATGGACAAATGAATCATTGCAATAGTTGCATGAGGACATGCAACAACTTCAGTTGGGGGGTATGTTGAGTCTCAAAAGTGTTCTCCGTATTCATACATATTTCCATTATGTCATAACCATTTAGCTCTTATTTCAAAGCCATTTGACCTAAAACCCTACATCAAGTAACCATTTTCATAAATATATGGGTTAGAATCCTTGTTTTCCAAAGTTATTTATTTTATGTATTTTAAGTGAATTTATGATTAGAAACTAGAAAATTAACATAGTTTCATATATCTATATATGTGTTATGAGTTTTGTGACATGTGTAGGTCAAAAGGAGTCTTCTAGAAGACCCTTATGTGGCACTCTAAGGCCAAATTCGAATTTGGTTGGAGAAGATTATGGGATCAAGAGGATATGTGTCTCACTTCCTTGTTGTATTGAAACTCTAAGAGGATATGTGTCTCATTCCTCAATTTGTGTTGAAACTCTAGAAAGACATGTGTCTTATCATTTCCTATTTTGATTATAACTCTAGAGATGGAGGGAGAGATTCATGGACTCCCATTAATGAGATGACTCCTCATATTTTGTATAAATAGGAGAAGCTTTATCCTATCATAGGTAATGAGGAAGTAATGAAAAAGTAGTAGAGAAGTCTTTTGTAACAAAGTTCAAGATGGAATGGGATGTAGATTTGTGAGTTTTTTTTTTAATAGAGAAATTCAGTTCTTTGATGTTGTTTTGATTACAACTTTAAGGAGCTGAAGGACTTCACCAAATTGGTAGCAGAGGGCCCCTGCTATCCAAGGAGGCTTTTACATGTTTTCTAGATAAGTTGCTTTCAATTTTGTTTTGTCATATTTCCTTACTTAGATTGTTTTCTGAAATCATAGCTTTAAGCATAATTTTTCATGGCAGCCCGGGCATTTGCACATAGTTTTATAATGACTAATGACATGGAATCCATCTTGTCCTTCTGCTAATTTACTTTTCTTAGTTTTTGTTTAATTCCAGCACTGTTTGTTTATTTCAGTCTTGCACATTTGCTTTAGTAGTTAGATTTAGATATTAAGCTGCTCATGTCATTTTCAGTTACCTCCGAAAGCCATAGCTGGACTGATGGCGAGGGATTGAAGTATGAGTGTGTAGTTTGATATTAGTTTACTTTTCTGCAAGTTAGATATATTAAATTGCTCATGTCATTTTCAGTTACCTCCGAAAGCCATAGCTGGACTAATGGTGAGGGATTGAAGTATGAGTGTGTAGTTTGATATTAATTTACTTTCTGCAAGTTAGATATATTAAATTGCTCATGTCATTTTCAGTTACCTCCGAAAGCCATAGCTGGACTAATGGCGAGGGATTGAAGTATGAGTGTGTAGTTTGATATTAGTTTACTTTTATGCAAGTTAGATATATTAAATTGCTCATGTCATTTTCAGTTACCTCCGAAAGCCATAGCTGGACTAATGGTGAGGGATTGAAGTATGAGTGTGTAGTTTGATACTAGTTTCTTTTTCTGCAAATTAGATATCAGATTGCTCAAGTTGTTTATGATTACCTCCGAAAGCCATAGCTAGACTAATGGTGAGGGGTCAGAATATGAGTTGATGTAATTTGATTTTAGTTTTACTTTACTTGCAATCTTTTCTTTTAGTACAGTTTATTTTGTATTTAGACAGCAGCAAGGATAATGAGTTTCATAATCAATAGTTCACTGTTTGCTTGATTAGAATAGTGATACAATTTTCATTTCCTTTTAGGAATTAATTTTTTCATTGTGTGTTTTAAAATTCTTTTGAAATTTGGAAAACCATTAGAAGGACATCATTGTCTTGAATATTTGTCTCCATACTTGTCTTTTAGAATTTCATAAAAATCCAAAAACGACAAAAAGTAAGAGATAGGTTATCTTGCACATATAGTGCGCCACACTTCGTCAGCTTACGAATCCATGGTTGATAATTTATGTTAGCAATTTAGGACACACTAAATTGACCAAACACCACTTATAATGAAAATGGACTCCAAGGTACCTAATACACTCTAGTGAGTGTGAATAGAGTACCTAATATTGCATATTCATAGAATTGACCAATCATGAGTCAATTAGGTAAACCCAATGTTGATCATGAGAAATCCTACCATGGACGACTATAAGTTCTAAGGTACTAGTTGTTTTCTAGACCCCTTTCCTAGATAATACATTGGTATCGATAAGAAGCAATTCATCAAAGGAGGGCCTTAATATATCTCCCATCAACCCACATAAAAAAATAATGAAATATTTTGTGAAGGAATATAATAAAAAAGTACAAAGACACATGGATAACTAACACAAAAGGTCAACAAGATTGTATAATGCTTGACTTAGGCATTACTTCCCTTGAACATTACATCACGATATATTGGTGACTTGGAAACACTAACTCAAGAGAACTAATGTTATAATGCAATAATGCATGAAGAATTGAAGCACTCTCCATGGTGAATGTAAGTGTAAACAACCAAAGAATTTTATGACTAAAAATCCTAGGAAAGTTATAATCCAATTGTAAGATAAAGATGCAAAGAGTTACCATGTTCAAAAATGATGATGAATAATAGTTTCCACTTTACTAAATACAGATCAAAGATATTCCCATTCTCCTTTTTTATGTTTTTGTGTCTTCTTCAAGTTTTTATAAGTGTAAAAAATACATAGAAGTGTGCTCAATATTGTCTTTTTCATGGTTTCATGAGCATGAAAAAGAGATAAAATTAAGCTCAATAGTATATTTCATGGTTTCACAAGAACAGAAAGGAGGTAAAGGTGAGCTCATTAGAGAAAATGAGTAGTTCAAGGGAATGGAATATATGTTCCAAGCACATGGAACCAAATTATCAAATGTAGTAAAGGGACAAGGCAAGTAACATCCACTTGTAGCAATGGTTTCCTCCAAGGGTAAAGGGTTGTGAAATAGAGGCCATATAATGCAAATGGAAAGAAGTCAAGAGTGACTACAATGGTGGTAAATGGGATAAAAGTGAATTATGGTGCAATATTATGCACTAGTATATAAGTAGTATAATATATATGAATATGTGGTCATTAAGCAACATAAATGATGATTGAAACCTATTCAAGGCATTACTAAAAGAAAATATTAAGAGAGAAGAATGAGGCTCAACTTTTAGTTATGGTGAGACTAAATATGGGTTCTTGGGACTTGATGTTTGTAGGGTATTAAATGGTGAAAGGAATGCTAAATATGGTTTCCATGAATGGTAGGCACTACTACACAAGTTATGCCATGCAAATAAGAGGAGATAATGTGGTACCTTGGCAAGATCGAACCTAAGGAAAAATGATGGAAAAAGTAATAGTTACTCACATGATGGTATTGCAAGGTAAAACTTATCCCTATATTCCAATTCAAGAGACATAGCTCATTTTTCATGGGATCTCATCATTAAAATTACAAATACAATGTGACCAAATCGTGAAATCATAAAAAAACTGGACCCCAAATTAAATTTTGTGATAAAATATCATAAAAAAAATGTAAATTCCAATATTAGAAATAATGAAAATGTGCGTGTTTTTTTAAACAATGTGAAAAGGGCATTTTTTGTACCCAAAAGGTCTAGGCAATGTTTGCTTGTGGTAAAAGAAGGATCATTTTGACATTTACCTCAGTGAACTTTCCACTTGTGGCTAAAACCCCTAGCTTCCAAAACTTTTGGCACAAATTGTGATAGATCAACTAGTGAAATTTCATTTTTTCGAATCCAAGTAGATCTCGTCACAGTGCTCATTCATTCATTTATTTCTTTATTCATTTTGATGAATTTTTGATATATGGGATCCCACGTAAATTCATGACTAGTGTGACCACTCTTTTAGCTCCAACAGAGATGACCAAAAAGCTCTAGTTTCACTTGTTGATCTAATTAGAGTGACTAGTAACTCCTATTGAGAAAGATGGGAGCATTAGGCTCCTAAAAGAAAAAAATTAATCCTTTTTTTCCAAAATTTCCCATGATGTGTTTTTTTATGGTTAATCATTATTTTTTTGGATTTATGTGGGCCATCATTCCATGATATTATAATGGAAATAATAACATGACATTGATCATGTGGCAATCATGAAGGATCCAAACACTATGAATGCATTGCAAAACTATGGGTTGCTGGATTTTTTAAAATCTCAAATCATGAGATTTGGAGTGTTGTTCCAAAAGAGATTGGTTTGCTTTTTAGGTCCTTGAGATTGTTTTTTCTTTGTTGGCCATGAGATATTGGCCTTGGAGATAGAGGATATATACTTTAAAATAGGATTATCCCAACATGATGCACTGGTTGTTTGATAAAGTGGGAGAGGTGGAGCTAGTGTCTCCATCAATGATTATATAATTGTGGCACACCTCCATATTGACGTATGGAAGTCTGGAAACAAATTACCAATCAAATATGTAGTAGATATACTTGTCTTCATGATCCTATTCACCATAACTTGGGTTGCTAACTCTAAATGCCGCCACCTAGCATCTAAGGATCGTATGCATTACATTCTTGAGTGCCTCAGTGATACCATATATGATTGGTGCTATGGATTACTAGAAGACTTGATGGATCAGTTAAAAAATTGTACGATAGTTAATTAGAAACTTTTGGCTATGGGTCGATAGTAGTGTTAATATTCCTAGAGAGGGTCCCACAAATGAGGACTTGTGTCTCAACACCCTTGATGAATCGATCGATCCTAAGATGAGGATATGTACATATCTCATGGCCCATCTCAATGAAGGCTTACCCTTGAGTGCATTTGGACATGATTTCCTTAACTAGTGGGATGAGCATATTGTTGTCATTAAATACTTTCCATATGAAGGGTTTGAATTTAGAAATGACCATAAGTTTGCATTAACTCATGGGGCTATGTGGGATGAGATAGGTAAGAAAACTAACCATATGTATTTTTTTGTATTTTTGAAATTTTGTAATGTTTTTGGATTTATAAATATGTGTTTATTTTGGTATGTAGTGGAACTCATCATTGTGATTCATTATGAGACATCTGTTGGACTAGTAATACCTATAAAAATTCCCCAAACCACCACTTAGGTGTACAATATCATCAACCAAAGGAAGGATAATATGATGAGGATATTACTAAGAGCCTATGTAAGGTGCATAGGAACCTTGGGGAGTTACCATGAGAATCCCTGTGATGAGGGTCAAGGAAGTTTCATGAACGTTATAATGACATGTAATGGGGGTAACTTATCCTTTTGTCCAACTGCTAGGGTAGGTTACCAATGCTATTATATGTTACCATGAGACGCACACACCCAAGAAGGATTAGGTAATAGGTTGACATATGTTTGTATAGTGATATATATTTAGCTAGTATCTCCACACATATTTAGATGTTGTATCACAAGTTCCATCTAACAAAATTTTGTACACTACGTATTTTTGGATAGGATCATGTACATGACACATTCTTTCCTATATATACATATAATTTGGCTCATAGCTATAGGTTAAAATGATGTTCTTGAAATTCCTTGATATATTTACATGCATGCTTGAATTTAAATGCTTTCTTAGAGTGAAAAATTCCAATATAACACATAGTTAGCCAACCAATTAGCTAATGTGTTTGAACTTCTTGGAACATTATCATAAACAATATATTAAATATTCCTTGCTAGAAGGTGAACCCTTAAAAAACATAATTAGTGTAGGATTTATAACTAGATAGACATTATTCAACTGGGATACCAGTGATTAAGAATCCAAATGTAAAACTAACCCTAGGATGTTCAGAGAAATGAATTCAAAAAATAGCTCTATGATTGTGATATATTCCACAATGTCATCAATTTAAGGACCAATAAAAATGCCTCCTGAACTGACAAGTTTTTCTATGGGAGATAATATCACCTAATCAATGGAAGAAAAATTCAAGGTACTGTTAGGGTCCTATAATAATAGGGTTCATAATTTTTTAATTGACTTTTATAGTCTTGTAAAATATGTACATACATTGATTTTTGCAAGTTGTTTTCCCCTATTTTGAAAATGAAAAATAATAAAAATGAAAAGAGGGTAAAAGTCCTAAAAGAAAGATCAAAGGACTTAGAAAAAATAGACCCCAAAATAAAAAAGAGATAAAAATAAGACCTGAAAGTGAGCAAGTCAAAATTCCACTACTATTTACTTTACTTCTAGAATAATGATTATGTGCAGATTGTCAATAAATGCCATAATCCATGATCAGTTAAACAATTTAATCTTAACTTTTCATGCTTTGAATTTCATGTTTTAGATAGAGAATAAAGATATGTCAAACAGTATAAACTTGACAAATCAGTAGATAAGATGGAGAATAAATGAGGAGCTCAACAATTTAATTTGAGCCCTCAGATGAAATAAGTTTAGACTTAGATAGTTTTTATGCTTTGAAAGAAAATTGATTTAGGATTGCAAGCCTAAATGCATCCATGAAAATGAAGTAAAAATGTTAGAAATAATGACGGGTAGGTAGAAAGCAGTTGTGCAAGCATTTAATAGAGCATCATCGGGCAAAAATTACTAATTCCCCCCTCCCCCATAATTATTCAGTATTCTAAACTATCAATTAAAAAGGCTCAGAGCATTTCTCTGACTTCTGTTGGGACTGGACCCAAGGCTTGATCATTGATTGGTTAAAAATATTGAATTCCTACATAGAACCCATATTCATCAGCATTTATCCTTCATCCATAATCATAATACCTTTTTCCTAAGTAAAAACCCATTTTTTACTTAGTAAAAGTAAAACCCTAAATAACTAATTTCATGTCCTTTCAAAAATCATTCCAAAACCCATAAAATGCATTTATCGTAAGTTAAAGTGTGAAAAAATACAACAAAGACAAACTATGCTTTAATTTACACTTTACTTAGTGTTAAAACATGTATTTTTCATTCATATCATACATTACCCTTTTTTCATATTAGTTTCTAATTTATTTTATTAAATCCCTAAATTATACCCTCTCGTATAGTATAAAACCCTTTTTATATTAAATAACCCATAAAACCAACTATTTAATGTTTAAACCAATGTTATTATACCCCATGTGATGAAATAATCCCCGCCCTTATTCCCATTGGTTTAAATTATAAATAATCTATAATCCCCGCCCCCCTATGGTTTTAAACATTTATCAAAACATTTAAATACTACATAATAAAACCTGCGCCCATAATTGAAACATTTGTTAATGTTTTAATTAAAAAGTGTATATGGCTATACCCCTCCGCCATCATATAATATAAAGTTTTAAACATTGTAAATACATATTTGCATAGTTTAAACTTGTCCCCATTGTGTTAATACACCCCGGCCCCACTCGAATCCAAATGCAACTTCCACATTAGATCTCAACCGTTCGCAATCGAACTCCCTAATCCAATGAAGGAAAATCCATATCGCAAATAAAGTTGCGCGATATCCACCATCTCATTTCTAAACGAAATGGGCGATATTCAGATTTCTTCCTCCTCCACGTGGTTATTTCTTACTGGATCGTGTTCATTTCATCCAAAACTGCTTACCACCTAAAAACGAACGCGATAACCACTCGCAGTTTTATACCCTTTGAGCCCGGAAACCGCCATTGCTTGACTTGACCGCCATTTATTGTAGGCGCCAATTAAACCAAATTTGCCTAAAAAACCTTGAAAATGCATCATTTATCCCTTTTAGCACTTATTGACTGTATCTACCTTTCGGACTCACAGAAAAGAGCATTTTTCACTGTTTTCTTCCCCAGAACCTGCAAAATTCTGCCTATAGCCATTGCAGATTTCCAAGAAGCTCCATAAAGTTCCAGAGATAAAAAAGACACCATAGAATCTGTTCAATTTTCAGAGACATCCTCAAAGCCCTATACCTTCATATAACAGGCATTTCTCCAAAATTCGAGCCTGTTATCAGTTTTAAAAGACCTTTAATGAAAATTTTTAGTCAAAGTTAAATTCATCAAAACAATCCTATTGAAAATCCAAATAAAACATGCCAAACCCTGTCAAAATTTCTGAAAAAACCTTGTTTTATGCTGCACACTGTTTTGAATAATAAACTTGAGTTTATATAGCTTTTCTAAACTGTTTAAAACTCCAAATTCAGCCCAGAAATCCTCTAAAGGTAGCCAAACCATTTGTGCCTAATTTCAAGATATTTTTAGCCATGTATCCATTGAAAAAACTCAAGAAACCCCTGTTTCTTGTTTTCTAACCAGTGAAGGTCTGTAAATCAAGTTGAGAAGTCTAAAATTGAAAGGAAAAATCCTAGAAAAAGACCATTTTCTGCCTGTTTTAAAATCTAAGAACCTCTGTTAGAGTCAAAAATACTTTTGCAAACTGTTTAATCTTGCAGAAGTAGCCAAAAAAGCCTAAAAGCAGAGTTTCATAGTCCAAAAAGCCTCAAAATGCCTAAACCTACTCCAGTTGCATCTTCTAAAATTGCCATAGTAATAAATCCTCTACAACCCCCTATTGTAGACATTGAGCACACTCCATTAGCAGATGTTGACTATAAGATAGCAGACCCTATTGTAGAATTCAATTTGTTGGAACTTCACAATTGGAATTATGAGAAATATTTACATAATGTTGAAGAAGTTCAAATTTGGGAATCACACTTGCCCAAATATGTGGTTCCAGTTACCCACTCATGCCTAGAGATCATTAGGTTATGCCATCATCATTATATGCCTGAGCAAAGAGCAATAGTCAATGCCAACAAAGAAGTACTTTTCACCATTACTGCTGAAACCATTAATCAAATGTTACAGCTCAAACCTGATCCTCAAGTAGTTCCTTTGTCCATTAAAGCACTTACCAAGCTGTATATTGGCCTTGAATTTCCTAAAAGATTCCAAATCTTCTAAATATTCATGCCCTTACATGTAGAAATTCCTCAAATCAATCCTCCATATTCCACTTCAAAATTTCCAGAGGGTTCTAGGCATGCAATTTCCATGTTATCTTTCATCCTAGAGTACTTTACTGATGAGCATATAGATAAATCCATTTTAGTTTTCTTATCCACTTTCACAGCAGGACAACCTCCATCTATTATCTTTGATTATGCTGGGTATATTGCTGACAATATTCATGACCAATTGGTTAAACTTCCAATTGAAGGAGTGTTTAGATACACATATTTCCTCTTCCACATGTTCTTGTATTTTCAAGCAGATAATTTTCCATTAACCCTTCAAAATCTTGACATAGAAGGGAATCCTCTTTCTGTTATTTTTTGGACCTCTTTGATCAAGAAAGAATCCACAAAGTTCACCTATGCAGAGTTTTCATATTCCTTCATTCATCCATTGATCAAAATGTTAAAAAATAATGAACAGCGAAGGATAAATGATGAGATGAAGAATATTTTATAGTTTTCAGAGCAAACCAAGACTGGTGATTGGTACTTGTATGAAAAGCACACTAAGATTAGATTTTTTGGATCCAATTTGTTACCCTACAAGCTACCCAAATTTGTATCAATGAGGGTTTTTGATTTGGAGTATATCAGGAAAATATTAAACTCTTATTCTATCAATTTCCAAGCAGCAAAGAAGAAAACACAGTTTAAATTGAAGAACCAAGTGGGACCATTCATTTGCAATCATAGAGATGCAGAGGCAAAAGCAGTTAAGCAGTTATTGGAGTACAGATTTGAAGAGAGTTTTTCTTGGAACTATGATCCACAAGGGAAACTAAGTAAAATGAGGGTTAAGTGTAAACTGACACCCTACATTCATGAGACAAAACCAGAGATAGAGAATGATGCCAATCAGACTGAGTGGATAGAAAATACTTTAGTAGATGCAGTGAAGAAAATTGATACTAGTCACACTTTCCAAACTGCAGATCAAACAGAAAAAACCACCAAGAGGGTTAGAGAAGAAGAAACTTATGTTGCTGAAACCACTACAGAAAATAAGTTCAAAATAAGATATAATAAAAGGCCCAAAACAGATCTAGTGGGTAAAGAGAAGGTAACCATTGATGTTGAAGAAACAGATCTCCCAGATACCAACACAGATGCTGCCACTGTTATCAGAAATGAGAAAAATACAGAGAATAGAAATGAAGAACAGGTTGATAATGGAAATACATAGTTAATAGAGCAACAATAGAACCTAGAAGCTTCATCCTCACAAACAACTGAGGAGAAAGATCTAGATATCAGGGAAAAGTACAAACATATCAAGTTAAAAAATGAAGAGATTAAAAATGATATCTACTCTCAATATCTGAAACAAACACCAAGTGTTCAAAATAGATTTTTATCTACCTTTGATTACTAAAATAAAAAGCTAATCATGTCAGTATTTCACTCCAAAGGCAATGGCAGATTACAAGAAGATTGATTTAGAAGTCCAAACAGAAAAAATTCATGCTCTTGATCAGATAGAATTTCATAGACAGAGTTCAGAGATGTTGTACTCTACTGTTACAACCAAAGCTATGAGTGTTCAGAAACTTCAGAACACTATCACAAACATGAAAGATAAAATGAAACTTAACAAAGCATCCTTATATGCTAAAGCTCTTAGAATTAAATCTTTATAATAATTGGCCTTGCATGTTGGATATGACCCTACAAATGTCAAAGCAGCAGAACAGTTAGTGAAGAAGAAAAATGAGGACATTGCAGCATTGAGAAAATAACTTAAATTTCCATCAAGTGAACATCCTCAAGCTAAGGAAATAATACAAGGACGGAATGAAAAGGATGATATGATGAATTTGATCTTTCAGCTGATAGCACAGATCAAAGAAATGGAAATTCAAATGGACAAACTTGTCCATGAAAAAGAAACACCAAAAACACCAGAAATTCCTTCAGTTATTCCTATGGTCACTACAACTGTGCCATCAACTTGTTGTGACCAGCAACAACCCCCCTTGTATTTAATATTAGTAATAATACTAAATAAATGAGGACCCTTAGTTAAAATCCAAAAAAATCAATTAGGATTTGTTTGCCTTTTCAAATAAAATTTTATATCATAAACTTATAGAAATCTCTTAGAAAGAATATTAAGAAACACTTAAGTTTATGATAGATTATAATAAAATTGCTCTTTAAACAAGATAGCGCATCCATAACAAAATGGTATATATCTTTTATAAAACGGAAAATGCAATTTTGCGCTTTTGCGATAATGCGACCCTAAAAGCCTATACAACAAACGCATTGGTCGCAGATCGCATAGCGCAGAAAACAGAAGTGATTAATGAATATCTTTTGCGCTCTTTTCAATTATGCGCTTTTGCGATTTTGCGATATGCGCTTTTGCGCTATTGCGCAATTTCCGCTTTTGCGCTATTTACATAACTACGATGACTTCATTTTGCGATATTGCGACATTGCGATGTTGCGATATTGCGCAACAAATCGCAGATCGCAATGTCGCAGATTCATGTAGGCGCGCTATCCCAAGGCAATCTTCCCATATGTCAAATCTGTTATGCGCTTTAATGATTAAATTAAATGATTGGATTGATTATTAATGGTAAATGAGATTGTGTTTGGATTGAAAGTCATTTCACGATTAAAATATTATATTTCATCCGCTTTCACATTTTAAACAGTCTCATCACCTTTCTTATGCCATTACTCTCATTTACTCGTAAAACGCAAGCACGAAGGAGCAAACGTCTATACAAAGCTTTCGCTAAACACTATGGGTAAGAAGGAGAAAAGCTCGAGTTCTGAAAACAAAGAAATGGCTTCGCTGTATGCAGACACCGCTTGTAATAAGGATGCCGGTATATCCACTTGGGAAGGAATGTATAATCTGTTAGAAGATGAAAACCCTGTGGTGATAAAAGTTGTAGCTACAGCAGGTTCCAGTAATACGTCTAAAGCAACCCTTAGAGATTTGGCTTGCTCATTTCTGCATAGAATAGCAGCAAGGCCAAGGATTCTCCCATATACAGACATGGTGAGATGGGTGCTCGACAGCACCGACATTTCAGAAAGGAAATTTAGGACTCCATCTGAAGAGCTAATCGGGTCATTCACCACAGAATATCTGAGATTAATGTATAAGTTGCCAGGACCTCAGGCGACTTACAACAAGCAATTTATGGAAGAATTTGCCAAAGAACATACAAATTTGGCAGAATGCACAAAGGACTGGACCAAAAGAAGTGAACCATTGAAGAAAAATAAACAAGGTATGTACAACACGGGTTCACTAACCTCTCCTTATTGTTTCACTGCTGCTATGTTATGCAGGCTTTTTGGAAAGCCTGACATAAATATGATCTTACCTGAATGGCTTCCTTTGTTGAATGCGGCCGTTAACTCTACAATTGTAGATTGGGCCAAAATTCTATCTGATAATTTGACCACTGCCATTTTTCACTACCGGTCTAAACGAAATGTTTCTCAGCGGGTTTATCCAACTTTTTATTTATCTGCTTATGTCATGGACGCCATCTGTTATGTCTCTAAATTCCCTGTGATGGGCTGGCAATGGACTATCCACGATCCTTTGCCCATTCATGTGTACCATAAAGAACTATGGGAGTCTAAGTTTATCCCCCATTTTTACCAAATTTGTCATGGAATAATGTTGCCATTGTACAAAACATTGTATAATAAGGATGCCCCAAGGTTATCCTTAGAAACAGAGGTTGATATTCTCCCCGTCGCGAGATGGTTTGGAGAAGAATTGTTCACTTATATTAGGGTTTTTGGAAGTTATGCTTCTCCCCATGTATTACCCCTATATGTTCCAGATAGACTTGTAGCTCGGGAAATTGCTTATCAGACCTGTGGCCAGGGAGGTATAACAAAAGATTTAAAAGAGAAGAAAAATGGCATTTGGCCACAATTTCCCGTAAAATGTGGAACATTTTCACTGTTTGATATTGGCCATGCATTCCAAGAGATAGGCAACATTACATGCCTACAGCTGTTCAAATTTTCGAGAAGGTTATTCGACCCAAATGATATTGTTAAGAATTTTACCAATGCAATCAGAGTAAGGGAATTTTCCGGGGAACAGGATCTTTTTGATGATATGTTCCAAGCAAGAAATTCATTCAAAGAAGTTTTGAATTCAGCTCAAGCGCAGCTATCTCCAGAGGAATTTCAAGAATTCAAGCTTTACAGAGAAAGAAGACTAATTCCTATTCCTTTGGATAATCTACGCTTAGAGCCCGCAAGGGAGCAAACTCCTAGTGTTAGTCTTAACGGCAGTTCAAGTACAGGTAAATCTAAATCAAAATCTGACAGAGATTCTGAACACTCCAATAAGTCTAACGAAAAGGAAGATAAAATGGAAGAATCCATTAAAGATTTTTCACAATCTAAAGAACTTACTCAACAGCAAATTTTGACTTCTCAACAGACGAATCTTCCTCCAACCAATGTACAGCAACAGCCAGTCACCATTGAGTTAGACAAAGAATGGGAAACCTTTAATCAATTGATTAATGTAGAAGGACAGAATGTACAGACCCCTGTCCAAACAACCAAAGTTTTGAACACAGGAACAAGCAGTACAGTCACAGTGACAGAGCACATACCAATCACACCCTCCTCTGAAATTGTACTTAATGTAGAGGACATTCCTCCTCTGGATGTATTCTACAGCCCAAAATACAAAGCAGTAGTGAAGAGACAGAGGAAAAAGAGAAAATTAGAAATAATTATACTCACAGAATAAGACAGATGTTTTGAAAAGATCCCCGCCATGTAACCTACTCATATAATCTCACTAAGTTATCTCAAATGATGGTAGAGCTATGCTTCGCAACAATTGATAAAGCATTTGAGATACAACTTTTGTTGAATGAAAAAAGAAGAACAGTAGAAAGCTCGCAACAAGAAGCCATAACAAAATAAAGCAATAAGGAATAATTGAAACTTGAAGAGTTACAACAAAAACTTCAAGAAATGAAAATAGGACATCAAAAAAGCTTGGATGATAAAGACAAACAAATACGGATTATCCAAGATCAGCATAAAGATGATCCTAAGCTTCCAGAATTCATTTCAGAAACTATCTCTTTGAACAATCAACTACTGCAACAAGAGGAAGTTTTCTGCCAAAAAATCTTGCAATGGAATTCTTTGTGCCAAGAGAGCGATAAAATCACAAATCATGTCGTAGATTTACGAAATGATTATTATTTGATTAATTAAAATATCAATGATTATCTGGCATGGCAAAAGACAGAAGAAGGCAGAAAAGATGGTGCACCCATGGTTAATGAAAACCATAAAGAAATATTGTTCAATAACTGGGATGCACAAATCAGAAGGGCAGAAAAGGCAGCAGAGGAGGCGGCTACAGTGGCAAACACTCTCACTGATTGTGTAAATGATAATTTACACAAAGCTAACTTAATTCCAGAAATTGTTCCAGGATATCTCCCACAGGCAAATCAACTGCAAACAGAATGGAGGCAAAAGGCAGAAGAAAGAGCAAAATCCATCCAAGGGCTAACAAGATTGAGTTGGGACTCATACTGGATGTACTTGGTGAAGCCACACAGTCAGCACAGTGCGCTTAATTGTATCATCAATGCTACAGAGAAGATTGCTCCTACGCTTGCCGAATCTGTCTTTTCAGGACAGTTGAATTCCGAAGTCGGTCAACCGCATCTTCTCAAAACTATGCTAGATGCCTGCAAGTTTAAAGATCAAGTTCATAGATAGATAGATTTAGTTTTAATTTTACTGTATTTTAGCCTAGGAAAAGGACGGTCATTGAACCGAATCCTTAATTTTTGTAATAAACTATTTTTAGATTTAGTTAAGTAGTATTTAAACCCTTCCCATGCATTTAGAGAAGGGTCCTGGATCTTAATATTTTTGGACTTGGAGATTGCATTTCTGTACTCCATTGTCTTATATATTTTTAAAAAGGATCATATCTGGTGATTTTCATGCGGAATTATCTTTGAAGTGTTGCATTTCTGTACCTTGGAATCTGATTTTGCATTAGAGTTACTGGATTAGAGTATCACATTGCATTTGAAAGTATTCAGGATGAATGAGGTATTTCTATCCTTTCACTGCTGATTTCTTTTGTCTTATGGTATTCGTTTTAAAATTGCTATCATTTATATATTTTTTTTTTCACAACGCTTCCTTTTATATATCATTTTTGAGTATAATTGAAACGTTATCTTTCATAAGTATATATAGACGGTATACAATGATGAATGCAATATGATAATACAACTCTGTTTAATTTCTTAAACATAGTTATCTTTATTTGTTTCTGCACATTTCAATTTAAATAATAATACATTTTCATGGTTATTGTTGAATTGGAACAATCTTAAGTTGTATTCACATATAATTACCCGGGTTAGTGTTAGAATTTATTTATCAGTATTTAGTTTAAATTAGATAATTTTATTTCAGTTAATTTAGTCCCATTTCCACCCATCCAAACCAATCCATTTAGTTATAAGGAAACTGGTCCTTTAAATCCAGTCGGAGCCACCATACCAAATGGAAAAGGAGCTGTCTTAAGGTCCCGACCGGGTGGTTTTCCTCGATGTTTGAAGCAGAGATTTTCTAGGCTTCAACATTTTTGGCGCTAGAAGGAGGGCATGAGCTATGAATGGCAAGTAAATCTTTATCCACAAGCCATTCCGAGAGCAAAACACCCTCATTAACTTCTTCAATTTCTTCTGAAATTCAAAATCCTAGAGAAGAAATTGTAGAAAATATTCAGACACCCACTACCAAAATTTCAAAACATTCAGACGATCAACATCCTGAGTCTCCTGAAGTTCAAGATCTAATTCATAAATTGAAAGGATTCTCATTATCTCTTGAAGAGTCTGAAATATCTGAAGGTAGTGTAACTTCAAAATTTGTTTCTTCAAAACCTCTTACTAGGCTTCAAAGTGAAAAACTTGGTATTTCTCCGAAAGAATTCCCTTTACCTAGTAGAGTCAAGACAAGAAAAACTCAATCGAAATCAGTAAGTAATATAAGTTCAACCTCTAATATTCAAATATCTGTTTCCGAAATCCCAACTCAACAAAGTACAGTTGTTTCCATATCATCTCCACAAACATCTTCCCCTCAATCATCATTAATCTCAACATCATCCATTCCAACAATTTCTATTCAAACACCACCAGTTTCTACTATCCCTCCGATAGTTGTTCCAATAATGGCACAGAGACCATGGTCTACTCCAGGAGCAGTCAACATGGCTGCACCTTTACATGATTTACCAGACAATCCTGGAAAATGGCTTCCAAAGTTTAGCCCAGATCTTAACATTCAAGCTGAAGAACATATTAATAACTTTATGCTGGCTATTAATTTGAATGGAGTAATACATGAAGATGTTGTAGTTAGATTATTCCTTTATACTCTCCAGGGAGTAGCAGGATCATGGTATTTTTCATTACCATCAGGATCTATAACAATTTGGGACATTTTTGCAGATCATTTTTTAACCAAATTTGGAGATGACCGATCAATAGCAACTTTACTCAATGACCTCTCAAATTTGAAGATAGAACCCAAAGAACCCATTAAAGAATTCAATTCTAGATTCAATAAACTCTTGAACAAAATTCATACAGATTCAAAACCCAGTGAACAAGTCAGAATTGAATGGTATATAACTGCCTTACCCTCAAACATAGCAATTTTCGTAGACAGAGCTGCAAAGCCTACATTAGCTGAGAATATGAAAGAAGCTATTGCAGTGGAAAAACGTATCACTTCTCTGGAAAATAAAAATGCTATCGAGGAAAGGAAATCAAAGAAAGTCAACTTCAAAGATGATTCAAAGAAAAAGGCCAAAGATCCATACGACATGGAAGGTTTACAGAAAGTTCTTAAAACCATGTCAAATGAAATGGTTGAAATTAAAAAACAAGTAGCTGAAACTTCTACTAAGAAACCATTCCGAAATTTCAGGAGAAACCAAGTTGAATCTAAACCTCCTAATGCAATCTCTAATGCAGAATCAGAAGAAGAGGAAGAAGAAGAAGATACATCTATAGTATCAGATCAAGAAGACGAAAATGAAGAAATAGATGAATTGAATGGAATGTGGGATTTTATTCTCTCTAATTCTGATAGTGAAGAAGCTATGCCTGTAAGTACTATAATTAAATATACAACAGAACCAGTGAAAACAGTTCCTAAAAAGAAAATTACAACTCCAAGTACCAAAGACAAACCCACTGTGAAGAAAACTTCTCCATCACCTACTCAAAATCAGCCATCTTCTTCTAATCCTCTCACATCAACAACGAACACTTTAGTAGTGTCAAATCCTATGGAATACAACATTGTCGAAGACATGAAAAAGATCAAAGCCAACATTTCCTTACATGAACTCAGCAAACTAAAACACTAGCAAAAGTTGCTATTGAAAGAATTAAACGCTACACCAATCGCTCCTTTACCAAGTGGTGTAGTTGCGAAAGCAGCTAGAGGATCTGGTAAGCCACCGGATAAGGTAGATGCTACTGATACAGTGCTCATTGGAGAAAAATAAAATTCTCAAACTCCTCCTTTTCTTTTGACGTATGAGATGTACAATAAAAATCTGCACAATTGTTTGATTGATTCTGGAGCTTCCTCCAATATAATGCCTACTTCTGTCTGTGCCAAATTGAATATTGAACCACAGAAATCAGCAGTTCATATCGTCCAATTGGATCGCTCTAAATTTCAAGTTGTAGGAGAAATCAATTCAGTCACTATCAGATTAGCTTCCGATCCTAGGATTGTCCAAAGAATTGATATTTTGATTGCTGATATTCCTGAATTCTATGGATTAATCTTGAGCAGGGACTAGTCTGCGAAACTTAATGGTTATATCTTAACTGATTATTCACACATGTGGCTTCCCTACAAAGGGAAACCAAATCAAATTAAAATTGAACGAGAAAAACATATGACGCACACTGTCACTGAATTTGAACAACCTAATGAACTTGTGGCATTCAACAACAATATTCTTGGAGGTTATTCTGCGGAATCATTTCTTGGAAATTTCGAAGCTCCTCAATCACCTTTTTCTGTAAATACTTTTGTTTCTCAGATAGAAAATTTTTCACAATCTGATTCTTCCATAATTGTAAATATTTCTGATGTAATTGTAGATAAGCCAATAGACAAATCTTTATTTTGGTCGTTATATTTTGATGGATCGAAGTCTAGTGATGGACCTGGAGCTGGATGCATCTTAATTGATCCAGATGGGGAGAAAACCATGCTGTCATGTAGGTTAGAATTTGAGTGTACTAACAATACCGCAGAATATGAAGCCTTAGTTCAAGGACTTTATAAAGCTATAGGGTTAGATGTTAAATACTTGAAAGTTTTTGGTGATTCCGAAATTGTCATAAAACAAGTTAGGAATACTATTCATTGCCTTTCAAGACATCTTAAACACTATCAAACCCTAGTACAAGATCTCACCACTCATTTTTTAGCATTCAATATTTCTCCTATTCCTAGGAATCAGAATACATCAGCTGACTTGTTAGCTAATGTTGCATCCAAACTCCTACCTGCTGAAAATTGCAGTCCTGATAGGTTTTCTGTAGAATTGATTTTTCGTCCATCTGTCCCAGATAATGTTACAAATTGGAGAGTATTCTATCATGATCAAGATATTCTAAATTTCATGACTTCAGAGAAATCATATGATGAGAAAATTATTGACGAAGATAATCATGATTTACAAATTGCTTCAAAAGGTAATGAAAACCCCATTCCAAAATCTGTTGTTAAATTAGAGGATTTATATGACATTAAAGACAGATTCAAGAAAGTCACTAATACGAAACTTCAAAGTTCCACTTTGAAGTTTGAATTAGTAAATCTTGGTTCTGATTCCAAACCTCAAAACGTTAATTTAGGACTCAATTTAACACCAGAGGAAAGGAATGCGTTCATTAAACTGCTGAACAAATATAAAAATGTTTTTGCTTGGAATTACGATGATCTAAAAACGTATGACACTTCGATTATTCAACATACAATTCCAATGCTTCCTGATATTAAACCTGTTCAACAGAAGTTGAGAAAGATCCATCCAAATCTCGAAAGTCAAATCAAATCAGAACTTAATAAACTTTTAAAAGCCAAAATCATTTTTCCGGTCAGGCACTCCAATTGGGTTTCCAATATGGTACCTGTAAGGAAGAAGAATGGTGATATAAGAATCTGTATTGATTTCAGAAATTTAAATAAGGCATGTTTAAAAGAAAATTTCCCATTGCCAACCATGGAACAGATACTTCAAAAGGTAGCTGGTTCTGAACTTATGTCTTTTCTTGATGAATTTTCGGGCTATAATCAAGTTTTAGTTCATCCAGATGACAGATTGAAAACAACTTTCAGAACAAAATGGGGAACTTATGCTTATCAGAAAATGCCTTTTGGTCTAATAAATGCAGGAGCAACTTTTAAAAGAGCCATGGATATAGCATTCAAAGGTCTGATCAATAAATCAGTTGTTGTTTATCTTGATGACATAACAGTATTTTCGAAAAAGAGAGCCAATCATCTACATGATTTAAAACAAATATTTGAAAGATGTAGAAGGTTTGGTATTTCCTTAAATCCGAAGAAATATTTCTTTGCTTTAGATGAAGGAAAACTCTTAGGATTTGTTGTGTCAAAAGATGGTATATATATTGATCCAGATAGAGTGAAAGAAATTTCTGATATTTCTTTACCACATAACAAAAAATCCATGCAATCATTTCTTGGACAGATCAATTTTGTTAAAAGATTTATTCTTGATTTTTCTTTAATTGTTTTACCTATGCAAAATATGATCAAGAAGAATTCAATATTCAAATGGGCGCATAAAGAAAAAGAAGCTTTTGATTCAATCAAACGAGCGATCATTAATGCACCAACATTGAATACCCCGGATTTTTCTAAAGATTTTACTTTGTATACTCTGGCCACTGAAACATCCTATGTAGCCGTTTTAACACAACTCAATGATCAAGAAATCGAAGCACCAATTTCTTTCTTTAGTTCAAATCTGCAAGGAGCTGAGCTTAATTATTCCGATGTTGAAAAACAAGCCTTTGTTGTGTTTAAATCAATCAAACATTTTAGACCTTTTCTCTTGAAAACACATACAAAAATCATTGTCCCATTCTCTGCAGTGAGGCAATTATTAATTCAAAAAGAAGTAGGAGAAAAGAGAGCTAACTGGGTAACAACCTTGCAAGAATATGATATTGATATTAAACCGGCTAAGATTGTTAGAGGACAAGGTTTTTGCAGATTATTGGCAGGAGCTCATAACATACCAGAAAATCAAGATTCAAATCAAGATATTCAAGTAAGTCAGATAAATGTTACAAATTCCGGATCTCGGTATGCTAATCTTATCTATTACTTGAAAAATGGGTATGCTCCTTCTAATATCAGCTATAAGAGTAAACGCGCTTTAAGGTTAAAGGCTATTAAATATGAGATCATTGATAATGTGTTATTTAGAAAAAATTATGATTCAATTTTATTAAGATGTTTGGAAAAGACTGAAGCTGAAAAGGTTTTGCAGGAATTGCATGATGGACCAGCAGGAGGTCATTTTGGAGGTGATACCACGGCTCACAAAATAATTCGTGCTGGTTATTACTGGCCGACCCTTTTTAAAGATACGCATGATTACGTAAGGAAGTGCCAAATTTGTCAAACTGCAAGTGGAAGACAAAGGAAACCAGCTTTTCCTTTGCAACCAGTAACTATTGAGCAACCATTTGAACAATGGGGTCTTGACATTATTGGTGAGATAGTACCTCATTCTTCCAAACATCACAAGTACATCCTTACTGCAACTGATTACTTTACAAAATGGGTAGAGGCAATCCCGTTGAAGGTAGCCAATTCTGATGCAATTATTGATTTCATAGATCAATTCATCATAACCAGGTTTGGTGTACCTCAAGCTCTTGTCTTTGATAATGCATCTTACTTCTCTGGAAATAGTTTAATAGAATTTGCGGTCAAAAGAGGTTTTAAATTAAAATATTCAGCAAATTATTATCCACAAGGTAATGGTTTGGCTGAATCCACTAATAAAAACCTTATCAAAATCATTAAAAGAACTGTTGATCAAAATCAAAAGAATTGGCACAAATCTTTAATCTTTGCGTTATGGGCTGATCGTATCACTGAAAAAGCTTCAATAGGGACTTCACCTTTCAATATGGTTTATGGAAAAGAAGCTGTGATACCATCAAATTTAACTCTTCCATCATTAGCCCTAGTGCAGTTTATTGAAGAAAATCCTTCTTCATCCATTCAATTGAGATATGATCAAATCCTTAAATTAGAAGAAGACAGGGATAAAGCAAAAATTACTCATGAAAAACATCAACAGCTTGTAAAATCTTCTTTTGATGCAAGTTCTACCGGCTCAAAAATTTTGTCAATTGGTGATCTCGTTTTGAAATGGGATAAAGCACACGAAGAAAAAAGTAAACATACCAAATTTCAGAAAATGTGGCTTGGACCATTTCAGATCGTTGAGAAGATAAGCTCAAATACATTCATACTCCAAGATCTAACAGGTAAGAGAGAATCTCTTCCTGTAAATAGGCTTATCTTGAAGAAATTCTTTTCATAAGGAGGTAACCCCTTCTTAAACTGTACATATTTCTTTCTGCAAAGTTTTTGATTGTTTTTGTTTTTACAAATAAAGGTTGTTTATGAGTCTCTGATTGATTGTTTACTATTTAAGAAAATTTCTTCGGAAAAATATTATAAATATTTATTTTGTGTAAATAAGAATTTTTAAAAGTAATGATCACAGTTTTTGAATAGTTTAAAATAAGATGTTAAACTTTGAAAGATTATTTCAATCATTTACATGATATTTTGAAAACTTGAGAAGAATGTAAATCATTATAATTTTATTAAGCAGAGAAAGGTTATCTATCAAAGTAAAGATTTTTTTCAAAGTTTTGGAACTCAAAAAACTCTGAAAATTGTCATCCATTGATTCTTAAGGATAAAACTATTTCACCCCATCCATTTAAGTTGTGATTTTTTAGAATGTAATTTTAAGAAATTATACGAAAATTTTAAGAGATAAGAGGTCTCATTGCGAGCCGACTTACCATGTTCATAAGGAGTAATAAAACTGACATTACCAATACTGCATACCAAAACAGGGTAATGGCTTATAAATATAAGACAAGGGGTCTCATCACGAGCTAGCTTGTTCAGTTTAATTGAAATTAGTGAATGGCATTGTTATTAACTGGCTTCCAAACCAGAACAATGGCTCTTAAAATAAAAAATAAATAAAAGACAAAAACATGAGATAATAGGTCTTATGAATTTATCTTTTAAAAAGTCATAATTTTAATTGGATGGGACAATGAATGGTTAATGGTTTAAAGGTAACCCTGTCGAGACTATGAACGTTTGCTGGCAGCAGACGCAATACCTATGGCAATAGAGTATATTATAAAACCAAAACTTGGAGAGATCCACTTACTTCATTATTAACACCAATCAAAGCTTGAGATAACCCAAAATATTTTTATTCTTAAGGAATTAGAAAGAAATTATGAAATGATTTTTATTTTCTTTTTCATAGTTACATTTTATTTGAATTATCCTAATATAGTTTTCATTATCTTTAAAAGTCTTTACTTACTAAAGATAGAATGTTCATTTTATTTTTTCAGAGATAACTGTTTCTTTCAGTGAATCGCCAATTGTTGTGACCAACAACAACCCCCCTTGTATTTAATATTAGTAATAATACTAAATAAATGAGGACCCTTAGTTAAAATCCAAAAAAATCAATTAGGATTTGTTTGCCTTTTCAAATAAAACTTTCTATCATAAACTTATAGAAATCCCTTAGAAAGAATATTAAGAAACACTTAAGTTTATGATAGATTATAATAAAATTGCTCTTTAAACAAGATAGCGCATCCATAACAAAATGGTATATATCTTTTATAAAACGGAAAATGCGATTTTGCGCTTTTGCGATAATGCAACCCTAAAAGCCTATACAACAAACGCATTGGTCGCAGATCGCATAGCGCAGAAAACAGAAGTAATTAATGAATATCTTTTGCGCTCTTTTCAATTATGCGCTTTTGCGATTTTGCAATATGCGCTATTGCGCAATTTCCGCTTTTGCGCTATTTACCTAACTGCGATGGCTTCATTTCGCGATATTGCGATATTGCGACATTGCGATATTGTGATATTGCGCAGCAAATCGCAGATCGCAATGTCGCAGATTCATGTAGGCGCGCTATCCCAAGGCAATCTTCCCATATGTCAAATCCGTTATGCGCTTTAATGATTATATTAAATGATTGGATTGATTATTAATGGGAAATGAGATTGTGTTTGGATTGAAAGTCGTTTCACAATTAAAATATTATATTTCATCCGCTTTCACATTTAAAACAGTCTCATCACCTTTCTTATACCATTACTCTCATTTACTCGTAAAACGCAGGCACGAAGGAGAAAACGTCTATACAAAGCTTCCACTAAACACTATGGGTAAGAAGGAGAAGAGCTCAAATTCTGAAAACAAAGAAATGGCTTCGCTATATGCAGACACCGCCTGTAATAAGGATGCCGGTATATCTACTTGGGAAGGAATGTATAATCTGTTAGAAGAAGAAAACCCTGTGGTGATAAAAGTTGCAGCTACAGCAGGTTCAAAGAATACGTCTGAAGCAACCCTTAGAGACTTGGCTTGCTCATTTCTGCATAGAATAGCAGCAAGGCCAAGGATTCTCCCATATACAGACATGGCGAGATGGGTGCTGGATAGCACAGATATTTCAGACAGACAATTCAGAACTCCATCTGAAGAGCTAATTGGGTCATTCACCATAGAAGATCTGAGATTAATGTATAAGTTTCCAGAACCTCAGGCGACTTACAACAAACAATTCATGGAAGATTTTGCCAAAGAACATGCAAATTTGGCAGAATGCACAAAGGAGTGGACCAAAAGAAGTGAACCATTGAAGAAAAATAAACAAGGTATGTACAGCACGGGTTCACTAACCTCTCCTTATTGTTTCACTGCTGCTATGTTATGCAGGCTTTTTGGAAAGCCTGACATAAATATGATCTTACCTGAATGGCTTCCTTTGTTGAATGCGGCCGTTAACTCTACAATTGTAGATTGGGCCAAAATTCTATCTGATAATTTGACCACTGCCATTTTTCACTACCAGTCTAAACGAAATGTTTCTCAGCGGGTTTATCCACCTTTTTATTTATCTGCTTATGTCATGGACGCCATCTGTTATGTCTCTAAATTCCCTGTGATGGGCTGGCAATGGACTATCCATGATCCTTTGCCCATTCATGTGTACCATAAAGAACTATGGGAGTCTAAGTTTATCCCCCATTTTTACCAAATTTGTCATGGAATAATGCTGCCATTGTACAGAAAATTGTATAATAAGGATGCCCCAAGGTTATCCTCAGAAACAGAGGTTGATATTCTCCCCGTCGCGAGATGGTTTGGAGAAGAATTGTTCACTTATATTAGGGTTTTTGGAAGTTATGCTTCTCCCCATGTGTTACCCCTATATGTTCCAGATAGACTTGTAGCTCGGGAAATTGCTTATCAGACCTGTGGCCAAGGAGGTATAACAAAAGATTTAAAAGAGAAGAAAAAAGGCATTTGGCCACAATTTCCCGTAAAATGTGGAACATTTTCACTGTTCGATATTGGTCATGCATTCCAAGAGATAGGAAACATTACATGCCTACAGCTGTTCAAATTTTCCAGAAGGTTATTCGACCCAAATGATATTGTTAAGAATTTTACCAATGCAATCAGAGTAAGGGAATTTTCCGGGGAACAGGATCTTTTTGATGATATGTTCCAAGCAAGAAATTCATTCAAAGAAGTTTTGAATTCAGCTCAAGCTCAGCTATCTCTAGAGAAATTTCAAGAATTCAAGCTTTACAGAGAAAGAAGACTAATTCCTATTCCTTTGGCCAATCTACGCTTAGAGCCCACAAGGGAGCAAACTCCTAGTGTTAGTCTTAATGGCAGTTCAAGTACAGGTAAATCTAAATCGAAATCTGACAGAGATTCTGAACATTCCAATAAGTCTAATGAAAAGGAAGATAAAATGGAAGAATCCATTAAAGATTCTGCACAATCAAAAGAACTTACTCAACAGCAAATTTTGACTTCTCAACAGACAAATCTTCCTCCAACCAATGTACAGCAACAGCCAGTCACCATTGAGTTAGGCAAAGAATGGGAAACCTTTAACCAATTGATTAATGTAGAAGGACAGAATGTACAGACCCCTGTCCAGACAACCAAAGTTTTGAACACAGGAACAAGCAGCACAGCCACAGTGAAAGAGCACATACCAATCACACCCTCCTCTGAAATTGTACGTAATGTAGAGGACATTCCTCCTTTGGATGTATTCTACAGCCCAAAATACAAAGCAGTAGTGAAGAGACAGAGAAAAAAGAGAAAATTAGAAAGTGAAATTGCTACTGAAGCAGAACAAGTAGATGTTTTGTGGAAAGATCCTGCCACAGAACCTACTCATAATCTCACTAAGTTATCTCAAATGACAAGAGCTTATGCTTCTGCAACAATTGATAAAGCATTTGAGATACAACTTTTGTTGAATGAAAAAGAAGAACAGGTAAAAGCTCTGCAACAGCAATTGCAATAGGTACAGGCCAATAAGGAAGCACAATTGAAACTTGAAGAGTTACAACAACAACTTCAAGAAATGCAAATAGGACATCAAAAAAGCTTGGCTGATAAAGACAAACAAATACATATTATCCAAGATCAGCATAAAGATGATCCTAAGCTTCCAGAATTCATTTCAGAAACTATCTCTTTAAACAATCAACTACTGCAACAAGAGGAAGTTTTCTGCCAAAAAATCTTGCAATGGAATTCTTTGTGCCAAGAGAGCGATAAAATCACAAATCATGTCGTGGATTTACGAAATGATTATGATTTGATTAATGAAAAGATCAATGATTATCTGGCATGGAAAAAGACAGAAGAAGGCAGAAAAGCTGGTGCACCCATGGTTAATGAAAACCATAAAGAAATACTGTTCAATAACTGGGATGCACAAATCAGAAGGGCAAAGAAGGCAGCAGAGGAGGCGGCTACAGTGGCAAACACTCTCACTGATTGTGTAAATGATAATTTACACAAAGCTAACTTGATTCCAGAAACTGTTCCAGGATATCTCCCACAGGCAAATCAACTGCAAACAGAATGGAGGCAAAAGGCAGAAGAAAGAGCAAAATCCATCCAAGGGCTGACAAGATTGAATTGGGACTCATACTGGATGTACTTGGTAAAGCCACATAGTCATCACAGTGCGCTCAATTGTATCATCAATGCTACAGAGAAGATTTCTCCTACGCTTGCCGACTCTGTCTTCTCAGGACAGTTGAATTCTGAAGTCGGTCAACCGCATCTTCTCAAAACCATGCTAGATGCCTGCAAGATCAAAGATCAAGTTCATAGATAGATAGATTTAGTTTTAATTTCACTGTATTTTAGCCTAGGAAAAGGACGGTCATTGAACCGAATCCTTAATTTTTGTAATAAACTATTTTTAGATTTAGTTAAGTAGTATTTAAACCCTTCTCATGCATTTAGAGAGGGGTCCTGGATCTTAATATTTTTGACTTGGAGATTGCATTTCTGTACTCCATTGTCTTATATATTTTTTAAAAAGGATCACATCTGGTGATTTTCATGCGGAATTATCTTTGAAGTGTTGCATTTCTGTACCTTGGAATTTGATTTTGCATCAGAGTTACTGGATTAGAGTATCACATTACATTTGAAAGTCTTCAAGATGAATGAGGTATTTCTATCCTTTCACTGTTGATTTCTTTTGTCTTATGATATTCGTTTTAAAATTGCTATCATTTATATATATTTGTTTTCACAACGCTTCCTTTTATATATCATTTCTGAGTATAATT
The DNA here is from genome assembly GCA_034641835.2 of Pinus albicaulis. Classification (NCBI taxonomy): domain Eukaryota; kingdom Viridiplantae; phylum Streptophyta; class Pinopsida; order Pinales; family Pinaceae; genus Pinus; species Pinus albicaulis. The sequence continues at coordinate 728,605,916 of CM076579.1, forward strand.
GAAACGTTATCTTTCATAATTATATATAGATGGTATACAATGATGAATGCAATATGTTAATACAACTCTGTTTAATTTCTTAAACAGAGTTATCTTTATTTTTTTCTGCATATTTCAATTTAAATAATAATACATTTTCATGGTTATTGTTAAATTGGAACAATCTTAAGTTGTATTCACATATAATTACCCGGGTTAGTGTTAGAATTTCTTTATCAGTATTTAGTTTAAATTAGATAGTTTTATTTCAGTTAATTTAGTCCCATTTCCACCCATCCAATCCAATCCATTTAGTTATAAGGAAACTGGTCCTTTAAATCCAGTCGGAGCCACCATACCAAACGAAAAAGGAGTTGTCTTAAGGTCCCGACCGGGTGGTTTTCCCCGATGTTTGAAGCAGAGATTTTCTATGCTTCAACACAACTCTAGAAGAAGAGTTGGCACCCAAAGAGCCACTGGATACTATAGTGCCAGTGACATCATCTACAAAATCAACTACAGAGTCATCCACTGCAGCAGCTCACCCTACAGATGACTCCAGCAAACTAGTGAAAGCTATGGAAGAAATGTCACTTCAGACAAGCGAAATTAACAGATTGAAAAACATGGTTGATAACCTTGAAAATACAAACAAGTTGGCTCAAATAAATGCCAAAACACATGAGAAAAATTCTATTAGAATAAATGAATAATTGAAGAGGTTACATAAGGAATTAACCTTAAAGTAACAAATTTCATATGTAAAAAATCATTTATGGAACAAGATCATTGAAGCCATCAATGATGTGTGGCCCTCAATTCAAGTGATTTTTGAATAGAGAGATTTACTCAAAGCAGCATTAGCAAAAATTCAGAAGACTAAAGATGAGCTTGATAACAAACCAGAGCAAGCAATAGAATTGATCAAATTTTTCAACAACAAAAACAAGCAAGAGCTAGAAGAAATTGAGATTACTGATAGGACTGAAACTATCCTTGAAATAAGGAAAGTCCTCACCAAGATGAACTTGATGAAACATCTTGAGGAGAAGTGTGAGAATATGAACATCACCATAACTAGGTTTATGGTCAAATTTGAGAATTTGAGGCAAAGAAGTTTGCCTAATATTTTGATCATCAATGACAAATTAATGCCTCAAGAGGATTACAATAAAAAGATCAGAGAATATGCAAAGGAGAAAGTTGAAAAGACAGGCAGACAAGGCACTTCAACAGGAAAAGTATTACTCAGAAGTTTTGAGGGCTTATTTTATTTGCAACATGAGATAAGACACTTGTTTGTCATTAAACCAACTTTTTCCAGGTATACAGAAGCATATGATAATTTCAGAAAATTAAAGAAGATCCAAATTCCAAATGATGCAGATTGGCAGTCATTAACAGATTTACTATGAAAGATAAAAGGTTAGAAAGATAAAAAGAGAAAAACAATTTGCTGAATTGCAGTCAAAATAGATTTTTATTACAGTAGTAAACATATTTTACAGTGGTTAAAGAGTATCAGAGATTAAATAGAATCAGTGAAAAAATATAAGATAAAGCAGATCAAATTTCAAAATCAATTTGAAATATCTAAAGCCAGCAAGAAGGACACCAAGGCAGCCAGCTGCACCTCATCCACAATTAGTTTCTATTTTATTTGGATAGATAGGACAACTTGCTGATTTGTTAAGCAACTGTCTCTATTTTGTTGTAAAGATATTTTTATTTTCCTTAGATAATTCCTAGAAGCATTCTAGGATATTTTGTAATAAATTATGTATAAATACTTCATCTTTAGAAGTATTATGGTGGAATAAATTGCTGAATATTTCGATAGTCATTTGTTATTGGACTTGAAGGATTTTCTGTTTCAACTCTCGAGTAGCAGACTGGATTAGACCAAGTAGCATCATATTTCAAGATTCATGTGATGAGCTATTGAAGTGAAGTATTTCCTTATTGTCATTGCTTATCTTTCTTTGTTACATGCATCCATTATGTGTTCTAAATTTGAATGAATAAACAGGAGTATTACTTTAGGATTTGTTAAAAGCACCTTGTCTTTATTGTTTATCATTTCAATGTTTTCCGCTGATTTCTAGAGTAGGGAACCCTTAATTGCTCCCTCTTTCGTTTGATCTCTGCCTACTACTTCTCTTTTCTGGATCAAAAAACTCTTCATTGCTCTTTATCCTGATCATATCACCTCACCAAACAACCTTCCAAGATCTTCATGGGTTATCTATCTTGCCCTGAAAACATTTGACTTTTTGAACTTGATCCTAGCTCTATCTGCGTGATTTTTGGACTCCTTAGCCCAATGGACAAACAAATTTCCCACTAGCCATCTCATTAGGTGATTTTTCCCACCAAATCAAACCAAAACCAAATTGCACTATCATGACTAGCCTAATATCATATAAAATCAACAAAGTTAAATCTTATAGAGAGAGCCCTCTCTGAACCTTAAGAAAGCTAGATCTTAGAGTTTAAAAGTTGGTCTGTGGTTACCTCTAGTGTTATTAGACTTTAAACCAAAATCTCACAACTTTATAATTACTAGAGTGATAACATACTGGCGACCATACTGGGGACTAACCAATCCTCAGTCATAAAATAAGTCTTAAAGAAAAATTTTCCATCATCTTTTTGCCTTTAAGACTGTTTTATAAGTTGTGAGTATCATTTTATCAAAAAATTTGTAATTCTGGCTTCTAGGAAAGTTTATTATACCAGGTCTAACCCAGATCCTAAACCTACTATTATAGTGGACAACCCAGACAGAATTGGCAAAAATAAAAAATAGATATAAGATTTAGATGTTAAAATTTCATTAAATAGAGTCAATTCATTACCACAAGAATTAGTGAGTTTACAGGATATAGAATTTGATTTGAAATTTGAAAATTTTTTGTTCAGAAGCAAATCTGAAAGTGATCTAAGTACTGTTGTTTTAGATCCTGTTTTTATTTCATTTTTGGAATCAAAACAAAAAAATATTACAGTAGAGTCTGAATTAAAGAAAGTCAGAAATCAAGACAAACTTGAAGAGATTAATGCCACTATTCTTAAGTAAATTGATGAGGCCATAGAATTAGCCCAACTGTTAGCATACACATCTAAACCTTCCATTCCTCATTTAGATACCACTATATCATCTATAGTTTCTACTACCATCCAATCTACAAATCCATTTAGTCCTAGATTACCCTTGCAACCTAGAATATTATTTCTTTCATCCCCTACATCCATTTCATCCACTAGTTTACCTTCTACTTTTTCAAACACATCATTCTCATTTCCTACTAGTTCCTCATATATTCCAGTTTCACTTCCTAGTACCTCCACCTCATATTTTAGTTCTTCCACTACTTTTCTAGTTCAACATTCTATAATCCAGTTTCATCAGCTTCTTCCTCCAGTTCAGCCCCAAGCACTTCCACTTTACCTCCTAGCCAAGCTATAATTCAAGCTATGGCTGCTAGGTATGCTCCCCTAGTTCTTCTAGGACAACTTCATGACATGCCCCAAGATTACCAAATTAAAATACCACATTTTGATGCTACTACACAATATACTGCACAGCAGCACATAAACAAAATGACAGATTACTTTGAACTCCATGATATAGATGAATCAGATGTACAAATGAGGTTGTTTGCACAAACATTAACAGGAGAAGGAAAAAAATGGTTCAAGGGTCTTACTGCAAGTAGTATAGCTAATTTAGTTGTTTTCCATAGATTATTTTTAAATAAATGGGAAAATAAGAAAAACCCCCTACAAATATTGTCTGAATTTGATGCAATGAAGAGAGCTCCCAATGAGTCAATACAAGACTACTGCACTAGGCATAACAATGTTTACAATTCAATTCCTGCAAATCTAAAACCCACTCTTGACTCTGTCTTGCTCAAATTCCCATATGGATTTGACACTGACATGGTATATTGGTTAAGAGAAAGAAAAGCAGAAACCTTGGAAAGAATTAAAACAGATGCTATAGGTATAGAAGTAAACATTTTAGCTAGAAAATCTAGATTGAGAAATGAGAGGAGAGTAACCATGAAAGAAGAAGCCTCTAGTTCAAACACAAAAATAGATATGTTAGCTAAGACTTCAAAGAGAAATATGGATAGATTAGATAACATAGAAAGAAGACCTCAATGGGATAATCAACAACAAATCAGAAATATCAATTTTCGGAAAAACATAAATTCAGGAAAATCAAAAGAATCAGTCCCAGACCTAACAATAAGACCTCCATTTCAGGAGAAAGATGCTGAGAGTTCTCAAAACAATGTTGAGGATGAGGATACCATAAATTTAATGGGAATAGATGATAATAACACTTTCTTTCTCACACAGTAAGATCAAGAGTTATTGAACTCCAACAACTCCAATTAGATTCAAGGGAATCCTTCGATTATAAACAAGGTTATGATTTTGCCATAAATGAAGTTCACAAGCAATATAACCATAGGAGTAAGAAAAATACTGAACCTTCCACTAAGAAAACAACACAAATTGAAAATAAGAAAACAGTAGAATCCCCAACAACAAATGTTCTGCAAATTCTCCCTAGGGAAAATAGGCAAAACTCTAGTTCTTCCCAAAAAGTTTCTAATCCTAAAATTTCACCAAGCCCTAATATTTTTGACATAACAGATGAAGCTGCTCAAGCTACAAAAGATTCACAAAAATCTGCTGCTTCAAAAGCATCTGATTTTGCTAAAACATCAAACTTAGATCCTAAAACATCCACTGCTGATCCAAAATCAACAGATCCAAAAGCTACCATTGCAAAACAGTTTCTGATAATTCTAAATCTGAAAAAACATCTATTGCTTCACAAACCATTCCTGAAAAGAAAAGAAAAATCAGTAAGACACAAGAAACTCAAACTGAAAATGAAAACATAACTGTATAAAAACAAGATAAACCAACACAAACTACAGTTACCAAAGAAGAGTTAATTCAAATAAGTAAATCTCAACCGTCATTCAACATACAAACTGAAATTGCAAAGTTAAAAATACCAATTCCTTTAACAGAATTGGTAAAATATGATTTGTATAAATCAACCATCACTGAAACATTAAACATAAATTATGGAGAAGACTCCAAAAACTTGAATGATGATCAACCAGAGTTGATATTTGGCCCAGATGTAAATGGAAAGCATCAAGATATATCAATTATTCTATTTTACATCAGTTTAACGATTCATGATCAAATTTTACACAACACAATGTTAGATTCAGGAGCTTCACATAATTTAATGCCCAAAGCCATAATGGAAACCCTGAACTTAGACATTACAAGGCCTTACAAGGATTTATTTTCATTTGAATCAAGCAAAGTAAAATGCCTAGGATTAATCAAAGATTTATATGTAACACTAGTTCAATATCCTGGTAAGAGTATACTTATGGACATTGTAGTAGCTGATATCCCACCCAAATATGGAATGTTACTATCTCGCTCATGGGGAGCAAAGTTACAGGAATCTCTACAATTGGACATGTCTTATGCTACTATATCAGTTTTTGGTCAACCTAAAAAGTTATATAGGGAAAAATTAATGAAATATATGGTAAGTAATGCAGCAAGATCAATAAATTACCCAATTTATGCTACACCTACTGATCTAGATTCATTCATCATACGTAATGTTGAAACTGATAATTAAATCAAGACTAAACTAAAGGAAGAAAAGAAAACACAAAACAATGATAACATATTTCATGAATCTTTATGGAATTTAGATTGTGATGGCTCAGTAAACAAGTTAGGAGCAGGAGAAGGAGTATGGATAACCAATATAGAGAAAAATCATGCAGAAGGCCATGCTTTTAGACTGAATTTCAAATGTACAAACAATATGGCTTAGTATGAAGCCCTCATTTTAGGACTCCAAATAATAAAAAATTTAAGAGGTAAAAGAATAGCAGTAATGGGATACTCAGAGTTGATTGTAAAACAAATTAAAGGTGAATATTCTGTTTACAATCCTAGATTAGGCCGATATAGAGAGATTGTACTAGATTTGATTGATGATTTATTTTAATGTAATTTCTCTACAATACCAAGAAGACAAAATTTACAAGCACATTCTTTAGCAAAATTTGCTAGAACTTGTAATTTACCTTTTTAGCCTAATCATATGTATACTGCAAAAGTAAAACACAGACCAATAATCCCAGACAACCTCAAATATTGGCAGATTTTTTCACAGGATCAACAAATTTATCATTTTATGAATACTAAAGGTGAATTTCAGAACTGTAAGATAGACACTGATTGTACCTTAGATCAATATTTAGACAGTAACATTGATTTGAATAATGTAGATGTAAATAAATTAAATTTTGCTAGACCAAATAAATTCAATCAATCAGATATAGATAAATTAGAGAGAGTAGAATTTGATGATATAATTGATGAAGAATCTGATATATTAAATCTCAAAGATAATTTCTTACCAAAAGGTTTAACTCCATTAGAAGATTTATTTGACTCAAATGATGTTTCTAGAAAACCCAAAATGGAGCCACTTAGATCTGACATTGAAGAATGCAACAAAGGCACAGAACTGAAACCCAAAATGATCAAACTTTCCAAAGCCTTACCTCAACAGGAAAAGGAAAAATATATTGCTCTTTTTAAGGAATTCCAAGATGTTTTTGCTTGGATTTATGAGGACCTTAAATCCTATGAAACCAATATAATTCAACATAAAATTCTTGTAAAAGAAGAACAAAAGCCCTTTAGACAAAATTTAAGGAGAATCAACCCTATTTTGATGCCCTTAACAGAAAAAGAAGTTAAAAGAATGTATGACACACAGATAATTGCACCAATCAGATATTGGGTTTCTAACCTAGTTCCAACCAGAAGGAAAACAGGAGAGATTAGATTATGTGTTGACTTTAGAAATATAAACAAAGTATCCTTAAAAGATAATTATCCTTTACCAAAAATGGATCATATTTTACAAAGGGTAGTTGGATCTTCTAGGATTTCTCTTTTAGATGGATTTTCAAGATACAACTAGATTTTAGTCCAACCAGAGGATCAAGCCAAAACAACTTTTACTACTTCTTGGGGCACTTTTATGTATGTAAAAATGCCTTTTGGTTTAATGAATGTAGGGGAAACCTTTCAAAGAGCTATGGATATAGCCTTTGCAAAGGAAATTCATGAATTCTTGGTAATTTACTTAGATGACATAACTATATTTTCTAAGACTGATTATGAACACTTAGATCATCTTAGACAAGTCTTTATAAAATGCAGAAAGTTTTCCATCTCATTAAATCCTAAGAAAACCTTATTTGGATTAGAAGAAGGCAAGTTACTAGGACACATAATTTCTAAGGAAGGAATTAGAATAGATCTTGCAAGAATAGAAGAAATTCTTAACATCAATCCACCAAGAAACATAAAAGAGTTACAAGCCTTTCTAGGTAAGATTAAATTTTTAAGAAGATTCATATCCAATTTAGCTGAGATAATTAGGGAACTAAATAACATGCTAAAAAAGGATTCAATTCTTAAATGGATTGTTGAGGCCAAAAAATCTTTTGAATCCATCAAACAGGCCTTAACCAAAACCCCAGTCCTTATAAGTCCTGATTTCAAAAAAGATTTCATCATTTTTTCATTTGCTTCAGAGCACGCCATTGTTGTAGTTTTACTGCAGAAAAAATGACTAGGGTTATGAAAAACCCATAGATTTCCTTAGCAGAACAATTAGAGATGCATCTGTGAAGTACAATATCATGGAGAAACAAGCCTTAGCTTTGGTAAAGGCCATTAAAGACTTTAGAGTTTATATTATTTATTCTCACATTATTGCCTATGTCCCAAATGTCGTTGTAAAAGATATTCTTACTCAGGATGGTCCTGATGGCAGAAGAGGAAAATGGATTGCCACTATATTAGAATATGACATAGAGATAAAACCCACAAAGTTGATAAAAGGTCAAGGTTTAGATAGACTTATGGCTGAATAAAATTGTCATGCACTAGACATAAATTTATTGCCCAAATAGATGATCAGGAAGAGATGGCAACTCCATAGATCGGTGAAGCCTTTTCAGACTCACCATGGTATGCAGATATTATATTTGTATCACTAAACTTACAAGATCCTCCTGGTTTATCAAGAACAAAAGCTAGATTCCTAAAGCTTAAGGCAGTAAGATTTTGTATTTTAGACAATGTATTTCTTTGGAAATATCAAAGTGGGATTTTATTAAATTGTTTATTAAAATAAGAAGCTGAAAAAATATTACAATAATTTCATGCAAGTGACTATGGAGGGCATCTATACTGGAAAACTACTACAAACAAGATCCTGAGAGCTGGTTTTTACTGGCCTACCTTGTTTGCAGATGTCAAAAAATATGTGACCTCCTCTCATAAGTGCCAAATCTTTGAGGGTAAGAAAAATTTGTTACCCCTGCCCTTAAAGCCCATCACTACAGAAATGCCATTTCAACAATGGGGTCTTGACTTCATTGGATAAATTCACCCCCCATCATCAGCCCAACACAAGTGGATTCTAATAGCCACTGACTATTTTACCAAGTGGATTGCTTATACCTCTAGGTGCTTACATAATACACATTCTCTTTGTAGCAACATTCTTCAAGATCGATGTCCTCAGGTGGCTCCATTGATGCACAAAGATTCAACCTAAGAAAAATGATTGAATTTTTTCCGCAATGATATTAATTTTGTATTTATCAATTATATTACCTCATGTAATGTTCAATAATATTCAAACATATTTTCAAACACTCATGCGCAAAAATGATCGAAGATAAATAAATAGATTCTAACAAGAAGGTCAACGCTACAAAATATAGACCTCATTACTAAAAATCTATCGTACATCCCCTTACTAATTAGTTGCAGTTGATGATGCCCATCATCCCTGAGCACTGGTAATGAAGATTATCCAAGAGTTACAAGTTGAAACAAATGAGTTCAAATAAGGATCAATCAAACTATTCACTTGCAAAAGACAAGGGAAGAATTTTATATCAAGTCTCAAGCCAGGATAAGATAAATAATTTTTTTGATAAAAAGACTAAAGAAGATGGTTTTTACATTGGAGATAAAGTGTTAAAATGGGATTCAAGAAGAGAAGACAAAGGTAAACATGGAAAATTTGATTTTCCGTGAGGACCTCGTATTTATACAGAGGTAGTAATGCTTTACCCTAAAGAAATGGATGTATTCATTTGGCTTTAGATGGAACAAAGAATAGGTAGAGCCACTAGCACTACTACTCGAGAGAACAAATAAAGTTATTTTATCACTTGATCATTGTATATGGCTACTGAAGATTTTTAGATACTGATATTTTCCAACAAACAGCTCATAGCTGTCCTTAAGCTTTGAGAGTGTAAAGTATCGCAAGAACAATTGTGAGACCGAAAGAGCTATTGGGTCATCATAGTCGCACCAAAGGTCACTAATGCAGAAGTTCGGGGATGAGTCACCCAAATAATTCCATCCCGTGGGTATTTTCATCATAGGGTACTATAATATAGTTCACACTTTGAATTAGTTTTGATAGTCTTAAAGTATGTACATACATTTACTTTTTATGTTGTTTTCTCCGTATTTTGAAAAATGAAAATAATAAATGGCAGGGTAGAACGTAAAATAATGATCAGAGGACTGAGAAAAAAGATAGACCCCAAAAGAAAAAAGAGATAAAAATAAGACCTAAAAGTGAGCAAGTCAAAATGCCACTACTATTTACTTTACTGCAAGAATATTGATTATGTGCAGATTGTCAATAAATGCCATATTCCATGATCAGTTAAACAACTTAATCTTAACTTTTCATGCTTTGAATTTCATGTTTTAGATAGATAATAAATATATGTCAAACAATATAAACTTTACAAATCAGTAGATAAGATAGAGAATAAATGAGGAGCTCAACAGTTTAATCTGAGCCCTCGGATGAAATAAGGTTAGACTTAGATAGTTTTTGAAAGCTTAAAACAAATTGATTAGAATGTAAGTCACAATGTTCCACATGAAATGAAGGTAAAATGAAATAAAATTATGATAGTAGAAAGAATTAAAGTATAGAAAACATCACTGGAAAAATTAATTTCCCTCTCCTGCTTTTAATTATTTAGTAGTATTCTAAACTATCAGTTAAAAAGGCTCAGAGAATTTCTTTGAATTATGTTGGGACTTGACCTAAGGCTCGATGACTGATTGGTTAAAAATATTGAATTCTTACATAAAACCCATATTCATCAGCATTTATCCTTCATCCATAATCATAATCCCTTTTTCCTTAGTAAAAACCCATTTTTTACTTAGTAAAAGTAAAACCCTAAATAACTAATTTCATTTCCTTTCAAAAATCATTCAAAAACCCATAAATTGCATTTATCCTAAGTTAAAGTGTGAAAAAATACAACAAAGACAAGCTATGCTTTAATTTACACTTTACTTAGTGTTAAAACATGTATTTTTCATTCATATCATACATTACCCCTTTTTCATATTAATTTCTAACTTATTTTATTAAATCCCTAAATTATACCCTCTCGTATAGTATAAAACCCTTTTTATATTAAATAACCCATAAAACCCACTATTTAATGTTTAAACCAATGTTATTATACCCCACGTGATGAAATAATCCTCGCCCTTATTCCCATTGGTTTAAACTTATCAATAATATATAATCCCTACCCCCCTATGGTTTCAAACATTTATCAAAACGTTTAAATAATATATAATAAAACCTGCGCCCATAATTGGAACATTTGTTAATGTTTTAATTAAAAAGCGTATATGATTATACCCCTCTGCCATCATATAATATAAAGTTTTAAACGTTGTAAATACATATCTGCATAGTTTAAACTTGTCCCCGTTGCGTTAATACACCTCGGCCCCACTCGAATCCAGATGCAACTTCCACATTAGATCTCAACCGTTCGCAATCAAACTCCCTAATCCAACGACGGAAAATCCATATCACAAATAAAGTTGTGCAATATCCACCATCTCATTTCTATGTGAAATGGGTGGTATTCAGATTTTCTCCCTCCTTCACGTGGTTCTTTATTACTAGATCATGTTCGTTTCATCCAAAATTTCTTACCACCTAAAATGAACACGATAGCCACTCACAGTTTTATACCCTTTGAGCCCGAAAACTGCCATTTCTTGACTTGACCGCCGTTTATTGTAGGCACCAATTAAACCAAATTTTCCTAAAAAAACCTTGAAAATGTATCATTTATCCCTTTTAGTGCTTATTGACTGTATCTTCCTTTCGGACTCACAGAGAAGAAGCATTTTTCACTGTTTTCTTGCCCAGAACCTGCAAAATTCTGCCTATAGCCATTGCAGATTGCCAAGAAGCTCCATAAAGTTCCAGAGATAAAAAAGACACCATAGAATTTGTTCAAGAACCTTCAGAGACATCCTCAAATCCATATACCTGCATATAACAAGTATTTCTCCAAAATTCAAGCCTGTTATCAGTTTTAAAAGACCTTTAATGATAAATTTTAGTCAGAGTTAAATTCATCAAAACAAGCCTATTGAAAATCCAAATAAAACAGGCCAAACCCTGTCAAAATTTCTGAAAAAACCCTGTATTATGCTGCGAACTGTTTTGAATGAAAAACTTGAGTTTATATAGTTTTTATAAACTATTTAAAACTCCAAATTCAGCCTAGAAATCCTCTAAAGGTAGCCAAACCATCTGTGCCTAATTTCAAGATATTTTTAGCCCTATATCCATTGAAAAAACTAAAGAAACCCCTGTTTCTTTTTTTCTAACCAGTGAAGGTCTATAAATCAAGTTGAAAAGTCTAAAATTGAAAGGAAAAATCATAGAAAAGACCATTTTCTGCCTGTTTCAAAAATCAAAGAACCTCTGTTAGAGTCAAAAATACTTCTGCAAATTGTTTAATCTTGCAGAAGTAGCCAGAAAAGCCTAAAAGCAGAGTTTTGTAGTCCAAAAAGCCTCAAAATGCCTAAACCTACTCCAGCTCCATCTTCTAAAAATTCCATAGTAATAAATCCTCTATAACCCCCTATTGTAGACATTGAGCACACTCCATTAGTAGATGTTTACTATAAGATAGAAGAACCTATTGTAGAATTCAATTTGTTGGACCTCCACAAATGGAATTATGAAAAATCTTTAGATAATGTTGAAGAAGTTCAAATTTGGGAATCACATTTGCCCAAATATGTGGTTCCAGTTACCCACTCATGCCCAGATATCATTAGGTTATGCCATCATCATTATATGCCTGAGCAAAGAGAAATATTCAATGCCAAAAAAGAAGTACTTTTCACCATTACTGCTAAAACCATTAATCAAATGTTACAGCTCAAACCTAATCCTCAAGCAGTTCCTCTATCCATTGAAGCACTTACCAAGCTGTATATTGGCCTTGAATTTCCTAAAAGATTCCAAATATTCCAAATATTCATGCCCTTTATAGAAATTCCTCAAATCAATCCTCCATATTCCACTTCAAAATTTCCAGAGGGTTCTAGGCATGTAATTTCCATGTTATCTTTCATCCTAGCGTACTTTATTAATGAGCATACAGATGAATCCATTTTAGGTTTCTTATCCACTTTCACACTAGGACAACCTCCATATGTTATCTTTGATTATGTTGGGTATATTGCTGACAATATTCATGACCAATTGGTTAAACTTCCAATTGAAGGAGTGTTCAGATACACATCTTTCCTCTTCCACATGTTCCTATATTTTCAAGCAGATAATTTTCCATTAACTCTTCAAAATCTTGACATATAAGGGAATCCTCTTTAAGTTATTTTCTGGACCTTTTTGATCAGGAAAGAGTCCACAGCGTTCACCTATGCAAAGTTTTTAGATTCCTTCATCCATCCATTGATCAAAATGTTAACAAATACTGAACAACCAAGGATAAATGATGAGATGAAGAAGATTTTACAGTTGTCATAGAAGACCAAGACTGGTGATTGGTACTTGTGTGAAAAGCACACTGAGATTAGAGTGTTTGGATCCAATTTGTTACCCCACAAGCTACCCAAATTTGTATCAATAAGGGTTTTTGCTTTGGAGTATATTAGGCAAATATTAAACTCTGATTCTATCAATTTACTAGCAGCAAAGAAGAAAACATAGTTTAAATTGAAGAACCAAGTGGGACCATTCATTTGCAATCATAGAGATGCAGATGTAGAAGCAGATAAGCAGTTATTAGAGTACATAATTGAAGAGAGATTTTCTTGGAATTGTGATCCACAAGGGATACTAAGTAAAATGAGGGTTAAGTGTAAACTGACACCCTACATTCATGAGAAAAAACCAAAGATAGAGAAATATACCAATCAGACTAAGTGGACAAAAAATACTTTAGTAGATGTAGTGAAGAAAAATGATACTAGTCACACTTTACAAACTGCAGATGAAACAGGAAAAGCCACCAAGAGGGTCAGAGAAGAAGAAAATTATGTTGCTGAAACCACTACTAAAAATAAGTTCAAAATAAGATACAATAAAAGGCCCAAAACAGATCCAGTGGGTAAAGAGAAGGTAGCCATTAATGTTGAAGAAATAGATCTCCCATATACCAACTCAGACGCTGCCACTGTTATAAAAAATGAGAAAAATACAGAGAATATAAATTAAGAATAGGTTGATAATGGAAATACACAGTTAATAGAGAAACAATAGAACCTAGAAGCTTAATCCTCACAAACAGTTGAGGAGAAATATCTAGATATCAGGGAAAATTACAAACAGATCAAGTTAAAAAATGAAGAGATTAAAAATGATATCTACTCTCAATATATGAAACAAACACCAAGTGTTCAAAATAGACTTTTATCTACCTTTGATTACTCAAATAAAAAGCTAATCATGTAAGTATTGCAGCCTACAGTGAAAACTCCAAAGACGGTGGTAGATTACAATAAGATTGATTTAGAAGTCCAAACAGAAAAAATTCATGCTCTTGATCAGATAGAATTTCATAGACAGAGTTCAGAGATGTCGTACTCTACTGTTACAACCAAAGCTATGAGTGTTCAGAAACTTCATAACACTATCACAAACATGAAAGATCAAATGAAACTTGACAAAGCATCCCTATATGCTAAATATCTTAGAATTAAATCTTTAGAAGAATTGGTCTTGTAGGTTGGATATGGCCCTACAAATGTCAAAGCAACAGAACAACTAGTGAAGAAGAAAAATGAGGACATAGCAGCATTGAGAAAACAACTTAAATTGCCATCAAGTGAACATCATCAAGCTAAGGAAATAATACAAGGATAGAATGAAAAGGATGATATGATGAATTTGATCTTTCAGCTGACAGCACAAATCAAAGAAATGGAAATTCAAATGGATAAACTTGTCCATGAAAAAGAAACACCAAAAACCCCAGAAATTCCTTCAGTTATTCCTATGGTCACTACAGTTGTGCCATCAACTCTAGAAGAAGATTTGGCACCCAAAGAGCCACTGGCTACTGCAGTGCCATTGACATCATCTACAACATCAGCTACATAGTCATCCACTACAACAACTCACCCTACAGATGAGACCAGCAAACTAGTGAAAGCTATGGAAGAAATGTCACTTCAGACAAGTGAAATTAACAGATTGAAAAATATGGTTGATAACCCTGAAAATACAAAAAAATTGGCTCAAATAAATGCCAAAACACATTAGCAAAAGGCTATTAGACTAAATGAAGAATTGAAGAAGTTACAAAAGGAATTAACCTTAAAGGAACAAATTTCATATGTGAAAAATCGTTTATGAAACAAGATCATTGAAGCCATCAATGATGTGTGGCCCTTAATTCAAGTGATTTTTGAATAGAGATATTTACTCAAAGCAACATTAGCAGAAATTCAGAAGACTAAAGATGAAATTGATAACAAACCAGAGAAAGCAATATAATTGATCAAATTTCTCAACAACAAAAACAAGCAAGAGCTAGAAGAAATTGAGATTACCAATAGCATTGAAACTATCCTTGAAAAAAGGAAAGTCCTCACCAAGACGAACTTGATGAAACAGCTTGAGGAGAAGTGTGAGTCGAATATGAACATCACCATAACCAGGTTTATGGTCAAATTTCAGAATTTGAGGCAAAGAAGTTTGCCTAATATTTTGGTCATCAATGACAAATTAATGCCTCAAGAGGATTACAATAAAAATATCAGAGAATATGCAAAGGAGAAAGTTGAAAAGACATGTGGACAATGCACTCCAATAGGAAAAGTCTTACTCAGAAGTTTTGAGGGCTTATTTTATTTGTAGCATGAGATAAGACACTTGTTTGTCATTAAACCAACTTTTTCCAGGTATACAGAAGCAGATGAGAATTTCAGAAAATTAAAGAAGATACAAATTCCAAATGATGAAGATTGGAAGTCATTAACAGATAAAAAGGCAGAAAGATAAAAATAGAAAAATAGTTTGCTGAATTGCAGTCAAAACAGATTTTTATTACAGTAGTAAACATATTTTAGAGTGGTTAAAGAGTATCATAGATTAAAGAGAATTAGTGAAAGAATATAAGATAAAGCATATCAGATTTCAAAACCAATTTGAAATATCTAAAGCCAACAAGAAGGACACCAAGGCAACCAGCTGCACCTCATCCACAATTACTTTCTATTTTATTTGGATAGATAGGACAACTTGTTGATTTTTTAAGCAGCTGTCTCTATTTTGTTGTAAAGATATTTTTATTTTCCTTAGATAATTCCTAGAAAAATTCTAGGATATTTTGTAAACAATTATGTATAAATACTTCATCTTTAGAAGTATTATGGTGGAATACTTCATCTTTATTTTATTGGAATTGAAGGCTTTCGTGTTTCAAATCTCGGGCAACAGACTGGATCAGAGCAAGTAGCATCATATTTCAGGATTCATGTGATGAGCTATTGAAGTGAAGTATTTCCTTATTGTCATTGTTTATATTTATTTGTTACATGCATCCATTATGTGTTCTAAATTTGAATGAATAAATAGGAGTATTACTTCAGGATTTGTTAAAAGAACCTTGTTTTTAATGTTTATCATTTCTATGTTTTCTGTTGATTTCCAGAGTAGGGAACCTTTAATTTCTCCCTCTTTCATTTGAGCTTCGCCTACTACTTCTCTTTTCCAAATCAAAGAACCCTTCATTTCTCTTTATCCCGATCATATCACCTCACCAAACAACCTTCCAAGATCTTCATGTAATATTCCCATTTAGGCCAAGCCTATGGGAATATCTTATTTTGCCTTATTTGATCTTGCATTTCATGTTTATGTATAAAATATGAAGGAGGACATGTAAAACTCCTAAAATCCATGAATAAATCAATTCCCATGTAAACAAAGACATATATGGGCGATGTAAATAATATCTTGCAGGTGTGAATGAGCTTAAAATCACAAGACTGGGTCAACCTTGACCAAATCAACAACGCAGTCTAGGTTCAATGAACCTCATGGATACACAACGCAGTTCTAGATGGGGGATCCACATGTGAAAGGGGTTAACTCATTGAGGTGGTTTAGGGTTTGGCAATGCATTCATCCTATAAAAGAAGGAGGAGGACAACAAGAGAAGGTTGTTGATGTTATTATTTTCTGAAGGTTTGTCTGTTGAGACACACCTCTTGGGGTTTCCTGTTTAGGAACTCCCACCTCCTCCCTTGAGTAGCTCTTGGAGGATCCTTGTTTGTCTAGTCCACTATCCGGCATTTGGCCAAGCCTCATCTTGCATCTACAATGCAGTTCTACTTAGGATTGGGTTGTCTATGTGAGTTGCAGCAAGTGGAACTCTAGATCTGCAAAGATCTAGTCTGTATTGGATCCTCTTCTCAGTGAGTGTGTCTTTTAAGCTCCTATAAGAGTGCATCCATTGTTGAGCTTCAGTTTTTCATCTTGGCATTAGGCCAAATCAGTTAATCAAGCTGCAGCACAGTCTCCCTTGAGGGACTGCGTTATTTTCATGGAGATAAGATCTTTTCAGATCTAATTCATTCCAGTGCTCTTTGTCAGTGGAGGAGGCCTCTACTCTATTGGAGGAAGTGTATTGGAGTGCATGAGCCTTAATTTCTGATCTTGGCATGAGGCCATCAGCTGTCTAACCCCTACAGCGCAGTTTTTTCTCTAGATCTGTGTTATTCCTGTAGGAGGTGTTGCAGGGGGTTTGGGTGCATCAGTTGGAGAGCTGGTTTTGGAGTGTTGAGGTTCACTCTTCATTTTTAGATCCTGTGGAGGAGATTTATACTTGTACTTCTCAGATCTGATCTGCATAATCTAAATGCTTCAACAATCCTGAATATTTTTGCAGATTTGCTTTCTTAGATCTCAGATCTACTGCTCATGCTTGGTGCAAACCCCGAAATTCCAAGGGGATCTGAAAGAGGAGCTTTTCTAGTGCATGGATCTGATATAGATCTAAAATTTTATGCACATATCTACTCTAGATCTGAAATGTAACATACAACAGTGCAGCTCAATAAAAATAACGCTGTCAAGGAAGCATTTTGTCAAACATATGGTTGCAACCCTCTTTTAAGGAGATTTCTTCTATCTATGCCTTGTATTTTCGGCTATGTACTTGTTGGATTGAATTGTAAGACTTATTTGCTGCTGTAAATATTGTTTAAACATATTTTATGAGCCTCTTATCACTGCTCTGTAGAAACTGTGTTATTCTATAAGCAAAATCCTTTGTTATTGCTATAGTCTCTCTTTGAGGCATTTCTGAAGACAACTAGGAGGTGGGAGATCTGTTTAACCCACCTAGGAGGATTTATTTTTTATTCCCTCTTGGATTTATGCCTTAGATACTTAGATATAAGGGATCCAAGTGCTGAATTTCATTACTGTAGCATCCATTACTAGAAAATGTGTTTTCCATTCATGCCTTGCTAGTAGTTCCTAATTTGGGATATTACACTTCATGGGTTATCTATATTTCCCTGAAAAAATTTAAATTTTTGACCTTGATCCTAGCTCTGTCTACTTTATTTTTTGACTCCTCAGCCCAATGGACAAACATATTTCCCACTATCCATCTCATTAGGTGATTTTTCACACCAAATCAAACCAAAACCAAATTGCACTATCATAACTAGCCTAATATCATATAAAATAAACAAAGTTAAATCTTATAGAGAGAGCCCTCTCTAAACCCTAAGAAGGCTAGATCTTAGAGTTTAAAATTTGGTCTGTGGTTACCTCTAGCATTCTTAGACTTTAAACCAAAATCTCACAACTTTAGAATTACTAGAGTGATAACAGGTACTATGGTTGGTTCCATTTGTGAAGCTTGGATAGATCGAAATATATGTTGAAATATGCAATTTAAGAACTAAGCATGATAATCACACACACACACACACATATATATATAAAGTACCCACACTACGCTATTAAAAATATATAATGTACAAAGTACCATGTAGCATGGCAGCTTATGCATAATATTTCTTGAGGTAGAGCACATTTTGAGGTTCCAAGAAAGATTTGTCTTTGTAGTCAACTAATAAGTATGCCCCTTTTGTAAAACATGGATAGAAATGTATGGGCCATGTGATACATATTCCAACTTTCCAACCCTAACTTGTCACGTTCTTGGTCATAAACTGAAACAAAGTCACCCTTCACAAAGGCTAAAGGTTGAACATTTTTAAGATATTGAGTTTGGACATGCTTTTAATGAGCTTCTTTGGCAATCATTACTTTGGGATATGTTCATCTAGATGAACCAAAAACAAGAGGCATTCTTCCTTAATAGATGTATTAGGAAGTACTTTACGTCTAGTTTTAATGAATTGATTTTGAATTCAATGGGCAATACTATCTCAACCTAGTAGATTAGTTGAAGTGGTGTGAACCCAATGTAAATTTTCACTAAAGTTTGGTATTCCAATAATGTCGAAAAAAGCATAAGGTGCTAGAATTATTTGTGTTTCCATACCACCCACTGAATCATTATCCTCAAAATTTGATTTATCGATTTTACTTAACCATTAGCTTAAGCGTAATAGGGGGTTAAGTTCTCATGTTGAAAATCCAACCTAGCAACTAATTGGTCATAATTTTGTTAAAAAACCAATACTTGTGATTTGTAGAAAAAAATTGGGTGAACCAAACCTAGTGATGATGTGATTGAACATGAATAAGGTTTATATGGTGCTATTGTTGGAAAAATTAGGCATAGCCTCAACCCACTTAGTAAAGTAGTCAATTAATGTATTGATGTAACCATGGCCATTAGCAGTTGTGGAAGGCTTACAAGTCATCAAATTGATCCCCAACATTAATGCAAAGGAACCAATGGAAACCATAGGATGAAGTGGAGCAAGAGGTCCATGAAATACCAGAAATATTATCACCACATGCTATTGATGCAATATTATATCTACCCTGCATTGAAAAAGGGTGTCACCAATGATGAGGTAATTCTTGGATTGATGGTGTTTTCACCAACACCCATATCTAGATAGCCTAGGGTTAAAACATAGGTACGGAGATATACGAGTATATATCCATACTTAGGATCATAAAAATAAATGAGAAGTAAGGACTAGTCAAGTAATGAATCTTTAATCATAGTTCCATCATCAATTATAGGAAGTTTAGACATCAATTCATTGAAATCCAATGACTTGTTAGACTCAAAAGTTACAAACTATAGGCTAGTTCTTTCAATATAATGACTCATTTAGATCACTTCCCCCAAGTATTATAGCAGTTCAATATATTGTAGTTGAGAACTTCTGGAATCCTATATAGAATGATTGAGGAGCTCGACGTTTCGGGTGAACACTTCACCCATCTTCAAGAGGAGGAAGCTTAGTGATAGATAGGAGGAGAGTGGACCTTGAAGGCTTAAATAGGAAATATTCTAGCTGGGAAATTCAACGAAGATGAGAGAGAAACCAAAAGTAGTCGTTAGAGAGGAATAATAAATTAAATTGAAATTAATAATTAATTTGATTTTTTATAAAGAATTCCTTAAAACAAGATAGTTGTTAGGGAATTTTATATTATCTTTATATCATTGTGATATAAATAATAGAATAAATCCAGGTATTTAAAGGGAAATCAAACTAAGTGAAGGAAATCATAATTTTTCCATTACAGAAGGATTAAAGAATGAATAGGTAATTTGATATAAATAACTAATTGCATAGATGAATATATTAGAATTATAGGGATTAGTCGAGAGGTAATAGATAGATATATAAGATTTAAATTTAAAAATTAATTAGAAATATAGATATAAAATATTTAAAATTAATTTAAAAACTATTAATAATAGGAATAAGGTTTAATTTCAAAAATAGGATAAAGTTAGTTGATAAGATAGAAATAAAATATATGACATGTTGGTTGGACTCTGTGATGGTCATAATCTTCCATAGAAATATGTAATTCCTATGTCATTGGATTAGGTGAAAAACTACCAAGGAAAAACTTTTAACGCACAAGTAACAACGTTTAGGACCAATTAGACTCTTATTAAAATAATAAATCACACATTCCCTTTATGAAATGTCCTCTTGGAAAAGAGTCATACCAATGGTTGATTTGGATGCTGCAAATTAAAGTAAAAAATATTGACCATATTCTGGAGGACTTAGTAGGGGGGATGACATCAAGGCATTTTTCAATGCATCAAATGAGCATTGTGCTTGGTTTCCCTCAAAAAAGAAACACCTTTCTTTGGAATATGAATGGATACTTATGTTATCCTAATGTAATTAATGATGAAGTGTCATAAAAATTATTCTATCCTTGCAAACACTAAAGTTGGATAATACTTCATGAAGGAGGCAATAATATTATTACCTCATTTTCAAGGAATCAACCATAATCTCAAATTTGGACATGATGAGTCCTATTAATCTCCTAGAAACCACACAAAATATACGCTTATGTAGGTTCAAATGGATTTTGTGGTATTGACATCAGGTGAAGACAACTTGAAATTTCTAAGGATGATCTTCATACTACCTTGAACAAGTATCCATGTCATCCAAGTATGTCTCAACTATATGTTTGATATCATGAAAAGAAAATGACATCACCCACTTAAGGTGGTCCCAAATTTTTAAGACCAAATGGAAAGATTGATAAGAAAAAGTACCCCAAGGAAGAATGAAGGCAACCGTGTGTTGATCCTATAGTTTTCTCTATATTTGATTATATAAAAAGAAGTCATCCATAAATCAAGACAATTCACTTCTATCACATTCATCAATAATTCAATAAATAAAAGCGATAGGATAATTATCCTTAGGTAAATCTTGGCTCGAATCCCTATAATTGACGTAAACCATAACTATGCATTTTTTCTTCATGAACAAAATGATATTGGATATCCATTTAGTCGAGAGAACTAGATAGATAAAATTAGAATGAAGAAGATTTTCAAACTATACCTTAATGGTAAATATTTTTCTTAGATTAATTGGATAGATTTTTTTTTAACAGACTTGGATTTGTCATATGTTTTGATTTCATGCACAACAATCCAGGAATCCATGCTAGGAATTTATTTGTATTTCCAAGTAAACATGTCACTAAACCCTTTGAATAAGGTAGTATATAGTTTGATTTTTGAAATATTAGGCACTACCCAAGGATAAGATTAGGAACCACCTAAGGATAGTAGCTAAAAATGAGTTAGCTTCCAAATGATTAGGCACCAACCAATAATCAAGGGACCCTTGAGTTATGAAAATACCTAAAGCAATATTACAAATATGGTCCATAGTTTGAATGCTGAGTGGTGGGGGTAGGGTAAATGTACCCATGAGTTATGAATCCTTGAATGTATCCACATCAATACTAACATAGGCACTCAAGAAACCATTAATGAATATAATGTTCATACAATTGTTAGTCCTATAATCTAGTGTGCAATATTCCTATTGGTAAATAGTCGCCACCTTCTCTTGATGATAAAAGTGGAGAAAACTAAAGAATGGGGACACTATAGCCGTCATAGTGTAGAAACAACTATTCCCAAGCAATATATTGTAATCTAATGAGGCATCATTGACCTCAAATTCAATTGATACAGTATTTCCACCTAACTCCATAGGAAAGGAGGTAATTATTCCATGAGGTTTAAAGGTATTTTTTCCAAATGATTTCAACATGGTGCTAGATTGAAAAAGATGTAGGCTCTAGGGAACTAATAACTCTCCAACATGACCAAGAGATAATGCAAATGGAGGCTCCTTCACCAACACTAATTTTAAATATATTAATCTCACATGCCATTACTTGAATTTTAAAGAATAATCTAGTGGTTATCCTAATCCAACGTTGATAAGTTTCAAATGTAATTGAATGAGTATCTAGAGGGTCCACCCCACCTATATCTAACAACAATGGGTAACATGACAGATGGTGCGTAGACTAAATCTTCCACAATATTATAATTATAGGAAACTTATGCTTTATGATTATGTGTTTACCTATGAAGCGCACCCTTTGATGGGTGACACATTGTGTCAAGTGATGACTTCTCTATCTATAGAGGGATACTAGGATGGGATGTAGATGGTGGGTCCTTATCCAAAAAACCACTTTCTATATTCTTGTAATTACAAGCGTATATTTGTAAATTAATCATCTAGTCACACATGTAAATGATGGTGCTTGATGGTGTGCCCCCTTGCTAGGTGTTACCTATTTTCCCCCTTAGGAAGGTGCAATATTTTTTGCAACCAATTGTTTTTGTTTAGGAATAAATGGATTTGTTAAAATAGTAGGTTGTTGTTATGTAACTAGAAAGAGATGTATCAACGACTTCAAAATTAGCCTCTTCGAGGGGGAAACCTCCTTTACATCACATAATTGAACAATTATTGAATGATACAAATGAAAATACCTCCTTTCTATATATATGAGTCTAAGGGGTCATAATATAATCTCTTCTACTATCAGATGAGTGCTAGCTACATCTGATACATTTAGGTAGCATCTTATTCATGTTGAGCAAAATAGTAACGAATCTCATCTGCCACAAATCTTCTAGGTAAACTTGACCTTCATTTTCTCTTTGATGCCCCCATTAGAATTTGTGTTTGTTTGTCTAGTAACTTTCTCATTATTATAGTTCTTCTTATCCTTATTCTTATTTCCGCTAGGTTTCTTAGGATCCTTTGGTTATGTGGACTATATCAAGTTCACATTAGAGTTAGGAGTAAGGATTGTTGAAACTTGGTTTGTTGGTACAATAGAAGGTGCATTCACAAGAGTGGAAATTTGACTCAAATACCCATTGAATTGGCTAACTAAAGCATGGGATGCATAACAAAATATTTTTCTTGGACTAATTGGATAAAAAACAATTCGAACAAACTTGGATTTTTCATATGTTTCGATTCCATGTACAACAACTAGGGATACATGCTAGGAATTTCTTTGTATTTCCAAGTAAAATTGTTAATAAAACCTTTGAATAAGGTAGTATATATATTGACTTCTCAAATATTAGGCACCACTCAAGGATAGGATTAGGAACTACCTAAGGTTACTAGCTCAAAATGAGTAGGCTTCCAAATTATTAGGCACCATCCAATAATCAAGAGACGCTTTTGTTAATAAAGTAACTAAACAAATCTTACAAATATGGTCCATAGTTTTAATGGTGAGTGGTGGGGGTAGGGTAAATGTACCCATGAGTTATTAATTCTTGAACGTATCCACATCAACACTATCATAGGAAACCATTAGTGAATTTCATACAATTGTTAGTCCTATAACCTAGTGTGCAATATTCCTATTGGTAAATAGTCGCCACCTTATCTTGATGATAAAAGTGGAGAAAAATAAAGAATGGGGACACTATAGCCATCATAGTGTAGAAACAACTATTCCCAAGAAATAGATTGTAATCTAATGAGGCATCATTGACCTCAAATTCAATTGATACAATATTTCCACCTAACTCCATAGCAAAGGTGGTAATGATTCCATGAGGCTTAAAGGTATTTTTCCAAAGGATTTCAACATGGTGCTAGATTGAATAAGCTATAGGCTCTAGGGAACTAATAACTCTCCAACATGAACAAGAGATAATGCAAATGGAGGCTCCTTCACCAACACTAACTGTAAAGATATTAATCTCACATGACATTACTTGAATTTGAAAAAATAATCTAGTGGGTATCCTAATCCAACTTTGATAAGTGTCAAATGTAATTGAATGAGTATCTAGAGGGTCCACCCCACCTATATCTAACAACAATGGGGAACATGACATATGGTGCGTAGACTAAATCTTCCACAATCTTATAATTATAAGCAACTTATGCTTTATGATTATGTGTTTACCTATGAAGCACACCCTTTGATGGGTGACACATTGTGTCAAGTGATGACTTCTCTATCTAGAGAGGGATACTAGGATAGGATGTAGATGGTGGGTCCTTATCCAAAAATCCACTTTCTATATTCTTGTAATTACGAGCCTATGTTTGTAAATTAACCATCTAGTCACACATATAAAAGATGGTGCTTGATGGTGTGCCCCCTTGCTAGGCGTTACCTATTTTCCCCCTTAGGAAGGTGAAATATTTGTTGCAACCAATTGTTGTTGTTTAGGAATAAATGGATTTGTTAAAATAGTAGGTTGTTGTTATTTAACTAGAAAGAGATGTATCAACGACTTCAAAATTAGCCTCTTCGAGGGGGAAACCTCCTTTACATCACATAAATGAAAAATTATTGAATGATACAAATGAAAAGACCTCCTTTCTATATATATGAGCCTAAGGGGTCATAATATAATCTCTTCTACTATCGGATGAGTTCTAGCTACATCTGATACATTTAGGTAGCAATTGATTCATGTTGAGAAAAATAGTAATGAATCTCATCTACCACAAATCTTCTAGGTAAACTTGACCTTCATTTTCTCTTTGGTGTCCCCATTAGAATTTTTGTTTGTTTGTATAGTACCTTTCTCATTATAATATTTCTTCTTATCCTTCTGCTTATTTCCTCTAGGTTTCTTAGGATCCTTTGGTTATGTAGACTATATCAAGTTCACCTTAGAGTTATGAGTAAGGATTGTTGAAACTTGGTTTGTTAGTATAATAGAAGGTGCATTCACTAGAGTGGACATTTGACTCAAATGCCCATTGAATTGGCCAACTAAAGCATGGGATGCATAACAAAATAGTTTTCTTGGACTAATTGGCTAGAATTTTTTCGAGCAAACTTGGATTTTTCATATGTTTCTATTCCATGTACAACAATATAGGGATACATGCTAGGAATTTATTTGTATTTCCAAGTAAAATTGTCGATAAAACCTTTGAATAAGGTAGTATATATATTGACTTCTCAAATATTAGGCACCACCCAAGGATAGGATTAGGAACCACCCAAGGATAGTATCTCAAAATGAGTAAGCTTCCAAATGATTAGGTACCACCCAATAATCAAGAGACACTATTGCTAATAAAGTAACTAAACAAATCTTACAAATATGGTCTATAGTTTTAATGGTGAGTGGTGCTGGTAGGGTAAATGTACCCGTGAGTTATTAATCCTTGAACGTATCCACATCAACACTATCATAGGTACTCAAGAAACCATTAGTGAATATAATGTTCATAGAATTGTTAGTCCTATAATCTAGTGTGCAATATTCCTATTGGTAAATAGTCGCCACCTTCTCTTGATGATAAAAGTGGAGAAATCTAAAGAATGGGGACACTATAACCATCGTAGTGTAGAAACAACTATGCCCAAGAAATAGATTGTAATCTAATGAGGTATCATTGACCTCAAAGTCAATTGATACAATATTTCCACCTAACTCCATAGGAAATGTGGTAATGATTCCATGAGGCTTAAAGGTATTTTTTCCAAAGGATTTCAACATGTTTCTAGATTGAATAAGATGTAGGCTCTAGGGAACTAATAACTCTCCAACATGACCAAGAGATCATGAAAATGGAGGGTCCTTCACCAACACTAATTGTAAAGATATTAATCTCACGTGACATTACTTGAATTTGAAAAAGTAATCTAGTGGGTATCCTAATATAACTTTGATATGCGTCAAATGTAATTGAATGAGTATCTAGAGGGTCCACCCCACCTATATCTAACAACAATGGATAACATGACAGATGGTGCGTTGACTAAATCTTCCACAATCTTATAATTATAGGCAACTTATGCTTTATGCTTATGTGTTTACCTATGAAGCGCACCCTTTGATGGGTGACACATTGTGTCAAGTGATGACTTCTCTATCTAGAGAGGGATACTAGGATGGGATGTAGATGGTGGGTCCTTATCCAAAAAACCACTTTCTATATTCTTGTAATTACAAGCCTATGTTTGTAAATTAACCATCTAGTCACACATGTAAATGATGGTGCTTGATGGTGTGCCCCATTTCTAGGTGTTACCTATTTTTCCCCCTTAGGAAGGTGCAAGATTTGTTGCAACCAATTGTTGTTGTTTAGGAATAAATGGATTTGTTAAAATAGTAGGTTGTTGTTATGTAACCAGAAAGAGATGTATCAATGACTTCAAAATTAGCTTCTTCGAGGGGGAAACCTCCTTTACATCACATAATTGAACAATTATTGAATGATACAAATTAAAAGACCTCCTTTATATATATATGAGTCTAAGGGGTCATAATATAATATATTCTACTATCAGATGAGTGTTAGCTTCATCTGATACATTTAGGTAGCATCTTATTCATGTTGAGCAAAATAGTAATGAATCTCATCTGCCACAAATATTCTAGGTAAACTTGACCTTAATTTTCTCTTTGGTGCCCCCATTAGATTTTTTTTTTTTTTGTATAGTACCTTTCTCATTATAATATTTCTTCTTCTTCTTCTTCTTCTTCTTCTTCTTCTTCTTCTTATTTCCTCTAGGTTTTTGAGGATCCTTTGATCATGTGGGCTATATCAAGTTCACCTTAGAGTTATGAGTAAGGATTTTTGAAACTTGGTTTGTTGGTACAATAGAAGTTTCATTCACAAGAGTGGACATTTGACTCAAATACCCATTGAATTGGCAAACTAAAGCATGGGATTCATAACAAAATATTTTTCTTGGACTAATTGGCTAGAATTTTTTTCGAACAAACTTGGATTTTTCATATGTTTCGATTCCATGTGTAACAATCTAGGGATACATGCTAGGAATTTCTTTGTATTTCCAAGTAAAATTGTCAATAAAACCTTTGAATAAGGTCGTATATATATTGACTTCTCAAATATTAGGCACCACCCAACGATAGTAGCTCAAAATGAGTAAGCTTCCAAATGATTAGGCACCACCCAATAATCAAAAGACACTTTTGTTAATAAAGTACATAAAGAAATCTTACAAATATGGTCCATAGTTTTAATGGTGAGTGGTGGGGTAGGGTAAATGTACTTGTGAATTATTAATCCTTGAACGTATTCACATCAACACTATCATAGGCACTCAAGAAACCATTAGTGAATAGAATGTTCATATAATTGTTAGTCCTATAATCTAGTATGAAATATTCCTATTAGTCAATAGTTACCACATTCTCTTGATCATAAAAGTGGAGAAACATGAATAATGGGGATACTATAGCCATCATAGTGTATACATAACTATCCCAAGCAATATATTGTAATATAATGAGGCATCATTGACCTCAATTTCAATTGATACAATATTTACACCTAAATCCATAGTAAAGGTGGTAATGATTCCATGAGACTTAAAGGTATTTTTTCCAAAGGCTTTCAACATATTGCTAGACTGAATAAACTCTAGGCTCTAGGGAACTAATAACTCTCAAACATTACCAAGAGATAATGCAAGTGGAGCCTCCTTCATCAACACTAATTGTGAAGATCTTAATCTCACATGAGATTACTTGAATTTGAAAAAATAATCTAGTGGGGATCCTAAGCCAACTTTAATAAGTGTCAAATGTAATTGAACTTAGTATCCATAAGGTCCACCCCACCTATAGCTAAAAACGGTGCCTTTTTCTATGTTGAGTATATTTTAATATCTTCAATGAATAACATGACACATGGTTCCTAGGCTAAATCTTCCACAATCTTATAATTATAGGAAACTTGTGCTTTATTATTATGTATTTACTTACAAAGCATGCCCTTTGATGGGTGAAGCATTGTTTCAAGTGATGACTTGTCTATCTATAGAGGGGTACTATGATGGGATTTATTTGGTGGGTCCTTATACAAAAACCCACATTCTAGATTCTTGTAATTACGAACCTATGTTTGTAAATTAACCATCTAGTCACACTTGTAAATGATGGTGCTTGATGATGTGCCCCCTTACTAGGTGTTACCTACTTTCCCACTTACAAAGGTGAAATATTTGTTCCAACCAATTGTTTTTTTTAGGAAGAAATGGATTTGTTAAAATAATAGGTTGTTGTGGGAATTCATGTTGACAAAATAGTAATGAATCTCATCTGCAACAAATAGCGTAGGGAGACTTGACCTTCCTTTTCTCTTTGGTGCCCCTAGTAGAATTTGTTTTGGTTTGTATAGTCCCTTTCTCATTAGAATAGTTTATTTTCTTCTTCTTCTTCATTCCTATAGGTTTCTTATGATCTTTTGGTTGTGTGGACTATATCAAGTTCACCTTATATGTATGATTAAGGACAATAGCAACTTGGTTTGTTGGAACAATAAAAGGTGCATTCACAAGACTGGACATTTGACTCAAATACCCATTTAATTGGCAAACTAAAGCATAGGATGCAGAGCCAACCATATAATCAACATGAAATCCTAGGTTGGGTCCAATTGGATCTATTGATAGCCTCGAGCATAAGGAATTATATCATATAACGTGGTTGAGTAAGAATAGAAAAGATCTAAATGCTAGGTACACATGATTATATGTTGCTTGGAAACTACCCATTAAATAGCAATTTCCTTAGTGATGGGTGGAAACAAAGACTTAACAAATCAATATGCTAGAGGTTCATTTGGGATTATGGCCCTAATGATCCTACACTTTTGTCTCGATTCATGGATGTGATTATAGATGTGTATGGCTATGTTTTGACATAATGATGTCAAAATATTAGTTCCAATTTCATACCTAATAGGTAGTTGTAAGTGCATTAAAAAGAATGCATTCAATGAATAAAAATCACTATAGGAAGCACCCAATAACTTTATGTACCATTTAGTGGCACTTCCCATTAGGATTATTTGAAAAATTCACAATTATATGCTATCATCCACCAAAGGTGGTAAGTCATTATATATTGGAAGGACATTTTCTTGGTTTTCTATCAAACTTTAGAACTTCTAGTGAAAATATTGTGTGAATGTCCAACTATATAGGTCAGTGTTGAATGGGATCATTCACGAATTATGATATATTAAGAAGTTCTAGTGTCACTAGAAAAGGAAACTTGGTTTCGGTGAATAGATTCTAGTAAAAATCATATGTGTTTTATGACCTAAACGGACATTGTAATTCCCCATATAATAGTTCCTTGATACATGAGTGTCTACAAACACATTTCTACCCATAGAGACATGTTGACATGCAAGAAAATTATTTCTTGCAATGGGGAGTTAGCACCTGATCGAGGACCCAATCAAACCCTTGCTTGTTTGGTGTGTCAGTACTCTCTAATATATAGGCTTGGTTGTATCTACCTAAACTAACATAAACTAACATAAATAACTAACTAATATGAATATAATTATCATAAATATCTATAAGTAATTGCTACTTAAGATCACTCTGACTGTTGACATTTGGAAAGCTTGTTGTAACCAGTAGTAAGGAGATAGGGGACTACCAAAATGCAGCCGTGTGAAGAGCTACAGATGTTTGAAATAGTACTCCTTGTGATTGAAATGTGGACTCATCCAACCACCTAGGAAGTTTATGCTTCAATGAGAGATTTGGGGAAAAATATATGTTTTGTGATTTTTTAACATATTTTCATGCAACTCTAATCTAATATGCCAAAAAAAAATTAACCTCTCAATAATGAGTGTCAATTTATAAGAAATAACATGATATAAGGTATAATATAATAAATATAATAACTTAGAATAGTTTGAAACTTAAATAAATGGTGAAGAAAAAAATACATATTTCGATTATAAAACCAAAATAAATACTATGATATTCATAATATGAAACAATTTATGAATTCATATCTTGCATAAAAAAAAGTAGGAATGCATGAGCTAATAAATCACATCCACTCTATTAAAAGCTCTAGGTCTTCAAAATTTATCAAAAAAATAATTGATAAGGAATATCGAGGGAATATATATATATATATATATATATATATATATATATATATATATATATATATATATATATATATATATATATATATATATATACGAGTTCCCAAAAAACATAAAAATCATTTTTTTTCAACATAATTGTTTTCTTAGAATAAAATATTAAGGAAAAAATAAAAGTAAAATATGGTTGACATATGAGATTACATTTCTAAAGAAAATTCATGTTGTTAAGGTTGTTTAAGAGGCCACCTAGATTATTCACTGATCTTCTTCATCATCCAAAGTGATTGGATCTCTCACAAATTTTGATGGATTCATATCAACCTTGTTCTTTCTAAGCATTTTTTACCAATGAGAATAGACTTATGGAACTTGAGGAAAGTGAACTAGGTTGTTATGATCTAGACTAATTTGGCACTATACAATTATTTTCAACACATGCATTTTCTTGATCTTGTATTTTTGGGAGAATCTAGAGATAGAACTCATACATTCATACGAAGTTTGGAAGAATTGTTGTAGGTTTCTGACAGTCCATCCAGTGAGAGATTGAATGTGTTCTTTATATTTATCTCTATCCTCTTCAACTCCTTGTGTAAATATGGGAAGAGGAAAATATTTTTCCATGGTTTTTCCTTCTTGGAAAAAAAGTCTGTATTTTCATTCATAGAGGTGAAAAAAATACATTTTGCATATGCCCCTTAAGTGCATTCCTAGGGATCTATCCGATCCCATATGAGCTGATGATCAAACAGAAATATAACCCTAAGGGTTTACAAATAAATGTCCACACATAAACAATGACTGAAAGGATACCTAAAGTAGGTCATATAAACCCTAAGACCCAAAAAATATAGATATGTACAAACAAAGAAAATCAAACCATCAACAATAAGAAGAAAGAAAAACTATGGAGATTCAATAGGAAACATCGATCTTCCCCTTCTTGCCCTTGTTTTTTTTAACATGCTACCAAGCCCCCATACTAGTTCAAACTGGGCTCAAATCCAAGGAACATTTTTTAGCCTTTGGAGGATGATCCTTGTATGAACCTGAGCTTTTAGATACAAGGGCGCATTTTGTTCCCCCAAAACCATCCTCTATGTAAATCTCTTTAGCCTATTTTTATGGAGCCATGGTAGTTTCACCATCTATCATATCTATAAAGATAGCGACATCACAATGAATCACCCCACCCCCAATAGTAGGATAAACCTCATGAAGCAGAGCTTCCACAACATATTGGACTGACTAGGTTCCTAGAGAAACCCCCTGCTCAGTATCTATGGAATGTGGATTTGTGTACTACCAACCTTTTGGCTTAGTTGACATCCTCTTCTTGTTTTTTGGATTCATTTTGGCTCAAGGACATGTATTTTGTAAATGGATAGTCTAAAAAATTCTCGACATCTAAAAGACATGCTGTCATAATCTAAAACTTAGCTCCAACAAAATTCTTAATGTTTCATTTGTATATGTCTAGGAAGACCTTTATTAAGATCCATCTCTACACATATTTTGGTGAATGTAGAAATACCTTTCTATGTCCTTTCATTATCCATATTCTTGAATTTCCCAAGTGTGTTCCCAATATTCTCAATGACATTTGAATGCCAGAAAGGTAGGGGAATATTTGGGATTCTCACCCAAAATAACATGGATGAAACCATCATCGTTGTGGCATCAAATTCTGGGAACCATGGTGTAATAAAAATATCTGCAATACCCCAAAACCATGGTCCATAATTTAGTACAATGAACATTTCTTTTTGCATGTCAACTTGTATAATGGAAAATCATTTGGAGCATAAATAAATGTCACAATATGGCATCCAAAGGGTTAAAATCCATTGATGGAGAGCCTCTGGATTAGGCCAAAAACCATTTAATCTACATATGAAAACCTTTGATTTGAGATAAAAGGAGAGGGTGGTTAGCCCTGTTGAAATTCAAAAAGAAAATGGAACACACACACTAGTGTGGGATCATAGGTCACACAGTGATGGATCCTAGCGACACATTAGTGTTTTAAAAAATGGAAAATTAATTGTAATCTTATCTCATAATAACTTGTAATAGTTAATTAAGTATGATAGATTTATTTATCTCAATAATTTCGAGTTGAGGGTCTAAGGATAGGCATGTAGAGTGATTCTATTATTAACAAGGTCCAGTTGCAGTTGTAGCACTAGTGTAGTGTGTATGGGATCAGTTAACTCACAATAATTGAGCTAAAATCTATTTAACAAGTTCTAACTATTTGATGAGCTATTGGAAGATGAAGTGAATTAAAATATATTTAATTCACCAGTAGTGATATACCAAGTAACTGATGATTCACTATTTATAGATGCATGCATGCTAATTCTGGTGGAGATCCAGTTGAGACAAAGGTTCAAGGCAAGTAAACTATCAGTTGTATCTTTAGAAAAATTCCTAGGTGTACTTATAAAACCATAGGAAGCCCATGATGAATTGCGTTGTCAAGGAAGGTTTAATTTCCTATTTAATAGGGGTTTAATTCTCTAGGGATTTTGTAAGCAGGGTAGGATGAGGGTAGGTTGATAATTGGCTATGTGTTTGTCCAATTTTTCCTAAATCAGTGTGAAGTAATTGGTAGAGTGTATGAGGTTGTGGTCATCACAAATACATTGTATTGTTCCATGATTCCTTGGTTGAATATACAATAAAGATGGAGGGGTTTTGAGCATTTGCTTTCCCTAATAATATTTGGTGTTGTGTATTGATTTAATTATTTCTCTTACTTTCATGTGATTGAGCGATCGTGTTTTATATTCTGAAAATATAGTAGAAGGATTATGTATCTTGTTTTAGTACATTACATGATCGGATTGAATCATTGATATAATTTATACATGGTATTATAGTTGTGTTAGATATTTTCTACATGGTATCAGAGCACCAGGAATCACAATAGTGGAGAAGAAATTGAGTTTGTATTGAACAATGTTCAAATTTGCAGGTACTTTATTTGGAGCTATAAGCAGATCGAGATGTCTTTCAATGGCTTGAGACTCGAATATGCATTCAAGGGAAGTTTGAATTATATTTCATGGAAGGAAAATATGGAGACAATGTTGGAGGATAATGGGTTGAAGGAATTCATAGATAATGATATTCCTAAGCCCGCAGCAGCAGATGCCCAACTTCTTGATGCATTGAAGAAGAAGGTAGAAAAGGCGAGGAGGATCTTGTTAGAGGGAGTTCAAGATCATATTGTCTCGAGTCTCCATGGAAAGGAAACTACATATGCTATGTGGAAGGCCTTGACATATTTGTTTCAAAGCAGCAGTGACCACAGAAAATTGGAACTCAAGGAAAAGCTCAAGAAAATCAAAATGGAGAAGTACGACACAATCCAAAAATACTTGACCAAGTTCAGTCAATGTCGATATGAGCTTGGAAGTGTTGGGATTAACTATAGTTGATGATGACTTGGTGACCCTAGCACTTCTAGGCCTTCCCAAGAGCTGGCATAGTTACCAAGACTCTGTGAATGGGAGGGAGAAGTTACCAGATTTGGAGAAACTTTGGTCATATTTGGTACAAGAAGAGTTTCGACGGAATACTAGGGATGGATCATCATCCAAGACTGTTGATGAGGAAAATTATGCCTTGGTTGGTAAGGAAAATAAGGGGAAGGGGAGGAAGTCACATTCCAAATTTGATATCGGAAAAGAATACAAGAAGCGTGGCATGTCAAAGGTGAAATTTTTTCACTGTCATGATCATGGAAACTATGCCACAAATTGTCCACAAAAGAAGAAGAACAACAAGAAGGATCCAGGAGCTACAACCGGTGAAGCTTTGGACTCACATTTTGAGTTTGAATTCTCTCTCATCACATGCATGGCATCAACTATGATGGGATCTACGTGGTACTTGTATAGTGGAGCGTCTTTCCACATGATGGGAAACAAAGAACTCTTTAGTAGCTTGGAGGAGAAGGATCTTCAGATGCACATCGAGATGGGTGATGACGGGAGATATAGCGCTACCAGGATTGGTACAGTTAATTTCCAGAGATAGTCAGGTAAACCTTTCACATTAAAATATGTCATGAATGTACTAGACTGCAAAAATATTTTAGTTTCAGTTGCGACGTTGGAGGATATTGGATATGATGTGGTTTTCAGTGAAGGAAAGGAATTCCTTCGTCACAAAGCCACATCATAGGTAAGGAAGATTGGGGTTCATGTCAATAAACTCTACAAACTTGATGTAGATGGTTGCACAAAATTGAGCAGTAAAGAAAGGAAGGTGGTGAGCCGGGATATAGGTGAGTTATGGCACAGGAGATTGGGCCATCTACACCACAGTACTTTGAGGATCATGCAACAAATTTATACAAGTCTTCCAAAGGGTACTCCTATGCAGATAGACACATGCAAGGGATTTACCATAGGGAAGTATACTAAGGTCACCTTTCATGAGAAGGAGAACCGAGCAGCGGAAATCCTTGAGAGAGTTCACTTAGATGTGTGTGGACCATTCCCTATGCCTTCCACAGCAAAGCATAGGTATTATGTGATTTTCGTTGATGATTTTTCTAGAAAGTGTTGGACCTTATTTCTGCATAAGAAAGATTGGGTGTTCTCCAAGTTTTGTGAGTTCAAAGCACTGGTAAAGAAATATACAGGGAAGAAATTGAAGGCTCTAAGGAGAGATAATGGTGGTGAGTATATCTATAATTAATTTAAGAACTTATGTGCCAAAGAAGGAATTCAAAGATAATTGATTACATCTCATAACCCACAACAAAATGGTGTTGTAGAAAGAAACAATAGATCAATTATGGGAGCAGCACAAGCTATGTTACATGATCAGGGCCTACCATTGCATCTGTGGGCAAAGGCATGCAACACACCAGTATTTGTGCAGAATCAAAGTCCTCATCGCATACTTGGCACGAGTACACCAGAGGAGGATTTTTCAGGTAAGAAATCGAATGTTTCATATTTTAAATTTTTCAGCTCATCTGTTTATTGCCATGTGACCAAAGATGTCAGGAAGAAGCTAGAACCAACAACAGAGGTTGGGATTTTGTGGGGTACAATGATACTCCCCACAACTATTGGGTGTATTTGTCAGCTAACAGGATGACAGTTGTCATGAGAGATGTTAGATTTGATGAGGAGAAAGCCATGTGATTGTCCCTTGAGAGGGAGCTTGATTTTCATGTAGATGAGGAACTCCTAGTTCCCAAGGATGAACCTCAGGATGTGGAGCAGACACAAGATGAGGATCATGGAGTGGAAAAAACCACTCATGCAAAGACATCCACCAGAAATGGTAGGAAGCGCATCAGAGAGGTTGACATATTGATGCTAGATGCGACAGAGCATGTGGGAGCACCTACATCATAGCACAGGCAGAGAAGGTCTTATGAGTGAGTGTATAGTGACAGAACCATCCTCTTTTGAGGAAGCAATGCAACAACTGACATGGGTTGATGCCATGGTTGAGGAGTATGACTCCATTATCAAAAACAGTGCATGGGAAGTGGTCCCAAGACCTGTGGGGAAGTGAGTGGTTGGATCCAGGTGGATCTACAAGGTGAATCATGAAGCAGATGGGGGTCTGGAGAAATACAAGGCTAGATTTGTGGCCCTGAGATTCCATAGGTAGAGGGGATTGACTATGAGGAGACTTTTACACAGGTTGCAAGGTACTCATCGATTAGATCCATCCTTACACTCTCAGTGTAGATGGGATGGTAGATACATCAGATGGATGTAAATACATCCTTTCTCAATGGATTTATTGAGGAAGATGTGTACATTAAGAAAAAAGAAGGTTTTGAGACCTTTGACAGGAAGTCACATGTGTGAAAACTCAAGAGAGAATTGTATGGGCTAAAGCAAGCACCTTGTGCTTGGTACACCAGGATCAACAACTATTTCACCGGGTTGGGCTTCACAAAGAGTGAAGCAGATGTGAACCTATATCACATGTGGTTGATGGTAAGATTTTGATTATTGTAATTTATGTAGATGATATTATAATGACAGGTGATGAGCAACTCATAACTTCTTGCAAAGAGGATCTTTCAAGAGAGTTTGAGATGAAGGACATGGGGCTCTTGCATTATTTCCTAGGCTTGGAAATATGAAAAAGAGATGGGGAACGATTTGTATCTCAGGGAAAGTATGCCAAGGAGACTCTAAGGAAGTTCCACGTGGAGGGAAACAAACCCAGGGAGACTCCTCTTACAGGAAACTGGAGGAAGGAGGATGCTACTTCAGGTGAGGTAGTGGATGCTACTATTTATAGGCAGCTTTTGGGTTCAATTATGCATATGATGAACACACGACCAGACATGTTAGGTCCCTATATTACTAGTTAAGTCCCTTGTTGTTATTGTGTAGCCCCATTATTGTTACTGTTGTACCCCTGTAACCCCAATATTGTTGCTATTGTGCCCTTACATTGTTATTGTTAGGTCAGTTAGGATTATATTGTGGGCCCATGGAATCCTATATATAGAAGGAGGTTTTGGTCATTTGCATCATCCAAGAATTGTTCATTTATGTAATGTATTGGAGGTTTCCCCCTCGAAGTGGATGATTTCTAAGGTGTTGATCTCTATTTTCTTTTATCTTTGGCGCTGGTTTCATAACATTTGGTATTAGAGGTTTGGATTCTAGGGTTTCGCTGCTCCAAACAGGTCATCGTGGAATTTTTTCTATAACTTTTTTTCTACAAAGTTTCAGAAGATGAAATTTTTAGAGTGCGAAGCCGAAATACCGAGGAACATCGTCAAAAAATTTCAGAGCTTGGTTCACAATATTTTCAGAGATATGATTTGTGGAAGTTATGGATTTTTGCAAGCTCCTGAGTTTAACATAAACAGGTCATCATGGAATTTTTGTTATAAATATTTTTCTACGAGTTTTCAAAAGCTTAAATTTTCACAGAGAGAAGCTGAAATCCTGAAGAACCTCCTGTAAAAGTTTCAATCTCGTTTCACAATATTTTTGGAGATATGATCTGTGTAAGTTAGGATTTTTTTAGACTTCTAAATTTCATCTCAAAGAGGTGACCGTGGGAAAAACATCATTACCCTCTCTCTGAGTGTCTGATTGAGATTATGTAAAAAGTGACCGCAATTACACAGACTATAGTTTCCTGTCTATAAATTTCAGAGCCAAAGGCGGAAACAGTGACACGTGGCAAATCATACAATTTTTCTCTAATGAATCAGTCCATAATTAGGTCATTGTGGGAGATTGGACATAACTTTGTCTTGAAGAGTCCAAATCAAGTCAGACCTGTGAAATTCGAAAGAGGATTTAGATGGCTACCTCAGGGCCAAAATTCAGATATTGAAGATCCGAAATCACAAAGATAAATCAATTTCAATATCGAGCTCCTCAAAAGCAAGAAAAAGGTGTGTATTTTTTTTCGAATTACATAAGTCTCATTTGAAAAAAATTATTTTGAATTTATTCCAAGGGCATATTGAAGAATATATATCAGTATTGGGTTCTAAAATTCCTCCTAAAAAGAATTCAACACCCATTAAGCCTTCATAAGGCTCTACTATGACTCATGAAGACGAAGAAATGTAACATGAGATGTCAAAATTACAAGATCAAGTGCACCTATCGCAAATAGCAACAAAAAATGAAATGGAAGTTTTGAAGAAAGGCATGGAAAATAAGATGGATGGTTTGAAGAAAGGCATGGAAGCTAATATGGAGGGCATGGAAGTTGGCATGGAATCTAAGATAGATGACATGGAAGCTAAGATCAATGAAAAAATGGAAAATATGAAGAATGATATTAAAGTATACATCGAAGGGTTGGCAGAGTTGATACAAGAAATATTTCCTAATAGCGAAAAGATAGTAGAGGAAACTCATGATGAGAACAAAATAAATGTTAATCGTGATTTCATAAAATCTAATGTTGGATGGAAGAACCACCATATTCCAATGATGGATATGAGGAAGTTT
The DNA here is from genome assembly GCA_034641835.2 of Pinus albicaulis. NCBI lineage: Eukaryota > Viridiplantae > Streptophyta > Pinopsida > Pinales > Pinaceae > Pinus > Pinus albicaulis. The sequence continues at coordinate 728,644,222 of CM076579.1, forward strand.
GGTGGCAAGGATCCCGTAACATGGATACTATAGATGGAGCAATATTTTGATCTCAATAATGTGAAAAACACACAAAAGGTACGCATTGCAACTTTACATTTAGAACAAAATACATTTGTATGGTATCGATGGTTTTGCTCCCGTAAAAAAATTGTCACTTGGTCAATTTTTACGGAGGAAATGATAGCACATTATGAGGATACAAAGAGCAACACCTTCTTTAGCCAATTGATAAATCTCAAAAAAAAAGGGTTTAGTGGGGCAACACATTGAGGACTTCCAAAAATTGAATATAAGGGTAACTGATATTCCAGAGGAACACATGATTGATCTCTTCATAGGCACTTTAAAGGATAACATCCAACATGAAGTTCGAGTTTTGGAACCTGATTCATTGGAGAAGGCATTCAGGTTGGCAAGAAAAGTTGAATGTAAAATTATGGCGACAAGGAAGCCTACCACTCAATTCTATAAAGAAGGAAGTGTTGCTACGCCTAGATTTCCACAACCTACAAGGTTGACACCACAACAATTGGAAGAAAAAGAGAAAAAGGGCTTTGCTACAGTTGTGATAGAAAATACACTAAAGGTCATAAGTGTGCTGAGAAGAAATTATTTTACATAGATTGTGAAGAGGAAGAAGAAAATGAACAAGAAGAGGATATACACCAGGAACCAACCCTATAAGAGGAAGAAATGAATCCGACCATATCGTGTAATGCACTGGCAGGAATTACCACTCCTCAAACTCTCAAGATAGAAGGACATATCAAGAAGAAAAAGGTAATAGTGTTGATTGATTCAGGTAGCACCCATAATTTTATTCGTTGTAAGGTAGCCAAGGAATTAAATTGTTTCCTATACCCAGCACCAGAATGTCAAGTGATGGTTGCAAATGGAGGAACTATAAATTTCTCTGGAAAATGCCATAATATCAGGCTAACCATGGGGGAATATGTATTGACTAGTCCAATGCTTTCCATTCCTATGGGAGGTGCTGATGTTGTACTAGGAGTACAATGGTTACAATCTTTGAGGACGGTAGCTTTTAATTTTCAAGAACTTTTCTTGAAATTTTTTTCAGAAGGAAAGGAAGTTGAATTACGGGGTATTTCAGGGAAGCCAGAAAGGATAATAAGCTCTAATGTCATGAAAAAGCTTCTAAAGAAAGAACAACGAGGCGTAATTGCACAATTATGCTCACTAGAAGTTCCAACATCAAAATCATCTATTTCTGCAGATCTCCAACAAGTCTTGGACAATCATTCCAAGGTGTTTGAAATTCCCAAAGGACTCCCACCTATTTGTGATCATGATCATGCTATTCATTTGATTCCAGGAAGTGTTCCTCCAAACATCAGGCCTTATAGATATCCTTACTTCCAAAAGAGCGAAATTGAACGTATGATTGCAGAAATGTTAGAGGCGGGTATAATTCAACCTAGTCGAAGTTCTTTCTCTGCTCCTGTAGTATTGGTACACAAGAAGGATGGATCATGGCGAATGTGTCCGGATTATAGGGAGCTCAATAAGCTCACCATTAAAGAAAAATTTCCCATTCCTGTGATTGATGAATTATTGGATGAATTACATGGAGCAATTTATTTTACCAAGTTGGATCTTTGCTCATGATATCATCAAATTAGAATGAAGAATGAAGATATTCTAAAATAGCATTTCGAACTCATGAGGGTAATTATGAATTTTTGGTTGTGCCTTTTGGCCTTACCAACGCACCTTCTACATTTCAAGGGTTGATGAATTCCATTTTCAAACCCTTCCTTAGAAAATTTGTGCTAGTATTTTTTGATGATATACTAATCTACAAGAGGTCTTGGAAGGATCATGTTCAACATGTTGACAGTGTGCTCAAACTATTGCAGGAGAAACAATTATATGAAAAAACATCCAAATGTTTATTTGGAGTACAAGAGGTGGACAATCTAGGTCATAGTGTATCTCATGAGGGTGTTAAGGTAGACCCTAACAAAAGTAAAGCCATTAAGGAATGGAAAGTCCCCACAACCATAAAGCAATTGCGATTATTTCTCAGGTTAACAAGGTATTATCGCAAGTTTGTTAAGAATTATGGGAGAATAGCAGCACCTCTAACAACATTATTGAAGAGAGATGCATTTTCATGAACTCTTGAAGCAACTAAGGCCTTTGAATATCTTAAAGAGGAAATGTGCCTAGCACCGGTCTTAGCTACACCAGACTTCACAAAAACCTTTATTGTGGAATGTGATGCCTAAGGAAATAGAATTGGTGTTGTTTTAATGCAAGAAGGAAGACCCATTGCTCTTGAAAGTTTTCCAATCAAAGGAAAGTATTTACAAAAAGCTATTTATGAGAAGGAAATGTTAGCAATACTACATGCACTAAAGAAATGGTGACCTTACCTAATGGGAAGACACTTCAAGGTAAAAATTGATCATGATAGTATTAAACACTTTTTGGAGCAAAGACTATCTTCAGAAGAGCAGAAAAAATGGGTCACAAAAATGTTGGGTTATGACTTTGAAATAATCTACAAAAAAGGGAAGCTATATGTTGTTGCAAATGTACTCTCAAGAAAGAATGAAGGGGTAGAAGCATTGATTTGTGCAATGTCTATTATCCAACCAGATTGGATAACCGAAGCAAGGGATGAATGGAAGAAGGACAAAGAAGTGTGGACACTAATTCAAAAGTTGCAGCAAGATCCTAGTACATCTGATACATTTATTTGGAAAAATGATTCCTTATGGTACAAAGATCGCTTGTATCTTTGTAAGAATTCCCAACTAAAACAAATGATTCTTTTGGAATTGCGCACTTCTATTTAGGAGGACACTCAGGATTTTTAAAAACTTACCATAGGGTGAAGAAAGAATTTTTTTGGGATGGCCTTAAATCTAATATTCAAATGTTTGTGGAAAAATGTTTGGTTTTCCAACAAAATAAAGTTGAGACAATTAAGACCACGGGTCTTCTACAACCTTTATCCATTCCAAGTCAACATTGGAAGGAGATTTCAATGGATTTTATCACGGGTTTACCTAAGTCTGAAGGAAAGAGTGTAATCATGGTGGTAGTTGATAGACTTACCAAGTATGCACACTTTTGTGCATTATCTCATCCATTTAAATCAAGTACAGTTTCTACTACATTTATGGACACAATTCAAAAGCTACATGGAAACCCAAAGGTTATTGTGAGCGACAAGAAATCCCATTTTTACTGGAAATTTTTGGACGAAGTTATTTTCTTGTTTGCGTACTCAATTAGCTCATAGCTCATCTTATCATCCTCAATATGATGGTCAAACTGAGATAGTGAATAAATTTTTGGAAGGATATCTTCGTTTTTTTGTATCTGATAAACAAACACAATGCATCAAGTGGTTACCTCTCGCTAAATAGTGGTATAACACTTCCTTCCATACTACAGCAAAAATGACCCCATTTATGGCACTTTATGGATATCATCCACCCTCCATCACATCATCTTTAAGAGAAAATTCTAAGGTTCAAGCAGTGGAAGATCACATCGAGCATCAACAAGAAGTTATCCAACTCTTAAAGGATAACCTAAATTTGGCACAAATCGAATGAAACAACAGGTAGATCAACATCACAGCAAGAGAAGTTTTGATGTAGGAGACTGGGTATTTTTACGGCTACAACCATGCAACCAAATGTCCCTCAAGCAAGCTAAGAAGGATAATAAATTATCGCTAAAGTACTGTGGTCCTTACAAGGTGTTGCAAAAGATTGGTACTATGGCATACAAATTGGAGCTTCCTGCTTCTTCGCGATTGCATCCAGTTTTCCATGTTTCATGCTTAAACAAGGTTATAGGTGAAAATATTCCAATTCAAAAAATATTGGCAGAACTTGATGAGGAAGGAAAATTCATGTTGGAACCTAAAGCTTCACGTAAACAAGAACTCGACAACTACGAAATCGATCAATTTTAGAGTATCTCAAAAAGTGGAAGAACTTATCCACTGAAGATTCTACATGGGAGGATGAGAATTTTATACAGAAGCACCCATAGCTACTCAAGCATTGAGGACAACACTTTTTTGAAGGAGAGGGGCATGTTAGGTCCCTATATTACTAGTTTAGTCCCTTATTGTTATTGTGTAGCCCCCTTATTGTTATTTTTGTACCCATGTAACCCCAATATTGTTATTATTTTTCCCTTACATTGTTATTGTTAGGTCGGCTAGGATTATATTGTGGGCCCATGGACTCCTATATATAGAAGGAGGTTTTGTTCATTTGTATCATCCAAGAATTGTTCATTTATGTAATGTATTGGAGGTTTCCCCCTCGAAGTGGCTGATTTCTAAGGTGTTGATCTCACTTTTATTCTATTTTTGGAGCTGGTTTCATAACTATGCTATGCAGTTAACCAGCTTAGTAAAGCTATGGTTAAGCCTACAAAGCTCTTTTGGAAGGCAGGGAAGCATGTTTTCAAATATCTCAGGGGCACTAGAGAGTATGAATTATGGTGCAGACGGACAAAGGGAGTGAAGCTTCAAGGCTTCACCGATGCATGTTGAGCAAGTAGTCCATCAGACAGGAATACCACAGCAGGGGGCATCTTCAGCATAAGATCAACAACAGTTTATTGGTACAACAAGAAGCATAGATCAGTTGCACTCAGTTCAACCGAGGCAGAGTACATGGCTGCTTGTGAGGCCATCTGGATGAGGAAGATACTTTTTGGTTTATTCTTTCATCAGATGGATCTGACAGTGATACATTGTGATAACTACAGTTGCATAAAAATCTCGGTTAATCCAATATTCCATGACATGTCCAAGCATATTGACATCCGGTACCACCATCTCAGAGATTGTGTTTAGAGGCGCATTATATTGTTGTAGTACATTCCCATGGAGGATCAAGATGCATATATCTTGACGAAGGCACTTGCGAAGAGAAAATTCGAATACCACAGAGGCAGGATCAAGGTAGCATATAATCCATTTCTTGTTTAGAGGGAGTGTTGAAATTGAACAAGAAAATGCAACACACACACACTAGTGTGGGATCACAGGTCACACAGTGATGGATCTTAGCGACACATTAGTGAGCAACCAATTTTAAGTAAATTGGAAAATTAATTGTAATCTTATCTTGTAACAACTTGTAATAGTTAACTAAGTGTGATATACTTAGTTAGCTCAATAATTTCAAGTTGAGGGTCTAAGGATAGTCATGTAGAGTGATTTTATTATTAACAGGGTCCAGTTGCAATTGTAGCATTAGTGTAGTGTGGGTGGGATAAGTTAACTCACCAAATTGAGTTAAAATCAGTTTAACTAGTTCTAACTGTTTGATGAGCTAGTGGAAGATCAAGTGAATTAAAATATATTTTATTCACCAGTAGTGATCTACCAAGTAACTGATGATTCACTATTTATAGTTGCATGCATACTAATTCTGGTGGAGACCCAGTTGAGACAAAGGTTCAAGGCAAGTAAACTATCAGTTGTATTTTTAGCAAATTGCCCAGGTGCAGTTATAAAACCACAAGAAGCCCATGATGAATTACGCAATCAAGGAAGGTTGAATTTCCTATTTAATAGGGGTTTAATTCTCTAGGGATTGCGTAAGCAGGGTAGGCTGAGGGTAGGTTGATAATTGGCTATGAGTTTGTAAAATTTTGCCTAGATCAGTGTGAAGAAATTTGTAGAGTGTAAAAGGTTATGGTGATCACAAATACATTGTCTTGTTTCATGATTCCTTGGTTGATTATACAATAAATATGGAGGGGTTTTGAGCATTTGCTTTCCCCGGGATTATCTGTTGTTGTGTATTGATTTAATTCTTTCTCTTACTTGCATGTGATTGACTGACCTTGTTTTATATTCCGCAAATATAGTAGAAGGATTCAGTATCTTGTTTTAGTAAATTACATGATCGGATTGAATCCATTGATATAATTTCTGCCATGGTATTATAGATGTGTTAGAGATTTTCTACAAGCCCAGGATTTTTTATTTCAATGGCAGGATCATTCCCCATTTTTTCAACAATGTATGGACTGAGGTTACTTTGGTTTTGTAGTCCATTGCTATTTTTGGGTTGACCGGTGGGAGGGGAAGACATTCCCTTGACAACATCCTTCTATGATGTAGTTCCATTTTGTGCCTTGTAACCTGGGGCACCACCACGTAACCACAAATTTAGGATGACGTTTGAGTCCCTGTATATGACATTGTCTTGGATTTGTGAATTTTCCTGTAATATAATCCCTCCGTAAATGAATATTTGACACTCAACGGGAATAGTCAACTTTTTATTGATACTTTGTTTCAGTAAATAAACATTTTCTGTATATTTAATCAAAAAAAGGGTTTTCTACCCATGGATGCTTTTGATATATATCTGGAAGGTAATTGAATCCTCCTGGTAGATTTTTACAACAGGCCCCCTCTAAAGAGTGTGATTAACTTATATATGTGTTTTAATGGCCCTGTAGGGTCCAAATCCTTCGACCCCCTTCATATTGAGACAAAAAACTCAGTAACTAGTTTGAATTGAACAATATTTTCAAATAAAGAAGAAGAATGTGTAGCATTGACTACTAGTGGGGTCACAACACCCCATGGAGAAATAACCTATGTAATATCAACTAATTTGTAGAATTTTTAGTATTAGGACCAATCAAATATTGATTTTGGCGTTGGACCATCATAATTTCTTCTTTTTTCTTTGAAGTTTCCCCTTGCTCAACATTAGGTGTTGCATCCAAATGATGTTGTTCTTCTACCTCTGGAATATTTTCCTTACTTTGTTTTGAAATTTATTCATAATTCACATATCTCTTGTTGAATTGGTTGTTATTCCTTCTCATTAAGAGCTTAATTTGAGGCATCATTTCTCTTAGTATCATCTTGAACTAGGTTTTCATTATCTTCATGTTGTTATTGAATAAATAAGGTGCTAATAGTTTCCCTTTCCTAAATTTTTGTGTAACCACCCCTCCCACATTTACCGAGTTTCACCGTCCTGTCAGAGTAAACATGAGATGAAGAGTTACTATGACATGATTCGACCTTCAAGATTTAGTTATGGAAGTGGGGTCGACAACTGAGACTTACTAACCCCAAAATGACATCCTACAGGGCCTATAGGACACTCAAGGGACAAAGAACCACCCCAAGTGGAAAATGCCTGAGTTGAGACTCTTTTTTACTCCCTAAGGCCACAACTGCACCCAAAAGAAGGAATGCATGTGGTTATAGGCCTCCAAATGCATGCAAAACACTACATCCATGTAGTTATAGCCCAATTCCTCTAGTTCAGAGCATGTGGTACTGATATTAGTGCCACCATTTCAGGCCAACCTCCAAACCACTGCCAAAAAATTCTCAAAAATTTCGAGAAGCATAAGTTACATGATGACAAAGCCATTCAATCAAACTTGAATAAAAAATTTGACTTAACCAGGCCTAACCATGATAGTCATATCATCAAACATATGACATATATGTAAGCTATAGGTTATGAATGCATATTTGATCATAGGAGTTCGAAACTTATCTGAGAATCACCAAGAAGGTATAATTCCCCCTCATACTAGGTGAAATAACATTTGTTAGTCCATTCATTCAATGACCATTCATATATTCATCAAACATGTTAAAAGCCATAAATAATATACATCATATAACCAATAAATAACCAACATAGAAACCATGGAAACTCAACCATAATATTGCCAACATATTCACTAAAATATACATGAATCACAACAGAAGAATAACTCTTATTAACATATGAAAATACCAAACAAGTCAAAGACTTCCACTTACCACCTTACCATAGATTGGGTTGAACCAATTCTCTCTTTCATCTAATCACCCCCACGCCATATTCTAAGCAAGAATGTGGGATCTCATGGAATGAACCAAGACAAACCAAACCAAGGCTTCTAGAGGCAAAACCACCTCAACCCTCAACCAAATGATTCCACCTCATGGCCAGACATCACTAACACCAACAAGATCGTTCTCTACCGAAGATGTCAAGGGCTTCAGGAACTAGTAACTCAACCCACAACCTTCTAGGGCTCCAGAGTGTTTTTCCTAACCTAGGCTTGAGGACTAGTAACTAAACCCAAGCTATTCTTGGGCTTCCATATCATTTGTTCCAACCCACAACCATAAGTAATTATGAGCACCAACCAGAAAACAATCAAGTGGAAAAAAACACAACACTATGGTTATCCAGGAAATGACAAGGCAAGGCTAAAACCACTGTCAATCTAGGAAATGCTCCATGATAATGACAACACATAACAAAAAAACCACTTGCATTTACCATGCATCCATAAATCAACAAGGAAATCACACATGACACATGTTACCTACAAAGTAATCCAATTGTATTTGTTGATCCACATGTTCCCTTGCACTTTCCTACTTTCATTTTCCTTTTTTATCCAATCCCAGTGAAAATTAGAGTGCTCCAATATTTCTCTAAGTGTGCAAGAGTATGAGAGAGTGATAGAATAAAAGAGAGCTCCAAAGCTAAACTGTCAAAATTCTATGAACTGATCGTCATAAGCCTTTTTATCATTAAGGCCTCTATTTTCTTTATTTTACTCCATTTTCCTTCAATTTCCATCTCATGCAAATACATGACCTCTCACCTTCATTTTCTCCTATTTTCCTTTATTTTCATAAATAAAATGCCAATTAATGCCTCTTTTCCTTTTCCAATTCCTTTTCCAATTTACTTAGTCATCAATAAACTGAAAATGACACCCACTAAGTTGTTTTTCCCACCATTCATCTTGGAATACGTGTCCCATGACCTTGGTCATATTTTTGTTTACAATGGAAAATCAACCACATGTTGTTACAAACCCTTCCCCCTTGGGGAAACACCATCCTCGGTTTTCAATGACACTTATGACCAACAAACCGCTAAAAACAAAACATACTTCCCCTGGATATTTATAACCCAGCTTGTTGCAATATTTATAATGAACAACTACTGTGAACATAACAAAAATATTGTTCACGAGAGATTTATAACATAACTCATTATGGTATTTCCAATAACAACCACATATGATTCTTCACATTTTATTCAACCATCAAATAATCATACTTTTTATGGATATTTATAATCACAACTCGATATAGTCTTTACAATAATATACACATACATACTTATGTACATTTTCTCTAACTAACAAATAAAAGGATATGATGTCTGCATCAATCAACAAGGGAATCTATAGGCTCACACCTCCACCCTCAAATGTAGTACCAGGATTCACCTCCTTCCCAGGAAGTCCAAATCCACTGTTAAAGTCAAAACTGCATCCAATGTACAATGCTACGATCCTTGTGCTACTTGTTCTCTCAGTGAAGACTCACCGATTCATTGTTCCAGGGCACATTCCAAATGTGATTTTTATTCCATCTGGTAATGCTAATAACCAAAAAAATCCATTCCTCAGGCTTTCCTTCTCTACTACATAGTCCCTCGGGCGATCCTATCACCCCCTTCCGTGCAGTCACACACCTTCCAAGTTCTGAAGGAATCCCCTTCTCTGCTACACAATCCCTCAAGCAATCCATCCCTAGGCAAGGTATCCTCACATCAGAAGGTCCAAAATCCAAGGCATGTCCCTGCCTCAAAACCATCATATCGACCATAACATGCTCATGGAAATCAATGGACATTATTGGGTACCAGTGTCCCAAAACGGCCCTGTTCTTGATTTCTTTACCAACATACTGCTGGTAGTTCCAATTCATTTCATTGTTGTTGCTAACATTTTGGAAGTCAGTTTCAACCACATCGAGCTAGGAATTTCCAACCACCCAAACCAGACATTTCCATTCTTTCATGTACCAAGCACATAATTGTCATTAGATTCAAAATGAATTGAAATAAGCTGAAATCATACCTCATTTTTAGCTCGTCAATAAGGTACACCTACAATTCTGTTTACTTCCTGTCACAACAAGTCAATCTAGCTCTTTGATCAAATCATCATGTATAAACATATCACATCTGGTTAGCTCAAAATTTAACCATCATAGATCAAAATCATATATCACATGTAACCACCATAAATAATATTCATATATCACATGCATAATTAAAAATATAAATTAATTACTCATACATATCCTTCAATTGGTCTGTTGCTTCTACCTGTGTCCTTTCTGTACACACACCAGATTAGTTGTGACACCTGACAAGCACCAAGTTCCTTCTCTCCTCTTCAGTCACGTACCAATACACATAGTGTAAATCAAAACACATACACCCACACACAATGTACAACACCACACAATACATGCACCTACACCTTACATACATCATAGCACATATACCTACACCCGATGTACAACACCAAACAATACATACACCTACACCTAGTGTACAACACCATGCAATACATACAACTACGCCCAATGTACAATTCTACAAATACACATGTCACGATACAACGACTACACAATACATGTAACATTGTACTACATGTGTACAACACAACATGTATGACATGTACATAATACCACATGTATAACAACACTACATGTATGTCATGTACACAGCACCACCTATACATAGTAGCACCTACACAACGTGTACACAACACCACATGTACATAGCACAACCTGCACAATGTGTACACAACACCTCCTATACAACATGTACACAACACCACATGCACAACGTGTACACGATACCACATGTACACAACACCACATGCACGATATGTACACAACACCACCTGTACATAATGCCACCTGCACAATGTAACACCACATGTACCACATGTACATAGCACCCATGCACACAACGCATGTATAACATGCGCATTGCACCATATGTACAAAATATTACATATGCAACATGCACACAACACCATATATACATAACAATGCACATACAACATGCACGCAACATCATATGTGCATAATACCACACATACAACATGCACACAACACAATATGTACACAACATTGCACATAAAACATGTACACAACACCATATGTACACAGTTTCACATATACAACATGTGCTCAACACCATATGTACACAATACCGCATATACAACATGTACACAACACCATATGTACACAATACCACATATACAACATGCACACAACACCATATGTACACAATTTTACATGTACAATTTGTACACAACACTAATACTGCACATCCAGAGACCACACTCTCTCTACCAAGCAACCTTTCTTCTAGTGTCTTTCCACTATCCATGCTTGTTCCAACATGCCACAGATCTCACTTCTTCCATTCCGCTAATGTATCTCTTAACATTTCCCACCATACCATAAAATAGGCATAGTATAAACACGTAACATCAAATCATATCCCCATGATACTAACCTCATAGATATGCCACAACTACTCTTCCCACTTGATTCCTTCTTAAAACCAACAACCTCTTCATGCCATTCACCTACATGAGCAATCAGTATTCCAAAAAATGATCCTTTATGACCCTATCATATGACGACATACATACATACATATATACATATAAAAATTACCATAAAAAAATCATGATCTTGGCAATCATGTTAGACAACAACATGCATACTTACATATATACATATAAACACATTAACATAATCATGATCAAAACATAATTACTAGTGCTCATAAGGTCAATGTTAAGAGAACTCATTTTATCTTTGCACAACATGTACAACATTGAGAACAATAGTTCCCAACATATCCAAGGCATCTGATATTTCAGATCCTTATACTTTACCTTTCCTAATACCTTTCTCATGATTTTCTTGCCACTCTCCATTTATCCCAATGGACCCAACTAGTCCAACTGACGATCATACTCTTGCAACAAGCTTCATCCACGTCTTACATTACTTGTTGGGTTTCATTCATCTTTCCTCGAGCTCCATTAACTTTCCTTTTTCTCAACCAATTCCTGAGACCCTCAAAACATAAAAGACAAGAAAAATAAACCAAAAAGAATAAAACCATGAAAAAACCAATATAAATATGTCACCACCAACAAAGCGGCATGTCCAAGCACCAGACATAAACAAAAATACAAATCAAGTGCAAACAAATCACAAAATACTGAAAGCACCAAACTAGAGACAAACACCATGACTCAATCCCATGGGTTCCCTTTGCTTCCAAGGGAAAGCTCAACCTGAAACTTCTTCAATATTTCATGGTAGTCTCTTTTTACATGTGATCCCCTACATCATAATGCCATAAAAATAGTTATCAGTCCATAAATAAACATAATAATATATATGTTACCTTACCTTGTTATACCCAACAAACTTTCGTATAACTGAACACATACATATATCATCTCTCAAGGGACTCCAACTCCTTGATGAATCCATCCCTAACTAGAAACTAGCCATTATACTTATCAAATACATGTTTGTGGATATAGCACATATCCATATAATGTCTGAAAAAAATCAAAATTAATAAGATTTCATGTATTCATGCAAAGCACTCATTCATTTGTAATTATGGTTTCCAAACATAGCCAAAGGAATTCTCACCCAATTCCTTTCTTTTACCATTTTTCCTTGCTGCAATTGAGTCTTATTATGTGTTGTCACATCACCCAACTGTTATTTATATAAAAAAATCAACTATTACCTTGTCATTCTAATACCAATCATGTTTCCATAAATTTGTTCACACATGTGAATCACATGTTCCAAAGATCAAGATATCATGTTTATTATTTTGAAATTAGCCTTTACCAAGACTAATAGGCATTTCATAATATGAAATCAACTCGTAGTCACTATTCGTAATACTATAACTAACACCCACTTGCTCTCATGTACATATTAGTTGTCTCAACGCATATAGTGTTAGTACAACCATCTTAAAACAAGAGCATTCATTCGTGCAATCTTATAGACACATACTCATATCTTGCGAGTAATCAAACATTCAAACAACTTGTAAACATACCATGTTTAATAAACCAAATATACAACATAATCAAACTCACACCTCAATGTTTCTAAGGGGAGGCTATCACATCTGTACAAGCCAATCCAAATTAGTATGACACAATATCACAAGCATATCGACTCATGCCTGAATATTATAACCATAACCATCTGTACATGCCAATCCATATTAGCATGATACACATAACATCAAGATCTTAGTTGAAATGTCCATAACCATGTGATCGTAATGCATATAACAACAAATTAAGTACCATGTATGAGTATTCAACGTATGTGCATATGACCACACTGATCAACTAGCAACTATCATGCATGTAACCATAAAAACAATAGAATAATAGGCATGTATGTAACCATAATGCATATAACAAACAATAACCAACATACATGCATGCCAAACATACAAGCCCATATGAAAATCTACCCTTACCCTTAGGTCCAGTCCTGCAACCATGCTCTGTTGATCTAAATCTCCTACTCTATCTGGGCCAAAATATCATTGCATAATAACATACCAACAACATCATGATGACACAGACTGCATACAATGACCTCATGCATGACATCCCTAACCATGAAAATGCATGCATAAAAACATGCATCTAGTCCATCCAATCCAAGCGTTGAACTTTGGAGCTCTGATACCAATCTATAACTGTCCCTCCCAAATTTATCTAGTTTCACTGACCTGCGAGGGAAAACATGAGACAAAGATTTACTATGACATGACTTGACCTCCAATATTCAATTATGGAAGTGGGGTCGACAACTTAGACTTATTGACCACAAATTGATATCCTACAAGGCCTACAGGACACTCAAGGGCCAAAGAACCACCCCAGGTGGAAACTCCTTGACCTGAGGCTCTTTTCTACTACCCTGGGCCCACAACCACACCCACTACAAGGCATGCATGTGATTACATGCCTCTAAATGCATGCACAACACTAGATCCATGCGGTTATAGCCCAATTACTCCAGTTCAGGGCATGTGGTCCCAGGATCAATGCCACCTTTTCAGGTCAGCCTCCAGACCACTGCCCAAAACTTCCTAAGACTTTATAGAAGTATAACTTACATGATGAAAAATCCATTCAATCAAATCTGAATAAAAAACTTGAGCTAACTAGGCCTAACCATGACAGTGATTTCGTCAAACATATATCGAATATGTAAGCTACAAGTTATGAATGCATATATGATCATAGGAGTTTGAAAGTTATATAAGACTCACCAATAAGATCTAATGTCCTCTCATAATATATGCAATAACATTTTTTATTCCATGCATTCATCGACCATTCATATTGTTATTGTCTAAATGTTCAGTGATCAAATACACTCTTTCAGGTTTACTTGGTAGTGGTCCTTGGTCAAAATTTTATGTTTTCAAAAACAAGTTCTCAAATAAAATTTTGTTCACTGAAATTTGTCTAGGTCTGAATGCTACTCCCTTCACCCATTCATAGTCATCATAAATTTCAATGTGATGTCATTCATCATCAACCTAGGTTCATAGATCAGTCAACATACCTCCATCTAGGTCATGGTCTAGGTTTACTTTGTTTCACCATCATAATGTCCAATCATGTCATGAAAGAAGGCAAATAAGAGTCATTTGCACCATACAAGTCACCTTCATTGGGAGTTAGCAAAGATAGGAAAAATAAAGCAAATTCAATTTGTATTTTCTCAAGAAGTATGCTACATGATCAAAAAATTTCAAAAAAGTAAAAAATTCTCAAAGTGTTTATGATTTCACTAAAAGACAAAAAAGAAATTTGCGTGTTATAAAGGTAAATGAAGCTTTTTGAGTTCATTTCATCCTTCGGTTTTCAAAGGAGCTCCTCTCTCATCCTCACAACACTCCACAAATATCTAAATATCGAATAAAAACAACAAAAAATTGTTCCAAATTGCTCTGTGCTACGCTTTTGGTATCTATGTTACGCTTCTGGCAGTATGTTACGCTTTTTCTTTGCAAGCTCCAAAAAGCTATCGAAGGGTTAAATCAAAATTTCTCAAGGTTTAGAGACCTATTAAACAGTAAGTTAATGTTCCTCACATCTCATTCAAGTCAATTTCTTCAGCAAAGGGTGGATTCCCTCCTCTAGGTTTTCTTCACTACGTTTTTGGATTACTGTGATGTTTAGCTTGTTTCAGTTGGAAAACCCCTAGTTCAACACATACAAACCTTTACACATCACCCATATGCCTTACCAAATCACTACATATCATTCATATCCCTCCTTGCTACCATTCTCACTCAAACCCTGGTTTTCACTACGCTTTTACAGAGAAACTAGGAAAACTCAGTGTTTTAATCTTTTTGGAACTTTTCCCATACCCATTTCCAAAATTTTCACTTGAATTATGTGGCTAACTCACCAACCTATCTCCCCAAATTTTAGGGATTTTTCCCTAACTCCTTTCCATCTCATTTTTGTCCCTATAATCATTGTACCATTATCCTCTGTTTTCCTATTTTTTCACCTTCCCTTTCCACCAAATCAAGCTAGGGTTTTCCTTGTTGACAAACATCATGGAGAGTGAGAAGAAGGCCCATAAGGGAGGTCATAATTCCAGGTTTGGGCCATCTAATTTGTAGGACATCAATGCTTCTCCTTATGTTAATAAATATTTTGAAGACAATGGTTGTTTAAGGTTTTGTGAGAGAATCCAAGAGGTAGGTTGTCATTCTCAATTGACAAGCCTTTTTTCCACCAGCTTTAGGAGAGATAAGGCTAAAATAGCAGGGATTGAGTTTTCTTTATTAGTAGATGTTACAAGCCTTAACAAAAGATATCACAAACCATGGAGAAATATGGTTCAAAGGGATGGACTTGGACATTGAGAACTATTAAATGTTCTTAAAACCACATTGCAAAGATGCTCCTGAACACATCTTTCCTTTCAGGCATTCAATTGACATGTATGCCCCATTTATGAAGTTGATCATGAAGTATTTTACATGTGAATGGAGGTTCTCAAGATTGTACTAGTACCACATAAGGCTATTGATGCAGTTGACTGCCACCAAGCCACTAAATTTACCTCATTATCTATTCAGGAGTTTGGTCAAAACGACTGAAAAAATACAGAGTAAAGGAAAAGATCATCACACTAATTTTTTCCACCATGGTTTGTTCAAGTTTATAGTTTTACTTCAGCTCTTAGAAATCAATATGTCTTGGGAAACATTTATGAATACAATTGCTTCGATGCCCACTACTAGTCCACCCACCATTCAGAGCATACCATCAACATCAACAAAGCCACAGGAGGTTGGCTCTTCAAGTATACAAGCGTTCCAAAGATATCAAGGGCTCAAATCACTCAAACCTATGAGAAGGGTAAAAGGATGGTTTTTTCTCCTATGATCACCAAAGATATGCTTCCACCTGAAACTACAATTGAGCAAAGAGAAACCCTAGAGCAACCACTTATGCATGAGAGTGAGTCACCCTTGCACCAGCATGAGGAGAAAATGCCTATGAAGGTTGACATGGAAGAGTAGGTGGAAGAAAAATCCGGGAAAAGGATGCATAGATAAGAGAGCTTAAGGACAACCTTTCAAAGGAAAAATCATGATAACCTTCCTACATCAAGAAAAAATGCAATTGAAAGTGAAATAGTTGCTCCAAAGAAAACCAAAGGCAGATCTTGAGGAAAACAAAGGTAAAGGAAAATAAGTGGTAGATATTGATTAGTTGGAAGACATGGAGGCTGAAATAAAGCCAGGGAGGCGAAGGAAAAGAGGATTAACCAGGCAAAAAGAATAAGAAAAAGAGTCATCTCCTTCATTTGGTCAGCTAAGCTTTGATGAGTTGATCGCTACTGAGATTGAGAAATACAAAGAGCTCTGGATTGAGAGGGTGAATGAGAATCTTGAGAAGCTTTTGGAGAAGGAAAAAAGGAACAATAACCTCCATAAGCACATGGAAAGACAATATTTCACCAGGAACCAAATCACCAAAGTTGGGGTTAAGAATTTGAAGAAAAAGCTTAAAGAAACCCTAATTAAGCTAAAGGAGAAATATAAGTTGGATTTGCTAGCTAAGGCATCCCTATATGTACTTTTCATCATTCAAGGATTCCGTGGACCAAAATTCAGCAATTTTTGGCCATTTTTGGTATTTTTTGAGATTTTTGGAAAATTTTGTAAATTTCACCTTTGTAGAAGTGTCACGCAGTTGTGTGACACTTTTCCTCGGAGGCTCCATATGAGGTTTTCTCTACATGATTAGATTTATTTTAGAGTATACATTGTAGATATGGTCTTTTTTTTTAATGACACCTCCCAGTTTTGGAGAAAAACCCAAAAAAAAACCCTATTTTCATGCTTCTGCAACTGTTTTTCCCTGTGCGCAGCGACTCTGGAGTAAGCTTGGAAAAATGGAGTTTTGAAGGCTTGCGGGTGGTTTTTTTTTAGTTTCAAGGTTTGGTTAGATATAGGACATCCAAGGTTACCTTTCCCAATCCTCATATTAGCAAAATAATGCCTAAAAGTTAGTTGAAATTTCCCTCCAAGTGGCGTGATGCTTCTGTTGAAAAGTGCAACGCTTATGTGTCTTGTGTGACGCTTCTCGCTTGGATGCTTTCTAGACAGGTGTCAATGAAAAATTGTCCAAACCCCAAGGTTACAGTTGTCCCATGAGATTTTTTTTGAATAAAGGAGTTTGTTTTTTCCCCTCATTGTTGAGGAATCATGTAATTTCTCAAGGAGACAAAGACTCCTAGTTATTAGCTAAATTTGGGGGGAATTTTTCTAACTTTCCTAAATTCTAAGTAATGACTCATAGGGTGCATTTATGATGTACTTTGGATCAGGTTTTTACCCAATGAGGTGGAATATTCTCTATTTTCTATACGTAACCCAACTCAAGTCATTTTAGAGGTTGGATAGTTGATATTGCAGTTATGGATCTTATATACAATCTTTTTCAGTGAAATCAAAGGCATGTTGCAGCTATAATTTTGGGACTCCAGTGATACGCTTGTTTTTCTCAGTAAAACCATCCAATTGAATGTTTATGACTTATTTCCATCACATTTATGCTTCTATATGATGATCTTATAAGTCTACAAACAAAATTCTTACTTTTTTTGCTATGTTTTATAAGATTTTCATGAATGAGTTTTACTTCCTCTGATGAATGAATTCGTATAATATGCTCATTCTGATTTTCTCTCTTTTCAAACCCTATACCACAATGAAAATTTAAGTATGTTTATAATTATAGCTACCTAGACTCATCTTCGTCTCTATAATTGTTCATTTTAAATCAGACCTAAAACCTAGACCTAGTTCCTGGACTAGCATTCCTATCCAACAAAATTCAAAACAAAACCCTAATTCACTGAGCTTATATCTAGCCTAAGATCATTACATTTCCAGTCACCTCATTGACTGTAAAATTTACATTGAGAGATCCCTCTATGTTTTGGTAGGGATAGCTACGAAATCTAAATATTGGTTTTAGGTTACCTCCTTCAGTCTCCATTCTCAACCTTGGGAAACTGAGGGAGTGATAAAAAAAATATATTCATCAAACATGTTAAGTGACGTAGACAATATACATCATATAACCAACATCTAACCAGCAGATAACCATCATAGTAACCATGGAAACTCAACCATAATATCACCAAAATAATCGCTATAAATATACATGAATCACAAAATAATAATAACTCTTATTAACATATGAAAATACCATCCAATTCAGGGACTTCCATGTATCACCTAAACATAGATTGGGTTGAACCAATTATCTCTTTCAACTAATCACCCTCGTGCCATATTCTAAGCATGAATGAGGTATCTCATGGAATGAACCAAGGAAAACCAAACTAGGGCTTCCAGAGGCCAAACCACCTCAACCCTCAGCCAATGATTCCACCTCACATACGAACATTACTAACACTAACCAGATCGGTATTTACCCTATTTTATAGGGATTTAGGAACTATTAACTCAATCCAAAATCTTCCAGGGCTCTAGATCATTTGTCCAACTCGACTCTAGTGACTAGTAACTCAACCCACCAAGGGCTCCAAAGATTTTGTCCCAACCTATGCTCCAAGGCTAGTAACTCAACCCAAGTTGTTCCAGGGGTTCTATATGATTTGTTCCAACCCACAACCATAAGTAATTATGAGCACCAACCATACAAAAATCAAGTGGAAAAACCCACAACACCATGGCTTTCCAGGAAATGGCAAGGCAAGGCTAAAACCACTGTCAATCTAGGAAATCCTCCATGCCAATGAAAACACATAACCATAAAACCATATCAATATACCATGCATCCATAAATCAACAAGGAAATCACACATGCAACCTGTTACCTGCAAAAAAATCTCGTTGTAGCTAGTGATCCACATGTTCCCTTGTGCTTTCCTTTTCCTTCTTTCTCCAATCCTATTGAAAACTAGAGTGCTCCAAGAATGCTCCAAGATTTCTCTAAGTGTGCAAGGGTATGATAGAGTGAGAGAATAAAATATATCTCCAAATATAAACTGATAAAAGTCTATGAACTGATCCTCAGAAGCCTTTTTATCATTGGGGCCTCTATTTTCTTCATTTTCCTCCATTTTCCTTCAATTTCCCTCTCATGCAAACCTGTGACCTTTCACCTTCCTTTTCTCCTATTTTCTTTTATTTTCGTAAACAAAATGCCAATTAATGCCTATTTTCCTTTTCCAGTGACTTTTCCATTTTCCTCGGCCATCAATAAACTGAAAATGACACCCACTAAGATGTTTTTCCCTCCATTTAGCTTGGAATACATGTGCCATGAACTTGGTCTTATATTTTTTTTAACATGGAAAATCAACCAGGGGCTATTACATTTTGCAAGTGGAATTATAGATAATTTACTCCATTTTTGCAAACAAGTACCATTTTTCCCTAAAATATTGAAAGCTTTCTTGAAACATAAGATTATTTGTTGTAAAAGCTCTAGACAAGACTTCATCAAAATAAATAACATTCTTTAGAAAATTCTCGAAAGGAGGATGTGATGGCCATAACCTTTGGAATACATAACAACCTTTAAATGGGCGCTCACAATATCATCATGATCATACTTATAAATGGAATAGTTTCTAACGATATTTCTTTGAATGATTTTCCTTCTTCAACAACATGACCTCTATCTTGAAGTGAATAAAGGTCAATATTTATAAGGAATGTTGGCCGAATCTTCTTTGAATTCGTAGAAAACCCTTTAGTGATTCCCTACATAGTTATCTCGTTAGAAATTTATTTTAAATCCAGTCTATCTAGAATGTGCATGGGAATGATATGAGGGGTAGTGTCAAATCCAAATATTCTGAAATAGTTTAATATCTTCTTAATAAACCAATGTCCTATTCCATACAAATCATTTAGAACATCTTTACTAATTCTAAGAGGAGGTTAGTTATGCAATAACTGGTATAAAATAAACATAAAATATGATTATAAATATCATATAAATGGTTTAAATATTGGATGATGGAGAGAATGGAACAATATTGGCGAACAAGTGGCTTTTCCTTGTCCAAAACCATTCAAGTGATGGAAATCATGAAACTTCTATTACAATTTCCAAGAGATAAGCAAACATCCAAAAGGGTGGCCTGAAAATTAGAGGGGAAGGGAGTGTTGTCCTAATTGCATTGGTTAGATTATGTGATAAAATACCAACCCAACTGAAAACGTTGGATTTATGGACAATAACATGGAATAAAAGAATCCATTCTTCCCTAAAATGGTTTAGGTTGGGATGACCATATAGTCTAGAAATCATAACAATAACAATTAAATGAGGATGCTTGAATTTTTCAATAGGGTATAATTTATTTATTTTTTCTTAAAACCATGGGGATCCATTACCCACTTTTGGATACACTTAGAAATATCCATTTAAGTGTTTTAAAAAAACTTCCCTAGAACTCAAACATATACTTTGAATTTAAATCAACCTCTGAGGCCAGTAATTTATATATCTTGTGAAGAGATTTAGGCCTGTAAGAACCAATTACATTTCGAGATTCACTCACAATAATGAATTTATCAATATTTGCATGGATGATAATCCATCGTACCATGTCATAGTAAGGAGCATAGGTGGCCTATTTGTGAATTTATGGAGTTAAATCCTTTTAATGTTTTTATAGTTGTTTCCGTCTGAGCCAGAGTCCTCTTCTGAAGTGTTTCCCTCGAGCTAGTTTTTGGTTCTTGCATCAAAGAACTTGAAAATTTATTCCCAGTATATTCTTCTAGTGTCCCTCGTATTGCAAGTAGTATCCATGAATAAATATGCATTTGGATTCTTCTCTTCTTTAGGTCATGATTGCTCAATATTTAATTGTATTTCCGTATTATGTGCAGCAAGCCTCACTTCCTTAGCATAATTCCTTTTCCCATTTTCCCTGGAAAACAAACTAATTATTATTGAATATCATAAGCATTCGTAATGATTGAAATATGAATTTTTCATACAAATTGTGTGATGAAATTACTAGGAAAGATCACACTCAGAGAAGAATTTTGTTGATAACAATTCGCTAAGGTTCTTCAGATAAGAAGAGAAGTTCATAGAATTATTCAGAGTAAATGGATATATTTTTGGGGGTATTGAATCCTTATTAATGAAGCTGATACTTTCCATAAATTCATAAAGGGTGGCAGTCTGTGAAGTTATTTTAGGCATTAATGTATTCTGAATTACTTATTAACGGCCGAGAATGGGAACTGAGCTACTAATTCAGGAATCTGAGGTTTGATAACATCTTTGAGCTTCATTCACCTCATTAGCTCAGAGGATGGATATGCATGTTTAACTGTATTCCATGTTTAATAAGGATTAAAATTACTTTAATTAATGTTAATCGAATTTTAACCTTTTTATTATGTTACAATCTTATCTGAGCATATGGGGTCTGGGGGGTGCAACAAGTAGTTTCCATCACAAGAAGCCATATATCAGATCTTCCTTTAATATCCATTTATCACAATTAACTCTCGTGATTAACTTAATCTTGTTATTAAATGAACTTAATAAAAAATATGGCCATCTAGGTTATGGGGTATGAAAAGTGTTTTAGTTCAAACGAGAGATTGGATGGATAGATTCATCATTATTTTTTAATTAACTTTAATTAATAATTGATCAAATGATTATGAACTGAACAAGATTTCCAGTCATCCATGGAGTGGAAGGTGTAAAGCAATTTGATCATCTCACGATCTCGAATGGGCAGATATCAAAAAAAATTCAAAGTTCAATGAAACAAAACACAATTGGGCGAGTAATTCATCCATTACCAAATAATAAGGAAAACATGCTCATGTAAGCATCCAAGGAGTAAAGTGTGTAAAACATTCTAGGCATAGTGGGAGCCCAAATGGGCGAATGCAAACAAAACTCGAATTTCTTTAAAACATGGTGTAATTAAGCATTTGATCTGGTCAAAATAAACATGCTTATCTTGGAAATGAGGGAAGCAAAGGAACATGACATGAAGGGATAAGGTGGATGAATAAAGTGTGGATTGTGAGGAAGGGATCTATATTTCCAAATATAGTAAAAAATCAAAGAAAATCAATATTTTTTATAACAAAATTATCAAAATCAAACTATCAATGCTTTCATAATGACATAATTGAGGCAAAAATGAAAATTTAAGTAGGGTCCCCACTTATTTTGGAAACAAATAGGGGGGAGGGGTGTTGTTGTATGCACCACAATAGGACATTAGTGCTGCAAAATACATTACTACTCCTAGGGACATAGGTTCCCCCAAAGACATTACTACCATGAAATATATTACTACCCTTAGGAGGAATTTGGCATTCTAAAAACATTGTTGCCCTTAGTGCTAGTGAAGACACTAGAAAGACATTACAAGCAGAACTAAAATCAGGATTGAAATTCCTACCAAAAGGGAATCTAGATTTTAAAATTTCCAAGCTACCTATTGGGATATCAAAAATATCTTGCAACCCACTTTCTATAGTAAGAAAAAGGATTTATCCCTGCCAAATAGTATTATATATGTGGGCACATATAATGATTCAATACGTATATTTATACTGGGTATACTCATGGAAGGAAATAATGTGACTGATGACATTTCCCAAATAGAAAAACTAGATGTGCCATGCATGGTAGTGAAATCACCTATTCCACTAATGGATTGTAAGGATGAAGTAAAAAAGACTTCACCTGAAGCACTAGGTGATGAGGAAAAACATTCTCCCATGCTAGATTAAACACTCATGCCCAACATTGTGTGAGGATGCCTATAATAATAATCTCCATTTGTATGATAATGGGGTCAAAATATTAGTTAAAGGAGCGTTGAAGTTTTATGGTGGAATTTTGTCTACCATTTCAACCATTATACTCTCAGTCCCCTCTAAATCTGAAGAGTGACTTTCAAAATCTACTAGGTTAGCGTTGTATATTCTAGAAAATAACCTTTGCATAGTCGATGGATGTTCTTCCCCTTTAGGATAAATACCTTGATGTCTCCATGATAGAAGAAGAGGTTGTTTAGCCACTATGAAAAACGATGTTTTAACTAATGAAAACAAGGAACTCATAGCCAACTAGTCACAAAGAATGATAGAACACACACTTATCAAATCTAGGCTATTAATAGGAAACCTATAGCAAATAGGTGTTCCAAAAACCAACTCGTGTAGGATGTTAAGTCACCAAAACCTAGCTAATGAAGGTGTGAGAGATGGTTATGGTAACTCGCACATACAAATCCCTACTAGAGCAAGTACCCTTGTTAATACAATCACCCTCTTGTTAGGTATGTGTAATACTCTTTGCATGAATATCCCCAGATATTATACCTTTTGTTGAGAATAATGGGGGGATTATATGGGGGCATAAGCCCCCTTGAGTGGGTTTCTAGTGGTCATGACCCTAAAAAAATGTGGGAAACTTTTGAATCCTTTTTTAGTATTTTTTGGCACACTTTTCACTTTTAGCGACTTCATGGGGTGTGGTGGTTCAACCCATGTTTTTGTAATTTCAATTAAGGAACTATGGTTGTATTATAATTTTGGGTAAATGGATAGGCAATTTAGGGATGCTATGGGATATATATTTTGTATTGTAATATGGTAAAGACTAAATATGTATTGAAATTTTTTCTAGTTTTCTCAAATTTTGATTTTGAGGGTAAAATCTCCATGTTAATGTGTGTATGTGTGTGTTCCATTGAATCATTTATGCTTTTATTAAGGATTTATTTTCAACAATTAATTATATAAGGTCAAAACCTACACTTGGTATCAAAGCAATATGGATTCAAGGGGTTTTGTTTATGGCTAAGGGGTTTGGCTCAAGCTCATGGAAAACCTTTCAAAGATAGAGATCAAGAAATTAAATGGGAAATTTTTTGAGTTGTGGAAGCTCAAAATGGAATATCTTCTAGTGGAATAATATTAGTGGATCCTTGTGTATCATGGTATTGTACCAATAAGTATGTTTAAAAAATATTAAACCAAGTTGTATTGAAAGGAAAAGAGAAGAATATGATTGTGTCGCTCATATTCAATATTACTAAGTGTTTGAGGAGAAACTACAATGAAGATATTATGGAACAAGTTAAAGGCTTTGTATTTGTCTAATTCCTTGGTGAACAAATTGCTCCTACAAAAGAATCTATATAACTTAAGGATGAAGGATGGAGAGTCTATGACAGAGCATATGGACAACTTTAATATTGTGGTAAGTCAACTATTATTTGTTGATATTAATATTTCGAATGAAGATGAGTGTATTAGGTATTTTTGTTCTTTACCATGCTTGTGGGATAGTTTGGTTGTTTCCATAAATAGTAATATAACTATTTTAAGTTTTAATGAAATAGTCACATCCTTACTATCAAATTATATGCAAGTCTAAAATTAGTGCTTGGAAAGGATACCTATAAGATGGTTCAACGATGAATGGTATTATTGAGGGGAGTTCATATTGGAATGATATATAAGCTGTTGGGAAGCACTATTATTGATGGGTGCAATATTTCTACTATTCTTAAGAGCACAATAGCATAAGGAAAAATCCCTACAATACATGGAGAAAAGAATGTGTTATGGAATCAAAGACTGGGACATATTAGAGAGAATGGCCTTTGAAAACTACATGGTAATGGTATGTTATAAGGTATGTCTAATTTCTATTTGGATTTTGATTTCTATGAACTTTACTTAAATATGAAGCATAATTAAGTAAGATTATCCTCTCATCCTATGCAGTTAGAAAGAATACTACATATAATAAACAATGATGTGTTTTGACCTATGTATGTTCCATCACTAGGTAAATCTATGTACTATATCTCATTTATAGATGAATTCTCAAGAAATAAATGGATTTATTTACTCAAAAGGAATTATGAAGTATTTGATGAATTTAAAGAGTTCAAGGCTCTTGTGGAAAATCATATAGAGAAGAAAATTAAGGTGCTAAGAAAAAATAATGGTGGAGAATTCTACAGGAATGAATTTGAAGACATTTGTAAGAAGTACGGTATATTAAGGAATAAAAGTAATCCATACACTATTGTAAATGTGCTCATTGATGAGAAGGATGTAGGGGTGGGGGGGTGTATCAGTAGTGACAAGGTCTATATGTATACTTTTAAAATTATTTTTCGATTTACTGATTCACAATCACACATTATGCCATTAGAAGATTAATTCATATAACATGTTTAAAAACCAACTAAGTAAATAAAAAATACCATGATAATCAGATGAAAGGCATAAAAAAATCAAAGAAATCACATGCACAATGGACACAAGGATCTCTGGTGGAAAACCCCCTCCGGATAAAAAACTACCCTTTGTTGTTGTTGTTTCTCTGCTTCAAATTTTATTAATCAAAAAATTCATTTTACATCACCATAGATGGCTATGTCCAACAAGGAAGTTTCTCATATTAAATCAAATTTTTGAACACCCATCCACTGGAAACCTCAACCCCCAACAAGCCTCACCCAACGCCCATTGGACTATGAGAATTCTACTTCCTCAATTGAAGCTACCAACCACCATCGACATATCTCGATATGTTGATCATCTAGGGCCTCATTTCAAAATGTTTCAAATCGGACCCCTTGGAAAAACAACAACCTCTACATTAAAACAATATATACATGGGCCACCTCTACCACAATCTATGCAACTCAACTTCAATCAATTCATCAACAACAACTCATCAAAAAAATTCGCAGGCATTAAATCAACATAATCAAACAATTCAAGTATTGACAATCAACCAGCAAGAACACCTCTACACATCCAACACATTCAACATATAAACTCAAAACCCTACAATAAAGCATGAAAACACTATCACATAAAGGATACAACAACAAATAATCCCTACAAACACAAATATTATGTAATATTCCAAATTAGGAACAGCTCATGAATCATGCAGTAAAAACGCACTTCCAGCAGCATATGAAATAAAACAGTAAAATTATCACTTTGATCCCATAGATACATCCATCTAGAATCTAAATACAAGAGGAGATTAGAAAGAAATGAAACTAGGTGGGTTAAACAGACCTCCCACACTAGTGTAGTTGAAAATGACTAAAAACCCCAAAACTACATTTTACCGGAGTTGTTGCATAAAGTGACTGCACAGTATTATGAGGGTATTAAATCAAAAAATAAGAAGAAAAATTGATCTACTCATGTATTAGACAATCATGCTCATAAACTGAGATTTAGTCTCCTTATACAAAACACAAGATAACCCGGCAAGGGTTTCTTATCAAACACTCTACATACAAAGTGTGATATTCAGTAATTTACTGAATCACCACTGCAACACTAAAGCATATGAGTGTACAAGGCTTAAAGATGTCTGATCTGATGTATATCCCTCAAGGGACTCCTCCCATGAAAGGATGAACCTCTCAATCACAAGGAAACACTGCAACGAAGCCACCAAACCATGCAATGAACACTGCCTCCAGAATAACGCATTCCCTAGCTGGGACAACACTGGGAATGTATAGGAAATGTGTGGTATGATGCCACAGATCTGAAATAAGCTCTAGAGATCTCCAAATAGGTCTCTCAAGTGAAGGAAATCTTCCTCCAATGAGAAACTAGCTCAGAAACCGGGATTCCAATCCCTTCCACTGTTGCACCCAGCAACACTGCACAATCTCCGGCAAAACTGTGTTGATGATGTAGGCTGAAGCTTGACCTGAAAACTTGATGTGGAATGATGAATAAAAACTCTCCCAATGAGGCTCCTCAAGGAGAGAGGTGGGATTCCCGCTCGGGGACACCCAATGCTAAACAACACTGCAACTCTGCTAAGCAGCAAAGCAGCAACAAGTCTTGGTAGACAAGAATAATAAGCTAAAACATGAAGAATAATGTTGCCATACTCTTCCTTATATAAGATATGAGTTTTCTTACCCTTGGCCCTGTTGACCACACTTTTTCAACGACCCCATAGCAGTACACCCCCATTTTTTCAAATGAGACTTATCATGTTTGAGGCTCATGTCATCCAGATTTCATCATCAGCCGACATTTTGTTATAAATGATGTAAACCCATTCTGCATGTTATGATGTAAATGATCTAAGTAATACCGTCAATGTATGTAACAACCTAGGTAAGCCTAGTATGTTGTTGATGATTTCCATCCTGGGAGGTTTTTTGTCTCACTGATTCACGAAAGTGATCGGCAGAGTTTTTCCCTCTAGCCTCACCCCAAAGCTAGGGTGGATTTTTCATCAGCATGCTAAGTGAGTCCTAGTGTTTTCTATCGAGTCCTTGTAAAATTAGTTTGAGCTACTTGGTCTACTAGATCATGTTTTGAGTCGAAGAATTGGGTATTTATTTGAGGGTCTATACGAATGGATATTCCCCCTTCATGTGTCTAAATGTATTATCTTATGTAAAGAGGGTTGGAAAAATAATTAAAATCCCCTCTTAGTCAATTAATTAAATTTTCTGGTCAATTAATTTAAAAAAAAAAAAAAAAAAAAAAAAAATCTTAAACCAGAAATTTAATTAATCTAGGGTCCTAAGTTAGGATTAAATCTTTCAAAGGCAAAATTTGTGGATCCTTGGAAAATGATTTTTAAAAGCCCCAAGCTAAGGGAATATTGAGAATTTTAAGAAATTTTGGACCTTTGGGCCTTGGTGGTTAAGTCAAAGTCCAAATATTGGGGTAATTAACTCAAAAATAATATTTTTGAGTTAATTAAAATTGAATTAAATGATAAATTCGTTTTTTCCCCAAATTTATAATTTCAACGCTCCTGATTAAAAGATGATTAAATCTTTTGGGCGGTTGAGATTATTTTGACAAGGATCATCCAAACTACCCATTGGAGATTTTGTCCTATAAATTTAGAGGTCTTTGTCAATCTTAAATCATCTGATCTGAGGATCGTGCACTTGTCTTGGAAGCTCTTGTAAATTTTTGAGTAATAAAGCATAAAGACTTTGGGGTTGCAAATTTTGATGTTCCTTCTCAGATCTATGTGGTGATTCATTTCTAAACTCTGCTACTTTGTTTGAATTTTTATGGTTGATGGCCTTCATGGATTAATCTTCATACAGGTATCTTGTGCAGTTTTCTGGATTCATAAAATGGCATTTTGATTTTTATAAAGGATCTCATGTTATTTTCTTAAATCTCTATCGATCTAAAGTTCATATTTAAGTGTGCAGGGAAATATTTTATTTAAGATTTGAGTGTCTGGGGAAGTCTTCGATTGGACCAGCCGACTCTCAAATGACATAAATCTGAAAAGCTCATTATTTGTTAAATTCCAAGTCTATCTTACGAAATTAGTGGTTTTGCAGGATCTCCTAGGGCTTGTGCCTCTCTAAAATTTTATATCTCTAAACGCTGTGCTAAAATGGATTCAAATCTAGCCATGAGGGCCTCATATTTGTGGACTAGTTTGTAAATTTGTAAATTTTTTTAAGACTGTAAGGGTTTAATCATTTTCTTGGTGTGTCTATCTTCAAATCTGGCTGTTTTCTTGCAAGTTGTGGGTTTAAATCAGAAAAATAAAATAAAATAAAATAAAATAAATAAATAAAAAAAATTTAAGATCTGAGGCAGATCCAGCCTCCAAAGGCCGGATCTGGCCTCAAACTGCTACTATGGGCAAGATTTGGCATCATTTGATTGAAGAAGTGTATCAGATCAGAGTTTCAAGGAAAATTTTTAGATTTATGGGTTTATTCGTTGCCTTGTTTTCCTCTGCCAATCCATCTACGCTCAATTTCTTCCTTCAACGATGCCATCCATCTCTGCATTATTTCTCTCGCTGCCCCTCGAGCTAGATCTCACGCTGCATCAGTTCCCTATTCTGTCAACCTTTTGTCCCTCATCGAATCTTCACTCCTTGCCATCCTGCACCAGCTTTCATCCCTTTCTCTGCGTCCAGTCCAGCTGCACTCCCTTCATGTTTTGCGTTAACCCTTCCTCCTTGCTTCTCGATTTCAACCTGCATCAATCCATCCTCAAAGTCTTCCCCCTCTTCCATCAAGCTTGCCCTCGTACCACCGTCCCTCCGTCCGACCTGCAACTCAAATAGCAAATACGATAAACAAAAACACAAAATCGCGTTGATTTTTTTTAAAGCCGGCATTTTTTCTATCGGATCGAATTCATTTATAATTTGTAAGGCAGCGATTAGTCGTAGCTTTTTAATGTCGATTGTTAATTATTCATGTAGTTATATTTTAATTTTGAGTTCAATTCATAGGATAAGCGTTAGTTGTTAAATTTTAGATGTTAATTTTTAGTTGTTTTCTTTTTTTATTTTGATTTAGTTTAGATTGTAATTTTTTTGTTTTAAATCTAACTTATTAATTAGATTAGTTTTTTTTATTTTTTAATTTAGTTGGATTTTAGATTTAATTTAGATTTTAGTTTTAGTTTAGTTTTAATGTTAGTTAGTTAATTGTTTTAATTTTAATTTGGTCTTAGTTTAGTCTTAACTTAGTTTCCATTTGGTTTAATTTTAATTTTAGTTTTGTTTAGATTTAGATTCTAACTTTTCTTAAATTAGAGTTTTAATTTAGATTTTAGATTAGAACTTTTATTTAGATTTAGATTTTTTAAATATAAAAAATAATAAAAAATAAAAAATTCCAAAAATTCTAAAATAATCTAGAAAATACAAAAAATATGAAAAATTTTCAAGAAAAATTCATTATAGTCAAATAAGCCTTAATTTTTTTATCTGAAG
Organism: Pinus albicaulis; assembly: GCA_034641835.2. NCBI lineage: Eukaryota > Viridiplantae > Streptophyta > Pinopsida > Pinales > Pinaceae > Pinus > Pinus albicaulis. Next base: position 728,674,468 of record CM076579.1, read on the forward strand.
TTTGACTGTGGAGTATTTTAATTTTCGAACTGGGTTATAATTGAAGCATCATAATTTTGAAAATACTTCAAGCATCGGGCATTTTTATCTTAATGATCGTTTCATGATAAGCTTTGTTGATTGGCTCAAGTATCTTAATGAATGATCGTGGCACTTTCTATTGAATATCATTGTGGTCATTTAGCAGCAGTTATACATCTAATACTTACCTTTAATTGCATAACAGGATCTTGTTTGACTCCATAAGGCACTGGTTTTAACATAATCAATCTGTGAAATCTCGTTAATTTTATCAAGTATTTGGTGTTTTAGCTGTGTCTCCTAGATTTTTCTTCTTCATTTATAACAGGGTCTACCTCCCTTAGCTTGCAAGGAGACAGCTTAAATAGAGAGATTGGGGATCAGGGTGACAACCCCCGATCTGAGCCGTTGTCGCTGTGCCTGGACAATCTGTGCGACAACAGGCCCCACTCAATTAGGTCATCTCTATCCAAAGATACATCTCCCTCCAACACTGCGTTATTCCTCCTTGGATTCCTCCTCCTCCACAACTGTGTTGTTGACTTAGTCAATGCAGCTTGATTTTATCCCTGTTCACACATGGAGGTGTTTTATTAAGCTAGAAGAGTGTCCCCTTTCACACTTGGAGTGTTTTTATTCCTCCTTAGGAGACTTATGGGCTTTTCTACCCATTTATTTACCGGTTAGAGCTGCTGCTAAATCTAATGTTCCATTTAGCTATGAGGCTAAAATTTTGGAACATTACATATTAATGGCATGAACATCAAATTAAAATTTTCTCCAACAATATCTTATCCATGTACTCCATGCATGTTGCATAACCTCTGCAATAGACTCTACAAACTCTGTCTTTGGTTGAATATCAAAGTCTTCCTCTCCAAACAGTGAGAACTGGCCTCTACATGCACCTCACCATTTTATGATTTCAACATATTATTTATATGTGTGCACAAATCTATAAATTTGATCTCTATATCACTATATCTTGTAGGAGGTCACCCTTTGTTCTCTATACAAAATCTATGCTCATTTTTTCTACTTACACATTGGTCGATCTGCTCCTTTTTTTAAACAAGTTGTGCCACTTTTTCCATTACTCACTCCATTAAGGCATTCACACTTAAAACTTAATTTAGACATGTTTATTTATTCAATTATAACCTTTTATGAAAATCCTCGAACAATAAATATCATAAAAACAATTAAATCATTCAAGATGCATGAGGAATGCAGGAAATATTGGCTCACAAACACAATCATAGGCATATCACTGTAAAAATTCAATTATTGCAGCATGAATAAGCCTTGTTCCCAGCAACTAGAGCTATTAGTTGCAAGGACAAGCCTACAAGGGAGAAACTAGTGCAAAGGATCAAGGAAAACACAAAATTTTCAACTTAGAACTACCTCCAACATCTTTCTCAGGATCTCTAGCATATCTAAAGCTTGTCCAAGCCATGAAAAGCCTCAAAACCATCTTTGCAACCTCCTATTGAGCTTATACATGATGTAGTCACCATAAATGCAATAACCAACTCATGAGTGCAGAAATTGTATCAAGTGGAATCAAATATGAAGCTCAGCTGTAGAGGGGAACTTGATACATCATGACAACCTCTTCAACACCTTTATACATCATCAGGATTCCAATCCATAACTTAGGAGCATCGAAGGAATCTCAAGGGTAACATGACAAACATCATATACATGAATACCTAGTTGGCCAACCAACCATCAAAACTATCAAAACAATATTAAAGCACTTGCAACATAATCATTTACCATAGAAACCATAGAATCCAACACCATCAAGAAATCATCTTCAAGATGAACTCAGGTTGACATCAATTCCAAGCATCAATCAATGTAACACTCATCAGTCTTCACAAACTACCATGTTGACATCAATGCCAAAAATCACCTCATCACAACATCGATTCCAAAAATCTCCCCCTTTGGCATTGATGTCAACCGCAGTTGAACCATCCAGACAACCTCGTGAAGAACTAAAATCCTCATTTTTATCCCCCTTTGACATCAATGGAAAAGGGAGAAACTCAACAAAGCCAACATGTGAAGGAATCCAACATATTAATGAGGAAGCACTCCCCCTTCCAATCTCAACATCATTCCAATACAAAAATGATGTAAGCCAATGAACTACTACTAAGTTGAACAAGCTTCCCATGAACATATAAAGGTGTTGCAAAAACATCTCTTGGAATGATGAACATGCTACCTCTGATGTTTGTAGTGCCTCTTTGTCATAAGAAGGTTGCTCCTCATATATCAATTCGTTGACCAACTTGGCCCAATGATGAATAATAAGATACAAGGCATAATACATGGTTGAATGAATGATAATACAAGTCTTTACAAATCCTTTATCTAGTTGAACTATGACTCCATTCTCATGTATGAAATACACACACAAGACCCAACCATGACTCATAAGAAGGATGTGAAAATACATGGCTACATAAGGACTCCAAAATCTCATACAAGAATGAAATACATGACACCAAGTGGACTAAAAACGGATGTAACACTTCTCACCTCTCATTGCATGCACATCAACACACTTTTGAAATGACCCATGACTCTCTCTTTTTTATTCTTGTTCCTAACTCAAATATAAATTCATATGAATAACCAATTACATGGATTTATAGGAATAATGCATGATTATGGAATTGAGATTACACAACTGTTATGAGACATTATGAACAAATACAACTCTCATCAATGCCTTCTAGGCATCAAGACCACCATTGTACAATGTGAAACATGAGGTACCAATCTCATATATGAATTTTCATTTCAATATTTCGCCAAAAATTCTAATGAAGATAAATTGAACCATATGCATGTCATGAATGAATGAATATCATCAATTTGCCTGTAATTCTTCATCATTTCAGTCATATCCCAAAGAAGCAACAACAAATGTGTAATATGACATGGAAGTTATTTTCCATTTGTAAGAACTCTTGGTAGCGGAAATTAACATATGTGTCCTTCTCCCTTGCAAAGCATGTGATCCTCATATAGGAATTTCATAATCCATGACAAAGAAATAATGAGACGATAAGTAGCACACATTTGATCCACAACACTTAGGCCATGATGAAAAATTTCAGCAACAACAACAATGTGTGAACTTATAGGTAGATAAGACAATAGGAAACAATGTAACCTCACTTTACCAACAACAATGATAATAATAGTAGCATATGCAACTCATGATCTCTTTGACCAAAACATCAATAGCAGCTAGTAGCAAGATGTGAATTAGTATGAAGATAAAGCAGTGACATAACATCATAGAGCAACAACATAATAACCACCATAGTTGAACTTATATGTAGCATCAGCAAGTACATGTTTCCAAAATGAGATAAGAGATCAATATTCAGTAGCAACATGGTATGTGGATCTCTCAAGTAGAAAATGAAGCTTATCATAGCAGAAATAAACTCAGCAACACCAACTATAACAACATCAATCTCAACCAAAACAAACATCATAATCATCATCATCCATGCCATGTAAACAATATCAACACCATACTATGAGTTTAACAACAATAATATAGAATAGATAGTAGTAATAAGCTCCTCAATAATACCACTCTAAAATCAAGGCAACAACATGAGCATGAGCAACAACAATATTTCCATCAACTTCCCTAGTAGCATAGCATATCCATTAGCAACATCATAATTATAGCAACAAACTCAACAACCAGCTCCATGTATACTATGTAAAGCAGAAAATCAGTAGATAGGTCATGCAAATATAATTTTTTGCAGATGTTTGATGCACATCCTATTTGTCAACTATCACCAAGGAAATCTTCACTTGAATAATTGTGACTTCTACCTTCTTATCATGACAATATTTTCATTAGTGAAAAATATAATACCATCTTGAATAAATTCTATCTCTTGAGCATATATCTAGGCTTCCATGTCTTCATTAGGGTTTCAAAAAAATACTGCAATCAATCATATTCAATTGATTCAAACAATACTAAAAATAAGAAAATAAAATTTCAAACCTCAATGACTCTTTTCTATCTATGACTTGCATTATCAATGATTCTCTTTCAAATTCGGAATGTTTCCATATGCTCACCGTGAGACAATGTTGGCCTCAGTTTTTTATGGGAGCCACTTGCTGCTCCTTTTTCTTCCATATTTTGTTGGTTTGATTCTTTACATGCACTTCAGTGTTTGATCTCTTGTTTGATATGCTTTGATTAGTCTTTTCCTTTTTAGTGAATCCCATGTAACATGTAGTAAATTTGCAGTCTTTGGCCTTATGGCCAATGTTTTCACACATGTAACACCTTATATGACCAAGAAAAAAATGAGAAGCTTCGGAATTCCTCTTATTCACATAGTTCCTGCAATCAAAAGCTTTATGCCCAAAATTACTACATGAAAAACAATAGCCATAAAATGAACTGATATACCTGGTCAGGGATGATTTTTCTTGATATGTTCTTTTATCCAACTACTTCTTCTATTGCATGCTTCTGCATTTTGCAGCAATATTCCCATGCTTTTTAAAACTGAAGCATTTTATCGATCTTGAGGAAGTGGATGATCTTTCCGGCACAAATTTTTCCTTCTTTGACTTCTGGTTTTATTGATGTGATTCTTCCTTGTTATTCTTATTGTTGGAATCATATTTTGTTGCTAGTTTTTTAAATCTTGTTGTTGAACTTGTTTCATCTTTGTACATGCTAGGATATAGATGATTTTGACTAGTCTTCAATGGAATGGCTTTTTATTTTGAATTATTTCTCAATGTAGCCACTTCTGCTTCTAGAATTTGACATTGATCTTCCTTTTCTTCATATTTCTTTCTCATTCCTTCTTCAATTATCCTTTCTTCCTCCAATTGGGTTTTTAATTTAATGATTTTTTTGTTGTAAACACATTCCTTCTCGTCAAGTATTTGCAATAATTTCTTCTAGTTTTTCTTTTCAGCCTTGAGCTTTTTCATTTCCGCTTCTAGGGTTGCAATCTTGCAAGTCTCTTCATCTTCTAAATCTAAATTCTCTACAAAAGGGTTATTACCACTTCTCTCCAAAACATAAAACTAAATTGAATTATCATTATATTCTAAACCATCAAACTTAGGTAAATCATCGTCACTACAAGAAAATGTACCTCCAAATACAAAATTATTGCAACATTTAAATTCACTATTTTTTACCATCAAGAAAAGGGGCTATTCTTAATTTGAAAATTTCCTTACTTGTTCACTACTCTTCCTTTTTCTGACACTACTTCTTATTCTTCACCATCGGCCATGTTATGCTCTCAAGAAATCAAGCTTCATCGAGAGAACCTCGTACTTATACCAATTATTGGCAATGTGTTACTAAGAGGGTGGGTGAATCAGTAGTGACAAGGTCTATATGTGTACTTTTAAAATTATTTTTTAATTTCCTAATTCACAATCATACACTGCGCCATTAGAAGATTAGCTCATATAATGCATTAAAAAGCTCAGTAAATAAAAAATACCATGATCATCACATGAAAGCCATAAAATAATTAAAACAATCACATCCACAATGGACACAAGGATCTCTAGTGTTAAACCCCCTCCGGGTCAAAAAGCACCCTTTGTTGTTGTTTTTTCTCTGCTTCAAATTTTATTAATCAAACAAATCATTTTACATCATCATAGCTAGCTATGTCCAACAAGGAAGTTTCTCATATTAAATCGAATTTATGAACACCCATCTACTAGAAGCCTCAACCCCCAACAAGCTTCTCCCAACACCCATTCAACTATGAGAATTCTACTTCCTCAACTGAAGCTACTGACCACCATCGACAAGGAACATTCATCCCTTCTTCACCAAGCTATCTTAATATATTGATCATATAGGGACTCATTTCAAAATGCTTCACATTGTATCCCTTGGGAAAATAACAACAACCTCTGCATGAAAATAATCTATACATGGGCCACTTCCACCACAATCTATACAACTCAACTTCAATCAATTCATCAACAACAACTCATCCAAACAATTGTCAAGCATTGACTCAAACAATCAAACAATTCAAGTATTGAAAATCAACCAACAACAACACCTCTACACATCCAACACATTCATCATATAAACTCAAAACCCTACAATTAATCACGAAACATTCTCACATAAATGGGACAACAACAAATCATCCATGTAAACACAAATATCAGTGGCATAACCATCAAACTAAATTGTTCTCCAACAATATCTGATCCATGTACTCCATACATTATGTATAACCTTTGCAATATAATCTGCAAACTCTATCTTTGGTTGAAGATCAAACTCTTCCTCTCCAAACAATGAGAACTGGCCTCTCCATGCACCTCACTATTTTTTGATCTCAACATATGAATTATGTGTGTGCACAAATCTATAAATTCGACCTTTGTATCCATTAGGGGAATTTTGAGGTCTAAAATGGGCCTCCTAAGGAAATTATAAAATAATAGTGGAAATAATAAAATAATATTTGATTACATCATCAAATTTTAGAGGGAAAAAAGAAAAAAATATTTTTTCAACTCATATTTTCAACTTATCTACCAAAGTTTTTACTCAAATTTTGAGCAGGAGTACTCATTGGATGCAAAATTTAATTCCTCATCCAAGGAGTACCCATGTTTCATGCTTTCGATGGATCCTACTACACGAAAAATAATAAATACATGAAAAGCGTGATTGCAATCACTTTTTTTCATGTATTTATTATTTTTCGTGTAGCAGGGTCCATCAAAAGTATGCAACATGGGTACTCCTAGAATAAGAAATTAAATTTTGCATCCAATGAGTACTCCCACTCAAAATTTTAGTTCAAACTTTGGGAGATAAGTTGAAAATATGAGTGGAAAAAGTAGTTTTATTATTTTATTATTTTTTAATCTTTTTACCCTTTTACTTAAAAAATAGTGAATCATCCCCCATGGTTGACATTATCATTTTGAATCCTATTGGTTCTTATAAAGTGCATTTTGGTTGTACATTTTTCTTAGGAGTCCCATTTTAGACCTCAAAATTCCCCTAATGATTATCGTCTGTAGGAGGTCGCCCTTTGTTCTCTATACAAAAGCTCTGCTCATTTAATTTACTTACACTGTGGTCGATCTGATCCTCTTTTTAAAAAAATTGTGCCACACTTTCCACTACTCACTCCATTAAGGAATTCACACTTAAAACGTCATTCGTACATGTTTCTTTAGTCAATTAGAACCTTTTATGAAAATTCCCGAACAAGAAATATCATAAAAACAATTAAATCATCCAGGGTGTGTGAGGAATGCAGGAAATATTGACTCACAGACATAACCGCGAGCATAGCATTGTCAAAATTTGACTGCAATAGCATGGATAAGATTGTTTCCCAATGATTGGACCTCTCAGTTGCATGGAAAAGCCTACAAGGGAGCGACTGGGGCAGAGGATCAAGGAAAACACAAAATATTCAACTCAGCACTTCCTACAACTTCTTTCTGAACATATCTAGCACTTGTAAAGATTTTCCAAGCCATGACACACCTCAAAACCATCTCTACAACCTTCTTTTGAGATTATACATGATGTAGTCACCATAAGTGCAAGAACCAACTCATGAGTGTAGAAACTGTATCAAGTGGCATCAACTATGAAGCCCAGTTGTAGAGAGGAACTTGATACATCATGAAAACCTCTTCAACACCTTTAGACATCATCGGGATTCCAATCCAAAACTTCAGAGCATCAAACGAATCTCAAGGGAAACACCACAAACATCATATACATGGAGGACTAGTTGTCCAAACAACCATCAAAACCATCACAACAACCTTAAAGCACCTACAACATAAGCATTTACCATAGAAATCATAGAATCCAATACCATCAAGAAATCATCTTCAACACAAACCCAGGTTGGCATCAATTCCAACCATAAATCACTGTAAGACTCATCAATGTTCACACTCTACCATGTTCGTGTCAATTCCAACTATCACCTCATCACAACATCAATGCCAACATACACATCTCAACGTAATGGATTTGTAGAAAGGATGAATAAGAAACTAATGGAAAAAGAAAGGAGCATGCTCAATGTTGCTAGGTTAGGACATGAATTATGGGAAGAGGCAGTGGAAAATATGTGTTACTTGGTAAACATATAATCCTCACTAGCATTGGATGACAAGAATCCACATGAGGTATGGATTTATAAGAAACCCTCTCTTAAACATCTCACGATATTTGAATATGATGCTTATGTACAAGTTCCAAAGGAGAATAAGAGTAATATGGATAAGAAAGCTTAAAAGTGTATTTGTATTAGATAGTAAACATGATATGAAAGGTTATAATCTTTGGAACCCATAAACTAAGAAGGTTGTGTATATTCAAAATGTTATATTTAGATAAATCAAAGATGTTTTCAAATAAGAAGTCCAAACAAGGGATAAAGAACTAGAGAATATAGAATTTGAATAGAAGGCTAATGAATCAATCACTAGAGAGGAACAAGAATAATAAGAAGAAGGACCATATACTATAGTATTAAGGATATTTATTCTAGAAAGAAAGAAACTAGAAAGGTATCCTCCACCTAATTTTTGTTCTAATCTTCCTTTCTTATTATTAATTATGATCTTAGAATTGTTAGGGAGGAAATGAATTTAGAGGATGGAAAACTATGGAAAAAGGCCATGGTTGAATAAATGGAAACCTTGGACCAAAATGAAGCTTGGATCTAGTGGATTTTTCAGCTAGAATAAATCTCATTGGTAGAAAATGGGTGTTTAGGAAGATGTTGAATGCATAAGGAAACGTGGAGAAATACAAAGCTCAGTTAGTAGAAAAAAATTATTCTGAGGTAGAGGGAATTGAATTTTTTGAGATTTTTTCTCTTATTGTCAAGTTCACTTATATTAGATTTATTTTAATTTTTTTCAATAACTTTGAAGTAGAACACATCGACATGAAGAAAACATTCCTACATGGGGATCTGAAGGGAAAAAAAAAAAAAACTAAACAACAAAAAAACAAAAAAAACTACATGAAGCATCCAAAATGATTTGCAGTGAAGGGAAAAAAGAGTTGGTATTCAAGTAGAAAAAGTCCATATATGGGTTAAAAAATTCACTAAGGATGTGGTATCAAAACTTTTGTACTTATATATTGGGACTTGGCTTCACAAGGAGTAAAGCATATCACTATGTACATTTCAATTTATATGGTGATCATATTCTTTATTTGGCCTTTTATGTGGATGATATGTTGTTGATTAGAAATGATAGGGAAATAATCTAGGAAGTGAAAACTAATTTGTCCTCTAAATTTGACATGAAGGGTATTGGTGGTACAAGTTTTATTTTGGGCGTCGAAATTGAATGAGACAAAAAAAACAAGAAACTTTCTTTAATCTAGAAGAAATATGTCAAGACAATATTGAAAAATTTTAATATTCTAGAATGAAAATTGGTAAATTTCCTTATTCCTATAGTTGTAAATTTATTTTCAATTCAGTGTCCCAAGACATAGGAAGAGGAAGAGGACATGTGTAGTGTTCCATATGAGAGTGTTGTTGGATGTTTGATGCATACAATGGTATGTACTACACTAAAAAATGCATATGAAATGGGAGTATTGAGTACGTATATGGAAAAAAAAGTGAAGGGGCATTGGAAAATAGTAAAGAGGGTTTTCAAGTGTTTTTGTTGCACTATTGGTTATCGATTGTGCTACCAAATAAGACCAGTATTGGATATTTTTTGTACATAAATGGGTTTATTGATGTATACTGGGATGGAGATCTATGTCATGGAATATCTATAAATGGGTATGTGTTTAACATATTTGGAGGAGAAATCATTCTAATAAACAATGTAGTAGCACTCTCAACTACAAAAGATGAATACATGGAAACCACTCTTTCAAGAAAGGAAGAAATATTGTTATAGATATTGTGTTTAGGTATTGGGTTAGTATAAAAAGCTATAATTATAGATTACAATATTTAGAGAACAATCTCCCTAGAAAAAAACCCTAATTATCATTCTGAGACAAAGCATATTTTTGTTGGATATCACTTTGTGATAAATATGATTGAAGATAAGAAGGTTTGTTGGTAATGGTGAAAATTTTAAATAATGCTCTAGTTTCATTAGCTAAATTGTGAACTCTAAGTGTTTCTCTTGGAGTGGATAAATAATGGGAATTACTACCCTAGATTGGTGATCATGTACTCATACGACCCCCTATATGAAAAGAAAACAACAAGTGGGAGATTGTTGGGTACGTGTTATGTTCTTTTTGTTGGTTCAAAAAAGTGATTGTTAAAGGTAGCCTTAATGCTTCACATTAATCATCAACCCTGGGCAAGTTTTTTTATTTCAAGAGTGCAAGCAAAGTATATGCGAGTGAAATTAGAGGTCAACTACTCTAAATCGTTGCAAGAAATACTATCTAATTCTCGAAGTTCAATCAATCAATTCAAAAATAAACTATGAAATACTTCACACCAATCAAAGGATGAAACTCTAGTCTGATCCTATGCAGAAACAAAACACTCAATGTTGAAATTAAAGATCTTTTGCAATTGAACAGCAAGCTTGATGAATTGAACAACAATAGAAAAGGAATACTTAATAAATTGAACAACAATCACCTATTAACATTTTGCAATGGAATTATCTATAATTCAATTAATAACAACCTTCAGAATTGAACAGCAACCCATACATTCACACTTGCAATGGAAAAATTCAAGAAATAACAATGTGCAGAATTGAACAACAAATACTTAACCACACTGAAATCAATATAATGAATGAAAAAACATCACTCAATAGTAAAGGAGTATTAATGATAAATTCAATCTATTTGAAAAGGAAATCATAACACACCACACTTGTAATTACTGAATTGAATTGTAATTATACAAAGCGTAAGAATAACTAAATTGCGAGAATCAGTAAATAAACATATAACACAAAACAGTAGGAGAACTCTCCAGAATTCTTCTGCCAAGAAATACTCAGAATCCGCTTATAATGAAAACAATAACACTTTCATTAATCAATAGAACAGGTACATCATCACGAGTTCATAGACTCTGTCTGAATAAAATGTTTATTACATAAAATTACAATATACGGAAAAATCTTTCATGTTCTCTTTCACCTACATCCTTTTATAACGCAAAGGAGAAACAAAACAAAGAATAACGAATCCTCAAGATCAGGAGATCACGAGGCTTCGTGGTCATTAGCCAAGCTGATTTTCAGGAACCAGATGCGATTGCATTTGCTTTTCTTGACTACTAATGTTTGGTCGTTTGGTCAGTAGTTGGTTTGTTTGGATTCCCTATCAATAAAGAAAGAAAATTTATTTTTTATACTATTAAATACATTATTTATTAATAATTCATTTTACCCTCCTTTTACATTATTCTCCTTTGATTTATTTCTAAAATGAAGGAAAACGTATAAAAGTTAATAATAAATCAAGCTAAAGATGGGGGTAAAATGTACCTTTTCCTCATCCCAACATACTCCCCTGCTTACCTTTTTGCATGTCCTCATGCAAACAGATGATTGAGGTGTAGTTGAGTTAAGGAATAGGCAAGATATACTTCTCCCTGGTAAAGTCTAAAACCATGCTTTTGTTTCACTTTTGCAAATGCAAGTTTGTATGTCCCTATGGAAGTTCATAATCATGGTGGTAGTCTTCAAGAGGCTACCATATGATGGGGCATCTATATCTGCATCCTATCCATGTAGGAACCATGTTTAAAATTAAATTTCTATACAAATGAAAACAAGAAGCGACAGCTTTAAAATTCCTATAACCAAGTGGCTCTCTATTCTTAACATTATTGGTAGAGGCTTGCCATCTTTGCTTAGATTCTAATAAAGCATCCTCCTGAATATACTGGAATTATTTTTTCCCATTCAGTACAATATCTTTGTGAATTTTCCCTAGCTTAGCTATCACTCCTTCTCGTTGCATAAACCTCTTATGTTGAATGAATAAATGTAGGGGTTTTGTAGGTTCCCCTCTGACCCATAAATATAACCCATGTTCTCTTTTCTGGAAGTTATTGTAGGCCTTAGCCCAACTAATCTGGTTTTTAGCAAAATAATAAAGCTTGAAACTGAATGTCCCCAATCAAGGTACTGGGGTTACTAGCTCTTTCATCTTCTAAAAAGAAATTGTGCAAGTACAATTCACACAGAAGGTGTTGGACCCATTCATCCTAATCATTACAATATTGGACAAATTCTTTAATGGATTTAAATTTAGTAGCCTTCCCTTCTCTGACATATTTGATATTCAACAAAATATACCTTTCCACTAGAAAAAAGGCATAATTAGTGGCTAGTGCTCTGCAAGAAAACACATCTGAGTAAAGAGAAAAAAACAACACTGGTTTTTTCTTAGCCTGTTCCAGTTGAGCCTGTGCCCTTTTCACTTTCACTCTTTCTTCCCTAAGTTGGGCAAAGGTTTCATCTTTAGTTGTAGTTAGGTCATTAAATAGTTTAAGTAATGCCTGATGTTCTTGTAAAGGTGCTACTTCCTTCCGATACCGGACCAATTCTTGTTGCATTTGGATCAATTCATTACGAAGCTTTTGATTGGCAACTCTTTGTACCAAAGGGGTATAAGTAGGTGTTTCCTCTATTTGAGTTTCTTTTTCTTCTATACGTATCAAATCAGTCTGCATAGAGACTTCAGCAACATCTACAATTCATGTGAAAAAATCTGTTTGGGTTTCCATGGTATCTAATTCCTTTTTAGGCTTCCTGGCCTTATCCGCCTCTTTCAACAATTCCCTTAACCGTTTCACTATTTTTCTCAATTTTTTGCATTTCCTCCGCATTTTTCTCAACTTAGCCCAAGTTGATTTTTCCTTCAAAGGGTTCTGGCAGGGAAAGATGCAGCAACAGCTTCAGGCTCAGAAAGTTTTGTGCTAGTATTAGGGTTATCATTTAATTAAAGAATTTCTTCAGGCACTAAAGAGGTTGTGCCATCGTAGATATCTTGGCTGGGTGGAGCAATATTTTCTTCAGGTGTCAAAGGAGTTGTACCAACATTTGTGTCCTGGTCTAATAAAATAGTATCCCCTTACTGGTTTCCAGACTAAGATTCTCTCTCTATCTGTTCTTCCTTATTCAAACATTCATTATCAGAGGGATATAAATCCCTCAAATCCTGCAATTCATTAGTGTAAGGTAGGATTTCAGTGTGACCAAAACTGCCAGCAGAGGCAAACTGGTTCGAAAGATCCCTCTACTCCTCAATTTTTTAAAATGGGCTCCTAGCTTCACAAGATTCTCTCATCTGTTCTAATACTTGAGCTATTTCCTCCTCATAACCCTGTAAAGGTGCATTCTGAGGGCTCGGAGGGGGTGTATAGGATGGCCCTGTTTCTTCTGGCAATGCTGAGGTATTTTGCTGAAATTTTATTCTTGTAGATTGTCTCTGTTTTGCTGGACCTAAGGTTGTGACACAAGTTATCTTCCCTCTAGCTTTCTTAGGGACTGGTATGTCTGTTCTTGGACTCTCAATTTCTTCTCTATCAGGGTTTCCTTCAAGGGAAGGTGGGGAAGGATTGAAAAATCTATCCCATGTTAACTAATTTTTGTTTAACTCATGAACAATAATCAATTTTATCAGGCCATGATGGCTAACAACTACCTAAGGGTTTTTAGCTTTCCTAATCCGAACAACAGTGTCATGCAATATAGAATTCAAGAAAAAAAAGGTAAATTAACTGAAATATTTTGTTTGAGTACAACTAACAATTTTAATTGGCAAGACTTTACCACGTCCTGGCATTTGTCACATGTGATATAATTTTGGATGATGACTACTAGTTCTCGCCAAGGCTGCTTCAAGGATGCAGGGTCCATACCTTTTCCTTTTCGTACCAATTTCTCATCTGGGTCTTGATATGATGAAACTGCTTCTTGTATGAGGACATGTTTATCAGTCCAATTTTTCCCCTCCATTGGAAGTTCAAAGACCTCAGAAATTACTTCTTCGGAGACTGGTATAATTCTTCCTTTAACTATGGTGTTCCCTTCCCATAGGTTCTGCAGGAATTCAATTGATATCTTTGTATTGAACCCTTTTAGCTTGTTTAGATATGAAATCCAACCATATTGTTGGAGAATAGTGTGAGCCAATTCTGTAACTTGAAGTTTTGTGGGTTCATTGTGAAGATCATTTCCACCCATAGCTGCTGTGTTTTCGGAACTGATTTCTTCACCCTTTTGCATGTGCTTCTCTTGGATTTGTTAGTTAAAAAAAATACAAACACTGCATGCGGCTCTTATAAAATTTATTATTAGAAATGTGATTGCATGACGTTAATGCAATGATTCTATTGTCCAATCAACCTATCCAAACAAAATCTCATAGTTAATTCACATGCGTATTTATTATATATATTCGCAACCCCTCCAATGAGAGAAGGGCGTCCAAAACCTTTAAGCACAAGAAAAGAGGAAAGGTGGAAGAATCATGAATGCACATGAAATAGAATTCAGAGGCTGGCAATCATCGCAAATGTACATCAGGTGGAAATGACCAAAAAGGGAGAAAATCAGAGGAGAAAATATTATGAAAAATATTTCCTATTTTGACGACATAATATGACGGAAGCATGACAAGTGACAAACAATGACAGATGTTGTTATCACTCAATTTAGCATAATGAAGATAATTCATCCAAAATCAAAGTTGATTATGCATATAGGTTATTATAATGATAACACTTACTCGAACAATGCATTCTGCTTAAGTAATGGATCAGTAGGAGATAGGGGCATGTAAAATAATTGGTTGTTGTCAAAAATACTCCAATACGACAAGCAGAGCCACTACTGCTAGCAGGCGTCCATAGTCTTGACAGGGTTGTTCTTTTAACCCAAAAAATGAGCCATAATCCTCTATTTAAAAATAGACACTTTGCTTGTTTTCTGGAGAGACCACTATGCTGGTGTGGTGGCCAGATAGTCATAGTGCCATTCTCGGGGATTTAACAAAGTGATCAAGCCAGCTCGTGATGAGACCTACTATCCTTCAATCAGTTTTAGTTGTCGAGAAGTTCACTACCCTAGTGTGGTGGCCATTGTAGTAATGTCACCTATGATATCCTCATGATTATGGTAGGCTGGCTCGTAATGAGACCCCCTATCCTCTCTTTTTTTTTTAAAAAAATTGCAAATAGATATATATTTTCTTTTTTTTATAAATTGAGGGAGGCTCATTAACTCCTTAAGAGTTAGGGATGGTGTAAGAAGTAAAAATAATGCCAATACAATTGATGCCCTTATTCCCATATCCTCATGCCAAAGAGAATTACCACTTGAGGGTGTAAAAAGATAAACCAACATAAAACTATGATAACGAATTATGTGATAATATATCTGAACAATGGATATCTATTCATTCATTATATAGATAAACCATGTCAGCTTCCAAAGTAAAGATATCCATAAAAATTTCAAAAAAACATAATATTAGTAATATCACTGTTTTTCCCTTCTTTAGGTGAAATTTCTCATTCAATAAAATGGTTTTTATGGCAAGAATGTGTAAACGAAGAGTGGATATTAAAATGAAATCATAAAAAGACAAAAGACAAAAAAAAATTACTTTGAATAGCAATTTTTTTTTTGAAAACACACAAAAACAAGAATGCAAATTTTCAATTGGTTCGAACAGCAGCTGTTCAATTGATTGAACAACAGTTGTTCAATGGATTGAACAACAAAATTAATTTGTTTTTTAAACATGCTAAAAAATAGTTGTTCAATTGGATCGAACAACAACTTTTCAATTGATTGAATAGCAATTGTTTAATGGATTGAATAGAAAAAATATTAATAAAAAAACACGTTGAAAACAACTGTTCATTTGGTTCGAACAACAGTTGTTCAATTGTTTGAACAACAAGAAAACAAAAACACACGAAAGGAAAAATGTGGTTGTTCATTTTCTTTGAACAAGATTTGTTCAGTCAATTGAACAACAGTTGTTCAATTGGTTTGAACATCTAAAACAATCAAATATAGGAATCATATATACACTATTTACAAAAAAAGGAAGTAACATTTTTTTATGAAATTGAAGTTGTCGAGTCATTATTCCTACAGCTAAAATTTGGACAGTGGGATCATCACGCACCTGCTAGCAGAAAGAATATTTTATGAGTGGTTTATGATAAAGGTGCACTCAGTGTCCATTTACTCGAAAGGCAGAGCCGGATTCGTCTATGGTGGTAAAGGTAATGGTACCATTGTTGTGCACTTCTTGAATTTCATATGGCCCGAGCCACCTTGTTTATAATTTACTTGGGAAGTCTTGGAATCTGGAGTCGTAGAGGAGTGCCCTATCTCCTTTCTGGAACATCTTCTTTTTTATGAGGTTTTCATGCCACTTAGCTCAATTTTTCTGAATAATTACAGTGTGCCATAGAGCAAGTAGTCGTGCTTCATCTAATTCATTTATCTGTTGAAGTCTTTTAACTTGGGCCTCTATCAAATCCAGTCCCACTTCCTGGGTTGTTCTAAGAGTGTTTATCTCAAATTCAATGGGAAAAATTGGTTCCTTTCCAAATACCAGGTGGTACAAAGAATATTTGGTAGTGTTTCACCAAGTTGTGCGATAAGCCCACAAGGCCTTTGGAAGTCTAGTAGCCCAATCTCGGTGATGTGTTGAGACCATTTTAGTGAGAATTTCCTCGATGACTTTATTGGTACTTTCGACCTGCCCATTCGCCTACGGGTGGTAGGGAGAGGTGACTCTATGAGTGACATGGTGGTTCCACAGAGTGGCCATAATTTTATGTCCTACAAACTATGCCCCTCCATCAGTTATCACTTCCCTAGGTACGACATACCGCACAAATAGCTCAAAAATAAAATTGATCGCAAACTCTTTTGTAGCTCTTGGAAAATCCACTGTTTCTACACACTTCGTCACATAATTTGTGGCAACCAACATGTAGGCCTTCTGATTTGATGGCGGATTGAATGTCCCAAAAAATTTCGACGCCCATAGTTTGAAAGGTTCTACTACCAATTGTGGTTGCAATGGAATCTCTTCGGATTGGCCAGGGTGACCCATTCTTTGGAAACTATTATGCGGAATTATGGATTACGGATAAAACATTATTCCCTAAATGTGGTGCGCATTTAGAACAACAGATTAAAGACTTTTCAACTACTTTTCCTAACAGTAAATATCCACAGAGAATAAATTAAGAAACTTACTTGGATTCCAAGTGCTTCCTATTCTCCTTATGTCGCTCTTTTTGTAAATTCAAATCCAAGCTAGATCGCCAAAATGTTTCCTACAAGAATGAACACTAAATATCAAAGAGATTGCAATATACAAATGGTTATTCACGTTAATCAGTTAAATCAATGAAACATGAAACATATACATCAAATGAGAATCCATAATATGAAAGACAAAAGCTTATACAAATACATATGTGGGAAAGTAAGCAGCAATGTTTATTAATGGATAGAAGGGGAGGTTACAACTAGCGATTGATTTGATGTCACCAACTCCAGCATCATCCCAGCCTCATCACAATGAACATCTCTCTAGTAGAATATTACTCAAATCAAACCTTCAATTGAGATTCCAACAACATTACTCTACTAAATTTCTTCCTTCTCAAGCACTAGGATCTGTGCTCAATATATAGATGAGCTTAAGGTAGTTTCACAATCAATTACTTTCTAATAATAGGCAAGACATGTTTCCCAGCTCGAAGGTGTTGAATGGACACATGGATTCGAATTCTGACACATATTCACTCTTCTAGAAAGCATTGGGCATGTGGAGATTCTGGAATAATGAGAATTTCGTCCCAATTGACCAACACACCCTTGAGTGTCGGGAAGTGCTTTGCAGAGCACCCTTGAATGGAGGTGCATGCATATGCAAAGCAGTTAGCTCCTTGAGAGACTGCGTTGGTGAGCTCATAGGTGATATAACATGTACTTCAAGTCTTGGAAACCTTGCAATGGAAGTCATGGATGATTTGTTCTTGTTCTTTTTCTTAGGGCATGTAGCAACTGAATTGATAGGGGGTGATAGACCCTATTCATCTGTTCTGGGGATGATGTCCAGTTTAACCAGGTCATTGGGAATGGTGCCCAAATTGACCTATAACAGATTTCCCCCTAAAGCATGAATTCATAATAATAATAACAATATTTTTTGAATGATATGCTTTACACTGTGATGGGATGGAGATGAAGCGGAGTGGCGACCTGCATCAATATTACAATACATTACATTATGATATATCCTCTTGATCATGAATTGCTGAGGGAAGGCATTCCCATGCTCAGCACATAAACTATCTAATAACATGTACATAATTCATAAAGTCGTCTACATTGGAATGTTTCCATATACAGACATGCCAACTAATATAGGCCCATGTTCGGATGACGATCTCTATGTAAGGTCACCATACAAATGATGTGTACAACAATCCTGAAATCACAACCCGGATGGCTGAAACTAGATCCAGAGTATTCTTATCTCATTCACTTGATTTTTATGGTACAATTATAGCCATGTGAATATATGCTTTGTAGTCGAACATGGTAAGACATCATTTGATTACCAGCGAATGATGTGAGTTGTTAACAAACACGAGAGAACCACCATTAATGTACCACCATTAATGTCAATGGTCCTCAAGGTACTGTAGTACATTTCGTAAGGCGTGAGTAGATGATTTGATGTCGAATAACAAAAAAATCTTTCAGTCAAAATTCTAGAAGTGAGGATCTTGTCGATGTTGTAACAAACCTCATGGTACTAGAATATTATGTTTCTAAGTGAACTTCCTGGATAATGATTTTTCATCGACAGGAAGTCACTTGATTTCCAAATGGGAGTTACTGATTTTGGAGACAAAGGTATGACTTGATATAGCAATGTTCAAGGATGATTGTCATGAGAATGAAGGTTTATGAGTATTACAGAAGGATGAGTATTCACTGGATGACTTCTCTTGAACATATCGGAGATACTGAGATGAGTTGGTAGCATTGACCCAAAACCAAAGTGAAGGTATGATGAACCATAGGTATGAATGAACTGTAAATAATATTACCCAACCCAAACAGTCACGGTGATGGAGTGAAGTGTCATGTTCAAGAGCGAACTGATACTATAAAAATTTATGTTCACTTTTCCAAATTTTCCCTGGTCATTTGTCGACCAGTACCTCTTTAGTTTTTAACAAGCTTGAGGAGGATAACATATGCTTGATGTATACTTCAACCCTTCGAGCGAATAATGTATCACTGTTTAATAATTTAACGAGTCTAGCGATGAATGAAACTCGATTCTTTCCATGATCGACAAGCCTGTCACTATTTAATGTTTTAACGATCCTAACGATAGTGACAGCCCAGTCCTTTTTCATATTTAGAGAGTTTGAAAAAGAGGACGAAATAAAAATCCATAAGTACTTTTTGGTAAAGTTGTTGCTAAGATCCGAAAAAGTGTAAAATAATATCTGAGAGAACCTCCTAGCCATGTTCGACTAAGGCATTCCTTTTTTGTAAATAATATATCTTAGTCCGGAAAACGGTTAAACTTATACTGAGTAGATGTCAATTCATTTACTTTTACAAGCTCGAAAAGACAAGTGCTCGAAAATATTTTCACATTATCGGAGTCTGAAAAGAGCTAAAAGAAGACTCCAGGGGTTCCTTTTTCGTTGTTATCGAAGCTCTAGAAAGAGATAAAATTTTGCTTCAAGTCCTTTTTCATTTTTAACAAAGCTCGAAAAATAAGGATAAAAGTATGCTTTGTGGTCAAATCATTCTTGAAATAAATCTGCACGACTAATCTTCTCATGAGTTGTAAAACCTATTCAAAACAACATAAAATGGATTAAAAATACATATTTCATGATAAAAATATAATAGAACCATAGTCACAGCAATAAATATGATTTGAAAATAATCAAATGACTAATTAAAAGAGTTTTACTATTTATTTTACCATTTGAAAGTTACCATTTTCATTTTGGAGCTCTGAACCTGTTTTTTCCCCCAAACTTCAGTGGTTGATTGTGATCGATTCTGTGGACAGTTTTCATCATTTTTTGATCCAAGTTAGTTCCATGAACCCTCTCTTTCTTTTAGCAGCGAATTCATTTCCTTTCATTGCAAATTTTTAGGGTTTTCGGCCCCTTAGGGTAAATTATTTTTCAAAAGAGGGCAACGCACCCTTGAGCATCAAAAACTACATTGTGAAGCACCTAAATTGAAGCCTAGGTGCATATGCAACACACTGTCCCTTATTCAAGACTAAGTTGGGCACAATTCTCATTTTTATTCTTGCAATGTACCCAAAAATTTCCTAATTTTTTGCATGAAATGGAGTCTAATGGGTCTTATGGTTATGTTTCAGGATTCCATCAGACTAGAATGATGATTACTTGGAGAGAAAGAGAGCATGAAGAACAAAATATGATTTCCCTAAATGAACCAGATACAGTAAGAGCCATAAAAGATTGTGGCTTGTTAAAGTACTTCCGCTTGTTAGGGATGAGGCAACAAATAGAACTCTTGGAATTCTTAGTTCGAGCATGGTATCCAGCGATTGAGGCATTTCACATTAGGAATAAAGTGGTTCCTATTACAGTGTAGGATGTATACTTTCTTACAGGCTTGTCGAGGAGAGGCTTGCCTATTTCCCTCTCAAGGTCTGCTCTTGGAGGAGAGACTGTGAGAGAATATGTTTTGCAATATTAATATCTAGGGGTAGAGACAAGCAAGGATGGGAAAATAAAAATCTGTGATGTTCAATATTTTCCTTGGAGAACCATTATTTTCATGATCGCTAAACTTGTCGACACCGTTACACTACATGTAGCGAATAGATCATATATGCAGTATGCGCTAGAGTGCATGGAGCCAACAGTCTTCAACTGATCTGAAGTTGTGCTTTCTCAGATAAAATATCAACTAAAAAAGGCAAAGGGAGGAAGGAAGAAAAAATTTAGTTATGGTTCGATCCTCATTTCATTTTCCTTAGAGCGGATTCCACTAATGCAGCCACAGCATGTGACACTGGGTATATCTAACCCTAGAGATCTTAGGATCCAGATATGGGTTGAACTAATGGCTAGGCATGCAGGCCAATCATCCATTGTTTTATCGAATGCGTTATTCGCCTGGTTCAGGCGACAGGTTTTCGCCATCGATGAGTATGCATATGCAGGTCGATTCCAAGGAGATCCAGACTTTGCTTTACTAGAAGGTGCTCAATGTGGTGCAATAGGTAAGAATGTTTTGACCATGTTTTTTTATTTTTCTAAGGTTTATACAATTTTTTTGTATTTTTATGTTTTCCCAAGACTAAAATATAGTTTTAATGTAATGCATATGTTGGTCGAGTTCAACCAGTAGATGAACCAGAGCATGGAGCGGATGAGCCAGCAAAGAGGGTTTTCGGGAGAGCAGTCCTTCAGGATCTAGACATGGCTGAGACTCTGTCTGAGCTTCGGCAGCACATAGAGGGGTTCACCTTCAGGATTCCATATTGTTGTATTGAAGAGTTACCCATGCGACTGCAGCACCATACTCTAGGCATTCCTAACCACTGGATGCAGTTACTGCGTAGGATAGCTAGATCTATAGCATGTTACCATGAGCATCACTAGTTTACTTTTGACATGTTGCATACATTTTGAGGTCATATGACCAATGTGTCTTGGGCACAAATTTTTGTAAAACCTATAACTATCTATATATTTGATTTCAGTGTTTTCCTATGTTTATTGCACAATCCTATTCAATTATGCTAATATTTCTTTACATGTGTTGCAAATGTCTGTCTAAAACTTGATTAGCCAAATAATCAGTAATGTGTTTAAATTTCTGGAAATGTGTTGATATTGAATAAAATCAAAGTATCTTTCCAAAATTTGAACTCTTAGGAACAAACGATGTAGTGTTGGATTTCTAATGGTATAAACACTAGTAAGTTGTAATACCACAAGTCGTGAGTCTAACCTTATGATGATGTGGTTAATACCAAATAAAATGGCATCAAAGAGAATTTCAATCAACGCGTTATACTCAGCGATATTGTTTGTCGATCTAAAAATACAAATCCATTGAAAACTCACTAACTCGCCATTCGGAGCAAACATGGCCCACGCTGCAGAGGATAGATTTTATTTACTACAACTAGCACCATTAGCATATCCAACAAATGGTTCCAAATATTCAGACATCTGCAATGAAATGTAAAGCGGATTACTAACATCAAGAAAACTCTAAAAACAAACTAAGACATTGAATGCAAATCAACAACATATATTTACAATATAATACAAAAAATTACTACTCTCATGATTAATCATAGTAACATTTCAGATACAACCCATTTTGGGCTGTGCCAATGAAATTCCATCGTAATTCACCAACTCATAGGCACCCATAGCATGAACTCTTTTGACAATATAGGGGCCATGCCATAATGGCTCAAATTTCCTTGTACCTATTACATCAGCTTCTTGATCATAAATAAGGACCAAGTCGCCCTCTGAGAAAATGCGAGGCTGGACATTTTTGTCATATTGCGCCTTATACGCCTCTTATGCACTTCGTTGGCCAATTGGGCTTCACGACACATTTCATCAATATGGATGAGGTTAAAAAGATGCGCTTCTTCTTCTGAGGTGTCAGATAACAAGTCGATTGCTAGTTTTAACAATGTTATTTCACATTGGATTAGCAAGATAGCTTCCAGACCATACACTAATTGAAAGGGGGTAAATCTGGTTTCATTTCTCACCGACGTTCAGTATGCCCACAAGGCCAAGTACAGGATCAAATGCCATTTTATTTTACGAAATCCTATCATTCATTGAAGCATACCTTTAAGAATCTTGTTGATAGCCTCAACTTGTCCATTTTATTGTGGATAATAAGGAGTAGAATTATCATGTGAAAATCCTAAATTGGAAGTCAATTCAGTCATTGTGTGGTTGCGAAAATTCTTCCCATGATCTGTAATTATAGCCTATGGGACCCCAAACCGTGCAATAACATGATTAAAGAAAAAAAATGCAGTTGTTTTTCCTATGTTGTTGAATGTAGGCATCATTTCAACCCATTTTGTAAAGTAGTCTACTGCGACAATAATATAACCATGACCCCCAAACGAATTAGGGTTACAGGTTATGAAGTCAATACCCCATTTCAAAAAAGTTCCTGCAGAGACAACAGGATGCATTGGCATTGGTGGTTTGCGGATTTTACTATCAAATATCTGGCACGCATGACAACTTCTAACCGCGAGGATGCAGTCGCGAAATATGGTAGGCCAAAAGTAATTGGCATGGAGTATCTTCTGTGCGATTGTATCCAAACAAGTGTCCACCACAAGCCCCAGCATGACAATCATTTAAAACCTTTTCGACCTCCTCATGATTGAGGCACCTTCTTAAAAGTGTATCGACACCACGACGATAAAGTGTATCATCGACGATTAGATAATCTTTGGCTTGGTATCGAATACGTCGCTAGTCAGAGCGAGAGGTATTAGGATGAAAAGTTTGAGTCTGGAGATAAATGATAAAATATCCACACCAAGGATCAGATGATCCGATCAAAAACAAAGTCTTGTCAGGAATTGATGGTTCCGACGTAGTAGCAGTACTATCAGAGGGAAGGTCATAGAGAAGCTCAGCTTAAACTAAAGACTTATTTGACTTGGATTTGATGAATTCCAAATCAAATTCCTACGAAATGACAATCAATTTTGAATATTTTCCCCCCAGAAATTTACGTGATAAGATATAAGTGATGGGGTTGCAATCTGAAATGACAATGGTCTTCCGAAATAGGATATAGTGGCGAAATATTTGGCCCAGCTTGAACAACTTCCAAGGCAAGATTTTCTACATACAAATATTTTACCTTCGTATCATTGAGATTACAACTCAAATAATAGATTGGGTGTTCTATCCCATATTCTACTTCGACCAATACCATAGTAATGGTCATATCAATCGCGGTGATATATAATAAATAATCACTGTGATAATTGGGGGGATACATTAATGACGCCCGGACAAGAGTATCCTTGACAACATAAAAAGAATCTTGTGCAACTTGGTCCCAATGGAAGGGAACCCCTTTTTTCAAGAGCCGAGTAAATCCGTTAGCCATTTCGGCGTAGTTGGGTATGCACCTCCTTAGGAAGTTAGCCTTTCCTTGAAGTTTTTGTATCTGAAGTAAATTTGATGGCGTAGGCAAATCAAGAATGGCCTGAACGTTCAATGGGTCGATTCGAATTCCTTTTTTTGAGACGACAAATCCAAGGAAACAACCAGAACCAACACAAAACACACATTTATGTGGATTGAGGCTTATTTTTTAGTGTCGACAACATAAGAAGATGGCTCTCAAATGCATCGGGTGATCAGTCCGATTTCGTGAATGCGCGAGTAAATTGTCTAGATAGGGTTGAACAATGTTCTTGATGTCATTAAAAGCATAATCCATTTCTCTCTGAAAAGTTGCCCCAGTGTTCTTTAAACCAAACGGTAGTTTCCTATAAGAGAATGTGCCCCAAGGATAGATGAATGTTGTCTTATGTTGATCCTCTGGGCAGATATTGATTTGATTATAGCCGGAAAATCCATCCATGAACGAAAATATTTCACATCTAGCACAATCGTCAATAATTTGGTCGATAAACAGAGTAGGATAGCTGTCTTTTGGACAAGCAAGATTTACATCTCGATAATCAACACACACTCTGATGGTTCCTTGTTTTTTCATGACAGGAACAATGTTGGAAACCCACTCAGTTAGCATAACAGGGTAAATGAAACCAGCATACAAAAGTTTCTCAACTTCTGCTTTAATGGCAGCGGCCTTCTTCGGATGAATAGGACGAAGGCGTAGATGCACTGGCTTGACATCAGGATACATATTAATAGTTTGTTCAACAATACTAGTATATATGCCTGGAATTTCCTTCTAATACCAAGAAAATACATCATGAAATTCACAAAAGAGAGAGTGATATGTTTCGAGTTCTGATGGAGAACAAGATATCCTAACATGAATATTTTCTGTAATGCCAGGTTTGGTCAAAATATCAATAGAAATGTTTTCTTCAATATTTGAGAAATTTCGCTCAGAATCGATTGCATTAATAGGTAAAGAATTTGAAAAGAAATATTTGATCGATGGGTGATATAGTTCACTAACATTATTTTATTCATAATCAGGAAGATGGGAACGATGATGATAATATTCCCATGGTTCTCCTTCTGGAATCATGGTTTCCAAAATATTCTCATCTGTCAAGAAAGTTGAGGAAAAAGGATCAGATGGAGTACCAAAATCTAAAGAACGATCAACCCAAACAACCGGCGATTCTGATTTCAGATTCGCCACCCAAGCCAAATAGATTGATTTCTATGCCAACTCAAAAGGGCTAGATGACAGAAACTCATCCAACGTAACAATTTTAGAATCACCCGTACTCTTCCTTAAGCTAGATGGAGTGGAAGTGTTGTGAAACCAGCTCCAAAAAGAGAAGAAAAGAGATATCAACGCCTTAGAAATAAGCCACTTCGAGGGGGCAACCTCCAATACATTACATGAATGAACAATTCTTGGATGATTCAAATTACAAAACCTCCTTTTTATATATAGGAGTCCATGGGGCCACAATGTAATCCTAGTGGGCCACAATGTAATCCTAGCCGACCTAACAATAATAATTTAAGGGCACAATAATAACAAAATGGGGGTTACAAGGGTACAATAATAACAATAAGGGGTTACACTAACAATAATAAGGGACTATACTAGTGATATAGGGACCTAACATGCCCCTCTCCTTCAAAAAAGTGTTGTCCTCAATGCTTGAGTAGCTCCGGGTGCTTCTATATAAAATTCTCATCCTCCCATGTAGAATCTTCAGTGGGTAAGTTCTTCCACTTGATGAGATACTCTGAAATTGATCGATTCCGTAGTTGTTGAGTTCTTATTTCCGTGACCGCTTCAGGTTCCAATATGATTTTTCCTTCCTCATCAAGTTCTGGCAATATTGTTTGAACTAGAATATTTTCACCTATAACCTTCTTTAAGCATGAAACATGGAAAATTGGATGCACTTGTGAAGAAGCAGGAAGCTCCAATTTGTATGCCATAGTACCAATCTTTTGCAACACCTTGTAAGGACCATAGTACTTTGGTGATAATTTATTATCCTTCTTAGCTTGCTTGAGGGACATTTGTTTGTATGGTTGTAGCCGTAAAATACCCAGTTTTCTACATCAAAACTTCTCTCACTGCGATGTTGATCTGCCTGTTGTTTCATTCAATTTTGTGCCAAATTCAAGTTGTCCTTTAAGAGTTGGAGAACTTCTTGTTGATGCTTGATGTGATCTTCCACTGCTTGAACCTTCGAATTTTCTCTTAAAGATGATGTGATGGATGGTGGATGATATCCATAAAGTGCCATAAATGGGTCATTTTTTCTGCAGTATGGAAGGAAGTGTTATACCACCATTCAGCGAGAGGTAACCACTTGACCCATTGTGTTTGTTTATCAGATACAAAACAACGAAGATATCCTTCCAAACATTTATTTACTATCTCAGTTTGACCATCAGATTGAGGATGATAAGATGATTTATGAGCTAATTGAGTACCCAAACAAGAAAATAACTCCGTCCAAAAATTTCCCGTAAAAATGGGATCTCTGTCGCTCACAATAACCCTTGGGCTTCCATGTAGCTTTTGAATTATGTCCAAAAATGTAGTAGCAACTGTACTTGCTTTAAATGGATGAGATAATGCACAAAAGTGTGCATACTTGGTAATTCTATCAACTACCACCATGATGACATTCTTTCCTTCGGACTTAGGTAAACCTGTGATAAAATCCATTGAAATCTCCTCCCAACGTTGACTTGAAATGGATAAAGGTTGTAGAAGTCCTGGGGTCTTAATTGTTTCCACTTTATTCTGCTGGCAAACCAAACATTCCGCCACAAACTTTTGAATATCAGATTTAAGGCCATCCCAAAAAAATTCTTTCTTCACCCTGTGGTAAGTTTTTAAAAATCCTGAGTGTCCTCCTAAAGGAGAAGTGTGCAATTCAAAAAGAATCTTTTGTTTTAGTTGGGAATTCTTACAAAGATATAAGCGATCTTTGTACCATAAGGAATCATTTTTCCAACTAAATGTATCAGATGTACTAGGATCTTGCTGCAACTTTTGAATGAGTGTCCATACATCTTTGTCCTTCTTCCATTCATTTCTTGCTTCGGTTATCCAATCTGGTTGGATAATAGAAATGGCACAAAGCAATGCTTCCACCTCTTCATTCTTCCTTGAGAGTGCATCTGCAACAACATTAAGCTTTCCTTTTTTGTAGATTATTTCAAAGTCATAACCCAACATCTTTGTGACCCATTTTTGCTGCTCTTCTGAAGATATTCCTTGTTCCAAAAAGTGTTTAAGACTATCATGATCAGCTTTTACCTTGAAGTGTCTTCCCATTAGGTAAGTTTGCCATTTCTTTAGTGCATGCAGTATTGCTAACATTTCCTTCTCATAAATAGGTTTTTGTAAATACTTTCCTTTGATTGGATGACTTTCAAAAGCAATGGGTCTTCCTTCCTGCATTAAAACTGCACCAATTCCATTTCCTGAGGCATCACCTTCCACAATAAAGGTTTTTGTGAAGTCTGGCGTAGCTAAGACCGGTGCTAGGCACATTGCCTCTTTAAGATGTTCAAAGGCCTTAGTTGCTTCATGAGTCCATGAAAATGCATCTTTCTTCAATAATGTTGTTAGAGGTGCTGCTATTCTCCCATAATTCTTAACAAACTTGCGATAATACCCTGTTAACCCGAGAAATCCCCGCAACTGCTTTATGGTTGTGGGGACTTTCCATTCCTTAATGGCTTTAATTTTGTTAGGGTCTACCTTAACACCCTTGTGAGATACAATATGACCCGGATATTCCACCTCTTGTACTCCAAAGAAACATTTGGATGTTTTTGCATATAATTGTTTCTCTTGCAATAGTTTGAGCACCCTGTCAACATGTTGAACATGATCCTTCCAAGACCTGCTATAGATTAGTATATCATCAAAAATACTAGCACAAATTTTCTAAGGAAGGGTTTGAAAATGGAATTCATCAACCCTTGAAATGTAGAATGTGCATTGATAAGGAAAAAATGCATGACCAAAAATTCATAATGACCCTCATGAGTTCGAAATGTTGTTTATCGGAATATCTTCAGTCTTCATGTAGCAGGTCTCTATGTTTGCAATTTCTGCTGACATCGTAGGCGGCGGTAATGCGAAGGTTCCCATGAGAGTGGAATATTTTAAGAGTCCTACACCAATGTTCTGAAGTGCTAGTTGGGGTGCGTGAATGAACGAAACACTTCCAGTTACCTGCGAAGCGGAGGCAAAGAAGGATAGCTAATTGATGACTGTGATGGCACCTTTATATGGAAAGGAAATCATTCTTAAATATGCAAAAACAATTGCAGTTATAGCATATACCCATGGTCTTCCTAGTAGAATATTGTAGTCAAGGGGTCCGTCAACAACCTTGACATCAACATTCCCTATTTTTCCCCCTAGTTCAACATGCAGGTTATTAATAATACCACAAGGCTTATATGTACATACATCGAAAGCCTTCAACATCGTTGATGATTGAGATAAGTGCAGTGAGCAAAGTGACTTCCAACAGTTTAGAGACATAATGCATGCAGATTCTCCCTCATCAATAATACTATGATGAACAAGGTGATTTAGAACATTTACTTGTATAGAGAATGCTAATTCTGTTGGTAATTGCAGCACATAGCCTGTATGATTAAAGACGACGAGATTAGAATCAGTCATGTCAATTCCACCAATAGCCGACAATAAACCCTGTTTCTGGGAGGGAAAATTTTGTAATACCTCAAGAGCTAACATAGCTGAAGGGGATTGGGCCAAATATTCAATTATATTATAGTTTTGAGTAGCTCTTTCTCTAGGAGTATATGTCAATTTATGAACGACTCCCTTCGGTGGCTTAATCATCAATTCAGGAATAGTAGTAGGAGGTACTGATTCTGTAGACGGATTCATGGTCAAGGTAGTAGGTTGATCAGTGACCTAACTACCATAATCTTTATTACGTGTTGACATCAAAATATATGTTGAAGGTTTTGTGATAGATAACATAAGCACTTGGGAACTTGAAGTTGGATCCATAGCAACCAAATTTGTGTCTGGATTCAGAAACAGATCTATCAACATAGCTGACGCATGTGAAGTCTTAACCATTCTTGAGACTTCAGTGCGTTGAGGACAATCCTGAACGAAGTGTTCCTAATTATAGATTATGCATGGATAACAAGGTTTCCTATTTCCAGATGATTTATCATATGATCTTTCCTACGGGTTAGAAGTTTGCTTTTTCTTAGATTTCCCTTTTTTCTTACTTCTGGGTTGCTTGTCACTTTTGCATTTCAAGTTTCTGAGTTTGGAATCTCCACAGTGAGCATTTTTGTGTCTACGTTTCGGGTCTAGAACAAGACCCATCATCAAGACAAATGCTATTGAAAAGAGAGGATGATGCATATCATAAATATACAAAGAGTGCATGGTGAAGGCCAGCCAACCATAAAATAATCAATATTACAAAATTAAATAAAATTAAATTAATTAAATAAAGTTTTTTTTAATTTAATGAATAGTTATCAATTTACGAAGTTAAGCCTTAAGTCCTATTACTTTATTAGAGAATAGTTATACCCAAATTAAGGATAATGTATCCCTAAGAGGTAATTAAGTTATATGTATTATTAAAGAATTGCTAATATTATATTACTATTACAAATATTAAAGTAATAAAATATTATAAATTTAAGAGATCTTTAAAGGGGGTAAGTTTATTTTTAATTTGCTTATATAACAAGGTAAAAGACTATTTTTATGGATACTAAAATTAATTAATTAGAGTGAATGTAAGATACCACTAGCTATAATGTTGCTTATTTAAAGTAAGGTTAATGTTTTAAAGGAAATCTTATTAAAAATTATTAATGTCAATTTTAATTTAATAAAATTAGGAATAGTTAAATATAACTATTACTAATGATATTTAACAATTAAAATTGATATTAATGAATTAAAAATTATTACTACTCATTAAGAAGGGCGAAAAAGTTTAAGGGGGTTTGATGTAAGGTGAATATTTTAGAATGGAATTAAGGGGTCATATAAAATATAAATAGGAGAGGGTTAATCCTAACTATTAAAGTTTAGTAATTAAAATTATTATTAAGAACACCAAATCCTATTTTTTTTATTAAGATATAAGCAAAGGTTTTAAGGGATTAATGAAAGGGGAAGAAAAGGTATTATAAGAAGCGGGAAGAGAAAGATGAAAGCACAGAAGGGGTGAGTAAGCAAGGTGTTTTTTATAAGGTAAGGGAAGAGTCCAAACGGGGTCATTCTAAGTTTTTAAGGGAAGGGAAGGGTAGGGAGACGCTGGGAAGGGAAAAGAAGAGGAAAACAAGGGTGCCAACAAGGAAAAGGACAAGTTTTAAGTGTGGGAAAATAAGGGGACCCAATTTCTGTTGACTTCTAAACCTCCATCCCTATTGAGGTTTTCTAGATGCTTGATGATTTCAAAGGCCTCACGTATTTTCCTTTTGTAATAGTGACTTTCATTGGCTATAACTTTAGCATCTTCTAGGCAGATGTGGTGGAGGGTTTTATTTGAGTGATCCGCCAGAGCTGATGTTTTGGTTCTCCCAATTCTGATGTCATCTCCATGTTCTTTGAGCCTAATCTTCAAAGATATTCATGTTTCTCCAATATAACATTTCACGCATGAGCAAATTATACGGTAAACACCTTTATGCTGGAGTGGATCGGGTTTGTCTTTGACTGATTCCATCTTATGTTTGATTGTCATTAGTGGCTTAAATTAGGTTTCGATATTATTTTTAGCGAGGACCTTGGCTAGCTTGTCGGTGACCCCTTGGATGCAAGGGAGGTATGCATTATATTTAGGGTTTCATCACGAGGATTTATTTTGTTTCCAGATCTAGCTCTTTGTATGGCTTTGATGATGTCCTTGTTTCTGTATCCCATATTAGTGAATGCCTTTCTTAAGTATGCAATTTCCTCTTCTATGTGATTGTCATCGAAAATTCTGAGGGCTCGCGTGAAAATGGTCACGAGTACCCCCATATTTTGTGTCGAATGATGGTGTGAGTTAGCATGGAGATAATTATATGTGTGTGCCTTCTTTCTAAATACCTTGTGTCCAATGGAACCATATTCATTCCTGATGAGAAGTATGTCCAAGAATGGAATACAGTTGTTATCTTCATCCTCCATGGTAAATTGTGTATCCTTGGATAAGTTGTTGAGGTAGTTATGGAACTTTTTGAGCTCATCATCTCCATGAGGCCAATCTACACTAGTGTCATCCATGAATCTAATCCAGAATTTAGGTTTAAGAGGGTACAAGTCTAGGGCCCTTTTTTCAAATATTTCCATGAAGATATTAGCCACTATGGGGGATAGTGGAGACCCCATGGCTACCCCTGATGTTTGCTCAAAAATTTCTCCTTGAAATGTGAAGAAAGTTGAGAGCAAAATCTCTCTGCTTATTGGCATGTTAGGAATTTTTTCATAGAGTGTGCCAGACTGAGTATAAATCAAGTCTAAATATTGGGCATGAGCAATGAACTTCTCTTCAGTGACGACGCCACCCTTAGCCACATCCTCAGTTATAGATGGTAACAAGGAATTAATGAACCACTCAGAAAGGAGATGATCAGGAACAAATGTCTTAACCATTCTATGACGATGACACCACTCATGACTATGATCAGAAATTTGAGTAGCATTAGTCTATTTAAAATTAGTCAAGATTTTTGTTCCAGTTTCATATCGTATGGGTAACTGGAAGTGAGTCAAAAATACAGTAGATAGGGCAGTGAAATTATCAAAAGAAGCTCTAAGTAACTCAATGTACCATTTTGTAGCTGGACCAATGAGCATATGTTGGAAAAGACGTAGTCAAACAGAGTCATCATTCAGGGAGTTTGATGAACACCACAAATGATAAATCATAACATGAGTCAACAGGTCTTCCCCAGGGTTTCCATTGAATTTAGGAATATCTGAGAGTAATTTATGAGGTATCAATGGCCACTAAGGAGCATAGTTGATTGGATCATTGGTGAGCTAATTTAAATCTGGTAACTCTAAAGTTGCAACAAAGGGCAACTGTCAATTAAGGTCAAGTTCAGCATAGCCAGGGTATGGTGGAATTGCTTAGTCAACAGACCTTTGAGCACAAACATAAGGAATATGTTGTTGGTAACCCAGATAGGGGTTTTTTTGATAAGCAAACGCTTAAGAATTTTGTTGACCAAAACCTAGGTACGATACTTGTTGAAATGAAGTTTGAGGCATTTGCGCCTGAGGTTTCCAAGGGGTCTGCCCACTAATGTTATAACCCAAATTAGGATAACTTGGATTCGGTTGAGGATAGGTATAACCTGGTTGTGGCTGCGACATCCCATAATATGGTAATCCATCTTGTGAATAAATGACTCCAGGTACAGGTTGTTGTTGTAAATTAACCGGAGGAGTTGGAGTTTGAGGACCCAATACTTGAGGGTATTGAGCTGAAGGACCTGCCTGAAACAGTAGTTGTACAACAGTTTGATTCAGTAACAAGGGTAAATATGTATTAACAAGTGGAATTGATGTGGGTGCAACAGGTTGAACCGGTTCATACGAGTGTACAACCATTTCTGGTTGGATAGGCAGAGTGGGATGCCATTGACAAACATTCATTTTGAAATTAGGTTGACCAAAAAATGATGGAGTACTGTCAAATTGGGTGACTAAAGGTTTCCCCCCAACATGAGGAGGGTAATAAGATGGAAAATATTGTTCTCCAAATGCAGGGAGTCCAGTTGATATGGTACTGGAAGGAATAGACCCAGAAGGACCAGCTTGATATTTCCCTGATGATGTGTATAAAGGATCAAGACGTTCAGTACTCACTATAGGTTTACCAGTTATAATACCAGACGATGACTTTGGTGAAGTCCATGGGTTTGAAGATGCACTAGAGAAAATTCCATATAAATTTTTATAACCTGATGGGACCAAAGGGCCACCATGAAAATATCACTCTAGTGAAGTTGTGAACATCAACGGTGTTTATATCACCCCAAAATTTTCAAAAAAACATCATTTTGTCATGTTTTCTTTTGGTCATGTTTCAAAATGGGTTTAGAAGTCATTTTAGGATTTGGTTAAGGGTAGGTTAGATTTTTATAAGTTCAAAAGTCATCATTAAGTTCAAATAAAGTTTTTCAAAGGTCCATTCATTGTCAAATATCCATAATTTCCATTTAGGAGTCATTCCATAAAGTTTCAGGTCAAAACTCTACAATTAGCCAAGAATCCACTTTTCGTAGCGCCACTAGTTCAAAAAAGTTGATTTGCGCTACGAAACTGCTGAAAGTTATGAAGCAAACAACTCTGTTTTTTGGTTTTGAGTAGTCAACTTCCAAGGAGGTTTCTAAGAAACCGAAAATTAATTTAGGAAAACTGAAAGATTTTTTTCTTCCTAATAGACCTAACTACAAAAACCTCTCTCGGTTTCTTCAAATTCATTAGGCGGTGGGCGAAATTGATAAATTAAAATGCGCTACGAAACTGCTATTACAAAACTTTCTTGTACATGACTGTCATTAAAGAACTTTTGAGGTCTAAAATAGGCCTCCTAAGAATAATGTACAACCAAAATAAAATTTATAAGAACCAATAGGATTCAATATGATGATGTCAACCATGGGGGATGATTCACCATTTTTGGGGTAAAAAAGTAAAAAGATTAAAAAAATAATAAAATAATAAGACTACTTTTTCAACTTGTATTTTCAACTTATCTCCCTAAGGTTTTACTCAAATTTCGAGCGGGGGTACTCATTGGATGCAAAATTTAATTTCTCATCTAAGGAGTACCCATGTTGCATACTTTCGATGGGCCCTACTACACAAAAAATGAGAAATACATGAAAAATCATGATTACAATCATGTTTTTAACGTATTTATCATTTTCTGTCTATCTGGATCCATTGAAAGTATGCAAGAGGAATCAAATTATGCATCCAACGAGTGTTCCCGCTCGAAATTTGAGTAAACCGATAGGGAGATAAGTTGAAAATATGAGTTGAAAATTTTGCTTTTACTTTTTTTCGTCTAAAATTTGATGATGTAATCAAATATTATTTTATTATTTCCACTATTATTTTATAATTTCCTTAGGAGGTCCATTTTAGACCTCAAAATTCCCCTAATGTTAGCAGTCAACTTCAAGTTCCGTTTCTGGCCAAATGAAAAAGTATTTTGGAATTCTGAAAGAGGTTTGTCTTCATCACAACCCCGGATACAATAACCTCTCTCATGTTTCTCACAAGTGTTATCAGTTGGGAGATACAAGGCTTTATTTGAAGCCCTATTTTCATAAAACAGAGTTTTCCTGTTTTATACACATTTTTCAAACGTATTTTTTGGACAGCAGGAGTTGTATTTCAAAACACCAAGAGAGGTGTTTATTCAATACATAATGGAATACAAAAACCTCTTACATTTTCTCAAAATACATCACGTATTAGGAGATATAGGCTCTGTCTCAAGACCTATTTTTCAAGAAAAAAACAAGAGAAATCTACAAGAAGTTAAGAAGTCATAAAGGCTGGAATGATTGTGTTTTTCACTTGATATGTTTTTAAAATGATGGAATCAGGTTTATTTTGATTTTTTGGCACATTTTAATTCTCCACTTTAGAAAATTTTGGACAAAACTACTCACTCAGCAGTTTTGTAGCGCAAACAGTGTAAAAATAGTGAAAAGCGCTACAAAACTGCTATAGCAGCTTTTTTCAATCTTTCTCATCAGATTTTGAAGGGAAACTTTTTGAATTATGATCTGAAATTTCCAAGGAAGATGTATTAAGAGATAATTAAGACAATCCTTGAGGAAAGAAATCAAAATTTTGAAGAAACAAGGGTTAAAAAGCAACGCTACGAAAGGCGTTGTGAAACTGTGTTGTTTTCCTAGCACAGTCTATTTCAGCTCATTTGAAAAGTTTAATGATGGTTTTTGGACACCTGAAGCTTAGGGAGGATTATTTCAAGTGTTATTTAAGTTTAAAATAGCAAAGGAACTCTAATAATGAGTTCATGGTGGTCAAAATGTTTCAAGAAGTGCAAGGAACCCTATGCCTAGAAAACATGAGACTGTTCCTATTTTGATGGAGGTCAACATCATGGTCATGAAGAGTTGAAGTCTATCCTCTTGGTTTTACCACGTGTTAATACACTTGGCAAAGGATGTAACTTAATTAAGATAAGGTGGTTATAGATAGGTGATTAAGAGTTTGAATCATATTTGTATTAGGACTGCTTAGTAGGTTAGCTGTCTTTTTGTAATAAATCCCATGTAATATGGTTATGCAAGGTGTAAAGAGTTAGGCATTCAAAGTACCTAGCAGAAGATGAGTTAATATCATGTTTTAAAGGTCTATTTAATACCAAGAATTCAAATTAGTGAAGGGTTGGACACTTTTAGCAAAAAGACTGTGTTTATTGTAAGTGACTGGTTTTCAGCTTAATACAGAGTTTTCTACTTAGCCAACTTGTGATTCATAAAGAGTTTTAGTGTGTTCTTGTTCTAATTGCATCTTTTTACTACTCTATTGTAGTGTTGTTTTCTTATGTTACTCAGAATTCATCATTGATGCTCTGACTTCCTTCATAGACAAACTGACTGTGTGTTTTACAGTTTCACATGTATATCTCTTGACTAGAACTCTGATATGCCTTGAATTCCATGCTAAGTAGATTTTTTGATTTTACTAAAGCTACTTTGACTCCATAAGCCCAATGTGCACTTTTTAATGTGATTTACAACCAACATCTATCATTTATCTGCTTATTACCCCACATAGAGTTAGCCATCTATATTTTTAACAAAAATCATTAATCCTTGAGAGAGCCCTCTCAGGTTAAGGAGGCTAAGCCTCAATCAAAAGATTCGTTTGAAATAGTTACATGAGATTTATTTTATTAGCAGCCTATCAGGTCTAATTTTTCGATAACAGATGGGGTAGCGAGAGCAGGTGCTGACGTAATCGGAACAGATGGTCCAACCGAAGATGTTGGTTCAGGCATGGTTACTGAACCAAATGTATACCCTTTTGAATTGACGGGAATTTGAATAGAAACATGATCAACAAAAGCAGAGGATGGTGATTGAGGAAAATACTCGTACAAGTAAAGATCCTCCCCAAAATTGGTTGGAGTTAAAGGTGTCTCGTCTTGTGGGATTTCTTCAATCAAAATTAAACCAGGTGGAAGGATTTCATCGTCAGGCCTAAAGCATATTTCAGGAGGTTGACTACGCAATATGGGAGACTCAAACGTTACAATATATCGTGGGGTGATCGATACAGGAACAACTTCCAGTCGTTCGACTTCGGGATGCAGATGTTTTGGAAAAAAAGAGACAGGATCTAGATCAACTTCCAATTGAACAACATCGGGTTCAGGAGGCATGGTCTCACTAATTGGATGGAGTGTGACCACGGGTAACAGTGATGACTTAATCTTGACAACAGTAGACGAACCGGTATTTGTAGAAACAACTTGTACCAACTTTGGTATATGGGAAGATGATACTTCACCAAATGTACTGATGGTAGTGGTTTTGGTAGAGCGATGTCGTCTTCGCCACACAGAAATAGCTTCTGGTGGTAAAGGTGGTTTCAATGCAAGTCTACGCGAACGAGGGGGAAAGGGATTTTCTTCTTCCATGATGACTGATTTATTTTATGAATAAAAAAAATAAAAATAAAATAAAAGGGTAGAGCTAGGCATAAGGTTTACCTAGAAACTGTGAACTGCAGAATACCTCCTAGCGAACCAAGAAGTACGGACAGGAAATATCCCCGAATGTTGTGTTCGATGTTTCACAATTTATAAGGCGGCTAACTCAGTTCATTATGGATGGATAGCAACCTAAATTTTTCCTCCCAAATATACCCAAATGTACATGGAGACCCAAGTCCATATTAGCGTTGTCTGATGCGAAACCACACAGTGAGAACACCCCTTTATATTTTTCGTACTGTAACACCGCCCAATATACCCAAAAGTACGTGGACGAGCCATGATATACTTACGTACGTGGAGTGAGGTATAACACTCGAAATGTATCACAGACAATTAATTATAGCTGATATGTTTTACGACACCGGAACATGTCTCTAAACTAGACCTTCTAAATGTTATCGTTATGGTTCCAATGCTTTGTTAGGTAAATTGATGTAAATTTTAAGTTTATCTTGTTTATCAATTTTCCTTTCAAGGTTCACCGTGATGATGTAATGGAAATTCCTAAAATGAAAACTAAAATGATAAGCAAACTTTTCACTTTTAGCTTTTTCAATGAAAATCGTAGCTACTAAAGGGAAAGAGCAATCAGTTTGGAGAGCAAACAACAAAGAGCACAAACTAATATGAAACTTTCCTAATTGTTCCTATGCAACACACACAATCCACTATATGCAAATGCAGTTTTTTTATTTTCAATCCCCTTAATGTGAATGCAAAAAGGAAACTAAATGCATCAAATCAACAAAAACAAATGCTTTCTTCTTTGAGAAACTATCAATTTAACAACAATTTCTCTTTTAGGAAAAATGAAGAATGGAACTAAATTTTTTCCTACAGGAAACAAATAATTTAATGAAAATTTCCTTTATGAAAACAAATGGATCTAATGCAACAATAAAATACTTTGAATTTGATTTGTCAATCATAAATAAAAACACTTAAATACATTGAACAAACTTACTTTTCAAAGGAGGAAGATTCAGGTAGATTCACTGGTCTCTATGAGGCATCAGAAAGTTGAAAACAAAACAAACAAAAGGCTGAAAGCAATGGAAATGACAAATTCAAAGGGAATTTGGTTGGCTTAGGGGGCAACACAGTCTCTAAGGGGAGGCGGTGCGTTGCAAAGCACCCTTGAGTGGGAGACAATGCTATGTAAAGCATTGTCTTGACCAACAGTGCGTTGGGCACAGCAGAGAACAAAAAAATCAAACTAATGACACACTTCTAATGCAATTCTTAGTTTCAAAATTCTAATCTTTAATAGCCGATGCTATTGGGTAGATAAACAGAGGAAAACACACCAAGGATGAAGGTTAAACTCCCCAGCGGAGTCGCCAATTTCTTATGCGGAATTATGGATTACGGATAAATCATTCTTCCCTCAATGTGGTGCACATTTAGAACAACATATTAAAGACTTTGAAAATACTTTTCTTAATAGTAAATAGCCACACAGAATAGATT
Source organism: Pinus albicaulis (assembly GCA_034641835.2). NCBI lineage: Eukaryota > Viridiplantae > Streptophyta > Pinopsida > Pinales > Pinaceae > Pinus > Pinus albicaulis. The sequence goes on from CM076579.1 coordinate 728,713,028, forward strand.
AAGAAACTTACTTGGAGTTCAAGCGCTTCCTATTCTCCTTCTGTCGCTCTTGTTGTAGCTTCAAATCCAAGCTAGATCGCCAAAATATTTCCTGCAATAATGAACACTAAATAACAAAGATATTGCAATATACATATGGTTATTCACGTTAACTATTTAAATCAATGAAACATGAAACATATACATCATATGAGAATCCATAAGATGAAAGACAGAAGCTTATACAGATACATATGTGGAAAAGTAAGCAGCAATATTTATTAATGGATAGAAGGGGAGGTTAGAACCAGCGATTTATTTGATGTCACCAACTCCAGCATCATCCCAGCCTCATCACAATGAACATCTCTCCAGCAACATATCACTCAAATCAAACCTTCAATTGAAATTCCAACAACATTTCTCTACTAAATTTCTTCCATCTCAAACACTAGGATCTGTGCTCAATATATAGATGAGTTGAAGGTAGTTTCACAATCAATGACTTTCTAATAATAGATAAAGATATGTTTCCCAGCTCATAGGTGTTGAATGGAAGCATGGATTCAAAGTTTGACACATATGCACTCTTCGAGAAGGCACTGGCCATGTGGAGATTCCGGAACAATGAGAATTTCACTCCTAATTGACCAATGCACTCTTGAGTGTCGGGAAGTGCTTTGCAGAGCACCCTTGAATGGAGGTGCATGCATATGCAAAGTAGTTAGCCCCTTGAGAGACTACGTTGGTGAGCTCATAGGTGATATAACATGTACTTCAAATCTTGGAAACCTTGCAATGGAAGTCATGGATGATTTGTTCTTGTTCTTTGTCTTAGGGCATGTAGCAATTGAAATGATAGGGGATGATAGACACTATTCTTTGGTTCTGGGGATGATGTCTAGTTTAACCAGGTCATTGGGAATGGTGCCCAAATTGACCTATAACAGCAACTATCACAAGCTTGCACATATTTCTTTGCATCCTTGAAAATTGTGGGCCAATAGTAGCCCATTTTTAATACATTGTGCCCTGTCCTTTGATCTGTAAAATGTTCGCCACATGGTTCTTCATGGCAGGCCTTCAATATGTCATGGATCTCGTCTTCTCGAATGCATCTACATATATCCATATCAGCTCCTGTGTGTAAAATTTATCCACCAATATAGGAGAATCTCGCACTGTGTTGAACAATCAGCTTCCATTCCTTTGTTGTCAAGTGTCTCGGTAGCTTTCCTACCGCTAGATAATTCGCTACATCTGCATACCATGGTGCTTTTACTATCACAGCAAACAAGTTCTCATCAAGGAAATGATCATCTACTGCCAGTGGGTCATTTTTCTTTTTGACTCGAGACATGAAATCTACAACTACGTTCTCCTTCCCTGGACAGTCCTTAGTAGTTATATCAAACTCCTATAAAAGAAACAACCAACGAGTCACTCTCCCATTTGTAATAGGCTTTTTAGCTAAATATCTAATGGCAGAATGATTGATATATAGGAATAATTGATATCTAGTTATGTAATGTCTAAATTTATTTATAGCATAAATGACAGCAAAGAATTCTTTTTCGGTCACTGTATAATTTAGTTCAGCAGGAGTGAGATTATTGCTAATATAGTAAATAGCATAGGGCTTCTTGTCCTCCTCTTAACCAGGAACAGCTCCTATCATTGTATGTGATGCATCCGAAGAAACAGGAAAGGGAAGCTCCCAAATGGTGCCGCACAAGACTGGTGCAGTCGAGACCAGTTTCTTCAAATCTAAAAAAGCAGTGTCACATTTTTTAGACCAATGGAATTCAACATTTCCAGTTAATGCATACAAAGGCACGGAAATTTGTGAAAAATTATTTATGAACCTACGATAGTACCCTGCATATCCAAGGAAACTAAGTACCTTTGTCTGAGTACAAGGTGTGGCTAATAAGAGAATTACCTCTTTCTTTGTCGGATCTACCTATATTCCAGTTGTAGAGATGTAGTGTCCTAGGATCACGCCTTCGGTCACCATCATGTGACACTTTTCATTTCTCAAGCATAATCTGGTATAAATACATCATTCCAATCATTTTTCTAGTATTTGAAGTGCCTGATCGATGTCATCTCCATATGGAGGGAAATCATCCATGTATACCTCGAGCCCTTCATTTATTAAATCAGAAAAAAAATACTAAGTATGGCCCTTTGAAATGTTGTTGGGGCATTGCATAAACCGAATGAAAATACTCTATAGGAAAATGTACCCCAGGGGCAGGTGAATATTTTTTTATCTTGGTCTTCAAGGGCTATCTGGATTTTATTATAGTCACTGAAACCATCAAGAAAGGAAAAGAACTGCTTTCCTACCAATGTGTCAAGGACCTTATCAATAAAGGGAAGGGGGAAGTGGTATTTCTGTGTGGCTTTGTTCAACTCTTTGTAGTCCATACAAATTCGCCACATACCATTATTTTTAGGGATGACCACTAATGGAGAGACCCATTCACTATCTGAAATATGATAAATTAAATTTACATCTAGCAACTTCTATAATTCGTCTTTTACAATGTCTTTTAGATGCGAGTTTAGTCTTTGTTGAGGCTGCCAGATGCGGCGAGCATCGTTTTCAGTGTAAATATGATGTGTGCACAGTTGGGGATCTATACCCTTCATGTCTGGGTAGTCCCAAGCAAAGGCTCCTTTATATGTTTGCAAGAATTTAATGAGATTTTTTGTTGGCCACTAACTATACTTCCATTGATGTTTAAAATTTTACCTGGTTTGACTTCAATTGGCATGTTGTTACAAACAATAGTTGTGGGTATGTGCTCGTCATCGGTATCTGCTAGAGGGTATTCTTGTGCTTCTTTATCAAGAACTGTTTTTAACATTGTAGGTTTTAACCCTATACAAAAATTATCTGCAAATGAATCTTAAAAATAGAAAATAAACAATAGCAAGAGCATAAAACATAAAACAGATATACACAGAGATTTCCCCTGGATCCCAATTCGGGATGACCAGATTTATTTTTCATTATATTCCTTTTAGTATTACAACACATATATATACATGTCGAAGCATACATAAACCCCAATCCATTAACTCTGGATTAGAACATAACCGTAGTTCCCTTGACCGGATCTACAAAATACCAGGGTCCGAAAACCATCATGCCCCAAAACCATGTGCAAACCCATGCACAAAACCATGGGTGGGTCCGCTCAATGGAAAATAAGGTCCAATTTTTTTTTCCATGGGGTTTTGCCGCCCCCCTTGCTGCTCCCAGCGCACCGTACAGGAATTTCTATCACCCCCCCTGCGCATGACTAGTCGTGGAAAGAATATAACACATACCCAACATTCTCCCACTTGTTGTTTTTTCTCCGCAGGGGGCCACAGGAGAGCTTAGTCATTAGCCCAGCTCTGCAACACCCATTGTTTCTCTACACCAAGAGAACTTCTGAGTGCTCACAGACTTCATCAATGCATCTGCAACATTCTTCAAGGTTTCCACCTTTACCAACAACACCCTTTTATCCTCAACCATATCTCTCACAAAGTGATATTGAACATCACTATGCTTTGTCTTTGAATGATAAGCAAGGTTATTAGCTAATAAAATTGCACTTTGGCTATCACAGTCTATCCTTATAGCTTGTTGCACCAACCCCATACTTGAACACAATCTCTGCAACCAAACTGCTTCTTTTCTTGCATGAGTGGCTGTTATGTATTCTGCCTCTGTAGTTGAAAGAGCCACTACAGACTATCTTTTACTCATCCAACAGACTGCACCTCCAAATAGGCTAACCACATACCCACTTGTATATCTTCTTTGGTCCAGATCTCTAGCCCATTCTGCATCAACATAACCACGAATTTCCAACACTCTTTCCAATCCTGGTCTTCCCTGGTAGCACAAGCCATAATCACTAGTGCCACGCAAATATCTGAAAACCCGCTTCACTGCTGTCCAATGCTCCTTCCCTGGGTTTGACATAAACCTGCTCAATACTCCCACTGCATTTGCAATGTTTGGTCTAGTACAGACCATTGCATACATCAAGCTACCCACTGCACTTGCATATGGAACACGAGACATGTCCTCCTCTTCTTCTTGTGTCTTGGGACACTATTCAGCAGACAGCTTTGTACCTATACGAATAGGAACATTCACCGATTTACTATCCTGCATATTGAATTTATGCAATATAGTCTCGATATACTTCCTCTAGTCTAACCAGAGCTTCCTCTTTTCCTGATCTCTCTTAATTTCCATGCCCAAAATATAGTTTGTAGCACCAAGATCCTTCATGTCGAATTTGGAGAACAGTTGGGTTTTCAAATCTTGGACAATTTCTTTGTCATTTCCAATCAACAACATATCATCTACATACAAGACCAAATAAATAACATGGTCACCAATTAATTTAAAATAAACATAGTGATCCTCCTTGCTTCTGGTGAAGCCAAGTCCCCGTATATAGGTATCAAATTTATGATACCACATCCTTGGTGATTGTTTTAACCCATACAGAGACTTCTTTAACCTGCATACCAGTTCTTTCTTCTCCTTCACTATAAATCCTTCAGGTTGTTTCATGTAGATCTCCTCTTCCAAATCCCCATGAAGAAATGTTGTCTTCACATCCATCTGTTCTACCTCAAAATCAAATGTAGCAACAACAAATAAAAGTAATCTAATAGAAATAACTTTGGCAACAGGAGAAAAAATATCACCAAAATCAATTCCCGGCACCTGGGAATAACCTTTTGCTACCAACCTAGCTTTTTATTTCTCCACCTTGCCTTCTACATTCATCTTCCTCTTAAACACCCATTTTCTCCCGATGGGCTTCCTTCCAGCTGGCAACTCCACCAGATCTCATGCCTCATTTTTATGCAAGGATGCCATTTCATCAATCATGGCCTCCTTCCAGAGTTTTCCATCCTCTGAATCTATGGCCTCCCTGACGGTTTTGGGATCATCACCAGTTATAGTTAAAGCAAAATTTGAACAAAAAGCAGATGGCATATACCTTTTTGGTTGTCTTATTTCCCGAAATGATCTTCTCACAGCTGGAGTTTGTGGCTCTTCCTCTTCTGAGTCTTCTTCTGTTGTAGAGTCTAATTCATCCTCCTTTAGCTCAAACTCTATCTTTTCAGGTTCCTTTGGTAGGAATTCATGTTTAACAACATATTTCACCTCTCTAAACACCACATCTCGGTTGTACACAAACTTCCTTGTTTCCAGGTTCCAAAGCTTGTAACCCTTTAAACCATCCTTATACCCAATAAAGATGCACCTTTCAGATTTATTATCCAACTTGCTCCTTTTCTCCTTTGGAGCATGTACATATGCATCACATCCAAATACCTTCAGATATGAAAGAGAGGGTTTCTTGCCAGTCCATACCTCATGTGGACTCTTATCCTCCAACGCTGATGAAGGTGATCTGTTAACCAAGTAACATGCAGTCTCCACTGCCTCTGCCCATAATTCTTGTCCTAACCCAGTACCACTGAGCATGCTTCTTGCCCTTTCCATCAGTGTTCTGTTCATTCTTTCTATAAATTCATTTTGTTGAGGTGTGTATGGACTAGTATTCTGCCATGCTATACCACACTTCTTTCAGAACTCTTCAAATTCCTTCTTGCATAACTCCCCACCATTATTTGTCCTCAGCACCTTTATCTTCTTCTCTATCTGGTTTTCCACCAGAGCCTTAAATTCTTTAAATCTGTCAAAGAATTCAGATTTCTTCCTAAATAAATATATCCATGTATTCCTTTAGAATTCATCTATGAATGAAACATAGTACACAGACTTACCCAGTGATGGAACCGACAAAAGTCCAAACACATCACTATGCACAAACTCTAATATCTTGTTTGCCCTCTTAGCACCAAAAGGAAAACTCACCCGATTCTGCTTCCCATGTACACAATGTTCACAAAAATCGAAATCCAGAGAGCTGTTAGACATACCTTCTACCATACCATTTCCATGAAGTATTTTAAGGCCCTTATCTCCAATATGTCCAAGCCTTTGATTCCATAGCATGGTCTTTTCTCCAGAGACCGCCAGGCTTTCCGCTCCACTTTCAAGAACCACAGAACTGTTGCACCCATCAATAATAGTGTTGCCCTGAAGCTTGTACAGAGTTCCAATCCTAACTCCCTGCATTAATACTAGTGCTCCCCGAACCATCTTACAGGCATCTTTCTCGAACATTGTTTTTACACCTATATCATCCATCTTGCTTATAGAAATCAGATTTATGGCCAATGCAGGAATGTGTAGAACACCAGGAAGTGTTCTAATCCTTCCACCTTGCAGCTTCAACTTGAATTTTCCACGTCCAACGATTTTGGCCTTCCTATCATCACCTAAGAAGAAATCACCGCCATCATATTTCTCAGACTCCCTATGAGGAGTGAAGTGAAAGGATGCACCCAAGTCAATCAACCATGACTTATGATCTGCATGTGTATTTGAAGAAGAAGCGAGATACACATCCCCACCTTCATTCGAGGTGGTTTTTGCCTCTAAAAAAGGAGCATCATCAGATCTCGTTCCTTTCTCAATAGATTTAGATCTGCAGTCCTTTTTGTAGTGCCCTTCCTTCCCGCATTTCCAGCACACCTTTACAAATTTTCCAGGAGATTTAGATCTCCCTCCAGATTTATATCTCCCACTCGAAACCTTATTCTTGTTTTTGTTCTGGGACCTTCCTTGTACAGATAAGGCATCTCCATTCTGACCCTCCATATTTCTCCGTCTCATTTCCTCTGACAGCAAGCCTAAGACAATGTCATCAAAATTCAATGTAGTTGTATTGCTACCTATTGCAATAACCAGACTGTCCCACGAGTCTGGTAGAGAACAAAACAAACTAATTCACTTATTTTCATCTGAGATTTTAATATCAACAGATGACATCTGACTTACCACAATATTGAAAGCATTCAGATGATCTGTCACATGTCTCCATCCTTCTTCCTCAGGTTATACAACTTTTTCCCCAGGAACAATTTATTCACCAGAGACTTAGATTAGTACAAATTCCCAAGTTTTTCCCACAAATTCTTTGTCATAGCTTCCCCAGATACATTCAATAATATTGAATATGAGACACACAACCATATTGTGCTCTTCACCTTCCGATCCAACTTCTTCCAGTCTTCATCTGACATTGCCGTTAGTTTAGTACCTGGATCTACCGCGATCCACTGGTCTTTATCCACCAGAAAATCCTCCATCTTGAGCTTCCACAACTTAAAACTCTAACCATGAAATTTCTCAATCTCTATCTTTATACTGCATGCCATATTCTTTCACCGCAAGAATCAATCCCCCAGATCTCCCACTGAACAGGGTCTACCACAGGCTCGAGCAAAAAACCCTCAGCAGCAAAGGCGTCCCCTTGAAGCCGAAACAACTCTAATACCAAATGTAGGTTTTAACCCTGTACAGAAATTATCTGCAAATGAATATTAAAAATAGAAAATAAACAATAGTAAGAGCATAAAACATAAAACAGATATACACAGAGATTTTCCCCTTGATCCCAAATCAGGACGACTAGCTTGATTTTTCATTATATTCCTTTTAGTGTTACAACACATATATATACATGTCGAAGCATACATAAACCCCAATCCATTAACCCTGGATTAGAACATAGCCGTAGTTCCCTTGACTAAATCTACAAAATACCAAGTGCCGAAAACCATCATGCCCCAAAACCATGTGCAAACCCATGCACAAAACCATTGGTGGGTTCGCCCAACGGAATATAATGTCCAAATTTATTTATTTTCCCGGGGCGATGCCCTGGACCCCAACAAGGGGGGCTCACTTTAAATTCTCTGAAGTAGCTGATTGATTTATAAATTTATTGATCACATCATATTCAATTTCATATTTGAATTCGAGTGCTTCAACTATTGTCAATGGTGAACGAATGTTTTGTTCCCAGTATGCAGGTGGTTGTTTGTGAATATTTACAGTGGGAAGACTTGGCTTGGTAGGGGGATATATAGAAATATTATTTATGACATCTCCTTTAGCAATGGTCATGCTTCCTGTTCAACAGCCTATGTAAGCATCATCCATCGCTAACCAAGGTCGTCCCAATATCAGGGGATGTCCATCTAATATATTTTTTGGGTTAATAACTAAAAAATCTGTCGGGTATTCCCATGAGTACACAGAAACCAGGATATCCTATAATGTACCTTTTGGTTTAACAACAGATTGGTCAGCAAGTTCTAGCAAGGTAGTGGTGGGTTCCAAGGTTGTTATACCAAGTGTTTCACAGGTTTCTGTAGTTAAAATATTAATAGTTGCCCCCAAATCGACTAATGTGTTTGAAAAGGAGCAGCCATAGATCTAGATTGTGACTATGGGGTTTCCTGGATCCTCATATTTTATTGGTGTTTCTTTACCCAAAAGTAAATATGACAGTGTCCCTACTACATGAACAGTTCGCAAAGTATTTTCTTTCCTCACGGGTTTTTTTACACACAATTCTTTAATTGTTTTAGCATAGATAGGGATGTCTTGTATAGCTTATAGGAAAGGAATTTTAATGCAAATATTTTTTAATTCCCCTATGAGATCAAAATCTGAAGAAAAAATTGGCTTGGGTATTACTATCCCTCAGGGAATGGAGGAGAGGAAATAATAAGATTTTTAGGATATTTTTGGTCGATTGTGTCCCTCCCTTGTTTTATCTCTGTCTCAGTCACAGTCGATTGTTTAGGTACTATTGGAATTTCAGACTCAATTTGTGGTAGGGCGGTATCTTCTTTAGGTGAAATAATGTGCCCTAATCTCAGCCTAAGTTCATTCCATTCCTTCTGTTTAGTTTCAGAGTCTGGATTCTCAACAATCTGGATCATCTGAACTAGCATATTATTAGGATTAGGATTTGGTTGAGCTGGAATTTGAGGACGTATAATAGGCTAAGGATTTTTTTGTACTGGGTATGGAGCTGGTAATGTGGGTTGAGTTTGAGCCTCTATTCTCATAGGTAAATTGGTCATTCCCAAGGGTCCCTACCAGTTTTGAGACCAATTTTTCATGGAGTGGAGGTAGTCCACTAGGACTGATATGGATTGTTTTTCCAGTATGGAGGAGAGAAAGGAAAACTCGACCAACCATTACCTGGAGAGGACTGAGTTGGCCAAGGGTGTATGGAAAATCGTTGGGATATCCAAGTAGAAAAAGGTGATTGGTTTTTCCATGTTGTTCTGGAGTTATGTTGATTAAATTGTGAAGAAGGAAATAATTGAGACAGGTCTTATGAAATACTTGTTGTTCGGGCTTGCCACTGTCGATGTTGATTCATTAGATATACCAGTTATGTTTCTTCTTCCACTTCTTTGAAGACCGCTTTCAACCCTAGAAGTGAAGGGCATTGTTTATTGGTGTGGTCCTTGGTACAGATACCACATTTCTGGACCATGTCCAATGGACACTCCCACTGGTTGTGCTTCTTCTGGAAACGTGGAAAAAAAATAACCAAGTTCTGTTCTGCTAAATTTTTCTTCTGCTTGGCTTGTAGGACATCTAGCTGTGTTGTGAGGGTGAACAAGATATCAGTTTTGAAATCTTCCAAGATATTACCAAATTATGCTTTGGTTATGCTGCCACCTGACTATTTGTAATTCCTAATAACTGAATCTCGTCCAGCTGGTCTATTTCACGTACTACCTCGAGAGCACTTGATACAAAAAGAAATAATGTCATCATAATCTTCCTGATAAATTTCCCCTTTTCCCATTATATTAAGTGTTTCTACCCATTCTTATTTCATTCCTTTTATCATTTTTTATTTTAGGATATCTTTAGACAGTGTAGTATATGGGGATCTTTGCAAATTATATTGGAATCGTTCAACATATTCTTCTAATGTCTCATTATCTTTTGCAGTCATGTTGAATATCTCATCTTTTAATTCTCGAGTCCGGAAATAATCTTGGTATTTATTAAGAAAATATTTTTTCATTTGATCCCAACTATTAATGGTTCCCCCACCGAGCCCCATAAACCAGCGTAGAGCTTCCCCCTTCAATGTAGAGGGGAATAGTTTCATTTTTTGAGGGTCAGTGGTGTAATCATATCCCCTACACAGAACATAAAATTCAAATAAAAATGCATCTTGATCTTCTGAGGTTAGTCCATGGAAGGTGGGGATGTTTTGTAATGGAATAGATTTCATAGGGGCGTATGCATTCAGTCAACAATGGGATACTCCAATGTTGATGTCTTTCTTTGGGGTTGATTGTGTGCCATCTGATCAATGATGTGCCCATAAACTTCAAGGATTTCCTGGTCTGGGAGATAATTTGAGTGGAATTAGGAGGTGGATTTGGAGGAGGCCTTGCAGCACTACCTCGATCTGGGATGTTGGAAGTCTCTGTCTCAACAACTATTTCAGGAGATCCAGGCTTTGGAGTTTTTATCCTTATAGTACTACTGGTTTCTCCCTCTCCTTCTTGAAAATTGCAAGAATTTCCCTCTCGTGAAGGGTTAGGACTCAAATGTTCTATAGTCTGAAAGCTTCATTCAGACCCTTCAGTTTCACTTTGGATCTTGTCGTGGGCTAAATATGGTGAGGCTTCTGCTTGAGGAATTGTAGTAGGATTCCTTTCAAGAATGATTCCTTTCAAGAATGATTTTGAGATTCATATTTCCTTATTATTTCGTCTATAAATGTTGTTCTACCAAGGACCATCAATCCCTTGGGTTTTGTGGATTTAGATGGGGGGTTTCAATCTAATTCTATCTTTTTTCTTTCTATTCATTCATAAAAGAAACAAACACCTATCCTATTTAACCTCTGCACAATTGTTGAGAAGCGGGCTGGGGAGAAAGCGTTTTTCTTGCTAATACACATGTTCTTACCTCTCATTTTCAATACTCAATTCTTTCACAACAAAAGGAAAAAATAAAAATACGTCACTCCTAAACACTCTCCCCGACAACGATGCCAAAATGTTGGTTCAAAAAGGTGATTGTTAAAGGTAACCTTAATGCTTCACATTAATCATCAACCCAAGGCAAGTCTATTTATTTCAAGAGTGCAAGCAAAGTATATGCGAGTGAAATTAGAGGTCAACTACTCTAAGTCGTTGCAAGAAATACTGTCTAATTTTCGAAGTTCAATCAATCAATTAAAAAATAAACTATGAAATACTTCACACCAATCAAAGGATGAAACTCTAGTCTGATATTATGCAAAAAGAAAACACTCAATGTTGAAATTAAAGATATTTTGTGATTGAACAACAAGCTTAATGAATTGAACAGCAATAGAAAAGGAATACTTAGTAAATTGAACAACAATCACCTATTAAAATTTTGCAATGGAATTATCTATAATTCAATTAATAACAACCCTCAGTATTGAACAAAAAACCATATGTTCACACTTGCAATGGAAAAAATCAAGAAATAACAATGTGCAAAATTGAAAAACAAGTACTTAACCATGCTGAAATCAATCTAATGAATGAAAAAACATCACTCAGTAGTAAAGGAATATTAATGTTAAATTCAACCTATTTGAAAAGGAAATTGTAACACGCCACACTTGCAATTACTAAATTGAATTGTAATTCTACAAAGCGTAAGAATAACTAAATTGCAAGAATCAATAAATAAACATATAACACAAAATAGCAGGAGAACTCCCAGAGATCAGGCCTGTAGCCTCTAGAAGTCTTCTGCTAAGAAATACTCAGAATCTTCTTATAATTAAAACTCTAACTCTTTCATTAATCAATATAATAGGTACATCATCACGAGTTCACAGACTCTATCTGAATAAAATGTTTATTATACAAAATTACAATATATGGAAAAAGCTCTCATGTTCTCTTTCACCTACAACCTTTTATAACTTAAAGGAGAAACAAAACAGAGAATAATGAATCCTCGGGATCAGGAGATCCTAAGGCTTCGTAGTCATTAGCCAAATGCTTCAAAGATAGTCGTGTCTTTTCATCTCTTGTTGATTTTCAGGAACCGGATGCGATTGCATTTTCTTTTCTTGACTGTTGCTATTTGGTCAGCAATTGGTTTGTTCAGATTCCCTATCAATAAAGACATCAAAAGTTATTTTTTATACTATTAAATACATTATTTATTATAATTCATTTTACCCTACTTTTACATTATTCTCCATTGATTTATTTCTAAAATGAAGGAAAACATATAAAAGTTAATAATAAATCAAGCTAAAGATGGGGGTAAAATGCACCTTTTCCTTGGCCCAACACTTTTCATGACTATTTCCACATATTATATGGTGTGTCGAGCACAATGGGGTTTCAAGGTATTTCCTTAAAAAAATGGGTAGTTCTTTGCATCTATTTTTGGCATTTTTTAGCACACAATGTTCGCTCTTAGTGGTTTTGTGGCACACACTAGTTTAAGCCATGGTTTGTTTATTTTTATTAAGAAAATATGGTTGTATTAAAATATAGGGTAAATTTATTGGTGGTTTATGGATGCCATGATATATAGATATTGTATTGTAATACTATAAAGGCTGAATAACTAAAAAAAAATAGGTTTCATGGTTTTGGGTTTATAGGGTAAAATATCTATGTTAATGTGTGTGTGTGTGTGTGTGTGTGTGTGTTCCATTGCAAATTTTATTTTTTATTAAGAATATATTTGTAGTAATTAAATATATAGGGTTAAAACCTACACCTCCATGGGGGCTAAAATAGGGAATCAACATTTGCCTCAAGTACCACAAGTAATTCCCACTCATAGTCACCTGTGTGATGCTCTAGGGAATTTCATTATTTATATCACTTTACAATCAAAAAATGGGGTGAATAGTTGTGGGTCAATACCACAAATAATGGTGGGTAATCCAAGCCAAAAGTTTAAGATATAATTGGAACCAATTTACTCCAAAACCCCTATACATAATAGTCTAATAATCACTAAAACAAGTGAAGAGGGGATACCACTCCATTTTCCCTACTGTGATTTCATGCTTAACACCCATGTTAGAGGTGTTGTATCAGTAAATTCTCCTTGCTACTAATGAATTTAAACTCTCTTTAATTAATTCCTAGTTTCAATTACATGGGCTTGGAGAATTTACTATCCAATCCTACACCAAGGACAAGTCCTACACTATGTTGGTTTACTAGAAGGAAAAAGAGTATTCATTTTTTAGATTAAGTTATTTTTTATTTTATTGGCTATTTATTAATCAAAAATGATATAAAATGGACCAAATGGAATTTTGACTCTTTCCAAACCCAAAGTAAATCGAAATATGTAATTTCCCAAGATGCAATTTTTTTCCTTTGTTGAAAACTATCTAAGGGAGAGAACAAAAGTTTTATGGAAGAAATGAATAGTAATATCACACTCAAAATGTAATTACCAACTATTCAATATCAAAATAGTATTTTACTATCAATATTCAAGGTGAACCTTCGGGTTTGATTGAGGGCAACAATTTTCTCAAAATAGCCTAATCATATCCAAAATAAAATAAAATAAAATAAAAGAATAAATGTTCTCATGATGCAGACTAGCTCAAGGCATCTAGGACATGTCTCTTCTTGTAACCTACTTTAAGGCAAGCTTAGGTCTATAGAATTAAAAAGAAAGAGAGACAAATTTCTCATGATGAAAACCTATTTGAGGCACGATGAGGCAGAGCATTGGTGAAAAGTAGCAATGAAATCTATGCTCCAAAAAGTAAAATAAAATAAAAATAACAAAATTTATCCATTTTCGTGTTACTAATCATTGATGCTAATAAATTTAGGGAAAAAATCAAAGAATTCCCAAGGAAACATGCTACAAGGTTAAGAAAAAACTGATATTAAATTAAATTGAGAGAAAAATATTCAAAGGACAAGTACACAACTATCTCAAAGCACCATGAGAGACAAGACCTAATAGAAAGGTATGATGCTTCAATAAATCTCATATAGTTATTGGAACTTGTAAGGATGATTAGTTTTTGTTGCATAGATTCCTTAGAAAATGGTTAAGTAATATGTAAGATACATCTACAAAAAGTACATACATATCTTCCCAAGGATGTTTATCTTCCTGATTTTGCATACCTGCAATCTCCATGATCTGCCTAGTGATATTATACCAACTCTATATTCTCATCAAGTGTGAACACAAGTATCAGATAAATAATGAAATTAGAGAAGGTTTTATAACACAGGATGGCATTCTTAAATTTATTGATAGGTGTTCAAGTATTACTACATCTATTCTCAATATGCATGGAAAGTATTTCACAACTTAAAATTCACATTTAAACTGAAAAATCAAACCTAATTTAGCCGACAACTACAAGGCCTATAGGAAAACAAAGGAATTTCTATATTTGCAGTTAAAATCAATAAATTGCATTGATATATCATATCTTCGAGTAGTTATAGTTCAAGGAAAGTCATATTAAAGGTTTACAATGTAAATGAATATTTTTTAATGTATTTATATGGCATAACAAAATATATATTGCATTACTCCAAGTAAATCAACTACTAATCATCTTCATGCATAGATCCTATGAGGTTGTTCCAATGTTTGTAGGGCACGTGAATAACAAGAATGCATCAAATGTTCATGACCTGCCATGGTCACTCACTACCATAAGGGACTTCGAAGAAAACACGATTTAACTCCATCAACATGTAGTATCAAGTACACCAACTTACAAGTCAAAAGGAAAATACCCAACCTTTTAAAGGGTATAGATTCATTTTGTCCAAATGAGCTATGAATTTTGGAGTTTTCCTCTTCTTGTGAAAAGTCAAATTAGTACTTTGCAACTTCCAAGTTGGTAGACCGTGAATCATTTATTTCAGAAAAAGAAAGACAAGAACCAAGGGTCTCGCAAAGGTTCTTCATCTTAGTATCAAATCTTATTCTTCATGCATATATTTTTTAATATTCCTAGATTCAAAATGTGTCATCCCAAACATAATATGAAATGTTTCTTATCATATATTTCAGCCATTACGTAGACAAGAAATAACCAAGAGCATATTCTCAAGCATCCATTCATAGTACAATTCATGGAAAAGAAATCTTAAAGTTACCAAGATAAAAACAAATATAAGGAGACATAGTATGGAATTCAAGTAATAGAAGAAAATACACTCTTCAATACCCCATAATTAGATTGCACACATAGTTCAAGCATCGTATTTCAACTTCATACATGGTTTATCATGGAGAACCAAATTCCAATTACAAAAATATCAAGGAAAACTTAAAAGAATTGAAAAAAACTTCTCTATTCAAGCAAGCTAAAAGTGTAGATAGTTTATAAATACTATAAGTATCAAGCTTAGTAAATACCCATAGAAAACAATATATTATGTATGGTTCTTCTCATTTAGAGGTTAAAAGGTTGAACATTATTTCTAAATATAATAAAATCTAAGCATGACACTATATCGTGGGCATACAAGAAAAATATTGTTTCAAAGCTCCAAGTTGTTATGCATATCTCCAAAGATATTATAAAAAAGGCATCTTAAATCCAAGAAAAAACTTATATCCAAAAAAGGAATGTGCATACAACTATTGTTGGACTTAAAAATTATACTGAGAGGGCAGGGGATGAATCAATATAATGAAATTTACACTTACTTCGCTCATTCAAACAGAGAAAAATACACTAGTCACATAAGAGTATTGAACATAAGATATATTGTGAAACCAGCTCCAAAAATAAAATAAAAGAGATATCAACGCCTTAGAAATAAGCCACTTTGAGGGGGCAACCTCCAATACATTACATGAATGAAAAATTCTTGGATGATTCAAATTACAAAACCTCCTTTCTATATATAGGAGTCCATGGGGCCACAATGTAATCCTAGTAGACCTAACAATAATAATTTAAGGGCACAATAATAACAGTATGGGGGTTACAGGGGTACAATAATAACAATAAGGGGGTTACAATAACAAAAATAAGGGACTATAATAGTAATATAGGGACCTAACATGCCCCTCTCCTTCAAAAAAGTGTTGTCCTCAACGCTTGAGTAGCTCTGGGTGCTTTTGTATAAAATTCTCATCCTCCCATGTAGAATCCTCAGTGGGTAAGTTCTTCCACTTGATGAGATACTCTGAAATTGATCGATTCCGTAGTTGTCGAGTTCTTTTTTCCATGACTGCTTCAGGTTCCAATATGATTTTCCCTTCCCCATCAAGTTCTGGCAATACTGTTTGAACAGGAAGATTTTCACCTATAACCTTCTTTAAGCATGAAACATGGAAAACTGGATGTACTCGCGAAGAAGCAGGAAGCTCCAATTTGTATGCCATAGTACCAATCTTTTGCAACACCTTGTAAGGACCATAGTACTTTGGCGATAATTTATTATCCTTCTTAGCTGGCTTGAGGGACATTTGTTTATATGGTTGTACCCATAAAAATACCCAATCTCCTACATCAAAACTTCTCTCGCTGCGATGTTGATCTGCCTGTTGTTTCATTCGATTTTGTGCCAAATTCATGTTATCCTTTAAGAGTTGGAGAACTTCTTGTTGATGCTCGATGTGATCTTCCACTGCTTGAACCTTCGAATTTTCTCTTAAAGATGATGTGATGGATGGTGGATGATATCCATAAAGTGCCATAAATGGGGTCATTTTCGCTGCAGTATGGAAGGAAGTGTTATACCACCATTCAGCAAGAGGTAACCACTTGACCCATTGTGTTTGTTTATCAGATACAAAACAACGAAGATATTCTTCCAAACATTTATTTACTATCTCAGTTTGACCATCAGATTGAGGATGATAAGATGAGCTATGAGCTAATTGAGTACCCAAACAAGAAAATAACTCTGTCCAAAAATTTCCAATAAAAATGGGATCTATGTCGCTCACAATAACCCTTGGGTTTCCATGTAGCTTTTGAATTGTGTCCATAAATGTAGTAGCAACTGTACTTGCTTTAAATGGATGAGATAATGCACAAAAGTGTGCATACTTAGTAAGTCTATCAACTACCACCATGACGACACTCTTTCCTTTGGACTTAGGTAAACCTGTGATAAAATCCATTGAAATCTCCTCCCAACGTTGGCTTGGAATGGATAAAGGTTGTAGAAGACCCGGGGTCTTAATTGTCTCAACTTTATTCTGCTGGAAAACCAAACATTCTGCCACAAACTTTTGAATATCAGATTTAAGGCCATCCCAAAAAAATTCTTTCTTCACCCTGTGGTAAGTTTTTAAAAATCCTGAGTGCCCTCCTAAAGGAGAAGTGTGCAATTCCAAAAGAATATTGTGTTTTAGTTGGGAATTCTTACAAATATATAAGCGATCTTTGTACCATAAGGAATCATTTTTCCAACTAAATGTATCAGATTACTAGGATCTTGCTACAACTTTTGAATGAGTGTCCACACTTCTTCATCCTTCTTCCATTCATCTCTTGTTTCGATTATCCAATCTAGTTGGATAATATAAATGGCACAAAGCAATGCTTCCACCTCTTCATTCTTTCTTGAGAGTGCATCTGCAACAACATTTAGCTTCCCTTTTTTGTATATTATTTCAAAGTCATAACCCAACATCTTTGTGACCCATTTTTGCTGCTTTTCTGAAGATAGTCTTTGTTCCAAAAAGTGTTTAAGACTATCATGATCATTTTTTACCTTGAATTGTCTTCCCATTAGGTAAGTTCTCCATTTCTTTAGTGCATGCAGTATTGCTAACATTTCCTTCTCATAAATAGGTTTCTGTAAATACTTTCCTTTGATTGGACGACTTTCAAAAGCAATGGGTCTTCCTTCCTGCATTAAAACTGCACCAATTCCATTTTCTGAGGCATCACATTCCACAATAAAGGTTTTTGTGAAGTCTGGTGTAGCTAAGACCGGTGCTAGGCACATTGCCTCTTTAAGACGTTCAAAGGCCTTAGTTGCTTCAGGAGTCCATGAAAATGCATCTTTCTTCAATAATGTTGTTAGAGGTGCTGCTATTCTCCCATAATTCTTAACAAACTTGCTATAATACCCTATTAACCCGAGAAATACTCGCAAATGATTTATGGTTTTGGGGACTTTCCATTCCTTAATGGCTTTAATTTTGTTAGGGTCTACCTTAACACCCTCATGAGATACAATATGACCCAAATATTCCACCCCTTGTACACCAAAGAAACATTTGGATGTTTTTGCATATAATTGTTTCTCCTGCAATAGTTTGAGCACCCTATCAACATGTTGAACATGATCCTTCCAAGACATGTTGTATATTAGTATATCATCAAAAAATACTAGCACAAATTTTCTAAGGAAGGGTTTGAAAATGGAATTCATCAACCCTTGAAATGTAGAAGGTGCATTGGTAAGGCCAAAAGGCATGACCAAAAATTCATATGACCCTCATGAGTTAAAAATGTTGTTTTCGGAATATCTTCAGTCTTCATTCTAATTTGATGATATCCTGAACGAAGATCCAACTTGGTAAAATAAATTGCTCCATGTAATTCATCCAATAATTCATCAATCACAGGAATGGGAAATTTATCTTTAATGGTGAGCTTATTGAGCTCCTTATAATCGGAACACATGCATCATGATCCATCCTTCTTGTGTACCAATACTACAGGAGCAGAGAAAGAAATTTGACTAGGTTGAATTCTTTTTAGGGGCCATTTTAGAATCCAATACTGATATCTATTCTATAATATTCCCTTGGAATCAATTCAACTTGATTCTTCAAACAAGACTTATGCAATTCGGAAAAAAAATACACACCTTTTACTTGCTTTTGAGGAGCTTGATATTGAAATTGACTTATATCTATAATTTCATATCCTCAATATCTACAATTCGGCCCTGTAGTATTCCTCTGAAGCTTCTTTCAAATTCCATAGGTCTGACTTGATTTGGATTCTTCAAGACAAAGTTATGTCCAATGTCCCACAATGACCTAATTATGGACTGGTTAAGTAGAGCTAACTTGTACGACTTGTCACGTGTTACTGTTTGCTCCTTGGTATCTGAAATTTATAGACCAGAAACTACAGTCCATGTACTTCTAGTTACTTTTTACAGAATTCCAATCTGATGCTCAGAGAGTGAGTTATGAATATTTTCCCACGATCACCTCTTTGAGATGAAATTCGGGATCCTGAAAAAGACCTAAATTCCAAAGATCATATCTCCAAAAATATTGCGAACCAAGCTCTGAAATTTTGCAATGATGTTCCTTAGGATTTCAGCTTCGCGCTCTAAAAATTTCAGCTTCTGAACATTCGTAGAAAAAAATTTATAGCGAAAATTCCTCAATGACCTGTTTAAGTGAAATTCAGGAGCCTGCAAATAGACCTAACTTCCATAGATCATATCTCCGAAAATATTGTGAACCAAGCTCTGAAATTTTGCAATGATGTTCCTCAGAATTTTGACTTTGCACTCTAAAAATTTTAGCTTTTGAACCTTTTTAGAAAAAAAAATTATGGCGAAAACTCCATGATGACTTGTTTGGAGCAGCGAAACCCTAGAATCCAAAGCTTTGATACCAAATGTTGTGAAACCAGCTCCAAAAATAGAAGAAAAGAGATATCAACGCCTTAGAAATAATCCACTTCGAGGGGAAACCTCCAATACATTACATGAATGAACAATTATTGGATTATTCAAATTACAAAACCTCCTTTCTATATATAGGAGTCCATGGGGCCACAATGTAATCCTAGCCGAACTAAAAATAATAATTTAAGGGCACAATAATAACAATAAGGGGGTTACAGGGGTACAATAATAACAATAAGGGGTTTATAATAACAACAATAAGGGACTATAATAGTAATATAGGGACCAAACAAGATATACATGGGAACCCATCTAGGAGAAAACCACAAAACTTATTTTATTTATATGATTAATGCAAATATCAAGCTATCACTATAATATTTGTATGCACCAACATACAGAAGACACCAATCCCCTTAGCTTTACAAGCAATAGCTTGCTAAAGGAACCAACCCCCTTATATTTGCAAGCACGAACTTATTGGAGGCACCAATCCCCACTAGATTTGTTGATACAATTTCTTCTATCCTCTAGATATTTGTTTCATAACATTTTTAGACTGGATTTAGAAGTGCCTCTTTTTAATTATTGTACTCACAACTCCCTTTAATTTAGATATGCTATATTTATTTTCTTTCTTTGCAACAGTCTTGTATTTCCAATTCGCTGACAGTCTTCTCCCGCACTGCATAGTACAACACTATGTTTTACATGGTATTTTCCAATATATATATTATACTTATCATATTCAAACAATTTTTTTATGCATGTTTTCTCACATCTACCACTACACTATCACTGAGATCTCTTATCATCTCTTACAAGACCAAATCTCTATAATTATCTTGTCTCTTCATACAATTTTCTCATTCACCTCAACTTTATGCTCTCCACATGCACATGATATTCTAACATATGCATTGTCCTCACTCCTGGTTCCTGATGGCATATATGCTATATTGTATGCTCTGATCACTACGTGTTTTATAGCTTCCTATTTCTATTTATATATTTTGTGCACATTCATTTCTTAGTTTAGATCTGTTTCCTTGCAATTTTTGGCCTAAGTAGTTTCTTTTTTTAAATTCTTGTGGGATCATTCCTTGTAATTGCATCCCTAGTGGGGTTTAAATATTGAAACTTTTACCTCTTTCAATGACAACTTTCTCATCTATTTTTGTGAAACCAGTACACTAGGTGCTTTTTTCCAACATTTACTTGTCGCATAACTTAGAGTTGTTGAATCATTACTATCTGCATGTAATACTAAGATTGAAATCCCTAGACTATCAAACCACTGGAGGGTTTGGCTTGGTAAAATTTCCAGATGAATTTGATAGTGATATGGAATATTAGTTGTGTGAACGAGATCCTACAATATTAGAAGATATGTAGAAGAATGGTGTAAGTGTGGAAGCAAATATGTTAGCCAAGAGAGAAAGGATGAGATCCGAAAGAGGTTGACCATCAAAGAGGAGACATCTACTTCTGATGCAAAAATGGATTCATTACTCCGAATGATGGAAAGAATGGTTGATTGATTGTCCATCTCAGATAGACCTAAACCACAAATCCAGAATCCAAATTTCAAAGGGCAACAGCCTCAGTTTAGAATCAAGCAGAGAGAGAAGAAGGCACCCAACCAAACTGTACAACAATAGCAACAGATTCAGACCCTGTTGCAGCATAATTATGTTCAAGGAATGGAAGAGGAAGAGGATGAAGATTGGGTGATTGAAACAAATCATTTCTTTACATCAGATGGCTTACCCATGTTCCTAACTGAAGATGAATATTATACTGAAGGTTTGGATATTCCCAAAGATGAGGATTTTATCTTGGCAAATGATGATGATTTGGGAACCGAATCTGATGATTACCAGTGTGGGTATATGAATGCTTTGAGTGCACAGCAGAAACAAGATTCTTTAAGGAGAAGAGATGTACCTGTCAATCCTATTCAGAAAATAAAAGAGGTCCAGTCAAAGAATGATCTTTCGAATAATCAAAAAAAGGGTAAAGAGCATGCAGATCAGAATCATAGCAACACCAATCAATCATCAACAAGGTCAGCTACTAAAGAGAAGGACACTCAGAAAAAGGAAAATATAACAAAGGATCCTATTGTCAAAGAGGTAGATAAAGTCACAACTTTTAACTTAGAATATGAAATAGCTAAATTGAAAGTGTCCATTCCTTTGACAAAACTAGTAAATAATAGTCATTACAAAGATCAAGTGTCTAAAATGTTGCTAGTTGATCCTTTGTCCGATATGGTTAATGTTGAAGATGACCACCTTGAGCTCATTTTCGGTCTAGCTATAGATGGTCAGTTAGAAGAGAGTGAAGTTCCCCCTTTTATTTAAGCCTTAGACTGCATGAGTACATACTTCATAATGCTATGCTTGATTCCGATGCTTCTCACAATTTGATGCCTAAGGCTATTATGGAAAAGTTAGGCATGGATATCACCTCACCATATCATGATTTCTATTCATTTGATTATGGTAGAGTTCGCTACATTGGTCTCATTAAAGATTTAGTGGTTTCCTTAGACCAAATCCCAGCCAAGAATGTTTTGATGGATGTGGTGGTGGCTAATATACCACCTTGTTTTGGCATGCTACTGTCTAGATCATGTAAACAATCAGCTAGTAGTGGCGGAAGATGTACCAGAAGTTTCAGAAAATTTTAGAGCAGCTCTTGATAAGGAAATAGAAACGGTGTCTTCTTCCGAAAAGTTTCTTGAAGAACAGAAAATCAGTACAGAACATAAAAATGAGGTGACCAGCCAAAGTAAATCAGAACCAATAGTTAAGTTTCAGCATCTAGAAGATGAATATGGACTTTGGAACATGGATTTCGATGGTGCTTTGGGTAAGGAATGTGCAGGTATTGGTATTTGGATCAAAAGTCTTGTTGGTAAGTCAGGTGGAATTCCAAGTAATGTTAGAGAATGCTCTTATAAATTAGCTTTTGACTGTTCTAATAACAAAGCAAAGTATGAAGCATTGATCACAGATCTCAAAATTTTGAAGAAACTTGGTGTAAAAATAATTTTTGTTTATGGTGATTATGAGCTTGTCATAAAACAGGTGAAAGGAGACTATCAAGCAAAGCATCCACGAATGAGAGCTTATAGGAATTCAGTCTTGGATGTCTTAAAAATGTTTCCTGAGTATAAATTAACAATAGTGCCAAGAACTCAAAACATCATTGCAGATTCGCTTGCTACGGTAGCAAGTAATCTCAAAATTCCGATGAACTCGAGTAATAAATTTGAAATTCATGTAAAACATAGACCTAGTGTTCCTGATAATTTAAGGTATTGGCAAGTTTTTTGGGATGACAAAGGAATCAATAGATTTTTGCAGAATGAAGGAAAGTTCAAAGATGCTTTTATCGATGATGTTTCTGATGTTGATGATCAAAACATAGAGGCCAATCAGATGAATGTTTTTCAGCTGAAAGATAATATTATTCCTAGAGGTCTCATACCCTTAGAAGATCTGTTTGATCAGGACAATGTGGCCAGAAAACCTACATTGACTCCTACTGAAAAGGGTGTGGAATACATGAACATCGGAACAGCAGATAAGCCCAAGATGGTTAGGTTGTCTAAGACATTTCTCCCAAGGAAAAAGATAAGTACATCAAATTGTTGTCTGAATTTTCTGATATTTTTGTATGGGATTATGAATATTTGAAGGTCTATGACAATAATATTATTCAGCACACTATTCCCATCAAGTTGGATCAAAAGCCCTTCAGACAGAAGTTGAGAAGGATAAACCCAAGATTGTTGCCATCCATCGAAAAAGAGGTAAACCGATTGTACAAATCAAGTATCATTGTTCCAATTAGATTTTCTGAATGGATTTCAAATTTGGTTCCGGTAAGGAAAAAGACCGGAGAGATAAGGTTATGAATTGATTTCCGGAATTTGAATAAAGTGTCTTTAAAGGATAATTACCCCCTTCCTAAAATGGACCATGTTCTGCAAAGGGTAGTTGGAGCATTGCAGATGTCACAGCTTGACAGTTATTCAGGTTATAATCAGATTTTGGTACATGAAGAAGACCAAGGTAAAACTACTTTCACAACACTGTGGGGGAACTTTCAGTATGTCAAAATGCCATTTGGACTCAAGAATGTAGGGGCTACTTTTCAGCGGGCGATGGATATAGCCTTTGCTAATGAAAAGGATGTTTTCTTAGTGGTGTATCTAGATGATTTGACAATTTTTTTGGTTCTGATGATCAACATTTATATCATCTGAGAATTTTTTTCAGAAATTCAGGGAGTTCGGAATTTCTCTGAATCCAAAGAAGAGTCTTTTTTCCATGGAGGAAGGAAAACTTCTTGGTCACATAATTTCCAAAGATGGCTTTCGCATTGATCCTTCCAGAGTAGAATCCATTCAGAAGATAGATTTTCTGTGTAATATAAAAGAGATACAAGCTTTCAATGGTAATATGAACTTCTTACGCAGATTTGTTCCTAATTTGGATGAACATTTGTGTGAAATGAATAATATGTTGAAGAAGGAAAGCAGTGTAAAATGGACCACTGATGCTATGAAGTATTTCAACTTGGTAAAGCTTACTTTAACCACAGCCCCTATTTTGGTTAGTCCAGATTATAGTACTGATTTCATAATATTTTCATTTGCATCTGAGCATACCTTGGCTACAGTTTTGATGCAAAAGAAGGATCGGGTTGAACACCCTATTGCTTTCTTCAGCCGAGCCATTAGAGATGCTACTCTTCTCTATAACATTATTGAGAAACAAGCTTTAGCCTTAATCAAAGCTTTGAAAGATTTCCAGATTTATATTTTAAATTCACATACTATAGCCTATGTTCCAAATTCAATGGTAAAAGAAGTTGTTACACAGACTGATCCTGAAGGTCGAAGAGGTAAGTGGATAGCAGCAATGCTAGAGTATGATCTCGAGATCAGGCCCACCAAACTGATCAAGGGACAGGGGTTATCGAAGCTAACAGCTTAATCCAATTTACATGCTTTGGACAAAACCTTATTGCAGCAATGTCAGATGATGAAGAAGATGGCACTCTAATACAGGAATCAGAAATGTTTCTCACTTCACCATGGTATTCAGATATAGTATATGTTAGGAATTTTTCTTTTGTGATCCATAAATTGTGATTAAAATCTTTCAGTGAAAATCACATCAAAATAGATTTGGTCGACGCGTTTCGAACCAGCTAGTGTGGTTCATCATCAGGACAAGATGATGAACCACACTAGCTGGTTCGAAACGCGTCGACCAAATCTATTTTGATGTGAATTTCACCGAAAGATTTTAATCACAATAGCATATGTTCTTCAGCACTTATGTCCTCCTCTTGGAATGTCAAAAAGTCAGGGTAGGTCTTTGAATTTGAAATCTGCTAAATACTACATTCTAGGTAGTGCCCTTTATTGGAAAGATACAGGAGGTGTTCTTTTGAATTGTCTTGTTGAAGATGAGGCTAAGCAGGTAATGGATGACTTCCATAGGGGAGATTATGGAGGCCATTTGTTTTGGAAAAAAACAACTAAAAAAGTGTTGAGGGTAGGGTATTATTGCCCAACTCTATTTTTTGATTTGTACAAAACAGTCACAAACTGTCATGAATGTTAGGTTTTTCAGGGAAAAAGGAAACTCCTTCCTCTTCTGCTGAAACCTGTTGTAGTAAATGCACCTTTTCAACAGTGGGGACTTTATTTTATCGAGGAAATGCATCCCACATCATCAACATAGCATATATGGATTCTAACAGCCATTGACTACTTCACCAAGTGGATCAAGGCTATTCCTACAAGGCAAGCTACGGACACAATAACTATTCAGTTTTTAGAATCCAATATTTTGTCTCATTTTGGTTTTCCTCACAAGATTATCACAGATAATGCTGCAGCATTCAAGTCAAAGAAGATGATTTAGTTTTGTCACAAGTATAATATCAGGTTGGGCCATTCCACCGCATATTATCCACAGGGAAATGGATTAGCTAAGTCCTCTAATAAATCTTTGGTTAATATCATTAAGAAAATGTTAGAGGAGAATAAGAAAAATTGGCATAGGAAGCTTACCAATGCTTTGTGGGCAGACCGATTGAGCACCAAGAATTTTATATGATGTCACCCTTTCAATTGGTTTATGGTACAAATACAGTGTTTCCTACATCACTTGTGGTCTCGATTATGAGATTATTGCAGGAAGCAGGTAGTGAGGAAGATGATATTCAATGTCGATTCAATCAAATGATTCACCTTCAGAAAACAAGGGAGGAAGTTTCTCAGACTACTTCTAAGCTTTGGGAGAAAATCAAGAAGATTTATGATCACAAAACCAAAGTAGATAATTTTTAGCTGGAGGATGTAGTGCTGAGGTGGGATACAAGAAATGAAGATAAAGGTAAGCACGAGAAGTTTGAAAATATTTGGAAAGGACCCTACAATTTTTAGCTTATCGAGGAAAGAATGCCTATTTGCTGAAAGAGATGAATGGATAGGAATTTTCAGGAGGACCAGTCAATGGTAGCCTCTTGAAACATTATTATTTCTAATGCAACTTCTGAGAGAATGTTTCACTTTCATTGTAAATACCAGTTTATATTTTCTACAAGGTTTGGAGCAGAAAATCATCTAGGCTTGGGGCCCGAAGTGAAGGCTATAAAGCTTGGTGATTCTCTGTTTTTTTCAAAGCTTTTGATTCAGTTTTGAGTTAGTGTAAAAGTCAATTTTTGAGTCAGTTCCCAGTCACTTTAAATGGTTTTTGAGTCAGTTTAATAATCTGCAGTATTTTGTATTTTTTGACTGTATTTGCCCAATGGTTAGGCACTTGGTCTACAGTGTTCTTGACATCTCCAAGGAGCTTCCATCCCAAATAAGCCCAATGTTAGTGTCAGTATTTGCATACTTCCACCAGGGATCAAGACACATTTGCATGTGCATATTAGGTGTCCCATTCTGAAAAAAAAAAAAAAAAAAAAAAAAAAAAAAATCATCATTCCATTAGGTCATCACATAAAATTGTTCCACTGGTGGTTGTCCTTGTCAAATAAGCTTCATTCTCCCTCAGAAGATCATATTGGCTGGCTCATTCTCATGCATCTTTGAGCATAAAAACACCTATGGAAATGCTCTGTTCACTTGGGAGTCTTTAAAGTAAAAATCTCATTCAAAAGTTAGGTCAAAAAAGCAGTCCCATTAGGTCATTAGGGTTTTTCATTTCTCAAGGTCACTCTTTCATTCAGATGAGGTCAACACATATATGAGTGGGACTAAATAATATCATCATGATTTATTTATTATACTTTCAAAGTTGTATTTTTCAGATTAATTATTTTTATATCAAAATTTCACTTTGATATAAAATCCAATATGTAATTTATTTTTATTTTTTCAAATGTAATTTCATGTTTTCATATGTAATAAATGCAATCCCGAGCTTTCAAAGTGAAATCATGTTTGGCCTAAGTGAGCAAGGAAATCCAAACTCCATGTTGATCAAGCCTGCAATGCCAAAAGTAACAAAGCAAAAAGAGTATCAGTGCCAAAGAGGAAAAGTGAACATTAGAAAAGTGGGTAATTCAAATTAAATTTCAAATCCACTAAAGCTATAAAGCCCATCAAGCACTTTAAAAAAAGTCATTGTTGCCATTCAGCCATCAAGAGCCTTCAACAAAGGAGAAAATATGAGTTTTTGAGAAGTTTGGGTGAAAATTCTTGGCGCTGCGTTTTTTCACCTCAGCATTGCGCTAATACCCAGTCGCACTGTGCTAATGCCCAAAAAACATAGTGCATTTTACACTAGCGTTGCGCTAATACACAGGGGCGCTGCGCTAATGCCTAGTTTGGTCCCTAAGGCTCGAAACTCAGTCAAAGTGCCTTAAGTATTCAACAAAAGTTTCTCCAATGCCTTTGACAAGTAATTAACATATGAATTTCACCTCCTTGTTGTCTTTAAGAGGATTTTCATGGTGATTTTGGTCTCCTTGTGAAATTTGGAAGTTGGATGGGCTATAAACCCTAGATTCAATCTTTGTTCCCATTGTTCCCAAATTTGGGACTCATAAACCTCACATTTTCTTCCTCCATCACTATAAACCCTACTTCTTCCCTATAGCATCATATCCCTATTTCCTAGACCTATTTCACTCCCCATACCCATCAACCTCATCCCTAGGGTTTAAAAAGCTTTCAAGCTCAATATGCCTGAAGAGGAGGACAGAGATATCAGTGAGGAAAAATCACCAAAGAAAAGTGATCACAAAGGAGGGAAAATTAACATATATGAACCAATAACCACAAGATAACTCATGGCCTCTCCTCTCACTATGTCTTGTTTCAAACATGTTGGTTACTTTGAGTTTCGTGAGAGGGTGCAACAGATTTAGTATCATCCTAGTTTAACAAGGTTTTTCATCACAAATATTCATGATGGGAAGGTCACTGTTGCTGGGGTCACTTTTACCATGTCCACTAGTGTTATTTTAGCTACTACAGGGATCCCTAATTTGGGAGAGAAATGGTTTATAAAGGTAAACCTTGATCTGAACTATTATGAGCCATACCTCAAACCTAGATATAAGGATGATAAGAAAAATGTTTTCCCTTTCTCTCATCTCCTTGACTGGTATGTTCCCATGATGAAAATAATCATGAAGTATTTCACTTGTGAGGGGAGGTTTTCTCGACTTTATTCATATCATATTCGACTCCTCATGCACTTTCCTAGAGTAATAATGCTTCATATTCCTTACTATCTCTCCCAAAGCATTGACAAGATGGCATACATCGTACAAAGAAGGCATTATAATCATAAAATTCAAAGTCTTTTTCACCATTCCCTCATTAAGATGATATTCATGCATCAGCTGGAGCAGAAGAACATTTCATGGGACACATTCATTGTAGATGAAGTTTTCACTACCCAACCTAGTCATCATGATCTCATCCTCCCATATCCACTTCTCCATCTCAGCTTGTTGCTCATACATCATCACATAGTCATATACATTCACCTCATGTTGATCTTATTTCTTCACATTTCCATAATCCTTCACCATCATCACATCATGATACTGAGGCATCAAGCAATGAAAAGGACATTAAGGCAACTTGGACTAATGTGACTGATGTTAAGCCATTTCCCAGGACCTCTCAGAGAGGATGCAGGCATGTGTTTGCTTCACTTGGATAAAAGGGGCCATGCCTTATTCATCAGCAAAATAGGTGGACAAGGGAAAGTAAAAGGCTAAAGAGCCAATCATTGAGGAGCAAGAAGACAAACATGAAACAGAGCAGGAGTTTTAGCTGATTGACCTTGATGAGGAGGATGAGGATAGAATCACCAGTGCATTAATCAGAAGCAAAGAGGAAAATAGTAGTGAACTTCAAGCTAATATTGACAGAGCATAATTTTTTATTGGTTTTCTTGAGTAAGAGAATCAACAGTTGAAGACCAAACATATTAACAGTGGGGTAAATACCATCAAAGCAAAGAAAGAGGCAAGAAAGGCCAAGGCCTTGTTGGATAAGACCTTGGGAAGATTTGGTGATATTTATGATCAGGAGGATTAGCCTCCTAGACAGAGATCAAAGACAATAGGGCTAAAGAGAGCTCTAGCCCATGAGAGACAGAGAGAAGCTGAGTTGGCAGAGCAACTCACTCCAAGTGAGCTGCTTGCCCTTGAGATTAGAAGAGATAGAGAATCATGGCTTGATAGAGCCAAATTTCATCTAGAGAACTTGCTATAGAAATCCAAGAAGGACAATGATATTCATAGGAAAATGGCAAAGCACTATTCCATGAGAAACAAAATTGCAAGGGCCAAGCTCAAACGAGCCCATGAAAAGATTCAAGCTTTGACTGAGCAAAAGGAGAAGGAGAGGTTAAATATACTTGATGAGGTGTCTCTTCATGCCTCTAACCCTTAATCAGTAAGTGACCTCATAATGTTGGACAAATTTTGGCACATTTGGCACTTTAGTGCAATTTTTGGTTTTTGGGCAATTTTGGCACACAGTCACACTACCAAAAATGCAACGCCCTTGGCGCTGAACTTTTACTTGGAGCATACAATGGAAAAACAGTCACCACCATCATGTTCAAAATGATGAGGACATCAACTCCAGCAAGTTTCAGAAAATTTGGAGGAGAACTGGTCCCTCAAAAAGGCAAAAAACCACCAAAACAACATGTTTCTCCCATTGTTTTTTCCTAAGCGCTACGCTAATACCAATCTTGGCAGATTCACGTTTTGATAGGGAAGATGGCCACCATTGTGGAAAATGGAGGCATATTTGGAAACTATACTTAGAGATATTTCCGATGAGCTATCATGGAGCTGATTTTGACACTGGGAAGGCCTCCAAAAGTTTCCTGCAAGAGAGGCTATTTTTTTGTCATAGCGCTGCGCTTTTGCCAGGAAAGTGTCATTTTCAACATCTTCTGCATATTTTGACTTTTTTACTTTTTATCTTGGGAAATGGGAAATTATTGATGTAAAAGGTAAAT
The DNA here is from genome assembly GCA_034641835.2 of Pinus albicaulis. Classification (NCBI taxonomy): domain Eukaryota; kingdom Viridiplantae; phylum Streptophyta; class Pinopsida; order Pinales; family Pinaceae; genus Pinus; species Pinus albicaulis. The sequence goes on from CM076579.1 coordinate 728,743,102, forward strand.
ATAAATTTAAATTTCATGTTTTTATTGCTATCTAGGGTAGATACATCAGATAAGTCCTCTAGAGGTCAAATGAATCAGTTTCCTCTCTTTTAGAGGCAAATTGTTGAGTTTTCCTAGTCTTCAGATTCTTGTTTGGGAGTAGGTGAAACTGATCCCTATCTCATGGATTCGACTCCCTGAGGCTAGGAAGAGTGGTTTTGAGGTCTATATGATGTATTTTCTCAGTCATTGTAATGGTTGGATTCACTTGCAGCTTTGGCATCTCAAGGACACAATTTTTGTATCAGTTTGGCCAGAACATTAATGTTAAATTTGCAGCTATTTCTTTGGGATCCCTGTGGGATGAATTCTTTGACATAGTTTCTTCTTTGTGATCATTTGTATGAATGTATTGTAAGCTCATAAACCATTTTCATGTCTATGATATGCTTAATTTCAAGTTGAAAGGCAGAATTCATGTTTTCATGCTCTGTTTTGGGGAATTTAGCATAATTTGCTTATTTTCTTCAGTTTAGGGAGAATTCATTTCATATGCTCTTCCTAACTCCTCAATGGTCTATTCACCTCACCATAATCATCCTTTAAATGTCAAACCTTCTACCTACCTTGCCCCTTAGAACACCCTGCGAATTTTGACCTAATTTCCTTGCCTTAGTTGTTTGACTCCTCCTGATCCTGCAAAACCCTACACAAATAAAAAATCAAAACCCTGAGCTACTATACTTAGCCTAAAATATTCTTTCCTCGGTCATTTTGACTATGATCCATACGGAGAGAGCCCTCTCCTGGCCTAGTAGAGCTAGCTACTTGGCTAAGTGTGGTTTGAGGTTACCTCAGAATTGCCTCTCTCAGCCTAAGGTTCAATCTAAGTGATAACAGATTGTAGAAACAACCTCGAATTTTTTTCTAGTGTAGCATGAGGGCATCCTAATTCTCCAGTTTGGGGGAGGAGTTGCTTCATGATGACTATGTTCTCCTTTTCTTCATTTAATGCATATAAAATCATTTGTATACAATGCATAAATTGATTCACGTATATCTTTAAAACCATCAACTAGATTCTTGTGATTTTTGGAAAATAAATAGGTATAATTAAAATACAAAATCCCAGAAATTTTCAAGCTAAACCAGTTTTTAAATTCTAGAAATCAAGCACTGTCACCTACAACCATTTTGTTGATATCTTGAAATCCGTTCAGCGGATAGCTTTCATGTTCCGTGTGGAGAAGCATTAAGGTAATAGAACAAACTTGTGCAATTTCAAGAAAAATTGATTTATAATTTTTGAGAAATTAAAAATCATCACCTGTGTTAGAGTCAGTCTTACATCCCTCCGTCAGAGATCATTTATCTTATTGCATTTCATTTTTAGGTGTCTCATTCCGCTCATTCATCTGCATTCCGTTAGGGGCATGCCATTATCTGACAGAAGGGCTTTGTTCTCTCATTTTCCCTCATGTTTGTACCTGCTAGTTGGTCAAAATTTATCAAAATTAATTAAAAGTTGATTTCAGTCATTTACAGTCATAGATGGTCTTGTGGTCAAAAAGATTCTTTCAGTCACTAGGTCTAGGGTTTGGTCTTCAGAATGTCAAATAATGCCCACAGGCCATGAGGATGTCTTCAATAAGTTTTCATTTCAAAATTTTCATCATTAATAATTTTGTAATAAATATGTATTTTTAAAGTTTTCCGCCATGGAGTACTTCACATGTAGCCTCTGGTCATCCTTTTCCGAAGTCCAATGCCACCATCCCTGCAAAAAATCAACCAAGAGACCATCATTTCAAGTCAAAAATCAAAAAGGAAATTTGAAAAAAGAGAGTTGTATTAAAATGTGAAAAAGTGCCGATGCCAAACATTGCAAAATGGGTTTGTGAGAAACAAAAATTCAATCCACCACTATGAGATATTTTCATTTGTTTTGAAACATTCATTTGCATCCAAGAAGATCGATTGAAGTTGATTTGAGTGGTGAGAGGGCGAAGCTGCCATTTTGAAAACCAAGACTGTGTTTACAAGTCTGCGCGGCGCATTGGGTAAGAGCGCGGTGCATAGAGCCGACGCAGTGCACTGGGCCTCCTGCCACAGTGCATTTTTCCTCTGGCGCGGCGCATCCACAGGGCACGGCGCACTGGGCTTGTGCGCGGCGCACAGAGCCTCAAAGACACAAATTCATCACGGCTCCATAAAAAATCAAATCGGTTCAACTCATTTGCTCCAAGTAAGTTTGACAACGCTTGTTCAGTGATTTTAGTTATGTGTGGTGTTGTTTGGAGGAAAAAATATGAGGGTTTTGATTAGTGAAAAACAAACCCTATATCCATGTCAAATTATGCTCCCTTAGGGTTTGAAATTAAGTGTTGAAATTTGACTATTGGTGCTAAACACTCCCACTCCATTGTTCGTTCGTGTTCCCATCACTGTCATACTTTTATCACAGTCCTTCTCCTATTTCCCTCTGTCCCAAACTACTTATACCCTTTGTTCCCATGTTTCATTCTCAAACCCTACCACTTTCTCTCACCTCCCTTCCTTCATATCAGTTATAAATTCCCACTTCCCAAAACATTCAAGGACTGTCTCTATATCCTTGACTTCACCTAGCTTAAGTATATCTTATCATTTCATTTACCCCTATCTCTATAAACTACATTTCCCATCACCATCTCCCACTTTTCCCACTGATCATAATTACCATAGTCCCTCATTTCCTACTTGGTACATATTTGGCACATTTGGTATTGAAAGACAAACACCTATTTCTCATTTTCAAACAAACCAAACTCTTGTTTTCACCACATATATATCAGCATATACTTGTGATACACCTTGCTTTCAGCACCATGTCAGAGACAGATTCATCATATGAGCAAGGATATGAGTAGGACAGTGACTTAACCGCAGAACTAAATGTACCGAGGAGGTCTCATAAAAGTGGTAGGCACGTCAGAGAAGAGCCCACTTCCTTGACTCAGTTGCAGGCCTGCCCGCTTGCAATGGCATGGTTTTAGCAACAGTCGTGTTTTCAGTATTGTGAGATGATTTCTTGGATTCAGCACCATCAGGACTTGGTTCGCTTATTTTTCCTACATTTGCGTGATGGTCATGTAAACCTTGCTGGAGTGAACTTCACCTTGACACCAGAAACCATTTCTGAGGCAACTGGGATACCAAACATAGGTGAGGAGTGGAACAAGAGACAGCAGTTGGATAGAGCATATTATGAACCTTACATCAAGCCTGGATTTTTGAGGCAGCTCAGCAGGGTATTCCCATTCCGGTTTCTGAAAGAGTCCTATGCGCCGTTGATGAAACTCATCATCAGATACTTCAGATGTGAGGGCCAGTTCTCACGTCTTTATGCATACCACATCAGACTTTTGATGCATTTTACGAGAGTGAGACTGATTAGTATTCCATATTTCATGTGTCGAAACATAGAGCAGATGACTACCCTTGTGCAGAAGAAGACTCCAGAGCAGCAGCATAACAGCATTTATCATCATGCGCTCATAAAGATCATCGTAGTACATCAGCTTGGATTACAGGGCATTGCATGGGAGGAGTTCATTTCCCGTGACCTCTTTGCAGCACCTCAGCCTCCTCCAGAGATGGTTCATGATGAGGGAGAGCCTTCACATCAGTTTGAGGTTCCCGAGACAGATCCTATCAGTGCTCCAGTGTGTGTTACATATCAGAGAGGCCACAGAGCCTTATTTGCTGCAGCACGACAAGTACTATCTCCACCCGGGGTGGAAGGGGTCTCATTACTTTCACCAACAGCGCGAGTACAATCTCCACTTGGCATGGAAGGGGTCTCGCCTTCGACATCATCACAGGTATAGGACAGAGGAAAAAGGCCTATGCACGATGAGGGCCCTTTAGGAGACCAAGACACTGATTTTACACTCATTGATGTTTATTTGAGCTCTCCTAGCTCAAAGATGAGAGAGACCATCCAGGAACAGAAAGTTGAGATCAAAACATTTACTGTGAAGTTGCAGAGATCTCAGTAGGTTATAAATGGTTTGGAGCAGCAGAATAAACAATTGGAGGATCAGCAGACACTCATAGAGTTGCGGCAAATCCGTTAAGACCGGGAATTGGCCCGAAAGAGGCCAGGTGACATGACACCGTTTGAGTGGGAGACTTGCCTTGCAAGAGCCAAAATTCATCTTGAGAAGCTGTTGGCGAAGGCCAATAGGGAAAAATACATGCTCAGACATATGGAGAACCACTATTGGGCCTGCACACACGTTTGCAGAGCTAGGATGAAGATCCTGAAGGCGAGGTTGAGAAGAGCACTGAAACGGAAAAAAAGGCCTGATCCACTCCAAATCTTGGCCGAATCCTCCTTGGCTGAGCATGACACATGATGGGGGACCTTCACTCCAAATTTCAGCAAATTTGGAGGAAATTTTGTCATTTTTGAAATTTTGGTTGCAAAACAAGTTTTTCCGCCCGACGCGTCGCGCCACTCAACGCGCGCTTACGTTTGAGAAATCTTCTGGAGGAAAAATTTACATTTTTGGATTTTTTATGATAAATTATGCATGCTCAGGAAAGTCTGAGAGATTTCATTAAGTTCTGGGTGGTCTTAAAGGTCAAAAACACTCCAAAAATGGCCTTTCTGCCACTTTTTGCACCAGCAGGAACCAATCTTGGGAGATTGCAGTTTTGGAGGGTACAATGAACTCCAAATTGAAAAATTCCACTTGGTTTGGATAGAAGACAGACAGGGCTTTCCAACGAGCTATCATGAGCTCAATTTAGACTTCAGGAAGTGACCCAAAAACAGGCTAAAAGTGGCACGGCGCATTTAGTTTTATGGCGTGGCGCATAGAGGATTTTGGTCCAATTTTTACTTTTCAGCTCAGCAATTCGGCCAGTTTGACTAGTTTCACTTCTTGATGTAATTATTGATCTATCTTGATGTAATTTTGTGGCTATGATGTAATTTTGGCTCATATTTACTTGTTCTAGAGGATTCATTCACTAGGAGGTGAAAATTAAATGAATGAATCAGTTTCCTTCGTTATAGAGGCAAGTTGTTTGGCTACCTAGATTCAGTTCCATGTTTAGAATTGGTTGAAAAAGGTCCTACAAGGATGATCTCGACCCCTAGAGGCATGGGAAGGGGTTAGGATGGTCTATATATTGTATTTTCTGAGACATTTTCAGGGTTGGATACTTGGGAAAAGTTTGGCACTTCATTGTACATACACTTCTGCATTTTTGGCAAAGGAAAGACCAAGGTTTTGCAGCACTTGTTGGGATCCTTGTGGCTCTGAGTTTTGATGATGTTTTTCTTCATGTATCTGTAAGTTTCATTAGTGTTATATGTATGCCATTTCCCTTCTCTTTGCTTCTGAATTAAACAAATGAGTAACTAAGGTAGAATTCATTAGTTTGTTGGTGCTATACCTTAAAATTTTGTTTAGTTTTGTATTTTTTCCTCCGTTTGAAGAGAATCCTTGCATCTTCTTGCCCTCTTCAACTCCTCAGCAGTATTTTCTATCCATTCATTGAATCTAATACATCAAAGTCATTGCCTTCCCTGCCCCAACTTGAACTCTGCAAGAATTTGGCCTCATCCCCGAGCCCAAAATTGCCTTTCCCTTTTCTCCAACAAAACCCCTAAAAATCATTCCAAACTCCTTGATTAATATACCTAGCCTAAAATTAGCACTCATTTCAATCATCTCAAGCCCTATTGATACATTTTTACTGAGATTGACCTGGAGAGAGCCCTCTCCTATTCTGGTAGGGCTAGCTACCAGACTAAGCGTGGTTTGGTGTTATCCTCTTTCTGCCTTACTTCAGCCTAAGGTGGATTTAGGCTATAACATAGTGGTGACCATACTGGGGAAGAAAATGGTTTGCTTGTTGGCGTTATTTGTTTCATAAGCTACAGACGAAGCTTGAAGTTATGCCAGGTAGCTTTCGAAACGCTTTTGCTTTGCATTAGCGGAAGTAGATAAACGCTGCTTCAGTCAATCTCCGGTCTAGCTTGTGGACGTGACATTTGACTTGTGAATTACCCTAGTATATCAGATCGTTCTAGACTTTTTGGTGATTGAGTCTAGAATTTGATAGGCTGAAATAAATTGGTTGTGTCCCTTTGATTTTTGAATAGATCAACACACTGGCTTCCAGAAGACATACAAGAGCTAATCCTGATCCTTATCCGCCTCCAGTGTATGAGAATCCCAATCTGATTTCAAGAATCCTCCGTCAAGAAAGTCCCGTGATCCCTTTGTTTAAATCTCATTCATGCCCTATTGTATTTGAGTTCCTTGAAGATATTGAGTTTGATGATCAATTCGAGCTGTCATTGTTTGAAACTAAGTCTGAAAGTTCTACTGGTTCTACCGTCATAAATCCTGAGTTTATCAAGTATCTTGAGATCGAACAAGCTAATAGATCCATTGATAGTTACATCCTGAACATTCAGAACTCTATTGTGGCAACGAATATTCCTGAGTTTATCGAATCTGCTTCTGAAACTCTTGGTCCATCAGCAATTACTTCTGATTCACAAGTTCACGCTGACCCTTCTTTCATTCCTACCATTCCCGTGCAACCATCTATATCTGATCAGAAATCTGCAGTAGTTCCTCCTCCATCTCCACCACATATACCTCGTACATCTACTACTCCTACTCCACCCGTTTCTCCAAGACAGATCATAAATCCACCAAGAGCAATGGCTGCGAGATTCGCACATCTTGTCTTGCCCAAAACTTAGATCTCATGACTGTTGATTATCAGAGTAAAATCCCTTTGTTTGATGGAACTCTTCAGAGTATTCCTGCTCAGCAGCATATTGATAGAATGACATACTTCTTTGATCTCCATGAAATTGATGAAGAGAATGTCTCCATGAGATTGTTTGTGCAAACTTTTGGAGGTGAGGTACGTAAATGGTTCAGAGCATTGCGGCCCAGAAGTATTAATACATTAGATGAGCTTCAGAGACAATTTCTAGATTGGAGGGAAATGAAGAAATATCCACTTCAAATCACTTCTGAATATACCAAGATCAAGCGCAATCCTGGTGAGTCTGTCCAAGACTATATTATCAGAATTTATGCGGTTTATAATGCAATTCCTGATGATTTGAGGCCATCTAAGAAGTCAGCTTTGTTAAAATTCCCGGATGGTTTTGATCCAGAGATGGCCTATTCATTACGAGACAGAGATCTGCCTACCTTAGAGGATATGCAGAAAATTGTGGTGAGTGTTGAGGCAAATTTGAATGACAAGAGAGCTAGATTGAAAGCAGAGAAGAAAGTTGTAATAAAGGAAGAAGCTTCTACATCTTCATCAGATCAGCTACTTCGCAAAGTGGAAAGAATGATCTAAAATCTCACACTTGATAAGCCCAAACCGCAGATTCGAAATCCCAACTTCCGTGGTCAGCAGCAGCCATAATTCAGGATCAAACAATGAGAACAGCGAGCACAAGAGCCGACAGTCCAACAGCAAGTAAAGACACCTCTTCAGCAGAATTTTGTTGGTCAAGATTCAGATGATGAAGATGATGTAGTAGGGGAGGAAAATCACTTCTTTACTCCTGATGATTTGCCCATTTATATCACCGAAGATGAGGAGTATGCAGAAATTTCAGCGATACAAAGAGATGAGGATTTTATCTTGGCCAATGATGCAGCTCTTGAGGAAGAGTCGGATGAGTATCAGAGAGGTTATATGAATGCCTTGCCAGCCCAGCAGAAGCAATATTCTCTTAGAAACATAGATGTACCTGTCAATCCAATCCAAAAGAGAAAGGAAGTTTCAGCGCCTAAGAATGATTCACCTGTAGCACAAAAGAAAGCAAAAGAGATAGTTGATCCCGCTACCACCAAGTCATCATCAGTAGAAAAATCAAATCAGCAAATTACATCGAGGGAGAAGGCTGAAAAGAAAGATGTTCTAGCCAAAGAGATCGAAAATACTACAGCCTTTGGTTTGGAGAATGAGATTTCTAAATTAAAGGTATCCATTCCCTTGACTGAACTAATGAGGAACAACAGTTATAGAGGTCAAGTTTCCAAAATTTTGAATTTTGATCCTATGTCTGATATGGTGAATATTGAAGATGATCAACCTAAACTGATATTTGGACCAGCTTTAAATGGTGAGTCTCAGGACAGCGAAGTGCCTCCGTTTTATATCAGTCTTCGATTGCATGAGTTTGTATTGCATAATGCTATGTTTTATTCCGGTGCTTCCCATAATCTTATGCCGAAGGAAATCATGGAGAAGTTGGGTTTAGACATCACGAGGAAGTACCATGATCTTTATTCATTTGATTCTAGCAGAGTGAGATGTATTGGGCTCATTAAAGACTTGGTTGTAAGTTTGGATCAGATTCCTACAAAGAATGTTTTGATGGACGTTGTTGTGGCAGACATTCCTCCGAGATTTGGTATGTTGCTTTCCAGATCTTAGGGAGCAAAATTGAAAGGGACATTACAGTTATATTTCTCTTATACAACGATTCCCGTGTTTGGTCAAATGAGAAAATTGTACCGGGAACAAAAAATGAAGTATATGATTACAACCAAAGAGAAGTCGGTTAATCATCTGATTAATTATGTACATACAGATTTAGAGTCTTTTGTTTTGTTTGCCGATAGTTTCAATGATGTAGATAGTTAGTTAGTTCAAGCAGAATATATTCCATAGATTACCGAGAATTTCAAAGAATTTTTGCAGAAAGAAAGGCAAAAACCGGAAAGCACAGTTGAGCAATCAGCTAAAGATAGTGGATAGCAAGCAGAAAAAACAGAGCTAGCACAGTTTCAACACTTAGAAGATGATGAAGAGGGTCTATGGACAATGGATTTCGATGGTGCAGTGGGAAATGATGGTGCTAGAATTGGTATTTGGGTGCATAGTCCTTTTTCTGATCCAAACAAGGTACCGAGCAATGTACGGGTATGTTCTTACAAATCAGCATTTGATTGTTCAAACAATGAGGCTGAGTACGAAGCTCTGATTGCTGGCCTGAAAATTCTTAGAAAGCTTAATGCTAAGAGAATTGCAGTCTATGGAAACTCCGAATTGGTGATCAAACAAATAAAGGGTGAATATCAAACGAAACATCCCCGAATGCGTGCTTACCGGAATGTTGTTCGTGATATTTTGAAGCAGTTTTCAGATTATACCTTGACTTGTATTCCTCGCATTCAAAATGGAATTGTAGATGCACTTGCTAAGGCAGCAAGTAACTTGAAGATCCCAATGAATTCAAGCAATAAGTTCGAAATCCATGTGAAGCAGCGTCCTACCGTCCCGGATAATCAAATATGTTGGCAAGTTTTCCAAGATGGTGATGAGATTAATGATTTTCTTCAAAACAAAGGTAAGTTCAAAGATACCTCAATTGATGTAGAATATGATGATGGTGAAGCAGACATGCAAGTCAATCAAATGGAAGTGTTGCAGCTGAAAGATAACGTTATTCCTAAAGGTTTGATACCTTTAGAAGAGCTCTTTGATCAGGATGATGTGGCTAAGAAACCAACCTTACGGCCGACTGAAAAGGGAGTTGAAGATGTAAATATCGGAACAGCTGAAGACCCAAAGATGGTGAAGTTATCCAAATCATTGCCACCGGAGGTAAAGGCAAAATATGTGAGTTTTTTGTCTTCTTTTGCTGATGCTTTCACGTGGGATTATTCAGACTTAAATACGTATGATACGAATATAATTCAGCACACTATCCCAATCAAGCCTAATCAGAAGCCTTTCCGACAGAAGTTAAGAAGAATCAATCCGAAGTTGCTGCCATCCATTGAGAAGGAGGTAAACAGGTTGTACAAAGCAGGAATCATTGTTCCCATCAGATTTTCTGATTGGATTTCCAATTTGGTGCAAGTGCGCAAAAAGACAGGTGAGATTCGGTTGTGTATTGATTTCAGAAATTTGAACAAGATGTCATTGAAGGACAATTATACATTGCCTAAAATGGATCATATACTGCAGCGAGTAGTTGGAGCATCTCGTATGTCACTACTCGATGGTTATTCTGGATATAACCAAATTTTGGTCCATGAGGATGACCGTGACAAAACAGCGTTCACCACTCCGTGGGGAACATTCCACTATGCCAAGATGCCATTCGGTTTGAAGAATGCTGGTGCAACATTTCAGCAGGCGATGGATATGGCTTTCGCGAATGAGAAGGATGTTTTTCTTGTTATATACCTTGACGATTTGACAGTCTTTTCAAATTCAGATGAAGAGCATATGTATCACTTGAAGGTTGTTTTTCAAAAGTGCAGAAAATATGGTGTCTCACTTAATCCGAAAAAGAGCTTGTTTGCCATGGATGAGGGCAAAATACTTGGTCACATTATTTCCAAAGATGGCATTCATATTGATCCAGCACGTGTAGAAGCAATTCAGCAAATTGACCCTCCCAGGAACAAGAAAGAGATTCAGTCTTTTAATGGTAAGATAAACTTTTTACGCCGCTTTGTCCCTAACCTTGCTGAGCATCTAAGAGAGATAAAAAATATGCTGAAAAAGGACAGCCAAGTGAAGTGGACTGAAGAGGTGGTAAAGTCCTTTAATTTAGTGAAATTGGCACTATCTTCAGCTCCGGTGTTAATCAGCCCGGATTACACCCAAGATTTTATTTTGTTTTCATTTGCTTCGGAGCATACCATGGCAGTTGTGTTAATGCAGAAAAGGGATGGGCATGAGAAGCCAATAGCTTTTTTCAGTCGAACTATAAGAGACGCAGCCTTGAAGTACAACATCATTCAGAAGCAAGCTCTGGCACTAGTAAAAGCATTAAAGGATTTCCGGGTATACATTTTGCATTCTCATATTTTGGCTTATGTTCCTAACGCTGCCGTGAAAGATGTTTTAGTACAAACTGATCCGGAAGGAAGACGAGGCAAGTGGATTACAGCTTTGCTGGAGTATGATGTGGAGATAAGGCCCACAAAGCTTATCAAGGGACAGGGGCTGGAAAAGCTTATGGCTGAATCAAATTTGCATGCGCTAGACATAAATCTGATTGCTGCTATGTCTTATGAGGATGAGGAGAATTCGCCACTTCAGGTATCGGAAATGTTTGTTGCTTCCACATGGGATTCAGATATCGTGTATGTTCTTCAAAATTTTTTACCACCGCCCGACATTACTAGAAACAAAGGTAGAACTCTGAAACTGAAGGCTGCAAAATTTTGTATTTTGAATTCTGCACTTTATTGGAAAGATCTGGGGGGTGTTTTGTTGAATTATTTGGTGGAAGAGGAAGCGAAGAAGGTAATGGAAGATTTCCATAAAGGAGACTGCGGAGGTCACCTTTTTTGGAAGACAACAGCCAATAAGATTTTGAGAGCGGGATACTATTGGCCGACATTGTTTGCTGATGTGTATAAAACCGTTAAAAGCTGCCATGAGTGCCAGATTTTCAAAGGAAGACAGAAATTACAGCCTTTGCCGTTTAAACCTATTGAGGTAAGGGCCCCTTTTCAGCAGTGGGGTTTGGATTTCATTGGGGAGATCCATCCTCCTTCTTTAGGACAACATAGATGGATCTTAACAGCGACTGATTATTTCACAAAATGGATCGAAGCAGTTCCCACCAGGAAAGCTACAGATTCGGTGATCATTTCTTTCCTTGAGAATAACATTTTGTCTCGCTTCGGCTGCCCGAATAAGATAATCACTGATAACGCAGCAGCTTTCAAATCAAGAAAGATGATTGAGTTTTGCAACAAGTATCATATCACTTTGGGTCATTCAACCACCTATCATCCGCAAGGCAACGGGTTGGCAGAATCATCCAACAAATCTTTGGTTAACATCATTAAAAAGTTGCTGGAAATCAATAAGAAAGGTTGGCATAAGAATTTATTTAATGCACTTTGGGCTGATCGGGTAAGTCAGAAAAAATCCATCGGTATGTCTCCTTTCGAGTTGGTATATGGAGTAGACACAGTGTTTCCCACCTCGCTTGCTGTTCCGGTGGTCAAGCTTCTTCAAGAAGCCGGCAGTGAGGAAAGCCATATGCAGAGAAGGATAAATCAGATGATTCATTTGCAGCAAACGAGAGAAGAGGTATTCCAAAACACATTTAAGTTGCAGGAGAGAATCAAGAAAATCTATGACAGGAAAGCGAAGGCAGATAAATTCCAATTGGAGGAAGTGGTGCTGAAGTGGGATGCTAGTAATGAGGACAAAGGTAAACACGGTAAGTTTTAAAATCTCTGGAAAGGTCCATTTAAGATTGCAGCATATCGAGGTCAGAACGCCTTTCTTTTGAAGGAGATGAACGGTGAATACTGTCTAGTAGGGCCGGTCAATGGTCGGCTGCTCAAGCGGTACCATTTCTAAGATGTTTTCTGCTGATCACAATGTCATTGTACATATCATTTATTTCAATTTCATTGCAAGTGTGTACTGTGGTCTTTTCTTCAATTTGGGGCCCGAAGTGAAGGCTATAATTCTGAAGAAGGATTTAAGTTTTGGTTTGAGTCTGTCTAGTCGGTTTGGTTCAGTCATTTCAGTTTTAAAAGTTGAGTCAGTCTGAGTCAAATTTTCAGTCAAATAAATTCAGTCAATAGTCTTGAGTTGATTTGTCAAAATAATGGACTCCATAGCCCAATGGACGAAGGCACTGTCTATCTCTCCCAGAGATTTGTCGTTCTTGGCACCTCCAAGGAGCCACCATCCCCATTGGAGCCAATGTTAGAGTCAGTCTTTACATCCCTCCGTCAGAGATCATTTCTCTTATTGCATTTCATTTTTAGGTGTCTCATTCCACTCATTCATCTGCATTCCGTTAGGGGCATGCCATTATCTAATGGAAGGGCTTTGTTCTCTCATTTTACCTCATGTTTGTACCTGCTATTTGGTCAAAATTTATCAAAATTCATTAAAAGTTGATTTCAGTCATTTACAGTCATAAATGGTCTTGTGGTCAAAAAGAGTCTTTCAGTCACTAGGTCTAGGGTTTGGTCTTCAGAATGTCAAATAATGCCCGCAGGCCATGAGGATGTCTTCAATAAGTTTTCATTTCAAAATTTTCATCATTAATAATGCTCAAGGATGTTTCTTCTTCAAAACTCTATTTTGAAGAAGAAATCGTCAAATTTGTTTTTTTGTAATAAATATGTATTTTTAAAGTTTTCCGCCATGGAGTACTTCACATGCAGCCTCTAGTCATCCTTTTCCGAATTCCAATGCCACCATCCCTACATAAAATCAACCAAGGGACCATCATTTCAAGCCAAAAATCAAAAAGGAAATTTGAAAAAACAGAGTTGTATTAAAATGTGAAAAAGTGTCGATGCCAAACATTGCAAAATGGGTTTGTGAGAAACAAAAATTGAATCCACCACTATGAGATATTTTCATTTGTTTTGAAACATTCATTTTCATCCAAGAAGATCAATTGAAGTTGATTTGAGTGGTGAGAGGGCGAAGCTGTCATTTTGAAAACCAAGACTGTGTTTACAAGTCTGCGCGGCGCATTGGGTAAGAGCGCGGCGCATAGAGCCGACGCGGTGCACTGGGCCTCCTGCCACAGTGCATTTTTCCTCTGGCGCAGCGCATCCACAGGGCGCGGCGCACTAGGCTTTTGCACAGCGCACAGAGCCTCAAAGACACAAATTCATCACGGCTCCATAAAAAATCAAATCGGTTCAACTCATTTGCTCCAAGAAAGTTTGACAACGCTTGTTTAGTGATTTTAGTTATGTGTGGTGTTGTTTGGAGGTAAAAATATGAGGGTTTTGATTGGTGAAAAACAAACCCTATATCCATGTCAAAGTCTGCTCCCTTAGTGTTTGAAATGAAGTGTTTTGACTATTGGTGCTAAACACTCCCACTCCATTGTTCATTCATGTTCCCATCACTGTCATACTGTTATCACAGTCCTTCTCCTATTTCCCTCTGTCCCAAACTACTTATACCCTTTGTTCCCATGTTTCATTCTCAAACCCAACCACTTTCTCTCACCTCCCTTCCTTCATATCAGTTATAAATTCCCACTTCCCAAAACATTCAAGGACTGTCTCTATATCCTTGACTTCACCTAGCTTAAGTATATCTTATCATTTCATTTACCCCTATCTCTAGAAACTACATTTCCCATCACCATCTCCCACTTTTCCCACTGATCATAATTACCATAGTCCCTCATTTCCTACTTGGTACATATTTGGCACATTTGGTATTGAAAGACAAACACCTATTTCTCATTTTCAAACAAACCAAACTCTTGTTTTCACCACATATATATCAACATATACTTGTGATACACCTTGCTTTCATCACCATGTCAGAGACAGATTCATCATATGAGCAAGGATATGAGCAGGACAGTGACTCAACCACAGAGCTAAATGTACTGAGGAGGTCTCATAAAAGTGGCAGGCACGTCAGAGAAGAGCCCACTTCCTTGACTCAGTTGCAGGCCTGCCCGCTTGCAATGGCATGCTTTCAGCAACAGTCGTGTTTTCAGTATTGTGATATGATTTCTCAGATTCAGCGCCATCAGGAGTTGGTTCGCTTATTTGTCCTACATTTGCGTGATGGTCATGTAAACCTTGTTGGAGTGAACTTCACCTTGACACCAGAAACCATTTCTGAGGCAACTGGGATACCAAACATAGGTGAGGAGTGCAACGAGAGACAGTAGCTGGATAGAGCATAGTATGAACCTTACATCAGGCCTGGCTTTTTGAGGCAGCTCAGCAGGGTATTCCCGTTCCGGTTTCTGAAAGATTCCTATGCGCCGTTGATGAAACTCATCATCAGATACTTCAGCTGTGAGGGTCGGTTCTCACGTCTTTATGCATACCACATCAGACTTTTGATGCATTTCACGAGAGTGATACTGATGAGTATTCCATATTTCATGTGTCGAAACATAAAGAGGATGACTACCCTTATGCAGAAGAGCACTCCAGAGCAGCAGCATAACATCATTTATCATCATGCGCTCATCAAGATCATCGTAGTACATCAGCTTGGATTACAGGGCATTGCATGGGAGGAGTTCATTTCCCGTGACCTCTTTGCAGCACCTCAACCTCCTCCAGAGATGGTTCATGATGAGGGAGAGCCTTCAAATCAGTTAAAGGTTCCCGAGACAGAGCCTATCAGTGCTCCAGTGTGTGTTACATATCATAGAGGCCACAGAGCCTTATTTGCCGCAGCACGACGAGTACTATCTCCACCCGGGGTGGAAGGGGTCTCATTACTTTCACCAGCAGCGCGAGTACTATCTCCACTTGGTATGGAAGGGGTATCACCTTCGACATCAGCACAGGTACAGGACAGAGGCAAAAGGCCTATGCACGATGAGGGCCCTTCAGAAGACCAAGACACTGATTTTACACTCATTGATGTTGATTTGAGCTCTCCTAGCTCAAAGATGAGAGAGACCATCCAGGAACAGAAAGTTGAGATCGAAACATTGATTGTGAAGTTTCAGAGAGCTCAGTGGGTTATAAATTATTTGAAGCAGCGGAATAAGAAATTGGAGGATCAGCAGACACTCATAGAGTTGCGGCAAATCCGTGAAGACCGGGAATTGGCCCGAAAGAGGCCAGGTGACATGACACCGTTTGAGTGGGAGACTTGCCTTGCGAGAGCCAACATTCATCTTGAGAAGCTATTGGCGAAGTCCAATAGGGACAAATACATGCTCAGATATATGAAGAACCACTATTGGGCCCGCACACACGTTTGCAGAGCTAGGATGAAGATCATGAAGGCGAGGTTGAGAAGAGCACTGAAACGGTGAAAAAGGCCTAATCAACTCCAAATATTGGCCGAAGCCTCCTTGGCTGAGCATGACACATGATGGGGGACCTTCACTCCAAATTTCAGCAAATTTGGAGGAAATTTTGTCATTTTTGAAATTTTGGTTGCAAAACAGGTTTTTCCACTCGACACGTCGCGCCACTCGACGCGCGCTTATGTTTGAGAGATCTTCTAGAGGAAAAATTTACATTTTTGGATTTTTTATGATAAATTATGCATGCTCAGGAATGTCTGAGAGATTTCATCAAGTTCTGGGTGGTCTTAAAGGTCAAAAACACTCCAAAAATGGCCTTTCTGCCACTTTTTGCACCAGCAAGAACCAGTCTTGGGAGATTGTAGTTTTGGAGGGGAAAATGAACTCCAAACTGAAAAATTACACTTGGGTTGGATAGAAAACAGACGAGGCTTTCCAACGAGCTATCATGAGCTCAATTTGGACTTCAGGAAGTGCCCCAAAAACAGGCTCAAAGTGGCGTGGCGCATTGAGTTTTCTCGCGCGGCGCATAGAGGATTTTGGTCCAATTTTTACTTTTCAGCTCAGAAATTCGGCCAGTTTGACTAGTTTCACTTCTTGATGTAATTATTGATCTATCTTGATGTAATTTTCTGGCTATGATGTAATTTTTGCTCATATTTACTTTTTCTAGAGGATTCATTCACTAGGAGGTGAAAATTAAATGAATGAATTAGTTTCCTTCCTTATAGAGGCAAGTTGTTTGGCTACCTAGATTTCAGTTCCATGTTTAGAATTGGTTGAAACAGCTCCTACAAGGATGAGCTCGACCCCTAGAGGCATGGGAAGGGGTGAGGATGGTCTATATATTGTATTTCTGAGACATTTTCAGGGTTGGATACTTGGGAAAAGTTTGGCACTTCATTGTACATACACTTCTGCATTTTTGGCAAAGGAAAGACCAGGGTTTTGCAGCACTTGTTGGGATCCTTGTGGCTCTGAGTTTTGATGATGTTTTTCTTCATGTATCTATAAGTTTCATTAGTGTTATATGTATTCCATTTCCCTTCTCTTTGCTTCTGAATTAAACAAATGAGTAACTAAGGTAGAATTCATTAGTTTGTTGGTGTTATGCCTTGAACTTTTGTTTAGTTTTGTATGTTTTCCTCCGTTTGAAGAGAATCCTTGCATCTTCTTGCCCTCTTCAGCTCCTCAGCAGTATTTTCTATCCATTCGTTGAATATAATACATCAAAGCCATTGCCTTCCCTGCCCCAACTTGAACTCTGCAAGAATTTGGCCTCATCCCCGAGCCCAAAATTGCCTTTCCCTTTTCTCCAACAAAACCCCTAAAAATCATTCCAAACTCCTTGATTAATATACCTAGCCTAAAATTAGCACTCATTTCAATCATCTCAAGCCCTATTGATACATTTTTACTGAGATTGACCCGGAGAGAGCCCTCTCCTGTTCTGGTAGGGCTAGCTACCAGACTGAGCGTGGTTTGGTGTTATCCTCTTTCTGCCTTACTTCAACCTAAGATGGATTTAGGCTATAACATAGTGGCGACCATACTGGGGAAGAAAATGGTTTGCTTGTTGGTGTTATTTGTTTCATAAGCTACAGACGAAGCCTGAAGTTATGCCAGGTAGCTTTCAAAACGCTTTTGCTTTGCATTAGCGGAAGTAGATAAACGCTGCTTCAGTCAATCTTCGGTCTAGATTGTGGACGTGACATTTGACTTTGTGAATTACCCCAGTATATCAGATCATTCTGGACTTTTGGGTGATTGAGTCTAGAATTTTATAGGCTGAAATAAATTGGTTGTGTCCCTTTGATTTTTGAATAGATCAACACACTGGCTTCCAGAAGACATACAAGAGCTAATCCTGATCCTGATCCGCCTCCAGTGTATGAGAATCCCAATCTGATTTCAAGAATCCTCCGTCAAGAAAGTCCTGTGATCCCTTTGTTTAAATCTCATTCATGCCCTACTGTATTTGAGTTCCTTGAAGATATTGAGTTTGATGATCAATTCGAGCTGTCGTTGTTTGAAACTAAGTTTGAAAGTGCTACTGGTTCTACCGCCATAAATCCTGAGTTTATCAAGTATCTTGAGATCGAACAAGCTAATAGATCCATTGATAGTTACATCCTGAACATTCATAACTCTATTGTGGCAACGAATATTCCTGAGTTTATCGAATCTGCTTCTGAAACTATTGGTCCATCAGCAGTTACTTCTGATTCGCAAGTTCACGCTGACCCTTCTTTCATTCCTACCATTCCCGTGCAACCATCTATATCTGATCAGCAATCTGCAGTAGTTCCTCCTCCATCTCCACCACATACACCTCGTACATCTACTACTCCTACTCCACCCGTTTCTCCAAGACAGATCATAAATCCACCAAGAGCAATGGCTACAAGATTCGCACCTCTTGTCTTGCCCGAGAAATTAGATCCCATACCTGCTGATTATCATAGTAAAATCCCTTTATTTGATGGAACTCCTCAGAGTATTCCTGCTCAGCAGCATATTGATAGAATGACAGACTTCTTTGATCTCCATGAAATTGATGAAGAGAATGTCTCCATGAGATTGTTTGTGCAAACTTTTGGAGGTGAGGTACGTAAATGGTTCAAAGCATTGCAGCCCAGAAGTATTAATACATTAGATGAGCTTCAGAGACAATTTCTAGATCGGTGGGAAATGAAGAAATATCCACTTCAAATCACTTCTGAATATACCAAGATCAAGCGCAATCCTGGTGAGTCCGTCCAAGACTATATTATCAGATTTAATGCGGTTTATAATGCAATTCCTGATGATTTCAGGCCATCTAAGAAGTCAGCTTTGTTAAAATTCCCAGATGGTTTTTATCCGGAGATGGCCTATTCATTACGAGACAGAGATCCTCCTACCTTAGAGGATATGCAGAAAATTGCGGTGAGTGTTGAGGAAAATTTGAATGACAAGAGAGCTAGATTGAAAGCAGAGAAGAAAGTTGTAATAAAGGAAGAAGCTTCTACATCTTCATCAGATCAGCTACTTCACAAAGTGGAAAGAATGATCGAAAAGGTCACACTTGATAAGCCCAAACAGCAGATTCGAAATCCCAAATTCTGTGGTCAGCAGCAGCCACAATTCAGGATCAAACAACGAGAACAGCGAGCACAAGAGCCGGCAGTCCAGCAGCAAGTAAAGACACCTCTTCAGCAGAATTTTGTTGGTCAAGATTCAGATGATGAAGATGATGTAGTAGGGGAGGAAAATAAATTCTTTACTCCTGATGATTTGCTCATTTATATCACCGAAGATGAGGAGTATGCAGAAAGTTCAGCGGTACAAAGAGATGAGGATTTTATCTTGTCCAATGATGCAGCTCTTGAGGAAGAGTCGGATGAGTATCAGAGAGGTTATATGAATGCCTTGTCAGCCCAGAAGAAGCAACATTCTCTTAGAAACAGAGATGTACATGTCAATCCAATCCAAAAGAGAAAGGAAGTTTCAACGCCTAAGAATGATTCACCTATAGCACAAAAGAAAGCAAAATAGATAGTTGATCCCGCTACCACCAAGTCATCATCATCAGAAAAATAAAATCAGCCAATTACATTGAGGGAGAATTCTGAAAAGAAAGATGTTCCAGCCAAAGAGATCGAAAATACTACAGCCTTTGGTTTGGAGAATGAGATTTCTAAATTAAAGGTATCCATTCCCTTGACTGAACTAATGAGGAACAGCAGTTATAGAGGTCAAGTTTCCAAAATTTTGAATTTCGATCCTATGTCTAATATGGTGAATATTGAAGATGATCAACCTGAACTGATATTCAGACCAGCTTTAAATGGTGAGCCTCAGGACAGCGAAGTGCCTCCATTTTATATCAGTCTTCGATTGCATGAGTTTGTATTGCATAATGCCATGTTTGATTCCGGTGCTTCCCATAATCTTATGCCAAAGAAAATCATGGAGAAGTTGGGTTTAGACATCACGAGGAAGTACCATGATCTTTATTCATTTGATTCTAGCAGAGTGAGATGTATTGGGCTCATTAAAGACTTGGTTGTAAGTTTGGAACAGATTCCTACAAAGAATGTTTTGATGGACGTTGTCGTGGCAGACATTCCTCCGAGATTTGGTATGTTGCTTTCCAGATCTTGGGGAGAAAAATTGAAAGGGACATTACAGTTAGATTTCTCTTATGCAACGATTCCCATGTTTGGCCAAATGAGAAAATTGTACCGGGAACAAAAAATGAAGTATATGATTACAACCAAAGAGAAGCCGGTTAATCATCCGATTAATTATGTACATACAGATTTAGAGTCTTTTGTTTTGTTTTCAGATAGTTTCAATGATGTAGATAGTCAGTTAGTTCAAGCAGAAGATATTCCAGAGATTACCGAGAATTTCAGAAAAGTTTTGCAGAAAGAAAGGCAAAAATTGGAAAGCACAGTTGAGCAATCAGCTAAAGATAGTGGACAGCAAGCAGAAAAAACAGAGCTAGCACAGTTTCAGCACTTAGAAGATGATGAAGAGGGTCTATGGACCATGGATTTCGATGGTGCTATGGGAAATGATCGTGCTGGAATTGGTATTTGGGTGCGCAGTCCTTTTTCTGCTCCAAACAAGGTACCGAGCAATGTACGGGTATGTTCTTACAAATTAGCATTTGATTGTTCAAATAATGAGGCTAAGTACGAAGCTCTGATTGCTGGCCTGAAAATTCTTAGAAAGCTGAATGCTAAGAGAATTGCAGTCTATGGCGACTCTGAATTGGTGATCAAACAAGTAAAGGGTGAATATCAAACGAAACATCCCCGAATGCGTGCTTACCAGAATGTTGTTCTTGATATTTTGAAGCAATTTTCAGATTATACCTTGACTTGTATTCCTCGCATTCAAAATGGAATTGCAGATGCACTTGCTAAGGCAGCAAGTAACTGGAAGATCCCAATGAATTCAAGCAATAAGTTTGAAATCCATGTGAAGCACCGTCCTACCGTCCCGGATAATCAAAGATGTTGGCAAGTTTTCCAAGATGATGATGAGATTAATGATTTTCTTCAAAACAAAGGTAAGTTCAAAGATACCTCAATTGATGTAGAATATGATGATGGTGAAGCAGACATGCAAGTCAATCAAATGGAAGTGTTGTAGCTGAAAGATAACATTATTCCTAAAATTTTGATACCTTTAGAAGAGCTCTTTGATCAGGATGATGTGGCTAAGAAACCAACCTTACGGCCGACTGAAAAGGGAGTTGAAGATGTAAATATCGGAACAGCTGAAGACCCAAAGATGGTGAAGTTATCCAAATCATTGCCACCGGAGGTAAAGGCAAAATATGTGAGTTTGTTGTCTTCTTTTTTTGATGCTTTCGCGTGGGATTATTCAGACTTAAAGACGTATGATACGAATATAATTCAGCACACTATCCCAATCAAGCCTAATCAGAATTCTTTCAGACAGAAGTTAAGAAGAATCAATCCGAAGTTGTTGCCATCCATTGAGAAGGAGGTAAACAGGTTGTACAAAGCAGGAATCATTGTTCCCATCAGATTTTCTGATTGGATTTCCAATTTGGTGCCAGTGCGGAAAAAGACAGGTGAGATTCGGTTGTGTATTGATTTCAGAAATTTGAACAAGGTGTCATTGAAGGACAATTATCCATTGCCTAAAATAGATCATATACTGCAGCGAGTAGTTGGAGCATCTCGTATGTCACTACTCGATGGTTATTCTGGATATAACCAAATTTTGGTCCATGAGGATGACCGTGACAAAACAGCGTTCATCACTCCGTGGGGAACATTCCACTATGCCAAGATGCCATTCAGTTTGAAGAATGTTGGTGCAACATTTCAGCGGGCGATGGATATGGCTTTCGCGAATGAGAAGGATGTTTTTCTTGTTATATACCTTGACGATTTGACGGTATTTTCAAATTCAGATGAAGAGCATATGTATCACTTGAAGGTTGTTTTTCAAAAGTGCAGAAAATATGGTGTCTCACTTAATCCGAAAAAGAGCTTTTTTTAAATGGATGAGGGCAAACTACTTGGTCACATTATTTCCAAATATGGCATTCGTATTTATCCAACACGTGTAGAAGCAATTCAGCAAATTCACCCTCCCAGGAAAAGGAAAGAGATTCAGTCTTTTAATGGTAAGATGAACTTTTTACGCCGCTTTGTCCCTAACCTTGCTGAGCATCTAAGAGAGATAACAAATATGCTGAAAAATGACAGCCAAGTGAAGTGGACTGAAGAGGCAGTAAATTCCTTCAATTTAGTGAAATTGGCACTATCTTCAGCTCCGGTGTTAATCAGCCCGGATTACACCCAAGATTTTATTTTGTTTTCATTTGCTTCGGAGCATACCATGGCAGCTATGTTAATGCAGAAAAGGGATGGGCATGAGAAGCCAATAGCTTTTTTCAGTCGAACTATAGGAGACGCAGCCTTGAAGTACAACATCATTGAGAAGCAAGCTCTGGCACTGGTAAAAGCATTAAAGGATTTCCGGGTATACATTTTGCATTCTCATATTTTGGCTTATGTTCCTAACGCTGCCGTGAAAGATGTTTTAGTACAAACTGATCCGGAAGGAAGACGAGGCAAGTGGATTGCAGCTTTGCTGGAGTATGGTGTGGAGACAAGGCCCACGAAGCTTATCAAGGGACAGGGGCTGGCGAAGC
The DNA here is from genome assembly GCA_034641835.2 of Pinus albicaulis. Taxonomy (NCBI): domain Eukaryota; kingdom Viridiplantae; phylum Streptophyta; class Pinopsida; order Pinales; family Pinaceae; genus Pinus; species Pinus albicaulis. Next base: position 728,765,562 of record CM076579.1, read on the forward strand.
TTATGGCTGAATCAAATTTGCATGTGCTAGACATAAATCTGATTGCTGCTATGTCTGATGAGGATGAGGAGAATTCGCCACTTTAGGTATTGGAATTTTTTGTTGCTTCCCCATGGTATTCAGATATCGTGTATGTTCTTCAAAATTTTCCACCACCACCCGGCATGACTAGAAACAAAGGTAGAACTCTGAAACTGAAGGCTGCAAAATTTTGTATTTTGAATTCTGCACTTTATTGGAAAGATCCGGGGGGTGTTTTGTTGAATTGTTTGGTGGAAGAGGAAGCGAAGAAGGTAATGGAAGATTTCCATAAAGGAGACTGCGGGGGTCACCTTTTTTGGAAGACAACAGCCAATAAGATTTTGAGAGCGGGATACTATTGGCTGACATTGTTTGTTGATGTGTATAAAACCATTAAAAGCTGCCATGAGTGCCAGATTTTTGAAGGAAGACAGAAATTATAGCCTTTGCTGCTTAAACCTATTGAGGTAAGCGCCCCTTTTCAGCAGTGGGGTTTCGATTTCATTGGGGAGATCCATCCTCCTTCTTTAGGACAGCATAGATGGATCTTAACAGCGACTGATTATTTCACAAAATGGATCGAAGCAGTTCCCACCAGGCAAGCTACAGATTCGGTGATCATTTCTTTCCTTGAGAATAACATTTTGTCTCGCTTCGGCTGCCCGAATAAGATAATCACTGATAACGCAGCAGCTTTCAAATAAAGAAATATGATTGAGTTTTGCAACAAGTATCATATCACTTTGGGTCATTCAACCGCCTATCATCCGCAAGGCAACGGGTTGGCAGAATCATCCAACAAATCTTTGGTTAACATCATTAAAAAGTTGCTGGAAATCAATAAGAAAGGTTGGCATAAGAAGTTAGTGAATGCACTTTGGGCTGATCGGGTAAGTCATAAAAAATCCATCGGTATGTCTCCTTTCGAGTTGGTATATGGAGTAGACACAGTGTTTCCCACCTCCCTTGCTGTTCCGATGGTCAAGCTTCTTCAGGAAGCCGGCAGTGAGGAAAACCTTATGCAGAGAAGGATAAATCAGATGATTCATTTGCAGCAAACGAGAGAAGAGGTCTTCCAGAACACATTTAAGTTGCAAGAGAGAATCAAGAAAATCTATGACAGGAAAGCGAAGGCAGATAAATTCCAATTTGAGGAAGTGGTGCTGAAGTGGGATGCTAGGAATGAGGACAAAGGTAAACACGGTAAGTTTTAAAATCTCTGGAAAGGTCCATTTAAGATTGTAGCATATCGAGGTCAAAATGCCTTTCTTTTGAAGGAGATGAATGGTGAAGACTGTCCAGTAGGGCCAGTCAATGGTCGGCTGCTCAAGCGGTACCATTTCTAAGATGTTTTCTGCTGATCACAATGTCATTGTACATATCATTTATTTCAATTTCATTGCAAGTGTGTACTGTGGTATTTTCTTCAGTTTGGGGCCCGAAGTGAAGGCTATAATTCTGAAGAAGGATTTCAATTTTGGTTTGAGTCTGTCTAGTCGGTTTGGTTCAGTCATTTCAGTTTTAAAAGTTGAGTCAGTCTGAGTCAAAGTTTCAGTCATATAAATTCAGTCAACAGTCTTGAGTTGATTTGTCAAAATAATGGACTCCATAGCCCAATGGACGAAGGCACTGTCTATCTCTCCCAGAGATCTGTCGTTCTTGGCACCTCCAAGGAGCCACCATCCCCATTGGAGCCAATGTTAGAGTCAGTCTTTACATCCCTCCATCAGATATCATTTCTCTTATTGCATTTCATTTTTAGGTGTCTCATTCCGCTCATTCATCTGCATTCCGTTAGGGGCATGCCATTATCTGACGAAAGGGCTTTGTTCTCTCATTTTACCTCATGTTTGTACCTGCTAGTTGGTCAAAATTTATCAAAATTCATTAAAAGTTGATTTTAGTCATTTACAGTCATAGATGGTCTTGTGGTCAAAAAGAGTCTTTCAATCACTAGGTCTAGGGTTTGGTCTTCAAAATGTCAAATAATGCCCGCAGGCCATGAGGATGTCTTCAATAAGTTTTCATTTCAAAATTTTCATCATTATTAATGCTAAAGGATGTTTCTTCTTCAAAACTCTGTTTTGAAGAAGAAATCGTCAAATTTATTTTTTTGTAATAAATATGTATTTTTAAAGTTTTCCGCCATGGATTACTTCACATGCAGCCTCTGGTCATCCTTTGTCGAAGTCCAATTCCACCATCCCTGCAAAAAATCAACCAAGAGACCATCATTTCAAGCCAAAAATCAAAAAGGAAATTTGAAAAAACAGAGTTGTATTAAAATGTGAAAAAGTGCCGATGCCAAACATTGCAAAATGGGTTTGTGAGAAACAAAAATTCAATCCACCAATATGAGATATTTTCATTTGTTTTGACACATCATTTGCATCCAAGAAGATCGATTGAAGTCGATTTGAGTGGTGAGAGGGCGAAGCTGTCATTTGTAAAACCAAGACTGTGTTTACAAGTCTGCGCGGCGCATTGGGTAAGAGCTCGGCGCATAGAACCAACGCGGTGCACTGGGCCTCCTGCCACAGTGCATTTTTCCTCTGGCGTGGCGCATCCACAGGGTGCGGCGCACTGGGCTTGTGCGCGGCGCACAGAGCCTCAAAGACACAAATTCATCACGGCTCCATAAAAAATCAAATCAGTTCAACTCATTTGCACCAAGTAAGTTTGACAATGCTTGTTCAGTGATTTTAGTTATGTGTGGTGTTGTTTGGAGGCAAAAATATGAGGGTTTTGATTGGTGCAAAACAAACCCTATATCCATGTCAAAGTCTGCTCCCTTAGGGTTTGAAATGAAGTGTTGAAATTTTACTATTGGTGCTAAACACTCCCACTCCATTGTTCATTCATGTTCCCATCACTTTCATACTGTTATCACAGTCCTTATCCTATTTCCCTCTGTCCCAAACTACTTATACCCTTTGTTCCCATGTTTCATTCTCAAACCCTACCACTTTCTCTCACCTCCCTTCCTTCATATCAGCTATAAATTCCCACTTCCCAAAACATTCAAGGACTGTCTCTATATCCTTGACTTCACCTAGCTTAAGTATATCTTATCATTTCATTTACCCCTATCTCTAGAAACTACATTTCCCATCACCATCTCCCACTTTTCCCACTGATCATAATTACCATAGTCCCTCATTTCCTACTTGGTACATATTTGGCACATTTGGTATTGAAAGACAAACACCTATTTCTCATTTTCAAACAAACCAAACTCTTGTTTTCACCACATATATATCAGCATATACTTGTGATACACCTTGCTTTCAGCACCATGTCAGAGACAGATTCATCATATGAGCAAGGATATGAGCAGGACAGTGACTCAACCGCAGAACTAAATGTACCGAGGAGGTCTCATAAAAGTGGCAGGCACGTCAGAGAAGAGCCCACTTCCTTGACTCAGTTGCAGGCCTGCCCGCTTGCAATGGCATGCTTTCAGCAACAGTCGTGTTTTCAGTATTGTGAGATGATTTCTCGGATTCAGCACCATCAGGAGTTGGTTCACTTATTTGTCCTACATTTTCGTGATGGTCATGTAAACCTTGTTGGAGTGAACTTCACCTTGACACCAGAAACCATTTCTGAGGCAACTGGGATACCAAACATAGGTGAGGAGTGGAACAAGAGACAGCAGCTGGATAGAGCATATTATGACCCTTACATCAGGCCTGGCTTTTTGAGGCAGCTTAACAGGGTATTCCCGTTCCAGTTTCTGAAAGAGTCCTATGCGCCGTTGATGAAACTCATCATCAGATACTTCAGCTGTGAGGGTCGGTTCTCACATCTTTATGCATACCACATCAGACTTTTGATGCATTTCACGAGAGTGAGACTGATGAGTATTCCATATTTCATGTGTCGAAACATAGAGCGGATGACTACCCTTGTGCAGAAGAACACTCCAGAGCAGCAGCATAACAGCATTTATCATCATGCGCTCATCAAGATCATCGTAGTACATCAGCTTGGATTATAGGGCATTGCATGGGAGGAGTTCATTTCCCGTGACCTCTTTGCAGCACCTCAGCCTCCTCCAGAGATGGTTCATGATGAGGGAGAGCCTTCACATCAGTTTGAGGTTCCCAAGACAGAGCCTATCAGTGCTCCAGTGTGTGTTACATATCAGAGAGGCCACAGAGCCTTATTTGCCACAGCACGACGAGTACTATCTCCACCCGGGGTGGAAGGGGTCTCTTTACTTTCACCAGCAGCGCGAGTACTATCTCCACTTGGCGTGGAAGGGGTCTCGCCTTCGACATCAGCACAAGTACAGGATAGAGGCAAAAGGCATATGCACGATGAGGGCCCTTCAGGAGACCAAGACACTGATTTTACACTCATTGATGTTGATTTGAGCTCTCCTACCTCAAAGATGAGAGAGACCATTCAGGAACAGAAAGCTGAGATCGACACATTGACTGTGAAGTTCTAGAGAGCTTAGTGGGTTATAAATTATTTTGAGCAGCGGAATAAACAATTGGAGGATCAGCAGACACTCCTAGAGTTGCGGCAAATCCGTGAAGACCGGGAATTGGCCCGAAAGAGGCCAGGTGACATGACACCGTTTGAGCGGGAGACTTGCCTTGTGAGAGCCAACATTCATCTTGAGAAGCTATTGGCGAAGGCCAATAGGGACAAAGACATGCTCAGAAATATTTAGAACCACTATTGGGCCCGCAGACATGTTTGCAGAGCTAGGATGAAGATCCTGAAGGCGAGGTTGAGAAGAGCACTGAAACGACGAAAAAGGCCTGATCCACTCCAAATCTTGGCCGAAGCCTCCTTGGCTGAGCATGACACAGGATGGGGGACCGTCACTCCAAATTTCAGCAAATTTGGAGTAAATTTTGTCATTTTTGAAATTTTGGTTGCAAAACAGGTTTTTCCACCCGACGCGTCACGCCACTCGACGCGCGCTTACGTTTTAGAGATCTTCTGGAGGAAAAATTTACATTTTTGGATTTTTTATGATAAATTATGCATGCTCAAGAATGGATGAGAGATTTAATCAAGTTCTAGGTGTTCTTAAAGGTCAAAAACACTCCAAAAATGGCCTTTCTGCCACTTTTTGCACCAGCAGGAACCAGTCTTGGGAGATTGCAGTTTTGGAGTGGAAAATGAACTCAAAATTGAAAAATTCCACTTAGGTTGGATAGAAAATAGATAGGGCTTTCCAACGAGCTATCATGAGCTCAATTTGGACTTTAGGAAGTGCCCCAAAGTTAGGCTCAAAGTGGCGCGGGGCATAGAGGATTTTGTTCCAATTTTTACTTTTCAGCTCAGAAATTCGGCCTGTTTGACTAGTTTCACTTCTTGATGTAATTATTGATCTATCTTGATGTAATTTTGTGGCTATGATGTAATTTTGGCTCATATTTACTTGTTCTAGAGGATTCATTCACTAGGAGGTGAAAATTAAATGAATGGATCAGTTTCCTAGCATATAGAGGCAAGTTGTTTGATTGCCTAGATTTCAGTTCCTAGTTTAGAATTGGTTGAAAAAAATCCTATAAGGATGATCTTGACCCCTAGAGGCATGGGAAGGGGTTAGTATGGTCTATATAATTTGTTTTCTGAGACATTTTTAGGGTTGGATACTTGGGAAAAGTTTGCTTTATTGTACATACACTTTTGCATTTTTGGCAAAGGAAAGACTAGGGTTTTGCAGCACTTGTTGGGATCCTTGTGGCTTTGAGTTTTGATGATGTTTTTCTCCATGTATCTGTACGTTTCATTAATTTTTATGTATGCCATTTCCCTTCTCTTTGCTTCTGAAATTAAAAAAATGAGTAACTAAGGTAGAATTCATTAGTTTGCTGGTGCTCTACCTTAAACTTTTGTTTAGTTTTTTATGTTTTCGTCAGTTTGAAGAGGATTCTTGCACCCTATTTCCCTTTTCATCTCCTAAATAGTCTTTTCCATCCATTCATTGAATCTAATACATCAAATTCTTTGCCTTCCCTTCCCCAACTTGAACTCTGCAAGAATTTGGCCTCATCCCCAAGCCCAAAACTGCCTTTCCCTTTTTCCAACAAAAAACCTTAAAAAATCATTCCAAACTTCTTGATTAATATACCTAGCCTAAAATTAGCACTCATTTCAGTCATCTCAAGCCCTATAGATACATTTTTCCTGAGATTGACCCGAGAGAGTCTTCCGTTCGGTAGGGCTAGCTACCGTGATGATGGCTGGTTTGGTGTTATCCTCTTTCTGCCTTACTTCAGCCTAAGGTGGATTTAGGCTATAACAACCTGAAACCATTTTGATTATATCTCTGGATCTATGTATTAGATAGGTTTGATTGCATTGGAGAAACATTAATATAGTATAAATTTGCTTGACAATTTTCAACAAGATCTGGTTCGTAGTTTTTATGAAAATTGTTAATGAATTTTGTTGTCACTTTTATCATATTTCACTGCAACTTCATATATATATAGATATATTATTGAAAACTAATGTGAAAATTGTTACAGCTTCACTAATATTGCTAGAATTGAATAACCATTATTTTCAATAGGTTTTTTTGAAAAATTATTATGTTCCATCAATATCATGAGTTGGGTGAGCATCTTGATTAATGTATTACAACTTGGTTAATATAAATGCATTGAGTTGCTTGAGGACATGGAACATGTTTATATTAGGGGAGATGTTGGACCACTAAATTATCATTATTATTACCATTTCTTGATATCTATTTGATCCATTTCCATTTTTATTTTATCACGTTATTTATCATAATTTATCATATAAATCCATGTCATAATTATTTATGCTCTTGTGGACAAGCAATACTTGTTCTCTTTTATTTTTAATAAATTGAAGATCATTATGAATGATTTTTCCAATTATGGTTTATTAATGAATTTTTTATAACATCACTCATGAATTTAGTGTCCAAGATCTCTTCCAAATTGTGAATTTGATCTCCAACTCATAGTCAAATATTCCAACTCAGAAATTTGTTGGGATAAAAAGTGACCATTTTGCGTTGGATATTTTGGGAAAATGAATATGAATCCTGAAAATTATAGGCACGTGTTTTTTGTAGAATGAACCAATTTAGTTTTCCTATGTGCATTTTTCCAAAATTCGTTCTGGATTGAGAGACATGCAAGGTTCTTTGAAGGAAAATTTCGTAGATTTTCTATTGTGGTTGTTTTCCAAATTCTCCCAATTGCAATACCAGATTCGACTTGTTCTAGCTAAATCATGATGGATAGATCTTTCAGATCTGATATTTTTTTACTAAGATTCTGTTATCAATCCAAAATTATAAGGGTAAATCTTTTTGCAATCAATTTAGTTGTAATTTCCCTTTTCTTTCTCTGCATTTATATGAAAACAAAGATCAAAGGGGAGGATGGACAATTGTTAAATTTGAGGCAAAGCTAAGAACTTCATTTTGGTGTAATTATTTCTCTGAGATATTTTTATGAAGTTATCCATTAGGTTCTACATCTCTTATTCATAATTTGATCTGAATTATTTTTCAAGGCAGAACTGACTCTTGGGTAGTTGGGACCACTACCTTGGACAAGGTGTTGCCTTGAACATCTAAAGTATTTTTCGTTGTGTGCCTGTTTCTTTGAATTTAAATTATTGTTCCTTAAAGTAAATTCCTTTTTTCCAAGAAATATTTTGGTTGCTACATTTTCCAGATTCGTTGTTTCTTGAAATTTCTAGATTTCATATAATTTGCTGCTCTAGGTTAGCATTTGAATTTTGTTGGGTGCAATAGGTTAAATTTCCAATTCAGCAAGGTGTGGTTTAATTTAGAATTGATTCAAGTCGCATGATTAGCATAATTCCTTTCTTGTCATTTAATTTCTTCTTTTTAAATTTATTATTGTTTTTGAAGTCTTACATGTTATTTCTTTTCGAATGAGGTCGATTATCTGGAACCCAATCATGTAGAACTAGTGTTATTTGTTGGTAGCTACTTGCATATATTTTGTAGACTGCCTTGAAACAAAAATTCGTTCCTCAGATTGATAATTAGTGTTCAAGTGATTAGTTATTTTTTATTAAGCAATTAATTTCCCCAACAACAACGCAGATGGGATGTAATATTCATCAGATGGATGTGAGGACATCATTCCTTAATGGAGTGATTGAGGAAAAAGTGTACAGTGAACAACCAAATGGATTTGAGACCTTCAACGGAGTTTCATGTGTGCAAACTCAAGCGAGCGTTGTATAGATTGAAACAAGCACCCCGTGTTTGGTACATGAGGATCGACAAGTATTTCACCATATTGGGCTCCACAAAAATTGAAGCAGATGCAAACCTTTACCATATTGTTGTTGAAGGTAAATTTTTTATTATAGTTGTTCACACTAGAAAATTGTACAAGCAGAAGATGACATTATTTAATGTCAAGCAGAAGGATTTACAGGGCTGGAAGACATTAGAGAATATGGAAAGTATTTAAAAAACTCTAAGGTCTGAGTAAAATCAAATTTGAGCAAGTCATAAATGCTTTTGTGCACATTATCCTTCGTGAAGAGCGCCTTTGCGCGCCTTATGACCCGAATTGTGCGCAATCCTGGAAGTGGCGAAATGTCACTTTCTGGGACCACACAAAGCATAGGACAAGTGATTCCTCACTTGAATCCACCTAAGGACAGCCACCAATGCCTCCTTAAACATCAAGTGAGCACACAATGGAATATTTGAATCACACAAAGGAATCATACCCCTCTCTTGGGTCACCATCCACAATGTACCAAGAGATGGAAGGAGGATTTGAATTCTCCTATATAAGACCACCATGAGATGAATAACTTGTGAACACATTGTTATGTTGGGTATAATTGCCCAAGAAATACCATCAGTGTGTGATATGGATCTGAATATAGAGGGGACTCAATTGTTGGCCATCCAACAAGTTCAGTCCATCACAGTAGAGAGAGAGGGAGACTTTGTACTGAGGCAAGCTAGGGGTAAAAACATCCTTGCATCAGGACTTAGAACCCATGTTCTAGCATCAGGACTTAGAACCCATGTTCTAGGGGTCCTTTGGGAAGAGGGTAAAGTTTCACTCTTATTTTACTACCAGTGCTCAATAAGAGAGGCCAAGAGCCACTGTTTGAATTATTGTTGTCGTTTGAATATTTTCAGAGCTCGTGCTTATTTGTTTTAGTTTAGTTTAGTTTTAGTTTATATATTCATGCTATTTCTCTTTCTAGTATGCTTATGATTCTAGCTTGTTCTACTAACTTTCTTGATTCCACTTCTTTTTCTACCTGTTACTAATAACATAAGTGGGTATACCACACCCCTTAAGTTGGTGTGATTTCGTACATATGTGCATGTTGGAGAGGGGCTCCCTAAGCTGCGATTTTTTTATATTTTTGTAGTAATTATTCTAACGTGGGCGTTTTAGGGCGGCTCAAAGCCCTCAAACGTATTGTAATGGGTCAAAGGGTACACCTAGATTCCAAAAACCATGGTTTGCGGACCACAGGATAGCGTAGGCTAAGTTGATATAAATAGATGGATAGTTTGAGTCTAAAGGTAGACAAGAATTAAGATTGATGCTACATGTGAATTGTTGAGATTTGTTATGGGTTGTTTTTGTAAGGACTTGTGCTGGCTGTGTGCGTGGAGATCGTCAGTCCTGATGTGTGCAGACCCCGCTGGCTATGTGTGCGGGCTGTGTTTTGGGTTGTAAGTGGATTTCTAGTTACTAATGAATGTGGAATATATTTGAAGTATATTGTGAAATTTGGATTGATCTTGTGTATTTCTAAAGTGCATCTGTGTTACTGATTTAAGCTGCGAATTTAGCTGTGATCTATGAATTAGCTACGATTATAGTGTTCTGTGATGATAATTTGTGAAAATCACGTGGATGCGAATGTATTGATCAGATCTATTAATTATAGTAGCTTTTTTATCATTACATGTTGATTATACTATTAAAAGCCTATGAATAGACTCGTTCTATGCGAACCTAGTAGTAGCAACGTCGATCTGCCTTAATTACCTACTCTCTCCCAGGGTGCGGAAACCTAGTTCCAACACCCTCCCATACTACTTCGGGTGAGACCTTGGCCTGTGAAAGTAGGTCATTGCCGAAAAGGCCAGTAGTATAGGGGTTTTTTGGAAAACCTTAACCTCTAAACCTGGGTCAGGACCCCTCAAGCCAACAAATGGTTCTGTTGCTGGGACTGGGAGTATTTTGAGAGAGAGATTAGGTAATGCCACGAAGCCGTTGGAGCTCGAAGACTGGTTTGAAAGAAAGATTCAGGAATTTTTTGTAAAAGAGAATCGCAGCACAAAGCTAACAGCTGAGAAGTGGAAGAACATATGCATTTTCACCGAAGTATCCAAAATTTTCTTTGTAACGTTTGCACACGAACTCCAGGAGTGGTTAGCCAGGCTCGTAGAATTTCAGACGTGTTGGAAAGGAGATCAGGTTATGCAGTGGACACCAGAATTGATTCAACAGTTGGAAAAGGCTGACAACAATCACTCGAACTGTAGATCACTGGGTGGATAGTGTGCTAGGAGGATTTGTAACATAATTTTCAGTCGATCAATTTGTATCTTACTCTGAAGCGGAGTGGAGGTTCTTCAAGGGATTCTGGGGTAAGTTCTTACAAAAGTTGTCGCTGTTAATTAAAATATTGTTGTGCGAAAAAGGAATTTTGTGTAGCCACACCGAATGAATGACCTCTAATCAGGGCGAGAGTACAACACAAAGTGGTAAGTACTACCGATTCAACCAAGAAGGGGATAGATCCATATATAGCCCATTAAGGGAGTCGGTTGCGCATGCAAGAAGTAGTCCTCCAGCTAAACCACCTTCGAGTCAGCATAAGGGCAAGAACTCACCACTGCCACCACCGGAAGAAGATATCGCCACACATATGAAGCTACTCACCTTTAAGGGTGTAGGGGATGAAGATATGGACCAATTTTGGTTCGTAGTGGAATCAGTATGGACTGCGCAAAATGTGGCTAGTGATGTTGTAAAGAGGGCACAGTTATCCCTAGCCTTTGAAGGAAGGGCCTTGGATTGGTTCATGGAGTACGTAGCCTAGCATGTGGATCCATTGATAAAATAAATTAAGGAAGCCTTAAAACAACAGTTTCGAAATCCTAAGTCCTACTCTCAGATAGTGGTTGACTTGAAAGACTTTAAACAAGGATCCACTAAGTCGGTATGCGAAGCTGATCAGTGGCTAAAGAAGGTTATCAGACATGGGGAATTTCAGTATGATGACAGAAAACAAAATGAGTGGTTCATTTCCAGGTTATTACCTCACCTGCGCGGACCTATGGGTCAGCAAGCGATTGAGATGCAAGAGAAAGCCTTGGAGATTTCTATGAATCTAGAAGCTGCACCAAGAGATGATGCCCAGTTTGGGGTATAGCAGATCCAGGGACACCTGGAGGCAATGCACCTTGATATCCGGAATCTGCGGAAGGAGTGAGGAAAAGAGGCTAGCCCAGATGTATGGTGCATAAGATTCAGGGTGTCCGACCACACCAAGGATCACTGTCCTTTGTTGGCGGACTACATGCAGGCTAGGGGGCCCAACCCATTGCATCCTAAACAGGCTATGGGACCAAGTGGTCTGACGTTATGGTGTGCTGACTTCCGTGTAGCTGGGTTACATGATACCAACCACTGTCCTTGTCTTGGTGCTTACGTTCCAGAATTGAAGCAACAATGATGAAAATTCTGCTCACCTGTGCACATGATGAACATAACTGTCGGACCTATGACTTAATGATAAATTGAGGAAACCTATATAGGGTACAATCTGAACCTTCTTCACCACTATCTCCCTCAGGCAGAGGAGGCTCCCCAGCCAGGGGCAGGGGAGGGGGAAGGGGTGGAGGCACAGGTCGAGGAAGAGGGCAACTGATCTATTACAACTGTGGAGAAATAGGGCACTTTGCAAGGGACTGTCCGAACCCTACATAAAAATCTTACCGGTATTGTAGGAAATTGGATCATGTGATCGAAGATTTCCCAGTACTGATAGAAAAAATGCAGGAAAAATAGTAGACACCAACGCAGAATGTCCAGAGGGTTAAGGCGTAATTGCGCGATGAGGGACCAAGTACTAATGTCATAACACGCAGCGGCATGGCTATTGGAGGAGCTAAGGAGAAAGTTGCGGCTGAACCCCTTATCTGGAAAGCTACTCTCAAGTAGGAAATATTGGACCTACAGAAGGAGAAAGAAACCTTCATCGAAGCTCGCAAAGACTTTACCAAGGGTGAGGCATCTACGTCCAAGGCTCCAACAAACCTAAGAACGGACAAGGAAGTTAAACCATTCCTACAGGCATGTATGAAGTTGCTACGCAACCAGAGGGTAGTAGAAAATATTCAGGCACTGATAGACAGTTGTGCAGAAAGAACTGACCCTCCCACAGAAGTTAAATATTTTCACAAATTGTACAACCATAAGAAACACACTAGGCGGGAAATGAGGCTAACAGCGCAGATCGTCGACTATGAAATGGATCAGGTCATCCTAGATCTAGGATCTGACACGAACGTCCTGCCCAAGAAAACATGGCAGAGGATGGGAGAACCTAAGCTAGAATGGTCTACTATACACCTAAACATGGCTAACCAATAGAATATCATACTGTTGGGAAGACTGTCAAAGATTATGGTAGATATCGCAGGGGTTAAGGTACGCGCGGATTTCGAAGTCATTCAAATTGTGGAGGATGCAAACCATTACGTTGTACTCCTGGGGCTAGATTTGGTGATAGACATGGGAGGCATTATCAACTTGAAGAAAATAAGCATTGTTTTTTAGAATGAGGGTACGAGGGTCATAGTCCCCTTAGACCTTGCAGAAGGAGAGCAGTACACAGAGCCTGTGCACGAAGAAGGTGACGTGGATCATATTTATAAACTTACCACCTGGGATGAGGATTGGATTAATCCTATAGCTAATGGCGTGATTTTCTGGGAAAAAGACAATGAATTCCTCTCTGAATCCGATGGGGAGATTGAAAATTGGTACAATCAGTTACATGACGTATCTGCGCTACAATGTCTTAGGACCACGAAGAGCTTCCGATGTATCTCCTTAGAGGTAAGAGAAATTCCCTACTTTTATGGTTCTGGTAGTATTAGATATTTTTTGCAAACATTTGAAGCTGAAGTCCCAAGGGAGCAAAGAATGTGGGAACTTAACCTAGCAATGCGTACAACTCCTGCACGGTGGTGGGAAACGCGTAAAGGGATGTTCCAAGATTGGGAGGAATTTCATGAGATGATGATCCTACGGTTTGAACCCTCGGTTCACCTGCACGTAAAGACTTTCCTTGGCCTAGTAGACCCACACAATCACTTGTCCACATGGACAGGCGAATGGCGTGAAAGGACTATGGACGAATGGGTCCACCTGTTCATTCATGCCTTGGGGCCAATCCCCACCGTATGGTATCTAGATGGAGAGCTACATCATCGCACCCGCCACTGGGAAACCATGAAGGACGAGTTTCTAGGGACGTTAGGGTTGATAAGTGGAACTGAGGCACTCGACGAAGCCCTACAAGATATAGATGCCCTAGTATTTGATGAATCACGCCCTCGTGTGGAGTACTGGGCACCAGCATGGGATACATAGATGCAAGATATTGTTAACTATCGCAATATATCAATGGAGGAATGTGATGAAGACCCACAAAATGTCACTATCCTGGAATCAGAGGGAGAACGCACAGTGGTTGGACCCCCACTACAAACTGTCGATGTGACCAAGCCCCTGAAGCTAAGGGAAGTCAACATTGGGATAGAAGAACAACCTAAGCTCACTAAAGTTGGGAACTACTGGGATGATGACAATGTGGGGAAAATATCAGAGCTTTTCACGGAGTACCAAGACCTATTTCCTATGAAATTCTCAGAACTTAAGGGTATTACAGGGGACCTAGGGGTCATGCGCATCACTTTAAAACCAGATGTGCGCCCTGTCAAGCAACATCCCTACCGATTGAACCCCAAGTATAAGCAGAAAGTCCAGGAAGAAATCAACAAAATTCTAGCCACAGGTATCATTGAACTGGTAGAACAGTCAGATTAGGTAAGCCCTATAGTGGTCTAGGAGAAAAAGACCAAGGGAGAAATAAGAATCTATGTTGACCTGTGCAAATTGAACGATGCCTGTGTACACGACCCCTTCCCTACGCCATTTTCTGATGAAATTCTTGATAGTGCGGGAGGTCAAGAGGCGCACGGGTTCACTAACAGGTTCTCGGGCTACCATCATATCAGGATTGCACCTAAATATCGCAGCAAAAATACGTTCGCTACTGAATGGGGATCCTTCTAGTACACTGTCATTTCGTTTGCGCCCAGTAATGCCCCTACCATCTTTTCACGAGTGGTGGTCGCAATATTCAAGGAATTCATCCACAAGTTCTTGGAGGTATATTTTGATGATTGGAAAATATTTGGGTTGGTTAAGAATCATGTTTCAAACCTGTGCATGATGTTGGATTCTTGTAGAAAGCACCAGATTTCCATGAATATTAAGAAGTGCATCTTTTGCATACCCTTCGAGATCTTGTTAGGCCATATCGTCTGTCAGAAGGGAATGATGGTGGACCATGCAAAGGTAGCAGTTATTATCAACCTGGCATTCCCTACAACTGAGAAACAGCTATGCTCTATCCTTGAACACATAGGCTACTATAGGAAGTTCATTCAAGGGTACGCACTGATCACGACACCCATGGAAAAGTTGTTAAAGAAGGATGTATCATTTTTTTGGGATGACGAGTGTCAGAAGAGCTTTGAGATACTCAAGGAAATATGGTCTCTGCACCTATCCTCATATTTCCTGGTTGGGCAAAGGTTTTCCATGTCCATGTCAGCGCTTCAGGAATCGCCCTGGGGGTTGTCCTTACACAACCCGGGGAAGGGGACATCGACCACCCAGTTGCATTTGCCAGTAGAAAACTCTCTAGTGTGGAGCGTAACTACTCCACTACTAAGCATGAAGGGTTGGCCATGGTATATGCCCTGCAGAAATACTGGCACTATATATTGGGAGGGCAGTTCAAGATTTTCACGAATCACTCAGCTTTGAAGTACCTGGTGAATAAGCCTGTGTTGGGGGGGGGGAATTTTCTGATGGCTATTACTATTTCAAGAATATGACTTTGAGATCATCATGAAGCTAGGGGAACTAAATGTTGGGCTTGATATAGGTGGATATTGGTGGCCACCTGCCTATTCCACTTGGGGCCCCACCAATGTCTCTTTCAGTTTTTCACAACTTACTATTTTTAGCAGTTTTTCGGGTCTTGAACTTTCAGAGCCGTTTTGAGGCCCTAAACAACGTTTTTTGGGCATCGTTCATTTAGCTAATATGATTCCATTTTGGAATCAATATTTGTGCTGAAAGTTGTAGTCCTCGAATATATCTTTCTAATGATGTATCATGTGCGTCAAACGGAGATAGTATGCCAAAGTTACGTCCCTAGGAAGTTGAAACACCAATTTACCCAAACGGGGCCCATAGTTTTGGCGCTTTATCTCCTAGGGTTAGGGTTTTGGATGATTAGATTTCTCCATTGTTTCTCCATAATAAATAGGCCCTCAAGCCTCATTGTAACATAGCTCAGAGGTCTGTAGCCACCACATCTCTTCTCAGAGATTCGCTACTGTTAGGACCTCATAATGTACCATTTTGACTACATATTTTGTTACCAATATACTCTTTCTAGTCCATATTTAAAGCTTACATTATCACTTCTATCCATTTTTCCCCAAAGGTATATAATGCTCTTCTCTTTACTATATGTTTAATTTGTTTTGCATATAATTCTACATTACTTTTATATTTAATCATTAATCGAAGGTATATAGTTGTTGAGACAGTTTAAAGACCACAGAAAATCTATTTTGAAGATTGCGTTGCTGAAACAGTCAACAGGCACACAAATCCCATTGCTGAAACAGCCCGTGATTTGCGATTTTGAAGGTGTATTTCAAGTATGATGGCAACAAGAAAAATACAAGCAAGAAAAACTGTTACACGGACCATTCTGAAGCCATTATTCTTGTATTCTTCGTAACAGCATTATGTTATGAAAGAACAGATTTTAGAACAGAAGATCAGATTCAGGTAAAAATAGAATTTATGTGATGTAAATCAATTGTAATAGATGTCTCCTCTTTAAAAAGAGGAGACATCATCATTAGAAGGATATTTAGAGACTGCGAGAGGTGGATCTTTCTGAACAGAGAAGGAGCATAACTCTTTGTAATATGTTGTTTTTTGACAGATGAATAAAAGTTTGCTTTGAGCACTTCAATCTAATTCCTTTCTCTGGGGAATCTTATGAGAAGGAAGGGGCCTGCCTTCTTCACAAGATTCACCCATTTGTTCCTGTAGTCTGTTAACCATTTATGTTATTCGCACCTTGATTAAACCCTATTTGTTGAAGTTATTTATGCAGTTCTAAAATCTCATGTTTCTTGTTAGAACTCTGTTTTCATTATTTACTGCATTGGTTTTATACAATTCATTCTTGAGAAGCTGTGAGTTACTTTATTTCAGCAATCTGTTTATGGAATGAGTGTGTGACAGTTTGATATTAGGAAACAGGTGCTAAAGATTCGTACTTGGAGGAATAGGGTCCTGTTCTCTGTTAAAGTTGATTTATCTTCCTTTCTACAGAATGATTTCCTTTCATTATCTTTCCTAGGATTCTTTTAATGAAAGTCTGCAATAGAAAGATTGTCTTTGTTGTAACACAAGTAGGCTTCAGCTTTGTTAAAGAAAGGTGTGGTCAGTGTGATTAGTGTAGTTAGTGTGATTAATACTACAACATTTATTTACTTTTGGAATTCAGCATATATAGTGTGTGATTGCCTTTGAAACACGCAGACCTTCCTGGGTTGAAAATTTATGTGGCACTTGAATTGTTAAACAATTAAAGTGATCAACATTTTTGCGCCGTTGCCGAGGAAGGCAATTATATATTTCAAAAGCATTGATGTTTTTCTTCTAGATGTGCAGATTGTATGAGAGGATGCGGAACCCATAAGAAAACTAACCCTACAGGTGGAAAGGGCAAAGGAAGGGGAGGAAGAAAGACTTTTATTGACGAAATTGTATCAAAGGCTGAATCTTCTCAGAGATTAAGCTCTCGAAGACCAAAGCCTCAACGCTCCCCTCAATCAAATTATGAAATAGAAGAAGTTGTGAGCCCTAAAAATGGTGAGGAACCAGCAGCAAGTATTGAAGAACCAGTATAAAGTGTTGAAGAACCAGAAGAAAACACTAAAGAATCAGTAGAGAACGTTGAGGAATCAGCAGGAGACATTGAAGAACCAATGGAAAACATTGAGGAGCCAGTAGAAAATTTTGAGGATTGAGCAAGTGTAGTAGGAGATCAAACAATGGAGGGAAACAACGAAGGATTCTTTGGTGGAGGACGAGTAGATCCTGAAGGAGAAGGAAAATATGAAAATTCTCTCTCTACCTTGGGATTTCCTATTAGTGATCTCCCTAGAGGAGCAACTCCTATGAAGAATATCCCACTGTCAGCCCTACCCAACTTCCATGGTTTATCCTCTGAAGATCCTGACGAATTTATTTTTGAATTTGATATATTATGCAGAAGTTATGATTATGTTACTAATGCTCAGAAGCTGAAACTATTTCCAGCAACATTAAAAGGAAATGCATTAAGGTGGTTCATGAGCCTCGGAAGCCAGGTAATCACAACATGGGAATACATGAAACAGAAATTTCTTCTTAAATATCAAGACTATTGTCAGACAAGAGAAAAGAGGAAGGAACTATTCAAAATGGTACAAAAGGAGGACGAGAATTTGGAGGACTTTTTGGAGAGACTACAGTACAATCTGCAGAGATCGGATCATCCCGGGGTAAGTAAAGATATTCTTAAAACAATATTACTGAAAGGAGTGAGGGATGATTGTTTAGACATGCTAAACATGCTTGGTAAAGGAGATATATCAAAAGAATCATATGATGAGATTGTTGACCTCTGTAAAAGATGTTCAAGAAGAGCTGCAAGGAACAGATCAAATATCAGAGATGCCACATATTCAAGAGTTCAGAAATCAGCCAGTGGGGGAGCAACAAGAGCTGAAATAGGTAATTTACTTGAAGAATTTAAAACTGAAATGTTAAGTTCTTTTGCTTCACAAATTGACACCTTGCAGGTTAAAAAGAAACAGGCCGAGGCAGAAGCAGCTTTGGCTGTCTTTTGCCCCAAATGCAGAGATAAAAACCCACTAAGGGAATGCCCACTAGAAAAGATACCAATTTGCACCCTTTGTGAGAAAGATCATGAAACACAACAATGCCCTTCTCTACCAGGAATAAAGGCAGCATTGCAACCAACGGGAGAAGAAGCTGAAGCAGTCTGTCTGCTAACACAAAGAAGACAATGGCAACCATGAGGACAAGGTATGAATTCTAATATGCCATTTACATCTTCTAATCATTGGAACAATTATCCTTCTTTTAGTCAAACAAATTACCCTCCCTTTAACCAAATGCAGTACCCACCCTTTAATCAGATGAATTACCCACCCATGCAATAGACAAACCCTCCCTTTGTAGATCCTGCAATGTGGACTCCTTGGCCTCCACAACAACCGTCTTATTTTAATCAATGGAATTCAAATTGGAGGGGCCAACAACCCCCATTTCCAAATCAATTTCCTCAATTTCAACAACCACTTCCTCTACCATCAGGTGCGCCACCAAATAATCAAATGAGACCCCAGCTACCTGTACAACCAAATTCTAACCCCAATAATAAAGCTGTGCAAGTTATTGACATTCAGAACCAACCTACATTTCCTGTTTTCCCTGCACAATGTAATGATATTAATTTAAGATCTGGGAAAATAGTTGAACCTATCATTGATGATGTTACTTCTCTTGATTCTGATAAAGAAGAAACTGAGAAACATGATTCACACAAAGAAGTACAATCACCCCCTAATAAGGGTGATGAAACAACAGAACCACCATTCCCCGAGCGTTTAGTTTTAACTAAAACGCCTGAGCCACCTGCTTTTAATCTTTTAGGGGAATTGCAGAATCTGTATGTTAAAATTCCACTTTTACAAGCACTAAGAGATGTACCAATTTATGCCGGAACCATGAGAGATATTTGTGTAAAGAAACCTGGTAGGAAAGCTAAAGATCCCCTTACAGTTCATGTTATGGGTGATCTATCTGCATTAATGTCCGGTAAGACTCCTCCAGTTAAATATGGTGATCCCGTCCATCCTACTGTGATGGTCCAAATTGGTAAAACAATAATTCCTCCAGTTCTGGTAGATTTAGGTGTTGCAATAAACATTATGACTCTTGAAACTTTACAATTGTTACAGCTAAAGAACACAATTATAGAAACACCAACCATCCTAGAGTTAGCTGACCGTTCTACAATAAAACCAGAAGGAGTTGTTGAAGACTTAGTTATCTCAGTTGATTCCTAGAATTACCCAGCTGACTTTGTGGTGTTACAAACCAAAACAAAGTTGGGGGGACACCCTCTAATTCTGGGGAGGCCTTGGCTAGCCACAGCTGATGCCTTTATCAACTGCAGATCTGGTTCAATGACAATTTCCAATGGATATGAAACTAAACAGCTTACTCTTTACCCTCATGCTACACCCATGGTTAACAATGAAAATTCTGTGTGGATGGATTATGATAATAACGCTATTCAACCTATTTTAACTATCGGGCAAGCTTTAAGTCTTAAAGACAACACAGAGGATGAAGTAATTAATAATTTCATCTGTGAACCCTCCTCTATAACTGCTGAAACACACAATCAATTGACTGCACTTTTGGAAACAGATACCCAGGAAAAGATTAAATCCGAAGATCTACCTCAAACATCAACCACCATCTCTTCTAAAAGTATAACAGTGGAAATCGAACATGGCAAAACACTGAAAAAAATTCCTGATCTAACAGTTGTTGAAACACAACAGTTAATGAAGTTACTGCTTGAAAATAAGGAAGCATTCACATGGGATTACACAGATATGAAGGGAATCTCTCCTAAATTATGTACTCACCGAATTTATATTAAGGAAGGTTGTCGACCAGCCTGTCAACCCCAAAGACGAATCAACCCTAATTTAAGAGAAATTGTTAAAGAAGAACTTCAGAAATTTATTAATGTAGGATTCATATACCCTATATCTGACAGTGAATGGGTTTCCCCATTGGTAATAGTTCCTAAGAAAAACGGGAAATGGAGAGTGTGTGTAGATTATAGAGCCCTAAATAAAGCCACTCAAAAGGATCACTTTCCTTTACCATTCATTGATCAGGTGTTGGGTAGTTTGTCAGGAAAGAAATTCTTCTCCTTTTTAGATGGATTTAGTGGGTATAATCAAATCAGAATTGCACCCCAAGACCAAGACAAGACCACTTTTACTAGCCCTTGGGGAACTTTTGCCTATAGAGTTCTTCCATTCAGACTATGTAACGTGCCAGCAACTTTTCAAAGGGCTATTATAGGAATTTTTTCTGATATGCTGAATGACTCCATGGAAATATTTATGGATGATTTTACTCCTTATGGTGTGTCTTTCGAAGATGCATTACAGAATCTTGAGAAGGTACTTAAACATTGTATACAAGCTCACCTCTCCCTAAGTACTGAAAAATGTCTTATGATGATGAGTGAAGGAGTAGTGCTTGGACATTTTATCTCATATCAAGGCATTCAGGTAGATCCATCCAAAATACAAGTCATTCAAAATCTTCCTGTTCCTAAAACATAAACTAATGTGAGGAGTTTTCTAGGACATGCTGGATATTATAGGAGATTTATTAAAAAAAATTCCAAGATAGCTTCTCCTTTATTTGTGTTGCTCATGAAAAATGTTGAATTTAAGTGGACTAATCTTTGTCAGGAAGCCTTTGTAGAACTCAAGAATCAGTTATCCATAACTCCTATTTTGAAAGGACCTGATTGGGCACTTCCCTTTCATATATCTTATGATGCTTCAGATACTACAATTGGAGCTATCTTGGGACAAGAGGAAAACCATCTCCCTTATGCCATCTACTTTATTAGTAAGAACATGACCCCTGCTGAGCTTAATTATACAGTTACCGAAAAGGAATTTTTAGCAGTAATTTATGCCTTTAATAAATTTCGACATTACATTACTGGTTTCTCTAATTTTGTCCACACTGATCACTCGGTTATTAAGTATCTAATGAATAAATCTGTCACAAATGCTCGAGTTACCAGATGGTTATTGTTACTGCAAGGGTTTGATATTACAATTGTAGATCGACCAGGTAAAGAAAATGTTGTGGCTGATTTCCTTTCACAGTTAAAAACCAATAATAATATTTTAGTAGATGATTCCTTTCCTTATGAGTATTTATTTGCAGTATCTGCTCACTCACCTTGGTACGCAAACATTGCCAATTATCTGGTTGCAGGAAAGTTACCAGCACACCTGTCACATAGAGAACAGAGAAAAATCATTCAACAAAATGCCAGGTATAGCTGGATAAGCGGGTGTCTTTTCTACACAGGATTTGATCATGAAATCGGAAGATGCATTAGAGAGGATGAGGTGTATGACATACTAAAATCTTGTCATGATGGCCCTTGTGGAGGGCATTTTGCTGATAAAAAAACGGCACATAAAATTCTGAGGATGGGTTATTATTGGCCCTCACTGTTTAAGGATGCAAAGAAATATGTGCGGGCTTGTGATAGCTGCCAGAGAATGGGTCAACCTAATCATAGAGATGAAATGCCATTGAACCCCCAGGTAACTTGAACCTTTTGAAAGATGGGCCTTAGATTTTATAGGACCCATTAATCCTCCATCCAACCAAAAGATTTATATATTAGTCTGTACAGATTATATGACCAAATGGGTGGAGGCCAAAGCACTTCTTAGAGCTAATGAAGAGGTTGTCCTAGCTTTCCTATTTGAAGAAATATTTGTTAGATTTGGAATCCCTAGAGAGCTAGTTACAGATGTAGGACCTCCTTTCAATTCTCATGGTTTCAAATCTACCCTTCATAAATGTCATATTCATCATAGAATGACTACACCATACCACCCCCAAGCCAAAGGGAAGGTGGAAAGTACAAATAAAGTAATAGAGGCCATTCTAACTAAAATAGTGAAGTATAACCGGAAGGATTGGTCTCAAAAGATCCCTGAAGCACTATGGGCTTATAGAACTACCTGGAGAAACACTACAGGATTTTCTCCCTATGAATTGGTTTATGGTAAAAGTGTGTTTTTCCTGTGGAATTTGAAATTAAAACTTTAAGAACTACTTTAGCTATTAATCTTGATTTGACTGATGTGTAGACAGTCAGGTTGTAGCAGCTTCTTGAAATGGATGAAAAGATATTAGATGCCATTCATCAGACAAATATTATCCAACAACAAAGAACAAAGTGGCATGATAAAACCATCAAACACAAGCAGTTCCAAAAAGGTAATTGGGCCTTATTGTATGATTCTCGGTTTGAGAACTTTCAAGGCAAGCTACGTACAAGATGGCTGGGACCTTATGAAGTAGATGTTATTCTTCCCAATGGAACAATAATACTTTTAACAATTGATGATTCCAAAACACCTCTACTAGTAAATGGTCATAGGCTTCGTTTGTACCAGTGCCCTATTTCTAAAGAAGATTTTAAGACCACTTACATGGCAGATGCACATTATCTTTTTCTAGGGGAGTATTTTGCTCCTCACAGCATTTAATTGTTTTCTGCACTATATTTTTAGTATTATATTAGATTTCTTAAGACTAATAATCCCTGTCAAGGGTTGGCATGTTACAATTTTATTTTGCAGACTCTTGATTAAGGAAGAACTTACTAAGGAGGACAAGTTCACCACAAGAAGATCCAAGGTTCAATCTAAGAAGCTTTGCTTCCCTCACTTAAATTCATTTCCTCATCTCCCAGTAACATTTCATCACTCATTCCCTCATTCTTTCCTTCCCTTTTCATATCATTTTCCTATTTTTCCCATTTTTCCCACTGCTGAAACACCATTCTTCAGCAAGTATTTTCCCTATTCCTTACTGCTGAAATATCATTCCTCAACAAATACTTCCCCTATTTTCTCATTTCTGAATCATTACTTTTTAGCAACATTTCCCTTATTTTTCCATTGTTGAAACACCACTTTCAGCAGCATGTCATTTATCTTTCTGTTGGTAAAACACCATTTCTTTCTCCTAAAAACACGATTATGCAACTTCTTCAGTCCTTCACTTTTATTCTTCATACTCCTTGTGTGAATATTGTCCATTCACTACCTCTCTCTTATGATTAATCAGACTCTAATATTTTCCTCCTTACATTTCAGGTATTTCTAAAGTTCTTCCATCAATATCAAGCTATCATAAACAAGCACTATATATTTCGAATCACAAAGCAAAGGTAAATATAAGGTATGTGAATTTTATGTAATACAATTAAATGATAGTTTAAAGAGAAGATTTCGCTCATTATGACTATAATCTCCGCACACTTAAAAACATCAATTCACCATACATAGGGGGGATTTCGAAATTACAAACCATCATTTCACAGCATGCAAACTACCGTCACTCTTTACACCCATTACTTCGGCCCTTTACCGATACTCCATGTTCTCAGTCACAATGATTACTCTGTTCAAAGACTGGTAATTCTGCTCTCTACCTCTGCATTTTATCTAAGCTAGTAATTATGGGAGGACCGGCCATTAGACATGAGCCCGGCTCAATAGCTCTCCTTGAATTGTTTCCAGATTCTTATCATATCTTCCAATAGGAAGGATGGGTGGCATATTTTGAAAGACTTCAAGAATTCGACCCTCAACAGGTCCTGGAATTTGCACAGAACCTTCAGGAGGACCATTCTACAGTTCAGGGGGTCCAAATTTTGATTTCATAGGATGACATAGCGCAATTCTAAGGTTTTCCAGTCACAGCTGCTCGGTGGTTTAGTCGAAAGCACATCATCCTAAACGCGCAACAGGACTTCCTTCTTCCAGGAGAACATGTTGATATTAAAGGTCGTGGCGTAGGACTGCACTCATTACCTCCTCCATGGCCAAAGGTAGCTGAATTTTTCAAGCATTATTTAACTTGCGAGGGTCGCTATCAGGTAGTTTATCAGCACGAATTTGTTGTTGGCAATATGATGCAGAATGTTGTCCTTGATGGCAACCCACTGAATGAAGATGAAGACATGAGATTGTTGGCATGTGTTGTCCTTGATGGCAATCCACCTGATGAAGTTATTCTTGACTTGATAAGACTTGGTAAAAGATGTAAATCTGATGTGATATGATGTTTTGTTGGAAATATGATGCTGAGTGTTGTCCTTGAATGGCAACCCACTTGATAAAGTTGTGCTTGATAGAATATGTCTTGATAAACTTGCTAAATGATGTAAATCTGATGTATCCACAGTGAGTACAGAAGGTAATGAAGAAAGGAATTCAGTATGTGCTAGATCTATGATGAAAAGAGTATGTCTCAAGGCATACGCGGATTTGTCTAAGAGAAGTCGCGTATGCACGCGGGAAATAACGTGCCAAGTCGCGTATGGGCAAAAGCGCTCATAAAGTGCAAAACCAGGGGTAACCACCATGGTATTGACCCATTGTATTGGGTAATGATTCATCTAAATAAGCCCGTCCAGGAATACCATCGGAAGTAATGTGGTTTTGGCTCATGGTATTGAAAAAGGGTAAACCTATATAAAGAGAAGAAATTCATTGTGCAAATGAGGAGTGTGGGTGAAAGATGTCTGAGCTTGAATGAATACTTCTCTCTGAAGTATATCTGAATGGAAAGGGTTATAGTTGAATGATAGATCTGAATGCATGAAGCACCAATGAAGAAAATGATGAAGAAGGATATCTAGATCTGAAATGTATTTGTATCTTCTAGATCTGGTTGTGAAATGTTTAGATCTGAGATAAGGCGAACATCTATCTGAAGTAAAGGGTTAAATCTGAACTAAATATCTGATCTGAAGAAGTATGTTGCTCTATAATGACTGAAGATGTATACACTAGTTCGGAACAGCAGAAGTGCGTATATACGCGGGTTTGGTAAAGCTAAAGCGCGTATCTGTCCTGAAGTATAAACAGATGTATACGCTGGTTGATGTGAACGGAAGCGCATGTATACGTGGCATCAGTGAAAGGAATGCGCGTATGCAAAACTAGGGTTTGCTGAAGTATGAGTATGAAATGTCTGATCTGTTCTGCTATGTTACTGCTATCTTTCTGGGTTATCTGAATTGACAAGTATCTGTTGGTGATGTATGTTTGAGCTTAAAAGTATGGAGTGGGTCCAGTTTGAAAATATGATGAAACGTGGCCTGCAAGTTGTGTCCTAAAGGAAGCTTTGGATCCAGTGTGAAAATTGATGAAACATGGTCCATGGTGGAGCTGAGGGTTGTTGCCTTCAGTCGGGGTCGTAGCTCCCTTCCAAAAGAGGCTAGTAAACGAGAGCAGGGGGTCGTAGCTCCCTTCCAAGAGAGGCTGGTAAACGAGCGCAGGTGGGTGCCTGCGTGCTAGTAGGAGGCTGCGCCAGCACATATGTTGTAAGATGTTTTCTCTATAATAAAATATTGAAAGCTGAGCAACTGCAGTGGTGGTTTTCTCCCGACTTGGGTTTCCACCTAAAATCCTGGTGCTCATGTGTGATGCTTATGTGTGATGGTTTATAATATTCTTACTGCACATGTTTACTGTTTATTGAACATCTAATGAATGAATGGTGGAATGATATAAGTGAAGAATTAATGGCATAATTAGATCTCTGTGTATACGCGAGTTTTATGAAGGATATCCGCGTGTATACGCTAGTTGGCTTCAGCAAAGTAGCGTATGGGTTTTAGAGAGTGAAAAAGTAAAAATATTTGAGTATGCCCTAAATACTGATTCACCCCCCCCCCCCCCTCTAAGTATTTTTCCCAACATTTGTTTTAATGAGCCACTTACGACATGGTAGACTAGTAAAAATTCCTTATTATTTGCTTGGATGTATTAGAAATATGTCATATTACTGTAGACGGGTAAAATTTCCACTACTTTCCCTTACTCATCATCGCCTTTGTCAACTATTGATCTAGAGGGGCTTTGATCAACAAAACCTCCCTCTAAACAACTTACCTTTACCTCCCGAGCAAGCTCCCGAAATTCCCCAAGAGGCTGAAAACCCCAAGAAATCCCTAAAAGTTCCTACGAGTAGCAATTGGAGAATATCCCAGATCCTCCATCGATCCCATCCTCAGAACCAGTCAATCCAATTGACCTGTCTTCAAGCCCATCTCATTAGCAGAGTCATCCCATCCTACCGTCCACATCCCTAGTGATGACTCTCAGGCTGAAACACCACCATATTCCCCTATTCATAAGAGAAAGAGACAAACTACAACCTCCTGTATATCAAAAAGGCAAACAAGGACTGCATCTAAAGCAGCCACCTCCTCTGATAGCCCTTCTCCTAGGGAAAAATATTCTCATAAAAATAAAAAGCAAGCTACTGCTTTTTCTGCTTTCCTACCTAGGAGAAAAATGAAAACAACCATTGAATCTGAAACCATTCCCATTACCCCTGACCCTGCAGCCATTTTTCTAAAAATTTAGTCATCACCACCTTTCCAAATCTCAGAATCATTACCCGTCTCATCCTGTGACACTGCTCCACAAGAACCAGATGCCCAGGGTAATATGACATCATTTTCTACACAACCAGTAGCTGCTCCACAAGAACCAGCTACTCACTCAGCAGCTGAAACATAAGAACCAGCTGCTGACATGCAAAAGTTAAACATCCAAGATGCTACTACAAGGAAACCAGCTGTAGCTGTAACACAATAACTAGCTACAGTCGAAGAACATCAATCAACTTCAGAAAAAGCAACCAATACACAGGGTCCAGTCACCATGGCCTCTCTTTTAGAGGAAAATGAATTTTTAAAGTCAGAATTAGAAGTCTGCAAGAAAGAATTGGTAATGGCAAGGGAAGCCTTTGACAAGGAACTAAATCTTTATACCTTGGCCCATACAACATCCATGTAAGAAAAAAATACAGAGAACGATCCCTATAAATAATATATGTGTCATCAGTGTGGAAACATCTATCAACAGGTAGGATAGCATCCATATCATCTGCAGTTAAGGAAGAATGCCCTACTGTTACACAAGAACCAGTAGGGCCTTCAAAAAATTTGGAGAAAGAAACCAAAGTACAGGTATTCTGCCCTACATTATTTGATTTTGCTACTCAGACTATGCCTCAGCCCATTACTTATAATGCCAGAACACAAACTCCACCATGGAAAGAGTTGGAAATAATGAATAAGTGGAAGAAGTAGTATACTATTGATCAAGACAAAATTTTAAAATAGCATAAATTGGCCTAGAAAAATCATATGTATTCCAATTGGGATAACTGGGAGCAGACACCTCAGCAACTTAGAGATTCCAAGAAAGAGAATAAATAATTAAAAGATAAACTAATCCTGATGTTTCAACTAGTGCAAAAACTATTAGCCACCAGGAAACCATCTTTGAACTGTTCTTTGTTTCTTTCAGAACGCCTTGTTTATTTCCAGTTGAAAGCAATTAAGGATGGAAGAGCTCATGAGCTGCTCACAGATGAGCAGTTTGTCAAAACATTTGCTGAGGCTTCCACTAGTGATCAACATCTATTATGTGAGTTGTATCTTCATAATGAGGCTATGCCTGAAAACAGAGAGATCAATCTTAATCCTATTGTTGGTGACGTACAGATTAGGGCATTTGTTTCCTTTCTTGCCAATCAAATCACATGGAAAACCTCTTTTCTTGCAACTAGGCACAATGAGGATAATCGCCTTCTCTCGATAAGGCAAGAACCTTGAAACCCAACCATTTTTGTGGCAGAATATCATTAGTTTTTGCAGAAGCAAGGAATGATTAGACATATACAGCGATTGCAAGCCTCGGTACTCCAAGAGTGTCACCAGTTTATCAGGGACAAAGAGACTGCTGCTCTAAGAGCAAACAACATGTTGTGGCAGAAATCCTGCAGTTCATACAGACCACCGACCCCTGCAATTCATACAGACACAAGGGAAGTTGCAGAATGATCGCCATCAGAAGTGGTCCACATATCTGCAATAATTTCATTTGAACATCAAGTACAAGAAGGGTAGCACCAATCATGTGGCAGACTGCCTCAGCCGACCACCGATCGTGGCGCTCACCACTGTGCTCAACTCTTGTGGGCACGAGACTTCTGATTGGCCGCTTCTCTATGAGATTGACCCAGAATTCGGCCAAACTTACAAGGCACTCTTGGGGGGTACGCAAGTTCGAAAATTTCACCTCCAAGATGCACTTTTATGTCACATGGGACACCTTTGTGTTCCTTCAAGCGAGCGTGCTAAGATGATATGGGAAGCACACTACAGTCGAGTCGCTGGGCATTTCGGGGTCGAGAAAACAGTAGCAATCCTGCAGAAGTATTTCTATTGGCCGAACCTTCGAAAGGATGTCGAGAAGCACATCAGATCCTGCACTGCTTGCGCCATTGCCAAACCGACCATCAAGAAGCAAGGCCTATATACTCCTCTACCTACCCCTAGTCGACCTTGGGAATCCATCTCCATGGATTACATGTCGGGCCTGCCTTCTACTAAGCATGGAAATGACTATGTTTTCGTGGTCGTCGACAGATTCTCGAAGATGGCCATTATGGCGGCCTGCAAGAAGAATATCACAGCAGAAGCCACTGCTAAACTCTTCTTTGAACGAGTGTGGGTGCACTTTGGGATCCCATGGTCTATCATATCAGATCGGGATAGCAGGTTCCTCAGCACATTTTGGTCCAGCCTCTAGTTGATGTTGGATACCAAGCTCACCAAGTCCACAGCTTTCCATCCCCAAACAGATGGCCAGACAGAGGTCGTCAACAGAATGATTGTACACATTCTGCGCATGTACAATTCAAAGAATCCACGCACATGGGACGAGAGCCTCCCTTATGTACAACATAGTTATAACCGGGCTCTCCACAGTTCAATTGGCCATAGCCCCTTTCAGGTGGGCTTGGGATTTCAGTCACTATGTCCCATTGACATAGCCATGCCATTTGTGGCTGCTTAGGCCGATTCAGCTCATGTCCAGTCTGAATCTGACAAAGAGAACAAATTCATCGAGCACATTCAACACATCCACCAACAATTTGATGACATATTTGACAGAGCTAATGCTAAGTACAAGAAACGACATGATCAACATCGGGTACCACACAACTTCCAGGTGGGTGACAAAGTGTGGCTACATTTGTAGAAGGAGCACCTCAATGAACCCCACCGCAAGCTTCTCCCACTCTGATATGGGTCTTACACCATCACCAAGGTGATAGGGAACAATTATTTCGAGCTCAGTATTCCACCATTCCTTGGTCTGCACCCGATATTAAATGTGGACCACCTTTGTCCCTACTTCCCACCTCTACGGACACCTCGACATTGCGAAGAACTCACACCAACGAGAGTTAAACCTAGGCCTGGAGAAACAGGGCCACCATAAAACATGTCATGGACAATGTAATCCAAGAACACTCGCCAACCACGAGAATATCCAACTGTATCGGGTTGTCAAAGTTGGCCAACTCCTCCACCAAGGCAAGTGGTTCACCAGGGACCAAGTTCAGCAGAAGTTTCCTCATCTCATGGAGGAACTCCACACAATGGGGACCACTGCTTCCTAAGGGGGGAGAAATGATCCAGGTGGATATTGGTGCCCACCCACCTATTCCGCTTGGGGCCCCACCATTGTCCCTTTAGTTTTTCACAACTTACTATTTTTAGCATTTTTTTTTGGTCCTGAACTTCCAGAGCCATTTTCAGGCCCTAAACGACGTTTTTTGGGCATCATTTTTCCAGCGAATATGATTATGTTTCGGAATTGATATTCGTGCTGACAGTTGTAGTCCTCGGATATATATTTCTAATGATGTATCATGTGCGTCAAATGGAGATAGTATGTCGAAGTTACATCCCCGGGAAGTTGAAACACCAATTTACCCAAACGGGGCCCATATTTTTGGCGCTTCATCTCCTAGGGTTAGGGTTTTGGAAGTTTAGAGTTCTCCATTGTTTCTCCATAATAAATAGGCCCTCGAGCCTCATTGTAACACAGTTCAGAGGTTTGTAGCCACCACATCTCTTCTCATAGATTCGCTACCAGCACCCTAGCTATTTTATTTCCATTATGTTTGTAAGCATATTTCTGTTATTTGATATTAATGAAATGAAGCCTTATTTCCGTTGCATCTCTATGTTTATGGTTATTTATGTATTTTGTTGCATTCTTGCATAAATTCGGATCAGGGCTAGACCACTTATCCCGAATCGAGAGTGGTGAGGAATCGACCAACCTAGAAGAAGGATTGCTCGATGCATAGTTGTTTGCGATTAAGGTGGTTGATGCGCACTTCGCTAACATCATTCACTTCTTAAATAGGGGGATATAACCTGCATAATATTAGATACAACAGAAAAAATAGCTGGTAACCCGTGCATCAGACTTTACCATCATCGCGGGCCACTTGTATAAGTTGGGAGCTGATGAGGTACTACAAAGATATGTTCTGGAGCATGAAAGGTAGGCCATCTTGGCAGAAGCCCGCAGTGGCGTAGCAGGAGGTCACTACGCAGGGAAAGCGATGACACAGAAGATCCTGAGAGCTGGGCTATGGTGGCCCACACTGCATAGCGATTCTCACGACTATTGCAAAGCTTGAGACGCATGCCAGAGGACAAGAACACCATTGCACAGAGATGAAATTCCCTTGTAGCCGCAAATGGCACTGCAAGCCTTTGACAAATGGGCCATCAACTTCGTCGGGCCCATCAACCTACTAGGTAAGAATACAGGTGCCCGATACATCATCACCGCAACTGATTATGTAACCAAATGTGCTGAAGCGCAAGATGTGAAGGATTGTGTTGGAAATACTAAGAGGGGGGGTGAATCAGTATTCCTTTCAATTAGAGCATTAGTTAATCATCAATTATTATCAGTGTTTGTACAATGATAGCAACAAACAAGAGGAAAAAAAATGCACACAGTTTTTAGGGTGGAAACCCACTCCTGGACAAAAACCACCTAATGCTTTTCTAATAATTCTTTAATATTCAACTCCAATTGAAAATAAAGCTCTAACTTCCTAGAATCTAGAAAAGCATTCTTCTCCAAATCCCACTGGATGGACGCTCCAACACCCGAGATTCTTCAGTAGTCAACTGAATGGATGCCCCAACACCCAATGAGCTACAACTCACCCTAGCACCACCCTACCACCCTATAGAAGAATAAAAGAAGAATGGACTCCCGTACCAGGGAAAATGGTCCACTTTACAATGATATAGAATGATGTAGAAGAAGAATATATACTAGACCATAACCCCAACTTTGACACAACCACCTAATGATGATCCTAGACCTCCCAACACTGCCTCTTCAAACCTTGGTAGATATATACTAGTAAAATTTGTACAATAATGTATTTACAATGACTAATTACAATGATACCTTTACAATGATTGTATGCAGTGCTGCCCACTTGAAGACTTCATATGATGAAATTCTTGAAATGAAGGTAGACAACTTCGTTCATCACAACAAGCTCACGTTGCTTTTCTAGCAACCTTTGAGCCTAGTAGTTTTGAGGAAGCCATCCAGAATCAACATTGGGTAGCAGCTATGAATGAAGAATTAGATCAAATTGAGAAGAATAACACCTGGGAATTAGTTCCACAACCAAAAGATAAAAATGTCATTGGGACTAAATGGGTGTTCAGGAACAAATTGAATGAAGATGGGCAGGTTACCAGAAACAAAGCAAGATTGGTTTGCAAAGGCTATGCACAAGTGGAAGGAATTGATTTCGACGAAACATTTGCACCATTTTCCAGAATGGAAGCCATCCGAATGTTTCTCGCCTATGCATTTTCAAGAAAAAAGTCTACCAAATGGATGTTAAGTCAGCATTTCTGAATGGAGAATTAGAAGAAGAATTTTACATCGAACAACCTGAAGGTTTTCTACTATCACAAAAATAAGACTATGTCTGCAGGTTAAAGAAGGCTCTATATGGTCTCAAGCAGGCTCCTAGAGCATGGTATGCTCGTCTTAAGCGACAATGCCACGATGACCTCTTTCAGATGGTCGAATCCCTTGCATAAGGAGGAAATGAAGATCACAATTTATATGAATGATTAAGTTGAGAGGGGCTTCAACAAGTGAACGTGGGAGGGATTTTAGGAGCTTAAAAAAATATTAATTATGACTTTTCAATGACCCATGCCCCAACCCCATGGGGTTTTAGCCCACTAACTAGGGGTAC
Source organism: Pinus albicaulis (assembly GCA_034641835.2). Classification (NCBI taxonomy): domain Eukaryota; kingdom Viridiplantae; phylum Streptophyta; class Pinopsida; order Pinales; family Pinaceae; genus Pinus; species Pinus albicaulis. The sequence continues at coordinate 728,798,018 of CM076579.1, forward strand.
AAACTTCAAACATGAATATCTCTCAAACCGTGAAGAATTACATGGCGTGCCATATATCAACAGAAACACCTCGACAAGTAGAAACCATAAAAAGCATTATTGACCCAGAATATGTTAATTTGGTACATCAAAATTCCCATGCAATATTGGGTTAGCCCCTGGTGCTGCTTGGGTTGACATCAATGACAACCGCTGATCAAAAATCTCCCCCTTTGGCATTGATGGAAACACAAGTACTCCCCCTGTGGTCATGACACCTCTTCCTACAACATTCTCTCCCCCTTTGACATCAATGGCAAAGGGTAACTCCCCCTGAAACACAACCATCCTGCGGACCTGTACACACTTCCACTCCCGCTGACACACAACCGTCCTGCAGACTTGTACACACTTCCACTCCCCCTGAAACACAACCGTCCTGCAGACCTGTAATCTAATGAGAAATTGGGAGTATCCCAAGCTTTTGACGAAGATATTCAAATGCTTCACGAGGTAAAGGTTTAGTGAAGATATCAGCAATTTGTTCTTTTGTACAAACATACTCAAGCTTGATATTCTTTTCAGCGACTTGTTCTCTAACAAAATGATATTTGATTGGAATGTGTTTTGTTTTTTAATGCATGATAGGATTCTTGGAGATGTTGATGGCACTAGTGTTGTCACAGAATATGGGAATAGGCTCATTGAATTGTACTTGAAGATCTTGCAAAGTTTGTTTCATCCAAAGGACTTGAGTACAACATGATGCTACTGCAATGTATTATGATTCCGCTGTAGATATTCCCAAGGTCTTGATGAGCGATAGAGGTATTCATTTTGTTAATGAGACAATCCTGGCTTTGACTAAATAATTTCGGATCCACCATGCCAAAAGTACCCCATATCATCCGCAGGCGAACGAAACTATGGAAGCTTTTAATAAAATTCTGGAACAGCGGCTCACCAAGATCTGCAATGTTAAGCAAAATGATTGGGACGTGCACATCCCATCGATCCGTTGGGCCTATCGAACCACATGCAAGAAGTTGACTAGGAAAATACCATTTCAGATGGTTTATGGAAAGGAGGCCATTATGCCCATGGATTATATTGTTCCTAGCCTACACATTGCAGCCTTTATGAACATGGCAGAGCTTGATATCATGGAGGAGTGTTTAGCGCAGCTCGTGGCCTTGGAGGAAGACTGATTCATTGCTAACTTCCATCAGCAAGTTCAGAAGGCCCAGGAAAAATCATGGCATGATCAACATATCCGAAAAAAGATCTTTTTGGAGGGATAATTGGTCCTACTATATGATAGACAGTTTGCAAAGCACCTGAGGAAGTTCCGACAGCACTCGCTCGGTCACTATATGGTAAAAGAAATCACTAATGGAGGAGTTGTCCTATTAGCTACACTGTGTGGCAATATGATACCAGGATATGTGAATGGCAGCCGGCTCAAACCATACCGAATCAAATGACTATATGGCCGGAGTAGCTGTATGGGGCGGAATACGCGCAGGAAGGAGGACAAATGCAGACAGGTCCGTTGGACGCGCAGGGGTCGAACGCAGGTCTGGAAGCCTAGAGAGGCACTGGGAGAGTAGGGGTCAATCACAGGTCTGGTAGCCTGAGGAGGTGCGCCGAGAGCACAGGCATAATACACAGCTACAAAAACTAGCCATTGGAATAGTAAAACTGGGTAAAAATAAAATTTTACCGTTGAAAGGAGCAGGCAGCCGACAATTAATAAGGTGATTTTTGAAGATTTTTTACCGCTTGACTGATGGTAAGATTCTGATAAGCCTCATCTAACCATTGGTCGATATCCAAGGCTATAAAAGCAAGAGGGTAGATCGGAAGTGGTTCCGTACATTCTGGATATCTTGTGTTTTGCAGCAGCCTGTAACTATTACGATCAGTTAATGTCTGGGCGGGCTACCCCTTCTGACAGTAGCAATCCCAAATTTATCTTCTGAGCGAGAATGACCGCAACTAATCCATCTGAATCGTCACAGACCGTGACCTCCACTGATGAAGTATTAGAGGTCACCCCTGAAGTTGAAGAGGTTGTGTCCACACCAACCAGGTGGGAGCAGGTTGAGAAGAAGAAGGGTAAAGGAAAAGGCCAGGAGCAAGGGCAGGGGAAGGCTACAAAATGGGCCGAAGGGAAGTCACATACCTCCCCTCGAAATGTGAAGTCCCCCCGAATGGTACCCTAGGCACGTTCGCCTAACCCATCGAAGAGACCTCTGTCTGCTCAGGAAGAGGCTCGGATCGTTGAACCAATAAACTGGCTACCACCCTATGTTTGGCCTCGCAGGCCCTCGGTGCGTACGCCTAAGAATCTCGATGGTATGAGTGCCTATCTGCAGATGCCCCTGATTCCAGCCGAGGTCCCCATAATCAGTGAATCCTTTAGCAAGCTCCATTCGATAAAATTTGACGATCACGACCTGGCCAACCTGGAGGCCTTCCCAGAATTGGCGCCGGAACTATACCTCGAAAGGGTATTGGAGGATTACGTGCTGAAGGCAGTCCCCATGATGTGGGCAAGGGGGTTTTTTGGTTCCAGGTTATTAAACTTGCTGCAAATTCCTCACTTTGGCCACTACAATATCACCCTCTGACCTATGCAACAGCTGCTCGCACTGATCCATGATGGCAGCTTATGGATCCAGGATCGCATTCCCATTAATGCCACACTCATTCACTGTAATATGGGTCTCCCCATGAAGGGGCTGAATCCCATGGAGCGCGTCAGTAAGAAGTATTAGTAGCATATCATCGATAAGGTGCGCTTCGACTACTATGTTGAGCAGAATACTAGAGGGTTCATGATCAACACCATTAGCGACCCTGGAGCACGCATGGGTACCTTGTTGCTGGCATGAAAAATGATGTACAAATTCCAGGTTGCAACCGTCCCTGCATATGTAATTCAATTGGCTGGCCACTGCGAAAAAGGTTTCTGATTTAACAGGTCCCAGTTCCTGTGTAATGCATTTTCGGAGAACATACGCGAGGCCCAAGATCATGGAAGAGAATTCTACTACTCCTGGCTATTGCTTCTCATTGCGTTGGTCACTTGGGAAGCCCCTAAAGACTCAGTCCTCCCTGAGCTTGAGCCGAACATGTGCAAGGGGGTGCGATATGCGAATTTGTGGGATTCAAAGGACGACCAGCACATTGAGGATAATAAAGTATTATGGTTCCTAATTCAGAGCGGGCTCGCAGCAGTAATCCACTCCTCGTCGCGCTTGACACCAACTATCTATGAAAAGTACAAGAGCATCGCAGCGTTCTAGGTCACAATGCACAATGTGCAGATCTGGGGCCATAAGGATTCATCATGGGTATTATTACCATACATGGTCGCCGACGAAGAAATTGACCAACTCATTGCTATTTGGCCTCCACACTGGAAACTGGGCTTCACATCAGGAACGGCTGACACTGTAGGGGCGATCATCAAGAAGACAACCCCACTTGATACCTCCAGAGAGACAGAAGGGCATGGCAAAGACACTGAGAAGAATACGGAGCAAGACTCACAGCAAGATCTTGACACAGAGGGTTTGGATGCACGGGGTGTTGACTCCCTGCGTGGTATGAAATAGACCGCCGACCCCCTCTAGGGCCAACGCAAGAAACGAAGGGCTACAAAGCTTGGGAGGGATCTTGAAGCTACCTTAACCAAGGAGGATTTGGAGTAGATCGCGGATGTGGTCACCCTCGCTTCATAATACTGGTGGCTTGCTTTGGAGGAGAAGTAAAATGTCGCAGTCGCCACCTTACAGTCTGAACTACAAGCTCTACAGCTCAAGGCCAATACAATGCATATGACCATTGTACAAGTGAGGCTGCATCTAGCAACCAGCACAAAATCAATCACAGCAACAGAGAGTCGGCCCTGCCCCTTACTAAGCGTCGCATTCATCTTGAGCCCACCTTCCTTATGTGCGCAAGTAGAGGCCTGCGCAGAAGTGCAATTGGATTTGGCCCGGCTTTCGCATGAAACACTACAGGTCCTCCATGCATCCCTCTTCAATGAGATCCAACACAGAGACCGCTGGGTGCATCAGAATCTCAGCACAGCTGAGCAGACAATCATGGAAAAAACCAGCGAGGTGGCCCAAGCGCAGGCTGCATGTACCCTTGCCACCACGCAGCAGACTAAGTTGGAACGCATAATCAATAGGTTATGCACAGATTTGAACGAGGATATCCCGGCAACTGCCACCCCCAGGCCAAGATTGAAGGACTCGTCGTAGCCCTGAAGGCCTGTAGGACCGATATCCAGATTGTCAAAACTGAGATGGAGCAGCAGATTACTGCATTGCAGGCCAAATTGCAGCCAGAAAATCTGCCTGAGGTATGAGCCCAGAGAGCTGCACTAGTCACAAAATCCACAAATTTCATTACTTCTTAGATCGCTCAGGGCACAGATTTTTTGGAGACAGCTATGCAGATGTCTTCTCAGGTGCAGCGTGATCCTATCCTACACGATTTCACCCAAGAGTTGTGCCAGAAGAAAGCAGAATTTGAGCAACTGGAAACTATTATGCTCACTCTGGTCCCCGCTCAATGCCTAGCACATCTGTGAACTAGCCATGCGCTCAGAAATGACCTAGAGGAGCTTCAGCACAAGAAGGTCCTGAGTGATCACCTCAAGCCGTGGGCCGACAAAGCCATCAAGCTATCTCAGGAAGTGGATATTGCAGTCAAGCTACTAAATCAGACCCTAGAAAGTGTCACTGCTGCTACTGAATTCCCAACTTCGCAAAAGTTGGTGGACATTGCACAGAATGTTGTCATGCAGAGTGAAGGAGTGTTGTCCCCACTGGTCGATGCAATCAAGAAGATTTAGGTGAAGATGCAAACCCCACGGTCGATGTGACTCGGGACGAGTCACAAGATTATGTTGAGGGCCTGTTGGAGCAGGGCTCCCTAAGCTGTGATTTTTGTATATTTTTGTAGTAATTAGCCTAATGTAGGGGTTTTGGGGTGGGTCAAAGCCCCCAAACATATTGTAATGGGTCAAAGGGTAGACCTAGAGTCCGCAAACCACGATTTGCAGACCACAGGATAGTGTAGGCTAAGTTGATATAAATAGATGAATAGTTTGAGCCTAAAGGTAGGCAATAATTAAGATTGATGCTATGTGTGAATTGTTGAGATCTGTTCTAGGTTGGTTTGGTTAAGGACTCCTGCTGGCTGTGTGCACGGGGATCCTTAGTCCTGCTGTGTGGGGACCCCGTTGGTTGTGTGTGCGGGCTGTGTTTTGGGTTGTAAGTGGATTTTTCATCACTAATGAATGTGGAATATATTTGAAGTATCTTGTGAAATATGGATTGATCGTGTGTAAGTGCATCTGTGTTACTGATTTAATCTGTGAATGTATCTGTGATCTATGAATTAGCTGCGATTATAATGTTCTGTGATGATAATTGCTAAAACGCACGTGGATGCGAATGTATTGATCATATTTGTTAATGATAGTAGATTTGTTATGGTTACATGCTAATTATACTATTAAAATCCTGCGAATAGACTTGTTCTGTGCGAACCTGGTAGTAGCAATGTCGATCTGCCTTAATTACCAACTCTCTCCCAGGGTGCAGAAACCTGGTTCCAGCACCCTCCCATACTACTTCGAGTGAGACCTTGGCCTACGAAAGTAGGTCATTTCCGAAAGGGCCAGTAGTATAGGGGTTTTTTGGCAAACTTTAACCTCCGAACCTGGGTCAGGACCCCTCAAGCCAACAGTGCACTAAACACACTCAAACAACATTATTATATGTCGATGATTTGATTTTAACCGATGATGAGAAGTTTATCAATTCTTTCAAAGAGGATCATGCAAGAGAATTCAAGATGAAGGACATGGGACTCATGCATTATTTCCTCATTTTGGAAGTATGAAAAGGAGATGGGAAATTGTTTGTATATCGATAAAACTATGTCAATGAGATATCGAATAAGTTATGCATGGAGAGTAGAAAACCCATGGGCACTCCTCTAGCAGGAAGTTGGAGGAATGAGGATGCCACTTCAGGTGAGGAAGTGGATGCTACTATTTACAGACAACTTGGGTTCACTTATTCATTTGGTGAAGATATGACCAGATATGTGTTATGCAGTTAACCAGCTTAGTCAAGCAATGATTAATAAAACCAAACTATATTGGAAGGCAAAAAAACATGTGTTGAGATACCACAAAGGAACTACTCAGTTTTGACTTTGGTACAAACAGATAGAGGGAGTGAAGCTGCAAGACTTCACATATGCAGATTGGGTAGGGAATCCATTAAACAGGAAGAACACATTAGGAGGTATTTTCAGTGTTGGTTCAGCAACAATTTCTTGGTACAACAAGAAGCATAGATATGTTTCACTCAACTCAATAGAAGAAGAGTACATGGTTGTTAGTCAAGCAACAAGTGAGGCTATCTAGATGAGGAAGATTCTTGTTGGTTTATTTGGTCAGATGATATTGGATACTACTGTGATTTATTGTGACAATGATATTTGTATCAAACTATCTGAGAATCCATTTTTCATGATCGATCCAAGCATATCGACTTTTGGTATCACCATCTACGAGATTGTGTGTAGAGGCGGATCATGTTGTTGAAATACATTCCTACAGAGGAACAAGATGCAGAGATTTTGAAAAAGGATTTTTCAAGAGGAAAATTTGAGTTCCATAGAGGCATGATTGGGGTATCTGATAATCCCCTTCTTACTAATAGGGAGTGTTGAAAATACAGCAAAAAATTCCTAATTTAATTTTTCCTTTGATTAAATTAGGAGAAAATCGAAATTCCACTTCACTAGCTAACTTGAATGAGTTAATTGTGTTGAAATAGTTGTTATCACTCCGATATATTAGTTAATTCGAGTTGGGAGAATGAAATTGATTTGTGTACAATGATTCTTAAATTTTAGGAGCCTAGGTTGATTTAATTTTAGTTGTAACTATTCAATTCAATTAAATTGAGTTACAGTCAGTTAAACTAGTTCCAACTGTTGGAGGAACTAGTGGGAGGTCTAGCAGTGGGGTGTAACTTCAGTGTTTAACCATTTAAATGATAAATCAACCTAAATTAACTCATTAATGCATGAAATTAAAATTTAACGGTTAATATTGGAGTTCAAGGGCAGTGTATTATTAGTGGTAGAATTTTCCAAGTTGTACAAGCGGTGCATTCAGTTAAAGAAGGGCCTAAAGTAATTGCACAATTCACAATGAGAAATTTCCCTAGTGAATAGGGGCTAATTCCTCATCAAACAACACAAGTAAATAGGAGCTTGGGAAGGTTTAAATTGGCTAAGTGTTGGCCAAATTCAATCAGTCAAGCAGAGGATAAAATATACTTGTGCAAACTATGCTCAAGCTTGAGCAAGCATATTGTATTCATCCAGATTCTTTGATTAATGCAATACAAATAGGAATGGGTTTTGAGAAGTTAATTTCCCCTAGATAAATCTTTGTGTATGTGTGTTAAATCATGATGTGTGTTTTTGATATGTGTTCTCGATTGTGAATTTTCTTCTACAGATGAGTAAAGTAGAATTGAGTCTTATGTTTTAGTACATTACATGAGAAATTTTGAATATACATTAAAATTATACATGTTGGAGAATCGCACATTCAGGGGGAGCATTTTTTATTCCTAATATAGTTGTAGATTGTTGGCATCATGCTCACTTTGGAGGATTTTTATTGTGTTTACTTGACATGAGTGTGATGCGGGAAAGGAGTTTTATTGTTGCTGCCATATAGCTACAAAATCATATGTTTTGCATGACATAGTTTGTATATTGATGATGATTATAATACTAGATGATAGTTATGTCATGTGTTGCGTAGATTATATGGAATATCAAATTATGTGTTGGATATAGTTCATCTACAGTATGCACTTTATTGCTCATAGTTTATATTCTATATGTATCATGATGTTCTTCGTGTGTTTTTGGATGGATGATACATGAGGAGGATGAATGTTGTTTCTCATGATATTTTTATTCATGTTGATATATTGAGAATTCATGGATGAAATTATGTGTTTCTCACAATTCTTTATTGTTGGATCTTATGTTTTTGTTGATGAAAATTGATGTTTTTACTATCACTAATTTAATGCTAGTATTTTATGTGCCCTCATGATTGATTTGATGATACATTAGGTTGATGGTTGATGAGCCTCATGATGATGAGGCTATGTATTTTTTTATTATATGAAAAATTATTGTGTTGCTGCTATCAGTCGATTTTATTGTTGATGCACATGTGGAGCATGGTCATGGTTGTTAGTGGTTATCGTGATCTTGTTGCAAGATATTCATTGTTGGGATGGTGATGGCCAAAGTGTTGAGTGGCCTTACACTAGCACATGTTATTGCTAGTTATTCTAGTGTTGTTTCTACACATTGATAGCTTATACCATTTCTCATGGAGGTTTTATGGTTTGATGCACATGCCATATATTGCATTTTGTTGTTGCTGCTATAGGGAGCATATAATGTTGCCATGTATTCATGTTATATAATTATTTGGGCATGTATAGAAGAAGAGAACTATTGTGTGAAATTGTAAAATCCATGTACTATGATTGGATCATCTTTTGGGTATATTACTCATGGATAGACCACAGTGTCTAGTATGATTCGTCATTAGCGATGTTTGGGTCAATGGAAGTCCAAGTCATGTATCATTTTGTATATATTTGATGTAGCCCCACTTCATTAGGTGTGTGATGTAAACTTAGGTCCATATTCATGGCTGGTGATATGAGAGTTTATAGAGGATTCATATATCAGTCTTATGTATTTGTCACAACCATGTATTTTCTCCATGAAGCATTGTATGTATTGTCCTTCATTGGATATTATTGTCCAAAGTTAGTTAGATTCATGGTTCATCAGGAGTAGTCTCTTTCACTTGGAAAGGAGGCTTATTGTAGTAGAATCAGTGTATTTTTGTGGCTCCATTACATACTTAGGGGGAGCACATTCATTTTTAGAGATGGCATGACAATGGTAGAGATATGATTGGAAGCTAAGCTTCTTAACAGGGGGAGCATTTCTCTCATCCGACATATTAGTTGGCATTGTACTTCAGAGTTTGTATGGCCCTTTGCCATTGATGTCAAAGGGGGAGATAATTTGGATGGATAGAGATTAGCTTCATAATTGTAACTTCATTTTTTGATAGTATATGGAGATTAGCCTCACTTGTTGGTTGGAGGTTGAAATCAATTAAAAAGGGGGAGTTTGTGAGAATTGACGTGTTGGCATAGAAGTGTTGGCATTGATGTCAATAGGTTCATGGTGTTTTTTGTCATGTCCATGTGTGATGGATGTTTGGATTGATGGAGTTGTTAGTTGGCATTGATGTCAACATACTTATGAATAGACCTAGTGGAGATGATTTTGTGTTGATTGGAGATGTTGTTGTAGCAGGTAGTTGGAGTGTTGCTCTAGGTGCTGCATATGTCTCTACATGTCTTGGAGACATTGGATATGTTGCTACATGTATTTAGTCGTGGCTGCTTGTGTTGGAGGTAGTTGTATGACATGATGTTGCTTATGCAGGAGCTTGGAGATGTTTTTACAAGAGTTCGAAATGTTGCTACAGTTATTGGAGATGTTTAGAGAGGTTGTGGTTGTTGCTTGAGAAGTTGGAGGTGTTGTTCTTGGTACTAAGGTTGTCAGAATAGGTCTTGCATATCACTGAATTTTTATTAGACTATTTAATAAGTTGCAGACTTGACACGAAGGATATGGGGAGTGATCATATGCCAAAGAAGGTGTTCCATCAGTCGACAGAGGTTTTGGGCTGAAGATCCATTGGTTTTATTCATCCTTAGCCCCAGTCGCATGGAAAAATCTTGTGGGAGAATTTGAAAAGCTTCAATCGCATGGAGACAGGCCTATGGGAGTGACTATGATGTTCCAGTCGCATGGAGACAGTGTTATGCGTGCGACCAAACATTTTCACGAGTTTTTCTTTAGATTTCTCGCGCCGCTCAGCTAAATTTTGTATTGTGGTGAAGCTTATGATAAGAAATTTTCGTTTTATGGTCGAAAAAGTGTATGGGACCTCTAGAAGTTAATTAAATTTGAAGATATAAAAATAAAAGTGGAGTTAATGGTTCGATAGAGTCAATGAGTTGAATTCAGATCAAATAAAGCATATGAACGGAGTTGTGAAGCCCATTAGATCTATGTAATTATTGAGTTGAGAACTTAAGTTCATATACATATTGGAGGAATCTCAATGCTAGTATGGTTGATCACACTAGTGTGTGGAGTGAGTGTGAGCTTGGAGAATAGTGTGCAAGTTGTGTGAGTTGTCTAGTGCAAAATTTTCTGAACCAGTTTGCAGTTGTAGCAATAGTGAGTTGAAGTTTATTTCAGCCATCATATTTATGAAATGAGTGAGGTGTTGATCTATGGATTGGATTAGAGTTTTGGGGAGATTTTTTTACATATTGTGTGAAGAAATTGTGTGGATTTTTTTATTGTGGTTAGTGCTACAATTTTTTTTATTAGATCTAAGAGCGAAACATATTTCATGTCTGATAAATGTCAGCATATCGTGAAAGAATTAGAGTCTTATAGCTTATGGGTGTAAGATAATCCAGGTAAATTTGTTCAACAAGTTAATAAAATATATTGAGTAGCGCAATAACACTAGGGTTTTTTTATTCTCAGGGAAGGGTTTTCCACCATACATACTTGTGTCCATTATGTTGATTGTTTTTATGGTTGCATGTGTTTGAGGATGCTCTGATCTATGGTTTTGTGTTTCCATTTTTGCATGGATTAAAAGAATAATAATTTTCAAAAAAAGTTTAAAATTTCCATCACTATTGATTTAACCCCCCCCCCTAGTAGTTATCTAGTTTCCAACATTCAGTTCCCCATTAATTTTTGTAGAACATTGAGTAACACTACAAAACACGGGATCTCAGGGTCTCTCTTCATAGTTTATGACTTGGCACAAATCCACATATCAATGATATTGTCAACATAAGTATGGAAGGTGATGTGGAAATATACTTGAAGTAGGTGCTAGGGGCTATGTTTGTAGACAATTTCCCATGTTAACAAATTCCCAACTTAGTGGAGAAACTGGTTGACATTTCAAATCTTAGGAGGGAAAATGCAAGAAATAAAAATTGATGGAAATATTCCCCATCCCCTAGGATATAACTCGTAGGGGAATCAATCTATGTTACGGCACTATGGATCTTCCCACAATTAACGAAGTTAGGAGACAAAATCCTTTAGAGCGTAGTCACTAGATGGAAAGGTCACACCTTAGGTTTCTTTGAGATTACAATGAAATAGGAAATGGCGTGATGAGGTAGGGAATGATAAGCCCAAGGTCCTAGCTCTCGGGCTTATGACACTAGAAAAAAAGTGGCAATGGGTGTATACTTTTGATAAAGTAAAGCACCTCTCATAGTTAACCCATGGTCTCAACACCAGGTCACATGCACAAAGGGGGACTAAGAGTTTAAGGGATTGGTACTATTTATATTTGGCATATAAATTTATATTTTTGGTAAATTGCAGTCGATGAGAAAAATTAAATGGAGATGTAGTGCAGACCAGTATAAGATTTCAATGAAATAGGTGGTTTTGGTGGCCTTAGTTATGAATCTTCCACATCGAGCAATTTTCTTAGCATGGTGATCCATACTAAAGTACCTCTTGCACCATACCTAATTCAATTGAGATGCTCCTTGAGATTGTAGGTGGTAAGTGAATTCAGTCCACGATAGGAAAAACCATACGAACATATTTCCTTGAGCCCTATCAGTGTACTAAATATCAATGAAAAGTCACAAAGAAATTAATGGATACACTACTTGAGTTTCACATGCTAATAATATAGAATATACTTGAGCATTGTATGTTAATTTATGTAACTAGGGTAAAATTCCACCTTCAAAAACTCATATGACAGAGAAGATGATTGCATTAAATTCCTCTTTTATGAAGGACCAAAATTGACCTAAAGATCACCTCATTTGGAAAAGCAGAAGTTCGTTTTTGAATTTGTGAACCCACTCATTTACATTGGATTAGGTCATCCCTATACACATGTACAATTGTACAAGTCAGCCTCACCATCAAATGTACCCTCAAGGAAGCCTTTGGATAGATTTTCCACATGGTATCTATTGTGGCCCATTTGCATTTACCTTTGAAATATGTTTAAAAAAACCAAAAAATAAAAGAAAAGGCATATATGTTAGAAAATGTAAAAGTTTGTGTCATAGAAGAATGTTGATTTATATGTTGGTACATTAACATTATGTGATGAGATGTGAAGGTGGGTCGAGTTGGGCTCATTCGTAAGCTTAGGAGGGTTATGCTGTGGAGCAAATGAACTAATTTCCCAAACGTGGAGAAGGGGTGCATTCCCCCTAAAAACTTAAGAGTCTCGAAGGAGGCGCAAAAGGAAAAACGTATGTTTGAGATTGAAGCGCAGAGCTGAAGCGGAGAGAGGGACGACGGAGATTAAATCGCATACCGCACATCGCTAGTTTTAAAAGATAAGTGTTAAGGAAAAGTTAAAGGCAACGAAGGGAAATGTGCGGGTAGATGTGATGTGAATATTAAATGATAAAGTAGTCGAATTGCGATGTGCAATGTGGTGAGGTCCAATCGCAAAATACCAAATCACAATTTTTAGAGGATAACCGTGGGAGGTAAGTGATAAAGTTGCTGAAGTGCAATGTGCAATGCGGTGGGGCCTGATCTCAAAATTGCAAATCACAAGTTTTAGAGGATAACCACGGGAGGTAAGTGATAAGGTCACTGAAGTGTGATGTGCGATGCGGTGGGGCATGATCGCATACCGCACATCACTAGTTTTAAAAGATAAGTGTTAAGGAAAAGTTAAAGGCAGTGAAGGTCGATGTGCGCGCGAATGCGATGTAGTTTAAACAGTAAACTCCAAATGTTTTCAGATCTGGAGGTAAGGCATTTCTCGTGTTAAACCATGTCGGAGGAAGAAAAGAGGGTTATAATGTAAAACCGGTGAAATGCCTTGGTAATGAGAAATAGGCAGAACGCGACAGAGAAACTTGAGTAAGTGACCCGACACAGATCAAAGGAGAAGAGGTAGAGTCGGGTAGTAGGTGATATGATTAATAGTGTTTGAAGCACAGGGGCATAGGAAGATTCGGGCAGAAACGAGTATAGCGGCACTGTTCGGGACATGACAGCTGGGTCAAATCGAGCACTGAGGCATCGTTTCAGCGCTGTGCAGCCATTGTATCATTACCAGAAAGGCCACCTCGGCACTTCGGGAGGGCACATAAGCAACAACAAATTCATAAAAATGAACAAAATTTCCAGTTTTAATTTTCTTTCTCAAGTATGATTGCATAAGTAATCTTAATAGTTTAGGTAGTCGAATAGTTTCAAGAAGTTTAGCAGTTATGAATCACTGTGATGTATTTAAGCATATAGAAATAAAGAAATAGGGGGCCAAATTTTGGACCTCTAGATGACTGTTAGTTTATGACTAAATTCTCTTAGAAATTAATGAAAGAAGATCAAGTTTCCTACACCTGTTGATGTTGATACGTATTTCCTATTTCAATTTGTGGCTATTCCTCTTTGATTGAAGTGAACTAATGTAGTGGTCAGTCTCTTAATCACATTTGTGAGTAAGAATTAAATAACCTTGATTTGCGCTCCTTCACCTCATCTCTTCTCTCTTCATAAACTCTTGATAGAACTTTAAAGTGATAGATTCTGTGTTTACAGCATATTAGTTTAAGTTCTATCTTCCTTCACGAATTTTCTCGGAAACTTAAAAGTGGTGGATTCTATGTTTTCAGCATATCATTTTGAGTTTCTCTTACAGTTATTCTTTTCATTCCATTCAAATATCAATATTTTATGGCATTGTAAAGGCTTTCATTATAATAGATTATTGAGGGTATTAAGTAACTGAATTCCAAGGGTGTTAAACAAAGGCCATTTGATATGGTAATTGTGACATACATTTATAAAATGTCTTAAGCACTAATTCCTTACCACAGCCAAGGGATTGTTTCTTGAGATACAACATTTTCTAGAGCTGTTGTCGGGGACGAAGAAATGAAGTTTATTTTCCTTGGGTTTTTCAATTATTTCCTTTGGTTGTTCAGTGAGGAGGAAATATTGGGTTGTATTTGTTATTTTCAAAATTATGGCTTTCAAAAGACCTCACACGAGGTAGGATACCTCACAACAGATAGTCTCTGCTTTGCAAGATCCAGAAAGATTGGTTTCCAAAAGGGCTCAGAAACCTCAAACTCCTTCAACACCTGATCCTTCATTTTTTTCTCCTGGCAGCAGTTCTCATAACCCTTTGTTTGAAGATATTTCTGAGGAACTCTCTTTCTTAGAATAAGATTCTCCTTCCACACCCATTTATTTTCAAGGACCTGAGTTAGAAACACATTATTTCGAGTCTTTTTCTTTTACCTTCACTCAAGCTCAGCCAAATATAGTTTTTGGTTCTTCTTCCATTGTTCATCAACCCATTCCCATATTAGTGTTACCTCCACCTTCATTCACTTTCACAGTAGGTTCATCAGCCTCAACTGCCCAATGAGCAGTTAACCAAGTTATGAATATGGAAATACCAGCTTTCTTAACGAACAGATATTCTCCACTAAATCTTACACAACCAATGAACGCCATGCCTCAAGAATACCTCAAATTACTTCCTCGTTTCACTAGAGAAAATGAAGTAACCACAGAACAACATTTACCTTTGTTTTGTACTTTTTCTGAGAATTTGAATGTAGAACACCTGGATGTTATAATGAGACTATTTGTGCAGTCTCTAGATGGAGAGGCTAGAAAATGGTTTAAAGGGTTACCAAATGGTTCAATAAATAACTGGGACGAGTTAGAAAATAGATTCACTCAGAGATGGGGAGAAAAGAGAGATCATGGTTACTCATTGACAAAGTTTAACACAATTAAAAGAATGCCTAATGAAGACATTTCTGAGTTCGTAAAAAGATTCAATAAATTGTACAATAGTTTACCTATAGAGATGAAGCCCCCCTATAGGAGAAAAGGTAGTTTTTGTTGGGGATTTTGAAGCTGATTTTAGCTTTACATTGAGAGAAAGAAGAGCCCCTACTCTTGAGCAGACACAGACAGAAACTTTAGAGATTGAATCTAATATGACTACAGCTGGAAAGGCAAAAGGGAAAAAGCCAGCCCAAGAGAAGGGGAAGAAAAAGAATAATTATCGCAAGATCTAAGGATAAAAGATATGGCAAGGGTGATAAAAACTCTAACAAATAATATATCTAAGATAGAATTAGAAATAAAAACTCCCAAAGGCACGTACAACAAAACCGAGGGGGTTTCAACCCTCAATTCAAAAGACATCCCCTACAAATTTTGCAGAGGGAAAGAAGAGATCAAGACCAGGTTCAAGCACCGTTTTATATAGAAGTAGCACCCATAGAGCCAGCAGAATATGACCAAAGGGAAGCCAAGGATCAGGTATCTGCTATGTATGCAATAGAAGAGGATGAAGAGAAAGATTATGAGGGAGAATTTGTTGAAGCCAGAGTATCTTTTGATCAAGATGAGATGGATGAATACTGTAGAAAATTCACAGACTTCATGCAAGCTGAGTTACATAAAAAGTATTATTTAAGGTCTAGAAAGAGATCTAGAGTGCAGGATAATGCAGGTGAACAACAAGGTTCCATTCCTCCTCCAATGGCGACTCCACAAAAAAAGGACCCTTTTTAGCAGGACAGTAATGGAAAACAACCTACAAACTCACTTAAGAGAACAAATGTGCAGCAGGTTGAATCTTCCCTGGACAAATCAGTTAACACTAATGTTCTGGAGAGAGTTTTTCCTATGCCCGAACAAGCGGCAGATTCTAGAAAGAGTGAAGAAGAACCTGAAAAAGTTTTTAAGCAAACTCATGCCTTCAGCTTGGCCAAAGAGTTGGAGAAGGTTAAAATTCAGGTACCTCTTCTAGAATTGGCTAAAATACCAGCTTACAAGAAATAAATTTCAGAGTTTATTAATCTCACACAGGTGGAATATATAAGTGACACGGTGAACCTACAAGAAGAAAAGCCAGTGGTCACCTTTGGCCCTCATGTAGAAGAAGTAGATCCTTCTATTCCACCCTTCTATATTTCTCTGTTGCTTCATGATTTTACTCTACATAATTGCCTGCTGGACTCGGGATCATCCCATAACCTCATGCCATTGTCTGTTATGAAGGAGCTTAACCTACATATTACCAAACCTTAAAGGGATCTGTATTCATTTGATTCCAAAAGGTGAAATGTGTTGGGTTGATTAAAGATGTAGCATTTTCTTTGGCACAAATCCCGCCGAAGAGTATATTCATGGATGTAGTGGTTGCTGACATCCCAGCCAGATTTGGAATGCCCCTATCAAGGTCTTAGGGAGCTAAGTTGGGAGGTGTACTAAAGTTAGATTTCACTTATTCTATCATTTCGGTTTTTAATGGGGGAAAAAGGAGATTGTACAAGGAAACAAGGTTTGTGAAGACCACCTCTAAGAAAGATGCAGTAAATTCCCCCATTTATAGTCAAGAAACAGAAGATCTTTCTTGTTTCATGTTGATTGAAGATGCAGAATTTACTAAAGACACAGGGAAGAAATTCTCTTCAGCAGTTGTAAATAACGAGCTGCAGTCAAAGAAGATTTGGAAGTGCTACTTTGATGGTGCCTAATCCAAGAAAGGCGTAGGTGCCAGATTTTTTCTAATATCACCTAAAGGTAACCTCATGCCATTCTCTTTTAAACTAGAATTTGGTTCAACAAACAATGTGGCTGAATATGAGGCCTTAATCTCAAGCCTTCAAGTTTCTAAACAGATGGGGGTTCAATGTATTTCAATTTATGGTGACTCTGAGTTGATAATAAGGCAGATCAAGAATCATTGTCAAACCAAGCATCCCAGATTAAGATCGTACAGGAATGAAGTTTGGGATTTGATAGAAAACTATTTTGAAGCCTTCAATCTTCAGTATATTCTGAGGGAGGAGAATAGATTGGCCGATTCTTTAGCAGTTGCATCCAGAACCTTCAAACCTCCCATAAATCCCCAACTAAGGTACGAAATTGAAGTTAGACATAGACATTCTATCCCTAACAATGTGAAACATTGGCAGGTGTTTGATGAGGATG
The DNA here is from genome assembly GCA_034641835.2 of Pinus albicaulis. Taxonomy (NCBI): domain Eukaryota; kingdom Viridiplantae; phylum Streptophyta; class Pinopsida; order Pinales; family Pinaceae; genus Pinus; species Pinus albicaulis. The sequence goes on from CM076579.1 coordinate 728,815,226, forward strand.
AACAGATAAATCGATTCCTAATAATGATTGGAAACTTTGAAGATGCTGAGATAGACCAAGAGGAAGAACAAACAGAGCAGAGAACATAAATAAGAAACCTCAAGTAGTCAATAGGTGAACAGAAGATTATCCAATTGAAAGATAATGTGCTCCCTAGAGGGTTGGTTCCCCTTGAAAGATTGTTTGATGCTAATGATGTTGTTGTTGATTCGAAGAAAACACATCAAGAAGAAGAGATGGAAGATTGTAATTTGGGAACTCAGCAGGAGCCCAAACTAGTGAAATTGTTAAAAGGGGTTCCCAAAAACTACAAAGAAAGATACATTGATCGTTTTAAGAAGTATATCGATGTGTTTCCCTAGTCGTATGAAGACCTGAAAACATATGACCAAAGAATTATTCAGCATAAGATTCCATTGAAGGAAGAGCTCAAACCACATAGAAAGAAGCTCAGACAGATCAATCCCTTATTGTTAGATCCAATCGAAAAATAAGTGAAGAAACTATTGCAGGCAAAAATTATAGTCCCTCTCAGATATTCAGACTGGATTTCCAATCTCGTCTCTGTAAGAAAGAAGAATGGAGAGATAAGACTGTGTGTAGACTTCAGGAACTTGAGCCAAGCATCTCTAAAAGATAATTATCCTTTGCTGAAAATGGATTATGTCTTAAAAAAGGTGACAAGAGCTCACAGGTTGTCTATGGTTGACGGATTTTCTGGGTATAATCAGGTAGCAGTGGAAAAAGAAGATCAGAAGAAGACTGCTTTCACTACACCCTGGGGCACCTTCATGTACGCAAGGATGCCATTTGGCCTTATGAACACAGGTGAAACATTTCAGAGGGATATGGACATAGCCTTTGTTGGTGACAAGTTTGTAGTTATATATCAAGATGATGTAACTATTTTCTCGGGGTCAGATGATGAACACTTGGAGCATTTGCAAAAAAACTTTTCGAAAGTGCATAAAGTTTGGTCTATCATTAAATCCCAAGAAATCTTTATTTGCCTTAGAAGAAGGTAAGTTATTGGGTCACATAGTTTCTAAACAAGGAGTAAAGGTTGACCCAACAAGGGTGGAAGCCATTCAGGCTATTCCTTTACCCAGAAGCAAGAAGAATATCCAGATATTCCTGGGAAAAATAAACTTTCTGAGGAGGTTTGTGCCCAATTATGCTAAGATTGCGAGAATTATAACAGATATGTTGAAGAAAAATGAAAAAATGAAATGGGATAAGGAAGCAAGAGAGGCATTTGTTAGAATAAAGGAAGCACTTCAGGAAGCTCCAGTTCGGATTAGTCTAGACTATCAAAAAGCCTTTTAGGTATTCTCATTTTCATCCCCCACTACTATTTTTGTTGTGTTGTTGCAGAAAAATGAAGACAATAAGGAGCAGCTAGTTGCATTTTTCAGTAAAGTTCTCGGAGATGTTGAGCTCAAATACAATATTCTAGAGAAACAATTATATGCTTTGGTCAAAGCACTGAAATCCTTCAGGACTTACGTGTTGCAGTCCCAAATAACTGCTTATGTTCCTAATTCTGTTGTGAAATACGTGTTGGTACAAAGTGATGTTGAAGGAAAAAGGGGGAAGTGGATAGAAAAAATATAAGAGTATGATTTGGACGTCAAACCCACGGAGCTGTTCAAGGGATGGGGTTTAGCGAAGTTGTTGACAGAGTACATTTTCAGGCCTTGGGAATTAATATGTTGGCACCAGTGGATGGAGTTGTTAATGAACAAGATCAAAGCAAGTCCAAAACAGGTAGTCAATACAAATTTTTGTGCTCTGATCAGTATAAGAATATTTTGCACTACCTGTGTTTCTTTTCCTGTCCAAATTCACTAAATAGAACAAAATACAGAGCTCTCAAGCTCAAGTCTCAGCCATATGTTATCATAGAAGCAAATCTATACTGGAAAGTTCCTGCTGGTATTTTGTTGTTATGTTTGATTGAAGGAGAATCTATTGAAGTCACCAAACAATATCATGAAAGTCTGTGTGGAGGAAATTATAGTTGGAAGGTCACTGCCCATAAGATTCTTAAGTCAGGCTTCTATTGGCTCGCCCTGTTTGCAGATGTTTATATACTAGTCAAAAGTTGTCAGAAGTGCCAGTGTTTGCTGAAAAGAAAAAACTGGCTCCATTACCTCTCATCCCTGTATTTATTGAAGAACCTTTCACGCAACGGGGATTGGATTTTATTGGAGAGATCAATCCACCATCAAGTGGACAGTTCAAGTGGATTCTGACTGCCACTGATTATTTTACAAAATGGGTTGAAGCAATACCCACGAAGAAGGAAAATGACCAAGTAGTGATGAAGTTTCTGGAGGAAAACATCTTCAGCAGATTTGGGTGTCCAGTCAAAATTGTGACTGATAATGCTCAGGTATTCAACTTTTCTTGTTTCATTAATTTCTGGCAAACATATAATGTAATATTATCACATTCCACAACATATCATCCTCAAGGCAACGGATTAGCAGAGTCCTTAAACAAGATAGTGGTCAGGATCTTGAAGAAGACAATCCCTGAAAATCAAAAGGATTGGGACATGAAGTTGAAATTTTCCCTCTGGGAAGTTTGAGTCACTACCAGGAGATCTACTGGAAAGTCCCCCTATGAACTGGTTTATGGAACTCAAGCATTGTTTCCTACTCAACTGGCAAAACCAATTATTTATTTCCTTCAAGAAGCTCAGGAAGAACCTAATGCTCTAGTAAGAAGATTGAACAAAATAATTGAATCAAGTGAAAATAGAAACAAAGTCAGGGATAACTTGATTACTTATCAGGAAAAGGTGAAGCCTATATTCGACAGGAAAGCAAAATAGGTTCTCTTTCAAGCAGGAGATCTGGTACTGAGATGGGACACCAAACGAGAAGATAAGGGGAAGCATGGTAAATTTGATCCTCTCTGGTATGGTCCATTCAGAATCTCTGAGGCAAGGTCAAATAACACATTCATTTTGGAAGATCTAGATGGAGAGCCAGTACAGCTGCCTGTGAACGGGCAGTATCTGAAGCAGTATTTCCAACATTAAAAGTCATCACTCCACCATTGTAATACCGGATTTCTCATTGTTCATATGTCACCAAGCAACATTTGACTCCATGCCCAATGGATAAGGCACTAGTCTACGATTCTTAACGCTTTCATGGAAGAATGCACTATCCCCAGGTGGAGCCAGATGTTGTGGCCCATTTTCATTTACCTTTGAAATATGTTTCAAAACACCAAAAAAAAATAGCATATATGTTAGAAAATGTAAAATTTTGTGTCATAGAAGAATTTTGATTTATATGTTGGTACATTAACATTATGTGATGAGATGTGAAGGTGGGTTGATTCGGGCTCATTCGTAAGCTTAGGAGGGTTACGTCGTGGAGCAAACGAAATAATTTCCCAAAGGCAGAGAAGGGGTGAATTCCCCTTAAAAACTTAATAGTCTTGGAGGAGGCGCGAAAGGAAAAATGTATGGTTGGGATCGAAGCGCAGAGCTGAAGTAGAGAGAGGGACGGCGGAGATTAAATCGCATACCGCACATCACTAGTTTTAAAATATAAGTGTTAAGGAAAAGTTAAAGGCAGCAAAGGGCGATGTGCAGGCGGATGCGATGTGGAGATTAAATGATAAAGTAGCCGAAGTGTGATGTGCGATGCGATGGGGCCCGATCGCAAAATCGTAAATCGTAAGTTTTAGAGGATAACTATGGGAGGTAAGTGATAAAGTCGATGAAGTGCGATGTGTGATGCGGTGGGGCCCAATCGCAAAATTGCAAATCAGAATTTTTAGAGGATAACTGCGGGAGGTAAGTGATAAAGTCGCCGAAGTGCGATGTGTGATGCGGTGGGGCCCGATCGCATACTGCACATCACTAGTTTTAAAAGATAAGTGTTAAGGAAAAGTTAAAGGTAGCGAAGGGAAATGTGCGGTTTCAACAGCGAACTCCAAAGGTTTTCAGATCTGGAGGTAAGGCATTTCTCTTGCTAAACCGTGTCGAAGGAAGAAAAGAGGATTATAACGTAAAACTGGTGAAATGCCTTGGTAATGAGAAATAGGCAGAACGCAGCAGGGAAAATCGGGTAAGTGACCCGACGCAGATCAAAGGAGAAGAGGCAGAGTCGGGTAGTAAGTGATATGATTAACAGCGTTTGAAGCACAGGGGCATAGGCAGAGTCGGGAAAAAAAGCATATAGTGGCACTGTTCAAGGCACGACAGTTGGGTCAAATCGGGCACTAAGGCGTCGTTTCAGAGCTGTGCAGCCATTGCATCATGACCAGAAAGGCCACCTCGGCACTTCGGGAGGGCGCATCAGCAACAAAAGATTCATAAAAATGAACAAAATTTCAGTTTTAATTTTCTTTCTCAAGTATGATTGTATAAGTAATCTTTACAGTTTAGGTAGTCGAATAGTTTCAAGAAGTTCAACAGTTACGAACCATTGTGATGTATTTAAGCATATAGAAATAAAGAAATATGGGGCCGAGTATTGGACCTCTGGATGACTGTTAGTTTATGACTGAATTCTCTTAGAAATTAATGAAAGAAGATCAAGTTTCCTACACCTGTTGATATTGATACGTCTTTCCTATTTCGCTCTATGGCTATTCCTCTTTGAATGAAGTGAAGTAATGTAGTAGTCGGTCTCTTAATTACATTTGTGAGTAAGAGTTAAATAACCTTAATTTGCACTCCTTCACCTCATCTCTTCTCTCTTCATAAACTCCTGATAGAACTTTAAAGTGATAGATTCTATGTTTACAGCATATTATTTTAAGTTCTCTCTTCCTTCACGAATTTCCTCTAAAACTTAAAAGTGGTAGATTATGTGTTTTCAGCATATCATTTTGAGTTTCTCTTATAGTTCTTCTTTTCATTCCATTCAAATATTGACAGTTTATGGAATTGTGAAGGCTTTCATTATATCAGATTATTGAGGGTATTAAGTAACAGAATTCCAAGGGTGTTAAACAAAGGCCATTTGATATGGTAATTGTGACATACATTTATAAAATGTCTTAAGCATTGATTCCTTACCACAGCCAAGGGATTGTTTCTTGAGATACAACAGTATCAAAGTGCTAGGAATCACAATAGAAGAGAATAACCAGAGTTTGTTTTTAATAGGTACATCGAATTTGAAGATTTATTCTTCAGGACCCAACAACAGATCAAGATGTCTTTCAATGGCTTGAGACTCGAATATTCCCTTGAGGTAAATTCGAATTACATAGCATAGAAGGACAGGACGGAGGCAGTGATCGAGGATAATAGACTAAAGGCATTCATAGACAATGATATTCCTCAGCCCGTAACATTAGATGCTCAACAACTTGATGCATGGAAGAAGAATGTAGCAAAGGTGAGATGGATCTTGTTAGAGGGAGTTCGAGATCATATTGTCTAGAGTCTCCATGGAAAGGAAACTCCATATGTGATGTGGAAGGCCTTGAAATATATGTTTCAGAATAGAAGTGACCACAAGATGCTATCACTGAAAGACAAGCTCAGAAAGATCGAGATGGAGAAGGGTGACACGATCCAGAAATACTTAACCAATTTCACTCAATGTTGAGATGAGCTTGGAAGTGTTGGCATAACAGTTTCCCAGGATTATTTGGTGAGCCTATCTCTTCTAGGCCTTCCCAAGAGCTAGCATACATACCAGGGCTCTGTGAATAGAAGGGGGAAGCTACCAGACTCGGAGTGATTATGGTCCTACTTGGTACAATAAGAGATTCGGCGGAGCACCATAAATGGATCCTCATCAAAGACAGATGATGAGGATAAATGTGCCTTGGATGGAAAGGAAAATAAATGGAAAGGGAAGGTGTCCCATTCCAAATCGGACTCCGGTAAGGTAGGAAAGAAGCAAGACTTGTCAAAGGTGAAATATTTTCACTGTCATGAGCATGGACACTCTGCAACGAATTGTCCACAGAAGAAGACCAACAAGAAGTCCTCAAGAGGAGTAGTAGGTGAAACACTTGGTTCACAATTCGAGTTGGATTTCACTCTCATAGCATGCATGGTTTCATTAGTTATGGATTATTTTTGGTACTTGGATAGTGGAGTTTTGTTCCATATGAACGACAACAAATAATTCTTCAGTATCTTGGAGGATAAGGATCTCCAGATGCACATCGAGATGGGTGATTACAGGAAGTATAGCGCTACTGGTGTAGGTGCAGTTACCTTTCAAAGGGAATCAGGTAATCCACTCACATTAAAATAGGTCATGTATGTTCCTAGTTTAAAGAAGAATTTGGTTTATGTTGATATGTTGGAAGATTGTGGCTATGATGTGATCTTCAGTGTAGGAAAGGTGTTCCTTCGTCACAAATCCATGGGATAGGTGAAAAATATTAGGGTTCGAGTAAGTAACCTCTACAAACTGGATTTAGAAGACTGTGTTGCCTTGAGCACGAAAGCATAGAAGGTGGAGAGTCGATTCATCGGTGAGTTATGCATAGGAGATTGGACCATCTACACCACAATGCTTTGAAGATCATGCAACATATTTCTACAAGACTTCCAAAGGGTTCACTTGTGCAAAGAGATACATGCAAAGGGTGTACATTGGGGAATTATACCAAATCCAACTTTCACGATAAGGAAAGTCAAGCCAAGGTGATCCTTGAGAGAGTTCACTCAGACATGTGTGGACCGTTCTCGATAGCTTACACAACAAAACATAGGTATTATATGATTTTTTTTGATGATTTTTCAAGAAAGTGTTGGATTTTCTTCATGCAGAAGAAAGTTTAGATGTTCTCCAAGTTTTGTGAGTTCAAGGAAATTGTCAAGAAAGATACAGGGAAGAAGGTGAAGGCTCTGAGGAGAAACAATGGTGAATAATACATCTCTAACGAATTCAAGAACTTTTGTGCCTCAGAAGGACTTCGAAGAGAATTAATACCACCTCATAACCCACAATAGAATGGGGTTGCAGAAAGAAATAACATAACTATTGTGGGAGCAACACGAGCTATGTTACATGATCAGGGCCTACCGTTGCATCTGTGGGTGGAAGCATGAAATACAACATTATTTGTGCAGAACAAAAGTCCTTATCGGATACTTGGGATGAGTACACCAGAGGAGGATTTTTCAGGTAAGAGACTAGATGTGTCGTATTTTAAAAAATTTGGTTCATTTGTTTATTTCCATGTGACCAAAGATGTCAGGAAGAAGCTAGAGCCAACATCTGAGTTGGGGATATTCTTGGGGTACACTGATACACCTCACAACTATCGAGTATAATTTCCATCACACATGATGACAATGGTAAGAAGGGATGTGAAATTCGATGAATAGAAAGCCATGTGATTGTCCCTTGAGAGGGAGCTCGAGTTGCATGCATTTGAGGAGCTCTTGGCTCCAAAATAAGAACCTCATGATGTGGAGCAACCACAAGCACACCAAAGGTGCTGATAAATTGTTGCTAGATGCGAGAGATAATGTGGGAGCACCCACATCACAATGTAAGCAGAGAATTTCCCCAGAGCGGTACACTAGATACATGGCTCTTATGAGCGAAAGTATTGAGATAGAACCATCCTCTTTCAAGGAAGAAGTGCAGCAGCTAGTGTGGGTTGAAACCATGGTTGAGGAGTATGACTCCATTATCAGAAACAATGCATGGTAAGTTGACCCAAGACCAGTGGAGAAGTTAGTTGTAGGATATAGGTGGGTCTACAAGGTGACGCAGGCAGCAAATGGGAGTATGGAGTGTTACACAATATTTTGTCGCATTCCTTAGTTCTTATCCCAAGTGTCATATTTTATGTCTCCCCTATCACAAGCGTTGCAAAGCAACAAAAGCTATATAAAATTGTTCATCCTGTACAACATGCTTAAGATATCCCTGAAGACCTAAAAGAGAAATGCCTTGAAGCTTTTCTGCAAAGTTTATAAAAAACCTTATTTTGCAAGCCCAATGCAGCACTCCCCTTAATAAGCTCGCGCTTGTCACCCTGTCCCTATCCTATGAACATCGCTACATGTGTGGGTATTCATAAGTAAATTCATGCTAGTCCTCTTCAGAAAGGTTCTCCAAAAATGGAGCAGAAGTTGCAGCCTCTATAATTCTCGAGAACAGAGTTCTAGTACTTGTTGGTTGAGGATATGGTTGAATACTCCCATTTTTACCCTTGATCTTATCTCCAAATATTCTCCCCTTCGATATAAGGCCTTTCCCCCTCATTAGTGGATCCTTAACCTCCTTAGCTCTGCTATAAGAGAGTGTCATGCTAATGAGTCTTGGTTGGTCATTGCCGGTTGCCTTACTTCTGCTTGATTGAACCTACATGCTGTCGATTTGATGAAGAAGGAGGAGAGATTCAAGAGTGTGGCTTGGACTTGGATTACCACTCCAAAGGAGGTCTTCAACGTCAATGCACCGATTGTAAGATTCCTTTTTTAATTTGATAATAAAATTATGCCTTGCTACCCATAAATTTGTTAATATTAATTGGTTTAGCATGATGCTCCTTGATATGTCATGTGGTTTTATTTTAAATATATATGATATGTATCTTTCGTCTTTTGTCATGTGATCTTCTTTACAGGGATTAAGACGCAGAAGGCATAGCAAGGAATGATCCTAAAAGTGGAAGGATCGACATTAACACCGAGGAAATGACTGCATAAGGAGTGAGGTAGGCAATCTCCCTCTCTCATTTTACTTTCAATGTTAAACTAGGAAAGCTTGTATCCTTTGTCACGATTGTTGCTAGACCCACTCATTGGGCTAGAGGAATCGCTTCTTTCCGAAGAAGGGATTTCCTACATAATAAATTGGTGACTCCATTGGGGAGCTTACACCCTTTTAAGTTTTCACCTTATTCTTTTTTTTTGTCTTCATGCTTAGTTTGGCCAACTGTTGGACGACCGCTTATTTTTCTTGTTATCTATCCTGTAGTCCAGCTTGTTAGTTTTTTAAAGTATCAAGTATATTGTTTTCCTTCATACATTTCTTGTTTAATCCCTCTTTTCCTTTCTCAGCACATGTTTTTATAGACACATTCTCGCTGCCAGCGCTGGTTTTTGCTGGAACAGTCGTGCTACAAACCATTAGTGTTAACTAGTGCGCCGGTCTTAGAAAATATAGATTTTTTGGGTCTCTTCTAGAAAACCCTTAGTGTGTCTTGATCTTGAAATTTTTTATTTGCTTTGATTACATAATTTCTTTCTTTGAGTGTTTTTAGTCTCTTTGAGAAGCGCAAATTGGTCTTGTGATTTAAGTGGTAAATTTTCTAATTTGGTTGAGTCTTATAGTTGCAATTCAATTAAAATCTCTCTTTACTTCTTGCGTCAATCAAGAAATATTGATTCTCTGATATAGGGCAGTAGTGAAATTTTTTCTTGATCAAAGAAATCAAGTTTTTCATTTGTTTAGTTTTCATTTCAAGAATTACTTTTTGTTAAATGCATAAGATCACTTGCATTGAAGGGCTAGTTTTTGAAATTTCTTATTAAGAATAGATTACAAATTTTCAATAAGTGAAATCTTTGTAAGTGCATTAATTGCATCAATTGCATTTTCATCATTCAAAGCAAAATAACAAATAACAAATAAATAAATAAATAATTGTTAACTGCATCTTAGTGAAAGTAGAAATCATTTAACTTTTGAATAATTTTATTTGGGATAGTGAAAATGAAATGTTTTACATTTTAGAATCTGCATTTTTGAAAAGTGAAAAGTGAAAGCTAGTTAGGGGGGATTTTGTTTGATGCATCACTCTTTGTTATCTCTTCCCTTATTAGTTTAACTTTCATTAAAATCAAAAGAATCATTTTTCTCATTTAGCTGCATCTTAGGAATTCAGGTCACATCGTTTTGATCCCAAAATCAAAACTTAATTTTAGATCAACATTAAAATAAGCCTCAATTAACCTAAGGAGCATTTGGAATTAACACAAATATCTAGAGGTCTAGGCTAGAGACATGTTCCAGCGCCGTTAAGCATAGCAGCTGTCGCTAACAGCCCGTGTTGCATTCCTGGGGTGATATTTTGTCCCACGTATGGAATTATATAGAAGAATGCTCCACGTATGGTAAGTATACGGGGACACTCTCATCGAATGGTTACACATTAGATATCGCTGCTATGGGATGAGCTTCCACGTATCATCGCGTATATATTTTGGGGGGCCCCACTTGGTTGCGATTCAGCCGCCTTGTAGATGTGATACACTGAACATAACATTCAGGGAGATTGGTTGCAATACGTCAATTCCTTGGTTCGCCAAGGTGTATATCATAGTTCATGGATACCTGGTAATCCCTTTTTCCTATATTACCCTTTTTTGTTTATTTTTTTTAATTCTAAAATTTAATTCCCATGAAAACATCTTACTCGTGCAATACTCCTTTGCCTCATTATGGCTTGTTAATAGAGTATTTTAATTGCTCAAAAATAATTCACCTTTCCTTTTCTTGAACTTGTCCAAAGGTCATCGTGGATGAAACTCCAAATTCACCTCACTCATCCCCTGAAGTAACTCAAGGGCCCTAGCATGAGATTCCACGTTTTCCACCTAAGCCTCTTGAAGCCCAAGGTTTTGAACTTGGAATTGCCCCAAGCATCCAACCGCTCTCTTCTCTACCATTTCATAATGATTGGCTTTCGTAATATGAGGATCTTGAGCTGGAAAGTCATGAACCCACTTCACAGTTTACGGTCTTTCATCCTAATCCGCTCTACGATCCATTCGTGGTATCTCCTGAGTGTCTATATAGCCCTTTCGACGATCCCAACATTCCTTTTCATGCTTCTCTCATCTCACCTTTAACTACTGCTCGGCAGTTGTTTCCACCACACATGGTGTCAAATACAGACGATGTTCCATTTGTGATCACCCCTCAGAGTAATCCTCTGGAAAATTCTGTGACCCACACCCCAAAATTTTACCTCTTAACATATTTGTAATAGTCAACTACTACCCATATCTCCGATCACATTCATGATTGGAGACGCAGACGACATCTGATCAAGTTTGAAATTCCTGATCAACTGCTCACCGAATGGTTTACTAAATCATTCATTCCTCAAATTTCCAAAGACATTGCTATGGCTAGCTGCGTAATTGAGGAACAGTCCTGTTGAGATTCAACAAGATGATGACTCATGAGCTTAGTGAAAATTAAGCACCTTCACTAAGTGGGGCCCGCAGGCTATTTTTAGGTGTATGTCTATTTTTAGAATGGTGAGCATATTCTAATGTTAGTAGGATGTTGATTCTAGATGGTTGAGAAAATTCTATCTTTGGATGAATTTCTATTTTTAGAATATTGGGTGAAGTCTATTTATAGATCGCTAATCTAAAAATAGATGCATTTCAATTATTATTAACCCTTAATAAAAATCAGACTCTAAATATCAACTTATTCTCTTGGAGCACTTTATTTCAGTGAATAGGTGTGGCACATCAGTGGGTTGAAGGAATTACGCAATTCCTAGGGAGGTTGGTGACTCATGCATGGAGGACTCAGTTATAACTGATAGTGGCAAGTTGTGACAGAGTTGGAAGAGTAGTTATGTGAGTCGTTATTTAGTTTAACTCAATTAAGTGAGTTAAACTCAGTTGTGCTAGTTGTATCTAGTAGTAACTAAAGATACACTAGTGAGAGTTCAGTGAATCAATTATTTAATTAATTCACAATTAGAGACTCACTTGCAATTGAAAAAATACAACAATAAACTACTTGCATGTCAGTTCCAGTGGAGACCCAGTGGAGAGATAGGTGAAAGGGTGAGATGGACTATCTGTTGTGACTATAGTGATGCATTCAATGCATCTACACAGAAATTGGAGTTGCCAATGAGGATTGTGCATTCAAGGCAAGGCAAGATCGAATTCATTCAGTGACCTTCTTCAGCAAGGATTGCGCGGTGGAGGTAGGTTGTCAGGAGGCAAGAAATTAGTGCATAGATATGCAAATTTCTGCATGACAGTGTGTGACAATTGTTGATTGTACTTAGAGCTCTATGAGCTGAGCTTTGTATGATATTGTTACATGTTCCATTGATATACATAATATATGATATTTGGGGATTTTAGTTTTAAACTTTCCTAGTAAAACATTCTTGTTATGTGCGATTGATTTGCTTCATATGTGTTTTGCAATTGGCGATTTAATTTCCGCAAAGAATTAAGTGGAAGGATTATGTATTTAACATAATATTAATTTGTTAGATCAGGGGAGTCCAGTAATATACATGCATATTTTATAATTTCTACATGGTATCAGAGCAGTGTTGATCACTGGAGATTGCAATATTGAAGCGGTGCTGAGTTTTGTGCTGGTGGACAATTCGAATTTGCTGCAAGAATTTCTTGGTGCGATAGTTGAGTATACATTGAAATGGCTTTCAATGGGTTGCGGTTAGAGTATGCACTCAAGGGAAACTTTAATTACATATCCTAGAAGGATAGAATGGATGTGGTGCTTGAAGATAATGGTCTGAAGGAGTTCATCGATAACGATGTTCCTAAACCCACTTCGACGGATGTTGCATTACTTGATGCCTGTCAAAAGAAAGTAGCGAAGAAAAGAATAATTCTATTGGAAGGTGTGAAGGACCATATTGTGTCAAGCCTTCATGGGAAATCCAATCCATTTTCAATGTGGAAGGCTTTGACATATCTTATCCAAAGCAGTAGCGACCATAGGAAGTTGGTGCTAAAAGATAAGCTCAGAAAAATCAAAATGGAGAAGGGTGACAATATTCCAAAATATCTCACAAAGTTTGTCCCATGTAGGGATGAGCTGGGGAGTGTGGGAATCACAGTTTTGGATGATGACTTGGTGAGCTTGGCTCTCCTTGGGCTTCCAAAGAGTTGGCACAGTTATCAAGACTCTGTCAATGGATGGGAGAAACTGTCGGATTGGGAGCGACTTTGGTCGGATCTAGTGCAGGAGGAGATAAGGCAAAGTACCAGGGATGGCTCTTCATCAAAGAATGATGATGAAGAGAATTCCGCTTTGGCTACCAAGGCAAGGAAAGGGTAGGGGAAGAAATCCCATCAAAAATCCAAGGCTAAAGGCAAGAAGCTGGATTTTTCCAAGTTGAAGTGTTTTCACTGTCACGAACGTGGGCATCTCGCCACTAACTGCCCATAGAAAAAGAAGAACAAGAAGGTTGTTGTAACTACAACTGGTGAGGCTCTTGCCTCACAATTTAAACTTGATTTCTCCTTGATCGCATGCTTGTTTTCAAGTGTAATGGGATCAGTGTGGTATCTTGATAGTGGTGCTTCCTTCCACATGACAGGAGACAAGGAGTTGTTTAGTGACTTGGAGGATAAAGATCTCCAAATGCATATAGGGATGGGCGACGATGGTAGATACATTGTGACCAACATTGGAACCATTACCTTTGAGAGGGAGCCAGGTAAACCATTTATGTTGAAATATGTTATGCATGCTCCAGGTCTGAAGAAGAACTTGGTCTCGGTCGCGATGTTGGAGGACAGAGGTTATGACGTTGTTTTCAGTGAGGGAAAAGCTTTCCTACGACATAAAACAACGGTTCAAACCAAGAGGATAGGGATTCAAGTCAAGAATCTCTACAAGTTGGAGGTAGATGGCTGCGCTACAGTGATGGGAAAAGTAGAAGAAGTGGTGATCCGGGATGAGGGCGAATTATGGCATAGAAGATTGGGCCATCTTCACCATGGTGCCTTGAAGATTTTGCAATAGATTTATACTATAATTCCCAAGGGTACCCTTGTGCAGTCAGATCAGTGTAAGGGATGTACTATGGGTAAGTTTGTGAAGACCACCTTTCATGAGAAGGAGAACCGTGCTTCAGTGATCCTGGAGAGAATTCACATAGACGTGTGTGGACCTTTCTCGGTTGCTTCAATAGAAAAACACAGGTATTATGTTATTTTTGTTGATGAATATTCTCGTAGATGTTGGATCTTCTTCATGCATAAGAAGGATCAAACATTCTCAAAGTTCTATGAGTTTAAAGCATTGGTGGAGAAGGAGTCGGGAAAGCAAGTGAAGGATCTACGGAGCGATAATGGTGGTGAATATATCTCAAACGAATTCAAAGACTTTTGTAGAAAAGAAGGAATTCGAAGAGAACTCATAGTGCCTCATAACCCACAACACAATGGGGTCACGGAGAGGAAGAACAGGACGATCATGGGTGTTTCACAAGCTATTTTGCATGACCATGGCCTACTGATGCACTTGTGGGAGGAAGCATGCAACACTGTGGTTTATGTGCAAAACCGTTGTCCTAATAGAGTGCTTGGCATGAGTACACCTGAAGAAGCTTTTACTGGTAAGAAGCCGGATATTTCTCATTTAAATATTTTTGGCTCATCTGTTTACATTCATGTGACTAAGGATGCCAGGAAGAAGCTGGGGCCGACTGCAGAAGTTGGGATATTTGTGGGGTACACAGAAACACCCCATAATTATCATGTGTATTTGCCAAACAATCGGATGATTGTGGTGTGACGGGATATAAAATTCAATGAGGAGAAATCCATGAAGTTGTCACTTGAGAGGGAGCTACACTTGCATGCAAAGGAGGAAATTCTGGTTCCCAAAGATGAGCCTCAAGATGTGGATCAGCCACAGGAGGAGGATCATGGAGTGGAGGAGTCCACTCACGCAGATCCAAACATAAGAATTGGTAGAAGGCATACCATAGAAGCTGAGAGGCTGAAACTTGATGCGGCAAAAAATGTTGGAGTCCCTACTTCATAGCGTAGACAAAGACAGTCACATGACCGATTCACTGGATACATGGCTCTCATGAACAAGTGTATTGTGACAGAGCCATCTTCCTTTGAGGAAGCAGCGCAGGATCCCACATGGGTATACGCCATGGTGGAGGAGCATGACTCCATTGTCAGAAACATTGCTTCGGAGATTGTTCCAAGGCCAGTGGGTAAATCAGTGGTAGGTTCAAGATGGATTCTGGCGCTGTGAAAGAAAGTCAAGGTGATGGGAGCGCGCTTATAAGTATAAGGCAAGATTTTTTTCCCGGGGTTTCTCACACATTTAGGGGATTGATTTTAGGGGATTGGATTATGAAGCTTCCTTTGCACCGTGGCACAAATATTCTTCCACAAGGACCATTTCACCCTTAGTGCGTATGGTTGGCATTCATCAAATGTGATGTAATACTACGTTACTTAATGACCACATGAATATGTACATTGAGCAGCTCGGGCGATTTTAGATCTTCGGCAGTCACGAGTCGCATGTGTGTACTCAAAAGAGCGTTGTATGTGGACCACAAGCACCCCGTGCTTGGCACATTTTGATCATCAACCACTTAGCAGGGGACTTGGCTTCACCAAGAGTGAGGCGGATGCAAACCTGTACCAAATTGTGGTGGAGGGTAAGATTTTAATCATTGTTTTTTATGTTGATGATTTAATACTAATGGGTGATGAGCATTTGATTCACTCATGCAAGGCAGATCTTTCAAAGTAGTTCAAGATGAAGGATTTGGGCCTCCTTCATTATTTCTTTGGATTGGAAATATGGCAGCGAGAAGGTGAATTGTTTGTGTCTCAAGGCAAGTATGCTCGGGAGATACTTGGTAAGTTTCACATGCAGGACTGCAAGCCCATGGATACTCCTCTTCCAGGAAACTGGAGGAAAGAGGATGCTACATTGGCAGAGGTAGTGGATGCTACTGTCTATCGACAGTTGGTGGGTTCACTCATGTATTTAGTTAATACAAGACCGGACATATGCTATGCGGTGAACCAACTTAGTCAAGTGAAGGTTAAAACTACCAAGCTTTTTTGGAAGGCAGGCAAGAATGTCCAGAGATATCTCAGGGGAAAATCTGAGTATGGCTTATGGTACAGATAGACGGATGAGGTGAAGTTGCATGGCTTCACGGATGCAGATTGGGCAGGCAACCCAACAAACAGAAACAACACATCAGGAGGGGTTTTTAGTATCATATCTACCATTGTTTCTTGGTACAGCAGGAAACAAAGATCTGTGGCACTCAGTTCAGCGGAAGCGGAATACATGGTAGCAAGTCAAACTGCATGTGAGGCTATCTGGATGAGGAAGATCCTGGTCGGTTTGTTCGGTTCTCATTCAGATGTTATAGTGATTCATTGTGATAATCAAAGTTGCATTAAACTCTCGATTAATCATGTGTTTCATGATAGATATAAGCATATAGATATCTGGTATAATCATATCAGATATTGTGTTCAGCGGAAGATCATGTTGCTTCAGTACATTCCTACGGAATATCAGGATGCAGATATTCTAACGAAGGCGCTCACCAGGAGAAAATTCGAATACCATAGAGACAGGATCAGGGTGAAGGATAATCCCTATCTTGTTGATAGGCAGTTTTGAGATTCAACAAGATGATGAGCTTAGTGAAAGTTAAGCACCTTCACTAAGTGGGGCCCGCGGGCTATTTTTAGGTGTATGTCAATTTTTAGAATGGTGAGCATATTCTAAAGTTAGCAAGATGTTGATTCTAGGTGGTTGAGAAAATTCTATCTTTGGATGAATTTCTATTTTTAGAAGATTGGGCGAAGTATATGTATAGATTGCTAATCTAAAAATAGATGCATGTTGATTATTATTAGCCCTTAATAATAATCAGACTCTAAATATCAACTTATTCTCTTGGAGCACTTTATTTAAGTGAACACGTGTGGCACATCAGTGGGCTGAAGGAATTACGCAATTCCTAAGGTGGTTTGTGACTCTTGCATGGAGGACTTAGTTATAACTGATAGTGGCAAGTTGTGACAGAGTTGGAAGAGTAGTTATGTGAGTTGTTATTTAGTTAAACTCAGTTGTGCTAGTTGTAACTAAATATACACTAGTGAGAGTTCAGTGAATTAATTATTTAATTCATTCACAACTAGAGACTCACTTGCAACTGAACAAATACAGCAGTTAACTACTTGCATGTCAGTTCCAGTGGAGACCCAGTGGAGAGATAGGTGAAAGGGTGAGGTGTACTATTTGTTGTGACTATAGTGATGCATTCAATGCATCTACATAGACATTGGAGTTTCCATTGAGGATTGCACATTCAAGGCAAGGCAATATCGAATTCATTCAGTGATCTTCTTCAGCAAGGATTGCGCAGTGGAGGCAGGCTGTCAGGAGGCAAGAAATTGGTGCATAGATATGAAAATTTATGCATGAGAGTGTGTGAAGATTGTTGATTGTACTGAGAGCTCTATGAGCTGAGATTTGTATGAGATTGTTACATGTTCCATTTATATACATAATCTAGGATAGTTGGGGTTTTTAGCTTTAATCTTTCCCAATAAAACATTCTTGTTATGTGCGATTGATTTGCTTCATATGTGTTTTGCAATTGGTGATTTAATTTCCGCAAAGAATTAAGTGGAAGGATTCTTTATTTAACATAATATTAATTTGTTAGATTAGGGAAGTCCGGTAATATACATGCATATTGTATAATTTCTACAAGTCCATCGCTCATACTCAGTATCTAGGTTTGGATTATTCCCAGTCTAGGACATTATACGTTCTTTTACCGAACGCCCCTCAACCTTCAATGAACCCATCATCTTTGAAATATACTGATAATAGTACTCTGAAAGATTCTTCAAAACCTAAGTCTACTTCGGCCACTGCACCTTCCACTCTTGTGAATGATTCTAAAAATCTTGGTAAAACCTCTGAGATTAACGCCGTTTAGTTTTCCACGGCGGATAAAACCTCCAAAGGTAATAAAAAGGGAAAATGCAAAGCCAAATATGATTCCCCTAAACATGATTCCTCTAACTCATCTGCTGACGATGCATCTAAAGGTAAGTCCAAATATCCTTGTTTAATATGTGATGACGGTCACTACACCAAGGATTGT
The DNA here is from genome assembly GCA_034641835.2 of Pinus albicaulis. Classification (NCBI taxonomy): domain Eukaryota; kingdom Viridiplantae; phylum Streptophyta; class Pinopsida; order Pinales; family Pinaceae; genus Pinus; species Pinus albicaulis. The sequence continues at coordinate 728,833,103 of CM076579.1, forward strand.
CCTCATCGTGTAATGTTCCAAAATTGGAACAGCTACACTATTGGGAATAATATGAGTTATTACCAATGTGGAGCTACATAAATATGCCTTATAACAGATTTCAAATCACTTAACCTTCCATAAAATATGCAGCATCAACTTTATACAGCATTTTATAGACCAAAAGGTGGGGAAAAGTGAGGATTTAGGCCCTAAAACGAATGTATTCAGAGATATGCGTAAAATAAGGTGGGAAATTGGTTGTATCTGATAGCTAGGGTTATGAGAAACTCCCATGTCTAATTTCAGCAAAAAAAATGTGTTTTTCTATGTTAAACAGTTCCTCCTTTACTAACTAGGCTAGAAACCCCTGATTTCCCATGACCTGGAGTATGCAGAAATTTTCTGAAGCACAAGAGCATAATTTTATGAAGGGTTTAGTGAATATGGAGTATGAAAATCAGTGAAACACATCTAATACATGGCCATATCACTTTACATGAGAAACACAATAAATTACACGAAGAAATTCCTCAAAACCTAGCATTATAACACAAGGGATTGCAGGATGAACCAGAAAACGTAATTTACATGAATCTGAAACATCGTTTTATTATGTTTCAGATATATAACAGATCATAGTACAAAAGGATAGATCTGAATGGGATCTATATGCAAATTTGGCTTTTTAGTACATTCCCCTTGGGGATCTCAGCAGAAAATGAAGAACACTGAATAGATCTGAGATCTACACCATGGATCTGCAGTAAAATTCAGAAATTTCTGAAGATTATGTCACACAGCAGATCATATCTAAAACGGAACATGGATTGGTTGGCCAATCCACGTATCACCACAGTGAAGGAAACGAGTCCTTTCACTGGAGATCTCTCCTCCAAAATGCTATCAAATGTACATTGCAACTCTGCTTGCAAAATGACATAGTTTCCTTAGGGGACTGCACTGAAGAAGTGGAGAGCACTTTGTCCTGATGCCAAGATATGGATCTGAAGCACAATCAGGAGAGGCACTCTTCCAGGAGGTTAAAAGACACACTCCATGAGAAGAGGCTCCCAAAACAAGCTAGATCTCTGCAGATATAGAATCCCACTTGCTGCAGCTCACTGACACAAGTAAATATTGACTGGATTTTCACTGCCTAAGAGAGATGGGACTTGGCCAATGTCAGATAGTGGGCCAAAGCAACACAATCTCCTCCAAGAAATCCTCAAGGAAGGAGGGAGGATTCCTAAACAAAACACCCTCACTATTCTCTTGCTAAACAGCCCAGAGAAATAGAATTAGTCTAAGGAGACTAATTTCTGAATATCTTCAACAACCCCTCTCTTGAGCCTTCTCCTTCCTTTTATAAGATGAGGATGTGCAAAACCCTAAACCACCTTGAATCACTTAACCCCTTTCACATGAGGTCCTCCTTCTAGAACTGCGCTGTCCCTTTAGGAGATACATTGAACCTAGACAACATTGTAGATTTGGTCCTATTGACCCAGTCAAATAGCTCAAACCTATTTCACACATAAGTGGCTTTTATTAAGAAAGCCCTGATTTGTCTCTGTTCACATTAGGCATTGATTTATTTTTATGTTTTAGGATTTTTTCATGTCCTCCTTTACATTTTATTCATCAATAAATAAAAATAAAGATAGAATGAAATATTCCTATTAGCTTGGGCTAATTAGGAACATTACAGTCCTCCCCTCCAAAATCGTTGCTTGTCCTCAAGCAACTGCAAGGTGAGTGCTACAAAATCTCCTCCTTGGTGACACCAACATAAGATAAGCTTCCTCCATAAGCCAAGTGCTCACCAATCCATCCATCCATGTCTTGCTCCTCCAAGGTTCTCATGAGATGCAAATAGCTCATCCCATAAGGAGACAATAGATCATATGAAACATACATGGTTTGCCCCCATGCTCTCCCTGAAACAAGAAAACATAAAGTACATGGAGAGTAGCCATCCCATGAGGCACATGCCGTCCTTCCTTCTTTCCCCATACATCCCCATAGAATTACAAGTACATTATCAAGATAGGGAATCAAAACAATATGCTTGAAAACAGAAAATTGCACATATGGAGGTGGATCATAGTCCCACATGTGGAACCAACGCAAGGCATCCCCTGCTTGCATCAAATGTAGATATGGTAAGTGGTTTTTCCACCACTTACTTGCTGCCCACACCATATCACCATGACTGAAAGTGTGATATATGTTTGGTGCTTTGGGGAAGCACCCATCATTTTGCAAAATCTCCCTTTTCCTCTCAAGGGAGTGGTCAAATTCAAAAAAATTTGGGGCCCAATATTGGCCAAGAGGCTCACATGATATAAAACTCCTCCTTGGAGTCATGGCCTACAAAAACATGGTGTAAGAGTACATGAAATCATAATATAAAACATATGTGACATGATCATGTTTTTCACCAGCAATCCTCCTCCCATCAATGGAGTGGTGCATGGATCTATTATCTTCCTCAAAAGAAGAAAGAGTGAGCTGATTTAACTCTTCCTTTTTGACCCCTTCCATGCCAAAGGTGTCATGCGGATAGTTTCTCTTCCCATGCTGGTTCAAATAACAGCATAATAAGTGGCCATCCCACCACCTACTTTCCGCAATAAGCTTCTTCAAAGGTTGAAAATAGTGGAGGATAATAGGTGTTGGCTTAATATCATTCAAACAACACATGGCATGCTCCAAATTCTCCCATGTGAGAGAATTCTTTTCATGACACAAATTCAATACATCGCCCTTTGTAAAAAGAAACAAGATATACAATGCAGTTGCCATGTAGTGTTTTATCCTCTCCTTGAAATACAAATGAATTTGGGAGATTGCATTCCCAATGGATACATTCACCCATCGTACCTTTCCTCCTCTCATGTTTACAATAAAGATTGGAGCATCATTAACATCATGATATAAACATGCTCCCTTATGCCATCCCATGAGAAGGTTACATCTTCTCCCAACCCAAATTACATGCATGATTATGATATTCATTCTAAATAGAAATACATGTACATACATCATAGATACAAGTAGATGTATGGACATGGAATTCATCATGGAGTGTCCATACTCTCTTCTCATCAACCAAAACAAACATGCCTTCTTCTTATGCATTATTTTCTTAAAATACAAGGCATGAGACAGGCAATTCAAAAACCTTGGGTGGTACCCAAACTCACACAATAGGAACCAGCGCAGGTGATCTCCTCCCTACTTCAGATCTAGATATGATAAGTGGTTTTCATGCCACTTACTTGCTGCCATTATCATTTCACCATGGCTGAAAGTGAAATGTATATTTGGTGCCTTAGGGAAGCACCCATCATGTTGTAACACCTCCCTTAGCCCATCAAGGGAGTTGCCATATTTGAAAATAATATTGGCCCATAGTTGGCCATGAAGCTTGTAAGGTAAAACACTCCCTTTGGGAGTTATGGCCTGCAAATATAAAGTAAGAGAATACATGCAATCATGAAATAAGATGTGATTTACATAAGCATGCTTCTTACCCAAAGTCTCCAATGTTGTGTTGGCTTCCCTCTTAGAAGGAGATGACATTAATGCACAAGGTTGAGGGAAAACTTTTCTCTTCTGCTCATCATGGGAACTCCTTGGTGGAATTCCTTCAAGTAAGGAGACATCAAGGCATAGATCATGGAAGGATGTATGGACTGATGTGTCCCTACTTTGTTTGAATAGATCACTTTGCCTTCTTTTTGCATTACTATGCTGAAATAAACAGGGACAAATGTTCCTTACCATGTGAAGCTTGCCCTCCTCTTTGCTTTCTGCAATCTTTAGGGTCTCATCCTTTGATAGTGATGACACATGCTGCCCATGGATGGTGCCATAATCTCCATATAATGAGACCTCTTTAATGAGATATGATTGAATACATGAGTGGAGAAGACTCTTCCCCATCTCTTCTTTGTGTCCTCAAGGTTTTACACCTTCTACATTCCAAGGGCTTTTGAAATGCAATCCCTTTGAGATCTTCAAGAAAATACCTCTCATCTATGTCCTTCGAAAACCATTGAGGTTCTGGATCTCCTGCAGGTATAAGTTTCTCTTTGATCTGGAGAGTGCTCATTGAGAAAGAGGCATCTAGAAAGGAAAAAAGGTTTCTCACTTCAAGATGTCTACCATTCATCATTTCTCCCTCCATTGCTCCATGAATGAAGCTGCAATTTGAATACCCCCATGATGAATGGTGCCTCATTTCTTCCTTACTGCTCTTACACAGCGTAGTGCAACTTTGTTGCTCTAAATCAGCAGCATACATAAATGTAGATCTCTTCATACAATGTGCTGAAATGACAACAAATGAATTTTTAATCACACCTTCGTGGGATGTAGAAGCAAGAGCTTCTTCTGAAACTATTTATTCTTCCTCCATTACTGAAGGCTGCTCTTCAAATTTTTTGCCAGCGCCAGTACAAGTCTCCACCCTTTCAATCTCCCTAAGATCTTCTTTAATGCCCTTCATGGTTTGGAAAAGGAGCAAGGAGATCTCCTCTTCTGTCATTCTTCCAAGTGGTGGAGCCATGATCTTGTTTTTTCTGTACAATTCATCTTCTTTGTGAGGGTAGGAAGTGCAGGGGTCTTCCTCTCCTTCTTGAAACCTTCTGTAGGTCTCACTGCAACTTTCTTCTCCTTGAAACCCTCTAGGAGTTTCATATTCTTCTTCTTTCTCCTTTGTCTGTCTACCCTCTTTGAAGAGGCTCTTCATGGATCTGGAATATGATGAGGTAAAACTCATATTATTCAGCATTCTGACCTTTCTCCTTGCTTTACATCACTTTTTCTTGAAGCCACATGCTGAGCGAAAGATCTTGCTCTGATACCACTGTAATGTTCCAAAATTGGAACAACTACACTATTGGGAATAATCTGAGTTATTACCAATGTGGAGCTACATAAATATGACTTATAAAAGATGTAAAATCACTTTACCTTCCATAAAATATTCAGCAACAACTTTATACAGCGTTTTATATACCAAAAGGTGGGGAAAAGTGAGGATTTAGGCCCTAAAATGAATGTATTCAGAGATTTGCATATAAATAAGGTGGGAAAGTGGATGGATATGATATCTAGGGTTATGAGGGACTCCCATGTCGAATTTCATAAAAAAAATGCGTTTTTCTATGTCAAACAATTCCTCCTTTCCTAACTAGGCTAGAAACCGCTGATTTCCCATGACCTGGAGTATGCAGAAATTTTTTGAAGCACAAGAGCGTAATTTTCTGAAGGTTTTAGTGAATATGGAGTATGAACATCATTGAAACATATCTAATACATGGCCATAGCACTTTACATGAGAAACACACTAAATTACATGAAGAAATTCCTCAAAACCCAGCATTATAACACAAGGGATTGCAGGATGAACCAGAAAATGTAATTTACAGGAATCTGAAGCAGTGATTTATTATGCTTCATATATATAACAGATCAGAGTACAAAATTATATATCTGAATGGGATCTATATGCAAAATTGGCTTTTTAGTACATTCCCCTTGGGGATCTCAGCAGAAAATGAAGAACACTGAATAGATCTGAGATCTACACCATGGATCTAAAGTAAACTTCAGAAATTTATGAATATTATGTCACATAGTAGATCAGATCTGAAAAGGAACATGGATTGGTTGGAAAATCCATGGATCAACACATTGAAGGAAAGGAGTCCTTTCACCGGAGATCTCTCCTCCAAACTAATATCAAATGTACACTACAACTCTGCCTGCAAAATGACGTAGTTTCCTCAGGGGACTGCGCTGAAGAAGTGGATATCACTTTGGCGTAATTCCAATATATGGATCTGAAGCACAATCAAAAGAGGTACTCTTCCAGGAGGTTAAGAGACACACTCCGTGAGAAGAGGCTCCCAAAACAAGCTAGATCTCTACAGATCTAGAATCCCACTTGCTGTAGCTCATTGAAACAATTAAATCCTAACTAGATTTACGCTTCCTAAGAGAGATGGAGCTTGGGCAATTCCAGATAGTGGGCCAAAGCAGCACAATCTCCTCCAAGAAATCCTCAAGGAAGGAGGGAGGATTCCTAAACAGGAAACCCTCACTATTCTCTTGCTAAACAACCCAGAGAAATAGAATTAGTCTAAGGAGACTAATTTCTAAATATCTTCAACAACCCATCTCTTGAGCCTTCTCCTTCTTTTTATAAGATGAGGATGTGCAAAACCCTAAACCACCTTTAATCACTTAACCCCTTTCACATGAGGTCCTCCTTCTAGAACTGCACTATCCCTTTAGGAGATACATTGAACCTAGACAGCGCTGTAGATTTGGTCCTGTTGATCCAGTCAAATAGCACAAACCTGTTTCACACACAAGCGGCTTTTATTACGAAAACCCTGATTTGTCTCTATTCACATTGGGCATTGATTTATTTTTATGTTTTAGGAGTTTTTCATGTCCTCCTTTACATTTTATTCATCAAAAAATAAAATTAAAGATAGAGTGAAATATTCCTATTAGCTTGAACTAATTAGGAACATTACAGTCCTCCCCTCCAAAATCGTTGCTTGTCCTCAAGCAACTGCAAGGTGAGTGCTACAAAATCTCCTCCTTGGTGACACCAACATAAGATAAGCTTCCTCCATAGGCCAAGTGCTCACCAATCCATCCATCCATGTCTTGCTCCTCCAAGGTTCTCATGAGATGCAAATAGCTCATCCCATAAGGAGACAATAGATCATATGAAACAAACATTGTTTGCCCCCATGCTCTCCCTGAAACATGAAAACATAAAGTACATGGAGAGTAGCCATCCCATGAGGCACATGCCATCCTTCCTTCTTTCCCCATACATCCCCATAGAATTACAAGTACATTATCAAGATAGGGAATCAAAACAATATGCTTGAAAACGGAAAATTAAACATATGGAGGTGGGTCATAGTCCAACATGTGGAACCAACGCAAGGCATCTCCTGCTTGCATCAAATGTAGATATGGTAAGTGGTTTTTCCACCACTACTTGCTTCCCACACCATATCACCATGGCTGAAAGTGTGATATATGTTTGGTGCTCTGGGGAAGCACCCATCATTTTGCAAAATCTCCCTTTTCCTCTCAAGGGAGTGGTCTAATTCAGAAATTTTTGGGGCCCAATATTGGCCAAGAGGCTCACATGATATAACACTCCTCCTTGGAGTCATGGCCTGCAAAAACATGGTGTAAGAGTACATGAAATCAGAATATAAAACATATGTAACATGATCATGTTTTTCAACAACAATCCTCCTCCCATCGATGGAGTGGTGCATGGATCTATTCTCTTCCTCAAAAGAAGAAACAGTGAGCTGATTTAACTCTTCCTTTTTTACCCCTTCCATGCCAAAGGTGTCATGTGGAAATTTTCTCTTCCCATGCTCGTTCAAATCATAGCATAATAAGTGGCGATCCCACCACCTACTTGCTGCAATAAGCTTCTTCAAAGCTTGAAAATAGTGGAGGATAATAGGTGTTGGCTGAATATGATTCAAACAACACATGGCATGCTCCAAATTCTCCCATGTGAGAGACTTCTCTTCGTGACACAAATTCAATACATGGCCCTTTGTAAAAATAAACAAGATATAGAATGCAATAGCCATGTCGTGTTTTATCCTCTCCTTGAAATACAAATGAATTTGGGAGATTGCATTCCAAATGGATACATTCACCCATTGTACCTTTCCTCCTCTCATGTTTACAATAAAGATTGGAGCATCATTAACATCATGATATAAACATGCTCCCTTATTCCATCCCATTAGAAGGTTACATCTTCTCCCAACCCAAATTACATGCATGATTATGATATTCATTCTAAATAGAAATACATGTACATACATCATAGATACAAGTAGATGTATGGACATGGAATTCATCATGGAGTGTCCATACTCTCTTCTCATCAACCAAAACAAACATGCCTTCTTCTTATGCATTCTTTTCTTGAAATACAAGGCATGAGACAAGAAATTCAAAAACCTTGGGTGGTACCCAAACTCACCCAATAGGAACCAACGCAGGTGATCTCCTCCCTGCTTTAGATCTAGATATGGTAAGTGGTTTGCATGCCACTTACTTGCTGCCCTTATCATTTCACCATGGCTGAAAGTTAAATGTATATTTGGTGCCTTAGGGAAGCACCCATCATGTTGTAACACCTCCCTTAGCCCATCAAGGGAGTGGCCATATTTGAAAATAATCTTGGCCCATAGTTGGCCATGAAGCTTGTAAGGTAAAACACTCCCTTTGGGAGTTATGGCCTGCAAATATAAAGTAAGAGAATACATGCAACCATGAAATAAGATGTGATTTACATAAGCATGCTTCTTACCCAAAGTCTCCAATGTTGTGTTGGCTTCCCTCTTAGAAGGAGATGACATTGATGCACAAGGTTGAGGGAATAATTTTCTCTTCTGCTCATCATGGGAACTCCTTGGTGGAATTCCTTCAAGTAAGGAGACATAAAGGCATAGATCATGGAAGGATGTATGGATTAATGTGTCCCTTCTTTGTTTGAATAGATCACTTTTCCTTCTTTTTGCATTACTATGCTACAATAAAGCGGGACAAATGTTCCTTACCATGTGAAGCTTGCCCTCCTCTTTGCTTTCTGCAATCTGCAGGGTCTCATCCTTTGATAGTGATAACACATGCTGCCCATGGATGGTGCCATAATATCCATATAATGAGACCTCCTTAATGAGAGATGACTGAATACATGAGTGGAGAAGACCCTCCATGCTTCCACTGCGCAATCCAATCACCTTCCTAGGTGTTTCAACCTTTTTCAATGGATAGGAATGAGGCTGGCCCTCTTCCCCATCTCCTCTTTATGTCCTCAAGGTTTTACACCTTCTGCATTCCAAGGGATTTTGAAATGCAATCCCTTTGAGATCTTCAAGAAAAGACCTCTCATCTGTGTCCTTCCAAAACCATTGAGGTTCTGGATCTCCTACAGGTAGAAGTTTCTCTTTGAGCTGGGGAGTGCTCATTGAGAAAGAGGCATCTAGAAAGGAAAAAAGGTTTCTCACTTCAAGATGTCTACCATTCATCATTTCTCCCTCCATTTATCCATGAATGAAGCTACAATTTTAATACCCCCATGAGGAATGGTGCCTCATTTCTTCCTTACTGCTCTTACACAGCACAGTGCAACTTTGTTGCTCTAAATCAGCAGCATACAGAAATGTAGATCTCTTCATACAATGTGCTGAAATGACAATAGATGAATTTTTAATCACACCTTGGTGGGATGTAGAAGCAAGATCTTCTTCTGCAACTATGTAGTCTTCCTCCATTACTGAAGGCTGCTCTTCAAAGGCTGTGCCAACGCTGGTACAAATCTCCACCCTTTCAATCTCCTTGAGATCTTCTTTAATACCCTTCATGGTTTGGAAAAGGAGCAGGGAGATCTCCTCTTCTGTCATTCTTCCAAGTGGTGGAGTCATGCTCTTGTTTTTTCTGTACAATTCATCTTCTTTGTGAGGGTAGGAAGTGCATGGGTCTTCCTATCCTTCTTGAAACCTTCTGTAGGTCTCACTGCAACTTTCTTCTCCTTGAAACCCTCTAGGAGTTTCATCTTCTTCTTCTTTCTCCTTTGTTTGTCTACCCTCTTTGAAGAGGCTCTTCATGGATCTTGAATATGATGAGGTAAAACTCATATTCTTCAGCGTTTTGACCTTGCCCCTTTCTTTATATCATTTTGGCTTGAAGCCACAGGTTGAGCCAAAGATCTTGCTCTGATACCACTGTAATGTTCCAAAATTGGAACAGCTATACTATTGGGAATAATATGAGTTATTACCAATGTGGAGCTACGGAAATATGCCTTATAAAAGATGTAAAATCACCTAACCTTCCATAAATTATGCAGCAGAAACTTTATACAGCGTTTTATAGACCAAAAGGTGGGGAAAAGTGAGGATTTAGGCCCTAAAACGAATGTATTCAGAGATCTACGTAAAAATAAGGTGGGAAAGTGGTTGGATCTGATATCTAGGGTTATGAGGGACTCCCGTGTATAATTTCATAATAAATAAATAAATAAGTGTTTTTCTATGTTAAACAGTTCCTCCTTTCCTAACTAGGCTAGAAACCCCTGATTTCTCATGACCTGGAATATGCAGAAATTTGCTGAAGCACAAGAGTGTAATTTTCTGAAGGGTTTAGGGAATATGGAGTATGAACATCAGTGAAACACATCTAAGACATGGCCATAGCACTTTACATGAGAAACACAGTAAATTACATGAAGAAATGCCTCAAAACCCATCATTATAACACAAGGGATTGCAGGATGAACAAGAAAACGTAATTTACAGGAATATGAAGCAGTGTTTTATTATGTTTCATATCTATAATAGATCAGAGTACAAAAGGATAGATTTGAATGGGATTTATATGCAAAATTGGCTTTTTATTACATTCCCCTTGGGGATCTCAGCAGAAAATGAAGAACACTGAATAGATCTGAGATCTACACCATGGATCTGCAGTAAAAGTCAGAAATTTTTGATGATTATGTCACACAGTAGATCAGATCTGAAATGGAACATGGATTGGTTGGCCAATCCACCGATCAGCACAGTGAAGGAAAGGAGTCCTTTCACCGGAGATCTCTCCTCCAAACTGATATCAAATGTACACTACAAATCTGCTTGCAAAATGACACATTTTCCTCAGGGGACTGCGCTGAAGAACTAGAGAGAACTTTGGCCTGATGCCGAGATATGGATTTGAAGCACAATCAGGAGAGGCACTCTTCCAGGAGGTTAAAAGGCACACTCCGTGAGAAGAGGCTCCCAAAACAAGCTAGATCTCTGCAGATCTAGAATCCCACTTGCTGCAGCTCACTGAAACAAGTAAATCCTGACTGGATTTACGCTGCCTAAGAGAGATGGAGCTTGGCCAATGCCAAATAGTGGGCCAAAGCGGCACAATCTCCTCCAAGAAATCCTCAAGGAAGGAGGGAGGATTCCCAAACATGAAACCCTCACTATTATCTTGTGAAACATCCCATAGAAATAGAATTAGTCTAAGGAGACCAATTTCTGAATATCTTCAACAACCCCTCCCTTGAGCCTTCTCCTTCCTTTTATAAGATGAGGATGTGCAAAACCCTAAACCACCTTGAATCACTTAACCCCTTTCACATGAGGTCCTCCTTCTAGAACTGTGTTGTCCCTTTAGGAGATACATTGAACCTAGACAGCGTTGTAGATTTGGTCCTGTTGACCCAGTCAAATAGCTCAAACCTGTTTCACACACAAGTGGATTTTATTAAGAAAGCCCTGATTTGTCTCTGTTCACATTATGCATTGATTTATTTTTATGTTTTAGGAGTTTTTCATGTCCTCCTTTACATTTTATTCATCAATAAATAAAATTAAAGACAGAATGAAATATTCCTATTAGCTTGGGCTAATTAGGAACATTACAGTCCTCCCCTCCAAAATAGTTGCTTGTCTTCAAGCAACTGCAAGGTGAGTGCTGCAAAATATCCTCCTTGGTGACACCAACATAAGATAAGCTTCCTCCATAATCCAAGTGCTCACCAATCCATCCATCCATGTCTTGCTCCTCCAAGGTTCTCATTAGATGCAAATAGTTCATCCCATAAGGAGACAATAGATCATATGAAACAAACATGATTTTCCCCCATGCTCTCCCTGAAACAAGAAAACATAAAGTACATGGAGAGTAGCCATCCCTTGAGGCACATGCCATCCTTCCTTCTTTTCCCATACATCCCCATAGAATTACAAGTACATTATCAGGATAGGGAATCAAAACAATATGCTTGAAAACAGAAAATTGCACATATGGAGGTGGGTCATAGTCCCACATGTGGAACCAATGCAAGGCATCCCCTGCTTGCATCAAATGTAGATATGGTAAGTGGTTTTTCCACCACTTACTTATTTCCCACACCATATCACCATGGTTGAAAGTGTGATATATGTTTGGTGCTTTGGGGAAGCACCCATCATTTTGCAAAATCTTCCTTTTCCTCTCAAGGGAGTGGTCAAATTCAAAAAAAATTGGGGCCCAATATTGGCCAAGAGGCTCACTGATATAACACTCCTCCTTGGAGTCATGGCCTGCAAAAACATGGTGTAAGAGTACATGAAATCAGAATATAAAACATATGTGACATGATCATGTTTTCCACCAACAATCCTCCTCCCATCGATGGAGTGATGCATGGATCTATTCTCTTCCTCAAAAGAAGAAAGAGTGAGCTAATTTAACTCTTCCTTTTTGACCCCTTCCATGCAAAAGGTGTCATGTGGAAAGTTTCTCTTCCCATGTTGGTTCAAATCATAGCATAATAAGTGGCCATCCCACCACCTACTTGTTGCAATAAGCTTCTTCAAAGCTTTAAAATAGTGGAGGATAATAGGTGTTGGCTGAATATGATTCAAACAACACATGGCATGCTCCAAATTCTCCCATGTGAGAGACTTCTCTTCGTGACACAAATTCAATACATGGCCCTTTGTAAAAAGAAACAAGATATACAATGCAGTAGCCATGTAGTTTTTTATCCTCTTCTTGAAATACAAATGAATTTGGGAGATTGCATTCCAAATGGATACATTCACCCATTGTACCTTTCCACCTCTCATATTTACAATAAATATTGGAGCATCATTAACATCATGATATAAACATGCTCCCTTATGCCATCCCATGAGAAGGTTACATATTCTCCCAACCCAAAGTACATACATGATTATGATATTCATTCTAAATAGAAATACATGTACATACATCATAGATACAAGTAGATGTATAGACATGGAATTCATCATGGAGTGTCCATACTCTCTTCTCATCAACCAAAACAAACATGCCTTCTTCTTATGCATTCTTTTCTTGAAATACAAGGCATGAGATAGGAAATTCAAAAACCTTGGGTGGTACCCAAACTCACCCAATAGGAACCAACACAGGTGATCTCCTCCCTGCTTCAGATCTAGATATGGTAAGTGGTTTGCATGCCACTTACTTTCTGCCCCTATCATTTCACCATGGCTAAAAGTGAAATGTATATTTGGTGCCTTAGGGAAGCACCCATCATGTCGTAACACCTCCCTTAGCCCATCAAGGGAGTGGCCATATTTGAAAATAATCTTGGCTCATAGTTGGCCATGAAGCTTGTAAGGTAAAACACTCCCTTTGGGAGTTATGGCCTGCAAATATAAAGTAAGAGAATACATGCAATCATGAAATAAGATGTGATTTACATAAGCATGCTTCTTACCCAAAGTCTCCAATGTTGTGTTGGCTTCCCTCTTAGAAGGATATGACATTGATGCACAAGGTTGAGGGAACACTTTGCTCTTCTACTCATCATGGGAACTCCTTGGTGGAATTCCTTCAAGTAAGGAGACATCAAGGCATAGATCATGGAAGGATGTATGGACTGATATGTCCCTGCTTTGTTTGAATAGATCACTTTGCCTTCTTTTTGCATTACTATGTTGAAGTAAAGAGGGACAAATTTTCCTTACCATGTGAAGCTTGCCCTCCTCTTTGCTTTCTGCAATCTTCAGGGTCTCATCCTTTGATAGTGATGACACATGTTGCCCATGGATGGTGCCATAATCTCCATATAATGAGACCTCCTTAATGAGAGATGACTGAATACATGAGTGGAGAATACCCTCCATGCTTCCACTGTGCAATCCAATCACCTTCCTAGGTGTTTCAACCTCCTTCAATGGATAGGAATGAGGCTGGCCCTCTTCCCCATCTCCTCTTTGTGTCCTCAAGGTTTTACACCTTCTTCATTCCAAGGGATTTTGAAATGCAATCCCTTTGATATCTTCAAGAAAATACCTCTCATCTGTGTCCTTCCAAAACCATTGAGGTTTTGGATCTCTTGTAGGTAGAATTTTCTCCTTGAGCTGGGGAGTGCTCATTGAGAAAGAGGCATCTAGAAAGGAGAAAAGGTTTCTTACTTCAAGCTGTCTACCATTCATCATTTCTCCCTCCATTTCTCCATGAATGAAGCTACAATTTGAATACCCCCATGAGGAATTGTGCCTCCTTTCTTCCTTACTACTCTTGCACAGCGCAGTGCAACTTTGTTGCTCTAAATCAGCAGCATACAGAAATGTAGATCTCTTCATACAATGTGCTGAAATGACAACAGATGAATTTTTAATCACACCTTGGTGGGATGTAGAAGCAAGAGCTTCTTCTGTAACTATGTAGCCTTCCTCCATTACTGAAGGCTGCTCTTCCAAGGTTGTGCTAGCGTTGGTACAAGTCTCCACCCTTTCAATCTCCTTGAGATCTTCTTCCCTTCATGGTTTGGAAAAGGAGTAGGGAGATCTCCTCTTTTGTCATTCTTGCAAGTGGTGGAGCCATGATCTTGTTTTTTCTGTACAATTCATCTTCTTTGTGAGGGTAGGAAGTGCATGGGTCTTCCTCTCCTTCTTGAAACCTTCTGTAGGTCTGACTGCAACTTTCTTCTCCTTGAAACCCTCTAGGAGTTTCATCTTCTTCTTCTCTCTCCTTTATCTGTCTACCCTCTTTGAAGAGGCTCTTCATGGATCTTGAATATGATGAGTTAAAACTCATTTTCTTCAGCATTCTGACCTTTCTCCTTTCTTTACAGCACTTTGGCTTGAAGCCATAGGCTGAGCCAAAGATCTTGCTCTGATACCACTGTAATGTTCCAAAATTAGAACAGCTACACTATTGGGAATAATATGAGTTATTACCAATTTGGAGCTACAGAAATATGCCTTATAACAGATGTAAAATCACTTAACCTTCCATAAAATATGTAGCAGCAACTTTATACAACGTTTTATAGACCAAAAGGTGGGGAAAAGTGAGGATTTAGGCACTAAAACGAATGTATTTAGAGATCTGCGTAAAAATAAGATGGGAAAGCGGTTGGATCTCATAGCTAGGGTTATGAGGGACTTCCATGTGTAATTTTAGATTTAAAAAACAAAATAAATAAATGTTTTGCTATGTTAAACAGTTCCTCCTTTCCCAACTAGGCTAGAAACCCCTGATTTCCCATGACCTGGAGCATGCAGAAATTTGCTAAAGCACATGAGCGTAATTTTCTGAAGGGTTTAGTGAATATGGAGTATGAACATCAGTAAAACACATCTAAGACATGGCCATAGCACTTTACATGAGAAACATAGTAAATTACATGAAGAAATGCCTCAAAACCCAGCATTATAACACAAGGGATTGCAGGATGAACCAGAAAACGTAATTTACATGAATATGAAGTAGTGTTTTATTATGTTTCATATATATAACAGATCAGAGTACAAAAGGATAGATCTGAATGGGATCTATATGCAAAATTGGCTTTTTATTACATTCCCCTTGGATCTCAGCAGAAAATGAATAACATTGGATAGATCTGAGATCTACACCATGGATCTGCAGTAAACTTCAGAAATTTCTGAATATTATGTCACACAGCAGATCAGATCTGAAACGAAACATGGATTGGTTGGCCAATCCACGGATTACCACAGTGAAGGAAATGAGTCCTTTCATCGGAGATCTCTCCTCCAAACTGATATCAAATGTACACTGCAACTCTGCTTGCAAAATGAAGCAGTTTCCTCAAGGGACTGCGCTGAAGAAGTGGAGAGAACTTTGGCTTGATGCCAAGATATGGATCTAAAGCACTATCAGGAGAGGCACTCTTCCAGGAGGTTAAAAGACAAACTCCGTGAGAAGAGGCTCCCAAAACAAGCTAGATCTCTATATATCTAGAATCCCACTTGCTGCAGCTCACTGAAACAAGTAAATCCTGAATGAATTTATGCTGCCTAAGAGAGATGGAGCTTGGCCAATGCCAAATAGTGGGCCAAAGCAGCACAATCTCCTCCAAGAAATCCTCAAGGAAGGAGGGAGGATTCCTAAATAGGAAACCCTCACTATTCTCTTGCTAAACAGCCTAGAGAAATAGAATTAGTCTAAGGAGACTAATTTCTAAATATCTTCAACAACCCCTCTCTTTAGCCTTCTCCTTCCTTTTATAAGATGAGGATGTGAAAAACCCTAAACCACCTTGAATCACTTAACCCCTTTCACATGAGGTCCTCCTTCTAGAACTGTGTTGTCCCTTTAGGAGATACATTGAACCTAGACAGCGCTGTAGAGTTGGTCCTATTGACCCAGTCAAATAGCTCACACCTGTTTCACACACAAGTGGATTTTATTAAGAAAGCCCTGATTTTTCTCTGTTCACATTGGGCATTGATTTATTTTTATGTTTTAGGAGTTTTTCATGTCCTACTTTACATTTTATTCATCAATAAATAAAATTAAAGACAGAATCAAATATTCCTATTAGCTTGGGCTAATTAGGAACATTAAACATCATGTCAAGGTTAGATGTCTTCTAAAAGGCACATCGGGAACATCAGTTGTTTTGAAATATCCCTTCCTGTCTCAGCAGACGCAAATGGTAGATCAAACTCAATCTTTTGCCTCTGGAAGCTCTCAAGTTTTCATGGCTCGTACACAACCCATTTTCTTTTGCCACTCAATCAAAATAATGTCTGAATCCTGCCAAGTCTGTTGTGGAAAAAGATGTCATTGATTTTCCTTCTTCTTCCACTATGCCCAGTTCTAGTCCTCTTCATTTTGAGTGACCTAGTAATTATTCCATTATCCGATCACCTCCCAAATTTGTTCTCTAGAAATCCTCATATAATCTAAATGTGTGAGATGCTCAACATTATAATACCGTGGAAGATTTAGCTCAAGCGCCTTCAGTGATGTTGGATTTGGAAGTCCTTCAATCTTTTCCATTGCAGGGGAAGGCATTACTATCCGCTATCAAAGGAATTGATCCTTCAGATTCGAATTTAATTACTTTTGATCTTGAAAATCACGTTCCTCATCTCCCGTCACAAATGGCTTTTCTAATACAAATTCTTGTGATGGGTAAGATTATTCATAGCACTGTCATTGATGAAGGTGCCTCTACTCACATCATGTCTATCACATCTTGAAAATCCATTGGATCTCCTTCATTAATTCATTCCTCCAATACATTGGAAGCTTTCAATGGCAGAGGTTCTCGCCCATATGGTATTATTTAATCCCTACCGATCCAGTTGGAGGGAAAAGCGGTGTATATGGAAGTAGAATTTGTTAATGTGAACCTGAACTATAATCTTCTACTCCTTCGTAGTTTGACCCATGCAATGGTGTGCGTGGTCTCTACCCTTTTTCGTGTTCTTCTTTTTCCCCATCAGGGAAAAATCGTTACAATTCATCAACTATCCTTATTTTCACCTGAATCTTCAAGTGGCAATGTACTGTATATTGGGAATACCATTGTTCTTTATAAGAGTGTCGAAGCAGGTCTCTTCAAAGACTCATCATTGATGGGAACCTTCTCTGTTTCGCCTCCCAACGTTGCTTCAGTAAATATGATTTCATATGGTCACGACCCCTGGGTCATTCCCAACCCTAACCATATTGATAGTTTTGGCGACGTTATGCCACTTAGCCCTGTCAAACGGATGTACTAGAGCATCCTTTTGGATTCTATGACTTCATCTTATTCCAACGATAAATTGGTTTCGTCTCTAGACACGTACTCGCAATC
The DNA here is from genome assembly GCA_034641835.2 of Pinus albicaulis. Lineage (NCBI taxonomy): Eukaryota > Viridiplantae > Streptophyta > Pinopsida > Pinales > Pinaceae > Pinus > Pinus albicaulis. Next base: position 728,850,750 of record CM076579.1, read on the forward strand.
CCCCTGGTTTGGTCCATGGGATTCTGATGATCCTTTGAATAAGACATTTTTCGACCGATGAGAGTATATTAGAAGTTATTTCTCTCAAATAAACCCCCTATAATGATCATCATCATCGTTCCTCATTTCTCCCAAGCCTTGGTGAAATTTCTACCTATCTGGAAACCTTTGGTTCCCCTGAATGAACTGGCCCACTTTAGAATCCCATCTTGGTTCATGAAGTCGTGTCAAAAGGAAACATGGGAAATATTTCGGCTAAAATTCCAATCGACATCTCTATCAAACCAGGTATTGTCGAGAATATTCACATTGGGGCTTCTTGTTCTCCTGATGAGATCAAGGTTTACACTACCCTATTTAAAGAATTATGTGATTAATTCACTTGATTGTATGAAGAAAAGTCAGGCATCAATCATAGTATCAGGTTGCATGATATTTCTATTTATCCGGATTCGAAACCTATCCGTCAGTGTCTCCGTCTGGTGCACCTGAGAAAGGAAACTGCCATAAAGGGAGAACTTGAAAAACTTCTCAAAGTTGGATTCATTTACCCTATACCATTGACAGACTGGGTCTCTAATATTATTCCTATTACCAAAAAACAAGGAACTATTCGCATTTGTGTTGATTACCGTGATATCAATCGGGCTTGTACTAAAGATAACTATCCCACTCCTTTCAAAGATCAGATAATTGATGGATGTGTCAGGTGTGAAAATTTTCCTTTTATGGACGTTTTTTTCTGGTTATAACCAGATTAACATTCATCTTGTTGATCAACATAAAATCGTCTTTATCTGTCCTTGGGATACATTTTAATACAAAAATCTCCCTTTTGGCCTAAAGAACATTGGTGCTACCATCCAGCGAGCTATGTCTTATGCATTTCACGTTATTAAGCACATAATCCTTCCATATCTTGACGATCTTCCTGCTCATTCTATGAAATGTCAAGATCACCTTGCTCACCTTCAAGCGATATTTCTTCGTTTTCGACACTATAACATTCAATCGAATCCTCGTAAGTGTTTCTTCTGCATCAAATGTAGTCGTCTCTTAGTATTTGTGATTTCTCAGGAAGGCATTCGGATTGATCTACTGAAAGTCGAGGCTATCATCAATTTTCCTCCTCCCTCTTCTATACATCAACCCCATGAATTACATCCTGAATCGTCTGTTACTTGGGGGAAAATACTCCAAATGGATTGTTATCCTGCAGGAGTTCGATTTAGAATATGCTAAAGCTAAATCGAAGAAATCTCTATTTTTTGCTGAGTTGATCTACGCTCTTCCATCTACAGTTCCACCCACTCCTTTTACCAAGTTGATTCCTGATGAATCACTCTTCTCATCACTACTCTTGATCCATGGTATAGTGATATCATTATCTATCTCTAGACCCAAACTTTTCGACCAGCGTTATATCACTCTAAGCGACACTGAATCTGTCACCAATCCCAACCTTATTGCATTATTGGGGATACCCTTTATCACACTGGGGTCGATTCTATCCTCCGTTGATGTTTGACTCTTGAGCAAGTTTAGAAACTTTTGAATCACTATCACTCAGGGGCATGTGGCATTCATATGTCAGGTTACACTACTTCTCAAAAGATTCTACGTGTAGGTTATTTCTAGTCATCCATTTTCAAGGACTACATCCTTGCTGTTCAAAAATGTCATGAATTCCAGATATATTCTCACAAAGAACGTGCCCCGCCCAGGCCCTTACACCCAGTTTTTACCGCCGGAACCTTTTTGAAATGGGGGATCGATTTCATGACCTGTAACCCTCACTCGGGCAGGGGGCATGGTTATATTATCGTTTTCGTCGATTATTTCATTAAATGTCCTGAGGCAACGCTTACATATGACGTTGAAGATAAAATGCGACACAAATTCTTTTTAACCATGGCATAGCTCTATTGAGTGTCCCGAAGGCCATAGTCACTAACCATGGCTCTCATTTTTGAAATTATATGATGAAAAATCTTACTGCTCAGTTGGGCTTGCATCACAACAACTCAACTCCTTAATATCCACAGGCTAATGGCTAGGTTGAAGCTGTTAAAAAAAATTGGTCACGATGCTTCAAAGAACCATTGGGATGCATAAACGAAATTGTCATCTTATGTTATTTTCAGCTCTTTGGGCATACTGAACTTCAGCTAAGACAACAACTGGACTCACACCATTCCAATTGGTGTATGGTCTGGAAGCCATGCTCCCGATCGAGTGTGAAATTCCTTCTTTGAAGATAGTTGTCGAGTTACTCCCTAGTACTTCACTAGAAGAGGAACGAATTCTTTATCTCAAATGTCTCGATGAGACCCTACGAATTGTTGATTTGGTTATCGAAGCTCAAAAGAAATGAGTTAAAGCACAATATGATAAATCTATGACTCCACATGTTTTTACTGAAGGTGACTTGGTCTTGTTATATGATCAAGCTCATGATAAGTTGGGGTTGGGAAACTCGAACCAATGTGGCATGGCCCTTTATCATTAAACGGTTATTAGAAAAATGCACCTATGAGTTGGTCGATTATGAAGGGAATCAATTGGTTGAGCCCCAAAATGGGCTCTATCTCAAAAATAATTGTGCTTGATTTGTAAATACTTTTGTACATTAGTTTGTGCTATTCATTAGTGTGCAGTTAGATTTTGGTGTGATTGTTTGCTTTTGCAGACATGTTTTCCTCTGCTTGCCCTGTGTTCCACTTGGTTTGCAGATGTTGTCAAACCATTATGTTGGTTTTGCTGATGGCGCTTGTCGTAGTACATAGAACTTTTCTTCTGCAACATGGGCACTATTTTCTCCTAATGGTGAGTTAGTGAATTCGCAAGGCATATGCTTGGGTCAAACTACTAACAACATTGTCAAATATAGTGTGGTTATTAAGCTATTATCGGAAGTTATTACTCTTGGTATTAGGGCATTGGTTATTAAGCTCGATTCACAACTCGTTGTGCTACAGTTCATTGGTCATTATTCAGTCAGAAACCCTCACATATTACGCATGTATCTATGTTCAATTATTGGAACGAAATTTCGATTAGATTACTTATCAACATATTCTGAGACATCTGAATACGTTAACAGATACATTAGCTAATTATGTTTTAGAAAAAAATTTGCATCATATGTAAAAACAAAAAACATCATCATGATAAATAACATTAGATAGAAGTAGGAACACACACACACATATATATAGATATCAAGTCTGTAAAAAGTGTTCTACATCAAAATGTCAAAAATCGGTGTTCCGAGACACATGGATTCTTGAGCCTACATAAGTGCAGTCAAAAGGAATAAATGAGGAATATCTATCCTCTAGAATGGTTTTGGTGGTAATATGTGAAACACTAACCACTCAACCTAACAATCGACGAAGTCGAGCTGAAACCCCCATCATATGTCTCTAATACCGCAACGAGATATCATCGACTGAGGCATAGTCTGGTATGCCTCTCATCAAATCCGTGAGGTTACACTCCACCTCGACTATATGTAGAAATTTGAATAACTGTTAAATTATTCACTGAGATTATCCTGATCACACACTATTTGAGCTTCATGCATAATACATAACCTCTTCTACTATTGATCATCAATCTGCGGAAATATAAATAATCGCATGCGCACATTAAAATCATAAACAATCACACATATAAACACAGTATTTATGGGAAATCTTAAAGCCGAAAACCCCCAACTATCTATATATTATAATGATAGATATCATGTAACAATAATTGTACAAACTCCTCACAAGCTCTCAGTACAATCTCCAATTGTTACACACTACACAAGCTCAGATCTAACAAAACACATGCTCCAATCTGCTCCACTTGTTAGCCTGCCTCTACTGTGCAATCCATGATGAATAATGGCCCAATCTGAGTTCAAATCCACCTGGTATGCACTGCGCAATCCTCATTGGCATCTCCATCAATGTGTGGTGCAAACTCATGCACCAGTATGGTCACAACTGATAGTCACACTTGCTCTTTCACCTACCTCTTCATTGGTCTCCACTGAAACTGTCCATGCACTGAAGTTAACTGATGTATTCTTTAGTTGATTTATGAGTTAATAATTAGTGAATTAATTAATAATTAATTCACACCACTCTCACTAGTGTATCAATCAGCTAGACTAGATACAACTAGCTCAACTATGTTTAACTGAGTTAAACTGAATACAACTCCACTAACTTCCTCAATCAACTCCACCAAACTCTGTCACATGAGTTCTAACTGAAGTCTCCATGCAATAGCTCCACTTGACCCTCAGGAATAGCGTAATTCCTTCTGTCATCTGCATGTGCCACTTCTGTGCACTTAACTGAAGTGCTCCAAGAGGATCAGATAATGTTTAGAGTCCAAATATTATTAAGAGCTAATAATATTCGACATATCTATTTTTAGACTGGCAATCTAAAAATAGATTCCGCCCAGTATGTCTAAAAATAGAAGTCCATCTATTTTTTCCGACTTGACCAACCATCCACAAATAGTATCCTGCAACTCATATAACATGATCCATATGTCTAAAAATAGACATAGTCTAAAAATAGACTTTGCGCCGAAAATAGTCTGCGGGCCCACTTAGTGAAGGCGATTCCTTTCCACTAAGCTCATCATCTTGTTGCATTCTCAACACTCCCTCTCAACAAGATAAGGATTATCTGCAACCCCCATCCTGCCCCTGTGGTATTCAAATTTGCTCCTAGTGAGTGCCTTCGTCAAGATATCAGCATCCTGATCCTCCGTGGGAATGTATGAAAGTAACATGATCTTCTGCTGCACACAATCTCTGATATGATGATACCGGATGTCAATGTGTTTAGATCTATTATGAAATACTGGATTAATCGAGAGTTTGATGCAACTCTGATTATCACAATAAATCACGGTAAGCTCTAAGTGTGAACCGAACAACCCGACCAGGATCTTCCTCATCCATATAGCCTCGCATGCAGCCAAACTCACTGCCATATACTCGGCCTCTGCTGAACTGAGTGCCACAAATCTCTGCTTCCTGCTGTACCAAGAAAATTTTGTCGACCCGATACTGAAAATCCCTCCAGATGTGCTCTTTTTGTCCGTTGGGCTCCCTGCCCAATCTACATCCATGAAGCCACACAGCTTCACCTCATCTGACTGTCTATACCACAATCCATATCTCGATGTGCCTCTGAGATATCTTAATACATGCTTCCCTGCCTTCCAAAAGAGCTTGGTGGGCTTAACCATAGCTTGTGAAAGCTGGTTAACTGCATAGCATATGTCGGGTCGTGTATTGACTAGATACATAAGCGACCCCACCAACTGTCGATAAACAATGGCATCCACTACCTCTGCCGAAGTAGCATCCTCCATATCCAACCACCGGGAAGGAGTATCGCGAGGCTTGCGGCCATGCATGTTGAACTTCTCCGGTATCTCCCCGGCATACTTTACCTAAGAAACAAACGAGTCCATCACTACGTACCCATTTAAATCCCAGGAAATAATGAAGGAGGCCCAAGTCCTTCATCTCAAACTCCTTTGCAAGATCAGCCTTGCATGAGTGTATCAATAGTTCATCACCTGTCAAAATCAAATCATCTACATAAAGTAAAATGATTAGCAACTTACCCTCCACCACAATCTGGTATAGGTTCGGATCTGCCTCACTCTTGGAGAATCCAAGTCCGGTGAAATAACTGTCTATCCATGTGTACCAAGCACGAGGTGCTTGTTTCAACCCATACAGCGCTCTCTTGAGCCTGCACACATGCGACTCACTGCTGAAGATCTTGAAACCTTTAGGCTACTCTATGTACACCTCGTCCTCAATGACTCCGTTGAGGAACGCAGTCTTCACATCCATCTGATGAATGTGCCAACCCATCTGTGCTGAGAGAGCAAGAATCGTCTGTATGGAGGAATACCTTGCGACAGGTGCAAAGGTCTCCTCATAATCGATCCCCTCAATCTGTGAAAAGCCTCGGGAAACAAATCTTGCCTTATACTTCTCCACACTCCCGTCAGCTGCCTGCTTCACTTTGTAGATCCATCTCGAACCCACCACTGATTTCCCTTCCGGCCTTGGGACAATCTCCCATGCACTGTTTCTGACAATCGAATCATACTCTTCCACCATGGCATCTACCCATGCGAGATCCTCCACAGCTTCCTTGAAAGAGGATGGCTCTGTCACGATACACTTGCTCACAAGAGCCATGTATCCAGTGTACCGATCAGGTGACTGTCTCTGTTTGCGCTGTGATGTAGGTGCTCCTACAACCTTCTCTGCATCTTGAGCCAGTCGCTCAGCTTTTGTAGTGCGCTTCCGCCCTCTGATGGTTGGCGCTACTTGAGTGGTCTCTTCCACTCCATGAACCTCATATTGTGGCTGATCCACATCCTGAGACTCATCCTTAGGAACTAATAGCTCCTCATCTGCATGCAAGTGTGGCTCCCTCTCAAGCGAACACTTCATGGCTTTCTCCTCCTAAAATTTGATATCCCGTCGCACAACAGTCTTGCGACTGTCTGGAAAATACACACGATAGTTGTGGGGCGTATCAGTGTACCCCAAAAATATCCCAACCTCTGCGGTCAGCTCCAGCTTCTTCTTGGCATCCTTCATCACATGAATGTAAACAGGTGAACCAAAAATCCTCAAATGGGAAATATCAGGCTTCTTACCAGAAAACGCCTCCTCGGGTGTACTCAAGCCAAGTATCCTGTGAGGACAACGGTTCTGCACATATACTGCAGTAATTCATGCCTCCGCCCACAAGTGAATGGGAAGGCCTTGATCATGCAACATCGCCCGTGCAGCACCCACGATCGTTCTGTTCTTCCGCTCAGCAACCCCATTCTGATATGGGTTATGAGGTGCTATGAGCTCTCTTCGAATTCCTTCTACGTTGCAAAAGTCCTTGAATTAACCAGAGATGAATTCACCACCATTGTCGCTCCTAAGAACCTTCACCTTCTTCCCCGATTATTTCTCAACCAGTGCCTTGAACTCACATAACTTTGAGTATGTCTCGCTCTTCTTCTGCATGAAGAAGATCCAGCACTTACGAGAAAAATCATCAACAAATATCACATAATACCTGTGCTTTGCTGTCGAAGCTACTGAGAAAGGTCCACACACGTCTGTGTGAATTCTCTCAAGGATCGTCGTGGCGCGACTATCCTTCTCGTGAAGGGTGGCTTTCACAAATTTTCCCAAGGTACACCCCTTGCACTGATCTGACTGCGCAAGAGTGCCCTTAGGAAGCCCAGTAGAAATCTACTGCAGTATCTTTAAAGCTCCATGGTGAAGGTGGTCTAATCTCCGGTGCCACAGCTCGCCATCATCCCGGCTCACCACTCCTTCCGCCTTGCATGCCATTGCTGCACAGCCATCTACTTGCAACTGATAAAGGTTCTTGACTCGAACCCCTATCTTCCGGGTTTCTCCAGTTGCGCTTCTCCTGCTGTTGGAAAGCCTTTCCTTGTGAATTATATCCCTTGTCTTATAACATCGCCACAGAGATCAGATTCTTCTTCAATCCTGGAACATGCATCACTTCCTTCAATACGAAGGGTTTACCAGACTCCCTCTCAAAGGAAATGGTACCAATACCGGTCGCACTGTATCTACCATCATCGCCCATCTCGATGTGCACTCCAAGATCTTTCTCATCGAGATCAGTAAACAAACTTCGATCTTCTGTCATGTGAAAAGATGCACCACTGTCAAGAAACCACACTGAACCCATCACACTTGAGACCAAGCACGCGATCGGTGAAAAATCCAGCTCAAACTGCGAGGCTAAGGCCTCTCCAGCTGCAGATCCAGAAGCCTGCTTATTTTTCTTCTTCTGTGGACAATTAGTGGTGTAATGTCCATGTTGGCGATAGTGAAAGCACTTCACCTTGGACATGTCCTGCTTCTTGCCTTTCGCACCGGAAGAGGCAACCATGTTTTTCTTCCTTCTTTGCTTTTGACAACGCAGTCTCTGGTGATCCTTCCTTCAGTACTAAGCGTCTCCTCTTGCACAAGATCCGACCAAAGTCGCTCCCATCTGGCAATTTCTCGACCATTGAGTCTACGATGGGAGTGCCAACTCTTCGGAAGCCCAAGAGACGAAGCTCACCAGGTCTCATCATCAACGATGGCCCCACACTTCCCCGGCTCATCCTGCATTGGATGAACCGTGAGGTACTTGGGCATCTTGTCGCCTTTCTCCATCTTTATGTTTCTGAGTTTATCCTTGAGCGCCAACTTCCTCTGGTCGCTCTTGCTTTGGAATAAATTTGTCAAGGCTTTCCACATCAAGAATGGAGAAGCCTTACCATGCAGGCTGGACACTATTTGATCCTTCACGCCCTCCAACAGAATCCTTCGACACTTTGCTGTCTTCTTTTGCCATGCCTCAAGTACGGCAGCATCGCTAGAAGTAGGCTTTGGAACTTCAACATCTATGAACTCCTTCAACCAATTGTCATCCAACACCGCCTCCATCCTGTCCTTCCATGAAATATAATTTGAGCTGCCCTCAAGGGCATACTCCAATCGCAATCCGTTGAAAGACATCTCAACTTCGACACCAAGAAAACATTGCTGCAAATTCGAATTCCACCAGCACAAAACTCAGTAGCTTCATCTGTTTTTGGTGTAATGATCAATAACTGATCACCATGTAGAAATTTGGATAAACATTAAATTATTCACTTGAGATTATCTGATTATACACTAATTGAGGCTTCATGCATAATACATAACCTCTTCTACTCTTTAGTCTCATCAATTAGAAATATAAACAATCGCATGCGCACATTAAAACCATAAACAATCACACATATAAACACAGTATTTATGGGAAAGCTTAAAGCTGAAAACCCCCAACTATCTGTATATTATAATGATAGAGATCATGTAACAATTATTGTACAAACTTCTCACAAGCTCTCAGTACAATCTCCAATTGTTACACACTACACAAGCTCAGATCTAACAAAACACATGCTCCACCTGTTAGCCTGCCTCTACTGTGCAATCCAAGATGAATAATGGCCCAATCTGAGTTCGAATCCCTCTAGTATGCACTGCACAATCCTCATTGGCATCTCCATCAATGTGTGGTGTAAACTCATGCACCAGTATAGTCACAACTGATAGTCACACTGCTCTTTCACCTACCTCTTCACTGGTCTCCACTTGTCAATGCCTTTAGAGTGTGAGTGTATTCTTTAGTTGATTTATGAGTTAATAATTAGTGAATTAATTAATAATTAATTCACACCACTCTCACTAGTGTATCAATCAGTTAGACTAGATACAACTAGCTCAACTATGTTTAACTGAGTTAAACTGAATACAACTCCACTAACTTCCTCAATCAACTCCACCAAACTCTGTCACATGAGTTCTAACTGAAGTATCCATGCAATAGCTCCACTTGACCCTCAGGAATAGCGTAATTCCTTCTGTCAGCTGCATGTGCCACTTATGTGCACTTAACTGAAGTGCTCCAAGAGAATAAGATAATGTTTAGAGTCCAAATATTATTAAGAGCTAATAATATTCGACATATCTATTTTTAGACTGGCAATCTAAAAATAGATTCCGCCCGGTATGTCTAAAAATAGAAGTCCATCTATTTTTTCCGACTTGACCAACCATCCACAAATAGCATCCTGCAACTCATAGAACATGATCCATATGTCTAAAAATAGACATAGTCTAAAAATAGACTTTGCGCCAAAAATAGCCTACGGGCCCACTTAGTGAAGGCGACTCCTTTCCACTAAGCTCATCATCTTATTGCATTCTCAACACTATAAGGTTAGCACCCTCACCATAAGCATCTGCCTCCATTTGTCGAACCACCTGCTGCGCTACTTGAGATAACCCTGGAGGCCTCACCACTCCAACATCTGTAATTAATAATCATAAGTTAGATTCTTGGTACACATTAAAAAAAATAAAATATTGAGAAAATTTAAAAAATGAATTCTTATCGAGGTCATCCCATTGTCCTCTCGATGGAAGAGGAATATCTGGGTCTCCCCTGAAATCTTTCCCTGCATAGGGCTAATCATTAATCACAGTGAGCTTATGATGGATTCACCCGAAGAATGCAGGAATGAATGACATATGTTTCCCACCACCATGGCGAGGCATCAACTCGCTCCATCTCTGAAGCCATGGGTCCTTCAGCCCAAGAGGTCCCACATATATCCTCTTACATCGAAATAATGGCACCCTCTCTAGGAAGAGAGTCACCATGATCAATACATATCCAAACTGCTTCAACTTCACCATTTTGAATTTGATGAGTTGATTCTTCAAGTTGACCAGCAATCCCTCACACCAGTTTAAAACTGTTGGAATCATCCAGTACACGACATACTGGAATTGAGACTTGCTCATCTCATGAAGGGCCTGTACCCCTGCTACCCAAGCAATGGTGTAAAGGACTACCCGAGGCGCTGGGTCATTGAAAATTTTGATGTCAATTTTCCCACTCTTGGTCTTTTCCGACCCACCACTACAATGTCTAGTGATGAGCATATATGTACTCTCGCCATCTGGTCTAGACCCTGCCAGCTAGACCAACAGTCCCCTTCTGGACAGACCAGGGATGAAATAGATATAAGAAGTATCAATATCAAATTATTGATCACCAATGACAAAAACTTGGTGGTCTACATCCCACCATCTCACCAAATACTGCAATAATTCCACTTGGGACCTCATCCCAGGTGTCCAGAATAATTTAAGCAATCCGCAGTTGCGGAGTGCCCTTATGCAATTTGGATCTTGTGCTGCTTCTCATTCCTTGGCCTCGCGACCCCTTTCTTTCCACTCAATTTCCATAATTTTCCTACAAAACATTAATTAACAAGCATTAGACATCTTCCATGGAGAAAAAATAGAAATTCACTGGTTAAAAATTGAGCATTTCACAAATTAAATTTTCACTCACCACCTGCGCGATTGTGTTCCAATTTTCATGCACTGGCAGCGCGCTGGTATTTTAGGGACTAAGGCGAGCAACACAAACCTAATGGGTGAAACCTGCGTTGGTCACCGAAAGGCCCTAATTTTTCAAGGGCTCACTAAACAGGCAAAAAATGAATCAAAATGCCCAAAGATGAAATAGGAATGCAGGCAAAGGTGAGGACTATTACCTGCAACAAACGAAACTGCAAATGGTGTCCTAGATCAGCTGAAGGAGGTGCTTGAACTTCAAATAAAAATGGAGGGGAAAGTGCTCTAGTAAAATTTCAAATGGTAAAAGTGATTTTTATTGTTGACTTCTGGTTATTAAAAGAAATTTTACCCATATTTTGATTAAAAAATGGTTTTTTATCGTTTTATGAGTAATTTTTCCTATATTTATATTTTTTCTCGATCAATGTGACATTTTTTTGCATGTGCAAAAGTAGGCTATTATGAGTTAAATTCGATTGATGATGAATGACGAGTTGACTTTTGTCACTTTTTTAGACTCGTGAAAATAATTGAAAAGGGAACCCCCCTGGAGTTAACTTTAAGCTCTTTTCAAACTCTCGAAATATGAAAATATTTTCGAGCACTTGTCATTCCAAGATCGTTAAATTAAATGAATTAACATCGTATCAGTATATGTTTATCCCTTTTTCGGGTTGATGTTGACTATTTACGAAAAAGGAATACCTTGGTCAATAATTATTAGGAGGTTCCCTCAGATATTTTTTTCTACCTTTTTAGATTCGAGTTACTAATTACGAAAAGGGGCCTTTTGGAGCTTTCTTTTCTGTCTCTTTTTCAAACTCCCTAAACATGAAAAATATATTAAGTGATGAACCCTTAGCTAAACTGAGGGGGGGTAAATCAAGCTACAACTTGTAAGGAAGCTCCAACTCTCATATATTTTCTGTAGGCTACAATCCACGGGAGGCTCCTACCTCACCTAGCTCCAACTATAAATTTATCAAGCTATAACTTGAAAGGAGACTACAATCCCCTCACTCAACATGAAACTAAAATGTTGATTTACTTGGATATCAGCTCTGTTATACTCCTCCTCCACTGATGTCTCTTAACCCTTCATATCTACTTCATAACAGCTCTTGATATGCACAACATATGTATTAGCTCTCTCTTATTCTTCCACTCTCCAACCTTTTGTAGCTCTCTTACATTCTTCCGCTCTCCATCCTTCCACAACTCTCTTATATTCTTCCGCTCTTATCCATTCTGCAACTTTCTAACCTCGTTATGCATCCTGATATTAAATGTTTTACATAGATAACTACATGACTGTTTGCATTCTACAGGGAATACGAAGTGAACAGGCATGACTCTTTGCCTTCCACCCACTCATTTCCTCACACAGCATATTCAGGATGTTACAACAATATATACATTTATTTCAGTATCAAATGGAGTATTGCTTTGCCTTGGAGACTTGCCTTTGCATCACAAACAATATAAAATATATCAATAAAATTACATTCATACAAAATATTTCAACTCAGCCCTTTCAGCTTCTTAGTTTTGTTGTGCATTTGTCCTCTTTTGCTTGATGTCCCTTTGTCTTTTATGTTTCTGTTGTTATATTCTAACTATGCTGCATAACCGCCTTTTTGCCCGACTCGACCCATGCTGCCCATGTTTCAAACATTGTAACATAATAGAATTTTTCCCAACTCTTCCTATTATATCTATTGACCGCAGCGTTCAATATTCTCTGCTCGTAGTTTTGCTAAGCCCGACTCAGCCTGTTATCACTCAAATTGAACCTCAAGCTGAGAGAGGCAATTCTGAGGTAACCTCAAATCACACTTAGCCAAGTAGCTAGCCCTACTAGGCCAGGAGAGGTCTCTCTCTATATGGATCATAGTCAAGATGACTGAATAAAGAAGGTTTTAGGCTAGGTATAGTAGCTCAGGGTTTTTGATTTTTTTATTTTGTGTAGGGTTTTGCTGGATTAGGAGGAGTCAAATAGCTAGGGCAAGGAAATTAGGTCAAAATATGCAGGGTTTCCAAGGGGAAAGGTAGGTAGAAGGTTTAAAATTCAATAGATGATTATGGTGAGGTGAGTAGACTGGTGAGAAGTTAGGAAGAGCATCTGAGATGAATTCTCCCTAAATTGAAGAAGATAAACAAATTATGCTAAATACCCAAAACAGAGCATGAAACATGAATTCTGCCTTTCAACTTGAAATTAAGCATATCATAGACATGAAAATGGTTTATGAGCTAAAATACATTCGTACAAATGATTAAAAATAAGAAACTATGTCAAACACTGCATACCACATGGATCCCAAATAAATAGCTGCAAATTTATCATTAAATTCCAAGCCAAACTGATACAAAATGTCTCTTGAGATGCCAAAGCTCCAAATGAGTCCAACTATTACAATGACTGAGAAAATACATCAAATAGACTTCAAAACCACTCTCCCTAGCCTCAGGGAGTCGAATCCATGAGATAGGGATCAGTTTCACCTACTCCCAAACAAGAATCTGAAGACTAGGAAAACTAAACAATTTGCCTCTAAAAGAGAGGAAATTGATTCATTTGACCTCTAGAAGACTGATCTGGTGCATCTACCCTAGATAAAAGTCAAAAAATGATATTTACATTCACCATGACCATTTACATCAGCGATTTTCTCATTTTCCCAAGTAAAAAGTCAAAAATTCAAAATTTTGTTGATGCTGATGAAAACTGCATTTTCCTGTTAAATGCATAATGCCTTGTCAGAAAAAATGACATGTATTGCATGCAACTTTTGGAGGCCTTCCCGATGTCCAAATCAGCTCCATGATAGCTCATTGGAAAGATCCCCGAGTCTAGTTTCCAAATATGCCTCCAGTTTTCAAAATGGTGTCCATCTAACCTGTCAAAAACTTGTTCTCCCAAGACTGGTAAACGCGCAGCGCCAAGGCAAAAACAAGGGCAGAAACATGTTTTTTTGGTGGTTTTTTGCCTTTTTGAGGGACTATTTCTCCTCCAAATCTTTTGAAAATTGTTGGAGTTAATTTCCTCATCATTTTTAACATGATGGTGGTGGAAATTTTGAAATTGGATGCCCCAAAAAAGAGCACAGGGCCAGTGGCGCTGTGCATTTAGCAAAATTCTTGTTTGTCAAAATTGCCCAAAAACTCAAAAAAATGCACCATAGTGCCAAATATGCCAAAATTTGTCAAAATTGTGAATTTACTTGCTAATAAAGGGTTAGAGGTATGAAGAGACACCTCAGCAAGTATGTCTAACTTCCCCTTCTCTTTTTGCTTGGTGAAGGCTTGAATCTTTGCATGGGTTCGTTTGAGCTTGGCCCTTGTAATCTTGTTTCTAATGGCATAGTGCTTTGTCATATTCCTCTAAATATAATTATCCCTTTTGGACTTCTCCAGCAAGCCTTCCAAATGCAAGTTGGCTCTATCAAGCCATGATTCTATATCTTTGCTAATCTCAAGGGCAAGCATCTCACTTGGAGTGAGCTGCTCTGCCAACTCAGCCTCTCTTTGTCTCTCACGGGCTAGAGCTCTCTTAAGCCCTATTGTCTTTGGTCTCTATCTTGGAGGCTGGTCCTCCTCACCATCAAGCTCACCAAATCTATCTAAGGTTTCCTCCAAGAAGGCCTTAGCCTTCCTTGCCTCCTTTTGAGCTTTGATGGTTCTGACCTCATTGATGATTTGTTTGGCCTTTAGCTATTGATTTTCTTGCTCAAGGAAGTCAATCACATAATGTGCTCCGTCAAGATTAGCTTGAAGCTCACTAATATTTTCCTCTTTGCTTATGATCAACGCATTAGTGATTCTAACCTCATCCTCATCATCAAGGTCAATCAACCGAAACTCCTGCTCAGTTTCATGTTTGTCCTCCTACTCAACAATGTTAAGCTCTGTAGCCTTTTCTTTGCCCTTGTCTACCTGTTTTGCTGATGAAGAAAGCATGGACCCTTTCACACCATGTGAAGCAAACACATGCCTATGGCCTCTCTGATAGGTCTTGGGAAATGGCTCAACATCAGTCACATTAGCCCAAGTTGCCTCAATGTCCCTTTCACTGCTTGATGCTCCAATATCATGATGGGATGATGAAGGGTTATAGAAAGGTGAAGAAGAAGGATCAACATGAGGTGAATGGATCTGACTCGGTAATGATGTATGAACAACAGGCTGAGATGGATAAGTGAATATGGGATGATGAGATGATGAAGGGATATTCTACTCATGATGACTAGGTGGGGTAGTGAAAACTTCATGTGCAATGAAAGTGTCCCATGGGATATTCTTTTGCTCCAGCTGATGCATGACCAACATCTTGATGAGGGAATGATGGAAAAGACTCTGCATTTGATGATTATAATCCCTTTTTTCACAATGAATGACATCTTGTCAATGCTGCGGAAGAGATAATAAGGTAGGTGAAGCATTCTTAATTTGGTGAAGTGCATGAGGAGTCAGATATGGTATGAGTAGAATCTAGAAAACCTCCCCTCACAAGTGAAGTACTTCATGATTATTTTCATCATGGGGACATATCGGTTAAGGAGATGAGAGAAAGGGAAAATTGATTTTTTTTCATCCTTGTATCTAGGTTTAAGGTATGGTTCATAATATCTTAGATCAAGGTTTGTTTGTTTAAACCATCTCTCTCCCACATTAGGGATCCCTGTAGCAATTGAAATGGCATCGATGGACATATCAAAAGTAACCCTAGCAAGAGTGACCTGCTTATCATGAAGGTTTGTGATGAATAACCTTGTCAACTCAGAATGATATTGAATCTGTTGCACCCTCTCACAAAGCTCAAAACAACCGACATGCTTGAAACAAGACATAGTGAGAGGAGAGGCCATGAGTTCCCTTGTAGTTATTGGTTCAAACCTATTAATTTTCCCTCCTTTGTGATCATTTCTCCTTGGTATTTGTGGCTCACCAACACCTCTATCTTCTTCTTCATACATTTTTGAGTTTTGACTTAGGAAACCCTAGAGTAAAAATTGGAAAGAGATGAAGGAAGAAGGAGATGAGATGGCTAGCTTAGATGGATGAAGGAAATGAGTGTAAATAGAAATGCTAGGTTGATGAAAACCCTAGGGATTAACCATGCTCATGACTGATATGGGTTTAGGAAGGTGAACAAATATATGATGTATAAAAAAGGATAATGAATTTAAAACTAGGGTTTCATATGCTATGACACCTTAAAATTTTGAAAGGAACAATAAACATGCAAGAAGAGAGGTAATTTATGGCCACTTACTGATCAAAACTGCCTTGGATAAATTTATGAAGAAACTAGAGTTGGATGGAAGCAATGACCACTTTCAAAACAATTGCCATGTGAATGCGTAGCTTTTCTGGGTAAGAGCGCAGCACCGGACATAACGTGCAGCACCAAATTCTAAATGTGCAATGCCTTTGTGAATTACACTAGGTTTTTAGGCTAAACGCGCAACACAACTGGGTGAGCACGCAATGCCTGGATGAACGCGCAGCGCCAACCTCCAAACACACAACGCCTTGCAATTTTGGTCCAAATTGCTCAGTAACTCGGAATTTCTCTCTTGCTGAAAAATATTGAAGGCTAGATGGCAACAATGACTTGTTTTAAAATTATTAATGGGCTTTATAGCTTTAGTGAATTTGAATTTTAATCCAAGTTACCCACTTTTCTAATGTTCTTTCTCCTTCTTTGACACTAATATTCTTATGTTTCTCTGACTTTTGGCACTACAGGTTGATCAACATGGATTTTGGCTCTCTTGCTCACTTAGGTTGAACATGATTGCACTTTGACAGCTTTGGGATTGCATTTATTACATATAATAACATAAAATTACATTTGGAAAAATCAAAACAAATTACAAATTTGACTTTTCTATCAAAATGACATTTTGATATAAAAGTCCTTAAACTAAAATACAACTTTGAAAGTATAATAAATAAATCATGATGATCTTATTTAATCCCTCTCATAGATGTGCTGACCTCAAATGAATGAAGAAGTGACCTTAAGAGATGCAAAATCCTAATGACCTAATGGGACTTCTTTTTGACCTGACCTTTGAATGAGATTTTGACTTTAAATATTTCCAAGCAAATAGAGCATTTCCATAGGTGTTGTTATGCTCAAGGAATCATGAGAATGAGTTAGCCAATACGATCTTCTGAGGGAAAAAAGTTTATTTGAAAAAGGCAACCACCAGCAGAACAATTTTATGTCATGACCTAATGGAATTATGAAAATTTTATTCAGAATGGGACACCTAAGATGCACATGCAAATGTGTTTTGATCCTTGGTGGAAGTATGCAAATACTAACACTAACACAGCCCATGGTGCCTATCTCCTCATAGCCACAATGTTCATCTTTCTATGCTCTTCACACTGTATCGGGTCACTTACTCGAGTCTTCCTCCGCGTTCAGACTTTTTTTTGATAAACAGACGCAACCGCATAACACCTCTACACGAGTGTCGGGTCTTTTTCACCCGAGTCTACTCATGTGTTCAAAATTTTCTTCATAAACTGGTGTAACCACATAGAACCCTGGACCTGAAGTATATTAAAAAGGAACTTTTGTATGATATCCCATCCGATCACTTATCGCATTTCGACGTTCCATAGATTTTACGTTATAATCCTCCTTTTCCTCCTCCGATGTGATTTCTTCACAAAAAGACCTTATTCCAGATTTGAATTCCTTTTCAATTTAACTCTGAATTTACATCGCATCCACCCCTTATCGCATGTCACAAGATTTAGCTCATATAAATAACAAGTTTCCTCTTATCATCTGCGATATGCGATCGCATCGCATCCCAAATTGCACTTATTATCACATCGCAACTTAAAACAATCAACCTGCGATGACTTAACATGTAAATATAAGAATCGTTGATAGCGATGTGCGGTATGCGAATGGGTCCCATGCTGAACTTTAAATCCTCTAGACTTTAGCTTTGAAGCATATCACATCTGATACTCTTATCGCATTTCGCACTTCGGTATTTTAACATGATTCTTGAATGCTTATCCTCCTGAGCTTGCGATGTACGATATGCGGGCCAAGTCCACGTCATCTCTACGTCATCGTGCCACGTCATTGCCACATCACTGCCACATCATTGCCACGTCATTGTCACATCACTACAATGTCATTGCCACGTCATTGCCACGTCATTGCCATGTCACTTCCACATCATCGCCATGTCACTACCACGTCATATTGCCATGTCATCTCCCGCACTTTTCATTTCACAATTTATGTGTCTTATTGCATCGCAACTTAAAACAATTAACTTGCGATAAATATAAAAAAACATCCATAGTGATATGCGATCGCATCGCGTCACAAACTCTGCACATTATCGTAAGTTCACAAGTTTACATCTCTTCCATTAACTATTATACCATATTGCATGCACCATGCAATATGCGCAATTACCTCTACCCGACATGTATCCACTTCGACATTTTCGCAATTTAATCTACGATGAGATCTTAACCATCCATCTCTCAACCTTTATTTCTGCGATAAGATTCTGACCATCCATATCAACATCCATTTTAAGATTTATTTGCGATTTGTGGGGTCAGGTATTCTCTTTTGATTGCGATTTGTGGTGAAGCCTCCGCCGAACACTATTTTGAATGATTTTCTTTTGGAAATTACCCGACTCTTCCCGCAGAACTGCACAAGCTGCATGCACCCTCGTGCATTGCTCTGAATGAAAACTAGCCCAACTTGACCCACGCGTTCATGACTTTCTCCATTTGTTGAGCGTGTTCATTACTTGTCTTTACATGTTCACGACTTGATTGAATACATTCATGACTTGACCCAAGCTTGTTGCCTTTGCTACCTTTGCTGACTTTTCTCTTTTTCCACCTTTGCTCCTTTGCTGCCTTTGCTCCTTAATAAATATTATAATGCTACTCCTTTCCTTTTTACTGCTCCTCTCTACTCCTTTGCCTTAATGATAATTGTGGTGTTGATCCATGCCTCTTTGTTACTCCTCTTCCTTTCTCCTTTTCCTCTAATGCTGCTCAACTACCTCTCTTTTGCTCTTTGTTTCTCCTTTGCCTCTCTTTTATGATTCTCCACTTAACTTTTTCCTTCTTTGCCTTATTTCTTATTTATACTCCACCTGATCATGATTTGCTCCTTTGTTATCTATGATAATTCTGGTGCTTCTTCTTTATGTTCCTTTGCCATCAATGACAATATTTCCAACAGTCTCCCCCTTTGGCATTGATACTAATAGCAACACTTCCTCCAACAATTCCTCCAAGACTTCCTCCCCCTTTCATTCTGAGAAGTGCCTTTCTTCCTCTGCTTGCTTTTCCTCCCCCTTTGACATCAATGGAAAAGGGTTACACCTTTTTCCAGTGTATTTTCCATCATTTCCTTATTAAAGTTCTGCATAAGCATTCTTCATTATGTCCACATACCTGGCTGGGACTCCTGCTACAATTGGTGTATAAGCATTGTTGGGAGAAAACTTTGGAAATCATTGAACTTGTATGTATATACAAAGTAAGTTGATACCATCCCAAAGCACAAACTCCTTGCACTTGTATAATGTTGAAGGTGATGATAAGGACACTCCATAGAACAAACTGTACCAGACTTATATAACCAAAAATGCATCATTGGAATAATACTAAAATATTGAGAATGCTCCATGCGATATATAAAGTTTGTTCCAAATATACTTCAGTCTATATTATGATCTTCATCTGAGATACATATCTATTGAGGAAGATTGTCGATGGAATATGTCTTATTATACACATCTACAGTACACATCTGTTCAAATATGATGATGCCAATATATCTTTTGCAGCCACGGTTCACCTTTACTACCAGATTACATAGTGATTTCGTTGCAGATTCAAGGATGTCTTTGCACTGAAATTAGTTCATAGGCCAGATGCTCATACTTTCTTATAAGGGATTCTCAAATTCACCCACATGCCACTGTTACATTACTTTTAGGTGTAACACATGCTGAAGGAAGACTAATGGTTAAAGCTTGATATATCTGATCTCTGCGGTATACACTTATGCCAAAAGTGTCTATGCATCCAAGGCCATGAGATAATATGATACCCATTGATAATCCATGCAGTAATTTCACTCCAACTCCCACAGATAGCCACAGTTGAGACAACCTTCATAATATCAACTATTTTTATTTTGTTCTCCTATGTTCTCAACAACAATCAACAATATACAAACTTTGATTCTGGAATCAATAACCTTGTTCATTCTGTCATTCTGTTATTAAATGAATGTCATTGCATATGCCTTTCTAGGTTTTCTCCAGAATGATTGTTGCTCCATATACACTTCAATTGTTCTACATAATGAGCTTCAAGAATACTTCTTCAGTTTATTTAATTGGAATCTCAAAAGACAAATCACGCACAACTTTATGGATGACCTTAAGAAAGAAGCCTTGAAAGTCTATCAATACTGACTTGAAGAGGAGTGAAATTATATCCAAGAATAAGTACTACTTCAATGCTCAATATAATACATTAATGCAAACAAGATAATGATCCTTTGGCATATTAAACCTTTCTATGCTTTGGTAATACAACTTGACATTCTCCTACATTTGCAAATAGAAGATACTTTGCACTAATCAGAGCAACCAGAACTTAATCCACACATATTATAATGCTGATAACGTAGGGACTACTTCCTTGATGTATTTTTTCCATACCACCACCATGATGCATACCATGATATTCCGATCCCGAGGACCTGTATCATACCACTGCTCCAATAATAACACTTTTCTTATTCATCCTTATTAAAATAATTTTGTCTCATTATCAACACTTGCAGAGAGCACATACAATGTAATAATCCTCTGTAGATATTTACCAGCTCCATAGCTCTAACTCTTATGTGACAAATTTTATGGGATACTCTCCCCTTGAGTAGTTGCTTCTTGTCTAACCCTGGCTGGATGTATGCATTGCTTCCTATAGCAGCTCCCACTGAGACTATGATGGATTCATAATGTCATTAAAGTAACAGGCTCCCCATTTTTCTTCTTCTTCCATACTTTGTTAGGATTCCTCATAATGTTTGCATTTCTTTTTTATTCACAGTTTGGTATGATTTGATTTGGTTCCATCATCTGTCTAGAGTCCTTTAATGTATATGGTAGCCTACAGTCATTTTCTTTGTGTCTAGGCTTGTGGCACACATAACATCTTATTTTACCTAGGTATGTTTGAGCTGATGTATAACATTTTGTGCTCCTTTTTTTAACATGATTTACATTCAACAAGTTTATGTCCAAATTCATTGCATGCATAATAGTAGACATGGAAATGATTTGTGTACCTGGTGAAAGATTTTCCTTTCCATTTGATTGCTTGAGGGTGTCTTCTCATTTGCAACATCTTTTGCTAGTTAAACTTGAGTTGCCTATTCTTACATTGAGTTGTTACATGTCCATAGTCATTGCATGAATAACAGTAGCCATGGAACTGATTTGTGTATCTAGTGCGATATTGTCCTTTCCATCTGCTTGCTTGAGTAATACCTCTTATTGGCTGCATCTTTTGCTGGTTGGACTATATTTTATTTGTCTTACAGTATGCTGCAATATGTCCTGGTTTTTGGTAGGCAAATCATGTGATCTCATAGGTGGAAGGAACCTCCTTTGACATCTTCCGAATTTGTTCAGTTCATCCTTAGGAGCGTATGAGCCTTTTGTATTTGACTATTTCTTCATTTATTTCTTTGTCACTTGAGGTCGATGCTTGATTTTTTCTGCTTCATTACCCATAATGGTCTTGCTGGCTTCTAACTCTTTGGATCTATTTTGGGCTGCTTCATCATCTCTTTCAATGTATGCCTTCTCTGAGTTCTCCATGGAGGTAATCTCATCTTTGAGTTGCTTACACAACCTGCTCTTTTCTTCTATCATTCTTCTAGCTGCAATAATCTTAGATTGCTGAGAGTTATCTTTTTCTTTTACAGCTTTCACAAAAGTGATATCCTTGTTATCTTCAACCTTGGACTTACTTTTTTCTCCTTCATAGTCTCTCTTGGCCTTTATAAGAGGATATATTTGAGCATTTAGTATTTTTTCCAACTGTTCAAAGCTTTTCATTCGTGGCATATTCATAGTTAATTCCCTTTGGGCCTTTTTTTATTTCTACCTTAGGCTTACCACTTCTTCTTCTAGCTTTTCATGCTCCTGATTTTTCTCTTTTATTTCCCTTTTTAGAATATCCTCTATTTTCCTTGATTCTTCTAGTTCAAATTTAAGTTTAATAAGGTCTTTTGAATCTGGTTCTATCTTTGCATATTTCAGAAGCATCTCTTTTTGTTTCTTACTCTTAAGTTTAAGCCTTTCAATTTCCTTTAGGGCACTTATCAACTCCCCCTCAAGGTCCACCTCACCTTCTTCATCATATTCCACGAGATCATCTTCAAGCTCTTCCTTGGCCATTAAGACAAATTTAGAGGTTCCTTCTTCATTGGAGGATTCATCTAAGCTTTCAGATGTACTGCTATCTTGCTGAGCATAAAATGATTTTCTATTAAATTTCTTCCCTTTCTGCATATTATACGAGCTGATTTTCTATTTCCCTTCAGACTGGTTCTCTGTTATCTTATTGGGACATTTTGAGGCATAGTGCCCCACTCTTCCACAATTAAAGTAGTTGAATGGAAGTTTAAATTTGTACTTGCCTGTGCCTCTATCCAATCTTCTGACAAATTTGGATTCTTCTTCATTAGGGCATGAGCATTTACCTTCCTTCTCTTCTATTCATTTGTCTGCCTTAAAGAAAGCCTCCCTCATGTTTGACTTCCCTTTAGTAAGTCTCATCTCATATGCTGTTAGGTTCCCAAGTAATTGGTTTCTGGTTAAGGTTTCCCAGTCTGCTATTTTTTATGGCAGAAACCTTAGGATTAAACCTGGATGGTAGAGATCTCAATATTTTCTAGACTACAACACTTTCTTTAATTTCTTCTCCTAGGCCTATCATGATAATCACAACTTATGCAACTCTTAAGAATAATGCAACTATATCTTCATCTTCATTCATTTTTAAGTTTTCAAACTGAGTTCTATGTGCTTGCGGTTCAACCATCTTCACCTTTGTATCTCCCTCATGGATATTTTCTAATGTATCCCAGATTTCTTTGGCAATCTTACGGTGCATTTCTTTGATAAATTATGACTCACTCAGACCACTTAAGAGTGCATTCATTGCTTTTGCATTAGCTGTGAAATTTTGTTTGGCTTCTTTCTCAGTGTCATTTTCCTTTGGTGCATATTTTTCTTCCACAACAACCCAAACTTCTATTCCTAGAGATATTAGGTATGTCCTCATTCTAATTTTCCAGAAAGCATAGTTTGTGCCAGTAAACAATGGGGCTTTATTTGTTGAGCATCCTTCTAGGCTAGCCATTTTGGGGACCTAGGACCTCCTTCTAGTTGTTAAACTGTTACTAAATGAACCCGCTCTGATACCAATTGATGAACCCTTAGCTAAAATGAGAGGGGGGGTGAATCAGTTTATTACATTCATGGACATTTAAAACTATTTTCTTTACACCCATTAACTGCTTCATTTTATAACCATCTTAATACATAATGTTTCAACAAACTGAATGTGTGGACAACAAATAATTAATCAGATTAAAACATCACATCAACACATAATTATCAAGCACATAGACACCAGATATAAGTGGAAACCCATAATGGAGAAAACCACATCTTATTATTGTTGTGATGCAAAGGCAAGCTCCAACTCCCTCTCACCACTGATTTTAAGTAGGCTCCAACCTATAGGAGGCTACTACCTCAAATTCTACAAGCTACAACTTGTAAGGAAGCTCCAAATCCCATCTATTTTCTGCAGGCTACAACCCATAGGAGGCTCCAACCTCAACCAGCTACAACTGGCCATCTATCAAGCTACAACTTGAAACGGAAGCACCAACTCCCATGTATTTTCTGCAGGTTACAACCCACATGAGGCTCCTACCTCAACTTCTGTAAGCTACAACTTGCAAGGAAGCTCCAACTCCCATATATTTTCTGCAGGCTAAAACCCACAGGAGGCTCCTACCTCACCCAGCTCCAAATGGAATTTTATCAAGCTACAAATTGAAAGGAGACTACAATCCCCTCACTCAACATGAAAATAAAATGTTGATTTACCTGGATATTAGCTCTGTTATACTCCTTCTCCACTGATGCCTCTTCACCCTTCATATATAATTCATATCAGCTCCTGATATGCACATCATCTCTATCATCTCTCTCTTATTATTCCACTCTCCAACCTTCTGCAACTCTCTTACATTCTTCCGCTCTCTAACCTTCTACAACTCTCTTATATTCTTCCACTCTTATCCATTCTGCAGCTTTCTAACCTCGTTATGCATCCTGATATTACATTTTTTACACAGATAACTACATGACTGTTTGCATTCCACAGGGAATACGAAGTGAACATGCATGACTCTTTGCCTTCCACCCACTTATTTCCTCACTCAGCATATTTAGGATGGTACAAAAATATATACATTTATTTCAGTATCAAATGGAGTTTTTCTTTGCCTTGGAGACTTGCCTTTGCATCACAAACAATATAAAATATATCAATAAATTTACATTCATACAAAATATTTCAACTCAACCCTTTCAGCTTTTTAGCTTTGTTGTGCATTTGTCCTCTTCTAGTTGTTGTCCCTTTGTCTTTTATGTTTCTACTGTTATATTCTAACTATGCTGCATAACTGCCTTTTTTCCTGACTTGACCCATGCTGCCCATGTTTCAAACAATGTAACATAATGGAATTTTGCCCGACTCTGCCTATTATATCTATTGACCGCAGCGTTCAATATTCTTTGCTCGCAGTTTTGCTGAGCCTGACTCAACCCATGGTACCTATCTCTTCATAGCCGCAACGTTCAACTTTCTCTGCTCTTCACTCTGTGTCGGGTCACTTACCCGAGTCTTCCTCCGCTTTCAGACTTTTGTTTGATAAACAATCACAGCTGCATAACACCTTTTCATGAGTGTTGGGTCTTTTTCACCCAAGTCTACTCTTGAATTCAGAATTTTCTCTATAAAGTGGTGTAACCACATAGAACCTTGGACCTGAGGTATATTAAAAAGGAACTCTGTACAATATCGCGTCCAGTCACTTATCACATTTCGACGTTCCATAGATTTTACGTTATAACCTTCCTTTTCCTCCTCTGATGTGATTTATTCACAAAAAGACCTTATTCTGGATTTGAATTCCTTTGCAATTTAACTCTGAAGCTACATCACATCCACCCCTTATAGCATGTCGCAATATTTAGCTCATAGAAATAACAAGATTCCTCTTATCATATATGATATGTGATCGCATCGCATCGTAAACGACACTTATTATCGCATCGCAACTTAAAACAATCAACTTGCGTTGAATTAACATGTAAATATAATAATCGCCAATAGAGATGTGCGGTATGTGAAAGGTCCCACGCCAGATTTTAAATCCTCTAGACTTTATCTTTGAAGCATATCGCATTTGATACTCTTATCGCATTTCGCACTTCGACATTTTAACATGATTCTTGAGTGCTTATACTCCTGATCTTGCGATGTGCGATATGCGGGCCAGGTTCCATGTCATCTCTATGTCATCGTGCCACATCACCTTGCCATGTCACTACCACATCATCGCCATGTCACTGCCAGATCATTGCCACGTCATTTCCACGTCACTGCCACATCATCTTACCGTGTCATCTCCCGCACTTCGCATTTCACAATTTTTGTGTCTTATCGCATCACAAATTAAAACAATTAACTTGCAATAAATATATATAAAAAAAAATGCCAATAACAATATGCGATCACATCACATCGAAAAATCTGCACATTATCACAACTTCGCAAGTTTACATCTTTGTCGTTCACTGTTATACCATATTGCATGCGCTATGCGATATGCGCAAGGACCTCCACCCGACATATGTCCACTTCGGCATTTTCACAATTTAATCTGTGATGAAATCTTAACCATCCATCTCTCAACCTTTATTTCTCCAATAAGATTCTGATCGTCCATCTCAAAATGCATATTAAGATTTATTTGCAATTTGTGGGGTCAAGTCTTTTGTTGAAATTGCGATTTGCGATGAAGCCTTCGCCGAACACTGTTCCAAATGCTTTTCTTTTGGAAATTACCCGAATATTCCCACGGAACTGCGCGCACCCTCGTGCACTACTCTAAATGTAAACTATCCCGACTTGACCCGTGCTTTCACGAATTTCTCCATTTGTTGAACACATTCATTACTTGTCTTAGCACATTCACGAATCGATTCAATACGTTAACGACTTGACCCAAGCTTGTTGCCTTTGCTGCCTTTGTTGCCTTTTCTCTTTTGCTTCCTTTGCTCCTTTGCTGCCTTTGCTGCCTTTGCTGCCTTTTCTCTTTTGCTTCCTTTGCTCCTTTGTTGCCTTTGCTACCTTTGTTGCCTTTGCTCCTTGATAAAAATTCTAATTCTGCTCCTTTCCTTTTTACTGCTCCTCTCTACTTCTTTCCCTTAAATGATAATTTTGGTGTTGATCCATGCCTCTTCACTGCTCCTCTGCCTTGCTCCTTTGCCTCTAATGCTGCTCCTATGCCTCTCTTGTTCTCTTTGCTACTCCTCTGCCTCTCTTTTACGCTTCTCCACTTAAATTTTTCCTTCTTTGCCTTATTGCCCCTTTATACTCCAGCTGATCCTGATCTACTCCTTTTTTCTCTATGATAATTCTGGTGTTGCTCCTTTCTGTTCCTTTTCCATCAATGACAATATTTCCAACACTAATTTACCCCTACGTTAGACTCGTAAAACTTAATTGATGAAGGACTTGTCACCATGATGAGACCATGACTCCTTCATAGGGCTCGTTAAATTTACTAGGATGGATTCATTTGAAGGGTAAACTTATACGCTAAGCATATGGTATCCTCTTCAAGCTTGCTATAAAAAATAAATATTTACTTGCTAGAAATTAGCGAGGGAAAATGGAAGTGAAGTGTGTTTTGTATTTTGTACCAAAGGCAACATGTCGCTCTTGAACATGACACTCATATTCATTTCGTGTCGGGTTGGGGATATCCTTCATTTGTCACTTGCCTTCTTGGGTTTGGGAAATTCATTTGCCTCTCGTTCGATTATCATCTGCTGTCACCATGACCTTCGATCCTGTTTTGAGTCAAATGCTGCAAAATTTCAAAGTCATGTCACCAATATGTTCAAGAGAAGTCTTATTTGTAAATTCAAACACCCTCTGCTTATTTGACCCTCTTTGCAACAATCCTGAATCACTCTTATCATCTTGAGAAATCCTTTATTTCGTGTCGATCGTGTGGGAATCGTTATGGCCCTCCTTCGACGAATCAATTTTTGTATACTTCAGCTCATTTTCCAGGAAGGTGGTCTAGAAACTCATTTTAGGTACCTTGGAGCTTGCATGCCTCAATGATAAGTTACTCACGTTCGACGATAGGTTCACATCATTGACCTTCGATCGGATGATTCTGCAAGTGTTCGACTTCAACTGATTCATTAAAACTTGTAGATTATGTTGTCGTACTTTGAGGGCCATAGTCATTATTGGTGGTTTCTCTCGCAACTGTTAATGGTTTACATCATCGACTGGTAATTAGGTGGTTTATAGCATTTTCGACATCAACACATCTATTCACATGGTTAGATTCATACAATGGGTAGATCGAGATAGAGATGAATACCCTAGATCACATATGTTATTATGCAAGTTGCATGGATTTATTGAGTATGCATGATTGTACACATGATCCTTTCTATATGGTTGGATGTGACCATACCGTGGATCCATTTCCATGATCTCTTTCAGACAGATGGCTACGCCCATACCATGGGTTCATTTGTTATTTGATGCATATTCAAAGATATGTTATTAAGCATGATTATATCATAGATGTCATATATTGTATTGTGTTTGATTGACAGGTCTCCTGGTGGTGGTTTTCCAAATTCCTTGCCATGGCTGATAAAGTGATTCAACCATCACTTCTTGCTCTACTTTCATGCTTTAGGGGGCATCTGTTACACAATATTTTGTCACATTCCCTAGTTCTTATCCCAAGTGTCGTCTTTTGTGTCACCCCTGTCACAAGTGTTGCAAAGTGAAAAAAGTTGTATAAACTTGTTCATCCTAGACAACATGCTTAAGATATCCCTAAATACCTAAAAGAGAAATGGCCTGAAGTTTTTCTGCAAAGTTTGTAAAAACCTTATTTTACAAGTCTAGTGTGGTCCTCCCCTTAATAAGCTCGCGCTTGTCACCCTGTCCCTATCTTGTGAACAACGTTTCCAGTGCGGGTATTCAGCAGTAAAGTCGTGCTAGTCCTCTTCAGGCAGGTTCTCCAAAAATGGAGCAGAAGCTTCAACCTCTAGAATTCTCGAGAACAGAGTTCTAGTACTTGTTGGTTGAGGATATGGTTGAATACTCCCATTTTTTACCCTTGATCTTATCTCCAAATATTTTCCCCTTTAAGATAAGGCCTTCCCCCTCATTAGTGAAACCTTAACCTCCTTAGCTCTGCTATAAGAGAGTGCCATGCTAGTGAGTCTTGGTTGGTCATTGCTGGTTGCCTTACTTCTACCTGATTGCGCATACATCTTGTCGATTTGATGAAGAAGGAGGAGAGATTGAAGAGCGTGGCTTGGACTTGGATTACCACTGCGAAGGAGGCCTTCACCATCAAGGCACCAGTTGTAAGCTTCCCTGTGTTCATTTGATTATACAAAGTATGCTTTTCTTCCCATAAATATGTTAATGTTAATTGGTTTAGCATGGTGCTCCTTGATCTGTCACGTGGTTTGCTTTGAAATATATATGCTACGTATCTTTCGTCTTTTTTTGTGTGATCTTTTTTACAGGTATTCAGACGCAGAATACATAGCGAGGAACGAGCTTGAAAGCGAAAGGATCGACATTTACACTTAGGAAATGACTGCATAAGGAGTGAGGCAGGCCACCTCCCTCTCTCATTTTACTTTCAATGATAAACTAGGAAAACATGTATCCTTTGTCACGGTTGTTACAAGACCCACTCATTGGGCTAGATGGATCACTTCTTTCCGAAGAAGGGATTGCTTGCATAACATGGAGAAGCACAAGGCCATATTTGTGGCCAGAGGGTTTTCTCAGGTGGAGGGGATTGACTATGATGAGACTTTTGCACCAGTCGCAAGGTACTCATCTATCAGATCCATCCTTACACTCTCAGCCCAGATGGGATGGGAGATACAACATATGGATTTAAAGACAACCTTTCTCAATGGATTTATTGAGGAAGAGGTGCACATTTAGCAACTAGAGGGTTTTGAGACCTTAGATGGGGAGTCACATGTGTGCAGACTCAAGAGAGAACTATATGGGCTGAAGCAAACACCTCGTGCTTGGTACACCAAGATCGACAACTATTTTACCATATTGGGCTTCACCAAGAGTGAAGCAGATGCGAACCTATATCATATTGTGGTTGATGGTAAGATTTTGAATATTTTATGTTATGTCGATGATCTAATGTTGATGGGTGATGAGTAGATCATCAAGTCTTGCAAAGAGGATATTGTAAGAGAATTTTAGATGAAGGACATGGGGCTCTTGCACCATTTCTTGGAATTGGAAATATGGAAAAGAGATAGGGAGCTATTTGTATCTCAGGGAAAGTATGCCAATGAGATCCTCAGGAAGTTCCACATGGAGGGCAACAAACCCATGGAAACTCCTCTAGTAGGAAACCAGAGGAAGGAGGATGCTACTTCAGGTGAAGTAGTGGATGCTATTGTTTACAGGCAACTTGTGGGTTCACTCATGTATTTGGTGAACACAACCAGACATATGCTATGCAATTAACTAGCTTAGTCAAGCTATGGTTAAGCCTACCAAGCTCTTTTGGAAGGTAGGCAAGCATGTGTTGAGATACCTCAAAGGCACTACAAAGTATGGGCTATGGTACAAACGGACAGAGGGAGTGAAGCTTCAAGGCTTCACCAATGCAGATTGGGCAGGGAGTCCATTCGACAGGAAGAGCATATGAGGGGGCATCTTCAACATAAGATCTGTTGAAATTTGCAACAAGAAACAGTAAAATTGGCATCCAGAAACAACATCCAGAAATTGCTACCATGGATACTTTTGATTTAATTATTTCTTAATTAAATTAGAAAAAATGTGTGTCAAATTTATTTATTCCTTAAATAAATTGGACAATAAATTGTAATCTTATCTCATAATCACTTGTAATAGTTAGCTGAGTGTGATGGACTCAGTTAGCTCATGAAATTCGAGTTGAGGGTGGTTGGTGAGGCATGTAGAGTGATTATATTTTTTTTAGAGTCCAAGTTGCAGTTAGTGTATTAGTTTAATGCATGAGAAATCAGTTAACTCATTAAGTGAGTTAAAGTCTGTGTAACTAGTTGTAACTAATTGTTGCACTAGTGAGAGTTCAAGTGAATTAAATCAGATTTAATTCACATGCAGTGATTTGTCAAGTGACTGATGATTTACCATTAATAGCTGCATGCATGTCAGTTCTGATGGAGACCCAGTTGAGACAGAGGTTAAAGGGAAGTTATCTATCAGTTGTATTTATAGAAAATTTCTCGGGTGCAATTATATATGCCATGGGATGCCCATGATGCATTGCACAATCAAGGAAGGCTAATTATCCTATTTAATAGGAATTAATTTCCTAGGGATTGCGTGAGCAAGGCAGGTTGAGAAGAGGCTAAGAATTAGCTAAGTACTAGCCCAATTTTGTCCAGATCAGTGTGAGACAGAAAAAATAGTGCAACAGACTCTTTTGAGAAGAGTGCATTGTATTGTTTCACATTTCCTTGGTTCATTATATAATAGAGATGGAGGGGTTTTGAGCAGCAAGCTTTCCCCAGGAAAAATATTTGTGTTGTGCGATTGAGTTGCTTCTTTCTCTTACTTGGTGTGATTGTGTGGTCGTGTTTAATTTCCGTAAATCGATTGTAGAAGGATTCAGTATCTTGCTATAGTATATTGCATGATCAGATTGAATCCATTGGTATACATATTGTTTGTATAATTTCTACATGGTATCAGAGTGCCATGAATCATAATAGTGGAGAATAAATTGAGTTTGTGTTGAACATTATTCAAACTTACAGATACTTTCTTTGGAGCGACAAGCGGATCAAGATGGCTTTCAATGGATTAATATTGGAATATGCACTCAAGGACAGTTCTAATTATATTGCATGGAAATACAAAATGGAGGTAGTTCTGGAGGACAACGAGTTGAAAGAATTAATTAATAATGATATTCCCAAGCCCGCAACAACAGATGCTACTCTTCTTGATGCTTGGCAAAAGAAGGTAGCAAGGGAGAGGAGGATCTTATTAGAGGGATTTCGAGATCACATTGTCTCGAGTCTCCATGACAAGGTGATTCCATATGCAAGGTGGAAGGCCTTGACATATATGTTTCAGAACAACAACGACCAAAGGAAGTTGGTGTTGAAGGACAAGCTCAAAAAAATCAAGAAAGAGGAGGGCGAGACGGTACGAACATACTTGGCGAAGTTCACTCAATGTCGAGATGAGCTTGGAAGTGTTGGTGTGACCGTAGCAAATGATGACTTGGTGAGCCTAGCACTTCTAGGCCTTCCCAAGAGTTGGCATATTTACCAGGACTCAGTGAATGGGAGGGATGAGTTACCAGATTAGGAGCGACTTTGGTTGGATTTGGTACAAGAAGAATTCAGGCAGAATACTAGGCATGGATCCTCATCCAAGACTAATGACAAGGAATATTGTGCCTTGGAAGGTAAGGTAAAGAAGGCCAAGTGAAAGAAATCCTGAGGCGAAGCGGGCAAGAGAGACTTGTCCAAGATCAAATGTTTTCACTGTCACGAGCATGGGCACTATGCTACAAATTGTCCACAAAAGAAGGCAAGCAAGAAGGAGCCTGCAGATGCAGCAGGTGAAGCATTGGCTTCACAGTTCGAGCTTGATTTTACTCTCATTTCATGCATGGCCAGCAGTGTAATGGGATGCATGTGGTATTTAGACAGCAGTGCCTTGTTCCATATGACGGGGGATAGAGATCTCTTCAGTGACTTGGAGGAGAAGGACCTCTTGCAGAGCATAGATTTTGGAGATGAAGAGAGGTATAGTGCTACTAGCATAGGTTCAGTTACCTTTCAGAGGGATAATGGCTCTCATCTCAGACTAGGAGATGTTTTGTATGTTCTAGGCCTAAAGAAGAATCTTGTCTCCATAGCGGTATTGGAAGGTCATGGTTATGAGGTGATGTTTAGAAAAGGAAAGGTGTTCCTTAAACACATAACTATGGGACATGTGAAGCAGATCGGTTCAAGAGTCAAGAACATGTATGCTCTGGAGGTTGAGGATGCATGCAAGGCTTTGAGGAGCAAAGCAGTGGTTAATGACTTGGTGGTTGACAGGGAGAAATTATCTCTCAACATGCAACCTCAGAAGTAGTCTTAGAAGTTTGTGGAGCAACCACAATTGGAGATGCAGAGAGGAGACCGAGTGGAAGAGTCTGCTCAAGCAAAGACCTCTAGGAGGGGGGAATTTCGAGCCAGAAGGGCAGAGGGAGTACATGCAGCTATACCTCCAGGTGTGAGGTGGGGTGATGTGCAAAATTAATTCCAAGAATAAATTTGGGCATGGTTCATTGATATGGTGTGTCTCATGGATCAAACCTGGCTACAAGGAGCCCACAGTACATCAGTAGCAGGAAGGATCAGTTAGATTGTTGCAGTCAGATGTCAGGAGAAAAAAAAATCAGAGTGACAAGTGTCAGATACTGGAGCATAGATCAGAGTTGGCAGCAGTGCATTGTGCATGGATGCAGATGTCAGCAACACAGAGAGTCCAGTAGACATGTGCAGTAGCTAGTAGCAGTCAGAAGAATCCAATGACAGATGCATTATATTGATTCAATTGTTTGGAGGCTATTCAGTTTCAGAAGTGTTGCATGTAGAACATTCTAAAGGTATTGGATCGAGACAAATTGATTCCTTTCTTCTTAAGAGGGAGTGTTGAAATTTGCAACAAGAAATAGTGAAATTGGCATCCAGAAACAACATCCAGAAAATGGCATCCAAAAATGGCTACCATGGAGGCTTTTGATTTAATTATTTCTTAATTAAATTAGAAAAAATGTGTGTCAAAATTGATTTATCCCTTAAATAAATTGGACAATAAATTGTAATCTTATCTCATAATCACTTGTAATAGTTAATTGAGTGTGATAGACTCAGTTAGCTCATGAAATTCAAGTTGAGGGTGGTTGGTGAGGCATGTAGAGTGATTCTATTTGTTTTAGAGTCCAAGTTGCAGTTAGTGTATTAGTTTAATGCATGAGAAATCAGTTAACTCAATTAAGTGAGTTAAAGTCAGTCTAACTAGTTGTAACTGATTGTTGCACTAGTAAGAGTTCAAGTGAATTAAATCATATTTAATTCACATGCATTGATCTGTCAAGTGACTGATGATTTACTATTAATAGTTGCATGCATGTCAGTTCTGATGAAGACCCAGTTGAGACAGGTTAAAGGGAAGTTATCTATCAGTTTTATTTATAGCAAATTGCCCGGGCACAATTATATACACCATAGGATGCCCATGATGTATTTCATAGTCAAGGTAGGCTAATTATCCTATTTAATAGGAATTAATTGCCTAGGGATTGTGTGAGCAAGGTAAGCTGAGCAGAGGTTGAGAATTGGCTAAGTACTAGCCCAATTTTGTACAGATCAATGTGAGACAGTCAGGATAGTGCTACAGACTCTTGTGAGAAGAGTGCATTGTATTGTTTCATGATTCCTTGGTTCATTATACAATAGAGATAGAGGGGTTTTGAGCAGCAAGCTTTCTCAAGGAAACATATCTGTGTTGTGCGATTGACTTGCTTCTTTCTCTTACTTGGTGTGATTGTGCAATCGTGTTTAATTTCCTCAAATTAATGGTAGAAGGATTCAATAATTTTCTCTAGTATATTGCATGATCAGATTGAATCCATTGGTATACATATTGTTTGTATAATTTCTACAGGATCAACAACAAATTCTTGGTGCAACAGGAAACAAAGATAAGTTGCACTCATTTAAGCAAAGGCAGAGTACATGGCACCCATTTAGGTAGCATGTGAGGCCATTTGGACGAGGAAGATACTTGTTGGTTTGTTTGGTCGATAGATGGATCCGACAGTGATACATTGTGATAACCAGAGTTGCACCAAACTCTCGGTTAATCCAATTTTTCATGACATGTCCAAGCATATTGATGTCTAGTATCACCATCTCTAAGATTATGTGCAGAGGTGGATATGTCATTAGAGTACATTCCCACGAAGGAGTAGGATGCAAACATCTTGACGAAGGAGCTGATAAGAAGCAGATTCAAATTCCATAGGGACAGGATCGGGGTAGCATATAATCCCTTTATTGTTGAGAGGGAGTGCTGAAATGGCACCCAATGGGGCCTCTGATTTAATTTTCCCTTAATTAAATTGGAAGAGAAATTGTAATTTCATTTCATGACAAATTGTATTAGTTAACTGAGTCAAGAAGACTTAGTTAGCTTAGGAAATTCAAGTTGGAGGTCTGAGAGGAGGCATGTAGAGTTCTCCCATGATTTTAGGGGTTCTAGTTACAATTATTTGTGAGTTGTAATTAGTTAACTCAATTAATAAAATCAGTTTAACGAGTTCTAACTAAGAGATGAGCTAGTTATAGGTCCACTGAATTAAATCTGATTTAATTCACAAGTAGTGATCAATCAATTAACTGATAATTCACTATAAATAGTTGTTGCATGTCAGTTCTAAGGAGGGCCCAATTGAGTTTGAGGTTAAAGGGAAGATAACTATTAGTTGTATATTTAGAAACTTGTATAGGTCATGTGTAGAGTCATCAGGAAGCCTACGATGAATTGCACAATCAATTCTTGGGAATTTCCTATTTAATAGGGCAAAAACTCCTCCAGGAATGTGTGAGCAAGGCTGGTCAGACAGAGGATGAGAATTGGTTAAGTATTTGACTGATTTTGCCTAGATTAGAGTGTGACAGTCAGCAAAGTGCAAAGGTTTCTCAGTGAGAGAAAAACATTGTATTGTTTCATGGTCTTGACTTTATACAATATACATATAGTGGGGTTTTGAGCAGTTACTTTCCCTAGATGCATCTTGTTTGTTTGATTGATTATTTCTTTCTCTTCTTGTTATGTGATTGTGCGATCATATTTGGTTTCCGCAAATTGTAGAAGGATCGAGTATTTTGTTTTAGTACATTACAAGATTAGATTGAATCCCTTTGGATTGATTTTCTACAGGAACCAACATGAGAATTTTATCATATTGGTAGAGCTGGAGGGAAAAATTAACAATATTGACCACAAGTTGGCCATTATAACCAGGAGATCAACCAACATCCCCTTCTCCTTAAATGACGGTAGTGACCACCGAGCACAAATGCCTGTAGATTTTTCCCAATAGTTATTATGAGCCACTGGTTTTTTGCTTGCAGTACTAGTAGCCTTTTTTGTCTTCTCATTCCAATGTATGTCAAATTTTGGCATAAACAACCCGTTCTTATAACTTTCTATTTTACAAGATGCTCTTGTTAAATGAGGCTTGAATAACCTCAAGACTGTGAACTTATGTTACTAGTATGGTTTCCTTTTGTATAGACCAATAATATAAATTTTTTTGGTCTATATAATCTTCATTTTACCTAATGCAAAATCCCTAATTTAAAAACAAAACAAAACAATCAAACATACAACATTTAAATCATAATTAAAAACAATATCTATTTATTTAAAGATAAATATTCTCACATGTGATTTAAAAACCCATTTCAAATTCCTAAAAATATTATCCTTTTTCAATGTGAATTAAAAGTTATTCGAACTATGGAAGTTTTTAACCATAAATTTCAAAACATTTTTCATATGATAATTGTTGTCTTCATGATTCCACCTCGCTCCTAACAATAAATTTCAAAACATTTTTCATGTTATAATTGTTGTCTTCATGATTCCACCTCGCTCATAAATCCAGTGATGGTTTCATCTCTCTCTAGGAATCAAACCAATACCTCATAAAAGCTTGAAATACACTTAACTCAATTGCAAGAAGCCCACATCATCAAATTCTAAAATATTTGGGGAATTGCAATCGGCATAAGTTCAACCATCTTTCATCAAAAGCGTTCTGAAAATTTCAATACAAAATTTATAGAGGATAAGGTGAATTCTTTGTCTCATATTCCCGGAATTGCAATCTACATAAGTTTTGAAAATTGCTTTCAATACAAAATTTATAGCGGATAATCTGAATTCTTTGTCTCTTATCCATTTCCGAAGCTATGTCTCATTGCCACGCGTCAATATAGCAACCTATAGAATATGAATGACGTCGCATAATTCAAACCACCGATATTGATCGTTGATCGTTGTTTCACCAATCAGCGATGCGTCCATGCAACGCTGCAAAGGCCGTAAACGTTTCAATGTCGCCGTTTACAGCTTAAACACGCTGATTTGAGCCTCCGAGAAACAGAAGTTATGCTAGGAGCTTCTACACATTGGTAGAATTCTCTATCAATTTATCAGAATTACAAATAAAACTCTCGATTTGGAGCATTGAAATTCCCATTCCGATACTTCTCTGTCAATCGTTATTGAATTTCGTTGAAAGAACTGTTTTGGTGAATTGAATTTATGCCTTTTCAAGCGCCAAAATTATCGAATTCCTCAAAGAATCCATTGGATTTGAGTATTCGGATGCTTCGGATTTGAGCCATTACGGCACGGGGTTGGCATATTTTTCTATTCCATATTTGGGTTTCGTGGAACTCGGAATAATCCCTTCTCAGGTTGGCCTTATAATCCATAATCTGTAAGTATAACCCAACTCTGAAGGTTGATGATGTATACTCGTCGTATATATACCATTTAAAGAAAATACCGAATTTATCCAGGGTAAATTGGTCAAAGATGGCAATCCTCTCGGCAATAAATGGAATTCTACTGATATCTTCGGACAATAGGAAAAACTCTCCATATAAGTCTTCCTCTTCTCCATTGCTGCAATCGAAGTTTTTTGGAAACCCTTTAGTTAAAACCCTACCAGAGTTGCCGTCAATTGGCCGAAAGTCAGTGCCTTCGGTCGGTCCCAGAAATGAGGTTGAACAAGACAGCAAAGAAGAAGTTGGCAAACAACCGGTTTCTCTATCACTTGACGATGTGAATCCTGTCGGGCTTGGAAGGAAATCCAGGCAGGTATTTGATGAAGTTTGGAGGAAATTTTCTGAACTAGGTCAGCTGTCACGGACTCCAAGGAATGATGAGGACTACGAGTCTGTCCTCGTGGGAGGACCTATGTGTGATTTTACCATTCCTGGTGCAGCAGACACTACTGTGCTTGTTGTTGGGGTAACAAGCCGTGTGGGCCGCATCCTTGTGCGAAAGCTCATGCTGAGAGGATATAAGGTTAAGGTAAGGTCCAACGTTTTAGATTCTGCGGTTAAGGATCTATTTCTTCATTTGAAAAATGGATTTTCTTAAGTAGGACTCACAATGTCTAATGAACAAATAGTAGATAGGATGTTAGATTTAAGATTTTTGTGATCCATAATTTAGATAAATGTCTTTAGGATTAATCATATTATTAGGATTTGGTTTGTGATTCATCCTCAGGACAAGGTGAAAAAGCTAATCGTTATTATTGAATAAATAATGTGGATGAATCATTGCTCAGTATTAGCCGAAGAAAACTAGTCGTTAAAAACTAACTGTTAAAAACTAGCATGAGGATGAACCACATTAGTTGGTTCGAAAGTTGACCAAATCCTAATGATGTGATTAATCTAAAAAACATTTCTCTAAACTAGATAGAATGTTACGAAAATAAAATTGAGGCAGATAAACCACCATAAAAGGTAAAATCAGAGGTTGCATTGAAAGCCCCTCTAAACTTTACATTGCAAGTGAAATTGCAACTTTACATTGTTTAAATATATTTTTGAATGTATAAATCAATTCAGCAGCCTCACAAACCTTTAGGACAGTCCTATTATTCAAACCCAACAACCAAAATCGAATTTCCAACCAGATTTTGGGCAAAATTGGTCAGAAAAATGTGATCAGAAAAGGTTAACAATGTATAATGTTTAAACTACGCGTCATTTCATTGTTGGGCAGAGTCTGGGGCTCATCGATGCAACCACTTGTCCAGCTCTCCCTTTTTTTTCTTGACTGCTTGGCTTACATCACACTGACATGGCTAGCCGGAAACTGGGACGGCAGAATGTTAGGGTAAAATTTTGCTAGTTAATTTATTTCAATAACTATTTATTTGAGGACTAAAACATTTTTCAAGGTTTTCTTTCTAGCCAAATTTTTATAGATATAAGAAATGCAAATTTTTTGTCATATCTAATTAATTAATTGTTTAAATTTCATTTCATAATTTTTTTGGCAAATGTAGTAAATCAAAACCTTAAAAAAAATGCCTTCTTTAAAGAATTTTTGCAAATGGCAAGAATTTAGTATTTCAGAATCTGCTAGAAGAGCAAGCAGTTGTCGAGAAATAGCATATAAAATATTTCCATGATTCTACAATCGTTCAAATGGGCATTGCAGAGCTGAGTGAAGTTCCAATAATGATCCTTTGCATGATCCATTAGTCTGGTTTCTCGTTTGAGACATGCCTGCCTGGGTTCTCAGACAGCCACCTTTATTTGTGTTTTGGTTCAGAAGCCAAGTTGTTTTGCATCTCATTTGAAATTGTGCTCCGTAATTAATATGATGAACAAATATTGCTGATTGGAAATCAAAATGTAACCAGCTCTATTTCCAAAATATATATCTATTTTGTGATGAAAGCATACAATTATTTTCCTGAGCATTTTTTGTTATATTCTGATGAAAGCATAAAATTATTTTTGGCTGACCATTTTTCATTATGCATGATTGTAAGCATGTGAAGAAAAGAGGGAAATCATACAGTTTTCAAAATGGATAACAATGCTTGCATAATTGTGTATTAAGAGATACGTGATTTGTAAAATTGTTTTGCATTGATCAAATGCCATGGCAACCATTTTGCATTTTTCATAGTAAACTAAGACATTTTCCCAATCCAGGCTTTGGTTCGGAAAGATGATCCAGAGACTCTAGAGTTGCTTCCAAGATCAGTAAAGATAGTAGTTGGTGATGTAGGTGAGCCTTCAACAGTAAAAACTGCTGTGGAAGGGTGCAATAAAGTCATTTATTGTGCTACTGCACGCTCTAACATTACTGGAGATCTTAATAGAGTGAATCATCTTGGTGTTTACAACTTATCAAAAGCTTTTCAGGTTTGTAATGAAATGTTCTAGCGTAAGTTAGCAGGTCCATGAGCCTCGCTCTTTTCATGAATTTGGCAAATTGCTTTCCATGGAAAACAAAACGGATGTCTTTTTTTGTATTTTAGTTTCTTGTTTTGGCATGTTTTGTTTTCTTTGCCCATAAACATCAAAGAAGTATGAACATCCACTGCTTTTAAGTTTTTCCAGAACTTTTGGCATTCTGTTTATTATTTGTTGGGAATTTTTTATGGAATTTTTTAGGATTACTATATAATACCGCTTTTCCTGGAAGGCAGTTTCTTTTAAAATTACTTTTGAATTTCTGCACGTGAGGTAAACTATTTTATTAATATTTTCACGTTTAAAATTCCAAACATGGAAAGTTAAATTGAAGCAAACATTCAATGTTATATGACGTCAAAGGCAAGGAATACGAGCATGTCAGGTATAGCTTTCTAGTTCTCAGGAAATAGTCATGACCTAGTTTAGGATTTGCTTTGAATTTTAATGAATTATAAATCTTACACTGTCCATATTTTTTCTATAACCGATGAGTGAAAATTGTTTTAGCACCTAATTCTGCAGGATTATAATCATAAACTAGCTCAAATGCGAGCTGGGCGAAGTAGTAAAAGCAAACTCTCGATTGCCAAATTTAACCGCCCTGAAGCATTGGAGGGTTGGGAGGTGCAGCAAGGCACATATTTCACTGATCTTGTTTCTTCCAACTATGATGGAGGAATGGATGCGAAGTTTGAGTTCACAGAGACTGGCAATGCTGTACTCTCCGGTCAGTTACCTTTTCTGTACACTGGCTTTGGCTTTACATATATAGATATTATTACGGTGTCTGACACTAATATTTTACTGGTATTCAAATGTGCAGCGGTAAAGTGAACTTTTTCACCTCTGCTTATAGAATGTACCTATATCCCATGGCCTGTTGCTATGTGTGAACATGAAAGATAATTTGTAACAGTGATGTATATCGTATGTTCATTAATATAAAGGACTTTTATAAAACAAAGAATTCAGTTGAGTAGTTTAGCACAGTTTGAGACTAGACCATCATCCGTAACTTAAATATGAAAAGGAGGGGGGAATTTTCAGGGAACGAATGACAGCTTTGGATTTCTGTCAGATTACCTCTATGACTATATATCTCGTGTCTTCTTGGTTTTAGTGACCTCATCTACCTAACGTCCACATTTTAAATACAATTAGTCAAATTATCAAAGTCAAAATATCTTAAAAAGCAATATGCACGTGAGAAATTCTTCTTTTTTTTGGAGAAAAATGGATATTTAAATTTAGACTCACTTGTTTGGAGGGTACACAAGTTACGGAGGAACGAAAAAGAGGTGAATTCTATTATTTTTCCAATACAAAAATTGAATGGCACCACATTTGTGTGAAACTGGAAATTAACGCATTTTTCTTTCCGTGGTACCATTATAGGAATTCTTATTATGATTGTCTTTACCCCAATTTAAAACCATCCCACAAATTGGATAAGGCATTACATTCTACTTGAAAATAACATATAAATTTACAATTATGCAGCTTTTGATTAGATTCCATAAATGATACCCAGATTGCCATAACTTCAAATTTCAATAAACTCTGTGGTGGAGAATATATTTGCATGCATTTTCTTCATTATAGAGGTTACCTATGTTTAAGAAACCATATAAACATCATTTCTTGGGCTTAATTCTAGAATTAATTTAGACAGATTCATTATGTTCTTGAGATCATAATTTGACCAGTGTAATATTCCCAATTAGCAGCAGCTAATTGGCAATATTATTTTTGTTCAGTTTCGCCTTTCTTATGTTAGTCAGTCAATAAAGGGGGTGATGGGACCCATAATCCACACTTAGGAGATAATAATTCCCTAAAGTCACTTAGGCAAATATTAGTTGGTAGCATGGGGCCCAAGAGGGCCAAGTGACAGCGCAGGGAAGGGGTAGCGTGGAGGCAGTGTGTGCCAGGCAGCGCAGTGGCAGTGTGGGCCAGGGCAGTGCAGTGGCAGGGACAACGTGGCCAAGGAGGGACAATGCAGATGAGTGAGGCCCAAGGGGGAGCTAGGCTCTCAAGCATAAAAGGGAGAGGAGGCTCACCATTCAGTCATTCTATTATGCATCTTCTGATTTTCTGTCTTTAGACATTGAGCACGCTTTTGCTATTGAGCGAAGTCTGCAAGTGTTGTTCAGCACACGGGTGTCTCCGAGCGGAGATCCCAACCTCAGCCTCGGGGGACTTCGAGTGCCCGCTTAGGTGAGGAGATCCATCATTGTTTTTCAGGGCTTAGCATTCAGCATCCTTTAGCCAGGGGCACGCAGTCACTTAGGCAGTGCAGTCCCTCTAGGAGATTACGTAGTCTTGAGAGGAGGCAGTACCGAGAGAGAAGGGAGGTTGGAGATTTCAGTCCGGGAGTATTGTAAAGGGATCAACCCTTCACAAATCATCTTTTGCAGTAGGAGGAGGCCATCAGTTGCAGTCGATCAGTTCAGGGCCAACGTACTCACCTGGAGTGCGTGATTTTCCAAGGGAGGTCAATTTCCGGGGTCAGCCATTCTGGGATTCCTTCCTGGGTTTTTCCGGGTTTTTGGAGGAGAGCTTATATCCCTAGTTTCATATTTTTCTGAGCAAGGGGAACATCCCCAAGGAGTAGCTTCCATTCCAGCAGTAGGAGCAGTTCTGACAGTAGCAATAGCAATAGTTTCAGGAGTTACGCAGTCATAGAGAGAGCAACCATTCAGTGAGAGATTCTGAGAGTATTTCCAGCTTGCCTTGAGCAAGGCAAGGTGCCATCATTCTGATCACCTTTTGCACCTATTGCTACCTTTTAGTTATAATAAAATGGCTCAGCTTTTCTCCATATTTGCAATGTTTTTATGATGTCTCTCTATTTGTTGTGGTTATTTGTTTATGTTGCTTTATATTGCTGTCTATTTCCCATTCAGAATATTACAGTGGTATCAGAGCTTGTAGACTTGGCTTAGCCTATGGAGTAGATCAGTCTATGACAGTGGGAGGAAAACCATATATCACTTACTGGAGAAGAAAATACAAGAGCCAAGAGCGGAGGCTCGAGGCCACTTTTGGAGAGGAGGACTGTGTTCCAGTGGTGGACGCAGAGGAGGAAGAACCTATGGCAGAGGAGAGAGATGAAGGGAAGGAGTTTGGGCAACTCCTCCTAAAATTTGTGTAGGAGCTCTCGAGGAGGATAGAAGAGATGGGGAAAAAGCTTATCGTGGACCATAGACAGCACGAAACCTCTAAGGGTTTTCACATCGGTGAGGGATTCAATACTTCCCATCACATACAGGAGCAATCCACAGTGCAACAGGTAGTTTCACTCACTCTACCACGTTCCACGATGCTCACAATCCTGACTACAGGCACCGGGACGGGAGGACCTTAGGAGACGAAGCTGGTTCATATGGGGGATTATTTTGCGGAGTATCAGTCTTATGGATGGGGTTTGGTGAAGCTCTCACTTTCCACGATTTTTGCCAACTCAAGAAGGACAACGGATCCCACAACCAGAACAGAGGTGGTAGGTACATGCAGGACGGTGAGCTGCAACGTACGTTGGGCAGGTTTTTCTTGCCAACATTTGACAGATCCTCTAAATGTTCAGCAAAAGCTTGGGTGGAGAAGCTGGACATTTATTTCCAGCTTAACCAGATCGCAGAGGGAGAGGCCATCAAGGTGGGAGCGCTGCACCTTGAGGGAGAGGCCCATGACTGGTGGTTCCATGGGACGGCCACGTTGGGTCACTCGGTAGTGACAACGTATGCAGAGTTTACACGGAGGTTGGTGGAGCAGTTTGACCGGAAGGATCCGGAAGAACATTTTGTTGAGCTGACCAAGCTCAAGAAGACCGGGAACCCAGAAACTTACATTTCCGAGTTCTTGAGGCTTTAAGTGATGGTGCCCGACTTGTCCTCAACTAGGAGGATTTACATGTTCATTGATGGGTTGGCACAACCTTTGCGTGGGCTAGTCAGATCCACGAGGCCTTCTACACTTCAGGATGCAATTGGGAGGACTAGAGATTTGCAGGATGCTTTGCTCAAGACCAGAGCTCCTTACCCCCAGAGACTGGCATTTCAGCCGAAGGGGAAGGACACGAGAGTTCCACTTACCAAGGGGAACCAAGGCTAGGGGCCTTTGGACGATGATACTTGGAGAGACTTGAGACGGAGGAAGTTATGCTTCACATGCCAGGAGCCATGGGCACCGGGTCATCGTTGTGCCGTAGGGAAGGCACATTACATAGAGGTCTTCTTCGACAGTGAGGGGCAAGAAGATGCTTATGAGGGGATAGAGATAGAGGCCGGCGCTGTAGTGCAGAGAGGGGATCATCCACCACCTTCTCCCCCAGGAGCAGGAGGAGCAACGTTTTTACCCATAGGAGGAGTCCTTGCATCCTTGCGAGGGGTTTCGAAGTATTTGACACTGCGTATTCGTGGCACCACTCAAGGACAGCGTGTTTCAGTCCTTGTAGACCGTGGGGACATCCACAACTTTATTGATGCCCAACTCGTAGAGAGGAGGGGCATACAGATAGAGAGCTTTGATGGCTTCTCAGTACTGGTACCAGGTGCCAGAACTATGCAGTGTGCTAGATACGTTTTGGCACTAAACGTGACCATGGGGACTTATACGATGACAGATCATTTTTTTGTGGTCGACATTCCAGACACCAACGCAGTGCTGGGAGTGCAGTGGTTGATCAC
The DNA here is from genome assembly GCA_034641835.2 of Pinus albicaulis. Lineage (NCBI taxonomy): Eukaryota > Viridiplantae > Streptophyta > Pinopsida > Pinales > Pinaceae > Pinus > Pinus albicaulis. The sequence continues at coordinate 728,894,954 of CM076579.1, forward strand.
GCTGGGGAAGGTCACCACAAACTAGGAGACTTTGGAGATGGAGTGGACGGACAAGAAGAGCGGTAAACATGTGATGATCCGAGGCATGCACACATATCCTCCATAGACAGTTTCTGCACACCAGATGGAGGCCGACTTCCGGAAGGGAGATATAGAGTGGGAAGTGGAGCTGCGTATCTCAGAGGCAGGGGCCACAGGGCAGGCAATTCACCCAGATGTGCAGTCGATCTTGGACAGGTATGCTACGGTTTTTGGGGATATACCTCCAGGACAACCACTGGATCGGGGGTTTGAGCACACCATTGAGCTTGAGCAGGGTATTCAGGCTGTGATTAGCACACCCTATAGGCATCCCAAAGCATATAGGGATGAGATTGAGAGAGCCATTCATGAGCTCCTAGCACTGGGATACATCTGACCCAGTACTAGCCCCTTTGCTTTTTCTATTGTATTGGTGAAGAAGAAGGATGGTACACTGAAGATGTGCATCGATTACTGAGCTCTCAACAAGAAAATGATGAAGAACCGATACCCCATTCCGCAGATTGATGAGTTGATGGATGAGTTGAGGGGATCGAAATTCTTCTCCAAGATTGATCTGAGATCGGGTTACCATCAGATCCGAGTGAGGGACCAGGATGTCCACAAGATGGCCTTAAGATGTCATTAAGGCCACTTTGAGTTTTTGGTGATGCCCTTTGGGCTAACCAATGCACCGGCCACCTTCTAGTCCTGCATGAACCACATCTTCCATGTTTAGTTGAGGAAGTTAGTGCTGATATTCTTTGATGATATCCTCATATACAGCCGCACTTGGGAGGAACACTTGCAACACATTGAGGCTGTACTGTGTATCTTGGAAGAGCAACATTTCTACGCTAAGCTCTCCAAGTGCGAGTTTGGAGTGACATAGATGCTCTATTTGGGGCATATCATTGGTGTGGACAGAGTGAGGGTCCACAAGGAGAAGATCTGGGCCATTCGGGAATGGCCGGAGCCGAAGAATGTGACAGAGATCCAGGGGTTTATAGGCATCTATACCTACTACCGGAAGTTTGTCAAGGGGTTTTCCCAACTTGCTACACCCCTCACAGACCTTACCAAAAAGGGGGCATTCAGTTGGACGGACACAACGCAAAGAGCCTTTGACAGGCTCAAGGAGGTGATGAGTAGCTGTCCGGTATTGGCTTTGCCAGATTTGACGCAGCCCTTCATCTTGGAGTGTGATGCTTCAGGAGAGGGAGTGGGCGCAGTTTTGATTCAGGGAGGCCACCCCATAACTTTTGAGAGAAGAAATTTGTCGCCGCATGAGAGGTTGTATCCTATATACGACAAGGAGATGCTAGCCATTATGCATGCACTGGCCAAGTTTCGGCAATACCTGGTGGGCAACAGGTTTTGGGTGAGGACTGACCACAATAGCCTTCGATTTTTCCTAGAGCAGAAGTTGTTGTAGGAGAGGCAGCAGAAGTGGGTTAGTAAGATCCAGGCATATGACTTTGACATTAAGTATGTCAAAGGGAAGAACAACGTAGTGGCCGATGCTCTATCTCGCAGACCAGCAACGTTGTCTTTGATGAGCATAGACACGGACTAGAGGGCTCAGCTACTGGTGAAGTACTCCAAGGACCGTTTTGCCTGTGAGGTGCTGGATGGCCAGATCACGGATGATAGGTACAGGGGGACGGACGAGGTTATTTACTTCAGGGACAAGATCTTCTTGACTGGGGGTTGTTGTTTATGGTAGCATCGGATGTGCTCTAGCCTTGTAATTTTGTATATAGGCTAAGACACATGTATTCCTTAAAACCCAGAAATGGTTTTGGAAAATTCCACTTAGAGATGATTTAATTAAATTAATTAATCGTTTTTTTAATGTTTTCCTAAGTCTAAACTTAAGGAAACTGATTAATTAAATTGAATTAATTAAATCAAGTGTGAATCTTCTAGATAAAATCATGGATCACCTCCAAGTTAATCTTAGCCCTTGATTATGTTTTAATCTTGGCCGTTGAAGAGTCAATGAAAGATTATAAGGAGGGTGAGGGGCCTATGGAAAATACACTTGACACTTGAGCCATTGAGCATTTTCGAATTTGTGTGAGGAGACACAGCTTTTGATCAAGAACAAATCACTAGGGCTGGGTTTGCTAAGTGATTTGATTCAGTGATCAGATCCAGAGAGGGGCAGAAGCAGAGTTTGGTCAGGAGGGCCAAGAATACATTTCAAAGAGAGACAACATCCACGCAGGAGAGAGACAACGTAGTTTCTGGCTAGAGTGACGCAGTTACAGCAGAGAATCATGTAGAGCCAGCACAGTGTCTCTTGGAGTCAGTCCAGAGAAAGATAGAGGCTGGGGTTCTGAGCCAGGAGGGCCAAGATCCAGCTTCAGATCAGCCATATCAGCTACAGGAAGGGGTGACGTAGTCCCTCTAGCTTGCCTACGCAGGCTTATGCAGATCCAGCGTAAGCAGTCACGCAGAGGTAGTGAGGGCTTCATCAACACTGTTTTTGATTAGCCGGAGACTTGCTGAGTGAGGTATATCTCACATTCATTTGTGTTGTCTAGATTTCTCTAAAGTGTTAGCCGGATGTTGGCACCCTAGTTGTATTCAAGATTCTGCTGCTTAATAATACAAACCCTCAGATCTGCTGCACTGGTTTTCCCAAGTTGGGTTTTTCCAGGGACTTAGTCCAAAAATAACTGTGTCAATGTGGTTGTTTTTCATTGAGTTTTGTTCAGATTGTTTTAGCACTTACATTTATTCGTAGTATTATTTGTGTAGCCTGCTTCAGTAATTACTTTGGTATTTCAATGTAATGAAATAATTATCAAATAATAGAAGAAGTAATTCAGATTTATTTCAGTAAGAATCCAGATCTAGGATTTTTCACATGGTATCAGAGCTTATTTAAGCTGAAGTGTAGGAGAAATGAAGAGAACCAACAGATCAACGCTGAAGAGTCTGGGATCTGCGTAAGCAGCAACAGATCCTCCCAGAAAATTACGCTGTCCAGGCTAGGAGGGCATTCCAGTGCAGAAAAGGCTCCCTCTGAGAGAGTTGACAGAAGGGTAAGCTTTTTCAGTTGCCGAAGAGGCAGCGTAGCTGAAGGATGCAGTTACTGCACAACAGTAAGAGCTGGTGCATAAGCGTCAGAAAATTCTGAAAAACATAGTTGGGGATTTCTTGATCTCAGAGGGTTTCTTACTCAAAGAAACTCAGTTTTTCCTGTGCAACAACAAAAGAAGTGACTTACTCCACAAGGAGTGCATAAGTCAAGCTGAGCAGAGAGTTAGAGCAAGGCATTGACAGTTGAGGAGATGGCCAGTAATGGACTGCGTGACCAAGATAGATTGGAGGGTGCCTCCAACTATGTTATTTGGAAATCAAGGATAGAATTTCTCCTTGATGAACACGATCTGAAAGCCCTCGTAGACAACGCAGTTGCAGAACCCCTTGATGCAACACACCTGAGGCAGTTGAAGAAGAATATGGATAGAGCCAAGAGATTGATCCTAGATGGAGTGAAGGATCACATCATACCTCACATAACAGCCAAAAACACTGCTAGAGAAATGTGGGTAGGGCTAGAAAAGTTGTATCAAGGATCTTCCGAGTAGTGGAAGATGTACCTTGAAGAGAAGATGCGGAATATCAGGATGAAGAAGGGAGAGCGTTTTGACTCTTTGTCTCGGATTCAGGAGAACCGAGATCAATTGTCTGCAGTAGGATCTGCTCCTAAAGACTCAGAGCTAATAAGGCTCACGCTGAACTCTGTTTCAGAAGATTATCAAGTCTTCGTCCAAAGTATATTGGGCAGAGAAAGGCTTCTAGGATGGGAAGCAATGTGCGCAGCATTACAGCAAGAGGAGTTGGGGAGAGATCTCCTAAAAATCCAATTGGAGGATGGCAGTAGCAGTTCAAAGGTCAAGGAGGAAGAAGATAACACTGCCCTTGCATCAAAAGGGCAACAGAAGTAGAAGAAGAAATATCTATCCAAGATCAAGTGCTTTCGGTGTGGAGAAATGGGGCATTATGCCACACAATGTCCTCTTAAGAAAAAGGATAAAGAGGAGAAGGAAGATCCACATGCAGGAGCTACCAAGATTGAGGCAGAGAAAGATTGTGCTATGTTAGCTCATTTTCTGAAAGTAGAGAATTGGGCTGACTTAGATTTGTAGATCCAGAATCTACAAGGAGGCGGGATCCTTGAGTATTTCCGAACTCTTGGATCACATGTGAGCTACGGCAGCCTAAAGACAATAGCGGATGGACAGTTGCAGCAGAAGATGATGAGATGATGCAGTGGCTAGCAATACTAGAGCCTGATCAGCGCAGAGAGAGAGCAGCAACAACAACAGTTGAACAGCAGTAGCGCAGTGCACAATGGTGCAGAGCAGTGCTCACAAAGTGTAGAGTAGCAACAACACAATATTTTTAGAGAGCTAGTGTAGAAACTAGTAGTAGTCAGTCTTATTTTTTAGTTACAGATCTACTTGTCCAATTTCGGATGTTTTTCTGTTGCAATTAGCAACAACAACAGCAGTGCAACAGCAACAGAGATGAGCAGCAGTAGCAGAGATGAGCAGCAGCAGCGCAGTGCACAGAGAGGCAGCGCAGTGCAGAGTGGTGCTCACGCAGTGCACATGCAGTGTAGCAGCATGGTTGCAGAATTTAGAGGGAGTTGCAGTACAGTGGCAGTTGACAGCAATATGTAGACTCAACAGCAGTACAGTTGCAACATTTTTTGTGCAGTGTTGGTGGGCAGCATCAACAACACAACAAAGATGTTCCAGAAGTCAGATCAGCAGCACATTGAGGTGTTTTGCTAGAGCACTTTCCTCACTAAGAGGGAGTGTTGATTCATGGTAGCATTGGATGTGCTCTAGCCTTGTAATTTTGTATATAGGCTAAGACACATGTATTCGATAAAACCCATAAATGGTTTTGGAAAATCCCACTTAGAGATGATTTAATTAAATTAATTAATCATTTTTTTTAATGTTTTCCTAAGTCTAAACTTAAGGAAACTGATTAATTAAAGTGTATTAATTAAATCAAGTGTGAATCTTCTAGATAAAGTCATGGATCACCTCCAAGTTAATCTTAGCCCTTGATTATGTTTTAATCTTGGCCATTGAAGAGTCAATGAATGACTATAAGGAGGGTGAGGGGCCCATGGAAAATACACTTGACACTTGAGCCATTGAGGATTTTCGAATTTGTGTGAGGAGACACAACTTTTGATCAAGAACAAATCACTAGGGCTGGGTTTGCTAAGTGATTTGATTCAGTGATCAGATCCATAGAGGGGCAGAATCAGAGATTGGTCAGGAGGGCCAAGAATACATTTCAGAGAGAGGCGACATCCACGCAGGAGAGAGACAGTGCAGTTTCTGACTAGGGTGATGCAGTTACTGCAGAGAATCATGTAGAGCCAGCACAGTGTCTCTTGGAGTCAGTCCAGAGAAAGATAAAGGTTGGGGTTCTGAGCCAGGAGGGCCAAGATTCAACTTCAGATCAGCTAGATCAGCTACAGGAAGGGGTGACGCTGTCCCTCTAGCTTGCCTACGCAGGCTTACGCAGATCCAACGTAAGCATTCACGCAGAGGCAGTGAGGGCTTCATCAGCGTTGTTTTTGATCAGACGAAGACTTGCTGAGGGAGGTATATCTCATAGTCATTTGTGTTGTCTAGATTTCTCTAAAGGGTTGGCTGGATGTTGGCAGCCTAGTTGTATTCAAGATTATGTTGCTTAATAATACAAACCCTCAGATCTGCTGCACCGGTTTTCCCACGTTGGGTTTTTCCAGGGACTTAGTCCAAAAATAACTGTGTCAATGTGGTTGTTTTTCATTGAGTTTTGTTCAGATTGTTTCAACATTGAGATTTATTCCGTAGTATTATTTGTGTATACTGCTTCAGTAATTACTTCGGTATTTCAATGTAATGAAATAATTATCAAATAATAGGAGAAGTAATTCAGATTTGTTGCAGTAGGAATCCAGATCTAGGATTTTTCACAGGGGTTCTTAGCTCAAGGAGAAGATACTGCGTGCCTCCCATGACTCACCATTGTCGTGTCATCAGGGATTCACGAAGACTTATAGGGCCATCAGGGAGAGGTTCTCTTGGAGAGGCCTCAAGGAGGATGTACTCCAGCATGTCAGGGAGTGCGAGGTATGTCAGAGGAACAAGGGGGAGATGAGTCACCCAGCTGGATTACTACAGCCGCTTCCCATTTCGGAAGGAAAGTGGGAAAGTATTTTGATGGACTTCATCACTGGGTTGCCCACAGTGCAGGGAAAGGATTGCATCTTTGTAGTCGTTGATCGAATGACAAAGTATGCTCATTTTTTCGCCATATCCGCACGATACACAACAGCACAGGTGGTAGAGTTGTTCTTCCGGGACGTTTTCAGATTGCATGGTCTCTTGAAGACCATAGTCAGTGACAAGGACAATCGTTTCATGGGTGGATTTTGGCAGGAGCTCTTTCATTTGGTGGGTATAGAGTTGACTCTAAGTACCAGCTATCACCCTTAGACAGACAGGCAAACAAAGATAGTAAACAAGTGGCTGGAAGGCTACTTGCGAAACTATGTCACGAGGCAGTAGAAGGCATGGCTGCGTTGGCTACATTTGGGAGAATACTGTTACAACACCACTTTCCACATGTCTATCGGTATGTCTCTGTTTTATGCTTGTATGGTTATCATGCTCTGACTTTTGCTGATGTCATGTTTGGAGCTAGCAAGGTCCCCAGGGCCAAGGGTTGGATCCAAGAGAGTCAGGATATACTTCGGGCTCTTAAGGATAACTTAGCCACAACACAAAACCAGCAGAAGTTGTACGTCGACAGAGGATAGGTAGAGAGGCAGTTTGAGGTAGGGGACTTGGTCTACCTACGACTTCAGCCATACCGGTAGTCCACGATGAAACAGAAGGGGGCCAAGAAGCTCAAGCCCCGCTTCTATGGGCCTTACAGGGTGGTCCGCAGGACAGAGGAGGTTGCGTATGAATTGGAGCTACCCACAGGAGGTTGCGTATGAGTTGGAGCTACCCATAGGTAGCAGGATCCACATCTTCCATGTATCATGCCTGAAAAAGGCATTGGGGCAACAGGTGACTGCAACAGAGGAGCTTCCGCCTACAGATGATGAGGGGCATTTGGTGTTACAGCCAGAAGCCATCATAGACACCAGGGAGAGATAGCTACGGAGCAGGACAGTTAGGGAGTACTTGGTGAGGTGGAGGAATTTGCCAGATGAGGATGCCACTTGGGAGAGTGAGAAGCTTTTGCAGCATCTGTCTTTGCAGTTGCTTGAGGACAAGCAACATTTTGGCGGGGAGGACTGTAATATTCTCAATTAGCAGCAGCTAATTGGCAATATTAATTTGGTTTAGTTTTGCCTTTCTTATGTTAGTCAGTCAATAAAGGGGGTGATGGGACCCATAACCCACACTTAGGAGATAATAATTCTCTAAAGTCACTTAGGCAAATATTAGTTGGCAGCGTGGGGCCTAGGAGGGCCAAGTGATAGCGCAGGGAAGGGGCAGCGTGGGCTAGGCAGCACAGTGGCAGCGCGAGCCAGGACAGCGCAGTGGCAGGGACAACATGGCCAAGGAGGGACAATGCAGATGAGTGGGGCCCAAGGGGGAGCTAGGCTCTCAAGCATAAAAGGGAGAGGAGGCTCACCATTCAGTCACTATGCATCTTTTGATTTTTTGTCTTTAGACATTGAGCACGCTTTTGTTGTTGAGCGAAGTCTGCGAGTGTTGTTCAGCACACGGGTATCTCCAAGCGGAGATCCCAACCTCAGCCTCGGGGGACTTCGAGTGCCCGCTCAGGGGAGGAGAGATCCATCATTGTTTTTCAGGGCTTAGCATTTAGCATCCTTCAACCAGGAGCATGCAGTCACTTAGGCAGCACAGTCCCTCTAGGAGATTACGCAGTCTTGAGAGGAGGCAGCACCGGGAGAGAAGGGAGGTCGGAGATTTCAGTCCAGGAGTATTGTTAAGGGATCAACCCTTCACAAATCATCTTTTGCAGTAGAAGGAGGCCATCAGTTGCAGTCTATCAGTTTAGGGCCATTGTACTCACCTGGAGTGCGTGATTTTCCAAGGGAGGTCAATTTCTGGGGTCATCCATTCCGGGATTCCTTCCTGGGTTTTTTCGGGTTTTTGGAGGAGAGCTTATATCCTGAGTTTCATATTTTTCTGAGCAAGGGGAACAACCCCAAGGAGTAGCTCCATTCCAGCAGTAGCAACAGTTCCGGCAGTAGCAACAGCAACAATTTCAGGTGTTACGCAGTCATCGAGAGAGCAACCATTTAGTGAGAGATTCTGAGAGTATTCCAGCTTGCCTTGAGCAAGCCAGGGTGCCATCATTCTGATCACCTTTTGTACCTATTGTTACCTTTTAGTTATAATAAAATGGCTCAGCGTTTCTCCATATTTGCAGTGTTTTTATGATGTATCTCTATTTACTGTGATTATTTGTTTATGTTGCTTTATATTGCTGTCTATTTCCTATTCGGAATATTACAACCAGTGTGTTTAAAAAAAAAGACCCCATCTTGTTGAGGCCTAGAGTTGTTCCATAATCATCCCCTTCCCTCTTTCATGCCCCGCCCCCTCTACACCCATGCCCCCTCCCCATGCCCCTTTTTAAGTATTTTTTTAATCAGTCTATCCCAAAATTAGCAATTTGGACTATGCATTCTATCTATGATTCCATACAATTTCCCCATATCCCAGTAGTTAAAATTAGGAAAAACTACTGCTTACACAAGGAACATAATTTTATTATTTTATATGCATTTCTATAATACAAATCACAATGGGAGGGCCTGTACCTGCTCTTATTTCAAATTAAAGGAACTAATACATATTTTACTATTATTCCAAGACAGTCTACATGTATCCCCAGACTAAAAACAAGAAGTTGCTGCCTAGATTGAGACCCAACTTCATGGACTTTAATAGCAACGCCATTACCATGGTTCTCACAGATTCGGATGAGACTCAACAATGTGACCATTTGTCCATGCTACAATGTCCTTCCCTGGAAGATCCAAAGCTCATTGTACACCATTTTCCTTTGTTAATTGTTCATTTCTTTGGGCTAGAAAAATGTATTTCATAGACATCGAACTATGGGCCTTAGACTAAGTATCAAAATTTGTGAGGTTTGGGTAATTGAACAAATCGATTTCAAATTCATCCATACCACAATCTAATGGAATTAGAGTATTTAGTATGTACTATTGATAGATCCTATAGCATATGGATTTCACACTTTAGTATTTAAATATTTCTACCCACTCAAAGTTATTGTGGTCATTGGTGCAACCTACTTTTGTGCCATCTCCATACATGATCCACCCAATGATGACTTGGTTACCTATGATCCTCTATTACAAAGACTCTTCTATGTTGGATTACTCCTCCTTGAGTAATTCTGCCTTAGCGTAGAAGTGCAACCTTCTTAGGATGCCTAATTTTTAGGTAAGGGCCCCTACTGACTCCTCTCGTCTTTGGCCTTTGCTTGCTGGTTTGACTTTGCTAGACCCTTTAGGGTGTACAATTGGAGCACTCACCTATTGATTGGGTTCTTTCTTTGGCTTTTTGCTCCTAATCTAGCCCATAGTTAGTTAGGATGCTTTAGTTTGGGTCCTTGACAATTCATTTGATAAAACCTTCCTTAAATTATCTTGATTTCTTGGTGTCGAGTAAACTACAACTTTCTTGGGCCATGCCACTTTTGTGTGTTGTAGTTTTTGGAATATAGTGCTATTTTTGAGGAAAATACTTGTGGTACAAACCTTCAAACATATGGTTCTTAGGTCAAAACTCATAGTACTCTTTCTCCATATGGAGTGCTTCACCCATTTCCTAGGCCAATATTCACTTATTCCCTGAGGCCATTTCCTTACCTATTTATATCTCTCCTCCTCTCTTTGTAAGGCCTCGCTGAGCCTTTATCTCTTCTCTTGTGATTTTGAAAGAGCACTACTAGATTAGCACCAAGTCTTGAGCTAGCTCTTCTACTCCTCCATGCTCTTGCGTGATTTTCTCCTATCATATTGAGCACCTCTATGGGTATCTTTTTCTTTTGGCTTGGTTTCTTCCTTGAAGAGTTATTGTCTTGTGCTAGCACATCTCCATTGGCTTAGTGTTGTTTCACACCTTGGACGATTCAACTCTTCTACATTAAGCAAGTTTGCAACATAACCAGGGTAAGAGAGTATCATATTTATGAGGGGATTTTGGGTCACCATGCAACACCTCATTGCTTCATCATTTTATATGGTAGATCTTAGGGGGTTTATTTCATTTTATTGTAGATTAGAATCAAGTCTATTTTGTATGAATATTGGAATCAAGTCCATTTGGGTGGAGAAAAGATCTCTTGCAGTTCTTTTACATTGATCGTCTTCAGTCCAAGCAGTTTCTACACCTACAACAATGTCTTTAAGGGTGATTTCCTTTCTTTTCACCTCTCTTTCATCTTCAACATCTATGTTAATTAGATTAGCAAAGGAGACTAGCAAATTAAACCTAGTTAGTTTGCTTTCCTTTGTTAAAGTTTTTTATTTGCTTCTTTTTGTTGAACCCTAATTGAATTACACTAATTAACCTACACCCCTGGGTCACATAATCAACCTTGAAACCCTAAGTAACCTAGTGGATTATTGCTGCAAAATCTAGCAGGTTCAATGTGACGCCTCATGGATAGGGCCAAACCTTATAACAGCAAGAGAAAGGGTTGCCATTGTCACCTCAAGAACCTTTCTTTCGCTCTTTAGTGGTGTTAATCCACATGGGTGGCTTCCCTAGATCACCTAAGGGATATTCTAATGTTATGGTTTAAAGTGATGTTTAAGAGGTTTATGATATGGCCTAGAATATCGACAAAGCCTAGAGAGGCCTAGATATTTTATACCAAGGTTCAAATACTCTATGCCTAGACCAAAGATAAGGCTGCTACAAGTTAGGGTTGGATTGATATGCAATAATAAGGTGCACAATGTTATACAACAGCCTAATGAAAATACATTCTAATGATAATAAATAAAGAGGAGCAAAGGCCATCCAATAGACACTAGGATTAGGGCTAGAAAGATGATTTTCATGGCTGAAATGCATGCAAAAATGGAAAACAAGTGTGACATCAGCCCTAAATAGGAGGGATAGACCATGCAATATGTTTTTCCTTTATACATTTTATAGATGCAATTCCTAAATTATGAGCCACAATCAATCAATAGAAATCCACTTTTATGTAGAAAATTGCCCTAAAAACCCTAGTGGCTAACCCAAGACATCTAGGATCAAGGGAAAGAAGAAGAAATTCAATAAAACTTATGAATGATCAACATAACAAAGATTAGTGCCTTATCCTACAAGGGTTTAATGGAGGCTTCTAGGGCCAAATTTCATGAAGAGACTTTGATGGAGGGCATCCACTTTGAAAACTCTTTTTTTCTTGTGAGGGGAGAAATTAAATATAAAGAATGTACAATCAAAATTTCTTCATAGGCTTGCAAGAGAACAGTTTTGCATGCAATAATGGAGCAATATTTCAACATAAATTCAACATTTAGTCATGGCGTAAATAGAAGCCCTGTTCCACACATACAATATGCAAAATATCAAAGATAAAGTATTAAACTTACAAAATTCACCAAAGAAACACTTCTTTTAATCCTAGAAAAGCATTTCCATGCAAAATATCATCTCCACAGGAAGTTCACACCATAGAAAATCACATCCTTCCCAATGTAGGGAAAAAGACTAATTAGCACTCTAAGAGAAAAGTGTATAATGTGTGATGATGAAATGAAACGAGGGGGAGCCTCTACTTATATGAGGCTTATCTCCCTCATTTTTATAATAATACTTGTAAAATCCCTAATTACAAGTTTACTTTGAGTGTTCCACAAGAGTGAGGTTACTAGCCAACCTCACAGTTCAAAAACATAACAAAAGATGCCATTAATGCCCACACGTGGGAAAGAAACCTCCTCCACTATGATGTCATCCTCCAAGGGAGCCCTAAATGCCATAAGTGTAAAATGGGCTAATGAATGCACCATACTCCAAGAAGCAACTCCATGTCCATGGGTATGCCTCCAAAGTGCCTCTAGAGTCCATACCAAGACATCATCACCAAAATGCCCAACTTCACCCTCTAAGGAGAAAGAAGGGTAACATGGCACCAATCTACTCAAGTGTTGGCACCAAACAATGATGTACAAGGCCTCCCATGCCACCTCAAGAATAACCATCATCATCCAGGCTTTGGAACAAGAAATGCCCATTAAACAATGTCAAGGTCTAGCCTGGGGGCATCCTGGGTCCACTGGGAACATCATCTATAAATCCAACACCAAGCTTCATAGGCTTAGCTTTTTAGCATCTGGGGGTACCTTTGAGCATGAAGTACCATATGGAATCATCAAGTAGCCCAAAACTCTTCTCTGGGTGGGCAACGTTGCATCAACAATGTCGTATCTTCTCTCTGAAATGTGTAAAACGACCTCTAGTATGTTGTTGACTAGGAGGACAATCATGTCTCCAAAGGCCTTTGCCATTGTAACAGTGCCACTTGACAAAATCCTCTCAAGATCAAGTGAAATCACCAATCATTAGCGGCAATAACCATAAATGCATCATGGTGGACCATGCCTAATGTTAGGGGCATAGTAATACTTCTCATAGACCTCACCTTCAAATGTCTAAGATCATGTTCCATAAACAAGTTACTTTTGAGATTTTGAGGTAGCATCGAGTGTGCTCTAGCCCAGAAATTTTGTGGAGGGGCTAAGACACACAAGACTTCCAAAACCTAGAAAGCGTTTGGAGAAATTTCATCTAGTGTGTGAGATATTAAAATAATTAATTTATTTTTTAATGAGGACCCTAAGTCTAACTTAGGGAATTAGAAAAATTAAAGTGAATTAATTAAACACATGTGATGAAATGTTCTAAGTGACGCGGATCAAGCAGTCTTTTAATCTACGCCGTCGATAAGAGATTAGATCACGACCATTGATATGTCAACGAGAAAAGTATAAGAGAAAGGCTTGGGGTCAATTGGAGACACACATGCAGAGTCTAAGAGATCGAATTTTTTTGACGAAGCAGTGCTTAGACGAAGACCAAATCTGAGTGACTCAGAATTGCAGTGAGGGGAAGATGTAGTGATTGGCCAAGAGGGCCAAGAGTACAGTGCAGAGCAAGGGTAACAAAGATGCAGTGGAGGAAGCGTAGCCATCAGAGGGTGTGACGCAGTCCCTCAGGAGGGTGATGTAGGCCCATGCACAATGTAGTGTCTCCAAGTAGAAGTCCGAAATTCTGCCGGAAGCAAGGGTTTCTGAACCAGCAGGGCTGAAACCGAGATCCGAGAGAAGCATATCCATGTAGAGCTAGGGTGACACAGTCCCTCAGCCAAGGCTACGTAGGCTGACGCAGTAGCTGCACAGAGCTAGCTGGGGTTTCACCAATTGCTCATCTGGATCAGCCGAGACTTGCGAAAGTGAGGTATATCTCACATTCTCTGATTGCCGAGGTTTTCTCTGTTGGGTGAGCTGAGTTAATGGCACCCTAGATGTACTCAGAAACTGCTGCTTAATAATAATAAACCCTCATATCTGCTGCATTGGTTTTCTCGCATTGTGTTTTTCCAGGGACATTTGTCCGAAAAATCTGTGTCACTTTGTCATATGAGCGTGCTATTCAATAACTAATCTGTATGTGTAGGCTGTTAATTGTATTTACTTCGTTGTTAATTCTGAATATTCAGAGTAATAACTTTTATGTTTAACTAAGTAGGAGAAGTAAATTGAGATTTAACAGTAGGGTTTCTTAGATTAAGAAATTTTCACATGGTATCAGAGCATTGCTATCAAGTTGAATCTCCAACAAAATCAACTGAAGAAAATTTTGCTGCGGAGAGCAGCTGAAACAACAGATATCTGGAGAGGGCAGCGCAGCATCAGGGGGATGCAGTCCTAGCAGAGGCTACGCAAGGGCTGACGCAGTCCCAACTGGGTGACGCAGAGACAACGCAGTGCCTTCCCGAGGGACGCAGGAGCAACCTGCACTGCGCAGTTGCTGCCCTGAGCTAGTCTGCTCATGCAGAGGCTAGCCAGAGGGACGCAGTCTAGTTTTTGAGTTGCTGTGCATTATTGCCGTGGTCCGAAAGCAGGGCTTAAGATCTTCAACAGTTGCTGGTGTGGTGGAGATTCTGTTGGAGCAGTATCTTGCCTAGCTAAGTTGACAAAGAGTGGGAGGAGAACAGTTGCTCAACAGATCTGCGCCAAATAGATCTGAGATTCGATCAGGAGGGTGATCGTAGAGAATTGTTCAGTTTTTTTGGCTGAGGATTTCTGGGAGGGAAATTAGTTGTCGGAGAGAGCAACTACTATAGAGGGTTTCTAATCTCCAAGAAACCTAGATCCAGTATTTATGTTGGGGGTTGTAGCAAAAATAGGGAGAGGAGTATCTGTTCTAACAGATTTGAGCAAAGATGGCTTCTCATGGACTGAGAGATCAGGATAGGTTGGATGGCATGTCTAACTTCGTTATCTGGAGGGCCAAGATCCTGACAGTCCTGGACGAGTACGACTTCAAGGACCATGCTGAGAATGTTCCAGCTGTGCTTGCCGATCTAGATCCTCTGAAGAAATTCAAAGAGAATCAAGCGCGGGCTAAGCGCTTGATCAAGGACGGAGTCAAAGATCACGTCGTGCCACATATTTCCGGGAAGAACATGACAAATGAGATGTGGAAAACCTTGGAGATGATGTATCAAGGAGGCTCTGTCCAAAGGAAGATGCTTCTGGAGAATCAAATGCGGTTGTTCCAGATGCAGAAGGGTGAGGAGATAGATCCCTTCCTATTCAGACTTTAGACTATCCGGGATCAATTGATTACCATGGGTGCAACTCCGGATGAAGGGCTATTGGTGAGGACTACCCTGAATGCAGTCAACGAGGAATGGGAAACGTTTGTCCAAAGCATCTTGGGTAGGGCAGCGTTACCATCCTGGGCAGACATGTGGGCAATCCTCCGTCAGGAGGAAATCAAGAGATTTACCAAAAGGCAAAGCAGTAGCAGCGGAACAGTCAAGGTAAAGAAAGAAGAAAAGGAGGATGCAGCCCTTGCATCAAAGGAACAAAGGCAGTAAGGGAAGAAGAAGAGGGACCTATCCAAGGTCCAGTGCTTTAATTGTGGCGAACCTGGACACTTCGCTGGAACTTGTCCTAAGAAGAAGGACAAGGGATCTTCTGATTCCAAGGCAGCAGCAGCAAAGGACGATGGGAGTGACGGTGACGTAGCCATGAGTTCTCATGAGCCACGTAAGTGGGGCGATATGGATCTGTAGAGCAGCTATAGAGTGGTGGCGGGATCCTTGAGTAGCCCAACTCTTGGATCACATACAAGCTACGGGAGCCTTAAGATGGTGGCTGGACAAGTGGAGCAGTGGGTGCAGGAGATGACAATGAAGTGGAGGGTAGATCTAGGACGTTGTAGAGGGAGAAACACAGTGCAGAGGCAACAACAACGTAGAAGCAACAGCGCAGAGGGGTTGATGGGACTTCAACAACGCAGAGGGTAAATGCTTACGCAATGCAGTTTTGTAGCAACGTAGTGGCTTCAAGAGGACAGCGCAGAGCAATAGCCAAGGGAGCTTCAGTGATGAGATGCAGCCCGACTTGTCTGTCAATGATTGGGCAGGGGTCCTTTAGTTGCTTACTTCTCAACAATTGAGCTGCAGTGCAACAGTTAGTAATGGTAGTGCTATGGGCACCATGATGCAACAAATTGAGAGGGAGCTGTAGTACGAATGTAGCAGTGTCAGTGGCAGTGACATGGGCAGCAGTATAGAAAGCAACAGCGCAGTGGATGGAGGGCAGCAGGTCAAGCATCAGCGACACAGAGACCGATCCCGAGATCTTGCGATACATGGTGTGGATGTATTGCTAGAGCACACTCTGTGCTAAGAGGGAGTGTTGATATTTTGAGGTAGCATCGAGTGTGCTCTAGCCTTGAAATTTTGTGGAGGGGCTAAGACACACAAGACCTCCAAAGCCCAGAAAGTGTTTGGAGAAATTTCATCTGGTGTGTGAGATATTAAAATAATATATATATATATTTTTTAATGAGGACCCTAAGTCTAAGTTAGGGAATTAGAAAAATTAAAGTGAATTAATTAAACACATGTGATGAAATGTTCTAAGTGATGCGGATCAAGCAATCTTTTAATCTAACAGATTAGATCACGGTCGTTGATATCTCAACGAGAAAAGTATAAGAGAAAGGCTTGGGGTCAGTTGGAGACACACACACAAAGTCTAAGAGATCGAATTCTTCTAACGGAGTAGTGCTTAGACGAAGATCAGATCTTAGTGACTCAGAATTGTAGTGAGGGGCAGATACAGTGATTGGCCAAGAGGGCCAAGAGTACAGTGCAGAGCAAGGGCAGCAGAGATGCAATGGAGGCAATGTAGCCATTAGAGGGTGTGATGCAGTCCCTCAGGAGGCTCACGCAGGCCCACGCAGGGGCAACGTAGTGTCTCCAAGCAGAAGTCCGAAATTTTGTCGGAAGCAAGGGTTTATGAGCCAACAGGGCTGCAAAATGAGATCTGGGAGAAGCAGATCCATGCAAAGCTAGGGTGACGCAGTCCCTCAGCCAAGGCTACGCAGGCTGACGTAGTAGTTGCCTAGAGCCAGCTGGGGTTTCACCAGTTGCTCATCCGGATCAGCCGAGACTTTCGAGAGTGAGGTATATCTCACATTTTCTCTGATTTCCAAGGTTTTCTCTGTTGGGTGAGCCGAGTTTATGGCGCCCTAGATGTACTCAAACTGCTGCTTAATAATAATAAACCCTCATATCTACTGCACCAGTTTTCTCGCATTGGGTTTTTCCGGGGACATTTGTCCGAAAAATCTGTGTCACTTTGTCATATGAGCGTGATATTTAGTAAATGATCTATATGTGTAGGCTGTTAATTGTATTTACTTCGCTGTTAATTCTGAATATTCAGATTAATAACTTGTATGTTTAATCAATTAGGAGAAGTAAATTGAGATTTAACAGTAGGGTTTCTTAGATTAAGAAATTTTCACAATTGCCTCCTTATGTTAGGGATGGTTAGATGGATAACCCTATTTGGTGTTTCCAGCCCCCAAGGGGAAGTGACAGGTCCCAAGTTAGGCCATCAATTCATGTGTTTGTTTGAAAATAGTAGTTGCAAAGTGGGAAAGACTTCAAGGCAAGGTGCCATAGCGAAGTGACCAGTTAATGGAGGTCCGACATCCTGAGTGTATATATTTAAGGAAGGAGCAATCATGGATGCATTAGTTACCCGGTTCCTCAGCTTGGTTTTTCCACCCCTCTAGTGTGCCTTTTACTATTTATCATATACTTTGATTTGGGTGCATAGTTTAGGAGCGCAAGCTTGCTTTTGAGATTTTTTATTGTCACCCCTTTAAGTATGAGTTAGTTTATCGCTCATCGGGGTCATGAAAGAGTTCCTTTTATAAATGAAGCATCATGTGTTTTGAGGAACTGAGCGATGGCAAATGAGGGGGGTAGAGCTCATGCTAGGCTTTTTCCCATGTGCTAATCAAATGTCCCAACGATATTTTTCATTTTATCTTTTTCTTTCAGTGTGGCTTTTTTATGTTTTTACCTTTCTTTTAGTTGCATCAACCTCTAGGGAAAAATTGTGTTAGCCAAGACTCAAGGATGAGGATGAATGGGTGCCAATTTGCATGACTAGTGACCACCAACCTGAAGAATGGAGATGAAATTAGGAGAAAGATCGAAGTGGTAAGTATGGAATATCTTGAACATGCTACTTCAATCGGGCCCTTCCTAGTAGTGCCCTTCCTAAAACCCTAAGGCCTTAGAGGAGGTCCCACTGGATTAGAGTCAAAGACTAACCTCCCAGGTGAAGTGAGGGGAAGAGACCATAGTCAAGATTGTTCAATCATCCAATTTTCCCCTTATCCATATTAATATGCCCATAACATTAAGTGAAAGTATATGAATGCGAAATGGTTAAAGTACATGGAGATGGATGAACCACCTCCCCTTCAAGAAGGAATGTCTGATGGGAGATAGAAATCTGAATGGAGCAAGAAGTGGAGGATATTGACATCATGTTATGTGCAGCAATTTGGCCTCTCTCTCCTAGACCTGGCCTCATTGAAAATTTCTTCCGAAATTCCCCTATGGCAATCCTTTTCCCTTCTCTTCAATCCTAGAGTCTCTCACTCAAGAAAATCACGCTCTCAATAATAGCATTATTATTTTGTCTTCATCTTCTCCCATAGGTTCACTTTATAATTTCTGCAAGGGCCAAATCCCTAATCACCAAAGTGATTGAGGGCTGGGATTAAATCCTATATTTCTTTAATCAATGGTAGAGATTAGATCTTGGTCACCTAAATAATCAATTATTTATCCTTAGAAAAAATTAGCCCAAAGTCAACATTAATTAAAATTAATGTACTTTTCCCTAAGTTAAAACTTAGGAAGAAGATCATATTAGTTGCTCCTCTTGAACAACCACCTAAAGAGGACTAGATCTACATATTAGTTTGACCTCAAGGGTTTGACCTTTTGTTATCTTTCTGGTTCTATTCTAGATCTACATTTATCCATCTAGATTATCATTATTTAATTCCTATAGTGATCACATGCGACACATGACAGTGCAATCATGTTATATGTTTCCAAGGAACAATTTGTAGGAGTTAATAAGATTATCTTTGTTCCCATCTATAGCTTAGTTCATATCAAAGATTTGTAGAAATTTTAGCTCTGATTATGATGTTATTCCATGTATCGTCTATCTTGTTCATGCAGCTATCATTAATAGTTTGAACTTGAAGTAAGAGAATCCAAGAAGAAGCTTTGGCAATAGACTGACTCTGTCTTTAGATGTTTTAGAATGTGGGCAGATCTTGTATGCCTTAGCTTATGTAGTGAACATTGACAAAACCAACCCTGAGCCATATGACATATGATGATGTGTAATCAAAGTTGCATAGCTGGAATAGGTAAGCACTTAGAGTTTAACATGGCTGACCATATATTCTTCAATCCCATGGAAATCTTTATTAGACGTGTCTGACGAGGCCCAATGCCTATGACCTGCTACTTTATGAGGGAACTGGGGCTTCTTGAGTTCAGAAGATTACCAATTTTTGTTAGTTAAGGAGCCTTAATGATGACGTACATAATGAGGAATATAAAAACCATTAGTTAGCGATTTTGTTTGAAAGTCTTAGAGAAAGATTATAGAGGGCTGGTTAAGATGATCTGGTTAGTATATATTTACAAGTCCCCAATATAGTTGAAAAGTATTTGTATTCTTTGGTTTTGTTGTTTACGAAAGGAAATACATGTGTGGCATGGAAACATATGGCTCTGTTAAATCTTAAAGTTATTCCTTTGTTATAAAGTTGTAATGATTCATGGAATCTGTGACATTTTTCTAAATAATTCTACACACAGAAGCCTACATTCAGATAGTAATACCTTGTTAGCTTGATCGTGAATCTGTTCATGACACCAATCTAAGACCTTTAATGCATGGATAATAATTGCAGGATATGTGTTTACCAGGGGTGGCTACGTAGAGCTGGCAAAAAAGCTTTCTCTTCCATTGGGTCTTACTCTTGACAGGTTCTCTAATATATACTTAGAATTAATTAGTTTAGACCTATCTTATTTTCGAAGGAAAACAATAAACTTATCTATTTGGATAGTCTTTATTATGGCCAAAAAAATCTATTAGAGGTTATTGGCTGTATTGTGACTCGTTTAAAACTTAAATCCTTATTAATGTCTTTTGTGTGTATATATGTATTTATTAGTTTCCTAGACCATTGGCCTTCTGGCCTTTCTATCAACGTTCATAGATAGAATCATAGAAGTTCTTGAAAGTTATTGAATTGAATCTGTCATGGCGTGATTTAAAGGGTTGCCATTGGTGTATCATCAGTTTAGCTTGTCCAAATATTCCTATCTTCGTATTTATAAAGGTTTTTCATTTATCATCAGTTTCCTTATTACCTCCAGATACTACACCTTGAATTATGACGTCCTTGATATAGATGGCAAAACCTTGAGGGCATGTAGCAGTGCTGCTCACTGCCACCACAACAACTACTCTCAAATTTGTCTGTTTCTTTGCCAGCTCAAAGGGGCCTTCCCTAATACAAATTCAATGAGACTTGAATCCTCAGATACTCAATAAATTTCATAAAAATACAAGAACATGATATGAAATATGATGGTTGAATCAATTGTGACTGGTGGTTGTCATTTGGGCAATGGAGTCAATTGTTCATAGTAAGAGGATTGGCCTCTTATGGGAAGAGAAATCTGGTGGGTTATCCTAATCTTGATATGTCAAAGTAGATCAAGTATCTCATTTCTTACTGCAAATTCTAGAAGACAAATTCCAGACATTAGTGGTTACAACTCTTACACAATCACATGTTTCATAGAGTCAAATAAATGACTTGAACGAAAGGTTCATTAGTCAGAGCTGTTGAGATAAGAGCAAAAACTGATAACTCTATAATTCTACTTAGTACATTACTTACAAACAGTGGAGGATTGACAATTGAATCACGATCCTACTTGCAATGAATTCTTCAATCTCAGTGACAGAAATAAATCCACAGCAAAGGCATCAATTAAACCTTATGAAAACTACAACTGTAGCATCAAGCATTCAAATATGGAATACGGAGAAAGAGAGAAGGCACAACAAGAGCATAGAAGCAGCATCCATTAATCCACTATGAAAGGATTTAGTACATGGGGGGAAGAACCACAGGGATCCAACAACTTGTTTTACATCAGTGTTTGTTTTATGTAGAGAAGTAAGTGATTGATCCAATCTAATTAAATGAACCTCAATGAAATAAATCTGACTATTATAGTTCAAAATTGATCATCTATGACAAAGCCATAGATGATTATCTGTTCATCGCTAATTAGAAACATTTAAAGTTCATCTCCCTTAAAACCAGCAGAAATATATTGTGCCCTTCACCATTTGAAAAAGTCTACTTTGATCTGTGTTCATGTGCTCCTGTATAAATGAAATATTTCTGGCATACCTCAAGCAAAATGGATGACCAAGACTGCAGCTGAGTCATGGGAGACCATGCTACAATGGCTGCTGAACAGTTACCCATTTAACTATCATCATTGGATCTTGGGATCCCAATTTCATATCATAAGATTCGCGCTTCCAATGCTGCATTGGATTCCTTCTTAGAGGTCAATCATAGAGGTAAATCATGTGTGTGGTTGATCCACAGCTGTTGCACCATTTAAAATTCAAAATGAAATTATTCCATCATCTTAGGATTGCCAGTAAAAGGCATCAGGTAGGCATGTCTCCACTGGAATAGGTCTTCACCTGCACACAGGGCATATAAAATGGACATATTGAGGAAATGGACAATATTAAAGACTCATTGTTCTTCCCATCTCCATACCTCATACCGTGATTTTCAAAACACTCGTCCCTAATTCATTTTCTGAGAAGAACACAGTGTTTCTTGCTTGGTGATCACATCTTTATAATCGATGCCTTCAATATTGACATCATGGGTGAGCAACAAGACCAAAATTAGGCCCTGTCATTTTATGTGGTAACAGTGGCTCCTTGTGGGGACAGCTATCTTCGCTGTGGGGTGCTAAGAACTTCAGGATCTCCAAACAAAAGTCTGGATTCTGTACTAATTTCAAAATATTCTTATGCAGCAAATCTTCAGGTAGCTGGGTCCATGCCTGTTTTGATAGATTTGGGGAGTCATTATTATTTCTGGCAGCAAACTTTCACCCCATATTGTCGCAGTCCCTCATCCTTCCTGAACCTATGTGTGAGAGAAGAACATGGACTCTTTTTTCCCACTGAGCTTTGTCACTAGTGCATTTTTTGTGTCTAAATGATTAAAGAACATTGGATCAAGGAGCAGCCCAATTGCATCTGAAATTTCTGTCAAAATTAAAATGTGCTAATGCAATGCATTAGCAGTTAGCACTTATTATAGGACCATAATCATAAAGTAAGACAAAATTCTGAAATATTATACTATTATTCAATGGTCAACTCATTTAGATATTACTACCAACCTACCCTAACTAAGCGAGACTGTGACGGATTAGGTGTAATCAAACACCCAGAGGTGCATCTTGGATAATTCCTTAAACACCATACGTCTCAATAGCCATACCTTGAGCTAGTGTCTGCGTGAGCCTACACCTCTTCTGATAAATAATGCTATTCAATCATGGATTGGATCACACCTCCCTGTATGCATGACGCATTTGGTAGGACAATCATAGTTGTAGTCATCAAGCATTTGCTGGTTGTAACTGAAATTCAGGAGCACATCTTCTTTGCAATAGGGAATCTTCATGGACCTCAGCATTAAAATCTCCTTACTGCACACAACGGAAGTCACCAAGGGCTGGACTATTTCATTCATGGGCCATATGTACCTTGATAACATCATCAAGGAATGAATGCTACAAGCCTACTTTCTTTGCCTTCAAGGTTTCACTGTCAGTATCATAAATGGGCTCACCATCATAGTATTTAAAACCCATATCATCGTCGTCATCATCTTTGCAAACTGAGGAAACATTCCCTACTGAGTCTGCTGCAATAAGTTCATCATGCTTCAAGGTCTCAAGGGGCTTATTCCTGCTGCTGGGTGCATCAAGATGCAATGCCACTTTATCATCCAAAGTGGCCTTACCTTCTTGCCATTCTTCACAATTATAATCTTTAGAGAGTCATATGATGTGCAGCAAGAACCAGGTGAAGGGCACATACATCAATACGAGCATCGTCTACAATATTTTTATCAGTATTCAGATCTGCCATGGAGCCTAAGAGATCTTCCTTGCCTTCTTCATCCATATCTCTCTCTTGAATAGAATCAGTGCTGCTGGAATTTTCAATACAATGATCATTCATAAAACAGATTATCCTCAGAAGATGACTCATCTGGAGTAAGGAGAGGGGGATGGGTTATGTGGCAATTTTCAACACATTCATTATCATTAAAGGTGGTGGTTGCATTCTGAAAGAAATAGCATGTCCCTTCTATATGATGAGATTCAGTCTCTGCATCAAATTGATTTCTTTGATGCAGCAGCAATAAAATAGTCACATAATAAGGACAGCTGTTATTTTTCTATCTTGATAGTTCCCTTGCAATCTCATTTCCTGACAGAAATGATGAATATTTCTATCTCTTGGGAAACATAGTAAGCAGTCTTTATATCTTCAGGGCATGCTTTCATTAAGAAGAAATAAAAATTGTTAATCAAAAGCATTGAGGTAAATCTTCCAAACAAAGTCTTCCTTTGGCATGAATGTTGGATGCATGCACAATGATGCATTAATAAACCTGAGATGGAATTTCCAATAAGGTTCATCTTTTCCTTTTCTGATGTGAAGGAAATTATTCCATGAGGATTGAGCATGTTGCCAATGTTTTGACATCATTTAAGTCCACTTATTGATCATTTTCTTCCTGTCATGCACTTGTAATATACAATGGATTTCTTCCTTCATAGAACAACAGGGTTTGTATTGTATGTGGAGTCACCAGGTGAGACATACTAATGCCTTCACACCACTAATGTTATGTGTGTCAAAGTGTTGTATATTATCCAGGAAAATGAGCTCTCCCCCTTGCAATGGCACCAATTGTTACCTCCCAAAACTGCACCTTAAATTGTCGAGTACCTAATATAGATGACACAACCTTGAGGACATGCAGGAGTGCTGCCCACTATCACGACAACAACTACTGCTCTCACTTTTGTTTGGTTCTTTTCCAACGCAAGGGAGCTTCCCTAATACAAATTCAATGAGGCATGAATCCTTAGATACTCAATAATACCATGAAAATACAAGAAAAAAGTATGGAATATGAGGTTGAATCAATCATGATCAATGCTTCTCAATTGGTCAATGGAGTCTGTTGTCTCCTGAAGTGTACACCTAAGGTGTTGATTTCTGGTAGCATTGGATGTGCTCTAAGTCTCAAATTTTGTAGGGAGGCTTAGACACATGTATTCCAAAAAACCAAGAAAGCGTTTTGGGAAATTCCACTCATATGGGGTTTTATTAAAATCAATGTTTCAAACATCGCGATCGGGATTAAATCAGTGACAGGAAAAAATTGTAAAAATCGGGCGAAAATTGGTAAATTTTTAATTTTTTAATTTTTGTTTTAATTTTATTTTTTTTTCCAATTTTTTTAATATCTAAGGCATCCACAACATAAAATAAATGCATTGACACACACAAAAAAAAGAAAAAAAAAAAAAAGAAAAAAAAAAGAGGAAAAAGAATTAAAAAAAAGAAAGACATGTAATATCATGTCTACTGCTACATCACACATAACAGTGAATCATGTCTTGAATACTAAGTTCTAAGTCCCAACTTAGCCTCCAAATATCAACCAAAAATATAATAATGTATCTCATATCATGAGTCATAATGTCATATACAAAGGAATGCACCAAATAACTAATACTATTGGTTTCCTCTGCCCCTCTTGCGAGAAAATGTAACAACTTTCCATCTAGATGAAGAAGTTGGTGGGTCTGGCAATGGACTTTGTTGTGCTTTAGAATGTGAAGCATCAAGAGCTAAAGGAGGTAGACCACGTCCTCTACCAGTGACAGTGGTAGGTGGTGTCACCTCTTCGTGCTGCTCTCCTCTTCCTCTTCCCCCTTCACTACCTCCTACTCTATCCAATCAGGCGCTGACTCCATGATAGGCCTCTCGGCCTCAACCCTCCATGCAGCAATGGTGTCAATCACATCTAAAGAGATGGCCTCCATATCAAGTGTCCACTCAAGTTGTCTCACCCACAATCTAAGATTGTAGTGGATGTAGACCATCTCATTGAGGCGCTTGGACTCGAACCTGTACAAAGGTCATAAATTAATAAATTAATAAATTATTAATATATATTATAAATAATAAATTAATAATTATAAAAAAAATATTTAATGAATTCAAAAAATCAATTGGAATATTTTAATTTTTTAACTTGTTGCGCTTTTTGGTGTGTATTTTTTCAAATACACTCCAGTTGCCCTCGCATCCTGAAGAGCGGCATGTTTGGTTGAGTATTCTAATGGAAAGTCTTTGGAGATTTGGTATTCTGCCACAGTAGCTCCTCCACCATGCATTTACAACAAATAAGATAAACTTATAAAGTTATAAACATAAGAAAAATTTTAAAATAATGAAAATTTGAAAATTGAAAGTTGAAGCAAAGTATGAAGTTATGGACTTGAAGAGAGAATGAATTTTGAAAAAAACTAAATCTTACCTGGCATTTTAGTATTCTTATCTTGGACAGCCAAGTCAAAGCTCAATGTGCCACTTGCCATCTTGTATACGTCCATTTATTTGGAGATATCTACACATTGTGTTGGATATGGCACCATCTTCTGAACACAAGTGAAAAAGCCATCCATGACCCCAACATCAAATAAGAAACCATAGGAGTAAGCAAATTCAGGGTTCAAGAAGATTCGTGTAGCATGAATGGGACGATGGAGTGTGTTGTTCCATCGCTCAACAATCACTTTCCATACAAGAAGTTGTTTCTTAAACCCCTCATCCCCCTTATCTTCATAGTAGCTCTGAATGGCTTCTTTGGCCCTATCTATGGCCTCATACAAGTAGTCCATTGCGGGCTTTTCTCCATCAACTAATCTAAGAACCTTTACCAAAGGTTCAGTAATGCTGCACATCTCCTACACTCCCGAGTCCCACCCAGAAGCTTTTCTAATATGAAATTAACCTACATATGGGCTCTCTCTCTGGTTTGCGGCTATATGTCAAATCACGCCACTCCTCGGAAATAAACGTTTTCTTCACATCTCACAGAATTTAGGAGGGATTGAGGAGATATGAAATTGGTGGCAAACTGTGTAACAAAGAAAATTTTAAGAACCCCCCTAAATTTATATTAATAATAAATGGGCGAATCTCCATGATACATAGGAAAAATGGAAGGCGATTTTATTAATAATATAATATGTATATATAATTTTTTTGGTGAATCTCTCACAATTATATTATCTTGTAAAATCATGGCGAATCACCAATACAAATGGTGAATCACTAGTACAAAATGGTGAATCGTTGTTTAGTGGAGTTCAGGGTGTTGGTTCCAATGAAGATATGGTAGTTGAACCAAGATTTGAAGGAAGCAAACCATCAAGACCAAGCATGGCACATGGTGATTCGTGAGGAAAGTAGTTCTTGTGCAGTTTGGAAAATGCGTTCTAGTTCCGCTAAGCGTAGTGTTGTTGCTCATGCTATTACTAGCACTGATATTGAGGTTGGAGAGGAGTTTGAGGAAGCATAGAAGGTAGCAGTGGTGGATAATTACAAAGAGAACCCCATGATGGGCTCCATTTTGCCCTTTGGTATTTGGGCCTACAAGATCTTTTGTCCATTGAACCAACAATTAACTGTTCAACCAACAATCAACTTGACTAAGTTGATTAGGTACGAGTCAACTTAGAATAATCTTCAAAACTATGCTTTGCATTATCCCATATTTATCACACTAATGCTACACAACATTGTGCATTTGCACCCAACTCTCATGCATGCACACAAAATTTTCATTAACTTCTATAACCCTGAGTTGATTAGGTACGAGTCAACTTAGACTAATCTTCAAAACTATGCTTTGCACTATCCCATATTTATCACACTAATGCTACACAACATTGTGCATTTGCACCCAACTCTTATGCATTCACACAAAATTTTCATTAACATCTATAACCCTAACCAAGTGAGAATTGATCAACAATTTGCACCAAAGTTTGTTATAGTGTTGAAAGTTCATAAGAAATTTAGATCCAAGGTACATTAAATAAATTTTGAGATATCCTCCACAAATTCGCCATAATAGAGCAAACTTGCGATAAATTTTAAACCTACAAAAATTACGATTCATGTTCCTAGGAACGATCACAAGAAGTAGTTGACATATAGATTGAGTTTTGAGCCTTGACACATTGATAATGCAATGGCTTAGGTCAAAACTCACACATTGAAAAGTCATCAATGAAGAGAAGACAAGATCATTATGAATTACACATACTCCAAACTTCCTACCAAATTCTACTTAATTGTCTGCAACTCAGCTATACATAATCTTATAGTAAATACAAATTCCACAAAGTCTTCTTCACATAGCTAATAAATGCCCATTGGAAGAGCACCCCTTATATAATAGTAATAGTAGCAATCAATAGATTATTTCATATTGAACTTCATAGCCATAGCACTCCTATGTATTGTATGCTGTATTCAACTTGCATTATCAAATATAGATAAAATCATACTTTTGATTGATACATGTAAATCATAGTTGTGCACAATGTTGAATGCAATGCCAGTCAAGGCGTATTGGTTTGACGTGTAATGATCTATAAAATAATGAAGAAACTTAGTAACGCATCACAAATTTCACGTTTGAAAAAATTATAAAGCTTTCATGCAAATCCATTGTTGTTATAGTTTCTTCTCTCGACCATGTTCCACATAAGCATGGAAAATCAAGTAATATTAAAATGCATTTATAATACTTTGAAGCAATTAATGCTTATGGTGTCTTTTAATACCGAGTTATTACTCTGCCCCAGTTGTAATTTATGCAATTAGATTGTATTCAATCCTTACAAAACAAACGGGATCTGGGTAAAGCACGAATGTGGCAACCCCGTTGTACACAGTAAATGGCATTGAGTTTGACATAAAATATTGTCTTTTGCCAGTGTTTTATGATATATTAGTGCAACTTAAAAGCTATAAGATGTTATAACTTTAATGTATCTAAATTTTACCTGAAGAGATAGTTAGAAATACATAGGTTTTACAAACAATAATTCTGCAAAGAAATCCGAATGCTGAATTAACACACAAGTATGCCTCAAATAAAAGCATCTATAAAACCTTTTTCCTAAAAGAAATTCATTAGTTTGAAATTTTGAATATTTATCCATGATCTTTAGATTGCAGGAGTATATATAGTTTATATACCAGATTGCGTAAATTAAATATTAGCTTACCGTATGAATTACAGTGCATAGATAGAAACAGAGATGGTTTCCAACAAAAAGCACCCAAAAAGGCAGCAAAATTTAGAGGAGACGCTTATTTCGCTTCTTCAGTGCTGGTCTTTGATGACCACCATCATCATCACTTCCACATTTATTTTCCTGCACCTCAAGAGTTGCAGGTACCACTCTGCCCCTACAAATAGATCAATGAAGTGAAAATTACAGTTAAAACATTCTATATTTTTACAAAGAGTTACAATGCACATTCACAAGAACGACACCAAGCCTTCTCCATTAAGCATTTCCATGCTGGTGAACATTGTCTACATAGGGCATAAAACACTATTATCAGAAGTCAATCCTATATAAAGAGGATAAACACTGAACCCAACTAAACATTTCCATTTATTGGAACTACCCATCATCAAAAGCAAGTAAAACCAATCTACAAATTTATGATTAACTTACAAGCATGATATGTCATAGAGGAAAATTTTCTTAATAGAAGGTGCCTTGCCACTCGAAGGATCACAAAAACTGAAGTAGAATACGAGACTAAATAATTGTTTCAACAGTTTGTCATTGACAAAGTTTTTATTTAACTTCCACATAATGTCTAATAAAGTCTATTATTTAACAACACAATAGTATTAATATGTAAATATCACATTTTAGAATACTATTTTACTAACATCTAATTCTGTTTCGTATTATTATGATACTGTCGAGTCTCAGAGCTAGCCAACAATTCCAACCCACCTTCTTGTCTAACTTTTAGGGGATGCCAACTTTCACAAGAAAAACAGAGTCTTTACAAACAATACTGAAATATCATGGGAACATCACACAAGAGCCTTGACACTTGTGTGCATAATCAATAATGTTAAAAGAAATAATCTTTACAATCAAAACCAATTCAGAGCCCCTACATCCCAATCTAATCTTAAAACAATTGCCACAGTTTAAAAATATGTGGAGGTTCATTGCCAGTTATAAAACGTGTTTGACTGCAATATTGTTTCCAAATCAAAGTGCCCATTAGAGAACCTCTCTCTATATTCCTCTAGTTCCCACAGCTTCCTCCACTCCAGATATCCTTCACGTATCAATGTGTCAAACTGTGATTTTATTGACATAGAATTGGGGTTGTTTTGTAACCAGTCAGCAATAATTTCTACCAAAGAAATACGAGCACTCTCCCCTGCAAGACATTCACTTCGTTGGTCAATTGAAGCAAAAAATACTTCAGTTGATAGCTTCATTTGTCCATCTCTGCTAACCAACACTTTATGTTCCCAACTACTAATGGTAAAGTTGTCATCTCCAAAGTCTACCCAGACATGTTCAGAGCTACACTGGAATCAATCTCATTGACCTACAACAGATAAACACATATTCATATCAATATCTACTAGATATTGCAAGAGATAGTTAAACACAAATGAAGCAACAAACAACAGGGTTCTATCAGTTTCTAAATTGATGTTGAAGTAAATTCAATACTTGAAAATAATCCATATCTAGAAGCATCGAACTGTAATCAAAAGTATTCAATCCAAACAAAATATCTCAAACACTCATGAGTCATGCCAAACTAAGTAACACACATCCAAACTTGTTTGTAGCACCAAATGAAGCACTCAAAAATGCCAAAAATAGTACAATCATCCATCAGTATTACACTAGTACTTTTCGCTATGGTATGAATAATGTGACATAGTTATAAGGGAAGAAAACATCAAGAGACGAGTTGTATATCACTAGGTAAGGCCACATGGTGAAGCCTGATTAAAAGGAACCCAAGTCCCTAATCATCTCCACTGGATCAAAAATAAACATAAATTCATAAAAACAAACAAAATGTTTGATCTGTTTTTACTTAAAAATGCGAAGATCCCAAATTGTAATTACAAGAATTCAGGCCAAACACATTACCATACATGATACACAATCATTGATTGTAGCACCAAAATAATGCAATCAAATATGCCAAAAATAGTACAATCATGCATCAGTATTCCATTGATTTTATTTTGGAGATCTTGCAAAAATCATGTGAACAATAGCAAGGGATACTGGGCTGCCTATAACCCTTATCTCCAAGCATTATTAATTCCTTCTCTTGTTTAGAAGAAGAAGATAGGATATTTAAGAGTTAGTAAAATGGGCCAAATAAGCAAGGGAACCCACTAAGGGTGCATTAATGTAGGTGGAAGGTTCAGATTGATCATAATTGTTTCTCACATCAGTAAACCTATCCATGTTGTCTAGGCCTCCCACCACTACTCCCACCAAGATGTTGGGATTGGGTGCACTGCTGTACAGAGATTGGAAGCTTGCTTTGTAGGGAATGGGTTGAGGATGATTGGCCTTGGAGGGCAGAGAAGAGGCTCTGTGATGAATATGTTTTGGATAGAGGGAACCATAGCCAATCATGTATGACATCCTCATAGGATTATCTCCCAGTATGTAATCAACCTTCATCAACACAAAATTGATTTGGATCCTGCATACATTAGTAAATTTTTGAAATAATAGGAAAATTAAGCATTGGGCTATTATGAATCTATACTTGGCGTTTTGCAAGTGCTCTTAGCCTGTGAGGAGTGACTGTCACTGTCCCACCACAAGTTACTACTTGTTTGGAGGAGCTCAAGGATTTTGCATATGTCAAGAGCAAGAAGGAAGAAGATGTAACGTATTGCAAATTAGTATCTTGCAATGTGTAAAGACGACCTCCTGCTTACACAACAACATATAGTGTTAAATTTAGAAGAAGAGAGAGCAAGTGTACTATATTTCAATGGCAGTAAAATATAAGAGATCACTTGGAGTATATTGAGCATGTGAATAGGGTGTTCTAGGCAGAAGATGGCAAATAAAATTGTCTACATGCCCTTTGTATTCCTGAAGAGAGTGCACATTTCGTATCAAGAACCCCTGCACACAAACAACATGAATACAATTAGTCATTTACATAGAACACCCAATAGACAATCAAACTGCCCAAAAAAGTCTCTCTGTAGTTAATTACAATAATAAAGAGCTATTTGAATAATAAAATCTATTAAGGAATACATATGTGAATTTAGGAAGGGGTATTCAATGCTTTTGGATTTAAACATGTTACCTTTTAAAACTAAACACATGCTATTGTATTGATTGCTGAACTTATGAGGATTGCAGATTCCAGGTTCCAGGAATATCTAGGAATCTGACTGTCACTAGAAAGGTCAAACAATTGACCCTCTTGTAACCATCAGATTTCAAGATATTCCGAGAATCTGCAATCAACATAAGAATACCTTGCTACTAAATTTTATGCAAGCCCTGCTACTACTGACTATTAGACCCACTCAAACTATATATACCTTTGATAAAAGTACTCAAGCTCCTGCATGTTTGTTGCCCCACCCAAATACATTATCTGATTGGCCAGCAACTAAGGATGGGCCATTTACTTGAATGTAGTTTAGATATGTTGGATTGCGTGTTGCCTTGTACAACCAAGCTTCTCCCCAAAGTAGTTCGTCCTGTAATGATCCCATGAGGAAGTCAGTTGTAAATCTTTCAATTTGAACCGTAGGATAAGAAGCTTGGAATTGAACGAACTTAAGCTTGCCTGATATCAACTACTTTTTATTAAATTGTTAAATTATTAAATTAATTAAATAGAACTCGCTGTTATTAAATTTCAAAGTCAAACTAGCCATTAGGATTTTATTAAATAATTAATTTAATTAAATAGAACCAGCCGTTATCCTAGCGGTTAGTTTAGCCATTTCTGCATCTATTTAAACTCAACGTCCAGATCTGATCTCTCACCTAGTCCCGATGATGAACTACACTGGTTGGTTTGAAATGCGTCGACAATGTTCATTTGAATGTGATTATTACCGAAAGAATTCTACATAATTTTACGATGGATCACAGAAGCCAAAATTCTATAAATAGACAATAGTAATCAACTATCTAATTTCAAAATGGAGGAGCCTCAAAATAACTCCCATCAACCCACACAACATGATGATCACCTCCCTCCTTTGTAGTGCTCACACGCAGAAGAAATAAGTTACAGGTAGAGAGCAGTGCCACCTCAGTATGCAGATTCATGAGATCTCGAGGAGAGCCCTGACCTCCACCCATGAGACCCTTGTAATAGTGTCTCTGTCCAGGCCCTTTACAATCACATAAGACACCCTCCTTCCCATTGATCCATGTCTCTGCAAAGAGAATCCTTGTTGTGCAGTTTTCTGCTGGTCATAAGACAGATATGTGTTTGGTGTTCATACAGGCATCGTGAATATACATTATTTTTTGGCTGTGCACATCCAAATAGTGTAGGGGACAGTTGGAGTATATTATATTTTGATGTTTGTAGATGATGTGGCCCTTCTAGTCTCAACCCCATACAAATTGCAAAGACATCTCGATGCCCTGGCCCTTTTCTGTGATCTTCATCAATTGACAGTCAACCTAGTTAAAACAAAAGTCATCATCTTCAACGTGTTGAAGAAAATCCTCCTTGATCACCATTTCTTTCTCAAAGGAGAGGAGATCGAGATCACCAACTCATATACTTATCTAGGGGTACTATTCACAAGACCTTGCTTTAGTTTGCAACATGCACTTCAGCCCTGACATTCTCCAACATTCTCCAAAATCTCCTAAAGGAAAAACTGTTGTTGGCTTCTTCTCATGAAAATTGAAATAACATTTCTTCATATTTGTTGTCCTCGATATACCTTTGATTCTCAAAATAAGGAAAACTAATATGTACACCTCAAAACACAGAAAGACAACGTTTTGTTTTCTTTGTCTTCAACAACTCTCTGAGATAAGGTCAAAACAATAAATTTTGGACCCAAATTACAAGCAAGTAATAGCCCAAAATCATTGAAGCCTAAAGTAAAGCTAAAATTCGTATTGATGGTAGTTGAGAAGCCCACACGCAGTCAACACAGAGCATATCGAGACAAAATGTTTCTTCATATTCACTACCATCAATACGCCTTCCACACTCGTCACAACGTGCAATACAAAATGTACAATCCCGACACTAACTGTCTGGTCTTTTTGCTTTTGGCAACTTTCATTGGTGTAGTCATAAACAAGCCTTGCATTCCCACATCTAGGGCAAGCTTCAATATCAATTGTACTGTCATCATCATATGAAAGTGAATAATAGTGACCATTAGGATAAAACCATGGTTTTACTGAATGTGACTTCTGTTGTAAACCACCATCCAAAAGGTAATTCAACTTCTCAAGGTGCTCTCATGTTATCCCAAAAAGACCACTAATTCTCAACCGATTCAATCCGTGCATGCTGCATTCTCGGTGTGCTTTGACATTTTTTACAATGCCATCGGCATTCAACCTTGTGCAGCCTGACAAACATAACTGCAGAGCCCAAAAACAAGTGCACCACATATAGTCAAGGGCATAGTAGGAGGTACCAAGAGAAAATGATATTTCACACAAAACTTCTGAATTAACGAGCTTAACTTGAGCAAGTGTAAGATAAAAATATAATTGCATGACGAAAACCTAATACACTTGATAACACAAATAAAAGTCCACAATCAATGCACAATATGGTTTTGAAAAGAATGGATAAACTGAATAGGAGAACAACCTACAAGCAGTACCTTCCATGCAACATCATTTTCACAGAAATGCATTACCTTCCCATGTTTCTAGATATCTAAAGAAAATTAAGATATGCCAGGCATGTTGAGGAGCAGCCACTAGTGTGTGCAATAATAGAAGACAAATCAAGAAACGAGAGAAATTTCAAACACATAAGAACATGGAATACCAAATGGAAGAGTTGAACCAGTGCCTCCCTTGAAGGTTTCAACATTTTGGGGCAAATTCTACCTACATTTCCTTCAAAAAATAAGCTTCTAATATTTTAATTTTCTATCCTTTTATCATTGTATTTAAAGGAGACTAGGGGTTAAATTTGCATGCAAACACATCCATTTAGTAACCCGATTTGAAAACATTTTACGGGAAGCACAATTCCATTTCACAAAACCCATGCAATTACATTAACTGAATCTAATTGTTTGACATTGCTAATCATGCCAAAATGCAGAAAATCTATATTCCAAAAGTAAATATACTGTTGTCTTCAAAATGTCAAGTGCAACAACAAATTCATCTTTATGTAATTTCTCAAAATCAGAAACCAACAAAGACAGATACCAACCTTTGTAAGCTTTGGACTGATGTCGAATACTTGCTTTAGTCCATCATCTGTAATTTTCAGGCACTCCACTAAAGTCAATTTTCGTAACTTACCTTGAGACCTTTCAGCAAGTTTTAAGAGGGCATCATCAGTGAGCCTTTCACTTAGAGGATACTCCACATGTATAGTTTTCCATAGATGAGGATCATCTTTCACTGCAGCATGCAGAGACTTGCAAACTTTTTCAATGGACAGAAGATCTTACAAGCCCAAATACCAAAGGGCAAAATGGAGCCTATCATGGGGTTCTCTTTGTAATTCTCCACCACTGCTACCTTCCATTCTTCCCAAAATAGCCTCGGTTTCACCTTGAGCAATCTAAAAAGAATCATAATAAGCTGATGTGGTTCCTTTGGTTCCACCAGCATTGGTGGCATGGTCAGCTGTTGGTGAAACCAACATTCTAATCTCCTTAGCATTATGATCCACTGCCACTGTTCATTATGATCAACTGCCACTGTTGGAAAGTCAAATAATTGGACCTTTTGGTCGACTTATCCTAGCATTGAACCAACTTATACATTCATCAATCCAACTTGAGGGTTAACTAAATAAACCATTTGGTCATAAGTTCTTCATAATCAATTAGCATATTATATTTGTCAATTGGTTGTGTTAGTTTATATCTTGAACCAGATGAGTATTTGAGTAAACCTCACTTAAAGGTTGATATTTGGGTGAATTGGTTCAACAAATAACATTCTTGAAGGTTCAGGGGCTATGTCATTGCATCAAATGCCATAGAAATAACCAAAATCAAGGGCTTTTGCTATGAATTTTTGTATAATTTCTTTGTCATCAACTTCCAGGGAATTTTTTAGGCCCTAAACAACATTTTTAGATGTTGAAATCCAGTGAAAACTATGTGTACTACTAATCCACATAGTCTCTCTAGTTTAAATGAATGATATTTTCAATGAGATACTGCAAGTGAAAAATAGAGTGAGTATGATGAAATTACACCTAAAAGAGTGAAGAGGAAAATTTAGGCACAAGCCTTCTAAGAGGCATAACTCCTTGCTCAAAACTCAAATTGGGGTATAGAAGTAGTTTATAGAAAACTCTTGGTTGGTAGAATCCATCTATGGAATCAAAATCTAATCATTCTAATTATTAGGATATTGGCCAGATCATGCCTAGTCAAATTAGGGGAAAAATAGAAAGACTAGCAAAACTTCGAAGGACCATAACTGTCATCCCATAATCCAAATTTGGGTAAATGAATAGTCAATGGAAAACTAATGAAGGGAATAATATGATTTTCCAACCATAATTTTTTTTGAGTAATATGATTTCTTAGGAAACCACAAGAATTTATTTGGTGGCCTACATAGGTAGATAATGCCCATAGTCTTTAAAAAATATGCAGAGCTCTATTTAAATATATGTTTTATTATTGTCTTACAGATATTCACATTTCGAAATTGATGTATAGGCATAACAAATTAGGAATTAAGGCACATTTATGATGTATTAGGTTAATGTGAAATATGTATAAGTAAAGACAAGAAAGCATGACGAGAAGATGGTTGAGTACCTACTAGTGAAGTGACACTAATTATTAGCAAGGACTCTCTAGCAAAGGGTTATGGAAGTATTTTCTCATAAGGACTCAAATACCATGGATAAATTGATCAAGTTTATTGTTTTACTTGATTTCATATTTAATGAGCCAAGAAGTTAGAGGATGGATAAAATTAAGATATTGCATGAAGACATCCATTGCACTAGGAAAGTACAACTGAAATTAAGTAAACATAAATAGAGAATGACTTTGTCATTCTAGCTAATTACAACATGAAGAAGGAAGGGTTGATAGGTCTAAGGACCAATATGGGTTTATACTCTAAGTATAATATTCTATGTATAGATGATATTTGGCCAAAGTATGTAAGATACCTACATAAATGGAAAGCTAATGAGAACCATGAGGAATGCAACTAATTATTAAATATAACCAAGTGCCCATGCTAGTGACAAGAAGCTTGGATCAAGACAATAGGTGACTAAAATCCATTAGCATTTATGGAAGATTAAATAAATTCCATTGATATTAAACATAAAGGAGGTAAAAGAAACAATGATGGTTGAAAATGTTTCTCCAGTGGAGGAAGGAATGTATTTTTCCTAGAGAGAGGTATCATCTCTATATAAAAATATGTGATAACTTGAAAGAGTTACAAGTCATAGACTAGCAAGTTATATTGAAAGAGTGTAAAAAAGGAGATTCACTTATGTCATCAGATAGCATAGTGGAAGCATGGGATGATTCCAAAAGAATGCAATCAACTATAAGAGAGAGGTATTCCATAATTTTACATGGACTCCAAGACTAATCATTGTCTAACAATAGTTGTAGTTTGTTGTGGCACTCAAGGAATGATGATAGCAAGGATGAGAGTTCTTAAACCATGTAGATAATGTTGAAGACCCTCTAAGGGTGTCAAGGGAATTCCTAACATAAATGGGATGAAAGGTGAAGAAAAAGGAAATTTATGCAACTCTACAATATGATAAAATATTGACTATGGAAGTAAAATTTGGGTGACCAAGGGGACAATGAAGAAAGGAAATAGTATAGAAACCACTAGCATAGAAGTGTACATCCAAAGGAATTGCATTAGGAAATATTTATATAAAAGAGGAAAGGGATGTTGAACAACTGTAATTAATATAATATAATATATGGTTATACATGTATGATGAACAATAATGACTTGGCTAAGGAATCCCCAAAATAAAACAATCATGCATAATGAGTAGATTACATGTACAAAAGGTACAATGAAAACAAAAGGTGGAACAAGGTTGTCTAGATAAAGGAAATTGTTGTAGGGTAGAAACACTAGTGAGACATATGGGTTGAAAATGGAAACGGCCAAGTAGAGTTTGGAATCAAAGTATTTGGCCAAAGGAAATTACTAGCCACAAAGGATTGGGAAAGGTGCAAAGTCTACATGTATTCATGGGAGTTGAAGGACAACCAAGGATAGAAAAGAAAGATGGAAATGTCAAAAGAGAATAATGCAACTATTATAGCTACAATTATGATATGGCCATTAGACAATCATAAAGCGATGAAGCTAAAAGAATTCATAAGAAACCATGAGCATGTAAGAGTTAATTCTTGGTTCATTTAGACATGCATTAGAGCATGTGATACTATTGATAATCCATACAATATGTTGCAGACAAGGGATAGTATATTTATGCATGAAGTGAAATTTCCATCATGATAAGCAGTGACTAATGATGGATTTTGTGTCTGGGAAAAATAAAAGCTATTACATGGTTGAAAGTGTGAAGATGATATGGCATATGATATCCATTTATACGAATAAATATGGTCATTGCAAATGTTGAGTAGAAGGTTGATTAATGAAGCTTATGATCTTCTACAAGAGGCAGTATATCAGGTAACTTCCAAATAAGTAATATCAACCAGACATGTGTAATTGATGTGCATATAATTTATGCATGTCAGAGGGAATTTGGTAAGGATCCCCTTCTGAAATTTACTATATATGAAGTGATAATATTGAATGCATGGAATGCATTTATGGGAATGATATACACTTAGTGTGGTAAATGTAGAAGGACTTACATATAAACTCAATATGTTAATACTCAAACGTATTCATGTTAAAATGGCTGGCATGTAGAGCATGTTGGAATCAACTTCAAAAGACTTATCATCAATTTATTCTATAACTCCAAAGTCATCATCACTAGACTAGCAAGGAAAATGCCCATGACTGAAAATTATGTTCAGTCATTCTTTCTTGTAGTAACTCACTGCACTAAGTTTCTATCACCTCTACCTTGCATAGCATATAGAGCATTGCTAGCTGATAGAAATAACTTCTTCTATCCCCTATCAAAATAAAAATGTGCAATGTGAAAGCCCTCCACCCCTCACAATGCAGTGAGAACCTTCCTAGGCAAAGTGACTTACCATTTGCTGCCTACTTCAGTGAATTGCACAATATCCTCTCATAGACAGCCCCTCTGGAAGCAAACTACGCTAACATAGTGCACATAGCACATCTCTAGTAGACAGTGGGCCATTATTGAAGAAAACTACACTAGCCTCTGGCCTCCCCCTCTATCTCAGCGCACTGCATAGTCTTAAGGAACAATGAGGCCTCCTATCAATCACTGTCAAGTAAAACTACAGTAGCATAAGGCGTAGATCAGCCTTAGGGTTTGTTTGAATTTATACACTAGATCAGCCTTGAAAGGGGCCAATAGAACCTACAAAACAACATCTTGATCTGCCTTCAATTCATTCCAATAGACCGTAGAAGATATAGTAAGTTATTGATATTAATTAACAAAGCCACATAAGTAACCTAGAAATATTTGCAGATATAACCTTCAAAATCACCTAAAGTTTTCTTGATAACTTGGCCTCAACAAGTCACATAACATTCACTGGAAAGATCAATCCTTGCGAAAAAGAAAACTTCAGAGAAATGTGGTGCACATCTTGGCCTCTTCAGATTACATCATAGTTACATAACAAAAACAAACCATATCCCAAAAGATGTAACAATTTTCTCAAGTCCTTAAGACTTTCTACCTCAAATCGCCATGCAAACTAAATGTTCATAGTCATGTTCATCCGCAAGAGCAGAGATAATCTAAAATCTATCATAAGAAAGCCTAAGTTTCCACAAGATAACACACATAGTGCTTCCAAATAGATACGAGCTTCAAAATTAACACCAAATTGATTTTGTTCTAGAGCCAAGGTTTAGGCCTCAAAATCTGCACCTAAATCAGAGGAGAATACCCTTAGAGATGGTCGAAATTTGGCCTATGAGTTAGCTGAAAAGATCATAGAGAAACCTCATATACCCTTTCCCAAAAACCACATTAACCTCAAAAATTTGAATTAGTCACAACTTATTGCGGAGAAATAGGCCTAAACATTGCCTCAGATCAGTCCATCAAAGCAATTTAAAACAAACCTAATGTATTCCTTAGATTGCAAGCTTAAAAGAAGGCTAGAACAAGTGTAAACTTTTGAATTTTGGCTTACCTCTTGCAAATCACCCACAGAGCACCCGCATTCACCACTGACCAACATTGTTAGACTCGCATACTTCGAAGCAATCACCCACAGAGCACCCGCATTCACTAGCACTGTTAGACTCGCCGAAGCAATCACCATCATTCACCAGCACACTTCGAAGCATTCGGATTGGCAAATTTTACAAAAAAATAATTACAGAGCACTGTTAGACTCGCCGAATAAATCACCAACATTCACCAACACACTTCGAAGCATTTGGACTGGCAAATTTATACAAAAACAATAATTACAGTTGCAACACCGCTGTCCAAACTCCTCGCAGGTCTAGCTGCATAGCACCGGGGAAATGGTACTCTAAATCCCTAGTTCACGCCCTTTCCGGGCAGCTAGCGTCTCCTGGAATGATCAACTATGTGAGGTGGAGAGGCCAAGGGAAGTTTAGTATTTGAAAGTTGGATCCTGCACTAGATCTTCTGAAACCGTGAGCCTTGTTGCCCTCGTCATCGACCTCCCTGCATATAATCCGGGCACATTTCACGATGCAAACCCCAGAAGATTGAAATTTCCAGGGCAATCACCTCCAACTTCCTCCAAATTCCAAGCCCCAACTAGTAAAAAATGGGGGTGAATGTCACTCCAATCCCCTCGACCCAGTAAATCCTGGCGAATGCCATTCAAATGCGCTCCAAACCAGAAAATTGGGAGGCGAATCCATGGTTTAAGGTTTATGCGCATTTATTTTTTGGGCTAACAACTAATAATTAATTATTTTTTAAAATAATTATAGGGCTAACTATATAAAACTATACAAAAGGGGTTTTATATAAAAAATTCGTCCTTCCAAAATCTAAAACCCTTTAAAATTCGCTCCTAAAATTTTCTTTGCCGTGTAATGGCAAGGCACACCAACTCCTTGTTGTTGGTGAATGTTCTCATCAAATGAAGCACAAATGCATTATTATATATAAATTTTGTAATGCTCTTTGATGATTCAACAATATCTTTGAAAAAAGGAATTTTTCCTATGTCTTCTTACATCAAATCAATGCAGTGTGCAGCACAAGGTGTCCAAAATATGCTAGGATGCCTCTCCATAAGCATCTTGCTAGCAACAACATAATTTGCAGCATTTTCCATTATGACTTGGACAACATGTTCTGGACCCACCTCTAGAATGAACGCATCCAATAAATCACATAATAATCGCGCATCTTTGGCATGTCTAAATACATCAACAGATTCATAAACATTGTCCCCTTGGGACAGCTGACCAACAAGTTAATAAGGGTTCTAACCTTTTGATTAGTCCAACCATCTGACATCACAGTGCATCTTGTGACTGCTCATGATGCCCTTAACTCCTCCAATCTCTTGGTGCAATCAACCTTTTCATTTTGAAGAATGCGCCCTCTATAGTCATCATATGAAAGGGCTTTGTACTTTGGGCCAACAACAACAATAACATCAACTGCAGCCTGGTAAAAGGGATTGTTCCTGACAAGACTGAAAGGAATATCACTCCAAAGAAAAATCTTGCCCAACAACTTGTCAGCTTCTTCCTTTTCCCTTTTTTAAATAATTGAGGAGATAGATGGTTGTGCACTAAGTGTGGTTGTAGGAGAAAAAAATGATGAGACAACTACAGGGTTGGGTGTAGAAGATGTTAATGGTGAGGAACCACTACCACTCTTACAGTCACCTTCAAATCCTGACACTCCACTTCCTACTATTTGACTCCTCAGAGCTGCCTTGGTAAGTTTAGTTGTTTCTATTCCTTCCAATGATTTGAGGGCTCTTCGGATGATTTCTTGATTGGTATTTGTGCAAGGCCCCATGTCTAGGAACTTGTGCAAGGTGATACTTCAATCTGTATATCCCTCCTGTCATGTGGTGCCCACATAACTTGCAAGTCAAATTTGATCTATCAAACCCCCATCAGGTTCACCAAATTCCCACATAGGGTCCAATTTCCTTATCATGTTTGTAAATTTGTTGAACTCTTGAGTTTTACTGTAAGATGAAGTTTGAAGTTTGAAAGTTGAAGTTTGAACCTAGGGCACAAGAATAATTGCAAGTTAAAAAATAAAAATAAAATTTACAATTTTACATACAACATTTTGAAAATTTCACAAAAAAAAACTGTCAACTCAATGCAACAATAATGGAAAAAAATACACATTCAAACCCAAGCAAAAATAATGGAAAGAAAGCAGGGGCACAAGAAGAAATGAAAGAAATAAATCTAACAACCAAAATTTTTCATTTTTGACCAAAATAAACCCTCTCCATTCAATGCAAAAAAAAAAAAAAAAAAAAATACAACCAAATGCAAACAAAAATCATGGAAAATACATGGGTGATAGAAACCCATGGAAAAACAAGGAAAAAACAAAAAAATGGGTCAAATTTAATGTCCGTTCCTGGAAACCACGTTTTGCTGAAGAAATTTGGTCCAAAATTGAATTTTGTTGGCTTGGGATGGCAAATTCCTTCACTTTTTTTTTCTCTTGCCCTTGTAGATGACTTCTCCTCCTCCTTAGCTTTCTTTCTTGTCTTCTGTCTACAAAAATGACAAAAAAAAAAATCAAATTTGCAACTTATTGGGTCATTGTTTGACGGGCCCATGATTTTTACTTGTCGAATTGAAATTTTTTCACGATTTTTGAAAATAAAAAAATCGCCGACCGGGCGAAAAAATTTGTGACTTTATCATGATGTTCGTTTCACTGATTAAAATAATTAATTATTTTTAATAGGAGCCAAAGTTTAAACTTAGGAAATTAAAATAATTAAAGTATATTAATAGAACTGGGTGTGAAACTTCTAGAAAAACGGAAATCGAGTCAATATGATTTAAGCCGTTGATTATGTTTTAATCTAGGCCGTTGGTGATCTAATGAGAAGATTATAAAGACTTCGATAGGCATTTGGAAAATACACTGAATGAGTCTAGAGATCGAATTTCTCAAGTGAGCAGCGCAGAGCAACTAGAGAGTTTGATCAAGTTGATTCGATTGCAGTGAGGGGCAGTGATAGTTCCGTTTGGAAGATCTCTTCCTGAGCCAGGAATACTTTGTAGAGAAGGCAAAGGGAAGTACGTAGTAGAGGCAACGTAGAAGCTACGCTAGGCAACGCAGAGGCAATGTTGTAGCCTTGAGGAGATCTGAGATTTTGCTGAGGATCAGTCAGATCCAGTGCTTGAGTGTCGGAGTGTGAGACCGGAGGGGCAGAGGATCAACATCTAGCCAGCAGAAGATCCAACAGAAGAAGGTGATGTAGTCCCCAGCCAGAGTGACACAAATTTGCGCAGAGGCAACGTGGGGCTATTCAGTTCAGTGTTGGGTCAGTTCCGGATCTCCACTGTCAGTGTGAGGTAACCCTCACTAGTTCTCTGTTAGTCAGATTCTCTATGGATAACCAGATTTGGGCATCCAGTTGTATTCAAAAACTTCTTCTTAATAATATCAAACCTTCATCTGCTGCACCGATTTTCCTACATTGGGTTTTTCCGGGGACTTAGTCCAAAAATAACAGTGTCATGTGTGTTTAGTTTTCTTCTTGCTCAGATCTTGTTTTTGCGTTTATTTTTCTGCAGTTTATTTATGTAGTGAAGGTTGTAGTGTATTTTCTTCAGTATTTACTTGTAGAACACAGTAAATAACTTGTATAATTTGTCAAGTAGGAGAAGTAATATCAGTTTGCTGCAATAGGGATTCCGGGTTTAGGAATTTTCACATTGTATCAGAGCCTATACAACAACGCAGGTGAAGCAAGAGAGAAATCCGAGAGAGTTCAAGGAGGGAGATTGAAGATTTGCGTAGGTAGCTGATCAAATCCCCAAGGGATTGCGTAGTGCAAGCCAGGGGGGAAAGATTTGCAAGGGAATCTCTCTCTAAGTAAGTCAACGGAGAGGTATGATTTTCAGTTTGCAATTTGTCAGCGGTGGAAGGAGTAGCATAGTAGTAGCTTTAGCGCAGACCATTTTTTGGTAGGAAGCAATTTTCTTGTAGCAGCAGTTGCTAGTGCAGAAAGAGTTAGAAGAAGGAAGAAGATGCATACTGAGGGAATTTTGACCTCAGAGAATTTCTTGCCTAAGAAATTCTGATTTCCCATGCAGAAGCAGCAAAAACCGAGTTTTATTTGTATTACTCTAGCAGGGAGTGTGTAGAGCCAGCTGCGCAGAGTGTTAGAGGCAACAATTTGACATTTGGTTGGGTGAGATGGCAACCACTGGGTTGCGTGATTAGGATCGGTTGGAGGGTGCCTCCAACTATGGAATCTAGAAGGCAAGGATCTCCTTCCTTCTGGATGAGCATGAGCTCAAGATCTTCATTTACAATGCGGTAGTTGTCCCTGCAGATCCGGATCCATTGAAGGCCTACAAGAAAGATATGGCCAAAGCCAAGAGATTGATCCTCGACGGAGTGAGGGATCATATAGTTTCGCACATTTCTGGCAAGGGGACCGCCAAGGAGATGTGGGAGGCATTGGCTATGCTATACCAAGAGTCTTTCGAGTAGCGGAAGATGTTCTTGGAGGAGAATATGCGATCTACAAGGATGCATAAGGGAGAACGCATAGATCCGTTCCTATCGAAGCTTCAGGATGTTTGAGATCAGCTAGCTGTTGTACTATCAGCACCTTAGGCCACAAAGATGGTCGGATTGGCTTTGAATTCCGTTTCCGAAGAATGGCAAGTCTTTGTCCAGAGTATCTTTGGGAAAGAGAAGTTTCCAGAATGGGAAGGGATGTGGGCAGCTCTTCAGCAAGAAGAGATGAGGACAGACTTAATCAAGTCAAGCTTGATGGCAGCAGCGACAGTGAGACGAAGCCCATGGAGGAGGATG
Source organism: Pinus albicaulis (assembly GCA_034641835.2). Classification (NCBI taxonomy): domain Eukaryota; kingdom Viridiplantae; phylum Streptophyta; class Pinopsida; order Pinales; family Pinaceae; genus Pinus; species Pinus albicaulis. The sequence goes on from CM076579.1 coordinate 728,939,265, forward strand.
AGAATGCAACCCTTGCATCTAAGGGGCAGTAGTAATGAAGGTGGAAAAAGGACGTCTCAAAGATCAAGTGTTTCCGGTGTGTTGAAATGTGTCACTACGCTATGCATTGTCCTCTCAAGAAGAAGGACAAGGATGAGAAACATGATCTGCAGGCTGCAATCGCGAGGATCCAGGAGGAAGAGTTTGCTATGATTGCCCACATACATATCTCCAAGGGAGAATTGAGGTGATCTAGAACTGTAGTTCGGAAGAGCTGCAGTTGGGCAGGATCCTTGAGGAGCCCACCTCTTGGATCAATACCTTGCTATGGGAGCCCAAAATCAGCAGTAGCAGAATGGACCAGTGTCAGTTGGTGTAGAGGAGTGCCGAAGTGACAACGCAGTGGCTAGAGAGCGCCAGAGTTTGAGCATCATAGAGCAGGGTTGACAGTAGTGCAGCAAGGCATAATGCAGAGTCAGCAGCAGTGCAACAACTTCAGAGGGTCAGCATAGAGATTAGCAACAGTCAGATCTTCAGTATCAGATGCATCATGCTGAACACGTAGTTCAGTGTTTGGATGTTTTTCTGTTGCATTAAGCAGCAGAGTTGCAGTGCGGTAGCAGTTGGCAGCAGTACGCAGGGTCAACAACAGCATAGATGTAGCAACGCAGTAGTTGGTGGGCAGCAATGTCAGACATCAACAACGCAGAGGTAGAAGTTACAAAGTTAGTGTAGTGCTTCAGCAGGAAGTATTACTAGAGCACATTCCTCGCTAAGAGGGAGTGTTGATTTTTGGTAGCATCGGATGCACTCTAAGTCTCAATTTGTAGGGAGGCTTAAACATATGTATTCCAAAATACCCAGAAAGCGTTTTGGGAAATTCCACCTGGATGGGTTTTATTAAAATAATTAATTATTTTTAATGGAAGCCTAAGTCTAAACTTAGAGAATTAAAATAATTAAAGTATATTAATAGAATTGGGTGTGAAACTTCTAGAAAAAAACAGAGATCGAGTCAATATGATCTAAGCCGTTGATTATGTTTTAATCTGGGCCGTTGGTGATCCAACAAGAAGATTATAAGGACTTCGATGGACATTTGGAAAATACACCGAGTGAGTCTAGAGATCGAATCTCTCAAGTGAGCAGCGCAGAGCAGCCTGAGAGTTTGATCAAGTTGATTCGATTGCAGTGACGGGCAATGATAGTTCCAATTGGAAGATTGCTTCCTTAGTCGGGAATACTTTGCAGAGAAGGCAAAGGATAGTATGCAGAAGAGGCAGCATAGTAGCTCACTAGGCGGCGCAATGCCATGCAGAGGCAGCGCTATAGCCTTGAGGAGATTCGAGATTTTGCTGAGGATTAGTCAGATCCAGTGCCAGAGTGCTAGAGTGTGAGACCGGAGGGGAAAAAGATCAACATCTAGCTAGCAGAAGATCTAGTGGAAGGAGGTGACACAATCTCCAGCCAGAGTGATGCAGATCTGCGTAGAGGTTGCGCAGAGGCAACGTGAGGCTGTTCAAACTTCAGTTCAGTGTTGGGTCAGTTCCAGATCTCCAGTGTTAGTGTGAGGTAATCCTTACTAGTTCTCTGTCAATCAGATTCTCTGTGGATAGCCAGATTTGGGCATCTAGTTGTATTCATAAACTTCTGCTGAATAATATCAAACCCTCATTTGTTGCATCGGTTTTCCCGCATTGGGTTTTTCCGGGGACTTAGTCCAAAAATAACGGTGTTATGTGTGTTTAGTTTTCTTCTTGCTTAGATCTTGTTTTTGCGTTTATTTTTCCGCAGTTTATTTATGTAGTGAAGGTTGTAGTGTATTTGCTTTAGTATTTACTTGTAGAACACAGTAAATAACTTGTATAATTCATCAAGTAGGAGAAGTAATATTAGTTTGTTGCAATAAGGATTCCGAGTTTAGGAATTTTTCATATAAGGCGCAACCCTCAGAGTAGGAGTTGTAACTCTGATCCCTACTCACTCTGTTTAAACTCTTTCCTAGCTAAGTCAAAGGGTACTCCCTAAAAGATGAAAACTAGAGGATGGAATTTGTTGAAACAACAAGTCTAGGAGATTTAAGGGAAAGGAAATTATTATTAAAACTTGATTGTTAATTAGTGCAAGTGTAAGAATTTATGAGCAATGTATATTAAGACAAATATAATTAAGATCAATAAAGTTGATACAATATATAAATGTGATAAACCAGTGCCTTCAACAATGCTCAATGTAAATGAAAATACTTGCAAAGAAATAGATACTTCAAGTCACAAAAAATAACAATGCTGCAAGACAAGTTAGCACAATAAAAAGATGTGACAATATCAAATATGAGTAGATAAAAATAACTTGCACAACTTGTACTTTCAAGAAAATGCTCAAGATAAGAATGACAATCAAAGATGAGTACAAGGACAATCATACAATATTGCAAGGAAAATATAATGCTCACAATGATAGTTATGCCACAAGAGATGAAGAGTTAGAAGGATGAAATGAAAATCTAAACTAGGCGAAGTTCAAAATCTTGGTTTATTTTAGTTAATGCCTAGTCTAGGTGAAACCTTTGTGAAAATTCCGTCAATTGGAATCCTACTGCAGCAACTGATTAAATTTCTTCTATTTGTTATTTATTTGAACAAATTATTTATCATGTACTACAGTAAATATCGAAATCTATACGCTACAACCCTCACAAATAAATACTACGGAAAATAAATACAACACAGTAAAAGCTAGATGCACACACATAAGTACACAATTATTTTTCCACTAAGTCCCTGGAAAAACCCAACTTGGGAAAACCGGTGCAGCAACTAAGGGTTTTAATATTAAGTAGTAGCAAATTTGAGTACAAATCTTTGGATGCCCAGACTGACTATCCAATACAGAGAAAAACCTGACAAACAATCTAGTGAGAAAATTCTCACTTCCACAGGTGATTCGACATTGACCTTAGCTCTGAAAGAGCTGCTATGCGCAGTGACAACGTCACCCTACGCAGTTCTGCGTCACAAAGCTGGGAGCACTTGTTCCCCTTGCCTCGGATCTTCTCCTGTCTGGAAACTGGACCCTCCTAGCTTCCAAAAACTCTCTCTAACTTCTGCCACTGAATCAACTGTCTCCCAATGAAATTTCGGATTCCCTCTGAAGCACTGCGCAGCCTCTGCGTGGCCTCTGCGCTGCCTCTCTGCTGTGCACTCTCCGGATCTGGAAAAATTTCCTTCGACAATGCTATCTTTGCCCCTCTCTCACTGCAGTGAGCTCACTGGCTCTCTCTCCAGCAACTCAACATTGCTACTCTGGAAAATCGATCTGCCAGCAAGTTTGATCTCTCTCTCGGTGTGTTCTCCAAGTGCCCATCGAGTTCCTTCTTATAATCTCTCGTTGAGACATCAACGACCATGATTAGATCTTAGTCGATGGCTCCGATTAACTTGGACTCGATCCACGCCTTTATCTAGAAGATTTGCACCCGACTTCATTAATACCCTTTAATTAATCATATTTCCTAAGTTTAGACTTAGGAAATATTAAAAATCGATTAATTATTTTAATTAATTCACTTCTGGGTGGAATTTCCCCAAACGATTTTTGGGTCTTGGAGAATACATGTGTCTTAGCCTTTTTGCAAAATCTCAAGGCTAGAGCACATTTGATCTACAAAAATCAACACTCCCTCTTAGCGAGGAATGTGCTCTAATATTGTTGTCCTCTTGATAGAAATACTCTTGACTCTGTATCACCTCCTGCTACGCTACTGATGTATGGCCTCACTGCCCACCAACTATTGCGCAACTCTGATTCTGCGCTGCATCTGTGTTGCTGCTGACCCTGCATACTGCTGCCAACTACTGCATCTGCATTGCAACTTTGTTGCTGCTGCCACTGCAACATCTACAACTGTCTCTCATCTGTTGTTGCTGCAACTGAGAGATATCCATCATATTGAACCAACTGTGTTCAGTCTGATGCATCTATCACCCGAATCCTAACTGCTGCTAGTCTCTATGTTGTCACTAAAGCCTCTGCACTGCTGTTGACTCTGCACTATGCTACTGCACTGTTGGCAACTCTGTTCTGCGCTACTCAGTCTCAGATTGCTACTAGCTACTGCATCTGTCACTCTGGCACTTGACTGCACCAACTGCCACTGGTCCATCTTGCTACTGCTGCTATGGGCTCTCGTAGCAAGGAATTGATCCAAGAGGTGGACTCCTCAAGGATCCTGCCCATTTGTAGCTCTCTGGGGATACAAAGCCAAATCACCCCACCTCACCCTTGGAGGTATCTCGGTGATCATGCAAAACTCTTCGTCCAATCTGGAGGATAGCCTGTCAATGTTTGCGGATGCAGCCTGTTGATCCTACCTCTCCTCTTTGTCCCTCTTTCTGAGCGGACACTGGGTGCTATAGTTACCAAGTTCATCACATCTGAAGCACTTGATCTTCGAAACGTCGTTTCTTCTACATTGCTCCTGCTGCCCCTTTGATGCGAGGGCTGCATTCTCCTCTTCCTTCACCTCTGCCTTCGTCCCACTGCTACTGTTTCCACTGATTTTGTTGTTCACCATATTTCGTCTCAACTCCTCTTGCTGAAGATCTGCCCACATCCTATCCCACCTTGGCAATGTTTCTCTGCCAAAAATACTTTGGACGAACACTTGCCATTCCTCTGATACTGAATTTAGAGCTATCCGCATCATATCAGAAGCCTAAGGCGTTGACCCTACAGTTGCCAACTTATCGCAGACATCCAAAAGCCTGGTGAGAAAGTAGTCTACGCGCTCCCCCTTCTGCATACGTGTACATCTCAGCTTTTCCTCCAGGTACATCTTTCGCTGCTCGGAAGATCCCTGGTACAACGTGGCAAAGGAGTCCCACATCTCTTTGGCCATTCTTAAGGCCGCTATGTGAGAAACTACATGATATCAAACTCCATCGAGAATCATCGTCTTCGCCTTTGACATCTCTTTCTTGTATGTCTTATTCTGATCTAGATCAGTGGGGACAACCACCACATTATTGATGTATGCTTTTAGATCGCATTCATCCAAAAGGAAGGAAATCCTTGCCTTCCAGATCACATAGTTAGACGCTCCGCCCAACCGATCCTGATATCTTAGCCCTGTTGATGCCATCTCGCCAAACAAAAGTCGAATTCTGCCTCTTCTCCTTTGCGCAATTGTTGACTGGCTTTACGTACTCCCTGCTGGAGTGGGTAAATCTGCTCTCGACCACTGCTGCTCTGCGTGGGAAATTAGAATTTCCTGGTTTGAAATTCTCCGAGGACAAAATTCCCTCAGTGTGTGCTCTTATTCCCTTCTGACGTTATTCTGCCAGTTACTGCTGCAAAATGACTGCGTCCCAGCTTAAGATCTACTTTGCAGGAAAAATGCTACTGTTGCTCCCTTTGCCTCTGGCAATCCTTGATCTGGAAATTTTGTTCTTTGTCAACTCACTTAGAGAAACAAATTTCCTCAAATTGCCCTACAACGGACTGCGCAACCTCCCAGGGGTTTCGAGCAGCTGCCTACGCAGTGTTTCGAAGCTCCCTCTTTCCTCCTGCAATCGAGCTCTTCCTGCTTCTTTTATGTTCTGATACAATGTGAAAATTCCATCAGTCGGAATCCTACTGCAGTAACTGATTATATTTCTTCTATTTGTTATTTAACTGAACAAATTATTTATCGTGTGCTACGATAAATATCGAAATCAATACGTTACAACCTTCACAAATAAATATTGCGGAAAATAAATACAACACAGGAAAAACAAGATGCACACACACATAAGTACACAATTATTTTTACACACATAAGTACACAATTATTTTTGGACTAAGTCCCCGGAAAAACCCAACTTGGGAAAACTTGTGCAGCGGCTGAGGGTTTTAATATTAAGCAGTAGCAAATATGAGTACAAATCTTTGGATGCCCAGACTGGCTATCCAATACAGAGAAAAATCTGACAAACAATCTAGTGAGAAAATTCTCACTTCCACAGGTGATCCGACACTGACCTTAGCTTTGAAAGAGCTGCTTTGCGCTACCTTTGCGCAGTGATTGTGTCACCCTACGCAGTTCTGCATCACACAGCTGGGAGCTCTCGTTCCCCTTGCCTCAAATCTTCTGTTGTCTAGAAACTGGACCATCCTGGCCCTCGGAAACTCTCTTCGGCTTTTGCCACTAAATCAACTCTGTCTCCCACTAAAATTTTAGATTCCCTCTGGAGCACTGTGCAACCTCTACACTGCCTCTCTGTGGAACTGCTACCTCTCTGCTATGCACTCTCCGGATCTAGAAAAATTTCCTTCGGCAATGCTATCTCTGCCCCTCTCTCACTACAATGAGCTCACTGGGTCTTTCTCCGGCAACCCAGTGCTGCTACTCTGGAAAATTGATCTTCTAGCAAGTTTGATCTCTCTCGGGGTGTGTTCTCCAAGTGCACATCAAGTTCCTTCTTATAATCTCTCGTTGAGACATCAACGACCATGATTAGATCTTAATCGATGGCTCATATTAACTTGGACTCGATCCACGCCTATATCTTGAAGATTCACACCCGACTTAATTAATATCCTTTAATTAATCATATTTCCTAAGTTTAGACTTAGGAAATATTAAAAACTGATTAATTATTTTAATTAAGTCACTTTTGGGTGGAATTTCCCCAAACGATTTCCGGGTATTGGAGAATACACGTGTCTTAGCCTTTCTGCAAAATATCAATGTAATATTCCTGTCTAGCGATTCTGCTAACTAAAATATTAATTGTAATATTCCTAATTAGCAATGGCTAATTGGAATATTCGATTTTGCTCAATTTGCCTTCTATAGTTTATTTATAAATAAAAAGGTGAGTAAAAGGGGGATATAACTCACTTTGGGAATAAAGTCACTCCCTAGTAGCACAATGTTGTAACTTAAAGGGAGCCAAGGGGGGCCAAGGACCACGTAGAGAGGGGGCCCATGTATGCACTAGGAGGGACTGCGCAGATGGAGAGGAGCACGTGGCAAGAGGGAGGCTACGTTGAAGAGATGGGCCTTAGGGTTTTGAGAGAGGCCAACGTTATAAGAGAGGAAGGAGCCTCCTCATTTGATCATTGGAGTTTATGCATTTGAGCTAGTCACTTCGACTTCTTGAGCACGCTGGCTGTTTAGCCTGTCTGCAGCACTGTTTAGTGCATTGAGTGTCTCCGATCGGAGATCTCACCCTTAGCCCCGGGGGACTTCGAGTGCCTGCTCGGGGAAGGTAGTTTCATCATCGTTTTGTGGGAGGATTGATGTTTGGGTTTTCTTGCGGAGCTGGGCATTCAGAGACTGCGCAGTCTTGAGAGGGAGGACGCATTCCATTCTAGGGGAGCTCCGGACTGAGTTTCTTGCAGGGGTTTTGAGCTTGGAGATTGAGCAAGGGACCAGCCCTTGCCTGTTGGAGGATTTTGGTGGAGTTTGAGGCTGCATTTTAGTAGTTTCTATTCAGCCTCTGCGCAAAGCCTTGGAGGTCAGCGTAATTCCCCAAGGGGGTGATTTTCGGGGATCAGCCATTTCAGATATGATTTCTGGGTTTTGTTGTGATTGGTGAGTGGATGTGGATTCCAGATTTTCAGCTCATTCCGGCAAGGGGATCAGCCCCAAATCATCAGTTCATTTCAGCAGTAGCAGCGACACGGCAGTTTTCCAGCAGCTGGGACGCAGTTCAGAGAGCAGCGATTTCTTGGTCATTCTGAGAGTATTTCTTCACTTGCCTTGAGCAAGTCTAGGTGCCATCACCCTGATCACCTATTGTACTTCATTATATTTCTCAGTATAATAAAATGGCTTAGCATTCTCTCTCTATATTTCTGGAGCATTTGTTATACATTCTATCTATGCTATTGTATGTTTGCATTACTGTTATTTTTATATCTTCAGGCATTTTAGTTCTATACCACTTGGTGTGTTTTTCCTCATACTCTTAGACAGAGTCTGGAAAGGGCCAGGTAGCCTCCAGATCTCACCCTCTTCTTAGAGATGAAATATCTAGTAAACGCCCTCCCAGTCCATCTCTGGTTGGAGTTTGCTTGTGTTTGAGGGATATCCCTGAAAAGGGATATTACAGTGGTATCAGAGCATAGTTCTGGCTCAGCCTATGGAGCTAGTTGTCTATGACACCGGGGAAGAAGCCCTACATTTGTTACAGAGGTAGGAAGTACAGAGATCTTGAGCATAGGTTGGAGAACACGTACGGAGAGGGAGATTGTGTTCGGGTGGTGGACACAGAACAAGAGGAGCCTGTGATAGACGCTGAGTAGGAGGAGCTTGTGTTAGATTCAGAGTAGAGAGAGTCGATGGCAGACGATAGTGAGGCAAAACAGTTTGGGGAGGCACTCCTCAAATCGGTGCAGGATCTAGCGAGACAGATTGAGGTGATGGGTCAGAGATTCACTGTTGTGGAGGCTAAACAACGTGAGACCCCACGGGTTTTCCAGGTAGGTGAGGGATCGGGTACATCCCACCATTTGCCGGAGCATGGTGCTACTCAGCGTGATACTACTCAGAAGATGGCTTCACATGCACCTACACGCTCTACCATGCCCACTTTTCTGGGAGCAGACATAGGGACAGGAGCCCAGCAGGAGACAGAGCCCGGCCATATGGGCGATTATTTTGCAGAGTATCAGGCCTATGGACAGGAGTTCAGGGATGCTCTCTCGTTTAGAGATTTTGTTCAGCTCCAGCGGGACAGTAGACCCTGCGACCATCATAGAGGGCACCGACATTATCATGATGGAGATACCCACCGCACAGCTAGCAGATTCCACTTGCCTACGTTTGATGGTTCATCAAACAGTTCGGCGAAGTCTTGGGTGGAGAAGCTAGACATCTATTTCCAGCTTAACTAGATGTCGGAGACGGAGGCCATCAAGGTGGCGACATTACATTTGGATGGGGAGGCCCAGGACTGGTGGTTCCATGGGATGGTTACACTTGAACATTCTACAGTGACGACATATGCAGAGTTCACCAAGAGGTTGATAGAGAGATTTGGCCGGAGGGATCCAGAACAACACTTTGTTGAGCTGATGAGGCTCAAACAGACCGGGAGCCCACAGACATACATTGCAGAATTTTTGCGGGTTTCAGTGATGGTGCCAGATCTATCCGCGGCTCGGATGATATACATGTTTGTTGAGGGGTTAGCAGAGCCACTTCGAGGTCTAGTCAGATCTACTAGACCAGCCACACTCCAGGATGCTATTAGCAGGACCCGAGATTTACAGGATGCCTTACCCAGGAACCGGACACCTTACCCCCAGAGACAGGCTTTCCAGCCCAAGGGGAAGGACGCGAGGATTCCGCCTCCAAAGGGAAATCCAGGACGGACACAGAAGGATGACGATGCCAGGAGGGAGCTGAAGAAGAAGCGGTTGTGCTTTACCTGTCAGGAGCCGTGGGCACCGGGACATAGATGTGCTGCTGGCAAAGCACATTTTATTGAGGTCTTCTCCGAGAGCAGTGGGGAAGAGGATGAGGAGGATGGCATGGAGGTCGGAGATAGTCATGCAGCGCAGGATCCTTTGCCACCTCCACCACTAGCAGCAGGTGGTGCGGCTTTTTCACCTACTGGAGGGGCCCTTGCAGCATTGCGAGGAGTCCCCAAGTATTTGACGCTGCGCGTATGGGGGACAGTACGTGGCCAGCGAGTATCAGTTTTGGTTGACAGTGGGGCAACCCACAACTTCTTTGATGCACAGATGGTTGAGCGGAGAGGTATTCAGACTGAGAGCTTCGATGGATTTTCAGTTTTGGTCCCAAGAGATCAGACCATGATGTGTGCTCGTTATGTTCCAGAGTTATCAGTGACGATGGGCACCTACACACTGACTGATCACTTTTTCGTGGTCAATATCCCGGACACCAACATGGTACTAGGTGTTTAGTGGCTTATCACTCTAGGGAATGTCTTTGCATCTTTCGGGGAATACCCAAATACTTAACGCTGAGGATTAAGGGGATAGTTCAGGGAGAGCGTGTCTCAATGCTTGTGGGTAGTGGATCCATGCGCAACTTCATAGAATGTCCAGATGGTGCAGAGGAGGGACATCCAGAAAGGGATTTGATGAATTCTCTGTGCTAGTACTGGGAGCTATGACCATGCAGTGCATGCGTTATGTTCCAGCCTTGACAGTGACCATGGGGACTTACTCAGTGACAAATCATTTCTTTGTGATCGACATTCTAGACACCAACATAGTGTTGGGGGTCCAATTGCTCATCACCCTTGGTAGAGTCACCACAAATTGGCAAAAGATGGAGATGGAGTTCCTGGAGAAGAACGGGAAATCGGTGATGCTTAGGGGTATGCATTCATACCCACCTCAGATAGTTTTTGCGCATAGGATGGAGGCAGACTTCAGATGGGGAGACATAGAGTGGGCAGTTGAGTTAAGGATTTTAGAGGCAGATGGTTCACCAGACCCACACACCTAGATGTATAGGCCATCCTCGACTGTTACTCCACGGTTTTCGGGGACATTCCACCAGGGTAGCCACCGACTGAGGATTTGAGCACACCATTGAGTTGGAGCCCGGTATTTAGGCCATGATCTCAACTCCGTATAGGCACCCTAAGGCCTATCGAGATGAGATTGAGAGGGTGATACATGAGCTTTTGGCCTTGGGGAACATTCGACCGAGTTCGAGCCCCTTTGCTTCATCAATTGTCCTGGTTTAGAAGAAGGACGATACACTAAGAATGTGTATCGATTACAGGGCCCTGAACAAAAAGACAATGAAGAATCGCTACCCCATCCCACGGAGAGATGAGCTGATGGATGAGTTGAGGGGGGCTAAGTTCTTCTCCAAAATATATTTGAGATCGGGGTACCATCAGATTCGAATGAGGGACAAGGATGTCCCCAAGACAACGTTCAGGTGCCATTATGGGCACTTTGAATTTTTGGTGATGCGCTCCAGGCTAACCAACACTCCAGCCACCTTCTAGTCCAGTATGAACCACGTCTTTCGTGGCCAACTGCAGAAGTTCGTGCTAGTCTTTTTCGATGACATTCTAATATATAGCCGGTTATGGGAGGAACATTTGCAGCATGTGGAGGTAGTGCTGCGCATTTTGGAGGAGTAGACGTTCTACACCAAGCTGTCCAAGTGTGAGTTTGAGCTGTTCGAGATGTTATACTTGGGCCACATTATAGATGGAGACGGGGTGCGGTTGCATGAGGAGAAGATCAGGGCCATTAGAGATTGGCCAGAGCCCAAGAATGTCACCAAGCTGAGGGGATTTGTGGGCATTTTCACTTGTTATAGGAAGTTCGTGAAGGGCTTCTCTCAGTTAGCTGTGCCCCTCATAGATTTGACCAAGAAGGGAGCATTCACTTGGATCTCCACAGCGTAGGAGGCTTTTGACTGCCTCAAGCAAGTGATGAGTAGCTGTCCAGTACTTGTACTCCCTGATTTTACCAAGCCATTTGTCTTGGAGTGTGATGCATCTAGAGTAGTAGTTGGGGCAGTACTGATGTAGGATGGTCACCCCATTGCTTTCGAGAGCTGGAAGCTCTTGCCTCATGAGAGGCATTACCCCATATATGACAAAGAGATGCTGGCCATCATGCATGCATTGGCCAAGTTCAGACAGTATTTGGTGGGGAACCGATTCAAAGTTAGGACTGATCATAACAGCCTGCGGTATTTTCTAGAGCAGAAGCAGTTGCAGGAGAGACAACAAAATTGGGTTAGTAAGATCCAAGCTTACGACTTTGACATTGAGTATGTCAAAGGGAAGAACAATGTGGTGGTCGATGCTTTGTCTCGGAGGCTAGCGTCCCTCTCCCTAACGAGCATAGACGCAGATTGGAAGGCGCAGCTATTGGTGGAGTGTTCGAAGGACCAGTTTGCATGCGAGGTGTTGGATGGGCAGGTGATAGATGACTAGTACCAGGTGATGGATGAGGTCATTTATTATTGAGACCGAATCTTTTTGACAGCCAACTCTCGGTTGCGGGAGAAGATCTTGCATGCAACACATGATTCACCGCTATCGGGACACCAGGGGTTTACCAAGACCTACAAACCATCAGAGAGAGGTTCAAGTGCCTTAAGGAGGATGTTCTCCGACATGTCCAGGAGTGCATATTCTGCAAGAGGAACACGAGGGGGTTGACCCATCCAGCTAGGCTATTGCAGCCTTTTCCCATCCTAGAGGGGAAATGGGAGAGCATATCGATGGATTTCATCACAGGGTTGCCCATGGTGCAGGGCAAAGACTGCATCTTTGTCGTAGTGGATAGGCTGACGAAGTATGCACATTTCTTTGCTATTTCATCTTGGTACACAGCCTCATAGGTGGCTGAGTTGTTTTTCCAAGACATTTTCTGGCTACATGGTCTTCCAAAGACCATAGTTAGTGACTGGGACAACAGTTTTATGGGAAGATTTTGGCAAGAGTTGTTCTGACTAGTGGGCATAGAGCTCACACCGAGCATGAACTACCATCTGCAGACTGATGGGCAGACGGAGATAGTGAACAAGTCGCTGGAAGGCGACTTGCGAAACTACGTCACAGGGCAGCAGAAGGCCTTGCTGCATTGGCTGCACTTAGGGGAGTACTGATACAACACCACTTTCCATATGTCTATTGGTATGTCTTCCTCTTTTCGTGTTTTGTATGGTTATGATGCATTAACATTTGCTGATGTTATGTTTGGGGCAAGCCCCCCAGGGCCACAGATTAAATCCAAGAGAGTCAAGATATCCTCAGGGCTCTCAGGGTCAACTTGAGGACAATGCAGAACCAACAGAAAATGTATGCAGATCGGGGCCGTGTAGAGAGGTAGTTCGAGGTAGGGGACTTGGTGTACCTCCGACTTCAGTCATACAAGTAGTCTACGCTGAAGTAGAAGGGAGCTAAGAAGCTCAAGCCTCGCTTCTATGGGCCATATAAAGTTGCCCGACGAGTTGGGGAGGTGGCATATGAGCTGGAGTTGCCACAAGGAAACTTGATCCACAACATCTTCGATGTGTCATGCCTGAAGAATGCTCTAGGATAGAAGGTGACCGCTGCTACTGAGCTCCCTCCTACAGATGATGAGGGGCATTTGGTGCTTCAGCCCGAGGCCATCCTAGATACCAGAGAGAGACACTTGAGGAGCAGGGTGGTGAAGGAATATTTGATCAAATGGAGGAACCTCTCGGATGAGGATGCCACTTGTGAAGGGGAACAGATTCTTCAGCATCTGTCTTTGCAGTTCCTTGAGGACAAGCAACATTTTGGGGGGGAGGACTGTAATATTCCAAATTAGCAGTTCAACTAATTGGAATATTAATTTTGATTAATTTTTGTATCTCCTAATGTTGGGCGTAAATAAAGTGGTTAGGGGACCCACAAATAACATTTGGCCAAAATAAAGCCTTTTCCTAAGTCACTAAGGGAAAATTGTGGCTCTAGTGGTGGGGCCTAGTTGGTCTTAGGTGACAGCGTGGAGGGGCCACGAAAAAGGCAGCGTGAGAGTGGCTGTAGGTAGGCAGCATGTGGTTGGCACAAGGAGAGGCAGTGCAGGCCAAGGTGGAACCCAAGGAGTGCGTTGGACCTCAATGGACAAAAGGGAGAAGGAAGGCCTCATTTTTCATTCATTCAACTTATGTCTTATTATCAGTTTGACTAAGCACGCTTGAGCCAGAGAGCCAAATCTGTAGTGTTGTTCAACACACGAGATCTTCAAGTGGAGATCTCAACCTCTACCTCGGGGGACTTTGAGTGCCCGCTCAGGAGAGGAGTTTTGCATTTTGTGGGAGGATTAACCATCAACATTTTCAGGAGACAACGTAGTCCCTTCAGGATTGTGTAGAGACAGAGGACTACGCACTTGCTGCGCAGTGCAGTTGGGTGTTGGTGCTGGCAGTGTGGAAGAGAAGAGGAGCTTCAGCAGGATATTCGGAGGGGAGGCTAGCCACCTCCTACTAGGGATTTTTGTAGCATTTCAGAGGCATTTACTAGAAAATTCCTCCAGTAGTTCGATTTCCCCGGCAGATTAGTGAGCCAAGCCCAAGAGGGCCAATTTCCGGGGTCAAGCTTTCAGCAAACCCTTCACGTTTTTTTTTGGGTTTATCGAGGAGAGTCCGGTGTCCAATTCTCGGAATTTTTTGAGCTCGGGAAGCAGCCTAACCAGTAGACCGAAGGCAACCAACAACCTAACTAGTAGACCGAAGACAACTAGCAGGAATATTTTATGGGCTAGGCAGCGCAGTGATTGAGCCACACAAAGCTATTTCCAGCAGGAGCTTTTGCTTGGGTTTGAGTTGCCCTTCAGCCTACCTTGAGCAGGCCCAGGTGAAATCTTTTCAGCACCTCATTTGTACTCTTTCCCAGCATATGAATAAAATGGCCCAGCATTGATTTTGGCTCCAAATTGTGTGTTTTAATGGTGTATTTATTTTTATTGTAATTTTTAGTCTATTTTGCTTTGTATTACTTTGTAATCCCAATTTGGGATATTACAATGGTCCAGAAGAGAGACATTACTACAAAGGGGTTTGAGGGGTTTCAGTGCTTGTGCCTGGTGACAAGCTTATGCAGTGCACACTCTATGTCCCCGCTTTGACTGTGACGATGGGGAACTACTCCATGATAGACCACTTCTTTGTGGTTGACATTCCAGACACCAACGTAATGGTGGGAGTCCAGTGGCTCTACGCACTTGGCAGAGTCACCATTGATTGGAGGAAGTTGGAGATGGAGTTCTTGGACACTAATGGCAAATTAGTGTTGCTGAGGTGTATGCACTCCTACCCCCCATAGACAGTCTCGGCTCACAGGATGGAGGCTGACTTGAGGCATGGAGATATTGAGTGGGCTGTGGAGTTGAGGATTTCTGAGGCTGGGGCATGACCAAGCCACCACATCCAAAGATTCAGGCCATCCTTAACAGGTACCCTATAGTATTTGGAGATATACCACCCAGCCAACCACCTCACCGAGGATTTGAGCATACCATAGAGTTGGAGCCCGAAGTACAGGTAACGATCACTACTCCCTATAGGCATTCTAAGGCCTACCGAGATGAGATAAAGAGAGCTATCCATGAGCTCTTGGCATTGGGACACATCAGGCCCATCTCTAGCCCTTTTTCTTCATCAATTGTTCTAGTGAAGAAGGATGGAACCCTGCGTATGTGCATTGATTACAGGGCCCTTAATAAGAAGACCCTGAAGAAACACTACCCCATCCCACGCATTGATGAGATGATGGATGAGTTGAGGGGAGCCAAGTTCTTCTCGAAGATTGATCTACGGTCCTGGTACCACCAGATTTGGGTGAGAGACAAGGATGTCCCTAAGACAACTTTCTGGTGCCACTATGGGCACTTTGAGTTCCTGGTTATGCCCTTTGGGCTAACCAATGCACTGACCACCTTCCAGTCGTGCATGAACCACGTATTTCATGGACAGTTGAGGAAGTTTGTGCTAGTGTTCTTTGATGATATTCTGATCTATAGCCAGACATGGGAGGAGCACTTGCAACATGTTGAGGTAGTATTGCGTATCCTGGAGGAGTAGCAGTTCTATGCCAAGCTATCCAAGTGCGATTTTGGGTTGACCGAGATGCCATATCTGGGGCACATCATCGGTGTTGATGGAGTGTGTGTGCATGAGGGGAAGATCTGAGCCATCAAAGATTGGCCAGAGCCCAGGAACGTCACAAAGTTGAGGGGATTTGTAGGCATTTGTACCTACCATCAGAAGTTTGTGAAGAGGTTTTCACAGTTGGCCGCACCCCTTACCGATTTCACAAAGAAAGGGGTCTTTTCATGGACAACTACAGTGCAGGAGGCTTTTGATCGCCTCAAATAGGTGATGGGCAGCTACCCCGTGCTAACACTTCCTGATTTTAGTCAAACTTTCATACTAGAGTGCGATGCATCCAGAGAAGGAGTGGGGGTCGTATTGATGCAGGGAGGGCACCCCATAGCTTTCGAGAGTCGGAAGCTACTTCCTCACGAGAGGTTTTACCCCATATACGACAAAGAGATGATGGCCATCATGCATTTGCTAGCTAAGTTCATAAAGTAGTTGGTAGGGAAAAGGTTCCGGGTGAGGACTAACCACAACAACCTCAAATTCTTTTTGGAGCAGAGGCAGCAAAAATGTGTGAGCAAGCTTCAGGCATACGAATTTGACATAGAGTATATCAAAGGGAAGCACAACGTGGTGGAAGATGCATTGTCTAGGAAGCCAGCTTCCCTTTGGTTGATGAGTATTGCTCCAGATTGGAGGGCTCAACTATTGGTGGAGTATTCTAAGGACCGCTTTGCATGTGAGGTCCTTGAGGGGATGGTGACCGATGACAGGTACCGGGTGATGAATGAGGTGATATATTACAGGGACCGGATCTACTTGGTGTCCAGCTCCCAGCTGCGGGAGAAGATACTACATGTTTCCCATGACTCACCTTTGGCAGGACATCAGGGGTATGCCAAGACCTACAGGGCCATCTGAGAGAGGTTTGCGTGGAAGGGCCTCAAGGATGATGTTCTGCGGCATATCAGGGAGTGTGAGAGATGCCAACGGAACAAGGGTGAGCTGTCACACCCAACAAGTTTATTGCAACCTCTTCCTATTCCGAAGGAGAAGTGGGAGAGTATATCCATAGATTTCATTATCGGGTTGCCCACAATATAAGGCAAGGACTGCATTTACGTGGTGGTGGACCGATTGGCAAAGTTTGCACACTTCTTCGCCATCTCAGCCTAGTACACGACATCACAGGTGGCCAAGTTGGTCTTCAGGGAGATTTTTCAGTTGCATGGTCTTCCCAAGGCCATTGTTAGTGATTGGGACAACTGCTTTATGGGAGGATTCTGGCAGGAATTGTTCCGGTTGGTGGGCACAGAGCTCACCCCTAGCACGAGCTACCATCCTCAAATGGATGGATAGACCGAGATAGTTAACAAGTGGTTGGGGGGCTACTTGCGTAACTATGTGATAGGGCAACAATGGGCATGGATATGGTGGCTACACATGGGAGGGTACTGCTACAACACTACTTATCACATGTCTATAGATATGTCTCATTTTCATGCATTATATGGATATGATGCTTTATCTTTTGCTGATGTCATGTTTGGAGATAGCAAGGCCCCAAGGGCCAAAGATTGGATCCAAGAGAGCCAGGACATATTGAGGGCTTTCAAGGACAACACGAGGATGGCCCAAAACCAACAGAAGCTTAATGCAGATCGGGGTCGAGTGGAGAAACAATTTGAGGTTGGGGACTTAGTTTCCCTTCGACTTCAACCTTACAGACAGTCTACGCTCAAGCAGAAGGGAGTCGAGAATCTCAAGTCCTGCTTTTATGGGTCGTACAAAGTCACTCGGAAGGTGGGGAAGGTGTCTTATGAGTTGGAGCTACCCTCGGGGAGTCGGGTGCACAACATTTTCCATGTATCATGCCTAAAGAAGGCCTTGGGACAACAGGTGATAACAGCCACTGAGTTACCCCCTATGGATGATGAGGGGCACTTGATGCTACAGCCAGAGGCCATTTTGGATTCTAGAGAGAGGCACTTGAGAAACAGGGTGATCAAGGAATTCTTGATCAGATGGATGAATCTTCCTGATAAGGATGTCACTTGGGAAGGGGAGCATATCCTCCAGCATATGTCACTGTAGTTGCTTGAGTACACGCAACATCTTGGCGGGGAGGACTGTAATATTTCTGTTTAGCAATTATGATAACTAGAATATTAATTTTGGCCAATCAAAGTATTGCAGCAATAGTGGAGAATGGGGCCCAATGAGGAGAAACTGCGACCCACATGGAGGCAGTGCAGTCATTGGTGTGTATTACAGGCTAGAGGCATGAGGTGGGGCCCAAGGGAACGTTGGGCAACCTTGGAAAAAAAGGAAGCATGAGGCTTATTCTTGTCATTCATTCATCTATTTCAAAATTGTCTTTTGACAGAGCACGCTTGAGTAGTGAGCCAAGTCTGCATGTGCTGTTCAACACACAAGTGTCTTCGAGTGGAGATCCTAGCCTTTGCTTTGGTGGACTTTGAGTACCAGCCCAAGGAAGGTACTTCACCTTAGTTTGATCAGTTCATCAGCAGAGAACCTCTTCTACAATGCAGTCCCTTCATTAGCACCGCAGAGGCTGTGCAGTCCCTTGAGGGAATCACTTTGGGAGTCAGGGAGTGAGTGAAGTTTTTGTAGGAGATTTGGTGGGAAGGATTGGAGCCTTCTAACAAGGATTTTCTAGGCATTTCGATGGAATCCATTAGCAGAATTATCAGGAGGTCTGAGTTGCCCAACAGTTCAGTGAGCCAAACACAAGAGGGCCAACTTCTGGGGTCAAGCTTTGGCCAAACCCTTCGTGGGTTATTCTGGGTTTATTGAGTAGAGTCCGGGGTTAAAATCCCAGAATTATCTGAGCAATACAAGAGGCCCTAGCAACAGAACATTTGGAGTAGCAACAACATTTCTGGGCAGTTTCTAGCGTAGAGCTACAACCACGCAGAGAGCATAATTGGGGGAGTTCAACAGTTTTTTTTGAGTACTTCTCTAGCTTGCCTTGAGCAAGCCCAAGTGCACTCATTCCAGCACCTCATTTTGTACACATCCCTCATCATTAATAAAATGGCTCAATGCAGTTTTTGTGGCTCAATGGTTGTCTAAATTCTCTGTTTATTTTTGTTGTGTGTGTTTTGTCTATGTATGACTATTAATTGTTGTAAATTACTTTGGGGATATTACATTCAAGGCTTGAGCACATCTGATGCTACAAAAATCAACAGCTTTCTCCTCAATTGTTTTGAAGTAAGTCTCGCACAAGGTTGTAGAAATAAGTCCACAGGAAGGAGGCTAAGGCCTCATCAACGATACCTCCCCTGGAGTTCCAATGACCTAAGCGCCTCCATTCCTATAAGGGATTGCCCACAAGAGAACTGCAAGGTCGCTTGTTTTAACTATTATGCAAGGGTCAAGTGTCGCAAATTGGGTGAAGAAGGTGGTCTTAACTTTCTATCAACCAAGCTTATGCTTAGAGGTAAGTTTTAGGAATGCAAAACTAAATTAGAATGTTAATGCAAATGATGATGGGATTGGATTGCTTCAATGAGATACAATTAGGACAAGGTGCTTTAATGTATAGAGTTAAATCACTTATAACCAAAAGTATGTAATGTCACTTGGAGCATAACATTATAAGCTTCCAATAATGATGCAATGAGGCACTCTAAAGATTACTCAATGAAACAATTACAGAAATGATAATAACATCAAATGTCTTGAGTTATAGCAAAAAATCCTACAATGCCTTACAGGTGTGTTTATTAAAGATTTGTTTTACTTGGACAATAGAATTAAGTAAGGATATTATAATGTAAACACAACATAAAAAATGGCAAATGATATTGCTAACAAGAAGTAAGAAAATCACTTTAGATCATTGATAGCAAGGGAAACAAGACTAAAGATATCAGTGTGCGATGATTAGATCTAGGCTGCAAATGAAAGTCACCGGACAAATGACCCTCCATGCTCTTTAAATAGAGATCATGGACCAATCGGGTGTTAAGCCACGGATCAAGTGTCAGTAATACCGAGGAGAGAATGAACTGTCGAATCACTACATATCGTGACCGTCAGATTATAAGTTACAAAAGTACATACTAAAGAAACACTCTTTACCTAATTTTACGCTAGACCAAGTTATACTTAACTATTCCCTATGTGTCGGAATATCCTAACATCCCCCTTTAAGAACAACTTGGGATAGGATTGAAGGATTTACAAAGGTGACACAATAGGAGTAGGAAGGAGGCATTAGTGCCTATCCCCCCTTAATGATAACTTTCCTGAACTCCAAGCATAGATTGAAGTTTGGTAAACTTCGCTTTTGTGAGAGCCTTTGTAAAGATATCAACGACTTGATCATTGGTTGAACAATAGTGCACTTCAAAAACACGATCACGAATGAGCTTTCTGATGAAGTGCATATGTAGCTAAATTTGTTTGTTGTGCTGATGTTGAGCTGAATTTTTGCATATCTGAATGGCATTTTGATTATCACACCAAAGTGTAGTTGGATGCTGCTGATGAAAACCAAATTAAGACAGAATCTGACGAAGCCACAAGGCTTCCTTGCCGGCTTCAACAACACCACGATACTCTGCTTCTACTGAAGAAAGGGATATGGCACTTTGTTTCTGACAAGACCATGTAATAGGTCCTGAACCAAGAGTGAATACATAACCTGCAATAGACTTTCGATCATCAGGGTCACCAACCCAATCAGAATTAGTGAAACCAACCAACGATGGAGATGCACCTACACTGTAATGAATCCCAAATTGAACTGTACCTCGAACATATCGAAGTATTCTTTTAACTTCTTTCCAGTGACTTTCATGAGGTTTGTGCATAAACCGAGCAACAAGACCAATGACAAAGGAAAGGTTAGGATGGGTATGGGTTAGATACATAAGTTTACCAACAAGTTGACTGTATAAGGTAACATCAACCTCAAGGGAAGTACAAGTGACTGAAATCTTGACTCCAGACTGAAAGGGAGAAGGGGTTGGCTTACAGTCTTCCATGTGAAAGTGGCGTAGAAGATCACAGGCATACTTGGACTGAGAAAGGGTAATGCCTTCTTTGGATTGCAAGATTTGAAGACCAAGGAAATAATGCAAGTGTCCTAAGCTTGTCATTTCAAACTTCTTTTTGAGGCTAGACTTCACAAGGTTTATATGGTTGGGATCACTACCAGTAAGGATAAGATCATCAACATAAAGAACAAGGATGATTAAGGACTTGCCCACTTTCTTGGTGTAGACATTGTTGTCGGAATGGCATCTAGAAAATCCATTATCTATGAGAAAGCTATCCATTTTGGCATACCAAGCCTGAGAGGCTTGTTTGAGACCATAGAGAGACTTCTTAAGGCGACAAACAAGGTTAGATTCTTTTTGGATAAAGGCAAGGGGTTGTTCCATGTATATTTCTTCATGCAAGTCCCCATGTAAGAAGGCGGATTTAACATCCATCTGATGGACTTCCCATTTATAGGAGGCAGCAAGGGAAAGAACAAGGAGAATAGAATTCATTTTGGCAACAAGGGAGAAGGTTTCAGTATAGTCAATGCCTTCAACTTGTGAAATTCCTTTAGCAACAAGATGAGCTTTATGTTTATTCACTTTTCCATCTAGTCCAAACTTTGTTTTGTAAACCCATTTTCATCTGACAAGTTTTCTTCCCTTTGGAAGAGGAACAAGATCCCAAGTATCGTTTTCCAATAAGGAACGATATTCTTCATTCATAGCTGCATCCCAATCTGGATGACCTGAAGCTTTTTCAAAGGTATCTGGATCATAATTTTCTGGAACTTGAGCCAATAAAGAAGAGGCTATGTCAAATTGAGAACATGTATGGCGTTGATCTGCAGGGTCACTTGCAAGAGAACCTGCTACATCCCGAGTAGAGCGGACCTATTTTGGAAGCTATGGGGCTGAAGGAAGATCCTTGATGTAGGAGTATCCAAGCCAAATTTTCATTATTTAATTATGTAATAAGGGGGGTGAGACATTTTAATTATTTTATTAATTAAATTGCTTATTTTTAATAAATTAGGAGATAAATTATAAATGTGAGAATTTTTGTAAATATTCTTTAATAATTAAAGGATATGAGTGGAATGGAATTAGGTAGATAATCTAGGGAGTAGGAATTCCATATACGGGACTTTGTTGAGTCCAAAACTAGAATAAATCTAAATTAGATTTAAGTTGAGATTTGTGTGGAGGAATTTATGGAGTGAAATAAATTCATTATTTATGTACATATAGGAGGGTTTTGTGAGGATGAAAAATAGGCGAGAGCAGTGAGGAGTACAGTGAGAGTGAGAGATGGTTTGAAGGGCCGAGAGCCAAGAGGCCGCCCAATGTAATATTTGGCCAAAGAGTTTTTTATATTTTTATATCAGTATTTCATTTGAATGGCTCTCCTTCCTTCATATGTATTTTTTGTCTAAATATTTTTATGGTTTTAATGAAGAATTATTGAGAGTTTTAATGTTGAGTGAAGGAGTGTGTGTTTTATATGCTCAGATCTGTTCTATAGCAGAATCCTTGCATCATTTGGTATCAGAGTTGGAAATGATTTCCTGCGAGAGCCTGGGAGAGAGTTGATCGAATTGTATAAAGATTGTGGCACTTTGAGTTTGCAACTATATATGTATATGTTGTATATGAATGTATGAAGGTGCATGGATGTCTAATCCTCTGCTATTTGACAATTCCTACTTCAAGGAACTTCTCAGTGGAGAGAAAGAAGGGTTGCTTCAGCTCCCTTCCGATAAGGCATTGTTGGAGGATCCGATCTTCCGATTTTATGTCGAGAAGTATGCAGCGGATGAGGATGCCTTTTTTGCTGATTGTGCGGAAGCTCACTTGAAGCTCTCTAAACTGGGGTTTGCGGAGGAGTAAACTCCGAATCATGGAAGTGCTTACGCTGTGGCTTCTCTAGAAGAGCCATTAGAGTCGATGTTGTATAAAACATATCCTAGCAGCAGTGTTCAATATGCATTCTGTCTAGTTCAGTTTATTTCTATTTTAAATATCCCCAGCTGTCGACTCATTTGGAGCTGTTGAGAGAACTGTGAGGCAGTCTTATTTTGGTCAGAATTGCGTATTCATGCTGTGGAGTTTTTAAGAGATGTTGGCTTACGAGAAAGCAGTGGTAACACTTTGGTGCGTCGATTTGTTGCGTTAGGAGAGTCGATCTATCACAGATCGATCGATGTTATTGACCAATCTGCTGTGCGGATCTATTTTATGTCAAAAATTGATCTACGTGGAGAAGTTAAGCCTTCCTTCGTGCAGCGCTGTTAACCGAGCCAAGGCTCAGAGCACGAGGCTTGTCTTAGGCTTGAAATTGTCACTGGTGAAGTCGACTAGAGGAAAAATCGACAAAATCAAGATTTATGCACGCCAAGCAACGAAGCATTTTGGTATCATTTCTGGTTTGAATGAAGCTCGTATTACATCACAGCGAAGGGAAAAACAAAATGCATTGGAATAACATCCAATGGAGCCTGAGTTGGTGGAGACAAACACAACAACATTCCTTTTACGCTTCAAGGACCGCTGCCCCCGCATGTGCAATGGAATCGATATTCCAGACAAGTATCCTGACATGCCAGTATCTATCATTTATATATTTAAATTCGTTAAGTACTATTACATTCAAGATCATCGGGTATAATCGAAGAATTTTGCATTGATGTATATTTTAATGCATTGACGCTGCCCAATACAGTTACAGAGCAGAGCCAACACATTGGTATTTTAAGGTTCGGAGGCCTGGTTCACTTTTTAAGCGCCAAGTGCCACTAAAGTAAGCCACCTTGGACTAACGAGAATGAAACTTGCAACATGCAGCGAGCAGTCTCGTTAGAAATATTCGTGCAAGATTGGCAGCGTTAAGAGCGACTGGAAGGGCGTTTGCAGCAAACGAAATTTGGGTTACTAGTGAGAGCCTGAACGCGTTTGGTAGGAGGAGTTAACATTTATGATGGCGTGTGAATTTCTGGAAGGTGGCATGTTGTAATACCACAGAGCCGTGGTGTGGGAGTTCATGAGGCAGCGTGACATATGGCCAAACAAACAGCGTGCACAACCAATTGTGCCACAATACGGAATTAGTTATGATCGTTTTGGTTGTAAATTGTCATGGAAGCATGACGTTGTGGATTGCGTGATTGGCATCTTTGTTTGTGTAATTGCCATAGACGCTGTGAAATAGTGGTATGGTATTTGCTTAAAGTTATTGTTAAGCTATTGACTTCTTTGGTTTAGTCATGGAATACATTGGATTCCAAATGGCTTGGTTTGCTTAGGTGGATTCCAATTGCAACTTTTAATTATGTTATTATTATATATGATAACAATGATCCATTGGTTATTGTAAAAAAAAACAAAAAAATAGAGTTTGCATAAAGTTGCAATATTTTTATGGAGTGGAAATTGGAAGGGCACACTAAGTGGCGAAGAACGAATCAATTGCACCAAGTGAAAATTAAACCTGGGTCCTAGCAAAGTTGAAAATTTTGCTACACTAATTTGTAAAGTAGAAATTGTGTTTCTACATCATTTTTGGTATTGTCCTCACCATAGATCAGCAACCCAACGTAATGTGAACGTTGCTGAAACAAAGGAAGAAATTCCAAAGAGGAACCACCTAAAGCTGGAGAATTGTAATGTTCCCATTTTTGGTATCACCCGTGACAGGGCTAGGAGGGACTTCCAGAGTTAGGAGCAGACAGGTCACATGTACAGATTGGTGCTATCAGTGGGCTCAGGAGCTTTTCAGAGGAGTTTTGAGGAGTTTTCATGGTGTTTGGAGGCATTCGCTTGATATACTCCATCATCCGAGCAGTTTGGCTTTCGTTCCGATGCATTCCGATAACTTTCGGAATTTTGAGTTATTTATGGGCTTAACTCAGCTAATTATGCTCAAGGTGGCATTTCGGGAGGAATATGCGATGGAATACCTTAGTGTAATAGCTCATCGGAACCGGGACGAGAAGACCTACACGATGGGACAGTTAGACAGAGATTTCGGTAATGGGAGGGCGTGGTAGCCGATATACTCTTTTACGCATTAAAAAGGAATATTTTATAATATTTTAATAAAAGTGCTCCATAAATAAAATAATAATAAAATAATGCTCTAGAAGGCTCCAAAGGGATCTATAAAAGGAGGGGTTTCCACTTCATTTGGATTATTGTTGATTTGATATTGATATTGAGAGCTAGACTTCTGTCTACTTCAGCACGCCGGTTGTTTAGTCGGTCTGCAGCACTGTTTAGTGCAACCGAGTGTCTCCGTGCGGAGATCTCACCCTTAGCCTCGGGGGACTTCGAGTGCCTACCCTGGTAAGGTTATTTTTTGAGCATCATCCTTCAGTTTCAGTGGTAATTTGCAGTAGTTTCTGGTGGAGATTTGGCAGAGGAGATACCCCTTCTTGAGACTGCGCAGATCCAGGGAGATAGGGCTATGAATCGAGAGAAAAAGACCTTGAATCTGTGGATAGGGAGGAGCCTTGATCCGACGAATCAAGGCGAGAGAAGACGCGGATACGGATAGGGAGGACGAGATCAGCGAAGGGACTCGGATACGTGGATAGGGAGGACGCGGATCCGGCGGTCCGGCTAGGAGAACGCAGAGATCTAGAGAGAGAGGGCCTTGAGATACGATAGGGAGGGCCTGCAGATCCGGCTAGGGAGGACGCAGATCTGATGAGCAGGGCCATTGTGTGGGGTTTTGGCAGCGTTTTTCAGTGTTTCCAGCCCTGAGGAGTTTGGTTATCTCATCTGGAGGGCTTGTGGTTGGATTCACCCCTTCTTGCCAGCGTTTCATTTGGCTTCTGCGCTGTCACTGGCAGAGACAGCGTTTTCACTGGTGGGGGTTTGATTGGTAGATCTTCGGTGGTGGAGCATCAGCTTCACATTTTCTGGGGTTGTCTGGAGGATTTAGATCAGCTACCTTTCCAGTCTTCAGCTCATAGTTCCAGTGCATTACAGCAGTAATTCTCCATAGCAGTTTCTTCAGCCAGCTAGGACGCTGTCCCTATTTGCAGCCATTATCTGTTCTGAGAGGGTCTCCACTTGCCTAGGGCAAGGATAGGTGCACTCATTCTGATTATCTTGTACCCCTATATATGTATTCTCAGATTAATAAAATGGCTTAGTGTTCTGGCATTCTATGTGTACTTGTTCCATGTTCTGGTTCCGACATTTTTGTTTTATATATCTGTCTGGCATATTTCTGTGTATTACTGGTTATTTCTCGTTGGGGATATTACAGTGGTATCAGAGCATAATTCTGGCTCAGCCTGTGGTCTATGACATCGGGAAAGAGATCATACAGAGCAATAGCAGTTGCAGTACCAAAAACGCAATTGGAAAAAGGGCCAAAATATAAAAGGTCAAATTTTGAAGTTTGGAATTAGAAGAAACGTTTTCTGGGTTTTTCTGGGTTTTGGACAAGGATCACCTTCCCAAATTCTTGGAATTTTCTGAGTAGTTTTCAGTGGGTAAATCGGAGGTCGAAGTTAAGCAGCAGTATGGTTTGACAGCAGCCGTGCAGTTTCTGAGGAGCTTGTAGACACATAGTAGAAAGAGCCGATGGCAGTTGATGATGATGAGAGGAGATTTAGAGAAACGCTCCTCCAACACATACAAGATGTGTCACAGAGACTCGCTGCGCTAGCGGTTAGGCAGCGGGAAACCCCAAGGGGTTTTCAGATTGATGAGGGATCATGCACATCCCACCATTTGCCGGAGCATGATGCCACTCAGCATATGGCATCACATACCCCCACACGCCCTACCATGCCCACATTCTTGCCAGAGGACACAGGGACAGCAGTACAGCGAGAGGTAGATCCGGCCCGGATGGCTGACATTCTTGCAGAGTACCAGGCTTTAGGACCAGCGTTCATGAAGGCTCTCTCGTTCAGAAAATATATCCGGATCCAGTATGGCATTAGACTCCGGGGGCACCGGCATCATCATGGTGGAGACTACCACCGCACAGCTAGTAGAGATTATGTTCATCTCCAGCGTGATAGTAGACCTCACAACTTTCACAGAGGGAACAAGCACTCACATGATAGGGGCTTACAGCGCACAGTGGACAGATTCCATCTACCGACATTTGACGGGTCATCCGGGCGCTCAGAAAAAGCTTGGGTGGACAAGTTGGATACCTCTTTCCAGCTTGACCGAGTATCGGAGAGGGAAACCATTAAAATGGTTACCTCGCACTTGGAGGATGAGGGCACACAGGATTGCAGGGAGTCTGAGGTTACACCTAGTGTGACACAGGACTCACCATCCTTAGAGACCTCCTTGACCGTGCCGGTTGATATCGTAGTGGAGGAGGTAGAGCCTACCCCGGTAGAGCCATCCACTGAGGTGATGACTGGAGCCATGTCCGAGTCCTCGGATGGTAGCAGCACACGACAGATGGGTGAGGTATCAGAAGATATATCCATTATCGATGAGGCACTAGGAGATACAGAGGTATTGGATGATGGTCGCAGACAGCGGTATCATCGGCTTCGGACGAACCTTCGAGTTTTGAGAGAGAAGGTCGCGTCAGTACGGGAGACTATTTTGTTGTAGGACCAGGAGCTAGAGGGTATGAGAGTGACTTGTGCCAAGTCGGCGGCCAAGTTGGTCCGCATTGGGGAACAGCTGGATTCCCTGATGGTACAACCCGAGGGCACATTGCAGCATCAGATCATTCCCCTTCAGGTATGCATGGATGGGACTAGCAGTGTTGTTGGGTCATCTCTTCCCGTTGGAGAGAGAGAGGCAGAGCCACCTAGTCAGATCTCATATGTTGACTTGGATAGCGGTATGAGACGATCAGAGTTGCACAGGGTACAACATCCATATGTTGAGGTTGGATGGAGAGAGATTTTGAGTTGGTACTCGGTGGAGCGAGCTATGGAGATAGTGGTGGACCCAGGTGCAGTTCAGCAGGAGTTCCTAGGTGTTGAGCATACAGGGACCCCAGATTGGCATTGGGATCCAGGTGGGATCACCTATCATTTCCCAGGTAGGTCGGCTGACTATGCCTTGGAGAATACAGTTGGCCTAGTAGCAGAGCATGTGCAGTTTGGGTCAGCTCCAGTGGCCAACCAGTTTATGGGTAGATTCCCTAGGTTGTCTTGGCATGACATTCATACACGGGATCACGGGGTGGTCAGCACACCTTGGCAGGAGCTTGTCGGAGGAGGTGGCATTGGCAGGCCACCGGATGGCACCTTGTATGGGGCCAAGGATTCTTCACCTTTGTGTGGGGCACAGAGGACGCAGCGGAGCCGAGCAGTGGTGGTAACACTACTGACCCATAGGGAGATTCACTTCTCGGACCCCTCAAGGAGGATTTGCGGTGATGATCCATTTGTCGGCGGGTATAGTGATGCGACGGTGGACATGACGATACCGATTGGTGGTAGTCCGATATGTAGAGGCACAGCTCTAGGACATCACATCCATGGATGTGTGGGAGCCTCTAGCAGTGATCAGTGGACTACTGGTGGACATGGAGCTACATGGTGGTGTACTGTAGTGTGTGAGACTGCATTGTGGAGTAGAAGTGCCCTACATCACATTGAGAGCACGCGGGGAGTGACAGATTCCTGGACACAGTCAGGGCACGAGACGGTACAGGGTGGTACAGCAGTAGCATGGGGTATCCAGCAGTATTCAGGGGTATCCAGCAGTATTAGTGTGCAGTGGCATGTTGAGGAGTACATGGATGATCAGTGGTATGCGAGGGCATACGGTGCTACACGGCAGGGTCTTAGAGCATTGCTTCCAGAGAGACTCATGGACAGGGACACTGGGCTTACCTTTGGGGGTATTTCACCCAGGATCGATGGACAGACAGAGGAGCGATACTTGGCAGTATCTGTGGGGACTCACACACCTGACTCGCTTCGACATCACTCACAGGTACAGTTGATTATGCTTTCGATCTTTGGCACTTTGGGCGTGAGCAGTAGGGTATGCGAGGTTCACCCAAGATATTTGGATGACACTCAGTACACTAGACGAGAGACTTCTCAGCAGTGGCACTGGGTTGGTGTGCTAGTTGACAGCCACAGGTTGGGGGATGAGATGATCCGTTGCAGAGGTGGTGCATCAGTCATCACTGAGCCTACGCTTGGGGAGCAGGTCATGAGGGAGACATGCATCATTTTTCCCTCAGGGCATGTCGAGATCATGCATGAGCAGAGGATACGGGGTACAGCAGAGGTAGTGTCCCAGTATGTGTCTGGGCTCCAGACACCGTATCGATACTTTGTCGAGAGGGTGGATGATACGGCTAACCGCGAGAGTCGATCGTGAGGAGGAAACGATCGGTTAGCGACGCCAGTACGTGGCGACGGCCTACGGATCCATATCCTACGGGACGTTGGAGTAGATGTGATAGTTTGGCGGTGGGAGATGATTACGGGCGGCAACATCCCGGAGCATGTTCCATATACGTTGTCGTTGCTATCGAGATTCTTCTCTAGGATGGACGGCGGGAGATCATGGGTTGGTACCCTCTAGATGGTGCGGTATTATTCGTAGGGAGCACAGTCGGGCAGGGACCCTTGGACATAACAGAGGTTATAGATTCCAGCTGGCAGGGCAGCACAGGACATCATTTCTTCAGCACTCCATCCCGATTTCAGGAGAGCAGGATCAGCATGGGATTGAGTCAGGACGTGGATTGGAGAGAGGTGATGAGTTGGTATGCAGTTGGTGGGGCAGCATATGCAGTTACAGGTACAACACAGCAGGAGCCCGGGAGCATTGATGCTTGTTGGTGGTCTTCACCTCTGAGAGCATCAGCTATAGCCAGAGACAGTGTGCAGCCTGAGCCGTGGGACTTGGGCGATGATTGGCCATGGTGGCATTGGGATCCGGGAGGATTGTTTGTTGACTGTGACAGAGAGAGATCAGTTTGGGATCTCGGCATGGAGGGGTCTGTTCCGAGAGGTTTGACACAGGTGCATAGTAGCACCCAGAGGTTGGTATGGGATCCAGGTATTGGGTCTGAGATGCGGCGGGCCAACAGAGTGGCCCACATATTTCGATTGCTTGAGGGCAAGCAATCTTGGGGCGGGAGGTCTGTAATATTCCCATTTTTGGTATCACCCATGACAAGGGTAGGAGGGACTTCCAGAGTTAGGAGCAGATAGGTCACATGTACAGATTGGTGCTATCAGTGGGCTCAGGAGCTTTTCGGAGGAGTTTTGAGGAGTTTCATGGTGTTCGGAGGCATTCACTTGATATACTCCATCATCCGAGCAGTTTGGCTTTCGTTCCAATACATTTCGATAACTTTCGGAATTTTGAGTTATTTATGGGCTTAACTCAGCTGATTATGCTCAAGGTGGCATTCCGGGAGGAATACACGATGGAACACCTTAGTATAATAGCTCATTGGAACCGGGACGAGGAGACCTACACGATGGGACAGTTAGACAGAGATTTCAGTGACCGGAGGAGGCGTGGTAGCCGATATACCCTTTTCTGCATTAAAAAAGAATATTTTATAATATTTTAATAAAAGGGAAAAGTGCTCCATAAATAAAATAATAATAAAATAATGCTCTAGAAGGCTCCAAGGGATCTATAAAAGGAGGGAGAGCTATCTCATTTGGGCATTATTGTTGATTTGATATTGATATTGAGAGCTAGACTTCTGTCTACTTCAGCACGCCGGTTGTTTAGTCGGTCTGCAGCACTGTTTAGTGCAAACTGAGTGTCTCCGGTCGGAGATCTCACCCTTGGCTCCGGGGGACTTCGAGTGCACACTTTGGTAAGGTTATTTTACGGCAGCATCATCCTTCGGTTTCGGTGGTAATTTGCGGTAGTTTCGAGTGGAGATTTGGCGGAGAGATACCCCTTCTTGATGCGCGAGATCCGGGAGATGAGGCCAGCGAATCCAGAAAGGGCCTTGGTCTGAGATAGGGAGGGCCTTGAATCCGGCGAATCAAAAAGCGAAGACGCAGTCTGGATAGGGAGGACGCGAATCCGACGCGAAGGACTTCCAGAGATACGGATAGGGAGGCCAACGGATCGCGAGATATAGAGTTGCAGGACGAATCTAGAGAGAGAGGACGCAGATCTGATAGGGAGGACGCAGATCCAGCTAGGGAGGACGCAGATCTGATGAGCAGGGTTACTGTGTGGGGTTTTGGCAGCGTTTTTCAGTGTTTCCAGCCCTGAGGAGTTTGGTTATCTCATCTGGAGGGTTTGTGGTTGGATTCACCCCTTCTTGCCAGTGTTTCATTTGGCTTCTGCGCTGTCACTGGCAGAGACAGCGTTTTCACTGGTGGGGGTTTGATTGGTAGATCTTCGGTGGTGGAGCATCAGCTTCACATTTTACGAGGGACTCTTAGTCTTCTTTAGATCCATTCCTTTCCGAGTCTTCGGCTCATAGTTCGATTCGATCATTACGTGACGATTCTCCATAAACGGTATTCTTCGGCCCGGCTAGGGCGACGCTGTCCTTATTTGCGGCCATTATTTGTTCTGAGAGGGTCTCCACTTGCCTAGGGCAAGGATAGGTGCACTCATTCTGATTATCTTGTACTCCTATCTATGTGTTCTGAGATTAATAAAATGGCTTAGAATTCTGGCATTCTATGTGTACTTGATCTATTATCTGGTTCCAGCATTTGTTTATGTATTTCTGTCTGGCATATTTCTGTGTATTCCTGGTTATTTCCCGTTAGGGATATTACAGTGGTATCAGAGCATAATTCTGGCTCGGCCTGTGGTCTATGACATCGGGAAAGAGATCGTACAGAGGTTTTCTGGAATTTTTGAGCACTAGCAGTTGCAGTACCAAAAACGCAATTGGAAAAAGGGCCAAAATATAAAGGGTCAAATTTTGAAGTTTGGAATTAGAAGAAACGTTTTCTGGGTTTTTCTGGGTTTTGGGCAAGGATCACCTTCCCAAATTCCTGGAATTTTCTGAGTAGTTTTCAGTGGGTAAATCGGAGGTCGAAGTTAAGCAGCAGTATGGTTTTGCAGCAGCCGTGCAGTTTCTGAGGAGCCTGTAGACACATAGCAGAAAGAGCTGATGGCAGATGATGATGTGAGGTTTAGAGAGATCCTCCATCACATGCAGGTGATGTCACAGAAACTCACTGCGTTGGAGGTTAGTTTTCAGATTGGTGAGGGATCATGCACATCCCACCATTTGCCGGAGCATGATGCCACTCAGCATATGGCATCACATACACCCACACGCCCTACCATGCCTACCTTCTTGCCAGAGGACGCAGGGACAGCAGCACAGCGAGAGATGGATCCGGCTCGGATGGCTGACATTTTTGCAGAGTACCAGGCTTTCGGACCAGCGTTCATGGAGGCTCTCTCGTTCAGAAAATATGTCCAGATCCAGTATGGCATCAGACTCCGTGATCATCTCCGGGGGCACCGGCATCATCATGGTGGAGACTACCACCGCACAGCTAGTAGAGATTATGTTCAGCTCCAGCGTGATAGTAGACCTCACAACTTTCACAGAGGGAACAAGCACTCACATGATAGGGGCTTACAGCGCACAGTGGACAGATTCCATCTACCGACATTCGACGGGTCATCCAGGCGCTCAGAAAAAGCTTGGATGGACAAGTTGGATACCTCTTTCCAGCTTGATCGGGTATCGGAGAGGAAAACCATTAAAATGGATGCCTCGCACTTGGAGGGTGAGGACACACGGGATTGCAGGGAGTCCGAGGATACACCTAGTGTGACACAGGACTCACCATCCTTAGAGACCTCCTCGACCATGCCGGTTGATATCGTAGTGGAGGAGGTAGAGCCTACCCCGGTAGAGCCATCCACTGAGGTGATGACTGGAGCCATGTCCGAGTCTTTGGGTGGTAGCAGCACACGACAGATGGGTGAGGTATCAGGAGATATATCCACTATCGATGAGGCACTAGGAGATACAGAGGTATTAGATGATGGTCGCAGACAGCAGTATCATCGGCTTCGGACGGACCTTCGAGTTTTGAGGGAGAAGGCCACGTCAGTACGGGAGACCATTTTGTTGCAGGACCAGGAGCTGGAGGGTATGAGAGCGACTTGTGCCAAGTCAGCGGCCAAGTTGGCCCGCATTGGGGAACAACTGGATTCCCTGATGGTACAACCCGAGGGCACATTGCAGCGTCAGATCATTCCCCTTCAGGTATGCATGGATGGGACTAGCAGTGTTGTTGGGTCATCTCTTCCCATTGGAGAGAGAGAGGCAGAGCCACCTAGTCAGATCTCATATGTTGACTTGGATAGCGGTATGAGACGATCAGAGTTGCACAAGGTACAGCATCCATATGTTGAGGTTGGATGGAGAGAGATTTTGAGTTGGTACTCGGTGGAGCGGGCTATGGAGATAGTGGTGGACCCAGGTGCAGTTCAGCAGGAGTTCCTAGGTGTTGAGCATACAGGGACCCCAGATTGGCATTGGGATCCAGGTGGGATCACCTATCATTTCCCAGGCAGGTCGGCTGACTATGCCCTGGAGAGTACAGTTGGCCTAGTAGCAGAGCATGTGCAGTTTGGGTCAGCTCCAGTGGCCAACCAGTTTATGGGTAGACTCCCTAGGTTGTCTTGGCATGACATTCATACACGGGATCACGGGGTGGTCAGCACACCTTGGCAGGAGCTTGTCGGAGGAGGTGGCATTGGCAGGCCACTAGATGGCACCTTGTATGGGGCCATGGATTCTTCACCTTTGTGTGGGGCACAGAGGACGCAGCGGAGCCAAGCAGTGGTGGTAACACTACTGACCCATAGGGAGATTCACTTCTCGGACCCCTCGAGGAGGATTTGCAGTGATGATCCATTTGTCGGCGGGTATAGTGATGCGACGGTGGACATGACGATACCGATTGGTGGTAGTCCGATACGTAGAGGCACAACTCTAGGACATCACATCCATGGATGTATGGGAGCCTCTAGCAGTGATCAGTCGACTACTGGTAGACATGGAGCTACATGGTGGTGTACCGTAGTGTGTGGGACTGCATTGTGGAGTAGGAGTGCCCTACATCACATTGAGAGCACGCGGGGAGTGACAGATTCCTGGACACAGTCAGGGCACGAGACGATGCAGGGTGGTACAGTAGTAGCTTGGGGTATCCAGCAGTATTCAGGGGTATGCCTCAGTGTGCAGTGGCATGTTGAGGAGTATATGGATGATCAGTGGTATGCGAGGGCATACGGTGCTACACGGCAGGGTCTTAGAGCATTGCTTCCAGAGAGACTCATGGACAGGGACACTGGGCTTACCTTTGGGGGTATTTCACCCAGGATCGATGGAGAGACAGAGGGGCGATACTTGGAAATATCTGTGGGGACTCACACACCTGACTCGCTTCGACATCACTCACAGGTACAGTTGATTATGTTTTCGATCTTTGGCACTTTGGGCGTGAGCAGCAGGGTATGCGAGGTTCACCCAAGATATTTGGATGACACTCAGTACACTAGGCGAGAGACTTCTCAGCAATGGCACTGGGTTGGTGTGCTAGTTGACAGCCACAGGTTGGGGGACGAGATGATCCGTTGCAGAGGTGGTGCATCAATCATCACTGAGCCTACGCTTGGGGAGCAGGTCATGAGGGAGACATGCATCATTTTTCCCTCAGGGCATGTCGAGATCATGCATGAGCAGAGGATACAGGGTACAGAAGAGGTAGTATCCCAGTATGTGTCTGGGCTCCAGACACTGTATCGATACTTTGTCGAGAGGGTGGATATGCAGCTAACCGTAGGGTCAGTCATTGAGGAGGAGCAGTCAGTTGCATTGACATCGAGTACCGTGACAGCAGCTACAGATCCATATCCTCTGGAGATGTTGGAAGTAGATGTGATAGTTTGGCAGTGGGAGATGATTACGGGCTGGCGGCAACATCCCAGGCATGTTCCATATACCGTTGTCGCTGCTACATCAGATTCTTCTCCTAGGATGGACTGGCGGGAGATCATGAGTTGGTACCCTCTAGATGGTACGGTATTCTTCGTAGGGAGCACAGTCGAGCAGGGGCCCTTGGACATAACAGAGGTTATAGATTCCAGCTGGCAGGGCGGCACAGGACATCATTTTTTCAGCACTCCATCCCGATTTCAGGAGAGCAGGATCGGCTTGGGATTGAGTCACAACTTGGATTGGAGAGAGGTGATGAGTTGGTATGCAGTTGGAGGGGCAGCATATGCAGTTA
Organism: Pinus albicaulis; assembly: GCA_034641835.2. NCBI lineage: Eukaryota > Viridiplantae > Streptophyta > Pinopsida > Pinales > Pinaceae > Pinus > Pinus albicaulis. Next base: position 728,974,043 of record CM076579.1, read on the forward strand.
CAGGTACAGCACAGCAGGAGCCCGGGAGCATTGATGCTTGCTGGTGGGCTTCACCTCTGAGAGCATCAGCTATAGCCAGAGACAGTGCGCAGCCTGAGCCGTGGGACTTGGGCGATGATTGGCCATGGTGGCATTGGGATCCGGGAGGATTGTTTGTTGACTGGGACAGAGAGAGATCAGTTTTGGATCCCGGCATTGAGGGGTCTGTTCCGAGAGGTTGGACACAGGTGCATAGCAGCACCCCGAGGTTGGTATGGGACCCAGGCATTGGGTCTGAGGTGCAGCGGGCCAACGGAGTGGCCCACATATTTCGATTGCTTGAGGGCAAGCAATCTTGGGGCGAGAGGTCTGTAATGTTCCCATTTTTGGTATCACCCGTGACAAGGCTAGGAGGGACTTCCAGAGTTAGGAGCAGACAGGTCACAAGTACAGATTGGTGCTATCAGTGGGCTCAGGAGCTTTTCGGAGGAGTTTTGAGGAGTTTTCATGGTGTTCGGAGGCATTCGCTTGATATACTCCACCATCCGAGCAGTTTGGCTTTCGTTCTGATGCATTCCGATAACTTTCGGAATTTTGAGTTATTTATGGGCTTAACTCAGCTGATTATGCTCAAGGTGGCATTCCGGGAGGAATACACGATGTAACACCTTAGTGTAATAGCTCATTGGAACCGGGACGAGGATACCTACACGATGGGATAGTTAGACAGAGATTTCAGTGACCGGAGGAGGCGTGGTAGCCGATATACCCTTTTCTGCATTAAAAAGGAATATTTTATAATATTTTAATAAAAGGGAAAAAGTGCTCCATAAATAAAATAATAATAAAATAATGCTCTAGAAAACCCAGGGATCTATAAAAGGAGGGAAGGCTATCTCATTTGGGCATTATTGATTTGATATTGATATTGAAGCTAGACCCACGTGTCTACTTCGTACGTAGGTTGTTTAGTCGATGCAACGACAGATCATTTGGTACCAAAGCGAGTGTCTCCGGTCGGAGATCTCACCCCTTAGCCTCGGGGGACTTCGAGTGCCTGCCCTGGTAAGGTTATTTTCTGAGCATCATCCTTCAGTTTCAGTGGTAACTTGCAGTAGTTTCTGGTGGAGATTTGGCAGAGGAGATACCCCCTTCTTGAGGCTGCGCAGATCCAGGGAGATAGGACGCAGATCCAGAGAGATAGGACGCAGATCTGGATAGGGAGGACGCAGATCCAGCCGAAGGGACTCAGATCTGGATAGGGAGGACGCAGATCCAGCAGATCAAGGCAGAGAGGACGCAGATCTGGATAGGGAGGACGCAGATCCAGCAGATCCAGCTAGGGAGGACGCAGATCTAGAGAGAGAGGACGCAGATCTGATAGGGAGGACGCAGATCCAGCTAGGGAGGACGCAGATCTGATGAGCAGGGTTACTGTGTGGGGTTTTGGCAGCGTTTTTCAGTGTTTCCAGCCCTGAGGAGTTTGGTTGTCTCATCTGGAGGGTTTGTGGTTGGATTCACCCCTTCTTGCCAGCGTTTCATTTGGCTTCTGCGCTGTCACTGGCAGAGACAGCGTTTTCACTGGTGGGGGTTTGATTGGTAGATCTTCGGTGGTGGAGCATCAGCTTCACATTTTCTGGGGTTTGTCTGGAGGATTTAGATCGGCTACCTTTCCAGGTCTTGACTCATAGTTCAGTGCATTGCGTGACGATTCTATAGCGGTGTTCTTGACCCATTGGGGCCAGTTGCCCTATTTGCAGCCATTATTTGTTCTGAGAGAGTCTCCACTTGCCTAGGGCAAGGATAGGTGCACTCATTCTGATTATCTTGTACTCCTATATATGTATTCTCAGATTAATAAAATGGCTTAGTGTTCTGGCATTCTATGTGTACTTGTTCCATGATCTGGTTCCAGCATTTTGTTTTATCTATCTGTCTGGCATATTTCTGTGTATTACTGGTTATTTCCCTTTGGGGATATTACAAGAATCCTTATTGTTGAAAAAGATATTGCTTAAAGAAGCTAAGGGAGCCAAAGAACCAACTCAAAGGAAGATTCAAGGTAAAGAGATGTGAATTGATGTTGCATGGTGCATAAAAGTGCAGGGAAATGCTTGCATTAAGATGACGAGCTTGTGGGCATGTGAGTATTTACGGTGACAAAGATGGCATAGAAGAATGGAAACTAGAGAATTGAGACTGCAGAGAGAAAGGTTTATCAATAACCTTAACAGGAGCATGAGGTATGATAATTCAGGATGGTATTTTTGAACATTGAAGATTGAATGGTTTATTTATTTTCACCTTAAAATAAATCTTGAAAAGTCTGAATTGCATTTAGACTAAATACTTTAGTATCATGTGAAATGATAAGAACAAACTAATGATTTTTCATAAGAATGAAGTATGAAAGAGGGTGAAGATTTTACATCCTAAAATGTATTAAGGGTGTATGTTTATTGAAGAATTGTATAACTTCAATTAAGTCAAAATATCCACTATCATTGCTATTGGGACAAAGCTTGAAGTGAAAACAGATGTTAGAGTCAAATGAAAGTTTGGATAGTTTGAGTTGAGATTGAGTATTTTCATCCAAGATGAAAAATTGGTATAAGTCTGAAGTCAAAGAATCGTAAGATAAGTCAAGAGTCTGAATGTAATGGGGTGCATGATCGGTGGAGCCTGACACCCAAAGAATTGGTTATTGTAACACATGAGTTATTAAAGTGTTGTTTGCAGCAAAGTGAAGCAAGAGGGTTGCCAGAGATTGGTTCCAAGACAGAGAACCAAGAGAAGCCAAATGCAGGAGGAGAACTTGCATTTTTGATGAATGGCAAGTGTGAAGGATTGTTTAAAAGTGGATTAAATGAAATCCACACGTGAACAGATGAAGTTCACAAAGGAGGGGAAGATGACTGCTGATAGTCATTTCCGAAGATCTGATGAAGACCACAACAGAAGGAAGAAGAAGGAAAATGCCAAGGTAAGTGGCATATGTGAGCAGTTGACAGATGAAGATTATGAGTGGGAGAAGGCTGAGATAACAATTCACCTTGAATTGTTAATGGAGTTGTTGCAAGAAAATGTGAAAAACCAGACACATGTTTGGACCATGAGAAAGAAGGTAAAGTGGCAGAAGCTACACACAAAGAGGGAAAATCAGGTAAACATACAGTTGGTAGAAGAGTTGAGGAAGCTCGAACAGATGTTGAGTTGTGAAGAACTCAGAGAGGCTGAGTTAAAAATGGATGTTTCCATTTGTGGCCCAGAACAGGGTGAAATTCTGGGTGAAGAGATCAATGAGGAAGATCTCATGAACTATTGGGATAGTTCATAGGCATCTGAAGATGTGTTGGTGAGAGAAGCAGATGAGGCCATGAAGTCTTACATTTTTTCTCACAGTTTATGTATGTTTGCAGGATGTGCGAAAGAGGATGAGCAGTCTGATGGAACTGTCACAAAGGAGAATGAAACTTTTGAGGTAAAGTCTGGTAGAGAATTCCTTTCAGAGAAGGAAAGTGTTGATTGGTTACAATAGGAAGAAATCATAAATGAATTCTTATTTGGGGTAAGACAACAAATCAAAGCTGTTATGGAATAGGAACAAAGTGGAAATGCCGAAGAAAAATTCCAAGGAGGTAAACAAATGTATTTGTTTAATGAAATTGCTGACGAAATTTTGTAGTGTAATGGAACAGAAACCAGGACAACTTAGGAAGATTGCCAGAGGAAGAGTGAAGGTAGTGATGAAGTGCTGAAAAGATTTCATATGGAAATCGAGTTTTTGGAACGGTCGCTGAAGGAACCTGATGGAGAAGAAAAACTTGCAGAACCTGATCCAGACGAAATTACAGTTAATATGCATGATAGAGATGAAATGTTTTTAACATTTAAGGAGTTGAATGAATGTTATAATTTTTCAAATAATGATGTAACTGTAGGTATAGAAAACAACATTAACAGATATGATGTCGAAATCAGAAAAATCAAGCAGAAGTTATTTGGCAGTAAGATGGAAGATCAGAAGCAGCAAGGAAGTTGTGTCTATAGGGACATAAAGGAAACAGTGAATCACCAGGATGAAGATGGAAGCAGCTAGCAGTTCGAAACAGAATCTATTGAAGTCCAGAAAGTTGATGATGGGAGATTGATGCCTGAAGCATCAAAAGAGACCGAAAGGTCTTACCTTTTTAAAACTAACAGTTTGTTGGTGAATGCAGGTACAACACCAGACGAGAGAGTTGTTGCTATAAAAGAAATAAAATACTACAGTAATAATCAAGGAGTTTTTGATTATTTTCCATTACAGAAAGTTGAGTGTTTAACTCAGTTGGAGACGACAAAGTTCGATAGAGAGAAATTACTCCGAGGAATTGGCAAAATAAAGTGTTGGAGAAGCCGATGGAATCTGATCGACAGAGTGGACGATGAGTTATCAAATCGAGTTGATACTTCGAAGGACCAGCGACAAAATAGAGTATAGAATCCTAGAGAGAGCAAGTCATCAGCACTTGTGGCTGTCGCAGTATTACAGAAAAACGATGGACCTCATAGACAGGAGTCTATGGAAACTTCTCTACATGGGGAGTCTGATGCAGGAGCATCTAAGCCAAATTTTCATTATTTAATTATGTAATAAGGGGGGTGAGACATTTTAATTATTTTATTAATTAAATTTCTTATTTTTAATAAATTATAGGAGAGAAATTATAAATGTGAAGATTTTTGTAAATATTCTTTAATAATTAAAGGATATGAGTGGAATGGAATTAGGTAGATAATCTAGGGAGTAGGAATTCCATATACGAGACTTTGTTGAGTCCAAAACTAGAATAAATCTAAATTAGATTTAAGTTGAGATTTGTGTGGAGGAATTTATGGAGTGAAATAAATTCATTATCTATGTATATATAGGAGGGTTTTGTGAGGATGAAAGACAACTGAGAGCAGTGAGGAGTATAGTGAGAGTGAGAGATGGTTTGAAGGGCCGAGAGCCAAGAGGCCGCCCAATGTAATATTTGGCCAAAGAGTTTTTTATATTTTTATATCAGTATTTCATTTGAATGGCTCTCCTTCCTTCATATGTATTTTTTGTTTGAATATTTTTATGGTTTTAATGAAGAATTATTGAGAGTTTTCATGCTGAGTGAAGGAGTGTGTGTTTTATATGCTTGGATCTGTTCTATAGCAGAATCCCTGCATCAATCTTGAGGTGGTGGAGGAGGATTTTCATCCTCGCTGTCATCATCCGAAGTAGAAGGAATGCTGTCAGAAGTAGAAGAGATAGAGAGAGGTGGCACATATGCCGAATCAGGGTCGCAGGCCAAAGGTGGCACACCTGCCGAACTAGGCTCACAGGTCGATGTATTTTCATCAAATTTTACATCTCTTCTAATGATTACATTTTTGTATTTGGGTTGAAGAAGTCTACATCCTTTGACATCTTCAGAATATCCAACAAAAATACACTTTTCACTCTTAGGTTCTAAGGCTTTATGTTTCTCATCTGGAATATGGAGCCAAGCTTCACTTCCAAAAACACAAAAATGACTTACATCTGGTTTGATTGAGCTCCAAGCTTCTTCTGGAGTGATATTCCTTAAAACCTTATTAGGAGTGCGATTTACTATGTAATTTGCACAGTTAATTGCTTCGGCTCAAAAATTAAGACTAAGTCCTTTAGATTGAAGCATACAATTAATCATTTCTTTTAGAGTGCAATTCTTCCTTTCAGCTACACCATTTTGTTGTGGAGTATATAGAACAATCTGTTGCAATTGAATGCCATGCTCAGTGCAAAAGTTGATAAATTTATTGTTAACATATTCTGCTCCATTGTCAGATCTTAACATAAGAATTTGATGTCCAGATTGTTTCTCAACAAAGGCCTTAAAGGCCAAGAACATGTTAAAAAATTCACTCTTGAGTTTTAAGAAGTATACCTAAGTGCGTCTGGAAAAATCATCATTGAAAGTTGAGAAGTACTTGTAGCCAGAGAAAAAAACAACTGGAAGTGGACCACATAAATCACTGTGCACAAGTTGCAAAGGGGTTGAAGCGTGCCAAGAGGCATGCTTGTCAAAACTATCTCGATGATGTTTTGCGAGTACGCAACCAGAACAAACACTATCTCGGCAAGATACCATAGGAAGACCTTGTGAAAGTTTCAAAACAGAAACCCTACTGCAATGTCTTGATCTACTTTAATTAATTTAACAAGTTATTTTACTGAAGTATTCAGAAAAACATTAAAGAAAATACAAACTGCAGCCTACACATCTACAGATCATTTATTGAACAACATGCACATGTGACAAAATTACGCACAGAATTTTCGGACAAATGTCCTCGGAAAAACCCAATGCGGGAAAATTAGTGCAACAACTCTTGAGGGTTTTATTATTATTCAAAATCTAAATATAAAAATCTGGACACCAGAAACGGTTTGCCCTAGAGAGAAATTACACTGTAGTTGTACCTTTCACTCAGAGACAAAAAATATCACTGAATCACACCCTCAATCGGGATTTACAGATAACGAGCCCTTTTTGGCCCACTGGAAACCCCAATGCAGTCTTCTCCAGCCTCTGCGTCAACCCTCTATCCTAGCGCAGTGCAGGCTACTCTTACGTCACTTTGGAAGGCTCTACATTGCCTCTGCGTCACCCAGACAGCTTTGCATCACCCTTCGTGTGGCCTCTGTGTCAGCTTGGCTGGACTACGTCCCTCGTACTGGCCTCTGCGCTGCCCTGGTACGATGCTGCCTCTCTGCTGCTGTATTCTTAGCCTCGGATCAGATCATCCCTTGCCGATATCTGCCCCTCACTTCACTACAAACTCACTTCGAATTCCTCAACAAACCCCGCCCCAGAAATTTGACTTAGCTTCAGTGCTCTGCAATGTGTGTGTGTGTTCTCCAACTGACCCCAAGCCCTTCTCTTATACTTTTCTCGTTGGCAAACCAACAGTCGTGATCTAATCTCTTATCAACGACTGAGATTAAAAGAAAGCTTGATCCGCGTCACTTAGAACATTTCATTACATGTGTAATTTAATTCACTTTAATTTTTCAATTTCCCTAAGTTAGACTTAGGGTCACCATTAAAAAATTGAATTATTTGAATAACTATTACACTGGATGAAATTTCTCCAAACGCTTTCTGGGTCTTGGAGATCTCGTGTGTTCCAGCCCCTCCACAAAGTTTCAGAGCTAGAGCACACCCGATGCTACTCCAAAATCTCAACAAACCTGTCACCATATTTTCTTTACATAGAGTTTGAAGAGAGCGATAGTTTAAGTGACCAAATCGCTTATGCCAAAGTTTTCTCACTTCATCATGAAGAGAAACAAAAACGGAGGGAAGACATGATGACCCAAAGTTGTCAAACTTATACAACCTTGTGGAATCATCAGTAATGCTAGTAGCTAAAATATATCTAGGATCTCTTAGGTCCTTAATTACAACATCACGAGGTGAGAATTTTACAGTTTTCCCTTCACCTGAATGTGTTATCTGATAAACAGATAGAAAGTTGCAGGACAAGGTATGAACACATAATACATCATTAAACTGACCATTATCTAGATGAATGGTTCTAGACCCTACAACACTAAGAGATCTATCATCACCAACATAAATATTTTTGGTGTTACAATCATTTAGAGAAGAAAACATGGCTTTATTTTTGGCCATGTGGTAAGAGGCTCTAGAATCAATGAGCCACTCATGAGAATGAGAAGAAGAAGATACATTCAATGCATAACCAGATCTTGATGCTTAACAACCACATGCAGAAAGTGCCATTCCCGAAGATGAAGTTGAAGAGTTCTCCAAATGGATGTTGTGCTTCTTCATTGCTGCTTCCAAGGTTTCCATCTTCTTAAAACATTTTGACTCTACGTGGCCATCATGATTACAAAATTTGCAATGTCTATTTGTCTTCTTCCCATTGTTTTTATTTGCCTTATCAGTTTGTTGAGTTGCTTTTTCAGTTTGCGGCTGAGATTGCTTAAGACCCTTGTTTGGTTTAGGACCATTCTTTTTAGGATGCAGCTGCTTAGGATTCTTTGGATTTGGTTGTTGCTGGGCTGCTAAAGCTTTCTTAGAAGAGTTTTCAGTATTAATAAGACCAAGGTGCAAAGTAATATTTATCAAAGAATCGCAAAAGACATCAAAAGAGGGGGACTTGTAGGATGTTCCTTGAGAAATGAGGGCTTCTCTAGTGGAATGGAAGGTGGAATTAAATACAGAGTATGCAGGGCCTAACTTAGTAAGAATTGAATAGATAAGACTACCATCTTCCTTTTTGACCTTACAACCTTCTAGGAGAAGTCTAAGGGTCTCGAATTTGGATAAAAAATCTTCAATAGAGGAGAAATTATTGGGGTCGAAAGTAAGCAACTCATTTTCAAGTTGGTGGGCTCTGATTTCATTTTGAATGCCAAAAAAAATATTTAGCTTTTTCATAGCTTCATTAGGGGAGTCAATTTCTTGGATATGAAATCTAAGATCTTGAGCAATGGACATTCTTATCAACCCTCGTGCTTGATCTTGTTTCTTTTTCCATTTAGCCTTTTTATCTTCATCAGTAGGTTTAGATTCTAGTCCTGAGGCTATTCTATAAAGCCTTTTACTTCTAAATAAGTCTACCATGTAGGGGTGCGTGCTCTTTTTCCTGCAAAAAAACAAACACGCAAACAAAAACAAAAAAGATACAAGCCTTCGGCTAGATGTTAAATTTATGGTTAGTTCGACCGGAACTAAATATTTTTCTCGCTATTTCTGATTTCTCGAGATCACACAAAGTCACGGGGAAAGAGCATACTTTGGAGAAAAATCCCGTCTTTATATTTTTGGTTTGCTAGATCGCACAGTGCAGAGAAAAGAGCATACGCAAAGAAGAGGGTGTAGATCCGGTAATTAAAAAATGACTATAAACCAAAATAACAGAGGGATAAATAAATATATCTACAAAAAAAATACGTTATACCTCCAGATCTAAAATGACATAGCTAGGGCAAATAAACCGTTCCGTATGAAACGAAAGGGGTTCCTCATTGAAACAAAGGCTTCAGACACAACAGAGCAGTTCTCCTGGCCTGAAAGTGGTCAGAAATAGTAGATCTGGAAAACGATAGTCACATGCAGTCAAAACCGGCTTCGGATTTGGATCAACTACGAATGTGACCCTCAAACAGCTTTGATATCATGTAGGAATTTACAGGGTAAGTTCCTTAGATAAAACACCAAAGGTCACTACTCAGAAATAGATCACAGATCAGTACACCAGTATTTGACGTGGTTAAAACCCTCAAAGAGGGAAACTGTCCACGGCCTAAGCCAATGCGGTCACTTCAGGCAATTTATTAATGTAAAAATAAATAAATTACATAATCTTTTCTCATAAACGGTCACCAGACAAATGACCTTCCATGCTATTTAAATAGAGATCATGGACCAATCGGGTGTTAAGCCATGGATCAAGTGTCTGTAATACCGAGGAGGGAATGAACCATCGGATTATAAGTTACAAAAGTACATACTAAAAATTAATAATTCCTTCGTGCCAATTAATTAAATATTCTGGCAAAAATAAACTAAAAACCCTAAGTCAGAAATTTAATTAATTTGAGTCTAAGTTAAGTTTTAGGAAAAATAAATTTTCCAAATTAAAAAATTTGTGGGTTCTAGAAGAATTAATTTCTAGAGGTCCTCTACCAAGGGAATATTGAAAATTTCAAGAGATTTTGGACCCTTGGGCCTTGCTGGTTCAGTCAAAGTCAATTTTTGAGGAAATTAATTCAAAATAGTTAATTTTGAGTTAATTAAAAATCAATTAAATGAAAAATTCGATTTTTCCTCAAAAAATAAATAATTTCAACGGCGATGATTAAAGGATAATTAAATCTTTATGAACGGTCGAGATTGATTTGACGGGAATCAAGGCAGCTAGCCATTGGAGAATTTATCTATAAATTAGGAGTCATTTGTCGATCAAGGGACTTGATCATTGAATCATGTACTCACTCTTGAAGCTCTCCTGTACTATATTATTGAATAATACAAGTGCAAGTCTTTGGAGTTTTACTTAATGGTGGTGTTCCTCTTCTACATCTTATGGTAATCTTGTTCTTAATATTCTGCTGGTTATTATTTTGATAAATTGTTGATATATAGCTCTTGTGGAGTAATCTATTGCACAAGTATCTTGCATAGATTATTGGATTTAAGATAACAATTTTAATTTGATTGAATTGGTAGGTATCTCAAATTCTTGATAATTATATTTTTTGTTTTATTTCTCTATTGATTTGACGGTTTAACTTTAAGTGTGCATAAATCAATTGGATTCAGAATTGGGTGTTTGGGGAAGTCCTCGGCTAGACCAATTGACTCCCAAAGAAATAAGATCTGAAAAGCCTTCCATATTTAATTCTTCAGGGTTATTTGACAGATATCCTCTTGCAGGGTGTTTTTTGTGCTTGTGCCTAAATTTAAATAAATTATCTTTTATAAATTTGTGCTAAATAGATAGATCTGGCTAGAAAGAGTCCAAGTCTTCAGATCTGGGAGCGGATTTGGACTCATACTCCTCAGATCTGACAGATTTGTAATTTATTTGTATAGATATGAAGATTGTGTAGAATAATTTCAAATTTCAAACATCTGGGTTTTGGGTTTTAGTTTTATTTTTGTATATGTGCGGGATCTGGGGTTTTTATTTTTTGATTGTGCAGGTGTAGATTTGAAGTTTTACAAGGAGATTTTTCAAGATCTAAGACAGATCTAGGCCCTGGAGGGAGATCTTGTCTCAGAAACAAATTTTTGCAGGGAAAAGTTTTAGTCAAAATCATCAAATTAATTTTTATTTATTTATTTTATTTTATTTTTTAATTTTTGTTTATTTTTATTTTTTATTTTTCAGATTTGGGTTTTTCTCATAAAATAATTGGAGTGAATTTATTTTATTTTATTTTGCAAGGGTTTTTCAGTTTTTCAATTTTTTTTTCCCTTAGGTTGAAACCCCCTCTGCAAACCTCCTTTCCTCTTCTGCGTTTCCTTTCCTCCTTACTCCGCATCCCTTGCTCCTCGTTGCCCGATCTCTCCTCCTCGCGACTCCTTTTCGTTGCTCATTTACTTCCTCCCTCGTCCCTCTTTCTCCAACCCGCAACATATTCCACGTCCTCCCATTCTTCCTTTCCCTCTTGCCTTAACCCTTATCTCTCTTGCACATTTCCTTCCTTACCTGCGTCCCTCTGCTCTCTTGTCCTCCGCCCTCGTCTCCCGCTCTTCCTTTTGCCTCGCATCCCCTTTGCAACCCTTCTTCTCCTCTTCCCCGCGCTGCATCTCTCCCTTGCTCCCCTGCACGTCCTTTCCTCCATCTCCCTCTCTGCTCCCGCGTCATTCCCACTCCCATCTCCTATCGCTCCTCAATCTGCCTCTTTCCCTCCACCCTGATTTCTTTTCCTTCTCGACCTTTGCTAATCCCAAATGTTTCCTTTTCAATCTTTAACAAAAATTTCACCTTTTTTAAAGTTTTCATGGGCTTTGACCTTTCTAAAAAAAAAAATATCTCCTAAACATTGACAAAACAAATAATTCATTAAATTTTTTAAGTGGCCTTTTGGCCCTTCAAAAATTTATTTAGTTTTTAGACATTATCAAATCAAAAAGAAATTTTTTTATTTTATTGACCTTTAAAAAATTTAATTTTCTTTCCTAAACTTTATCACATCAATTTTTTTTTTTTTTTTTTTAATTTTTGAGGTTTTTTTTTTGTGATAGGGGTTTTTTCCATTTGGCTTTTAGTCAAAAATTTTATTTGTGGGAAAGCAATTTAAAAATCCTCAAAGTCAAGGTAATATAATTTGTAAATTTTTTTGAAAGTTTGACTATAGGAGAAAAAAATTATTTTTTCTGGGTTTGAGACATTAGAAAAATCATTTAATTCCATAATTACTTGAAGGGGTGTTTCGTTCATTAAATTGGCATTAATATTTGTTGAAGATTGTAACTAGGTTTGGTCTTCATAAATTGTATTTGAATCAATATTTTATGTACTTGTCAAAAAGAATAAAGAAATTAATTTTATATTATTATTAAATGACTTATTAAAGCATGGGTTCCATGCTTGGGTCATATTTAGATTAAGGTCCCCATTGTGGACTTCTAGGTTAGTCATTACAAATTTAAATTGACCCATACTGGGCTTTTGAATCATGTAATTAGGTCAAGTATTGAGTCAAATATGGTTTATGGAGCCTCCACATCAAGTCGGCCTCAATTCTATTAATTCGAACCCATCAGAAGCCTATAAATATAGGGAGATCGAATTCATTTGGAGACATCTCTCTCATACACATAAATTCGATATCATTTGTTGCATCAGGGAAAGTGCGAAGTGAAGGAAGGGGTCAATTGGATGCGATTTTGGGCAAGCTAATAGATTGGAAGAAAATCGAAATTTTGGTGCTACTCTCTCTCTCTCTCTCTCTCACGTGCTATACTTTGGAAGATCGAAGTCTTGCAATATTCTATTGCTTCAGTTGTTGGTTCAATTGTTTCCAGTTGCTGCTGCCAAGAGAAGAATAGGTCAAAGTTGATTTTGCTGGATGCTGCTGCCTGGAGAAGTTGTATTGGGTCAAAATCAAACTCCTAGAAGCAATATCAAAGTCTTTCCCTCAAGATCCAAGTTCTAGAAGCAAGATCAAAGTCTTTCCCTCAAGATCGAAGTTCCAGAAGCAAGGTCTAAGTTCCAAGGTCGAAGAAACTACTGCATAGTGTTGTTGATGCTGCTGTTGCTGCCAGATTGAGGAAGGATCAAAAGGAAGGCTTGACTTGGTGTGGAGGAAGTCCGATTCAAGGTTTAGAGTCTCAAGATTACTATTGAAGGAAGAATTACTGACTGGGTTTTCCCTGATAGTGGGGTTTTGCCCTGCTGTTGGCCTATATCTGGTGTCCTTGATCTATGTGTTTTTGCTTTGATATTTGCTTGATTAACTAAGAAGAACATAATAAGAACTAAAGAATATCACAAGTAAATAATCAAGAATAAGAGAGTCTTTTTGCCTTTCTGATTCTAACAATATTAAAATCTAAATGCTTGGGCTTTCATCATTTGCATACTTTAGCAAAGTTTAGTGGGGTTCTAAATTTGAATGCTTGATATCTTTGATATCGCTCACATTAACTTGCTAACGAAAAGGGAAATTATTTTAAGCTTGGATATATTTGCTTGAATTATTGGATATTTCTTGAATAATTAATTTGGGAATTTTTCAAGAAAATTGTGATCAACATTTTTATTGAGTACTCTATTGTGGAATTGTGGAAAATTGTATATCTTTCATTTCCTAAAGTTGATTATTTTGAGTATCTGCACAATTGAGATTTTTCATTGAATTTTCGTTTAAAGTACTTACCGTTTAACTCAGAATAAATCATAATCTAAGTGCTTTGAGTGATTAGCATCTTGTTTCATCTCTTAATCATTTCTTGCATTTGAGTATCTGCACAATTGAGATTTTTCATTGAATTTTCGTTTGAAGTACTTACCGTTTAACTCAGAATAGATCATAATCTAAGTGCTTTGAGTCATTAGCATCTCGTTTCATCTCTTAATCATTTCTTGCATTTGCATTTTAAGATTAGTCATGCATATTAAAATTTCACCTCCAAGCGTAAGTTTGGTTGATAGATCTTTAGGACAAACTTTCTCGTTTAGCTTGAGGGGCCTCGACAACTCTTTGGTAGTTAACATGATGACCTTGCAGTCGTCAGAGCCACAATCTCTGCAGCGCCGGAGGCACCGAGTGATAGGAGCACAACAAAAAGTATCGTTAATCAGGCCCTAGCCTGCTTCCTATTGGCCTCCTTCCGACAACTTACCTTGGAGCCCGACTTCAAAACAATTAAGGGAAAACCCAAATTTAGAATAGGCATTATAATAAAATTAACCAAGACTTCTGCATTTCACTTAGTTGTTAGATTTGTATTTCATATAAGTTAGTCGATCATCCATTTAAACAACATTTGTCATCTTGTTACTTGGTAAATCATTTATCTTGCAAGTCTTTTCTTTCTGAGCACTGTATTTAAAGGCACTGGTCTCATAACTTTAGATATGGTTTGTCTAAATCTAATTGAATATATTAAAACATTGCTCAATTTATCTTGCTTGCATTTAATTTAAGTCAAGTTAATAAGATAACTCTCATTGCATCACCTAGAACTTGTTGGTTCCCGACAAGTTTTCCTTCATCATCCATCTTTCACCTTTTAGGGACTACCCCCTTAGCTTGCCTAGGAGATTGCTAGAACGGAGTGGACAAAGTTTATTGTGACAACCTTTGTCCTAAGTGTTGTGGACCTTGGTGTATACTTTGGGCGACAACAGGTATCTCAACACAAAGTTGAGGTGTAGAGGTTCTAATTATGAGTACTCTACCCCCTTCAACTTTTACAAACATTTGATTTTACAATTTACATCCAAATTCTTAAATTTTCGACCTATTGGAAATTTTAATAGTTAAAAATAGACACTTAGACTTAACCAAATTCTGCCAGACTCAAGACATGATCTAATTTGATAATTATACATAGACTCAATACACTAAGACTACTTTGGGGGTATATCTAGGAGAAAAAATCCACTAATTATCTGACTGTTTAAAAACACAGATAATTAGTTGAGGTTAAAAAATTCCCTAGGATGGAACTCGTTGATGAAAATTTCTAAGCTTACCTAGGTGTGTTACATGGATTCATAGTCATACTAGAATCATTTTTACAATAAAGGCCCACAGCGCTGCAAAATTTGGGTTTACATGACTTTGACAGAATGCTGAAAGATAATGATGATATTTGACTGCTTGACTGCTCAAGCATGATGGAGTGCTTTGAAAAAACTGTATGTTTCTATAGGGTGGTTGACACAGAATGGTCAACATCTAGGTCTACTTGGACACGTTGCTTCACTGAAGGAATGCGAGAATCTAAATTCTGCATCCAAGCAACACACAAAATCCTATAAGTAGAGTCCATCCAAATATAATAAAAAAATCATCATATAACATTTAAGTTCATGAAATAGGAGCCTTTTAAATAGAAGCTATTCTACTAACATAAAATGTAAATCTAATCTAGGAACATAAATGAATTCTAACCTATGTTGAAATGAAATCTACTCTAATAACTGAAATGACAAAGAGTAGGGTTATAGATATGATATAGAGGATGCTCAATGGCATCCGATGCTTTCAATGAAGTCCATTCTGAGAACTTGCTTGCTCTTTGGCAGATCCATAGGTTGTTTTACTGATGTACCATGTGCAATTATAATCAATTTAGGACTCTGAATTATCCCAATGTTGTGTTGTATATGGACATCAGATTTATCGGGTTTCTTTCTTTTTCTCTTCTTCTTCATACTTTTCTTTGTGGTGGGTTGTGTTGCAATGATGTAGAACATTCTGCTTGATCTTGAAAATTTTTAGCTGAAAAATTTGAAGTATCCAAGATATCCGTGGCATGCCTCCCTTCATTTTGCATCTAAGTTGCACTGAAACAGATACGGGAACGGATATCGATACAGGGTTTGAAACGGATATGATAAATTTTCAAAAAATCGAGATATGATACAGTAAGGGAACAACACACACACACACACATATAACAAAATAAGAATTTCATATTAACATTCATCTTTTAGAATCTAGATTCTATATCTAAAAGTACATAATCATCATGATGAATTCAACATAAACAAATCACATCATCAATTCTGCATAAACATTGTCATCATCATTAGTGATTATTATAACATTCAACATATTAATATATTATCATCATCATTAGTAATGTAATCAGTAATGCTACAACCTTTGTGCTTTTGCGTCCAACTCATTCAAAGAATGTGTCATGCATGGCAGACTAAGAAACTGGATTTGTATTTTACCCCCGTCGTGTCCCGAATCGGGCGAATCAGACACGATTTGTGGGGATTCATGTCCAATTGCCCGAATTCGATCGTGTCCGTACAGGACATGACGAGTCCTGATCGTGTCCTGTACGGACACTATCGAATCCCTTTTCTTCGGATTCGAGCTGTGGGAAAAAGCGTCCACGGGCTTATAAAATCACAAATTTCTTCTTGGTTTCTCACAAATGCTAGTGTGTGAGTTGAGTCAACGAGATCAGTCATCAAATGTGTAAGAACAAGGGTTGAGGCTTAAGCACTTGTTATGTTTCTTGTGATTTTTATATGACAAATTTTAGTGCTTTTGGGCCTATTGTTATGATTGTTTTTCTGATTAGGGTCACAACTTTTAAATATATCATAGTTAAGCAAGAAAAGGAGCTTGCTGTCCTTTTATTATTATTATGACCAACTTAGTACTTTTAAGCTCTATTCTTGTTGTGTATTTAGGTTTTGCAATAAGTGCTTCAGACCTGATGCTATTGAAAAGTCTGCAAATAGGCCATGGTGGAGAGGACTTAGGTCCTAAAGGCCTACGACCTTCCTTCAAAGGCTAGCATGCTAAGATGAAATCCCAAATTACAATGTTTCGATCATAAACCAACACTGTAACCTCTCCAAAGAATAGCACTAATCTTGCAATCACAGAAGTTAGCTCAAAAATATAGCAAAGGTACAGGACAAACCTCCAATGACAGTGGCTAGGGCATGGATAGGTCTTTGAGTGCTCAGATCAGGTTGATGACCTGTAGTTGTTTTGTATTTGCTATTTCTATTCGCCATTGGCATTGTACTACCTAGAGGCTAGTACTTATGTAACACATTTTGATTTTGATGACTTAATGAGAAAACTACAGTATCTTATCTTTCTCCTATTGGATCATTGATGAATATGTCTATTACTTTGTAATATGTATCATTGTATGATGTATCAATGTATCATGTACCTTTGTAAAACTTACATCTATATGAAGATCTATGTTTGAATCAATGAATTTGTATGAATTTGTGTAAGAAATATCTAATTTTTAATATATATATATATATATGTTTTTTTTAATAAAATAATATATAACGTGTCCTGTTCTGGGGGGTCACCGTGTCCGAATCCGCGTGTCCATCGTGTACCGTGTCCCCATTTCAGGTGACTTAGATGGCAGATGGTATCTATCATGCTTGCGTGGAAATTAAAAGGCCCATGGGATCATTGGGATATTCTATCAAGACCTATTTGAACATTTCAATCTTCTCAACATCAACTTTGTCTCTTGACTATATGTAGACAAAAGATTGGCTAAAGAAGATTTGTTATATTGGAGGGATTTATGAAATCAAGAGCAAAATCAATGACAATTAACAAAACCTTAACCAAACTGAAAATTAATCGCTCAAATAAATCTCTTTACAAAGACATTCATCAAACCCTTTTGTTTGTATTTTTGAACATCTATCTTTTTTAAGTAGTAAGAATCCTTGATAAATATATGGAGTGTTGTTGTTTCTAAGGATTTAGAAGAGACGTTATGAGACTGTGTTTATAGTGAGTTTATTTGCAAATATGATTTCTTCATTTTTATTATTTATTTATGGCTATACAAGTTTTCAAGCTTTTTAACATTTTAAGGGTGGATTTTGATCATGATTTTCGTGGATCCGTTTCCAGATTTCTAGAAACGGATCCAAAAAAATTAAAAAACCTTGGAAACGTACCCAATTCCAAATCCGAAGTTTTTGATTTTTTGAAACGGCACAAAAACATTTTTACGGTGTTTTAGACAAGGATCATATCCTTTTCCGTTTCAGAAACAGGGATCCACGTTTCCGACAAATTCTTCAGGCGTTTCTGGTAATTTAGTTCTGCATATGTTCTGTCAAGGGTGATGGGTTAACCTTATATGTATTAGCACGATTTCCTTCAGTTTCTTTTTTATCCGAGTCACCTTGAATTAGCCACTTTTTAATGGAGTAAATGACCTCATAATAAGATGGATATTGCTTCAACAGACTGGGAGGCTTATGATATGTTGACGGTTCTTTATTATCTGATTTGGGTTGGAACTTCTGTATATATGATCTTTCCATTTTGTCCAACTTATTGTGAATAACAATCCTTTGATTAGAATGCTTAACTTTCATGGCACTGATTTCCTTGGCATGAATTTCTTCCATAGTCTTTATCACTATATCATTATTTGCTTTCATGGCCATCAAACAATTTTGCATAGAGCTCATTTCTTTGACATGATTTTCCTCTATGGTAATCAAATGATTTTGCATAGTGGTTATCTGATGAGAATGATTAACTTCCATGGTTTCCATTTCCTTAGCATGTTTTTCTTCTATAGCCAACAACTTGTTCTGAAGAGTGCCCTAATTAGCTTCCATGGAACTCATTTCTTTGGCATGATCCACTATTAATTTTGCTTGATTAAGTCAGTGTTCCACGGGGACGCGTCCCCCATGATCCCGAGATGGGGAAACTCCTGGGGAAACGTTCCCCGTGTCCTCTTTTTTGGAAAACTTGGGGAAACTCTAGGGGAGCGTTTTTCTGGTGACAAAATGAGTCTCTCTTGTGGGGGGGACGAGGGGATGCAAGAGGGACGTGTCCCCTGAATTTTTTCGCTAGTAACAGTTTAAAAAAAACAATTTTTGTATTTCACTGCTTTCTATGTTTATTTTTAGTTCAGTTTTCTATGGCTGTTTTAGACTTCGAATGTCATTGTCATATGATGAATTTAATTTTTGATGTGCATTGCGTAGTTTCATTTGTCAAATGATGAATTTAATTTAGATGTACCTTGCATAATATTAATGCCCATTGCCAAATGATGAATTTAGATGTAACATTGCATAATGTCAAATGATAGATTCAATTTAGTAATTTATTTTTATATTTACATTGATGATTGCAGAAATGTCAAATGATAATTTTACTTCACAATAGTCTAATACAAAATGATGATCATATTTAGATGTGCATTTCATAATTAATAAGATTTACTATCTACTAATTTAGTTATTAACATATTGTCGGGATTTTATTTTTTATTTTTTATATATTAAATTTTTAATAATTTTATAATTTTTATTGCTCTGACGTCCCCCCCGTTTCCCCGAAATTTCCCTAAATTTTGGGGTTGCTTATATACGTCCCCCTTGTGCGTATCCCCGCTCCCGCGTTTCCCCGTCCCGGAAACTCGGTGGAACATTGGATTAAGTTCCATGTTCTTAATGAGTTGAGCTTGGTTAATCTCGATATTCTTAATTACCTGCACTTGATTGAGTTGCATTTCCTTAACCATTTGAGTTAATTCCTTGATGAGATCATTTTCAGCTTCTTTAATTTATTTTACCTCAACCATCGCTTTGAGCCCTTTTTAATCTCCACATTTATCTTCAAAGGCATCAATAATTGATTGTAAGAGTCAAAAGTGTTATCCGAGAACTCTATGAACCAATCCAAAGCATCTCCAACTTAGGTGAGACCGAAAATCTTCATCTTTACATCTTCGTGGTCAGAATATGGGAAAAACTTTCTTATACAAAGGTTGAAATTCCCAAGGTGGGTCTTGACGCTAAAAAGATTGTTACCTTGAAATGGAGGAAACTCATTGATGGCCTCACTGACTTCATAAGAATAATCATTTGACCTTGAAAGGGAAAATGGATACTAGAGAGAGCCTCCTGTCCATGATTAGCAGGAAGTCTACAAGAAGTAAGCTTCATGAAAAAATCCTTATGTAAAATGCAAGAACCGAAATGTTAGTCGAAAATACCAAAAACAGAAAAACCCTATCCCCGGGAATGACACCAACCAAGCTTATGCTTGGAGGTAAGTTTTAGGAATGCAAAACTAAATTAGAATGTTAATGCAAATGATGATGAGATTAGATTGCTTCAATGAGATATAATTAGGATAAGGTTTCACCTAGACTATGCATTAACTAAAATCAACCAAGATTTTGCACTTCACCTAGTTTAGATTTGCATCTCATCCTCCTGATTCTTCATCTCTTGTGGCATAACTATCATTGTGAGCATTATATTTTCCTTGCAATATTGTACCATTGTACTTGTACTCATCTTTGATTGTCATTCTTGTCTTGAGAATTTTCTTGAAAGTACAAGTTATTTTTGTTCTGCAAGTTATTTTTATCTACTCATATTTGATATTGTGCCATCTTTTTATTGTGCTAAATTGTCTCATAGCAGTGTTATTTTTTGTGACTTGAAGTATATATTTCCATGCAAGTACTTTTATTTACATTGAACATTTTTTTTTATGTAAGCTAGTCTAATTCTATTAATTAAGAAAATATATTACAGTCCATTGTTCTAAGCAGCGGAACTTATCCAATTCCTGATCTCAGCTGTGTCCAAAAATCAAAACGAAGCGCTGCGCATAGCAGGGAAACCAACCCTTTACTTGTCTCTGAAAACTTGAGTCATCTACATTCTCTAATACATTATCAAAAGTACTGAAAATAACTATGAAAACGATAAATAACAGGTCTGTACAGAGTTGGACTGAGGTGCAAAAACCTTCATTCGTTGCCTGCGTCGTCATGTTGTTCTTCGTCAGGTGTCGGCTGTTCCTCCTCAGTGACTGGACACCCGTAGATGCGGGAAATTTCCTCTTGTTCGTTCGAGAAGACCTGTGGCTTTGTCTCCATTGGCTCTCTGTGTTCATCACATTTGCGCCAGCCCCCTGGCACATAGCACCATAGATTGGGCAGGGACAGGAAGGAAGTTTTGATGGGCAAACGCGCTAGTTTTTTGGGTGGGGGAGTGACTATGAGAAGAATTGTCGATTTACGATACTTCCTCTTAATTTTGGACAGAGGCAGTGCAGATGGCTCAATAGTTGGGAAGAGGTATGCTACGGGAGTAGACTCGGATGGCTCAGCTGCAGGGATGAGGGCGACCATGAGAGCAGGAGTGGAAAGTGTGTCCACAGTCTGGAAAGCGGAGGCGTTGTCAGTGGTGGACGGGGTTGCACAGAGAGCCGAGGAGCTTTCAATGGCCGAGGTCGCGAGTTGAGGGTCGAGAACAGTGTCAAGTTCAACAATGGACTGATAGTAATAGTCTGCGGAGGCTCTGGTTATTCTAGCTAGCAGGGTTCCTCTGGTGCTACCTTTGCGAGGCTTCTGTCTCTGCCTGGGCGCCATGGAAATGAGAGAAAAATGTTGCAAAGAACGCACTAGATGTCTGGGTAGAAATTCGGCAGCACTTCGATGGAAATTCAGAGAATGAATGCAGAGGAGAGCTTGGCGTCGATATTTTTAGGCAGTGCCCCTCCGATCGAGGCCCTAGCTGGCATGCACCTGCTCCATTAAATGCATTAACTACTTGCTGCTGCAACTAGGTGCGGCAGGCTTGCTGTGGCGCCGTCGATTCTTCATGCGGTGTGTCATTACGCACCGTGGGGTCGGTTGGCCCTCACATCACCCGAATCTAGGATACATTGAACATTGTTGAAGGCACTGGTCTATCACATTTATATCTTGTATCAACCTTATTGATCTTAATTGTATTTTTCTTAATATACATAGCTCATAACTTCTTACGCTTTCACTAATTAACAATCAAGTTACACTAATAATAATTTCCTTGCCCTTAAATCTCGTAGACTTGTTGTTTCAATAAGTTCCACCCTCTAGTTTTCATCCTGTAGGGACTACCCCCCTTGACTTAGCTAGTAGAGAGTCTAAACAGAGTGGGTGTGGATCAGAGTGACAACCCTTACTCTAAGCGTTGCACCTTAGGTATATACTTTAGGCGATAACAAAGTCAACTGTTCATATTAACAGGACGAAGTTCATGTGGGTGGAGAAATATGGTGGGGCATCATGTTTAACATAATTCCCAACAGATCAAGTATCTCATTTCATACTACAAATGCTAGAGAGAAAATCCGTACTTAAGTGGATACAACCAAAGTTACTTGGGAGCAGGAGCAAGGAGCGAAATTTTCAAAATCTCCCGGTTCGGGAGTGAATCTGGAGCAGATTATTATATAATATATATTTTTATATATTTTGATGCATATATGTCAACAAAATCACGTAGAATGATGAATTAGATATAAAAAGAATAAAAACATAGATTGAACCATATAACATCAATCATCTAGAAGTTATAATCTTCATCAACCACGTCCACAAGTTAGTAACATACAACATATCGAGTCTCATGATTCATCAATCTCAAAGTTTCAAGATTTCAAAATTCAATACATAACATTTATCATCATTGATCACCAAAATTATATAAAAATTCTAACATGAAATGAAATTTTATAAAGTGAAATGAAATGAAACAACTTTCAACTTTCACGAAGCATCATATTCATAATTCATTACCAATGAGATATAATTGCCAACTTCAAACTTCAAACTTAAATTGTCATATATTGTTTACAAAAAATATCATAATAAACATGAAAGAGTCAACAATTATAAAAACTACTAGAAACTAGAAAGGACAAGTAAATCTATTATCTATTGCTAATGCTTGGGTCTCTTTCCGCCACGAGAAATGTCTAATTTTTTTAGTCTTGTTGGAAAATTAGGATCTTTGTCATTAATATCACCCTCTAAGCATTAACATAAGATTGAAAAAACATAGCATGCCAAGTCAAGATTTTGTTTGAGTGATGGGTACATTTTTAGTAGGGTCATGATAGAGGAGTTCGACAACCAATGTCACTAACATCAAGGTACATAGAGGGATTGATGCTCTTGATTAAATACGAGTTCCATACCCTAATACATGAAAAAATCCAATAGAAACATTGTGTTAAATTTAGATAACAATGGTGTTCTATGCTTGATGCACTTTTACTTCAATCTTTCATAGGCCCAATACAAGATAGCAATCACATAAACTTGAAAGTAAAATGTTGATAGAACACAATAATAAATCAATAGAAGACAAGCCAAATATAGATCAGATTTACAAATCCTTATGTCCAACAAAGATATGAGATATTGTTGCATTACGACGGTCAGCAGGATGCTTCAACCAACAAATTGTTTCTTGGTCAGCCAACACTTTCATGTGTCACACCCACAACCCTCAAAGACATCTCATCACAAGTCAATGCAAGTCAAATCAGGGACAACGTAGAAAAGTCAACGGAGGCAACTTCAGAAAAGTCAATGCAACAAACTAGGGCTTCAGTCAAACAGCCCAAAATTCCTCGATTTTAATGCCCAGCTGTACGGCCTCCTAAAATCAGAATTTCTGCAGAAGATTGAGGTCAAACGACCAAGGGTTGATCACGGTCAACGTTGGTCAACGCTGCAGCAGAAAATCCCTAAAAAGATCAGCGCAAAAAATAGCAGCAAGCCCTAAACAGATCAACGCAGAAAACAACAACTTTGCTCCACACGTGTGAGAAGAAAAAGGCCTCCAAAGGCTATTGAACCAATCAGATCACAAAGAGAGAATGCGTGATGAGATGATGAGAAAATGACCTCCAAGTCTCTCCAATTTATATCCATTAATGAGGGTGTGTGACACATCTCTTAGACATGTGGGATAAATTTGATCGACCTTGCACATATTGAAAATAAATTCAAAGTCAATGTTCTGCTCATCCGATCAAGATGATCTTTAGATCAATCTTGCACCTCTCCGAAAGAGGAATCCAACAAAAATATGACCATCATCATATGAGCAGTGCAACGTGGATTTTGGACCTAGTTGCCCAAAATTAGCACTCCCTCTCAACTAGGGAGAACTCCATCTATCCACAAGTGCCATCCATCATGTACCAAACCAAACATTGTGCGTCATCCCGCCGTAACTTGCTTTGCTGACTCTTTATTTCTGAACAAAAGGTGAGTCACAAAGACATCACACACAGTTGACCCGAAGTCAGATTAGAGGTAAAAACCTCTCTCGGACTCAAAAGAGTCTCATACTAGCTCGAAGTTAGTTTACTGACCCGAAGTCAGTTTAGAGGATAAAACCTCATCATACTTGATCCCAGATCAAGGTGTTGGACACGTGCCATCCTAGACATAGAGAGTACGGAAATCTCCGATGCGTCCATCGGTCTTGCTATGGTCTCTATCCACATTTCCCACCTCATTGGCCAAATGAGAGGTACTTCCCATGAGTCTGAAACTCCATGGGTAGGATGCGTGCGGGGCACAGATCAAAGAGAGGCGAACCAACTCAATATCATAATGGTGGGGCAAAAGCACCATAAGGTTCGGCAAGCCTAGCCCTGTGAGTGTTTATAGCTCCAAGAAGCTATCCCCAAGCCCCCTGGAGCACCCAGAGCTCATAGTCCAACTCAAGTAGGACCCTCATAATAGGGTCTTTCCACGATTCCAAGCTTCTCACGGAAGGTTAGGAACTTGACCTTCCTCGGGGGCTTCGTGAGAATATCCGCGACTTGCTCATCAGTTCCTATATGATCGAGCCTTACGGCGTACCTGATATCAATATGCTTGGATCGATCGTGGAACACGAGATTCTCAGAAAGACGAATCTCACTCTGGTTATCACAAAGGATAACGGTGGTATCTAGCACATGCTCGAACAACTCACTAAAGAGCTTTCTCAAACAAACAACTTCACAACAGGCCATACTCGCTGCAATGTATTCGGCCTTAGCAGTGCTCAAAGCCACCGACTTCTGCTTCCTGCTCATCCAAGATATCAAAGCAAAACCCAAGGTGAAGCAACATCCAGATGTGCTCTTGCGATCCACCACACTGCCAGCCCAATCGACATCAGTATATCCATGGAGTCTCAAACTCCCAACAGTGTATCTCAGCCCATGGTTGATTGTGCCCCGAAGATATCTCAACAGATTCTTGGCACCAATCCAGTGAATGTGATGAGGTTCAACCATACGTTGACTCAAAGTGTTCATTGCAAAACATACGTCTCGACGGGAGTTCACTAAGAACATCAGGGCCCCCATGAGTTGTCGATACTCGGTAGGATATGCTAGCACGGGCCCAGCAACGTTTTCACTCAACTTTTTAAAGTTGAGTTTCATCAGTGTTGACACAAACTTGTAGTCCACCATAGCAAATCTCTCTAGCAGCTTCACGACATATTTTCCTTGAGAAAGGAAAATCTCGCTTGGCCTTTGCCAGACCTCCAAGCCTAGGAAGTAGTGCATCAGTCCTAGGTCTTTCATCTCAAACTCGGAAGCTAGCTCCCTCTTACACTGATGAATGAGAGGGTCAACACCTGTCAGGAAGATATCGTCCACATAGAGAACCAAAATGAGAGGCCTTTCTCTATCAACCTTAAAATAAAGGTTCGAATCAACATTACTTCGAGTGAAGCCTAGCTTCATCAAGTAGTTATCTATCCTCTCGTACCAAGCCCTGGGGGCTTGCTTCAACCCATAGAGGGATTACTTCAACCTGCATACATGGGTTTTCTATCTCGGAATTCGAACCCCAGAGGTTTCTCCACATACACCTCTTCCTTTATAGATCTAGGTAGAAAGACGGTCTTCACATCCATCTGATGTAGACTCCATCCTTGTGTAGTAGCAAGGGCAATAATAGATCGGATGGTGGTATAGCGGGTCACAGGTGCAAATATATCATCATAATCTATGCCTTCCTTTTGAGAGAAGCATCGGGCAACGAATCTTGCCTTGTACTTTTCAGCACTTCCATCAGATCCATGCTTGATCTTATAGAGCCATTTCGCGGTGACAACAGCTTTGTCCTTCGGTCTCGGGACCACTTCCGAGACATCAATCTTCATAATAGACTCATATTCTTCGTGCATCGCATCCTTCCAAACTTGATACTTTACGGCTTCTTCAAATGTTCCAGGCTCAGATTGTACTATCGTACTCATGACTGCTAGATACCCTTGGTATCTCTTCTGCTTCTTGCTTTCACAGAATGTCCCCCTTGGGGCAATATGTCTCTCGGCATCTTTGAGAGTATCCCTAAGACATGAGGGTCTTCTCTTATTTGAAGGAGGTGGATCAATGGGATCCATAGGTCCTTCAACATCGGTCATCAGGTCATCCTTCGGCTCTTCCAACTTCCTTGCTTCTTCATCTTCTTTGTCTTCCTTGGAGCTAGGAAGATTTCGTACTTTCTTGAGGGCAACATCTTCATCAAAGGTGACATCGTGGCATATATCCACTTCTCTTTGACCAGGCACATAGATTCTATATGCCTTCAAAGTTTCACTGTGGCCCAGAAACATTCCCTTTTTTCCAAAAGCATCCAGCTTTCTTCTCTTTTCTTTCGGCACTTGAAAGTAAACAGGACAACCAAAACTCTAAAATGAGAAACATTAGGTTTCTTACAAGAGAAGACTTCTTCGGGAGTTTTGGAGTCCAAAGCGGAATAGGTGCATCTATTTTGAACATACGCAACAGTGTTCACAACTTCTCCTCATAGAAACTTCGGAAGACCTTGGTCACATAGCGTGGTGCGGGCAACTTCCACAATGGTCCTATTCTTTCTTTCAACAACACTATTTTGCTCAGGAGTGTACACAGTTGTGGTCTCCCTCTTAATGCCAACTTCTTTGCAAGAGTCTTCGAATTCATTTTTAAATTTGGGCATCCCTGTCATTACCTTCCTTGTTGAGGGTGTGCAAACCTCCGGTGCCATAACTCTGTTTGAAGAGTTGTATCACATGTCATATCCCCCAATGGGCTTCCTCCAACCTGGTAGAGTGTATCAACTCTAAACCCAATGGAAGAGCTTCCTTGAAGTTCTTCTTCCAGATAACTACCTTTCCATCAACGAATGCCACCTTGAACCCTTTGTCTTCCATTTCCGAAATAGACACAAGGTTCTTCTTCAAATCAGGTACATACAACACATCTTGTAATCGGAGGAATTGACCTTGAGATAGATGGAGGGTCACAATCCCTGTCCCTTTCATGGGATAGGTGGCATTATCTCCAAGGATAATTTCCAGATTAGTATCCTTGTCAACCAAATCAGAAAGAGCTTCTTTATAACCAGTGAGGTACCTTGAAGCACTACTATCAATTAACTAGACATCCAAGGTGTCGGGTGGAGATGTAGCAGAGAGGGCAGATACAAGAATAAAATCATTTCACTTATTATCAACAACATTAGACTCATCGTACCTGGAATTTCTTGACCTCTTGAAAGATTGCCCATTTCTACTACGAATAGAGGGAGCCTTCCTTTTTCCTTGGAACCTGTTGTTCCTGCCATTCCTTCTCGAGTTGTTGTCGTCGTTGTTGAGATTTTGTGTATTTGGTGTAGCATCAGTTGTGCTCTAGCTCCCAAATTTTGTGGAGAGACTAGAGTACACTTGATCTACAAGACTTAGAAATTGATTTGGGAAATTTCATTTGGTTTAGGAGATATTAAATTAATTAATTATTTTAATGTATTTCCTAAGTTAAGACTTAGGGAACTTAAATAATTAAAGTGAATTTAATTAAACTTGTGATGAAATTGTCTTAAGTCACACAGATCAAGCTTTCTTTTAATCTTAGCCATTGATTCATGATCTAATCATGGTTGTTGGTTTCCCAATGAGAAAAGTATAAAGGAAAGGCTTGGGGTCATTTGTAAAGCAACACAGGGGCAGAGCATTGAAGCTAAGCTGAGATTCTAGGGCGGGTTTGCTAAGAATACTCAAAAGTGTTTCGGCTGCAGAGAGGGGAATTTAGACCAAGGGGATGATCTGATCCCAGTGTCTAGAATCAGCA
The DNA here is from genome assembly GCA_034641835.2 of Pinus albicaulis. Lineage (NCBI taxonomy): Eukaryota > Viridiplantae > Streptophyta > Pinopsida > Pinales > Pinaceae > Pinus > Pinus albicaulis. Next base: position 729,001,698 of record CM076579.1, read on the forward strand.
AGAGGCAGGGATCAGCTCAAAGAGGCAGCGCGGAGAAGCAGGAGAGCAGCAGTAGGAAGGAGATTCTAGGGCGGGTTTGCTAAGAATACTCAGAAGTGTTTCGGCTGCAGAGAGGGGAATTTAGACCAAGGGCATGATCTGATCCTAGTGTCTAGAATCAACAAGAGGCAGAGATCAGCTCAGAGAGGCAGCGCAGAGAAGCAGGAGAGCAGCAGTAGGAAGGAGATTCTAGGGCGGGTTTGCTAAGAATACTCAGAAGTGTTTCAGCTGCAGAGAGGGGAATTTAGACCAAGGGGATGATCTGATCCCAGTGTCTAGAATCAGCAAGAGGCAAAGATCAGCTCAGAGAGGCAGCGCAGAGAAGCAGGAGAGCAGTAGTAGGAAGGGCAACACTGTGCTACGCAGGTGCTGCGTAGTCCCTCAAAGACAACGTAATTTTCTGCTGGAAACCCTCAGGGGTTACACAGAGACCCTAAGGGGCAGCGTAGGGACTGCGTCACCCAGTCTGGGGTAACACAGCCCTTTCCAGAGCAATGCTCAGGGTCAGAGGGGCTTCAGAGGCTGACGCAGAGGCTTCAGGGGCGACACTGGGGTTTCTAGGCCCAAATTTTGGCTGAGTTTTGTAAATCCCATTTGAGGGTATGGATCAGTCATTGTTTTGGCCCTAGATCAACAAGTGAGTTGTAGATCTATTATTTCTCTGCTGGGTTTTCCAGATCTGGAACCCAGGCTTGTTGTATTCAGAAAATTCTTAATAATAAAACCCTCCAGCAGCCAGAAGACCGTTTTTCCTGTATTGGGTTTTTCCGGGGACTATTTGTCCAGAAATAACTATGTCACTTTGTCTATGTGTGCATGAACTTGTTCTAGATCTGGATTGGTGGAGATTTGTTATGTGTTTTGCTTCGATTTTAACTTGAATTTATTCAGTTAATAACTTGTCTAAGTGGGAGGAGCATAACCAGATTAACAGTAAATAATTTCTGCATAAAGTGTAAAGATTCAGAAATTTCCACATGGTATCAGAGCAATTGCAGATCTAGGAAGGTCACCAGCAAGATACTGAAGGTTCTAGTTGCAGAAAGCAGCTGGAAAAGGAGCAGAAACATAGATCTGAAGGGACAACGCAATTTTCAGAGGCAGATTCATGTAGAGGGAAGGGTGACACAGTCTAACACTGTCTCCTAGCAAGTCCACGCAATTACTGCGCAAAGGCAGCTAACAACGCTGGATTAGTCTGAAGCCTACCAGTGTGATGCAGATCTAAATCTATCAGATCAAGAAAAGACTGAAGAAAAGCTGCAAAAATTCAGAAGGTGCTAGTGGGGTTAAAATTCTGAAGTCTTCAGATTTTTAGCCTAAGCACAAATGACAAAGAGGGGGAGGAGATCAGCTTCTCAGAGTTTTTCAAGCCAAAGAAACTTGCAGTTTGATCAGAGGATCAAAAAGACCTGAATCATAGTTGATTTGGTAGATTTCCAAGGAGGGAAATCAGTTGTCAGAGGGAGCAGAAGGTGCCTGTTTCACCGAGGGCCTTGGATCCATTTCTCTAGCAAAGAGAAAAGCAAGTTCCGACACATTCTAAGCAGATGGCTCCTTATGGACTGCGTGATCAGGACAAGCTAGATGGCCTCTCAAACTTTTCAGTTTGGAAGGCAAGGATCCTGATGGTCCTTAAAGCATACAATCTTAGAGACCATGCAAAGAAAACTCTGGGCACACCGACAGATCCGGAATTCCTTCGAAAGCATAAGGAGGCTGCTGGGCATGCCAAGCGGTTGATTATAGACGGAATTAAGGATCATATTGTGCCACACTTAGCTGAGAAGAAGATAGCTAATGAGATGTGGAATGCCTTAATCTCCCTGTATGAGGGAAAATCTGTCCAAAGGAAGATGTTGTTGGAGACACAGATGAGGTCATTCATGATGACCAAGGGAGAAGAAATGGAGCATTTCTTCTTCATACTGCAGTTGATCAGAGATCAGTTGACTACAACTGGTGCTACGATGGAAGACGATGTGATGGCCAGGAGTCAGGATTGCCCTCAATGCAGTCACGGATGAGTGGGAAACCTTTGTCCAAAGTATCTTGGGCAGAGCAGACCTGCCAGATTGGGACAACTTGTGGTCAGTTCTGCGTCAAGAAGAATTCTGGAGATTCACAAAGAAGCAGTATAGCTCTGGATCGAGCAAAGTGAAGAAGGAAGATGAGAAAGATGTAGCCTTGGCATCAAAGAGGCAGCGAAAGAAGAAGAAGGATCTCTCAAAGATCAAGTGCTTCCAGTGTGGTGAAATGGGACATTTTGCCAGCAATTGTCCTCAGAAGAAAAAGGACAAGGAAGCTTCTTCTTCCAACGCTGCTGTGGCAGATGATGGGTCAGAAGATGATGCAACCATGAGCGCTCATGAACCACGAAAGTGGGGTGACATGGATATGTAGAGGAGATACATAGAAGTAAGGCGGGATCCTTGAGCAGCTCATCTCTTGGATCACATGCGAGCTACGACAACCTTAAAACAGTAGCGGGATGAGTGGAGTAGTGGGTGCATAGATCACAGATGAAGTAGAGGCAGATCTGAAGACTAGGAGGAGCAGCGCAGAGCAGAGCAGCAGCAGTGCAAAGGTTGATGTGACTTCAGCAACGCAGAGCAGAGTTGCTTACGCAGTGCAGAGTTGTAGCAGCACAGAAGGCTTCAAAGGGACAACGCAGTGCAGCAGCAGCGTGAGATATTTCAACACAAGGGGCTGATGTGACTTCAGTAGTGCAGAAGGAGTCTGCTTACGCAGGCAGAGCTATAGCTGTGCATCATCCTTCAGATGACAACACAGATCTGTAGCCTATGGAGCTTCAATGATGAGGATGCAGCCCATCTGACTTGTCTGTCAAAGATTAGGTAGGAGATTCAGTTGTTTTTCTCAACAAGTGAAGTTGCAGTGCATCAGATTAGCAGTGGCAATGCTATGAGCAGCACAGATGCAACATATTGAGAGGGCGCTGCAGTACAGAGGTTTTAGTCGCAGTGGTAGAGTCATGGGCAGCAGTACAGAATGGCAGCAACAATGTAGAGTTGAGTGGCAGTTGGCCAAACACCAGCAGCACAGAACCAGTACCCAAAATCATGTAATGCATAATTGTGATGTATTGCTAGAGCACACCCTTGATGCTAAGAGGGAGTGTTGAGATTTTGTGTATTTGGGGTAGCATCAATTGTGCTCTAGCTCCCAAATTTTGTGGAGGGACTAGAGTACACTTGATCTACAAGACCCAGAAATGGATTTGGGAAATTTCATCTGGTTTAGGAGATATTAAATTAATTAATTATTTTAATGTATTTCCTAAGTTAAAACTTAGGGAACTTAAATAATTAAAGCGAATTTAATTAAACATGTGATGAAATTGTCTTAAGTCACACGGATCATGCTTTCTTTTAATCTTTTCCATTGATTCATGATCTGATCATGGCCATTGGTTTCCCAATGAGAAAAGTATAAAGGAAAGGCTTGAGGTCATTTGTAAAGCAACACAGAGGCAGAGCACTGAAGCTAAGCTGAGATTCTAGGGCGGGTTTGCTAAGAATACTCAGAAGTGTTTCAGCTGTAGAGAGGGGAATTTAGACCAAGGGGATGATCTGATCCCAGGGTCTAGAATCAACAAGAGACAGAGATCAGCTCAGAGAGGCAGCGCAGAGAAGAAGGAGAGCAACAGCAGGAAGGGCAGCACTGTGCTATGCAGGTGCTGCATAGTCCCTCAAAGACAACGTAATTTTCTGCAGGAAACCCTCAGGGGTTACTTAGAGACCCTAAGGGGTAGCGTAGGGACTGTGTCACCCAGTTTGGGGTAACATAGCCCTTTCCGGAGCAGCGCTGAGGATCAGAGGGGCTTTAGACGCTGACGCTGCAGCTTCAGGGGCAGCGCTAGGGTTTCTAGGCCCTAATTTTGGCCGAGTTCTATAAATCCCGTTTGAGGGTTTAGATCAGTCATTATTTTGGCTGTAGATCAGCGAGTGAGCTATAGATCTATTATTTCTCCGTCGGGTTTTCTAGATCTGGAACCCAAGCTTGTTGTATTCAGAAAATTCTTAATAATAAAACCCTCCAACAACTAGAAGACCAGTTTTCCCGCATTGGGTTTTTCTGGGGACTGTTTGTCCAGAAATAACTGTCACTTTGTCTACGCATGAACTTGTTCTAGATCTGGATTGGTGGAGATCTGTTATGTGTTTTGCTTCGATTTTAACTTGAATTTATTTAGTTAATAACTTGTCTAAGTAGGAGGAGCATAACCAGATTAACAGTAATAATTTCTGCATAAAGTGTAAAGATTCAGAAATTTCCATAGTCATCATCCCTGGGAGAGTCACTTCTATTAGGGCACTCTTTGCATAGTGACTAGTCTAGTTACAAGTGTAACATCTTCCCTTCCTTCCTTTGTGCCCCGCTCTACCATGGTTTTGATTTCTCGGACCACCATGGTTCTTCTTCTTTGCATGAGCGGTGAAGGCAATAGGGTCACTTCCATTACCATTAGAGGCATACTCCATCATTCTTGTTTCCTCGAGTGCATCTCGTCAATATTTCATCAAAATCAGGAATCACATTATTATTGAGAATAGTGGTATTGAATACATGCCAATCACGGGGGAGACTTCCAAGTGCAATAAGAACCATCTCTTGATCAGTTATTGCTTCCCCAATAGGAGGTTATTCCTGATTTCAGTGAGCCTCATAAAATAGGATTGAATAGATTCATCCTTACCCTTCTTGATATTCTTCAATTGATTCTTGAAGAAGAGGATTTGATTAGAATTGCTAGCCCTGAACATGCTCACCAGCTTATCATACATCTCCTTAGATGTCTTTAGCTCATAAATTTAAGCAACCAAGTGCTTATGAATAGAATCCTGGATAATCATATTTGCTTTGATTTCCCCTTTTCTATACTTCGTCTTCGTGGCAACATCTGCATTTGATGGAGGCTCTTGAATATTCCCCTGTACATAGTACATGACATCTTGATCTTCTAGTGCATCCAAGGACATCTTCCATGCATGATAATTTGACTTATCAGTCAATTTATCATTAGCCTTGAAGCCCTTGTAGGTTGAGGAGGTCATTTGTCCTTGATAGGATTTCTTCCTTTAGAATAGCTTCTAACGCCAACTTGGACTCTTTGACTTTGTCTTCACCTCAGCTCTGATACCATGTTAAATTTAGATAACAGTGGTGTTCTATGCTTGATGCACTTTTACTTCAATCTTTCATAGGCCCAATACATGATAGCAATCACATAAAATTGAAAGTAAAATGCTGATAGAACACAATAATAGATCAATAGAAGACAAGCCAAATATAGATCAGATTTACAATTCCTTATGTCCAACAACGATATGAGATATTGTTGCGTTACGGCAGTTAGCAGGATGCTTCAACCAACAAAGTCTTTCTCGGTCAGCCAACACTTTCAAGTGTCACACCCCCAACCCTCAAAGACACCTCATCACAAGTCAACGCAAGTCAAACCAGGGACATCGTAGAAAAGTCGATGCAGGTAGCTTCAGAAAAGTCAACACAAAAAATTAGGACTTCAGTCAAACAGCCCAGATTTTCCTCGATTTTAGTGCCCAAATGTACGGCCTCCTAAAATCAGAATTTCTGCAGAGGATTGAGGTCAAACGACCAAGGGTTGACCACGGTCAACGCTAGTCAACGCTGCAGCAGAAAATCCCTAAACAGATCAGCGCAGAAAACAACAGCAAGCCCTAAACAGACCAACGCAGAAAACAACAGTTTCGCTCCACACATGTGAGAAAAAAAAGGCCTCCAAAGGCTATCGAACCAATCAGATCACAAAGAGAGAATGTGTGATGAGATGATGAGAAAATGACCTCCAAGTCTCTCCAATATATATCAATTAATGAGGATGTGTGACACATCTCTTAGGCATGTGGGATAAATCTGGCCGACCTTGCACGTGGAAAATAAATTCAAAATCAATGTTATGCTCATCCGATTAAGATGATCTTTAGTTCAACCTTGCACCTCTCCGAAAGAGGAATCCAACAAAAATATGATCATCGTCATATGAACAGTGGAACATGGAGTTTGGACCTAGTTGCCCAAAATTAACACATTGAATGAGATCTAAAATTCTACTTTCTCCATATGAAATCCAATGAGGTCGGAACCACTCTCAAACATCTTGAGTCATTTCATGGTAATGTTAAAAATTTAAGTAAAAGGATGGAAATGAAGATTAAGGAGAATGTCATGAATCGCATATCAATACTAGGGCCATAGGCTTGATCATTAGGTTGCCCCACTGAAAAATTATAATTTCTTTGAAAAAAATTTGCATTTGGAATGTTTTTGCAAAAAAATTTAATCCCGGGTCACTCTCGAAATTCGCTCCTTGTGGGAGTGATTTCGGGAGCGCGCTCCAGGAGTGGGTTCTATGGGGAGGGGGGGAGGGGGCGCACGCTCCCCCCAACCCTGGATACAACTCTTACACAATTGTATGGTTAGGGTCAAGTTAATGAATCAAATGAAAGTTTCATTAGTCAAAGTTGCTAACATAAGAGAAAACATTGATAACTCTAGAGTTCAACTTAATCCCTTAACAACAAGCAGCAGAGGGTTGAAAATTGACTCACAGTCCTATTTTAATGAATTCTCCAATAGCAAGGAATGTAATAAATCTGTAAGAGTAAAGTCATCAATAACCCTTGTGAAAACAACAATTGCAACTTCATGCAAGAGATCTGAAATACAGAGAAAGAGAGAAGGATGTGCAAGGCAGAACAGAGCATAAAAGCAACTTCCATTTGTTGAGAATTCAGTAGGGCAATGTTTAATTCAAATTCTCTTCTTAATAACTGCTTGTGTTATTCCTTAGCCTCTTTATCTTGGATTATTGAAATACATCAAACAGCTATTAAATAAAAAAGAACAGAGATGCAAAATATAGGTTGTACGCCAGGGCTAGAACTCCTCCTCTTGAGGGAAAACTGACAAATCTCTTCTTATAGATTATTCAATTGACGAAGACCAAGACCCTTACTAATGAATGCTAAAATTTTCTCCAAAACCACTTGTACAGAGAAACTTGGTCTCTGTTTCCCTTGCACAAATTCTGATTGTATATTTAACGCAGAACAACAACGGTGTGATGTAGCTCACCTGAAGCAGACTACGTACTTCCAAAATTTTTGAACTTCTGTAAATTCTGAATTCTGAGTTTTTCCGTACTTTTGGAATGTGTGTAATTTTTGGATCTCTGCAGATTTCGAACTTTTGAATTTTATGGTGAATACACAATTCTGTGATTGCCTTTGTAACAGATCCGAAGATGTAATAGCCGATTTCTTCAAGTTAACATCACACTGTATATATACATATGTGATACGTATCTGTCCTCCGTATCTCCCTTTCGTATCTGCCTTCGTTGAATTCTGACTTCGTTGAATTCCTTATCTACCTTCGTTGAATTCCTTCCGCAATCTTCTGTGGTGGAGTCGGGCTTGTCCGCAACGTAATCTCAAATGTCCGTAGTTACTTTCTAGTAAATGTGTTTTGTAGGTTCATATATATATATATATATATATCCTCATACCCTTTCCAAAACATCTGCAAACTTTATTCCAGACTTGTCTGCATTTTCTACATAGGAATTCGCACTTGTTATTTTTTTTCAAATGGCTGTATAACATATGCTATTTATATAGTGTCAAGACTGTCTTTTAGGCCAACCATTCAACTAATATTTAGGTCGACTTTCACCAACGTAGATGATATATTTTTTCACTGCTTTTAAAACTTGACTTTCACCTTTATTTGAGAGCTGTTGTGAACTTCTTTCACAAGGTCATGGAGCACATCTTCCTAGGCTAGATGATCCTTCATGTTGGAGACACTTAATTCTATTTAATCCTAGACGACAAAAACCTAATAGACATAAAGAAGAAGTCTGTCTACATAATAAAATCTTGCTCATGAAACCCATGAAGCAAGTACACCAAAAATACATTTTATTATCTTTGTCTTCTTCTTTACATAAATACATAATTACATAGTCAACATGAAGACCGACCTAGTTACACTTTTCAACACCATTAATCCAATATGAAGGATTTAGTACATGGCACTGACAGGTTTGAGGGTTGTGGGGGTGGGTGGGGAAATGTTTGGTGGGGGGTGCAATGTGGGAGAATAACCCTAGGGATCTAACAACTTCTTTTACATCAGTCTCTGTTTCAAATAAAGAAGAGAGTGATGCGTCCAGTTTGATCAAATCAACCTTGATGCATGTAATGAGCTAAAGGAATTCTGCCCTATGGTTTCTTAGGACATTAGGGTTTCAATACAATTTCCCTTTTTAATTTCAATAATCAAAATTCAATACAATCAACATATTCTTCAGTCAGTAGTGCTAACTTTCTCAACAACAAGCTTAATAGAATAATAATAACTTCAATTAGTGCAATATTCCCAACAGTCCAATCCACATAACCAAATAATTCATGCCAAAGCAATTGTTACGAGTCCACGTAGCAATATAATCCTCAATTGATAGTAATCAAACATAGCTGTGTTGACCAAACAACAAATCATAACCAGAAACCTTATGTGAATTCAAACACACTAAATCTCTGCCTTTGGAGTCTCGCTTCACTGTTTCTCCAACCAAACTCAGACTCGCTGCAATTTTGGCTTCGATCTTGCTATAGGAGCCACTACACGACTTCAAGCATCAATTGTAGGATTGTACAAGAGTTCGTGTTCACCAAAAAGTAATCAGCCAACCTCAGAACTCGGGTTCCTTGGCCACAGGCGTGAATCTCACTTTTCCGCCTTTAGGAACCATGTCTGCCTCAGGTGATCTGAAATGACTGTATTAGTTTTGAGGTGCTAAGTGTCTTTTCAATTTATAAACATGTGCATAATCAGTTCATTAGTTTGCTTAAGGATTGAGGTGTTTGTCCATGAATTGTAGATGATTTTAGGTGAATTAGAAGCATAAAACAAGCTTAAATAACACTGAACAACAGTGTAAAACAGAGAAATAAGTCACCACATGAAATTTACACAGTAGGCATGATGAAGCAGTTCACCCCTCCTAGGCTACATCTGTTGGTCGAACTCCCAATGGCATGTCCATATTTCATTATGTTCAAAATTTTGCAAATACATGTAGTTACAGTGCTCCAATGGCTGTTTTCTCTGCACCAATGGTTCTAGAATGCTCCAATTAGTCAAAATGACTCTTCATTCACCCTGAATGGGCTAAAATTGAGTCTCCCACTCTTTTGCCCAGTTACACCTAGAAAAACTCCACTAAAAGTGGAGGAATCCACTTATCTAGAGTTAAATTAGGAAATTCCGCCTTTTTGGCCGCGTTGGCCAAACCTTCCGCCGTTTTAAACTGCAACATTAAAGGTTGCGGTTGGGGTGGCCACATGCGCACCCCAAAACCGCGGGTTTTATAACCGTTGAAGGTTAGTGCTTTATCCGTGCGCATTTAAACTTGATAGTTTTTTGTTGGGCACATGCACCCACATAACACGGTTACATAACCGTTGGATGGGCGGAACCCACGTCATTTAACTGTGGTTGTATACTTGAACTGCGGTTAAGTTGTGGGTTGAGCGATGACCGCGGAGACGTTGGCAACTAACGTTGCCATGTGACAACTGCATTGTAGAACCGCTAGCTGGCGGGTTGTTGTCGGTTAACGCATAGACCGCAAGGTTTGGTGGTATTTGTTGTTTGCTATGTGACATGGCTTGTGGAACCGCTGGCGGGTTGGGACCGTTGGCGGTTCCCAACCCCCAACTTCATTTTCATTAAACTTTAACAATAACCTGCAACCCTTTGTAGTTAAGAAACAAAGCGTGGAGGAGTTGGTAAATGGTGCGCATGCCCTGTCGGTGGTCTAGGGTTCGATTCCTGTGGACCCTCAATAATTTTATAACACCATTTCAGGGACACGTCGCAGTGTCAGGGCTGGCCACGTCGCAGTCTCAGGGCTGGCCACGTGGCACCCTGTGATTGGTCCTCCAAATCCCATTCAACGAATAGCAGTGTGACACGTGTCGACCCATGATTGGCCCGATGAAAAGAAATATTCCTCGGAATATTCTTTTTTGTTAATTGTACCTCCACCTTGCTGATTGTGCATCTCAGTCAACCTTGGTCAAATTGTCGCAAAATTTACCTGTTTGGCTTTTTGATCAGAACGCGATATCTCCCTCATACAACATCAATTTTTCGAACCGTTCATGGCGCCAAAATCAAGAAGACGAGATCTACACAACCATTCTGGTTTCAACCCAATACTGTAACTTTGAATTTTGAGCAAAAATTATGAACTCCTGATCACTCCTCCCCATTGGGAAGCTTTTGGACCCCAAAAGACTTGATTACTTGTTCAGTAGATGAGGGTACAACTCCCTCACCTTTCCAACCTCCATCCATTTTCCCTTGCTTGGTTTAGTTCCTTTGAGCCCAACTCGAAGGTAGTCAACACTTCCCTCTTGGATGCTCTTGTCCTCCTATCAAGAATTGTATCTTCTTTGAGCTCATGTAGAAATTCTGGCGAGAAATCTTCAATAGAAGGTAGTTGAACATCACTTCCTTGATCATCGATCAAAGGTGGCTCATACAAATGTAAGTTTTCAACATTAACAGCTGAATACATTTGTATATAAGAAGGCAAGTCAATTTGGAATGCATTATTACCAACTTGCTTTATGATCTTGAATGGACCATAGCAAATGGGTTTGAGATTTTTACCTTCCCCTTGCATCCTCTCTTTGCTAGTGTGCAACCATACCTCATCTCCCTCTTGAAACTTGTGATCAACTTGATGTTTTTCATGCCTTTCTTTGTATTTGCTTTGACTTTTCTTAAGTTGTTCTTGAACTTGTTGATGTATAATCTGAATTTTCTCAATGAACTTTCGAGCCTTGTCAATATCACTATGGCCATCAATTGCAACATCCTTCCCAAAGACGAAGTCTAATGGCGATTTTGGAAAATACCCAAAGCATACTTCAAAACTTAAAAGTTGATGTCTGTGTTGAAGAGTGCTTTGCCCAGTTGTAAGCATGCTGAATGTAATGCAGTTGCTCATCCCACAACTTGGGATGTTTGCTACAATATCCTCTCAATAGATGAACAACGGTTCTATTCACCACCTCGGTTTGTCCATTTGTTTGTGGATGAAAAGCAATACTCTTTTTCAACTTTGTGTCCATCATTCTCCATAGATTTGACCAAAAATTCCTAATGAATCTGGAATCCCTGTCACTAACAATAGAAGTTGGCAATCCAAAATTAACCCAAACATGTTGAAAATAAACTTCAGCCGTTTGTTCAGCAGTAATGGTTTTCTTACATGGCATAAGTATACACATTTTACTGAATCTATCCACAACTACATAAAGATAATCATTTTGTTTTCTTGACATAGGTAGACCTACAACAAAGTCCATGGAGACACTCTCCCATGGCCTTGATGGTACCGGTAGTGGCGTGTACAACCCAAGCTTCCTATTACTAGGCTTACTTGTTGCACACATAGAGAAACCTCTTATGAAACGTGACACACTATCTACCATGCGAGGCCAATAGCAATACCTCTGTAGATGTGCCACTGTTTTGCTCACCCCAAAGTGTCCATCAATAAGAGATGAATGAGCTTCTCTCATGACACTTAGCTTCTCTCCTTGTGGTATACACAACTTGCCCAAATGAAAGAGAAAATTGTTATGCATGTGATAATCTTTTTCTTCAACTTGATTCCCTTTACTCAAACTAGCATACACATCTTGAAAATCAATGTCATGTGCATATTATTCTATGTAACTCTCATGTAAAACAGAATCATTTTTGAGTATAGTAGAAGCACTAATGATTGGTCTTGAAAGCATATCTGCAACTTTATTGAAAATTCCTTTCTTGTACCTTATAACCAAGTGAAACTATTGAAGAAATCCCATCCACCTGAAATGTCTTGATTGCTGCTTTTTTGTTTGCGACTGCAAGTACTGTAATGGTTCATGATCGATATGTACAATAGTCTCTTTACCCATCAAGTAGTGTTTCCACTTCTTGACACTTTGTACCGATGCATATAGTTCTTTGTCATATGTAGGATAATTAGTCACAACACCATTAAATGTTTCAGAATGAAAAGCGATAGGCTTACCATGCTGCAAAAGTACTGCGCCCATAGTACAATCACTAGCATTGGTTTGAATCTCGAATGGTTGTCTCAAATTTGGTAATGCAAGGACTAGAGATGAACTAATCTTGTCTTTTAAAGCTTCGAAAGCTTGTTGTTGTTTGCCTCCCCATTGGAAGCCTTTTTTCACACTTGTCACTGCATGCATAGGAGCTGCGATGGAAGAAATGTTAGCAATTAACTTTCTCCAATATTGAGTTGCACCGAAGAAACTTCTTACCTTGGTTACTGTTTTGGGTGTGGGCCAATTCAGAATGGCTTCCACTTTAGAAGGATCAATTCTCAATTCTCCTCCTCCTACGATATGTCTCAAATAGACCAAAGAATTCTTTCCAAACTCACACTTTGACATTTTAAGAAACAATTTCTCTTTCTTCAAAATATCAAGCGCTCTATTCACATGCAAGACATGATCTTCTCTTGTTTCGTTGAAAATTAAAATGTCATCTAAGTAGACAATCACAAAGTCATCAAGGAATGGACGCAAAACACTATCCATAACATGCATGAAAGTTACCGGTGCATTACACAAACCAAATGGCATAACTAGCCACTCAAAGAGTTCTTGTTTGGTTTTGAATGCAGTTTTCCATATATTACTTTCTGCAATTCTTACTTGATGATATCCACTTCGTAAATCTAACTTAGTGAAAAACTTTGCTTCTTTCAGCTGATCAAACAAATCATCTATTCTTGGGAGTGGGTAATGATTCTTTACCGTAATCTTGTTCAAAGTCCCATCTTTCTTTGGTATCAAGACTATGGGTGAACCGCATGGTGAAGTGCTTGGCCTTATGATTCCTTTGTCCAACATCTCTCTTTGATTTGCCTCTTTATTTCAGCATTCTCCATTATTGACATGCGATACATACCGATGTTTGGAAGAGAACAATCTTGCTGCAACTGAATCTCATGTTGAATCTCTCTTTTTGGAGGCAATCCTGTTGGCTCTTGAAACATCTCATGATGTGCATTAACTACATCATATAAATCTGATTTCAACTTAGGATCACATCCCTCAAATGATTCATGATTAACATCAGCTTTAGGCTTAATCATAAGAAGAACAAAATTCTTACTTGAATTTACCAGCCTCTTTACCTGTCTAGCATTTACCATAGCAATGTTTGTCTTCTTGCGATGTGCTCTAACAATGAACTCCTTGCCATCTTTGAATAAATGATACTTGTTCTCATGGTGATAGAAGATTGCTTGCCTGTCATACAAGTAAGGACTCCCCAACACAATACCTGTTATGTCAAGTGGAACCACATCTAATTCAACCGTGTCAACAAAATTTGCAGTGATTGTAAACCGCAATATGCATTTCTTTGAAACCTCTAAATTTGCATCCTCACAAATCCAACCCAATGGATATGGTTTTGGATGTGGTATGGTCTCAAGGTTAAGTTTCTTAACCAAGTCTTCAGAGATTAAGTTTGCTTTTGACCCACTGTCAAACAATGTGTCAGTCTTGGTATGCTTGGATATGACCCTCAGATGAAACAGTTCTATTCTTTCTTCTTCATTTGGAGTATGTATGTGAAAGTTTGATGCACTAGTACTGGGTTTAGTTTCAATTTCTTTCCCTTCATGTTCTTCAATCCCATGGTTGTAATCTTTAGATTCATCACTTGAATCATCTTCTAAATCATGTTGAGTTGCAGTTTTCTGTTTCCCTTTGTTATTGGGTTTCTTTGGCCTCATTTCAGGATGTAATTTCCAACAATGATTTTCATCATGGCCTTCTTTTGAACAATGTTTACAAACCAATTTTTCTCCCTCTTTCTTAACAGATGCATTCTTTTTGCTTTTACCTTTTGAGGTCTTTTCTTTGGATTTACCCTCAAAAGGTTTCTTTCTACCCTCTTCAGAAATGTTCTTCCCTCTAGCTTCTAGATGTGTGGCCTAAACACATACTTCATCTAGACTGGTGGGGTTATGTAATATCCCAGATGGGATATTTTAACTAAAAATGCAGAAAAATACTGAATACCACAATTTGCCGTAAAATAAACATTCACCTAACAGAAGATTGCCATGTAAAATAAGAAACAGGAAACACTGCAATCCCATACCATATAAAACAGAAGAAGAATCTCAGCTTTTATTATAGATAATAGAAAGGGGTTTACATATAGATCTGACCCAGAAAGAGCTGAGATAGAAAACTGGCCACTAGGATAAGCTGCTGAACGGCGCTGACCACAAACTGAACTGCTGCACTCTCCCTCCGGCAACAGCTGACACTGAACCCACTGAAAATGATGAAGCCCAAGTTGAAGATCTGAATGATCCTCACACCAAACTCTGAAGCTCTGTGAAACTCCTAAGTGAAGTCTCCTCAAAAGTATTGGGTTTCTGTCCAATACTCACAAATCACCCGAGGGTTTCCGTCCTAGGGCTACTGCATGAAGTAGAGAACCATGTCCTCAAACCTCTCATACACAAGCAAATGATATACTCCAAAGATATCTCCCAATGGCCTCCTCCCTTTCTTTTATAGATCCCTTGGAGCCTTATAGAGCATTATTTTATTTATGGAGCACTTTTCCCTTTTATCAAAATATTATAAAATATTCCTTTTTAATGCAGAAAAGGGTATATCGGCTACCACGCCTCCTACGGTCACTGAAATCTCTGTCTAACTGTCCCATCGTGTAGGTCTCCTTGTCCCGGTTCCAATGAGCTATTACACTAAGGTGTTCCATCATGTATTCCTCCTGGAATGCCACCTTGAGCATAATCAGTTGAGTTAAGCCCATAAATAACTCAAAATTCCAAAAGTTATCGGAATGCATCGGAACGAAAGCCAAACTGCTCGGATGGTGGAGTATATCAAGCGAATGCCTCCGAACACCATGAAAACTCCTCAAAACTCCTCCGAAAAGCTCCTGAGCCCACTGATAGCGCCAATCTGTACATGTGACCTGTCTGCTCCTAACTCTGGAAGTCCCTCCTAGCCCTGTCACGGGTGATACCAAAAATGGGAACATTACAGACCTCTCGCCCTAAGATTGCTTGCCCTCAAGCAATCGAAATATGTGGGCCACTCTGTTGGCCCTCTGCATCTCAGACCCAATGCCTGGATCCCATACCAACCTCTGGGTGCTGCTATGCACCTGTGTCAAACCTCTCGGAACAGATCCCTCAATGCCGGGATCCCAAACTGATCTCTCTCTGTCCCAGTCAACAAACAATCCTCCCGGATCCCAATGCCACCATGGCCAATCATCGTCCAAGTCCCACGGCTCAGGTTGCGCACTGTCTCTGGCTATAGCTGATGCTCTCAGAGGTGAAGCCCATTAGCAAGCATCAATGCTCCCAGGCTCCTGCTGTGCTGTACCTGTAACTGCATATGCTGCCCCACCAACTGCATACCAACTCATCACCTCTCTCCAATCCAAGTCCTGACTCAATCCCATGCTGATCCTACTCTCCTGAAATCGGGAAGGAGTTCTGAAGTAATGACAACCGGTGCCCTCCTGCCAACTGGAATCTGTAACATCTACTATGTCTAAGGGCCCCTGCTCTGATGTGCTCCCCACGAAAAATACCGTACCATCAAGAGGGTACTAACTCATGATCTCCCGCCATTCCATCCTGGAAGAAGAATCCAAATGTAGCAACAACTACACATGGAACATGCCCAGGGTGTTGTCGCCAGCCCGTAATCAACTCCCACTGCTCTGCCCTATCTACCAATGGAAACTGCCTGTAGAAGGAAGCCCCTCTCTCTATAGTGGGCCAAAGTGGGCAAGACATGTTGCAAGCCCCATCGATGTACTCCTGGAGAGTACTACTCACTGAAAGTACTGCAGCTCGACCGACTGTATGTACATCTATCTGTACCTCATCGATGTGTCGGCCCAAAGATGGATGCTCCACCATCAACAACTCATCCCTCTCATCGGGAATGTAAAACTCCTGCTGTCCCCTAGCTCCCTGCAGAACTATCCCATCGACCTCCAACGTCTCTATAGGATATGGTTCTGCAACTGGTGTCTGTGCATCTGACTGCTCCTCCTCGGTGGCTGACCCCAAGGTTAGCCGCATATCCATCATGAACTCAATGTGGGCGCCCATCTGGACCTCGCTCAAGGAAATGTCATGCCTGATGTCCATAGTATCCTCCTCTGCTGACTCAGGCTCCATCATATGCTGCTCTGGCTGAATCGTCACAAGTGACTCATCACCCAGAGTATCTCTCATAGAGTCTCGTGACTGCTCACCCTGCACACTGGAACACAACTCCGGTCTACTGTCATCCTCTCTGCATGGCTGCTCTTGCTCCCCAGAAGCATCCTCATATGATCCCATGGACTCATCTGAAGAAGAGTCCTCATCCTGGCATACAGAAGGAACGTCTACCTGCTCTACCTCTGCCACCTCATCTGCATCTCTCAAACATGAGTGATCAGGCCCCCAAGGTTCTTTGCAAAGGAAGCAAAGTCCCTTCCTCCTCAGCTCATTTCTGCTGCCTGACCCACCAAACTGGAGCTGCTCCTCCCTGGTCAACTGTCTCCGGAGAAACTCAATGTTCTGCTCAACTAGCCCTTGGGCTAGCTCATAAGCAGCAGACGAGACCAACTTCTCTCTCCTCCAAATGCTCAGCAACCGGGTCTGCAACTCTCTGCCAATGGTCTCATGGTCTCTCATACATGACGACAAGATGGACTGCATGTGTGCTATGACAGTATCAGGATGATGTCTCCTAATGCTAAAGAAGCATCGGAACATCTGCAAAATCAGGTCATCACACCCGAGGTCAATCATGATGACATGAGTCTTAATTGTGGCCATACTCCATAGAATCTCAAGCTTCTTCCCAAAGGTGGAACCTGTGCTGTTGTCCAAGTCCTGAAAAGTCTCTACAATCAACCTGAAAATTCTTTTCATAATATCATCATTATAGGGAGGGAAGGGTGTTGTTATCCTCAAAATATCACTGAAGCAAGAGGCAGCTATAAGCTTGACTCTTTCACTTGGATGTTCCAAGAATCTAGCTTGTACCAATGCAAGCATAGATGGCTCCAAAGCCCAATTTAAACTCCAATCAGATTGCTCTACCTTTGAAAGGCAGGAATCTAGTTTCTCTAACATGGGAAAGTCACTTTCTGATCTTCCACTCTTTAAGTCCATCCCAAGTGCATAAAGCCAATTTCCCACTTCTTCCTCCTTTTGCAAATTCCTCGGATGCTCTTGTTGGAGCAATTTATGTACCTTCTTGGAGAAGGGTCTGCTGTTTTGTTTTGTTTGTATACTGAAGTCCATGGTAGTATTACTTTGCTGATTTATGAGGTGTTTTAAGAAGTTCATTGTTCAACAACGTATACAGGCTATGGAATTAATACAATGACAATTATAGATAAGTCTTGACAGCTGAAGATTCTGCCCTCCACTATGATAATTTGATATAAACCCAGATTAATTCCCCTTGAAGCAACATCAGATAGTTTGATAAATATACAGCTGTAAATACTCAAAATCAGACAACATACAATTTAGTGATCTGACCTGGAAGTTGCCGCAATTTGTTACTGTGCAATAGCTTACTGCTCTGAGTTTATTGTGATTCTTAACAAACTGTGGTTTGTAAAAACGCCCTCCTGGTAATCACGCTGCTTGGCATATATGCTGTTGCTACAGAGATTAAAATCACCATCCGACCACTGACATCCATGGAGTGTTGTGGAGGATATGCTAGGCTACCAGGAATTTGCTGCTGCCATGAAATGTTGTTTTACAGAGCAACGCTTCCATGCCTGGTTTCTTCTGTTTGTACTTCACTGTTTGGTGAAAGTTCATATCTCTATAAACAAATAGCCAACTGTGCCCTTACAAGATATGGCACCAGATCATGCTTTATATTCCGAATTTCAGGCCTTTGATCATGAACATCCTGCAATATAGTTCTTCTGAAGCATATAAATGTGCATCAACAAGAACGAATTTCCATCTGTTCTGCTGTCACCGAGAGTGATAACCCAGTCATCCAATGTCCGACTCCTGTACAAGATCTGCCCTCTGCTAATCTTCTTCCTAAGTGCGATTTGCAGGATTACTGGGAACACGGGTATTTGCCAGCTCGATCAGCGACATAAACTAAGCTCGATCCTCAGCGTCGCTCAATTTCACACCAGTAACGACGACACTTAGTCAGTTAGCAAACGTGATCATGAAACCCACGAACTTGACTCATGAAACAAATTCCTCAGTTGGCCATTCCGATTCACGTGAGTGGATTGCGTGAATGAGTTCGTCGAGCGGCTCACTGTGTGCTGCAACTTGCCCATGTAGAGATGGATGATTCGGTCCCCACGAAACTCTGTTTCCGCTCACGGCTGCATTCAAACATGCACGTTGACCCACCGCTTATTAAATACACAGAATCACGCGGTTCAGATTTACCAATCTGGCTTAGCTGTGAGGGACGTGTGTGCAAAGTCGATCTAGTCAATTCCTTGCGTGGATCTTCCAATCAGGTTCCATCATTGCCACAGAGACATAATCCGCCTATTCCCTGCGTGTCGTCGTCGTGTTGAAACTTGATTATTCTTGAAATGCTACATGCAGACGTACTTCCTATGACTGAGCGACGCTTGTTTTGATTCTGCCTTTAGTCAATCCGTGCACCACTTTGCATGAACATACAGTGTAGTGTTCGTTGAATAGCAGCAAGTTGAAGAATAGATCGACCCTATAGGGGACGTCGATCCTATTTTTCTTTGCCCAATTAGTACACAACACGTGCCAAACTAAAATTCTAGTTTTTCTCCTTATGGGATCATTGAGTTTTTGACAGTAAGGAACTTGGCCTGGGTGTTTCTCCCTGCACAATTCAATTTTGTGGTACCTTGGTAGCGAACACTTCCAACTTACAGCGACTGGCCTCTTTTTGGTATTTCTTTAGGAGCAGCTTCAGCAATAGATCTCAATAACTTGCGAAATGCTCACAAATTGATCTTCGCAAACAATTAATTTTGGTCCACAGATTATACTTAGCTTGCTGGAAGAAAATAAACACTCGATCATGGCTTCAAAATAACCAATGAATTGATCTGCAATAAACCCTCAGGCTGGCAGGAAAACCAGCTCTGATACCACTGTAATATCCCGGATGGGATATTTTAACTAAAAATGCAGAAAAATACTGAATACCACAATTTGCCGTAAAATAAACATTCACTCAACAGAAGATTGCCATGTAAAATAAGAAACAGGAAACACTGCAATCCCATACCATATAAAACAGAAGAAGAATCTCAGATTTTATTATAGATAATAGAAAGGGGTTTACATATAGATCTGACCCAGAAAGAGCTGAGATAGAAAACTGGCCACTAGGATAAGCTGTTGAACGGCGCTGACCACAAACTGAACTGCTGCACTCTCCCTCCGGCAACAGCTGACACTGAACCCACTGAAAATGATGAAGCCCAAGTTGAAGATCTGAATGATCCTCACACCAAACTCTAAAGCTTTGTGAAACTCCTATGTGAAGTCTTCTCAAGAGTACTGGGTTTCCGTCCAATACTCACAAATCACCTGAGGGTTTCCGTCCTGGGGCTACTGCATGAAGTAGAGAACCACGTCCTCAAACCTCTAATATACAAGCAAATGATCTACTCCAAAGATGTCTCCCAATGGCCTTCTCCCTTTCTTTTATAGATCCCTTGGAGCCTTCTAGAGCATTATTTTATTATTATTTTATTTATGGAGCACTTTTCCCTTTTATTAAAATATTATAAAATATTCCTTTTTAATGCAGAAAAGGGTATATCGGCTACCACGCCTCCTCCGGTCACTCAATCTCTCGTCTAACCGTCCCATCGTGTAGGTCTCTCGTCCCGTTCCAATGAGCTATTACACTAAGGTGTTCCATCGTGTATTCCTCTCTAATGCCACCTTGAGCATAATCACCCGAGTTAAGCCCATAAATAACTCAAAATTCGGAAGTTATCGGAATGCATCGAACGAAAGCCAACCGTGATGGTGGAGTATATCAAGTGAATGCTCTCTCTACACCATGAAAACTCCTCAAACTCCTCCGAAAAGCTCCCGAGCCCACCGATAGCACCAATCTGTCATGTGACCCCGTTCGCTCCCAACTCCGGAAGTCCCTCCCTAGCCCCGACACGCGGTGATACCAAAAATGGGAACATGACAAAGTTAAACATGAGAATAGTATGTTTTAGTAGCTATGTAAGCTCTCCTATGTACTTGAGCAAAGTATCTTGGCTATGAAAATATACCCCTAATAAGAGAGCTCTTCTCCTAAATTCTTGGGTGTAAACTTGAACATTCTGTCCTTTCAATTGTCTAAAGTTTTGCCATTTCATTATGGATTTCTGCATATGAGCTAATGGATAAAATTTGTTTTATTGCATAAATGAAATCAGTCCATGATAGAATAACCTTACCATGCTTCTTGATCTCCTCCTTTGTCTTGGCTTCCCACCAAACAAGTGTTGCACCTTCCATTCTCAATGAAGCTAGTTGATTTTTGGTATCATCATCTTGAAGGTTCCGTATTCCCAAATAGACCTCCAATTGCCTAATCCAATTATCAATCTTTTCTCGCATTGACTTCACCATTAAACATTGGCAATTCAAACTTAACATCAAGTTTTAAAAAGGACTTTACCGTGTTGTTCTTGACTTGTGCGTCGTATGTATCGAAGAAGAAGTAGAGGACGATGATGATGAGAGGCAGGACATTGTCTTCCCATTTGCCTCCATTTCCTCCATTTCCTTCTTTGACTTATCACTCATTAGGATCTTCTCGAAGATCCCTATCCTTCCTTGTGAAGTTTGATCTTTCTCCTTCTAGTCTCTCATTCCTTTCTTGGATAAAGTGATTCTAACCATCTCGCTCATGTCAAGAAATGCCCGAACACTCTTTCTTCCTCCGGGATCAACTTCTTCATGGATTTATGGAGCTTCTGCTTCTTTAGGAGGTGAAATAGGTGGTGGAGATTGTGGCAATCTTTCTCTCCTTTGCTTTGGCTCTTCTTGAGACCCTTCTGCTCACACCAATTTGCCTTATCCTCTCTTAAGCTCGAGCCTTGTAAGCATCTAAAACTTGCAAACAATTAAACAATTCTTTTCATAAAACAAAACCAGAGAATAAAAACTCTAGCTCTGACACCTATCTGATCTGAAATGATTGTATTATTTTTATTGTGCTAAGTGTATTTTCAGTTTATAAACATGTGCATAATTAGTTCATTAGTTTGCTTAAGGATTGAGGCATTTGTCCATCAATTGTAGATGATTTTAGGTGAATTAGAAGCATAAAAAAAGCTTAAATAACACTGAAAAACAGTGTAAAATATAGAAATATGTCACCACATGAAATTTACACAGCAGGCATGATGAAGCAGTTCACCCTTCCTGGGCTACATCTGTTGGTACAACTCCCAATGGTATGTCCATCTTTAATTATGCTCAAAATTTTGAAAATAAATGTAGTTATAATGCTCCAATGGTTGTTTTCTCTACACCAATAGCTCCAGAATGCTCTAATTAGTAAAAAATGACTGTTCATTCACTCTGAATGGGCGAAAATTGAGTCTCCTACTCTTTTTCCTAGTTACACCTAGAAAAACTCCACTAAAAGTGGAGGACTCCACTTATCTGGAGTTAAATTAGGCAATTATGCCTTTTGGGTGTGCTGGAAAAACCTTCTGCCATTTTAAACTGCAACATTAAAAGTTGCGATTGGGGTGGCCACATGCACACCCCAAACCCGTGGGTTTTATAACCATTGAAGGTTAGTGCTTTATCCACACACAGTTAAACTTGATTGTTTTCTATTGGGCACATGCACCCACATAACACAACTACATAACCGTTGGATGGGCGGAACCCACGAAATTTGACTGTGGTTGTATACTTGAGTTGCGGTTAAGTTGTGGGTTGAACGATGAGTGCAAAGACATTGGCAACTAATGTTGCCATGTGACAACTGCACTGTAGAACCGTTAGTTGGCGAGTTGTTGTTAGTTAAGGCATAGACTGCAAGGTTTGGTGGTATTTTTTGTTTTCCATGTGACATGGCTTGTGGAACCGCTGGGGGGTTGGGACCACCGGCAGTTCCCAACCCCCAACTTCATTTTCATTAAACTTTAAAAATAACCTGCAACCCTTTGTAGTTAAGAAACAAAGCATAAAGTAGTTGGTAAATGGTGTGCGTGCCCTACCGGTGGTCCAGGGTTTGATTCCTACTGAACCTCAATAATTTTATAACACCATTTCAGGGACACGTGGAAGCCTTAGGGCTGGCCACGTGGCACCCTGTGATTGGTCCTCTAAAACCCATTCAACGAATAGCAGTGTGACACATGTCAACCCATGATTGGCCCGATGAAAAGGAATATTCCTCAAAATATTATTTTTTTCTGACTGTGCCTCCACCTTGTTGATTGTGCATCCCAGTCAACCCTAGTCAAACTGTCGCAAAATTTACATGTTTGGATTTTTTATCAGAATGAGATATCTCCCTCATACGACATATGTTTTTTGAACCGTTCATGGCACCAGAATCAGGAAGATGAGATCTACGCCACCATCCTAGTTTCAACCCAATCCTGTAAATTTGAATTTTGAGCAAAAATTATGAACTCCTGATCATCAGGGGTGCTCAGGCCTCCCTCGAACCACTTTCTGTCTTTGGCCTATCATGGAATAACCACCTAAATTGTAATTTGTGTCACTGAGTGAATACTTAGGATTACAGAGCGTGCATATCGTTTAAGTGGCATTTGTTGGATTTTGGGGTTCATTTTGTCCAGTTTCAGCTACATATTAACCCCAGACCAACTCACACTTCACGTAGGAGTTCAGCCTCAACCAGAAAGGAAAATTTTTTTGTTGTCAAGAATCTTCCTATTTCAGGGAGTTGTGTCCTACTTCACCGAATTCTGGCTGTTAACACAACGATTTTCCCAAACATTCGTTTCAGATAAATAGCTCGTCCTGCCTCAAGAACTTGATCACAGAATTTAATTATAGGAAGACCTTGCTGCTCCTTATATGAAGAGAAAACATGTGCCAGAACAAGGTAGATAGATAAAATATCCAAAGAGTTTTTTCAACTAGGGTGAAATCTTTCACCAACGTAAGTGATTGGAAAGAAGGGGTCTTAAAAAATTCAGAGCTTAGCTCAAGAAATCAGATGATATGATCCACATTTTATGATGTCTCATTTGATCTCAACCCTTTTCTATTTATAGATTTTCCATGGGCTCCACAATGTGGGGGGTTGTGTGTGCAACCCCTAATTTGTCCCTAGCCAACCCAGTTTTTGCCCAATGTTGCAAAAACATAGAAAAAATTGGGTTTTTACCCCTTTAACAAGACTATAGCCTACGAGGTCTGATAGGCTATTTCATCCCTCGCTATCCTTCAATTTGGAGAGGGAATTGCAATGCAATAAATGTGGCTCTTATTGTCCAAAATTGATTGTGTATGAAAAATTCAGAGATGATTATAGTTTATTTAGAAACATTCACAATTAATTTCCTTAAAACCAGCAAAAATGACTTGTGCCCTTCACCATTTGGTCAAGTATAATTTGATCTATGTTTCCAGGATCTTGTATTGGTAAAACATTCTCAATGTTCCTCGAAATCAACAAGATATCTTGGGTATGCATTAATAGCTCTTTACTCTCCTTGCCACTTAGGGTCTACTGATTTTTTTCAAGTAATAATATTAGCAATTGTGCCTAATGCACCTCGGCCCAACTTCCATGCACCATAAGGACTTCATCAACCCATTCTATACTTAACAACTTTCAAACAAGCCTGCGAGCAAGCAAAATGAATCACTGAGGTTGCAGCTATGAGTTGTGGAACACCCAACTGCACTTACTGTTGATCAACTGCCCATTTAACTCTACCATTGGATCTGGGGATCCTGATTTCAGTCCATATGCACTGTGCTTTCAATGCTGCAATGGATTCCTTGTTAAATATTGGTCATGTGTGTTACCATCCACAACTGTTGAACTATTCAAGATTCACAATGAAGTTATTTTATCATCCTAGGACTTCTAGTGAAAGGCATCAGGGAGACATGTCTCAACTGGAATTCTTTGCTTGCATGTAGGAAATTAAAATTGCGCATATTGGGGAATTTGAGTATATTGAAGATTCATCATCCTTCCCATCTCCCTACAACATCCCACAATTCTGAAAACACTTAGCCCTAACTAATTTTTGGAGAAGCACGTAGAGGGTTTCTTCTCCGGTGCTCACTATTTTAGGACCAATGCCTTTAGTTTTGACATCATGGATGAGAAACAGGCCCAAATTTTGGCCATGTCATTTTATGTGGACACCTTGTATAATTTTTATCTCTTCATAACCATAAAGGTTTTTAAATTTTCCCTTGTACTAATATTCTATGTCCATACCAATAAAGGTTTTAAATTTATCATCAGTTAACCTTCTACGAATTTTCTA
The DNA here is from genome assembly GCA_034641835.2 of Pinus albicaulis. NCBI lineage: Eukaryota > Viridiplantae > Streptophyta > Pinopsida > Pinales > Pinaceae > Pinus > Pinus albicaulis. Next base: position 729,026,412 of record CM076579.1, read on the forward strand.
TCTTCATAACTTTAAAGGTTTTTAGTCTAAGCGATCTCTTTTCTTTTCTTCTGGATAGGTACGAAGGTCTCTTATTATCTATCAGGGGAGATGGAAAGGGATACATAGTAATTATTTAAGTTGGGCCATCTGTGGATACATCTCAAAGAAAACTCTATTTTGCAAGCTTTACCACACGTGTGGGCTTTGGCAGGGTTGGCAACTTCTGTTCTGTGAAATATTTCAAGAATTGACAAGTCCAATTCTTGAAGATATTAATTGATTTATTTTATTCTTTTGAAAGCTCCAACAATCAAGGAATTCAACTCTTTGAGATTATTGTCTTGAAAACCATGCAGTTTAGGATACCCTTCTCAGCTTTCCGGCCTGTGAAGTCAGAGGATCCTCCACTAGATCCATTCCTAGTGCACACATTGAGAGTCCGATTTGAACCAAGAAAACAGGTCTGTTATTTTCTTTCTTGTACAACATTTGCTCTTAAGCTTGTCTTGTTCTTTATAGCTAAGTTATAATGACCAATTTTCTTCAGAATCTGTACATCTAATGTGTATGTGAAGGACATAGCATTATTATTTTACTTTAGATCAAAACTTGACATAATATGCCTTTGCTGTTGGTCAAATGCCACAGAAATCAACTGTTGGTGCAAAACAAGCAGTGCAGGACACCAGCAGCTTCAAGATGATTTTGGAATACATAAAGGCTCTGCCAGTAAGTTATTTTATTTCATGATTTTTCAATGTTGTTAAATCAACAACATAAGAACACCAAAATTTTATTTATTTTGCAGGGCGTCCTTAGCCAAAGTAGCATCACCTTTGCAATTAAATCATTTCGTATTTGATCTTCATATCATTGATGCTTCTCTGTACTTTTATGACCGAAGAAAAGTAAATGCCTATGTAGTTGGTTCTAAAAAATCGGCACATTTCCAAAGTCAGTTCTGGTCTTTGGAAGTGGATTTTCATGTTTGCTGGTGTTCATGAAATCATGAAATTAATCTATAAGGCTATGACATTTGCTCTATCGATAAATATCTCTCTTTTGCTTATTGCCCTTTCATCGTAATGGGATTATACTAGTGCATATCCATCTTAACTCAATATCTATCATGTGCATGGAGGGATCAAATCTCTCGAGGTTTAAACCTTTTCTCAAGTTTTGGGGTCAAAAAATTGGTTTGCACCTTGAGAGATTTGATCCCTCTTGGTGCATTATATATACAAAATTAAGATGGATATGCGTTGGTGCTTCCACATGTCAATTCAATGTTGAGCGTGGAAGGAATTACACATCTCCCTTACATTGAGCAAGACACTATTAAAATGTTATAACTATAAGAAGTATTTTACTTTCAATTGCACATATATATATATATATATATATATATAGAGAGAGAGAGAGAGAGAGTTGATATTGAAATATTTTAATGACAGTGGACATTGAGATGGAAAATTCATATTGGATTACACATTTCCCTCTTATTGGAAGCACCCATACATGGAAGAAGAATTTTTTTACTTTCAGTTGCTTTATATATATATATATATATATATATATAACCCAATTTTAAGGTCATGGCCAGCCAGACACCAAATTGGTGTGTCAGATCCCTATGTTTGTGTTAACATGGACATCGGAATATTTTATTTATGACTCACATTGAAATAATTTGTTTCTTATTAATACTTTTTTAAATGCCACATGCCAACTCCATATTAACCATTGAAGGAATTACCCATCTCCACCATACTAGGAAATAGAAAGCACCTATTGGGTGAATAAGAAAATTCTCTCTATAATATATATAGATATAAACTTTAAAATCAATATAAAATTATTTTTCTCAAGGTGGATATTGTAGTATTTTATTTATGGTGAATATTGAAATATATTTTTGCTATTAATATTTTGTGCTCAAAGGTGCTTTCTATAGCCGAGTATGAGGGAAACATATAATCATTATGTGTGAAACTGGAAGAAGTATCTGTTTTGTTTTCGTACCTTATTTAGACAGTTTTACAACATTTTCTTTCCTGTGCCATTCCCCTACCCATGTGGGAAGATATGAGCGGAGCAAACATTTTGGGTATGAAAAGAAGCCATGTCTAATGTACCCTGATTCTCAAGGAATTAGTGTACCAATGAAATTTTCTTCGTGTCTGACTGTTTAATGGTCACATTACCTTCAAAAGCTGTGGAAAAATGAGATCCAGATTTAGAAGTGTTCTCTCACATGATCAAGGTCATGTGTAGATGCTTTATTTTCAATTGTCACTAATCAGATTAGGTATCATTCATGGCTGATTGTTAAACTACAAGGAATGACTATTAAATCACAAAAGGATGTTCATTATTAAATCCTGGTTAGATGTCCATTTTTAAATCGTGGTTTTTCATGTAAGCTGTACTAGGCATGTGGAGAAAAAGTAGGAAACCCAGAGGCAGAGACGTGGTGAAATGGTGAAGGTAGTCCATGCAAGAGGAAGGATGAAAATGAATTTATTATTTTTTAATTGAGATATACATTTCACAAATACCGCCAAGTCATGAAAAAACTTAATAACTAAAAATGTCCAATCTATGAAATGGAATCTGTATGCAGAAGTCTGAAATTTACTTCTGACATGAAAAATGCACTTTTAAATTAAGGTTTCTTTAGCTACAATTTACAATTTTTCATAGCTTTGGTGAAAATATTTGGTTATGTTGCCCACCAAAATGGGTAACCCTATAGGATAAAACTTTTTTCTTCTATCTTAGACAACCAGCCAGCCGGCAGCCCTACACATTTTCTCATTGGTGATGATATGCCAGTTTCCTCCGCCATTTGCCCCAGTCATGCACTTCTCAACATCCAACATTCCTCTTGGATAAAGGTGGACTACCATTCAATAGGTACTTTGATCATTTTGCAATCAAGTGCATTTACTTAATGTTTTAAGCATTTAGTATGGATAAAAGGGTGATCTGGATGATTATTGACCGATCTTGATTGTAAACTTGTTTTCTCACCTTACCAAGGGGGGTTAATATTTAGCCTTAGTCCAATGGGACCTCCCCAAAGGCCTTAGGGTTATAAAAGGGGCACTACTTGGAAAACTTGGATTGAAGTAACGCGTCCATTCTCCTTTTCCATACTTTACCATTTTCCATGTCACATCATTTTCTTTGATATCATCTCCATTCTTCAGGTTAACTGTCATTGGTTCATTGGGATTTGGCACTCACATCCACATCCTTGAGTCAGGCCATAAAATATTGCCCTGTGTTGATTTTTGTAGCTTGGGCAGGTACTTTTGCATAGGGCTTGTGTCTAGGTATGCAAAAGTCACCCACGTTCTCCTTAGAACACTAGATCAAGTGTGAGAAAATTGCTAATGTAATTAAATCACAAATTAATGTGTTGGCTTATTGAGCTAAAAGAAACTTAGGAAAACTAAAGTAATTTACTTTAGTGATTTTATTTTATTCTTAGCCATTGATCTCAAGTGAGGCGAGATTTAATCATGGTCGTTAATCACTTTGAGATTAGAGTTAGGGTTAAGGATTTAGCTCAAAGTAAAGTTAAAAAATTAAGGCTAGGGAGAGGGAGAAGACACACCATACAATTGCACTAACCTTAGGAGGAGTGTGATACTCTAGAGTGTCAGGTCCGATGTTATGAAACCAACGCCCAAAATAGAAGAAAAGAGAGATCAACACCTTATAATTCAGCCACTTTGAGGGGGCAACCTCCTTTACATTACATAAATGAACAATTCTTGGATGATACAAATTAAAAAACCTCCCTCTATATATAGGAGTCCATGCGGTCACAATATAATCCTAGCCAACCTAACAATAATAATGTAAGGGCACAACAATAACAATATGGGGGTTACAGGGGTACAACAATAACAATAAGGGGGTTGTACTAACCACAATAAGGGACTACACTAGTAATATAGGGACCTAACATGACCCTCTCCTTCAAAAAAGTGTTGTCCTCAACGCTTGAGAAGCTCTGGATGCTTCTATATAAAATTCTCATCCTCCCATGTAGAATCTTTAGTGGGTAAGTTCTTCCACTTGATGAGATACTCTGAAATTGATCGATTTCGTAGCTGTTGAGTTCTTGTTTCAGTGACTGCTTTAGGTTCTAATATGATTTTTCCTTCCTCATCCAGTTCTGGCAATATTGTTTGAACTGGAAGTTCGTCACCTATAACCTTCTTTAAGCATGAAACATGGAAAACTAGATGCACTCTTTTGCAACACCTTGTAAGGACCATAGTACTTTGGTGATAATTTAGTATCCTTCTTAGCTTGCTTCAGGGACATTTGTTTGTATGGTTGTAGTCGTAAAAATACCTAGTCTCCTACATCAAAACTTCTCTCGCTATGATGTTGATATGCATGTTGTTTCATTCGATTTTGTGCCAAATTTAGGTTATCCTTTAAGAGTTGGAGAACTCGTTGTTGATGCTCGATGTGATTTTCCACTTCTAGAACCTTAGAATTTTCTCTTAAAGATGATGTGATGGACGGTGGATGATATCCATAAAGTGCCATAAATGGGGTCATTTTTGCTGCAGTATGGAAGGAAGTGTTATACCACCATTCAGCCAAAGGTAACTACTTGACCCATTGTGTTTGTTTATTAGATACAAAAAAACGAAGATATCCTTCCAAACATTTGTTCACTATCTCAGTTTGACCATCAGATTGAGGATGATAAGATGAGCTATGAGCCAGTTGAGTACCCAAACAAGAAAATAATTTTGTCCAAAAATTTCCAGTAAAAATGGGATCTATGTCGCTTACAATTATCTTTGGGTTTCCATGTAGCTTTTGAATTGTTTCCATAAATGCAGTAGCAACTGTACTTGCTTTAAATGGATGAGATAATACTTGGTAAGTCTATCAACTACCACCATGATGACACTCTTTCCTTCAGACTTAGGTAACCCTGTGATAAAATCCATTGAAATTTCCTCCCAATGTTGATTTTGTTGAGATTTTGTGTATTTGGGGTAGCATCAGTTGTGCTCTAGGTCCCAAATTTTGAGGAAGGACTAGAGTTTACATGATCTACAAGACCCAGAAATGAATTTGGGAAATTTCATCTGGTTTAGGAGATATTAAATTAATTAATTATTTTAATGTATTTCCTAAGTTAAAATAAAATAATTAAAGTGAATTTAATTAAACATGTGATGAAATTGTCTTAAGTCACACGGATCAAGTTTTCTTTTAATCTTAGACATTGATTAAATATTTAATCTTGGCCATTGATTTTTCAACGAGAGAAGTATAAAGGAAATACTTGGTGTCATTTGTAACACATATAGAGGCAGAGCATTGAAGCTAAGCTGAGATTCTAGGGCGGGGTTGCTAAGAATTCTCAAGTGTTTCAGTTACAGAGAGGGGAATTTAGACCAAGGGGATGATATGATCCCGGGGTCTAGAATACATAAGAAGCAGAGAAGAGATCAGGAAAGACAACGTAGAGGAAGACAACAGCAGCAACAACAGACGACAGTGGCAGTAGCAGCAGCAAGGACAACGTGATTTTCAGGAAATCCTTCAGGGGTTATGCAGAGACCCTTAGGGGCAGCGTACCCAGTCTGGGGTAACGCAGTCCCTTCCAGTGATAGCGCTGAGCATTTGGAGGCCTTCAGAGGCTGACGCAGTGTCTTTCAGGGGTAGATCTGGGGTTTCTAGGCCTAGATCTGGCTGAGTTCTGTAAATCCCGTTTGAGGGTGTGGATCAGTCAGTATTGTTGGTCTTAGATCATCTAGGTGTTGCAGATCTAGGGTTTTCTCTGTAGGGTTTTCCAGATCTGGAACCAGAGTTGTGTATTTAGAAATATTCTTAATAATAGAGCCCTCTAGCAGCCAGAGACCGGTTTTCCCACATTGGGTTTTTCCGGAGACAGTTTGTCCAGAAATAACTGTGTCACTTTGTCTATGTGTGCATGTGCTTATTCTAGATCTGAATTGGTAGAGATCTGTTATGTGTTTTGCTTTGATGTTGACTTGAATTTATTCAATTGATAACTTGTATAAGTAGGAGAAGCTTAACCGGATTAACAGAAATAATTTCTGCATAAGAATTAAGATTCAAAAATTTCTACATGGTATCATAGCAATTGCAGATCTAGAAGGGTCACTAGCTGAAGAATCTGAAGGATCTAGCTGCAGAAAGCAGCTGGGAAGGCAGCAAAAAAGTAGATTTGAAGGGACAGCGCAGTTTTCAAGAGCAGAATCACGCAGAGGGAAGGGTGACGCTGTCTAGCGTTGTGTCCTAGAAAGTCCACACAATTACTGTGCACAGGCAGCTCAAAAACAACGCTGGTTGGGTATGAAGCCAGCTAGTGTGATTCAGATCTGAATCTGTCAGATCTAGAAAACGTCTGCAGAAAAGTTGCAGAAATTCAGAAGAGCTGGTGGGGTTAAACTTCTAAAGTTTTCAGATTTTTAACCTTAGCACAAGTGACAAAGTTTAGGAAGAGATCAACTTCTCAAAAAGTTTCTTGCTAAAGGAAACTTGCAGTTTGGTCAGAGGATCAAAGAAGAAGCTGAATCATAGTTGATGTGGTAGATTTCCAAGGAGGGAAATCAAATGTCAGAGGGAGCAGAGGGTGCCCAGTTCGAAAAGGACCCTAGATCCAGATCTCTAGCATAGAGAAGAGGAGCTCCGACACATTCTGAGCAGATGGCTCCTCATGGATTGCATGATCAGGATAGGCTAGAGGGCTTCTCAAACTTTTCGGTGTGGAAAGCAAGGATCCTGATTTTCCTTGAAGCATATGGTCTAAGAGACCATGCAGAGTAGACTCTGGCCACACCGACAGATGCGGATCTCCTACAGAAGCATAGGGAAGCTGCTGGGCATGCCAAGCGGCTGATAATGGACAGTATCAAGGATCATATTGTGCCACACATAGCTGAGAAGAAGACAACTAATGAGATGTGGAAGGCCTTGACTTCCCTGTATGAGGGAAAATCAGTCCAAAGAAAGATGTTGTTGGAGGCCCAAATGAGGTCATTCATGATGACCAAGGGAGAAGACATTGATCATTTCCTCTTCAGATTGCAGTCAATCAGGGATCCGCTGACTGCAACGAGTGCAACCGTAGATGATGTAGCGATAGTCAGCACTGCCCTCAATGCAGTCACGAATGAGTGGGAAACCTTTGTCCAAAGTATCTTGGGCAGAGCGAACCTCCCAGATTGGGACAGCTTGTGGTCGATCCTGCGGCAAGAAGAACTACGAAGGTTCACCAAGAAGCAACACAGCCTTGCGTTAAGCAAGGTTAAGAAGGAAGAGGAGGAAGATGCAGCCTTGGCATCGAAGAAGCAGCCGAAGAAGAAGAAGGATCTTTCTAAGATCAAGTGCTTCTAGTGTGGCGAAATGGGACATTTTGCCAGCCATTGTCTAGAAAAGAAGAAGGACAAGGAAGCATCTTCTTCCAGAGCAGCGGTGGCAAATGATGGGTCAGAAGATGATGTTGCCATGAGCGCTCATGAACCACGGAGGTGGGGTGACATGGACATGTAAAGGAGCTACATGGAAGTAAGGTGGGATCCTTGAGTAGCTCATCTCTTGGATCACAAGCGAGCTACGACAACCTTAAGACAGTAGCGGGACAAGTGGAGCAGTGGGTACATAGATCACAGATGAAGCAGGCAGAGGCAGATCTGAAGACTGGAAGGAGCAGCGCAGAGCAAGGCAGCAGCAGCGTAGAAGTGCAGAGGCTGATGTGACTTCAGTAGCGCAGTGCAAAGCTTCAAAGGGACAACCCAGTGCAGCAACAGCGTGATAGATTTCAGCACAAGGAGTTGATGTGACTTCAGTAGTGCAGAGGGAGTCTGATTACACAGGCAGAGCTATAGTTGTGCATCGTTCTTTAGATGCCAGCACAGATCTGTAGCCTATGGAGCTTCAGTGATGAGGATGCAGCCCATCAAACTTATTTGTCAAAGATTGGGCAGGAGATTCAGTTGTTACTCTCAACAACTAAAGTTGCAGTGCAACAAATCAGTAGTGGCAGTGTTATGAGTAGCACAGATGCGGCATATTGAGAGGGAGCTGCAGTACAGTGGTTGTAGTGGCAGTGGAAGAGTCATGGGCAGTAGTACAGAATGGCAGCAGCAGTGCAGAGTTGAGTGGCGGAGGCCAAGCTTCAGCAGCACAGAACCAGTGCCCAAAATCATGTAATGCATAAGTGTGATGTATTGCTAGAGCACACCCTTGATGCTAAGAGGGAGTGTTGAGATTTTTTGTATTTGGGGTAGCATTAGTTGTGCTCTAGGTCCCAAATTTTGAGGAAGGACTAGAGTTCACCTGATCTACAAGACCCATAAATGGATTTGGGAAATTTCATCTGGTTTAGGAGATATTAAATTAATTAATTATTTTAATGTATTTTCTAAGTTAAAACTTAGGAAAATAAAATAATTAAAGTGAATTTAATTAAACATGTGATGAAATTGTCGTAAGTCACACGGATCAAGCTTTCTTTTAATCTTAACCATTGATTAAAGATTTAATCTTGGCCATTGATTTGTCAACGAGAAAAGTATAAAGGAAAGGCTTGGGGTCATTTGTAACACATACAGAGGCAGAGCACTGAAGCAAAGCTGAGATTCTAGGGCAGGGTTGCTAAGAATTCTCAAGTGTTTCAGCTGCAGAGAGGGGAATTTAGACCAAGGGGATGATCCGATCTCGGGGTCTAGAATACACAAGAAGCAAAGAAGAGATCAGGAAAGACAACGCAAAGGAAGGCAACAACAGCGGCAGCAACAGCAGACGGCCGCGGCAGCAGCAGCAAGGACAGTCAGGAAACCCTTCAGGGGTTACGTAGAGACCCTTAGGGGCAGCGTAGTCATTGCGTCACCCAGTATGGGGTAACGCAGTCCCTTACAGTGACAGCGCTAAACATTTGGAGGCCTTCAAAGGTTGACGTAGTGTCTTTCAGGGGCAAATCTGGGGTTTCTAGGCCTAGATCTGGCTGAGTTCTGTAAATCCCGTTTGAGGGTGTGGATCAGTCAGTATTGTTGGTCTTAGATCAGCCAGGTGCTACAGATCTAGAGTTTTCTCTGTAGGGTTTTCCAGATCTGGAACCCAGAGTTGTGTATTTAGAAATATTCTTAATAATAGAGCCCTCCAGTAGCCAGAGATCGGTTTTCCCACATTGGGTTTTTCCGGGGACAGTTTGTCTAGAAATAACTGTGTCACTTTGTCTATGTGTGCATGTGCTTATTCTAGATCTGAATTGGTAGAGATCTGTTATGTGTTTTGCTTTGATGTTAACTTGAATTTATTCAGTTGATAACTTGTATAAGTAGGAGAAGCTTAACCGGATTAACATAAATAATTTATGCATAAGAATTAAGATTCAGAAATTTTACGGACTTGGAATGAATAAATCCTTGTAGGGCTAAGAGGTCTTCAAACATCAACTTTATTTTCAGCACGGCAAACCAAACATTCGCAAAATTTGAATAAGATTTAAGGTCATCCCAAAAAAATCTTTCTTCACCCTGTGGTAAGTTTTTAAAAATCGTGAGTGTCCTCCTAAAGGAGAAGTGTGCAATTCCAGAAGAATCTTTTGTTTTAGTTGGGAATTATTACAAAGATATAAGCGATCTTTGTACCATAAGGAATCATTTTTTCAACTAAATGTATCAGATGTACTAGGATCTTGCTGCAAATTTTGAATGAGTGTCCATACATATTTTTCCTTCTTCCATTCATCTCTTGCTTCAGTTATCCAATCTGGTTGGATAATAGAAATGGCACAAAGCAATGCTTCCACCTCTTCATCCTTTATTGAGAGTGCATCTGCAACAACATTAAGCTTTCCTTTTTTGTAGATTATTTCAAAGTCATAACCCAACATCTTTGTGACCCATTTTTGCTGCTCTTCTGACGATAGTCTTTGTTCCAAAAAGTGTTTAAGACTATCATGATCGATTTTTACCTTGAAGTGTCTTCCCATTAGGTAAGTTCGCCATTTATTTAGTGCATGCAGTATTGCTAACATTTCCTTCTCATAAATAGGTTTCTGTAAATACTTTCCTTTGATTGGACGACTTTCAAAAGAAATGGGTCTTCCTTCTTGCATTAAAACAACATCAATTCCATTTCCTGAGGCATCACATTCCACAATAAAGGTTTTTGTGAAGTCTAGTGTAGCTAAGACTGGTGCTAGGCACATTGCCTCTTTAAGATGTTCAAAGGCCTTAGTTGCTTCAGGAGTCCATGAAAATGCATCTTTCTTCAATAATGTTGTTAGAGGTGCTGCTATTCTCCCATAATTCTTAACAAACTTTCAATAATACCTTGTTAACCCGAGAAATTCTCGCAACTGCTTTATGGTTGTGGAGACTTTCCATTCCTTAATGGCTTTAATTTTGTTAGGGTCTACCTTAACAACCTCGTGAGATACAATATGACCCTGATATCCCACCTCTTGTACTCCAAAGAAACATTTGGAGGTTTTTGCATATAATTGTTTCTCCTCCAATAGTTTGAGCTGTTGAAAAGTGTAAGTAGGTCGGTCTTCATGTTGACTATGTAATTGTTTATTTATGCAAAATACAAAGATAATAAAATGTATTTTGTTGCACTTAGCAAGATTTTATTATATAGGTTAATAGACTTCTTCTTGATGTCTATTAGGTTTGTGTCTTTTAGGTATAAAATATAATTAAGTGTCGTGTTCATGAAGGATCTAGTCTAGCAATATATGCTCCAAGACCTTGTGGAAGAAGGACACCTAACAACCCTCAAACTATGCTGGAAGACTAGCGAACAACAACCCTCAATCAATGATGGAAGACAATCTGTATTTACAGTGGAGAATGCCACATTAAATGCTGAAGATAATACACTTCATGTTGCCCTATTCACAATGGACAAGCCGGCCTAATACATAGCTAGATGGTTGGCCTAATAGCTCGAACAGTCCCCTATATATACCTTGAACCTGCGGATCATTTGAAAGAGTTCAGGAAAGGAGATCACATTGCAATCAATGCGGATTTCATGAAGGAAAAAGGTGTGGATACTTTGAGTTATATTGCGGATTTTAGAAGAGGTTACAGGGTGGATTAAAGACAAGAAAAGTGCGGATAATCTGGAAGGATAACAAGTGCGGATTGCCCTGAAATCTAGTGCGGATGTCAGACAGATAAAAGTGCGGATAACAAGAAGTGTGGAATTACCTGAGCATAACAGTGTGGGTTTAGGACATGATCAGTACGGATTTGTTGAGTATAGAAGTGCAGTGAATGAAGGCATGCAATCAAAGAAGTGTTGGGCTGAAGTCTGATATAAATAAGAAGGATAGAAGGAAGGTAAATCTACGATTTACCTTCCTATCTTCAACACATAAAAGGAGAGCTAAATATCTCAAGTGAACTTGAAGAAGTATTGTGATACACAAAGACTAAGTCAAGGGAGATATAATTAGAGCCCAAGTTCTCTAAGTGGTGGTGTAGGTCAATGCAAGTTGGTGCAGAGGAGATGGATCAGCGTTGTGAGTATCCTAAGGAATGTTGACAAGGTCTTGGAAGCATATCTAGGTCAAGGATCTGAGTCTTGGTAATGGTACTTGTCATTTGAAGATTTATAAGAAGAATTCTCTGCGGGTTTTCCTCTCCAAGAGGGAGAGGTTTTGCCGTGGCTCTAGGAGCCTAATTTTGTGTCTTGTGTATTTTGATAATTGACTTGATGAAAGTCTAAATAAGATAACGAAGAGAAGACATAAGTAACTCAAGTAAGCTCACAAGTAATTATCAAGAATGGAATTTGAATTAAACACCAGCCCCCTAAATTCTCAACATGGTTTCAGAGCTAAGGTGCTAAACTCAAGGGTTGCTTGTCAAAGGAGACACTCTAGGAAGCGAAGATCAAAGTTTGGGTTTGAAAGTCAAATCAGTTTGTAAGGAAGACTCTCTAGCTACTTCAAGAAAGATCTCCAATCTCATTCAAAGGATCAACTCATTCAAGAAAGTAATCTTTGTCATCAAAGATTGACTTTCAAGACATTGTTAGAAGGAGGACTTCAACTTCTAAAGGTATCCTTTTTCATCAAGGATTCAAGATCACCTACATTGAAGATTTCTATCTTGGAAGAAGCTCTCAACTTCATCTTCATCATCATCAAGGAAGCTGCAAGCCACTCTCTCAAGTAAGTATCTATGACCTTACTTAAATATGTCAAGATGACCTATTGTAAAGAGAGCAACAAGCTGGTTGGGTCATCAAACTTTAGTGCATGGAAGAAGAGGATAGATTTGAATTTAATTGAAGACGAAGTTATGGACGATATCAAAGGATCTACAGTTCAACCCCCAAAAAGAAGATGCTCCATCTCATGCCAAGTACATGAAGGGAGAAATTAGAGCCCAGAGGATTCTCATAGAATCCATTAAGGACTCTCTCATTCCCTATGTATCAAAACTAAAGACTACAAAACAAATATATGAGAAACTAGTGGAGCTATTCTCTGTGAGTACTGTAGGAGAAGCAATCTCTCTAAGACAAGAACTATATAAAATGAAATTGTCAAAGGAAGAAGGAATCACCTCATACTTAATGAGGATTTCTGAAATAAGAGATCAATTGCAGGAAATGGGAGAAGTAATGTGTGACACTGAAATGACTACGGTGGTACTAAATGCTCTGCCAGAAGAATGGGGAAACTTCACTTCCAGTTTATATGGGAAGAAAGAAGCAACACCATTCCATGATTTATGGTCTCTATGTAAAATAGAGGAATCAAGACGAAAAGACAAACTTGATATAGGACCAAGTGAAGGGAATCAAGCCTTTGCAGCCACATATAGGAAGAAAGGAAGATTCGTAAAATTTGGCCCTCGGAATAAAAGAAGGAATATGGACAACATATGATGCTTTGGATGTAATGAACTTGGGCATTATAAAAGAGATTGTCCTAAATTTGACATGGACAAGAGGAAAAGGGAAGAAGTCCATATCTCAGATGTGAGGAAAGAACCTCATGCAGATAAATCTAAGAAAGAAGAAGCAAGGGATCTCTACTATGATTGAGATCATCTTCTCCTTTAAGTGATTTATGTTGGTTGTAAAATAGTATGATAGGAAGCAATGCATATTATAGCATCATGATTAAAAGGCATGGTAGGAGCTCTTGGTGAATCAGCTCCGGGAAAACCTGTCTGATAACATTACTAATGGAAATCAGTCATCAAGATCAAGGGTCATCATGGAAACAAAATTCTGGGATATGATGACATATTGATGGAGCAGGCCAAAGGAATGAAGCTCTTCATTCTAGAGAAATTCCTACAGGATGACTCAAGGGAAAAAGGTATGAGGTATGTATATATATTTATATGTTGACACTGGATGTTGTGAAGTCATGTCATATGGTTGCAGGTAATAGACTTCCATATTTAGAAGTATGATCCATGAAGAAGGATCTCTCGGTGCACTGACAGATGAAATCAACATAATATGCCCTCATGGAATATGAGGTGGTTGTATATGAACAAGAAACTGGGAAATTTGTAAGTTCCCAGTAATGAAGAATGTGCGGAAAGAATTGAAGAGATCATGATCTACAACCATGTCAAGAGGAAACTATCATCTGGAAGCCAAGAAGATGTGACTAGGAGATATCCTGGGAGGATATGTAGACTCTAACAGAAGTCTGGTAAAGAAGTAGACCCTTGACAAAACATATTATTAGGAGATGTGTCAATTTGAATAAAGGATGTCGATGCATACGGGAAGATGTCATGGTGAAAGATCATGATTGAGCTAACTTTTCTTTTGAAAGTTCATATGTATATGTTTTTCTGGATGAATTTGTGCAGGGCTACTAATCATGAGAAAGGATGTATGATCCTTGGAGATGATTCCAAGGAAAGCAGCATGGCATAACGGTGAACCAGATGAGAAAGACAGATGAATCACTTTCTGGTAGATGACATGACTCGTGAATGAAAGTGATGGATGATTTGTGCCCTATGGAGCTAAAGTTGAAGATTCCTCAATATCGAAATCCATGACATCGAGGGGAGGAATTCTTCATGAGCAGCTGGGTGTCTCACCATTGCTGCTGCAGGTCCCTGATTGAGAGGGAGCCTGGTGAGCAATTTCTTACTTGGAAGAAACTGGGTAATTCCTAAGAATGAGCTTAGGTACATTCCTTATACAGGAATGAGTACATTCCCTTGTGGAATAGGTCCTCCCTGGTTGAGAGGGAGAGATAGACACATCATTCTGGTCTTCACTTGGGAAGACAGAATGGAGGATTGGGTAGGACGAATGGAGGATTGAGTAATCATCGGGCATTGTACTCTTTGAGAATGAGATGGGGCATTCAAGATAAGAGTAGTCAGGGACCGATATTCTTTGAGGGCTAGCTACCCAAGAGAAGAATAGTCCAAGAAGGTCATACTTTGGGAACACCCAGGTGGAGTATGTACCTTGGAGAGACAATGACTATGGTGTCTATAAGTCATGTGTCTCACCAACATTGTAGCCCATTGTCTCATTGAGAGATGGGGTTGTTAGTCAAGACCTTGCACTAGGACAATGCTGGTTGATATGATGCTATATAGATGTGATTACCAATCCGATTCTTTTTATGAGATTCTTCCGTTTGAAAGTAACCATGTACTTGTATGGATACCTCCCTAGTTAAGAGGGAGTGTTGAAAAGTGTAACTAGGTCGGTCTTCATGTTGACTATGTAATTGTGTATTTATGCAAAAGACGAAGATAATAAAATGTATTTTGTTGCACTTAGCAAGATTTTATTATATAGGTTAATAGACTTCTTCTTGATGTCTATTAGGTTTGTGTCTTCTAGGTATAAAATATAATTAAGTGTCATGTTCATGAAGGATCTAGTCTAGCAATATATGCTCCAAGACCTTGTGGAAGAAGGGCACCTAACAACCCTCAAACTATGCTGGAAGACTAGCTCACAACAACCCTCAATCAACGATGGAAGACAATTTGTATTTACCGTGGAGAATGCCACATTAAATGCTGAAGATAATACACTTCATGTCGGCCTATTCACAGTGGACAAGTCGGCCTAATACATAGCTGGATGGTCGGCCTAATAGCTGGAACAGTCCCATATATATACCCTGAACCTGCGGATCATTTGAAAGAGTTCAGGAAAGGAGATCACAATGAAATCAGTGCAGATTTCAGGAAGGAAAAAGGTGTGGATACTTTGAGTTATATTGTGGATTCTAGAAGATATTATAGGGTGGATTAAAGACAAGAAAAGTGCGGATAACCTGGAAGGATAACAAGTGCGGATTGCCCTGAAATCTAGTGCGGATGGCAGACAGAGAAAAGTGCAGATAACAAGAAGTGTGGAATTACCTGAGCATAACAGTGCGGGTTCAGGACATGATCAGTACTGATTTGCTAAGTATAGAAGTGTTATGAATGAAGGCATGCAATCAAAGAAGTGTTGGGTTGAAGTCGGATATAAATAAGAAGGATATGATTTACCTTCCTATCTTCAGCACATAAAAGGAGAGCTAAATATCTCAAGTGAACTTGAAGAAGTATTGTGATAAACAAAGACTATGTCAAGGGAGATATAATTAGAGATGGATTTCTCTAAGTTGTGGTGTAGGTCAGTGCAAGTTGGTGCAGAGGAGAAGGATCATCGTTGTGAGTATCCTAAGGAACGTTGACAAGGTCTTGGAAGCATATCTAGGTCAAGGATCTAAGTCTTGGTCATGGTACTTGTCATTTGAAGATTTATAAGAAGAATTCTCTGCGGGTTTTCCTCTCCAAGAGGGAGAGGTTTTTCCCTGGCTCTAGGAGCCTAATTTTGTGTCTTGTGTATTTTGATAATTGACTTGATGAAAGTCTAAATAAGATAACGAAGAAAAGACATAAGTAACTCAAGTAAGATCACAAGTAATTATCAATAAGATAATTTTAATTAAACACCAACCCCCTAAATTCTCATCATGAGCACCTTGTCAACATGTTGAACATGATCCTTCCAAGACTTGCTGTAGATTAGTATATCATCAAAAAATACTAACACAAATTTTCTAAGGAAAGGTTTGAAAATGGAATTCATCAACCCTTGAAATGTAGAAGGTGCATTGGTAAGGCCAAAAGGCATGACCAAAAATTCATAATGACCCTCATGAGTTCGAAATGTTGTTTTTGGAATATCTTCAGTCTTCATTCTAATTTCAGGATATTTGGAACGAAGATCCAACTTGGTAAAATAAATTGCTCCATGTAATTCATCCAAAAATTCATCTATCACAGGAATGGGAAATTTATCTTTAATAGTGAGCTTATTGAGCTTCCTATAATCCAGGCACATGCGCCATGATCCATCGTTCTTGTGCACCAATACTACTGAAGCAGAGAAATAACTTTGACTAGGTTGAATTATACCAGCCTTTAACATTTCTGCAATCATACGTTCAATTTCACTCTTTTGGACATAAGGATATCTGTAAGGCCTGATGTTTGGAGGAACACTTCCTGGAATCAAATGAATAGCATGATCATGATTACGAATAGGTGGGAGTCCTTTGGGAGTTTCAAACACCTTGGAATGATTGTCCAAGTCTTTTTGGAGATTTGGGGAAATAGATGATTTTAATGTTGGAACTTCTAGTGAGCATAATTGTGCAATTATGCCTCGTTGTTCTTTATTTAGAAGCTTTGTCATGACATTAGAGCTTATTATCTTTCCCGACTTTCGTGCGATACCCCGTAATTCAACTTCCTTTCCTTCCGAAAAAAGTTTCAACGAAAGTTCTTGAAAATTAAAAGCCACCGTCCCCAAAGATTGTAACCATTGTACTCCTTGTACAACATCAACACCTCCCATTGGAATGGAAAGCATTGGGCTATTCAATACATATTACCCCATGGTTAGCTTGATATTATGGCATTTTCTGGAGAAATTTATAGTTCCTCCATATGCAACCATCACTTGACATTCTAGTGTTGGGTATAAGAAGCAATTCAATTCCTTGGCTACCTTACAATGAATAAAATTATGGGTACTACCTGAATCAATCAACACTATTTTGCTGCCAGTGTATGTTTCTATATTTGGGGCAGAAATTAGTGGTCACCTGCAAAGCCACTTCTGATATGAACAGACTCCATTACTTTTATATAAGGGGCGGTTCATTGTTATCTCTTGGTTCGAAGTTTCGACTGGTTTTCACTATTATATCTTCACAATCTATGTCTAGCTCTAGCTTCTTCTAAGTACACTTTGTTATTTAGTGTTTTTGCTGTCTTGTTGTGTGTTGTTTTGCTCTTTTTTCTTACAATTGTTGTGGTGTCAACCTTGTAGCTTGTGGAAGTCTTGGAGTAGCAACACTTCCATCTTTATAGATGTGAGTGGTAGGCTTCCTTGTCGCCATAATTTTACATTCAATTTTTCTTACCAACCTGAATGCCTTCTCCAGTGAATCAGGTTCCCAAAGGCGAACCTCATGTTGGATGTTATCCTTTAAATTCCCCGTGAAAACATCAATCTTGAGTTCCTCTGGAATACCATTTACCCTTATATTCAATTTTTGGAAGTCCTCAATGTGCTCCACCACTGAACTGTTTTGTTTGAGATTTATCAATTGGCTAAAGAAGGTGTTGCTCTTTGTATCTTCATAATGTGCTATCATTTCCTCCGTAAAAATTGACCAAGTGACAATTTTATTACAAGAGCAAAGCCATCGATACCATGCAAATGTATTTTTTTCTAAATATAAAGTTGCAATGCGTACCTTTTGTGTGGTTTGCACATTATTGAGATCAAAATATTGCTCCATCTGTAGTATCCATGTTACGGGATCCTTTCCATCAAACTTCCTCATATCAATGTTTGGAATATGGTGGGTCTTAAATCCCACATTAGAGTTTATGAAATCACGATTAACATTTTTGTTTTCATCATGAGTTTACTCTACTATCTTTTTGCCATTAGGAATCATTTCTTGTATCAACTTTGTCAAACCTTCCATGTCTGCTTTTAGATCATTCTTCATTTCTTCCATGTTGTCTTTCATTTTTTCCTCTATACCATCAATCTTAGCTTCCATGGCATTCTTCAAACCAACCATATTAGCTTCCATGCCCTTATTCAAACCATCCATCTTAGCTTCCACTCTTTTCTTCAAAACTTCCATTTCATTTTTTTTTCTCTTTGGGAGAGCAAAATTTGGTGCACTTGCTCTTGTAATTTTGATATATCATGTTGCACTTCTTCATCTTCATGAGTCATAGTAGAGTATTCTGAGGGTAATGGGTGTTGAATTCTTTTTAGGGGGCATTTTAGAACCCAATATTGATATCTATGCTTCAATATGCCCTTGGAATCACTTCAAACTGATTTTTTAAACAAGACTTGTGCAATTTGAAAAAAAAAAATACGGACCTTTTTCTTGCTTTTGAGGAGCTCGATATTGAAATTGAATTATCTCTGTGATTTCGGATCTTCAATATCTGAAATTTGGTCATGTAGTAGCCCTCTGAATCTTCTTTCCAATGCCACAGGTCTGACCTACTTTGGATGCTTCAAGGCAAAGTTATGCCCAATCTCCCAAAATGACCTAATTATGGATTGGTTCAGTAGAACAAACTTGTATAGCGTGCCATGTGTCACTGTTTCCTCCTTCGGCTCTGAAATTGATACACAGGAAACTACAGTCCGTGTACTTTCGGCCACTTTTTACAAAATCCCAATCCGATGCTCAGAGAGATAGTTATGACGATTTTCCCATGGTTGCCTCTTTGAGATGAAATTCGGGCGCCTGAAAAAACCCTAACTTCCACAGATCATATCTCCGAAATTATTGCGAACCAAGATCTGAAATTTTTACATGAAGTTCCTCAGGCTTTCCGCTTCACGTGATAAAAATTTCAGCTTCTGAACCTTCGTAGAAAAAAAGTTATAGCGAAAATTCCACTATGACCTGTTTGGAGTAGCGAAACCCTAGAATCCAACGCTCTGATCCCAAATGTTATGAAACCAGCTCCCAAAATAGAAGAAAAGAGAGATTAACGCCTTAGAATTCAGCCACTTTGAGGGGGCAACCTCCTTTACATTACATAAATGAACAATTCTTGGATGATACAAATGAAAAAACCTCCTTCTATATATAGGAGTCCATGGGGTCACAATATAATCCTAGTCGACCTAACAATAATAATGTAAGGGCACAACCATGTGTGACCCTGGGGGTTAGGGTGCACGCTGTTAACAATAAGGGGCTATCATACAATAAGGGGACTATGTTGTATAGGGACCTAACATCCGAAGAAGTACATGAGGGAGCTTGGAGATCCAAATTTGCCAAGAAGATCGAGCATTGATCTAGGGCAGATCTGCTAGATCAAATCGAAGGCATTTGTATTTTTGTATCTTCTTAGTTGGGCTATTTTCCCAAGACAAGAGCCCAAGTAGGTTCTGATTCATTTTTAGTGAAGAACTGTGATTGCGCAAAATTCTGTTTTTGTCATTGTGATTGAGATCGGTACATTTACTTCCATTGAATTTTATTGTGTTAGGAACCTAGCTACGCATTTAAATCAATGGATCAATTTTTCTGCTAGGAATTTAAGTGTCATGTGTTAGGTTTGTAGAAATCTAACATGGTATTAGACTAGAAACTCTGAAGAAAGTTGATCTCAGAATCACAGAAGCCAGGGTTTGTACAAGATTGTTGGGCCAGGTTCGACCACAATTTTGCAAAGGCGGAACTTCTTTTAGGGGCGAACAAATCGGCCAACATTGAGCTTTTGGTTGCACGAACCGAGGTTGATTTTTGTTTTCTTTTTTAAGGAGGTGATGGCTGAGTGGTTGACATGCCAGCATACTTAGTAGCCAAACAAGTTGAAGGAGCCACCAGCCGAAAATCCAACGACGATAGTGGAAAGAAGCTGAGATTGGTTGCACGGAGGCATGCTCACAACCATCAAAGCACAAGGCGACAAGCGGTTTGGGGCAACAATTAGGGGCGGGCCACATTGAGCGGAAAAGTGGCGCAAGAAAGGAAGAACATGTAGCAAGAGGTGGCACAACGAGGTAGAGCAACACGAGGATCAAGCACAGATCGTGGCAGAGACTGGGTGTCGAATCAAGGGAAAGGCAACAGGTCAGGTATAGTCGATAGTCTCCAGAGTTGCTCGGTTGGTAGGGGGTCAAGTACAGTCGATAATCGTGAGGGCTGCTTAGTTGCCAATAGGTTGTAATAGGAGCAAAACAAGACATTGGACCTAGGTACTGAGAAACACGGTCTAGGGAGCGACATTAGTGCGAGGGTTTAATCGAGGGCTTACAAAGAGGAAGTGTCGACAAAAGAAAATCGAGATGCTGATAAAGTGCATAGTAAAGTTGCATCCCTGTGGACACAAGAGGAAATCACACTAGAAAATTACTAGTTGGAAGATTGCTGAGAGCAAAGTTAGATAGCGGTGACAGGTCATGGTGGTGGTTGGATTGAGCCTAGGTTGGGCAAGTAACAGGGTGGAAAGGCCGAGTCTAGCTGAGTTGACAATCACACATCATAGACACCACTTCTGTGTGTAGGATATAACGATTTGACAATATTTGAGAAGCCAATTAAGGAGTTAGCACGTAGGCTATGTGCAACGGGTTGAAGAAGTAGTGGATAGAGGCATGTGCAGGCGTTCAAAGTTGTGAGAGTAGTCGCTGACCAAAGATGTCAGGCTGTCGGGACGTGTGCAAGTTGCTACAAAAAAGCAACCTGTAAATCGTGGAGAAAGGTTGCTGACCAGCTTGTGTAGTGTCGCCGACAGCTCAGAGGTTCACTATAGGTCGTGTGAGCTGCAGAGGATGTGCAAGTATGCCACAGTTAGGTCAACAAAATAGTTGCAGGGAGCAGTCATAACACAAGATCATAGGAGTGTCAGGCTGAGAGGCTGACGCGATAGTTGTGGGATGTTGTGGACAATAAGGAGTTGGATAGGGGATCTATCGTGACAGGGTGTGAATAGAAGTGCCTGTAGGGTTTGGCCGACTGAACTAGGTACGAAGGACAATACCAGCAGCCAATTGGATTGACGGAGGTCAGTCCTCAGAGGGAGATAGGGAGACTATACCAGTTGAGGGATTGGTAGTAAAGTTCATGGGTGTCTCAAAGGACCGAGACAAACCCATAGCAGTGCTAGAAGGACTTAGCACAAGAGCAACGACAAGAAGCATTGCAGTGACAGAGAACAAGGAGCGAGAGGCTTCGAGGGTTGAACAACTTAGAGGGAGTCAACCTTCAAGTTTAGGTAGGGAGGAGCAACCGACCGATTCCACCAAGTCTATAAAGGTATCTTGGTACTTAGGAAAAAGCACATATTAGTATGTTTGCTTATTGAGCTTAAAGAAACTTAGGAAAAATAAAGTAATTTACTTTAGTAATTTTATTTTAATCTTGTCCATCAATCTCAACTTTCAAGTGAGGTGGGATCTAATCTCGGTTGTTAATCACTTTGAGATTAGGGTTAGGGTTACAGATTTAACTCCAATGTAAATTCATAAAAGAAAGGCTAGGGAGAGGGAGAAGACACACCATACAACAGAACTAACCTCAGGAGGAGTGTGGTACTTCAGAGTGTAGAGTCTGAGGAAGTAGAGGAGGGAGCCTGTAGATCCAGATCTGCCAAGGAGATCGATCACCGATCGAGGGATGATCTGTTGGATCAGATCCAAGGCATTTGTTTTTTTGTACTTTTTCAATTGGGCCATTTTCCCAGGACGAGAGCCCGAGTGGGTTTGATTCATTTTCAATGAAGAACTGTGATTGGGAAAAAAATTGTTTGTGTCATTATGATTGAGATCGGTATATTTGCTGCCATTGAATTTTATTGTGTTAGGAACCTAGTTGTGCATTTAAATCAATAGATCAATTTTTCTGATAGGAATTTAAGTGTCGGGTGCTAGGTTTGTAGAAAACTAACATCCTGCATATTTTTGCAGCTAAAGGAATGAAAAAAGCATAACTTGGCCACACTGAAAGAAAAAGAATTGTCAAAATCCAAAAGATGGTCGGGACATAAGTTAGTGTGTGGAAAAAATCCTAGCATGACCTCTACCCCTCTCATTGGCCATCACTTGGTTCTTGAACACTTCATGCTTAATCTATCAAAATGAAGCCTTGCATGTGCCAACCCTAATGAGCTATAAAGTGCTTCATCTTAAGGGGTAAAACAAATGCTATATCATAAAGAGTAAGCTTTGATCCTTGAGTTATGCACCAAAATAAAAAGCATCATAAAAAAAATTAAAAGACGCATTTGATGGGTGGAAAAAGCGGACCAAGAGGGGTAACTCATGCCTCCACGATTGCTCTCTCCATTACATCTATACACTTAGGATGTTGACTCTCATTCACTGCCCCCTTGACCATGGAACTTGACCATGAAGTCCTTCCCCTCCATTGCCACCTACTCTCACTAATACTTGTGGTTTGAAGAGTTGACCTTGGAAATTCCACCTCCCCTTAGGGTTTGGAAGCACCAAATAGGGTTGACTACTTAGCCACCCCAACAAAAGTAGGGAACACTTTTACAAGACTTGGTATAGTTAGATATTTGAAGCTGGTCTCGGTTTGAAGTATTAATATGCCCTTAACAGTTAAGTATGGTCCACTTAGATGCATTTATGATTTTAGTCTCTAATGAGTGGTTGCTTTCGCTTCAGTTTGAGATGGTTTTGACCTGTGGGACAGAGTAGTTGAGGTCTTGAGGGATGTAATATTCCTAATTAGCATTGCTAATTGGAATATTTCATTTTTGTATAATTTTGCCGCTTTAGCTAAAAATAATAAATAAAGTGAGAATAAGGGGGGGGCATCTCACTTTAATAAAATAAAGTGCTTACCTAGTTGATGGACGTTGTAACTTAAAGGGGTGGCCTTGGGGGTCCACACGCACATGAGGAGGCCTCACGCTGACCCAAGGGTGACTGCGCAGGTCAAGGAGGGTGAAGGACGCAGTTAGGGTTTTTGGAGGGAGCTAGCATTATATAAGGTGGGGTTTTCACTCTATTTGGTATTGTTGATATGATATTGATATTGAGAGCTAGACTTCTGTCTACTTCAGTACGCCGGTTGTTTAGTCGGTCTGCAGCACTGTTTAGTGCAAATTGAGTGTCTCCGGTCGGAGATCTCACCCTTGGCTCCGGGGGACTTCGAGTGCCTGCTCGAGCAAGGTTTTTCCTTCAGTTTCAGTTGGTGATTTGCAGTGGATTTCTAGTGGACGGTTTGCAGAGGAGTTGCCCCTTTTTGTGACTGCACAGTCTAGGAGAGAGGACGCAGTCCCAGCTAGGGAGGACACAGTTTTGTTGAGCAGAGTTGTTGTGTGGGGATTTTGCAGTGATTTCAGCGTTCTCCAGCCTTGAGGAGATTGCTATTCCATCCGGAGGATTTGCAGGTGGATTCAGCCCTTTTCCCAGCGTTTTCTTGGGCTTCTGCGCTGTTCCTGGGAGAGACAACGTTTTCTCTGGAGGGGGTTTATTTGGTGGTTTTTCGGAGGTGGAGTATTTGCTTCACGATTTCTGGGTTTTGTCCGGGGGATTGAGTTCAGCTAGTCTTCCAGTTTCCAGCTCATTCCGGTGAGGGGATCAGCCCCTAGTTCCAGTACCTTGTAGCAGCAGTTGTTCTACGGCAGCTTCTCCAGTCAGCTAGGACGCAGTCTCTGTTGCAGCCATTTCTTATTCTGAGAGGGTCTCCACTTGCCTAGAGCAAGGATAGGTGCACTCCTTCTGATTATCTTTGTACCCATATACATATATTCTCAGATTAATAAAATGGCTTAGTGTTCTGGCATTTTATGTGTATTTGTTCCATATTCTAGCTCCGGCATTTTGTTCTATATAGCTGCTTGTGGTTTTTCTGTGTATTACTGGTTATTTCCCGTTGGGGATATTACAGTGGTATCAGAGCATAGTTCTGGCTCAGCCTGTGGTGCTAGCAGTCTATGACGCCCAGGGATAATCCCTACTTTGACCGGAGGAGACACAAAGACGTTGAGGGTAGGTGGAAGTTTCCCTTCGGGGGGAGGGATTCTGATCAGGAGCCACCTGAGACAGATTCAGAGGGGGAGCAGCCTGTGAGGGACACAGAGCGGCGGGACCCGATGGCAGACACAGAGAGGAAACTGGATGCACTCCTCCATCACGTGCAGGAGATATCACAGAGGCTCACGGCCGTAGAGGTAGGGCAGAGAGAACCCCCTAGGGTTTTCCAGGTCGGTGAGGGATCGGGTATGTCTCACCACGTACCAGTGCATGATGCTATTCCCATTGTGACGACTCAGGCACCCACGCGATCCACTATGCCCACGTTCTTACCAGAGGATACAGGGGCAGGAGTACGGGGAGGTGCACAGAGGGATACTCCAGCACCCACGCGATCTACCATGCCTACCTTCCTGGCAGAGGACGCAGGGACAGCAGCAGAGCGAGAGATGGATCCGGCTCGGATGGCTGGCATTTTTGCACAGTATCAGGCTTATGGACAGGCATTCATGGATTCTCTCACCTTCGAGGGCTATCTCCAGGTCCAGTATGGCATTAGATCCCGTGATCATCACCGGGGGCACAGGCACCACCGTGATGACCACCGCGCGGCTAGCAGATTTCATTTGCCCACGTTTGACGGCTCATCGAGCAGTTCGGCAAAGTCTTGGGTGGAGAAGCTGGACATCTATTTCCAGCTTAACCAAATGTCGCAGTCAGAGGCCATTAAGGTGGCTACATTGCATCTGGATGGTGAGGCCCAGGACTGGTGGTTCCATGGGATGACGACACTCGGGCATTCTGCAGTGACGACATATGTCGAGTTTACCCGGAGGGTGGTAGAGCGCTTTGACAGGAGGGATCCGGAGCAGCACTTTGTTGAGCTGACAAAGCTCAAGCAGACTGGGAGTGCAGAGACATATATTTCAGACTTCTTGAGGGTCTCAGTGATGGTACCTGATTTATCCGTAGCTCGGATGGTTTACATGTTTGTGGAGGGGTTGTCAGAGCCACTTCGTGGCCTAGTCCGGTCGAACAAACCGGCTACCCTTCAGGATGCCATCAGCAGGACTCGGGACTTACAGGATGTCTTACCCAGGACTCGGCCACCTTATCCCCAGAGACAGGCTTTCCAGCCTAACGGTAAGGACACGAGGGTTCCGCCTCCCAAGGCGAATCCTGGACGAGGGCAGTTTGATGATGAGGCCAGGAGAGAGCCGAGGAGGAAGCGGTTGTGCTTCACTTGCCAGGAGCCATGGGCACCGGGACACATATGTGCGGCAGGGAAGGCACATTTCATAGAGATCTTCTCCGAGAGCAGTGGAGAAGAGGATGAGGGGGATGATGTGGAGGCAGGAGATTGTTATGCAGCACAGAGTACCTTACCACCTCCACCACCCGCGGCAGGTGGGGCATCGTTTGCACCCACTAGGGGAGCTCTAGCCGCATTGTGGGGAGTCCCCAAGTACTTGACTCTGCGCGTACGGGGGACAGTGCGCGGACAGCGGGTTTCAGTCTTAGTTGATAGTGGGGCCACCCACAATTTTATTGATGCCCAGATGGTTGAGCGGAGAGGCATACAGACGGAGGGCTTTGATGGGTTTTCTGTCTTGGTCCCAGGAGATCAGACCATGGCATGTGCTCGATATGTTCCGGAGTTATCAGTGACGATGGGCACTTATACATTGACAGATCACTTCTTTGTGGTGAACATTCCGGACACCAACCTGATATTGGGTGTTCAGTGGCTTATTACTCTAGGGAAGGTCACGACGGATTGGAAGGCCCTAGAGATGGAGTGGGATGATCCCAAGACGGGGAGGCATGAGAAGATACGGGGGCAGCACACATACCCACCTCAGACGGTGTCAGCACACAGCATGGAGGCGACCTTCCGCAAGGGAGATATAGAGTGGGCGGTAGAGTTGCGGGCTTCAGAGGCAGTGGATACAGGGCAGACAGTGCATCCTGATCTACAGTCTATTCTCGACAGATACGCAGTGGTTTTCAGGGATATTCCGCCAAGGCAGCCACCAGATCGGGGGTTTGAGCACACGATCGAGCTTGAGCAGGGGATACAGGCCATGATTACCACACCGTATAGGCATCCCAAGGCCTACCGGAACGAGATAGAGCGGGCTATCCAGGAGTTGCTGGCCCTTGGTCACATTCGGCCCAGCACGAGTCCTTTCGCTTCTTCTGTAGTGTTGGTGAAGAAGAAGGACGGCACATTGCGCATGTGCATTGACTATAGGGCTCTGAATAAGAAGACCCTGAAGAACAGGTACCCCATCCCCAGGATCGATGAGCTGATGGATGAGCTGAGAGGAGCACGGTTCTTCTCAAAGATTGACTTGAGATCCGGGTACCATCAGATACGCGTGAGGGAACAGGACATTCCCAAGACCGCTTTCAGGTGTCACTATGGGCACTTTGAGTTTCTGGTCATGCCATTTGGGCTAACCAATGCACCTGCTACCTTCCAGTCTTGCATGAACCACATTTTCAGGGGACATCTGAGAAAGTTTGTGCTGGTTTTCTTTGATGACATACTTATATACAGCAGGACTTGGGAGGAGCACCTCCAGCATATTGAGACAGTCTTGCACATCTTGGAGGAGCAACAGTTCTATGCCAAGCTCTCCAAGTGTGAGTTTGGGTTGACAGAGATGCTGTATCTGGGACACATTATAGGAGTGGACGGGGTGAGAGTCCACGAGGAGAAGATCAGGGCCATCAGAGATTGGCCAGAGCCGCGGAATGTGACGGAGCTTCGAGGATTCATTGGTATTTGCACATACTACAGGAAGTTCGTCAAAGGCTTCTCTCAGCTTGCTGCACCCCTCACAGATTTGACGAGGAAGGGGGCATTCAGTTGGTCGGACACGGCACAGCGAGCTTTTGACAAGCTCAAGGAGGTGACGAGCAGTTGTCCTGTGTTGGCGTTGCCAGATTTTACGCAGCCCTTTGTCCTAGAGTGTGATGCATCCGGAGAGGGGATTGGTGCAGTTTTGATGCAGGACGGTCATCCGATTGCTTTTGAGAGCCGGAAGCTCCTTCCACACGAGAGGTTGTATCCCATATACGACAAGGAGATGCTAGCCATCATGCATGCATTGGCCAAATTCCGGCAGTACCTGGTGGGTGGCAGATTCAGGGTGAGGACAGATCATAACAGCCTGAGGTACTTTCTGGAGCAGAAGCAGTTGCAGGAGAGACAGCAGAAGTGGATCAGCAAGATCCAGGCCTATGACTTTGACATAGAGTATGTCAAAGGGAAGAATAACGTGGTAGCTGATGCCCTTTCTCGTAGACCGGCCACGTTATCACTCATGAGCTTGGACGCTGATTGGAGGGCTCGACTGCTGGTTGAGTACTCCAAGGATAGGTTTGCATGTGAGGTTCTGGATGGGCAGCTAGCAGATGACAGGTACAGGGTGGTCGATGAGATCATCTATTACAGGGACAAGATCTTCTTGACTGAGGGGTCTCAGCTCAAGAAGAAGATACTCCAGGCTTCACATGATTCACCATTGGCGGGCCATCAGGGGTTCACCAAGACATACAGGGCTATTCGGGAGAGGTTCTCATGGAAGGGCCTCAAGGAGGACGTACTCCAGCATGTCAGGGAGTGCGATGTTTGCCAGTGAAACAAGGGAGAGATGAGCCATCCTGTAGGGTTGTTGCAGCCTCTTCCCATTCCGGAGGGGAAATGGGAGAGCATATCGATGGACTTCATCACGGGGTTGCCCACGGTGCAGGGCAAGGATTGCATCTTCGTAGTCGTTGACTGGCTGACGAAGTATGCCCATTTTTTCGCCATATCCGCACATCACACAGCAGCGCAGGTGGCTGAGCTGTTCTTTAGGGAGATTTTCAGATTACATGGTCTACCCAAGACCATCGTCAGTGACAGGGACAGCCGCTTCATGGGCGGATTCTGGCAGGAGCTCTTCCGATTAGTGGGGACCGAGTTGACACCGAGCACTAGTTATCACCCCCAGACGAACGAGCAGACAGAGATAGTTAACAAGTGGCTGGAGGGCTACTTGCGTAACTACGTCAGTGGACAGCAGAGGGCATGGCTGAAGTGGCTGCATTTGGGCGAGTACTGCTACAACACAACGCATCATATGTCTATTGGTATGTCACCTTTCTATGCTCTATATGGATATCATTCCTTATCTTTTGTGGACATGATGTTTGGTGTTAGCAGGGCTCCGAGAGCCAAGTTATGGATCCAAGAGAGCCAAGATATCCTCCAAGCTCTCAAGGACAACATAGCCACAGCACAGAATCAGCAGAAGTTGTATGCTGATAAGGGTCGGGTGGAGAGACACTTTGAGGTAGGAGACTTGGTCTACCTACGGCTACAGCCATACCGACAATCTTCGCTCAAGCAGAAGGGGGCGGAGAAGCTGAAGCCCCGTTTTTATGGGCCATACAGGGTGATACGCAGGATCGGGCAGGTTGCGTATGAGTTGGAGCTGCCCCAAGGTAGCAAGATTCATAACATCTCTCATGTATCATGCCTGAAAAAGGCACTGGGCCAGCATGTGACAGTCACCGAGGAGCTACCACCTACAGATGATGAGGGGCATCTGGTGTTACAGCCGGAGGCCATTATTGACACTAGGGAGAGGCAGCTGCGGAGCAGGAAGATTAGGGAGTTCTTGGTGAGATGGAAGAACTTGCCGGATGAGGATGCCACTTGAGAGGATGAGAGGATTTTGCAGCATCCATCACTTCAGTTGCTTGAGGACAAGCAACGTTCTGCCGGGGGAGACTGTAATATTCCTAATTAGCATTGCTAATTGGAATATTTCATTTTTGTATAATTTTGCCGCTTTAGCTAAAAATAATAAATAAAGTGAGAATAAGGGGGGGGCATCTCACTTTAATAAAATAAAGTGCTTACCTAGTTGATGGACGTTGTAACTTAAAGGGGTGGCCTTGGGGATCCACACGCACATGAGGAGGCCTCACGCTGACCCAAGGGTGACTGCGCAGGTCAAGGAGGGTGAAGGACGCAGTTAGGGTTTTTGGAGGGAGCTAGCATTATATAAGGTGGGGTTTTCACTCTATTTGGGTTGTTGATATGATATTGATATTGAGAGCTAGACTTCTGTCTACTTCAGCACGCCGGTTGTTTAGTCGGTCTGCAGCACTGTTTAGTGCAAACTGAGTGTCTCCGGTCGGAGATCTCACCCTTGGCTCCGGGGGACTTTGAGTGCCTGCTCGAGCAAGGTTTTTCCTTCAGTTTCAGTTGGTGATTTGCAGTGGATTTCTAGTGGACGGTTTGCAGAGGAGTTGCCCCTTTTTGTGACTGCGCAGTCTAGGAGAGAGGACGCAGTCCCAGCTAGGGAGGACGCAGTTTTGTTGAGCAGAGTTGTTGTGTGGGGATTTGGCAGTGATTTCAGCGTTTTCCAGCCTTGAGGAGATTGCTATTCCATCCGGAGGATTTCTTGGATTGACCCCGCTTTCCCCGGCGGATGCCTGTGGTTTTACTGCATTATTCACAGGAGAAACATTTTCTCTGGAGAGGTTGTTGGTGGTTTTCGGAGGTGGAGTATTTACTTCACGATTTACGGGTTTTGTCCGGAGGGTTGAGTTCAGCTAGCCTTCCAGTTTTCAGCTCATTCCAGTGAGGGGATCAGCCCCTAGTTCCAGTGCATTGCAGCAGCAGTCTTCTACGGCAGTTTCTCCAGTCAGCTAGGACGCAGTCTCTGTTGCCGCCATTTCTTCTTCTGGGAGGGTCTCCACTTGCCTAGGGCAAGGATAGGTGCACTCATTCTGATTATCTTGTACCCATATACATATATTCTCAGATTAATAAAATGGCTTAGTGTTCTGGCATTTTATGTGTATTTGTTCCATATTCTGGTTCCGGCATTTTGTTCTATATAGCTGCTTGTGGTTTTTCTGTGTATTACTGGTTATTTCCCGTTGGGGATATTACAAGGGAACCCTACTCCACATGATCCCAAAGCCATAGAATTATACTCTCGAATAGCATGATGATTTGACAGATGCAACGTTGCCCCTTTATAACAGAGTGTTTGTCACTTTAATTATTTGAGTGGTTGATGGATATACTAGAGCACCCGTAGATGCCAGAACACTGAGCTTCTCTTGCTTTTCATGGAGGATTCTTGATGATGTACTAGTGTACCCAACATTCCCCTAGGCTGGCCTTGACACTACTTGATAAGCATGCCTTGATCCGGAGCTCAAATGAGGATGGTGATCTCCCCGGATGATTAAGGAGGGCTTGTTGCACTCGATGCAGCCCCAACGCTGGAGAGAGGAGCACTACGTTTTTTACTTGGCACCCATGGAGATGATGTAGGGCACCCATAGCTAGATTTTGGATACACGGAGATGCTCTGAGGCTTGATTTGAGGATTTTTCCTCAAATGGAGGATGATGATGATGCTTGGAGACCTTTGTAGCCCTTCCAGTGCATTGATGGATCATTTTGAGTCTTAAAAGGGCATGACATCATCCTTTTTAGAGGCTTACAACTCACACGTAGGATTTTATTGGCATATTTTGTTGTTGAGCTAGTGGGTTGGCTTGTAAGTTTTACTTTGTGTCTACTCAAAAAATCAAACTTGTGTAAGGATTTTTAGTCAATAATTTGAGGTGATAAACCTCATATAAGTAGAGGATCACCTCTGTCATTTGTTCTCATCAAATTTGTGGATTTCGACCTCTCCAGAAGAGTCTTGACTTGCTTTGTTGTACTTCGTTTCTTGTGGAGATACAATCTTATGTGGATTTTGGCTATTGGTGACTAGTTTTTGTTGTGGAGACATAATTTTGGGATTGAAATAAGGCATGTTCCTAGATATATTGTGAGTATTTTTGTTGAATATCTTTTATGGTTTTGTATTTATTGGAATGTTGCTAGGGTTTCTATTTCCCTTGTCTAAATGAATATTTTTATATGAAATTCTTGGCAATTATTGCATGCTAAATATTTTATCCTGAAATCCCTGGAAAATCTCCTAGAGAGAGTTTTTGTAGTGAATTTTTCCCTTCATAAAATGGTAGCCTATGTTAGGAAGTGAAAACTAGGGTTTTCCCCTTTACTCCCTTCAAATATTTGATATGTCTATGGTTAAAGTTCCTAAGGATCTATCACCCAATTAGGGAAAAGGGATCGACATCCCTCTTGATGAGCGAAACCTATGAAAATCTATCTTTTATCGTTCTTTTTCCTATTTTGATTCCTCCAAGGCAAGATACTAGGGCCAAGGAAAGGGTCGAATTCAACTAGGGCTTGCCATTAGACAATGTTGGAGCTACTTTGGATGATTTTCACCTTGCTAACTCAAAATATATCCTTTCCTTTGGTGAAAATTGCTTAAGGTTGATGTCATCAACCCTAGGCAATTTAGGTCTCTTTAAAACCCTAGTTTAGCAAAAGGCTTCAACTTATGGCTATTTGAAGGTTTATCACTCCATTTGTTAATCACATCTTTCAAAACAAACCTTTTCTCTGTGCCTAGATGTATCGTTGTTGAACTACATCTTGAAACCCTAGGCTTTAAGTGCCATTTCCTAAGTTTCTTCATAGGTATGTTGTTCCTTTGTACAAAGAATTGTGCATGGTTCCAAGTGAGAAGTGACATCTGATCATGCCTATTCAACATCACCTTGATCCTATCAACATAGAATATCTCTGGGTGATCTATATTGGGAAGCTTCTCGTGTGGTGAAATTCCTCTAAAGAGCAGGAGGTTGAGTTTTAAGGTGACGGTGGAGGCCACCTCATTGTTGCATTAGGGTGTAGCCCTTTTCCTTGTGAGGCCTGCTAAATTTTGAGGCAACATCTTTGGCACCATTGCCGAGGAGGATTTAATTCAACCTCCTCATTACCTGAAGATTGAGCTTCACTAAATTTGAAGAGAATATTTCAAAATGACAACATAGATTCTCTTATGTCAATTCTTGAAGGAAATCCTATTATCTCCCCTAGTAGTTCTTCTAACAATACCATAGCTCCAATAAATAAAATAGCTACTTGTAAAA
The DNA here is from genome assembly GCA_034641835.2 of Pinus albicaulis. Taxonomy (NCBI): domain Eukaryota; kingdom Viridiplantae; phylum Streptophyta; class Pinopsida; order Pinales; family Pinaceae; genus Pinus; species Pinus albicaulis. Next base: position 729,058,473 of record CM076579.1, read on the forward strand.
CAACCACTTACGCTACCACATCTCCTTTGCTTCAAAAGACTCCCGTGGTTAGAAGCCTATTCATGGATACAACTACCACTAAAACCATGAACAAATCCTAGCTCATTGCTGTTGATTTTTGGTAGCATCGGAAGTGCTCTAAGTCTCAAAATTTGTGGAGAGGCTTAGACACATGTATTCCAAAAAACCCAGAAATTGTTTGTGGAAATTTCGCTCGGAATATGTTTTATTAAAATAATTAATTATTTTAATAGAGACTCTAACTCTAAACTTAGGGAAATTAAATAATTAAAGGGCATTAATAAAACAAAGTGTGAATCTTCTAGAAAACCCAGATCAAGTCAAGTTATGATCTTAGTCGTTGATTAAAGATCTAATCTCGGTCGTTGATATCTCAACGAGAAGACTATAAAGGAAGACTTGAGGGTCATTTGGAAAACACACCAATGCAGATACTCAGTTGCCCGAGTAAATCGATTTTCTCAGTGGTTGAAGTTCAACAAGAGAAAATCGATCGAGAGGGAGAGTTGTAGGTGGAGGAGAGGCAGAGAGGGTTCAACAGTAGTCCGAGGTGCAAGGGAAAGTGACGCAGTGGCAGGAAGAGATAGCGCAAGGGCAATAAGGGAACAACACCGAAGGGTGACGCAGTTCTACATAGTACCCACGTAGAGCCAACGCCGTGGTGACGCGGGAGGACCAGGAGGGTCCTTCCGAGGTCATTTCTCATTAGCTATTTTTGTGAGAAGGTTCTCCAGTGTTATCATAGAAAGTTTCTCTTTGTTACTGCTAATTGTAAATTGTACAAGAAGATTACTACTGAATAATAGAAACCCTCATCTGCTACACCAGTTTTCCCGCATTGTGTTTTTTCGGGGACAATTGTCCAAAATATGTATGTCGTTTGTGTGCTAGTATTTTCCTTATTGTTTTGCTTAGTAATTATATGGTGAAGTCTGCGTTTGAATATATTTCGATATTTACTGAAGAGATTTCTGCAAATAACTTATTTCTGAATAATAAGTAGAGGAAATAACATCAGATAATGCAGTAGGATTTCAAGTTGAAATTTTCACATGGTATCAGAGGAAGGTTAGGCAAGAAAGTATTAGGATCTACGCCAAAGGGGATCTTGTGGTGTTGCTTTGGCAGAAAATCGTACCCCCAAGGGCTTACGCATTCCTTTTGCAGAAACTGATGGAGAATGGAAAGGCACGGAGAAGATGGAAGATCGAGTTTTATCAGAGTTGGCATCTAGGCTGGAAAAAGAATGTGCATGCTTATCCAGCACTGCATCATCAAATGATTGGTATATTGATAGCGAGGTTTCAGCCCATATGACTGGGGAAAGGGAGCATTTCTCAAGCTCTCAAGAACGGATAGAATTCCAAATTACTATGGGAAACAAGACAAAGTGTACCCCTGTGGGAAAAGGGACCGTAGCATTTCAGACAGAAGCAGGAGAAAGTCTTTGAGCCACTAATGTGATGTATGTGCCAGGTATGGGAATGAATTTACTTTCAGTGTCTCAATTGTAGGACAAGGGATATGACGTATACTTTATCAGATGAAAAGTCAATGTCAAGCATCTAAGTTGGAAGAAGAAGGCTCAGATTGGGACTCGAAGCAACAGGATATACAAGTTGCAGCTTGAGTCTCCAATGGCATTGATATGCAACAATCTAAGCGGCGAATCAAATCTGAATGAACTATGGAACAAGAGAATGGGGCATCTACACCATGGAGCTCTAAGAATGCTCAGAGAAACAGTTATGGGAGTTCCAGTTCTTAGTACCAAACATGATGACGTGTGTAGAGGGTGTGTTTTAGGCAAATACGCTAAAGCAACATATTCCAGGAGCAACAATAGGACGAAAATTGTATTGGGAATAATACACTCAGATATCTGTGGACCAATGTCCACTAGAGCTCTTGGTGGAAGTGAATATTTTATCACTTTCATAGATGATCATTCTAGGAAGACTTGGATTTACTTCCTTAAGACCAAAAATGAGATCTTTGATCGATTCAGAGAATTCAAAGCTCTGGTAGAAAACCTAATTGGGAAGAAAATGAAAGTATTGTGTTCAGATAACGGTGGTGAATATACTGATAAAGAATTCACAGACTTCTGCGCAAAGGAGGGCATCATAAGAGAATGGAAAACTCCTTACAATCCGGAGCAGAATGGAGTTGTAAAACAGAAGAACATGACTATTTTTGGGGCAACAAAGGCAATGTTGTATGACCAGGATCTGCCTAGATTAATGATGGCAGAAGCATGCAACACAATTGTATATATCCAGAACAGGACCCCTCACAGAGCATTGGGCAAGAAAACGCCCGAGAGTGTCTTTACAGGAACGAAGCTAGAGTTAAGTCACCTCAGGATTTTAGGAGTGTGGCGTATTGTCATGTCCCAAATGAGAAGAGGAGCAAATTAGATCAAACTGTTGAGAAAGGGTATCTCGTGGGATATAACGAGACATCCAAGGCGTACAGAATCTACATTCCGGGAAACAGGAAAGTGGTAGTAAGGAGGGATGTGAAATTCATAGAGGATCGAGCCTTCAGAAAATCACATGAAATGCCTATCGAAGAATAGTTTGAGGATGAACCTCTTGTTCAGCGATAACTAGGAGAAAATCCAACAGATGGACAACCATCAGGATCTAGCATTGTGACTAGTACTAGCATTTCTTCAAGAGAAGAAAATTCAGATAGCTCATAACAGATGGGACAGTAGGAAGAAGAGATGATTGAGCCACCCACTACCAATATCAAAATCAACAGAGAAGTACGACAGACACTAAGGGACGTAGAGGAGTTTGTTGGGGCTCCTAGAATCGAGAAAAGGCGGCGTAGTCAGCCTGGCAGATACCAAGCATTGGTAGCTTAGGTTGAAGAGCCCTCTAGCTTTCAGGAGGCCGCACAACATCAAGTTTGGGTGGATGCTATGGTAGAGGAGTACAACTCTATCATGACCAATGGTGTCTGGGAAGTCGTACCTAGACCACAGGACAGATCGGTCGTAGGTTCCAGGTGGTTCTACAAGATCAAGTATACTGCAAACGACAGTGTAGGGAAGTACAAGGCCAGGTTCGTGGCTAAGGGGTATGCTTAGGAGGGGATAGACTACGAAGAAACCTTTGCCCCGGTAGCTAGATATAACTTTATCAGATCCATTATATCCCTTGCAGCGCAGATGGGATGGAAGATTCACCAGATGGACGTCAAGACTGCATTCTTGAACGAAGTGATAGAAGAAGAGGTTTACATCGAACAACCAGAAGGCTTCAAAACACATGAGAAGAAAACTCATGTATGCAGGTTGAAGAAAGCCTTGTATGGACTTAAACAAACACCTAGAGCATGGTATGGTCGAATTGATGGATACTTGCAGCAGATGGGATTTGTCAAGAGTGACATTGATTCCAATCTCTACTATCTCACAGTAGAGAATGAGCCTCTGATTTTGGTTTTGTATGTAGATGATTTTTTTTGACAAGATCATCTAGGCTCATCAAAGACTGCAAGAAGAATCTGGCAGAAGAATTCGACATGAAGGATTTGGGGTTGATGCACTATTTTTTAGGATTGGAAGTTTGGCAGCAGAAGGGAGAAATCTTCCTTGGGCAAGGGAGATACACTACAGAAATTCTAAAGTGATTTAGAATGCAGAACTGTAGACCTATGGCTACTCCAATGATCACCAATTGGAAGAAAATTGATGCATCTGAAGATAAGGAAGTGGACCCCACCTTGTACAGGGAACTCATAGGGTCTCTCATGTATTTGGTCAACACCAGGCCAAATAGTTGCTACGTTGTTAACTCCCTCAGTCAGTTCATGGTAGAATCAAAGAGGGCACACTGGGAAACTGCTAAGCATGTTCTCCGATATGTGCGAGGAACAGTCGGATTTGGATTAAAATTCACCCAAGGCGATGACATCATTCTGTGTGGATTCACAGATGCAGATTGGGCAGGAAGTACAGTAGATCGGAAAAGTACCATAGGGTATTGCTTCAACATTGGATCAGGTATGACCCCCTGGTGCAGCAAGAAGCAGAAGTCCATAGCACTGAGCACAGCTGAAGTAGAGTATATAGCCAACACAACTATGTGTGAGTCCATATGGCTTAGAAAACTACTCGTGAATTTATTCAGAAGGAAGTTGGAAGCGACCAACATTCTATGTGATAATTAGAGTTGCATCAAGCTCTCTGAAAATCTAGTTTTTCATGATCGGTCGAAACACATCGACATCAGGTGTCATTTTATCAGAGACTGTGTTCAATGGGGAGCAGTACAGTTGCTGTATATTCCCACAGGAAATCAGTTAGTAGACATTCTCACCAAGGCCCTAGGGAGAACACATTTTGTTCACTTCAGGGAAAAGATGGGGATGATTGAGAATCTGTTTCAGTAACGGATGAAACAACACTCACGAGAGAGTTGTGTTAGCACTCCACCAGATTCCCAAGGCTGAGGAAGGAATCCCAACAGAGGTAACCACAGACCAAGCTTTTGACTTGATAGCTAGCCCTATCAAGTCGGAGAGGGCTCTCTCCAAAAGGGTCATAGCCAGGAGGGTTGGAGAAATTAGGGTTTTTAGGCTAGATAATGAGTGCAGGGGTTGTTTTGATCTGATTTGGTTGGGTTATCACTAAATGAAGAAATTAGGTCAAGGGAGCTAGGTCAGGGCAAATGAGATAGGGTTGCAGGGATCAATGGGGCAAGGTAGGCACAAGGCTTATCACTTAAAGATGATTGTAATAGAATGGTTTTGAGACTGAATAGAAAGCTAGGAGGAGCATGGGAGATGTATTCTTCTTAGACAGAGGAAAATGGACAAACTGTGATCAATTCCCCAAAACAGAGCATGAGCAAGCATGTGTTCTGATTATCAAACTTGAAAGAGATCATACCATAGAAATGAAGTGAACATGAATACAGTACATTCTAACATATGAAAGTGAAGAAAAGACAATGATAAACATCAATACCAAAAGTATCCCGTAAAATAGTTGCAACTCCTCTTTATTAGCTGGCCAAACTGAGTACAATAGTTCCTTGATCAATAAGCAAACATACAAACTGATTTCCAACTCTTGCTAAGTATGAAGAAAGGGGCTAAATAGACATCAAAACAAGCTTCACTCATCCTCAGGGGTCGAATCCGTGACGTGAGGAAGAGATCCACTAATTTCTGAATTGAAAACTGAAGTGTAGGATGGTCCAAGTGACTCACTCCTCATTACACTCAAACTGATTAATCTTGACTAAAGGATAACTTTACCTAATGAATTTACCCCTAGGTAACTTATCCTTGACATAATTACATTTACCATGATGAATTACATAAGTAGAAAGATGATTTTCTGAGATAAAATCAAAATTTGTAGTGAAAAATCAAAAAACTCAGCAAACTGTCATATGCGCCATTTTCCTGTCATATGTTTCCTCACTTAAGGCTGTGCGCCCTCCATGTTCAAGGTGACTTTTGATTGACCTTCAAGTGTCCAAATATGGTCCAAGATGGCTTGTTGGAAATCCATGCCTGTCCTCTTTCTGAATATGCCTCAAGTTTTGAAAATGATGCTGATTTGACCCCTCAAAATTGTAATCTCCCTAGACTGCTCTGTGCACAGTGCCTAGGCAAAAATATGGGCAGAAACATGATTTTTAGGGTGTTTTTTCCCTTTTCACTGACCAGTTTGACTCAAAAACCTTAGCAAATGTACACGGTGCATGTCTTCATCATTCTGAACCCAATGGTGGTGACCTTTTTCCCAAAAAGTGCCCCTATCATTTGTGCAGCGCCTACGACACTGCGCATATGACAAATTTTCTGCTAAACCCTTATTCAGAAAAACAGAGTGAAACTCAGAATTTGCAAAAAAGTTTGTAAATGCCTCAAAATTTGTAAAATAGCTGATGATGATGTGTCTAGTCTTGAAGGGAACCCTCAGCAAGAATGTCCAACTTTTTCTTTTCCTCCATGGTCAACTCTTCAATTTTTGCATTGACACTTTTGAGCTTGGCCAATGCAATTTTCTCCTTTAGGGCATAGTGTTTGACCTTTCTCCTCAATAGGTCATTATCCTTATTTGCCTTGTCTAGTAGCTTCTCCAAGTGTTGATTGGCTCTATCAAGCCATGGCTGCCTGTTCTCATTGATCACAATAGCAAGTTGCTCATTTAGCGTTAGCTGATCAGCAAGCTTAGCTTCCCTTTGCCTCTCTAGAGCTAGAGCTCTTTTCAGCCCTCTAGTTCTAGGTCTCTGTCTTGGTACCTGTTCTTCTTCATCATCAAGTAAGCCATACCTTTCAAGTGTTTCATCTAGCATGACTTTGGCCTTTTGTGCCTCCCTTTGAGCAGTGAAATACTTAACCTCATCAATGACTTGTTTGGTTTTCAATTGGTCATTTTCTTGCTCAAGGAAGTGTATGACATATCTTTCCCTGTCAAGATTAGTTTGAAGCTCCTTAATCTTGACATCCTTACCTTTGATGGCAACATTAGTGATTTTTTCATTGTCATCCTCATCTAGGTCAACAAGCTGAAATTCCTGCTTTGTTTCATGAGTGTCCTCCTCATCATGAATGATTGGTTCAATGACCTTCTCTTACCTTTGTCTACCTGCTGTGTTTTTGTAGAAGACATGGCCCCTTCCACTCCATGTGGAGCAAACACATGTCTGTAGGTTCTCTGGTAGGTTTTTGGCAATGGCTCAACCTCAACCATACTAGCCCACTTAGGGTCAATATCCTCCATCCTGCTGGGTGATCCAATGTCATGATGAGATGGAGATGAAGGAGGTGAAGTGGACTGATCAAATGATGATGAATGAGCTATGGGCTGAGATGGAGGAATGGAAGTGGATGGCTAGGATGATGAAGGCACATTTTGTGCATGTTGAGTAGGAGGATCTCTGAATATATCATGGGCTATGAAGGTGTTCCATGCAATGTTTAGTTGATTGAGATGGTGGAGGACTATGATCTTAATGAGGGAATGATGGAATAGACTTTTCATTTGATGTTCATATTGCCTTTTCTGGACAATGAATGCCATCTTATCTATGCTTCTGAAAAGGTAGTAGGGTATGTTCAACATCTTTACCCTAGTGAAATGCATCAAGAGGCGGATGTGATAAGTATAGAGCCTTGAAAATCTACCCTCACATGAAAAGTATTTCATGATTATCTTCATCATCGGTGCATATCTATCCTGAAGGTGGGAAAAAGGAAAGAACCTCTTTCTCTCATTCTTATACCTTGGTTTCAGGAAAGGCTCAAAGTAGTTTTCCTCCAAATCACTCTTTTTGAACCACTTCTCCCCAACATTTGGGATCCCGATGGTAGCTGAAATGGTTAAGTTGAGATAGTAAAGGTGACTCCGGCTAAAGTGACTTGATTTTTGTGAAGGTTGGATATGAAGAGCGTGGTCAACCTGGAATGGTGCTGAACCCTCTGAACTTGTTCACAAAAATCATAACAACCAACATATTTGAAACATGTTACTGTCATTGGAGAGGCTAAAATTTCCCTAGTATTAGCAGGTTCAAGTCTGAGCACTCTTCCACCTTTATGTGGCCTCCTCTCCTCTGTTTCCTCTCCTTCACTGAATGATATGTTTCCTTCCTCTTCTGGCATGGTGTTTTTGTCAAAACCCTAGGGATTAGGAATGATAATGTGTCTAAGGTGACTTTTTTGGGGATAGGAAATGGGGAAAGGGAAATTTGTGGGAGATAATGTTAGGGATATGAGAAATGAGGGAAGGGAAAAAGGAGTGATAGTGTGATGGGAATTGTGAATTGGGATGGGGAATTGGGAGCCTAGGTAAAAAGAAGCACCTAGGGCTTAGGATTTTAGGTTTAAAAGCTTAGGGACAGGGATTGTACTAATCAGAGATTTGGGAATGAGTATTTGCAATATGGGAAAGGTATGAGAGTGCAAGGGAAATGGGTTTTAGGAGTTGTGAGTGTTAGGGAGGAAAACTAGCGTTTTGAGTAGTTAAAACACCAAATTATCAAGAAAATTACACAACACCAAACAAATAAACTTGAAGGAGGTAAATGATGATGGAAGACACCTTTACTTGCTTGCTAGAGGCTTAAATAGCTTTTGCAAAAGTTCAGGAGGTGATTTGGCGAAGTTTGGATGATTTGCTAGCTTGCTGGACATATGCGCAGGGCCTTAAGGTTATGTGTAGTGCCTTAAGGCTATGTGCATTGCCTTCAGTCTGTGCGCAACGCCTTCAGGATATGTGCAACGCCTTTAGCCTGTGTGCAGTGCCTTAGCCGCACCAACTTGCAGACCGCTTTTGGAGGCCTTCCCGGTGTCCAATTGGACCCAGGATAGCTCGTTGGAAAGATGATCCTGTCTACTTTCCAAATATGCCTTTATTTTGCAGAATGGACTTGATTTGACCTGTCAAAAATTGATTCTCCCAAGACTGGTCAAAAAGTGCAGAATGAGGGTGCAAAAATTAAGTGTTCTGGTGTAGGCAACTTTTGGAGGCCTTCTTCAACTCCAAATTGCGCTCATGATAGCTCATTGGAAAGCTCTTCCAGTATAGTTGTCATTTGACTTATAAAGCAAGTGATTTGGACACTCAAGCTAGGAGAAACCTTGATTGTCCCAAGGTCACTCCAGAAGTGCAACAAACCTCTTGTAACACTTGTATTTTTGACATTTCTTCCAAACCATGATACCTGTGTAAAAAATGAAGAGGTTTTTCTTTTTTGACCTATGATGGACAAAAACCTCTCCCACTTTTGTCAAATTCATCTTTGTTTGGTTGAAAACATAGTTTGAAGAAAAACTGGCCCTATGAGTGGCAAATGATTTGTTCCTTGGAATGACTTCTTGAAAAATGATGGAGACATGATGTTTATGAGCTGAAATGACCTCATATTTACTGATATGACCTACCTTATGCCTCTTTTGCTCAGATGTCTCTGATTCCATAACAAACCCTAGCTTAGTGGGAGAGGAAATTAGGGTTTAGTGCTTGTGGAAAATGATGATTTGGGCACCCTTGGGAAAAGATAACTCCCTTTGACATTTGATCAATTGATGAACTAAAAATTCTTGCACTTTGACATTTGATGTGTTGGCATGTGGAATTTTGAGTTGCCAGCCTTGGGAACCAAGTACTTATTACATATTTAATGACATAAAATTACATAGAAAAAAAAAATTACATCTTGGAATGAAACTCACACTTGAAAGAAAATTACAACTTTGGAAACCATCTTGGAGATCATCTTTATATGGTAAAGAGACATTATTTGGGATCACTCTCATACTTTGCTGATCTTATGCAATGGAATGGAGTTTTATTGGACCATGAAAACCCTAGAAAACCTAATGATGACCTTGAGAAGACTGGATTCCATGGTTGACTTTGACTGACATAAGACATAGTGAAATGAGCTTTTCAAAAGTGTCTTCATGCTCAACAGGACATGAAGGTGGACCAACAAATGAGAATTTGTGAGGGAGAGTGAGACTTTATGACTAGGGCTACCATCAGTGAATCAATTTTTTACATGACCTAATGGAATGATAAAAAATTTCTGAGTGGGACCCCTAAAATGAATATAAAAAGAGTAATTTTGATCATTGATGGCAGAATGCATATTCTGACACTAACAAGTTGTACTACGGATGTAGTAGTGGCAGTGACAATGTCATGGGCAGTAATACAATAGTAGAAACATTGCAGTGGTTGATGGACATATTTTCAGATATCAGCAACGCAGAGGATGCTTTAGGGTCAGAGAAGTATGCAACAGGCATATTGTTAGAGCACCTTCCTCGCTAAGAGGGACTGTTGATTTTTGGTAGCATCGGAAGTGCTCTAAGTCTCAAAATTTGTGAAGAGGCTTAAACACATGTATTCCAAAGAACCCATAAATCGTTTGTGGAAATTCCACTCGGAATGTTTTATTAAAATAATTAATTATTTTAATGGAGACCCTAAGTCTAAACTTAGGGAAATTAAATAATTAAAGGGCATTAATAAAACAAAGTGTGAATCTTCTAGAAAACATGGATCAAGTCAAGTTATGATCTTAGTCATTGATTAAAGATCTAATCTTGGCTGTTCATATTTCAACGAGAAGACTATAAAGGAAGACTTGAGGGTCATTTGGAAAACACACCAGTGCAGATACTCAGTTGCCCGAGTAAATCAATTTTCTTATTGGCTGAAGTTCAACAAGAGAAAATCAATCCAGAGGGAGAATTGTAGGTGGAGGAGAGGCAGAGAGGGTTCAACAGCAGTCCGAGGTGCAGGAGCAGGTGACGCAGTGGCAGGAAGAAACAACGCAGGGGCAGGAAGGGAACAACACAGAGGGGTGATGCAATTTTGCGCAGTACCCACGCAGAGCCAGCGCAGTGGTGACGCAGGAGGACTAGGAGGGTCCTTTCGAGGTCATTTCTCATCAACTATTTTTGTGAAAAGGTTCTCCAGTGTTATCATAGAAAATTTCTCTTCGTTACTATTGATTGTAAATTGTACAAGAAGATTACTGCTGAATAATAGAAACCCTCATCCGCTGCACCATTTTTCCTGCATTAGGCTTTTCCGAGAATATTTTCCAAAATATCTGTGTCATTCGTGTGCTAGTATTTTCCTTATTGTTTTTCTCAGTAATTATATGGTTAAGTTTGCATTTGAATTTATTTCGATATTTACTGAAGAGATTTATGCAAATAACTTATTTATGAATAATAAGTAGAAGAAATAATATCAGATAATGCAGTAGGATTTCAAGTTGAAATTTTCACAATTGCAACATTCAAGCCATTAGAAGTGAGTAAATTCCTGGGTACTCACCATTTACTGCCTGAGAAATATGAGGAATGGTTACCCAAATTCAAAGGTACTAATGCTATTACTGTTGAGAAATGTATGCATGAGTTCTATTGGGTTGTTAGTGCTAGGCTAGTCCAAGATGAGGATGTGGTTATGATGCTTTTTGCTTTGACTTTAGAAGGAAGTGCCAGAGATTGGTACCTTAGTTTGCCCTAAGGTAGTCTTACTAATTGGGATACCTTTCACCAAGCCTTTAACAAAAGATGGACCATGGTCAAAGAAGGTATTTTGCTTCTTAACAAATTCCAAGAGGCTAGGAAAACCAACGATGAAAATGTTAGAGAGTTTGTACAGTGGTTTGATAATCTACTCAGGGAAGTTCCTAGTGCATACAGACCAACTGATAATACCATCCTTGATAGATCCATTAAATTCTTTCTTGGACGCATGTCATATGCTCTAAGAGACAAGAAACCTAAGTCTTTAAATGAAGCAAAAATCTTGCCTATTGAAATAGAGCAAAATCTTAGTGCTTCCAAGATTGACCTACTTGCTTGTCTAAAGGCTAAAATTGAACCAAAGACTAAGCCTAATGCCCAAGTTGACCCTGCCTTGCAAGCATTTTCCAAAACATTTGATAAGGTTATTTTGAGTTGATGTAAGGGCAGATGGCCATGTTGAACAAGTTGTTAATGATGGAGAGGGAAAGGGGAGCCCATCAAAATTTTCCTCCCATGCCCCAATTCAATACAGAGAGACCCCTTAAGAAGAATGCATTCGCTTGTGGAAACGTTTGGCAACAAAGTGTTCCAAGTACTCTTGCCCCAACCAACCTAGTTGCTCAATAAGGGAACCCTTGGTTTCAAACTTGCATTGACTTCATTCCTTGGAGGATTGTCCCTACAATCAGGTGGAAGATTAGGAAACCTCAGAGCATCTAAATGTTGTACATGACATTGCTCCTTTTAATATGTTGCTTGGAAAATCCTTCTTTCAACAACAACATGAAGAAGGTAGCGAAGAAGCCATTAGTGATCAAGATGAATCAATCATGGTTGTTGGGGAAGGAGGAAAGTTAAGGGATTACATTATTCAAGAAGGAATAATGATCAAAACCAAGCAAGCGCTAGTTCTAGCATTGCCCTCTAAAAGAAGGTTATGCCACCTTGACCACCTAATAATGTCCCTAAGCCCACTACCCAAAATCCTAATTTGTCTTCAAATGTTGACTTAGGAAATGTGTTAGCTAAAATGAATGTGCAGGTGCCTCTTTTGGATTTGGCCAAACTTGAACTTGAAGAGGGTAAGTTAAGAAGGTGTTCAACCTTGATAAAGAGGCTAATGACCCTTTGGTTATTCTCCAAAACATGTATAATAATAGAATAAATGGAGGACATGCACCCTTCTTATTGTCTCTAGTGATAAGCAATTTGATTTTACACAATTGTATGCTTGAATTCGGTACCTCTACCATTGTAATGCCTTTAAGAGTCATGAACCATTTGGAGATGGATTTCACTAGGCCTTATAATAATGTGTGCGGGTTTGAATCAATGTCTATACCAGTGTATGATCTTATAAAGGATGTCAAGGCATCTTTAGTTGCTAATAAGGTCATTTCCATGCTAATGGATATTTTAGTCATAGATGTGCCAAATGCTTGGGGGATGCTCTTGTCTAGGAAGTGGTGTGCCTGAATTGGAGGACAATTACAAATGGACTTATCATATGCCACTATACCTATTGTTGATGGAGCATTGTTCGTCCTTTACCGGGAGGCACACATGCTTGAGCATGTGGAAGATATGGAACCTTTTATGTTCCCCAAGCCTGTTACAAAACCTAAAGGTAGCATACCTCCAAAAGACTTGCATATCAAGCATAAACACTTTGAGTCAAAGAGCCATGAAAAAACTTAAAGAGGTTGAACCTTTAGGAAATTTATGTCGCGTTAAGAGCACTTAGGTAAATAAAACTAAGAGGCTAACATTCCAAAACAAAAAGAAGTTATGGGTTCAAAGACAAGGCAAAGAGTTTCAAGTAGGTGATCCAGTCCTTGACAATGGTAATCCTGTCCTAGTTAAGGTCCATGGAAGAGTAGGAGTTGGATACTTTTTCATTGCTAAGCTTGATGGTGAATGCTTGCCTCCCCTTGTAAGAGGAAACTGGCTTACTTTGTTCAATGGAACTTGCTGTATTGTAGATGAGTAGTTGCACTACATTTATGTGTTGCATCTTGTGTGAGCATCCTACTTGTTGCATTTATCATGTTGTGTTGCATCTTAGAATAGATTTCATTTGTTTTAGCCTTTTCTTTTTTGTATGGATTTGATATATCATGTAAAAACAAGGATGACAATTAGCACCCCATGCACATACTTCCAAACAAGTTTATTTGACTGTGCACGTAGTAGATTTGCAAGCCCAGGGATTGTTGGGGTTCTCATGAACTCCCCGTTCGAGCTTATGGATCATACACTCTACGATGAGCACATGTCCCTGAGTTTCAGCTAGATGTTACCCACCAAAATGGGTAACCCTATAGGAGAAAACATTTTTCTCCTATAATGGATAGTCAGAGAGCCAACAACCCTACACATTTGCTCATTGATGATGATATGCCAATTTCTTTTTTCCATCTGCACCAGTCATACACCTCTCACCATCCGACATTCCTCGTAGATGAAGGTGGGATACCACTCAACAAGTACTTTGATCATTTTGCAATCAAGTGCATTTACTTAATGATTTGGACATTTAGTATAGATAAATAGGTGATCTGAATTATTAATCGATCCTGATTGTAAACTTGTTCTCTCACCTTACCAAGGGAGTTAATCTCTATCACTAGTCCAGTGGGACCTCCCCTAAGGCGTTACGGTTATAGAAGGGGCATTACTTGGAAAACTTGGATTTAAGTAGCATGTCAATTCTCCTTTTCCATACTTGACATTTTCCATGTCACATTATTTTCTTTGATATCATCTCCATTCTTTAGGTTAATTGTCATTGGTTCATTGGGATTTGACAATCACACATCCACATCCTTGTTGTGCCAAAAAATATTGCCTTGTAGGTTGATGCAATTAAAAGAATGAAAAAACATAAGATAGCCATAATGAAAGAAAAAGAAAAGTCAAAATGAAAAAGATGGCTAGAACATAAGTTAGCGCGTGGGAAAAGGCCTTGCATGACCTCTAACACCCTCATTAGAAATCACTCGGTTCTTGAACACTTGATGCTCCATCCATCAAATGGAACCCTTGCATCTCCCAACCCCAATGAGTGATAAATTGCCTCATCTTAAGGCGTAAAACAAATGCTATATCATAAAGAGTAAGCTTTGATCCTTGAGTTATGCACCAAAGTAAAAAAAAACATTATGAAAAAGAAGTAAAAGGTCCACTAGAGGGGTGGAAAAAACATGCCAAGAGGGGTAACTCATGCCTACATGATTGCTCCCTCCATTACATCTATACACTCAATATGTGGACTCTCATTAACTGCTCGTCCAACCATGGCACTTGACCATGAAGTCCTTCCCCTCCATTGCCACCTACTGTCACTAACACCAATGGTTTGAAGGGTTGACCTTGGAAATGCCACCTCCCCTTAGGGGCTGGAAACACCTAATAAGGTTGACTACTTAGCCACCCTAGCAAAGGTAGGGAACACTTTTATGAGACTTGGTCTAGTTAGATATTTGAAGGTGATCCCGGTTTGAAGTATTAATACACCCTTAACACTTAAGTGTGGTCCACTTAGATACATTTATGATTTTCATCTCTAATGAGTGGTTGTTTTCACTTGAATTTGAGATTGGTTTTCACAGTGGAATAGAGCAACTGAAGCCTTGAAGGAGCCTTACTCCACATGATACCCAAGCCATACTATTATACTCCCGGAGAGCATGATGATTTGACAGATGCAAATTTTCCCCTTTATAGTAGAGCATTGAGCATTTTGATGATTTGAGCACTTGATGGATACCACAAAACACACCTAGATGCCAAAACATTGAGCTTCTCTTGCTTGGCATGGAGGATTCTTGATGATGTACCAATGGACTTAGCATGCCCCCAGGTTGGCCTTGACACTACTTGATGGGCATGCCTTGATGTAGAGCCTAGTTGAGGATGGTCATCCCCCAGGGTGATTGAGGAGGCCTTGTTGCGCTTGATGGAGCCCCAACGCTAGAGAGAGAGAGCACTACATTGTCTACTTGGTACCCATTAGGATGATGCAAGGCAACTATAGTTGGATGTGGACACACGTAAATGTTTTGAGGCTTTGATTTGAGGATTTTTCCTCAAATGGAGGATGATGATGATGCTTGGAAACCTTTGTCGCCCTTCTAATGCATTGATGGAGCATTTTGAGCCCCAAAAGGGCATGACATCATCCTTTTTAGAGGATTATGGCTCACATATGTGGGTTTTTATTCACATATTTTGTTGTTGAGCTAGTGGGTTGGCTTGCAACCCAATTTTACTGTGTTTACTCAAAAATCAAACTTGTGTAGGGGATTTTAGGTAATAATTAAAGGTGATATACCTCATAAGTAGAGGATCACCTCTATCATCTGTTCATCATCACATTTGTGGATTTCGGCCTCTCTAGAAGATACTTGACTTGCTTTGTTGTACTTCACTACTTGTGGAGATGTGATCTTATGTGGATTTTGGCAATTGGAGATTAGTTTTTGTTGTGGAGACATCATTTTGGGATTAAAAGAAACTTGAAAGCATGTTCTTAGATGTATTGTCAATGTTTTTGTTGAATATCTTTTATGGTTTTGCATGTAATGGAATATTGTTAGGGCTTCTATTTTCTTTGCCCAAATGCATATTTTTACTTGAAATTTTTGGTAATTATTGCATGTTAAATATTTTATCCTTGCACTCCCTAGAAAACATCTTAGAGAGCATTTTTCTAGTGAATTTCTCTCCTCATAAAAAGATAGCTAGGGTTAGGAAGTGAAATGAGGGTTTTTCCCCGTACTCCCTTCAAAGATTTGATATTTCCATGGTTAAAGTTCCTAAGACTTCATCACCTAAGTAGGGAAAAGGCACTAGCATCCCTCTTGATGATCAAAACCTTTGAAAATCTATCTTTTACCTCTCTTTTTCCTATTTTCGGCCATTCAAGGCAAGTCGCTAGGGTTAGGGCAAGGGTCGAATTCAACTAGGGCTTGCTATATGACAACACTAGAGCTAATTTGGATAATTTTCACCTTGCTTGACTTTGCTAACTCAAAATCCAACCTTTCCTTTGGTAAAAATTGCCTAATTACGCTAACATCATTAACCCTAGGAAATTTAGGTCTCTTTAAAACCCTAGTTCAGCAAAGGGCTTCAACTTAGGGATATTTGAAGGTTGTCACTCCATTTGTTGATCATATCTTTCAAAGCAAACCTTTTCTCTATGCTTGCATGCCTATATGTACAGTTGTTAAACTACATCTTGAAACTCTAGGCTTCAAGTGCCATTTCCTAGGCTTTGTTATGGGTACATTGTTCCTTTATACAAAGAATTGTTCCTAGTTCCAAGCAGTGTTATCAGGACCGAACTGAACCGGTCTGAACCATTTGGTCTTACTGTTTTGAGGCAAAAAGCGGTTCGGACCGGTGACTTGAACCGTGTTTGGCCTATTCGATATAGAACTGGCTGGTAAAGTCGTGGAGAACACAAGAAGTTGGGCCTATTTTGTTTTTTTTCTTTTATTTACTGTCTTAGCTGGGCACTAGCCCACAATGGGTGCCTAATATTCAAGCCTATGGCCCTACTATTGCTATGCAATTCATGCTAATGTTAAATTCTTAAAGTAAAAGTGACATTCTCCTTTATCTTCTGTTTTCATCTTTTTACTTAAATTTTTAACATTACAATGAAATGAATCAGGTTGTTTGAGAGCGGTTCCGACCTCATTGGATTTCATAAGGAGAAGTACAATTTTAGATCTCACTCAAAATCCAACAGACTAAACTGTTTTTCAGGATTTTAGGATTGGGGGGATTGCAATGTTTCCATTGAATTTTGTCATGTATGAGGGTATTGAACTATCATTTAATCAAGAGCACCAATCCCTTTATGTACCTTGATGTTAGTGAAATTGATCCCTCTATCATGACCCTGCTAAAAATGTATCACTCGAACAAAATATTGAATGACATGCTACCATTTTTTTAATCTTATTTTAATGCGTAGAGGGTGATATTGATGACAAAGATTCCAATACAGACAAAGATTTTGATGATATGTAGGTATTTGTTGTAGCATGATTTCTTTTGGATGATAGAGGCCATCTAGGTCTTGTTTTTTATATATTTTCGGTTCAAAGATGGATTGCACTTGGTGTTATTTTGGTTATGTGCACCCTTACATGCTCTATAAATGAGAACTTTTGCTTATTTGTGTATAAATGGTTTAGATTCATATGGATGCACATGAATATATGTGGTTTTCTTTAAAATTTGAATATTTGATGTGTTTTTGATTGACCAGTTTTTTGGTTCGATTTTTTTATTGTTTCCGGTTGGGGGTGTCTACCGGTTCGATGACTGGTCCGATTCTGATAACAATGGTTCCAAGTGAGAACTGCCATTTAATCAAGCCTCTTCAACATCACTTTGATCCTATCAACATAGAATATCTCTAAGTGATCTATACTGGGAAGCCTTCTGTGTGGTTAAATTCCACTAAAGAGCAGGAGGTGGAGTGCTAAGGTGACAGTGGCAGCCACTTCATTGTTGCATTGGGATCTAGCCCTTTGCTTTGTGAGGCCTCTCACAAGGCCTGCTAGATTTTGAGGCAACAGGTTACACCTCAAAATAGGGAAAGAGAAATATGATAGGAAGTGCAGAAATGGAAAAAACATTTTTCTGAAAACTTTTGCTTTGGGCTTTTCTGCAATGATGCAAATACTATGCAAACATGACATATTTCCTCCAAATTGCCAATATATATTAAGCATAACTTGAGAATTGTATATTGCTCATAGTATATTTAGTTCTTATAAGCCGAATAAAAAGACATCAAATTCACAAATATGTTGAAAGGAAAAAAATGTAAGTTATGGGGCACATAATGCAAGTTAGGGGGTGCATAATTCAGAACAACATTAGAGCCTCATTATTTTTGTTGATTATCACTGCTGCTACTGCAATGCAATCAAAGTAGCTTTTAGACATGTTCTGTTCCTCGGTTCTTGCATAATTTGGCAGACACTAACATTTGCTATATATTTTACAGAGTGGTCAGGAGACAGATTTTGTTTTGGTTTCTTGTACAGGATCTGGTATTGAACCTAGTACAAGAGAGAAAGTTCTTAAAGCCAAGCAGGTTATGATTGTCCTTGAAATACTTTCCTCTCTTTCCAAACTGATTGAATGAATGGTCAAACTATTTTCATGGCTCTTGCAGCTCTTCCAGCTAGATGCTTATAGATTTAATTTGATGTTGTTGAATTTTGGAAGGCTGGCGAGAAGACACTGAGAATATCTGGCCTTGGCTACACAATAATTCGACCAGGCCCACTACTGGTATAATATATTTTGTGTCTTTGCTTGGTTTGTAATTTTGCCTGTTAATCTCATTACACATTTTCAGTGAAATAACTCGGCATTGAATAATTATCTTCAATATCTGCGTGAGAACTTTAGGTGGTTATACCTACATATAAATCATGAAAAGTGGCATCAAAAACTTATTAAACCTGGCTCATGACAATTTCAGGAAGAGCCTGGAGGCCAGCATGCACTTGTCTTTGATCAAGGAAACAGGATTACACAGGTTAGAAATTCAACATTACAATCTCTTGCAGGCACTGATAATATCAATATTTCTGGTTATTCAAGGGTAAAGACATTTACATTTCTCCCTATGGTTATAGGGGATAAGTTGTGCAGATGTAGCAGATATTTGTGTAAAGGCCTTGCATGATTCAACTGCAAGGAACAAGAGCTTTGACGTGAGTGCCTATTCTTGAATGCCTAATGTTATTTGTGCATTTTCATTTCCATTATGGTTAATATGCACGGCTTTTCATTTTTCTCAGGTCTGCTATGAGTATGTTGCAGAGCAGGGGCAAGGACTTTATGAACTGGTAAGCACAGTCAATATCTCAGCACTTTCTACACTAAGAAGTAGCGTGAACACTCTGTTTGAGTAATGAAGGCCTAATAGAAGAAACCACCATGTTGATATCGGTGGCCTACCTTCTTCAATGGCTTTGACATTGTTTTGTATGCTTGTGGCAGGTTGCCCATCTACCAGACAAATCAAATAACTATTTGACTCCAGCTCTTTCTGTTTTGGAGAAGAATACTTGACATCAAAACAAGCATGGAAATATAACCATCTATAGCTCCTTTGTCAACAATTTGACATTCTTCACGTAATTACAATACTAATCTGGACTGTATAGGTTTCCTATTATTCTTTCTCAAATCATGAGTAGCCTGGAAAGTCATTCAGGCTTCATTCTCATACTTGGTCGTGGTTTACGCCAAGCAATTGCATCTATAAGCTTACTAATGTTCATTGTACTTATAACCAATCAGCATCTTTTTGATCTTTCATTGCGAGAGTCATCTGAATTCCCATGTTGAGGAGCTGCCTCTTAGTTGTGCCTGATCAACATTGACTTAGCATCAATGTATTTCACCTATAGTGATTGCAATGGTTTTGTTTCAGTGATCCTAGTGTATACGAGAAGACCCATCAGAAATTTTCAGGCATAAAGAGAAGACAAAAGAAAAGCTGAATCAATCCTGACTTGACAACAATGCTTTCTGCTGCAGTGTAATTTCTTTTTATGGAAATCTTTCCAAATTGAAATTCAACTACCAAATAAGTTTTGTTTCCAATTTTCTTTTACTTGCATATATGCAAGCATCAAGATTTAGTTTCCTTTTTCGGAAACAAAAACATGGCACTTAGTGAAACAATTTTGTTATCAGACATTGTGAAGTTAAAACGCTATGCCCAGTTCTGGTTTTACATTAATCCATTATTCCAATGGAATATTAACCTCTATTAAGTGTAAAGTAATTTTGAGACAGAATAAAAACATGCCATAAGCGTAATACTGCAAAATTATACAAATAAATACAATTCCCATCATTCTAACTGATTGCAATTGTAAGATACTCGACACATATGGCATGAGCCCTGAGGGTCCACATGATGAATTTACTGAGTCTATAGGGCGTAAAGAACCTACATTGCATAACCAATACAAGCCCACGATGCAGAATGATTTTTTCACTAATGAACAATCGGCCTCCCCAATTAACTTATCTAACTGCATCTATGAAGATAGTGAACCCACGAAGTATGATCCTTCTGGGCCTACACAATACAATTATTTTGAGCTCACAAGGTGCGAGAGACCTGGATCAAGTAACTAATATGGACTAGAAGGCAATATCAATCCTCACTGTTATTTGCCAAATATGAAATCAGATTTTAATATTTATAATTAAAATCAGCCAAATATGAAATCAGATTTTATAATTAAAATCTGAAATGAATTCTGTTATTAGCCACTGTTATGATCCCAAGGACATTGACAGATTCTAATTTTGTATGGAGGGTAAATGTTCTATGAATTTGAATTTTTCAGGTTTGTCATCACCAGAATTTGACTATGCAATCTTTGCCAAATTTGCAATTTTTGGATTTGATAAAAGTGTTATTTTTAACCCAAAAATGGGTGCAGCACTCTGAAGACCTCCATTCCAACAGGATTGTATAAATGTTCAACAGGATTGTGTAATATTAACATCTGATAGTTGCAATTCCATCAAAATTCAAAATTATTCAAAATTCAAATAATTCTTGTCAGATTATTATGTTAAGATAACCAGTATCCCTTCATGTTATTTTAAGCAACTGGAAAAGAACAAATTTGTAGAATGACTAAACTATGGAAATTTGTATAGCAGATGTATTATAGCAGATCGTACTAGGTAGCACGAACCTAGAGGGTTATGATATTGTTAATAGAAAACTTAGGTACAACAGATTGATAACAACATGAATGACCTTAGCTAAACAATAATTAGCAGATTATATTGGTTTAAGAGATGAGTTTGAAAGTCGCATATTCTTCCATACTAGCACAGTAAACTTAGAGGTTATTAGGACAACAAACTGCTATGACAAAACTCCCAAATAGGAATTACTAATTTTATTTATTTATTTATTTAATTTCACTGAGAACTATTTATTTAATTAATTGCACTGAGAACTCTTAATGCCTGGGTGTGGAAAGGAACTGTGTGTCCATGGGCAACGACATTGCTAATAAAATAAACTGAAAAAAGAGCAATCCAACATCCAATGTCAAAAAAATGTTGGTTTGTTATTTCTTCTAATTATTTATAGTGATGCACAAAAATAAACAAGCACACAGTCATCTTGGTTCTGGATCTTTCATGTCACTACAGTTTGCACTTCGTTTTTTTAACATTTTTAAGTGCTTAATAGATCTAGTGTGAATCTATGCCTATTGAATGCCAACTCAATTATAGAATATCCCATAGAAATATGGACCACAATTTACTTTCCCATGGACTCCAAACAAAAGAACAAAAATCTCTATCAAATGGAAGACAATAAGGTGTCTAGGTTGAGGAAAATAATTGTTTAATGCGGAGACCAAACAAAAAAAAAAAAAAAAAAAAAAAAACTATATATATTCATCTAAGTGCTAAATGTTTCGAGCTGCAAGAGGTTTTCCGTTATTTTTCCATAACTTTGTTAAGTGCTTAACCCATCTATGCTTGTTCGATGCCAACTCAATTGTAAAGTATAACAGCAATAAGGACCACGATTTATTCTTCCATGGGCTATTGCAATAAAACAAGACTTTCCATGAAAACTGAAGGCAGAAGGGGCTTTAGGTTGAGAAGAAGTCATGCATGTTTGCTTCATTCCCTAATGTCAAACCTCATAGGGTCAGGATATGGAAGGAAGACTTGTAAATCTTGCCTCACTTATCACTCTCTTTTCTTTTCTGTTTTTATAAAACCAGAACTATAGCATTATATTAATTAAAATCTGCGGTATCAATGCAACAGTTACATCAAAGGAGGGCAATTCCCATTAATTGACTAAACTTCTATCTGTCTTTGCAATGACCAATGGGTAAAAGTTATTAACTTCCTTTATATCTAAACTCTTTTATCTATAGGAATACACACACCAAAATACTTAAATAAATTTGACAATGTGTGTAGCACACTGTCAGAAGGAGAGATTACATCTCCGGGTCCTGTTCCCCAAAATGTGGAGAAATTGGAATGTTTAGATCAGGTACGACTTGATCTGTAGACAATATATAGTCTTGCTTGAGGATGAGGGTTCCAAGTGCCGCTTGCTGAGGGAATTCTACAACTCTTCAACCTGCTGGAGAAGGCTGGATAGTTTGTCCTTGGTTCTGCGCATCATGGTCCAATGATCGACGAACAACTCCATAGTGGTGGTCGTGTTGGATACCCGTTGATTATGTCTGAGTTGTAAGGAAAGGATTTCTTCGTCGAGTTGAGAAATCCGTTCCATAATCTGTTGATACTATCTACTAGGTTGACGAAGCATGATTGTGGCTACCCACTTGTACCCACTGCTCTAGCTAGTCTGGCCACACAGATAATCAGAGATTAGCCAAATCTTTAAGCCAACTATAAAATGAATCAATGAATGAAATTTTAACGTCCACAAGACTAAAAATAGCCTATGAGACTATGGGTTCTCTGTTTTCGCATTTTGCATTTCAGTCCTCTTCTTGTTCAAATTGATGATGAGCTCGCACACCTTCCAACTATCTCATCGCTGAAAAGATAATGCCAAGAAACCGATGCTAACATATTCCCATAACTTTCTCTGATGTATTTGAATGCATCACATTCCAAAATGAAATGTTTTTCTGATTCCACTGCTCCAGATGTGCAAAATGTACACACTCGTTCTTCCCAAGCTTCTTTAGGCCTTTTCCACCGCCTTGTTTCACACCGAAGATGATGTGAGTTGGTTCTTAATTGAGCAATAAGAACCTTTGTTCTCCACGGAATGGTAGCTCCAATGTACTCTTTTTGTTGGATATCATACATAGGGTTGAATTCTTCGATGTAGTACTTATTCTTTCTACCCAACTCTTTTCCCCATACATGTTTATGAAATTTATCCATAACAAAATTATTTAGCTCTGTGCTATTTGTGGGGCAAGCATTGAGGTAGATATTCCATTTTTGCATCCATGTGTAGTTTTGTCTCGTCCATGTTTTCTTTCTTTCACTCATGCCTTCCTTGAAGATAACGTTAGGCCCCCTACCTACTCCCATTTGCTCAATTCTTTTTAGATATCTTATGAGCTGCATCATAGCAATTGCTTCGATGGAAATTGCTCTTGTTTCACTCAACATTATCTCATAAGGTACCGAACTTTTTATTTTGAATTTGCTCATGATCAAATGTTTTTGGATTTTCTCAATTTGCTTCCATTTTGAGATAGGGGTGCTGCTAGCCCACAATTCACACCCATATAGCATCACTGGACAAACTAGGAGTCCAAAAAGCACTTTAATTGTTTTCCAATCCCATAACTTTGCTTCTCTGCATCTGTTTTGAAGAACATACAGTGCTTCCCACCCTCCTAAGATTCTCTTCTTTCTACAATCCTCCCAATTAAGTTTGTTGTTGAAATCGATCCCGAGGTATTTGTACTCATTTACTTCTTCAAGAGTGTTGCCTTCAAAGAAGAACGTATGCTGACTTTGCTTTTTTTTATTTGAGAAATCATTATCTTGGTCTTGCTAATATTGACTTGCATCCCCACTGCTCTACAAAAATGCTCAAGGGCATATAGGTGCATCTGCAATCCATGGGCCAATTTAGAAATCAAAACAAGATCATCAGCGTATAAAAGAAGCTTTATCACAAACCCCCCCAACCGAACACCATCCCCACCTTGCAAATTTAGCCACTCTTCCAGTTTATCAATATATAAAGCAAAAAGAGTAGGGGATAGCGGACAACCTTGCTCGACTCCAATGTCACTTCTAAAGCTTTCTGAAATACACGCTGATGTTCTAATTTTGACTTTCACCTCTTCATAAAGTCTATGGACAGCAGCTCTATAATGCAAAGGAATTTCAAGT
The DNA here is from genome assembly GCA_034641835.2 of Pinus albicaulis. Classification (NCBI taxonomy): domain Eukaryota; kingdom Viridiplantae; phylum Streptophyta; class Pinopsida; order Pinales; family Pinaceae; genus Pinus; species Pinus albicaulis. The sequence continues at coordinate 729,082,461 of CM076579.1, forward strand.
TCTTCCATTCTACGCCACAACTTATCTATAGGGACTGTGTCAAATGCCTTTTCGAAGTCAACGAAATAGCAAAATACTTCTTCTTAATCCCCCCAAACCTTTGTCTCAACGTGATGCCGTGATCTACTGTAGAATGCTTCAGCCTAAAACCCGTTTGTCCTTTTGCCTTCTTTTCTTTCACTTCTGCCCACTTACTGATTATATTCTCTACCATGCTGCCGAAAAGCTTTGCAAACAAAGGGTTGATCAGAATGGTTCTATAATTGGACAGATTATTAATGTCTCCACTTTTAGAAAGGGGTATTGCTAGACTAGTTGTCCAGCCTCTTGGGAATCCTTGTTGAATGATGTTGTTGAATATTTCCATGATGTGCGGTGCAAGAGTGTTCCTTCCCCATTTTAGATACTCTGCTTGAAGTTCAACCAAGTCTTTTGCCTTTCCTATTTTCAACTTTTTAATTCCAATCTCCACCACCTGTAATGTGAAGAGCTTTGTAGTTGTGTTGAGCCCTGGGGGAGGCTCAACCTCTGATTCTTTCTCATAGAGTTGTCTTGCATATTCAAACCATTGATTAGTTGTAATATTATTTTCGATTTGCTTCTTCATTGGTTGAAGTTCCTGCTAGAAAAGTTTTGAGTTATTCTTGCCTAGATATATTAACTCTTCTCGCCTTGTTTGCATGAACTCATCTTTTTTTCCTTTTCATATCTATTTATATAACTTTTCCTTGCTTGTGTTTTTGAAGGTTCTCCTTGCCGTTTTGCATTTTTCATCAAACCAAGCATTTACAGGAAAACAATTTGATTCTGATTTCCTACTTTTTGCTCTTTTGCACTTCTCAAGTGCCATTTGAAGTATATTTGTTAACTCATGACTCTTGAAGCTTTGGAAGCTCGTTTTCTCTTTCTGAATTAATCTCTCCAGTATTGTCTTGAAGATAGTACAATTTTCTTGGGTTAGAAAAATTTTGCCCCTTGGTAGTGATTGCCAAGAGCATTGGGTTTTTCTCTTATGCTGCTTTTCTTCTACCCATGATAACTTCATATAAATTGGGTTATGGTCCGATTTAAGTCTCAATTATGCTCTCCAATCTTAACTTCATCTATCTTTTCTATCAAGTTTTGTCAACAAATCACATAATCAACGACACTTGTCCCATTGTATGTGTTGCAGGGGAAGTTCCAGAACTTTTCCATCTGTCCATACTATTGCAAATAATTAAGTTGAAAGCTCTTTTCCATCTGTCCATACTATTGCAAATAATTAAGTTGAAAGCTCTTTTCCATCTGTCTAGACCATTGCAAATAATTAAGTTGAAAGCCCCGCACAGTGTAACCAATTCTTCTCCAAAATAGTTGTTAATTAGGAATCTCTGAGGAGCCCATGATAATTAGGAATCTCTGATGCTTCCTTAGAGGATCAGGGCTAACCTGACTAGACCAACTCCGAAGAGCACAAAATAAGAAGACTGTCACCTGCAACAGATTGATCCCTACCAACCGCTGATTGCTATTTTCATCCTTGAAATAAAGCCGTTCCAAGTGTTGCGTAATGCCAATCGGGAGTGCACAGAGCTTGTACATCCCCTAAAGGCATATACCATCAATGACAACTCGGGTGCAGGGAAATGAAAATACACCTATTTTCTTCCAATACTTTCCAGACTTCCAACACCTGTCACAGTTTAGAGCCTCTGAACCAGCAAATTATGTAAGCCAATGACCCGCTATCCTTATCCCACTCATGGCATAGAATAGTGTTCACATCCCATCACTGTTGCCGTTTCTTATGCCAGAAGCTTCCTAATGACCCCGACCACACCAAGAAATTCCTAATATGGAGATTAAAAGCACCACGAAAATTGACCAAATTCGACCAATCCAGTCTGCCCTAATGCAATGCAACCCACAAAATAGATGAAGCCAATTAATAGATGATGCCAATTTTAACAAAGGGATGAAGCAGAGAATTTTCAGACAGATAATGTTGATGGGAAATTGCTGACTGATCCATTTGATCTTCCGAAATCCATTTCTGGGAATGCAACTTACCCTCCAGAATTTATGGAGTGCCCATTGATCCTGAGTGGCCTCTTCATCATTACTACGCCACTCCTGCGTTCTCTCCACCTTCAGTTTCACACACAACACAACTCTTGAACGGCACTGTCATCACAAATGAAAGCCACAGACGATGAACCCATAAATATGGCAAGGATGAAAATTACTTCCAGGTATAGAAGTCATTTCAGAAAAGCACCTGATGACCTCCGTTTGCACAAGAGGAGCGAAACTTGCCCACTCTATTGCATGAAGGGGCCGTGTACACCAATCTCCCCTGGACCACCTTATACATCTTGCATGCCTCTCGTTCCACTGTAATGGCATTTGGAACAGACTAGTGACATAAAACCTTAAATTAATCTGGTTTAGAATAGGATTATGGAATGGGGAAGAATGACTTATTGTCATTAATCCTGATTTCTCCTGACCCTAACAAAGCTCCTATATTAGTCAAAGAATTGATTAGGTTGTCTCAAAACTAATCTAATGATTTCTCCTGACCCTACCAAAGCTCCTATATTAGTCAAAGAATTGATTATGTTGTCTCAAAACATGGTACGCATCATATGATTTAAACTTCTTTATTAGCAACTCATGATTTAAACTTCTTTAATAGCCTTTCACTAATCTTTCTCATGTCCAATTTTCTCTTTTTTTTAAAATTGTTTCATACTTGCATTTAAAAGATACAATAGACTAAAGTTGATAGACATAATAAAGCCCAATCAAAATCTGCCACCTAAGGCAATTAAAATTTAAAATCTACCACCTAAGGCAATCAAAATTTAAGACTCTTGAAGTGTCCCATAATCCAATGTAGAAAGTAATAAACACTAGAGTCCGATGTAAATAACAATAAACATGATGTGCCAGAGCAAACAAACAAACATATCATGTAATAGTATGAACTTGATTTGCATAGTATGTAATAGAGGAGGGTCTTTGTTCTTTAACATATCATGTAATAGTATGAACTTGCATCAAGAAGAGGGTCTTTGTTCTTGTCCCCCCTATAATTCTAATGTAGGCTCATGATCCATTACTATAGACGCATTCGTTGATTTCGTGCTTAGGTTTTTCTAGATGCTTTAGCTCTAAAAATAGCCAAAGGAACGAGAAAAAAACTTATCAATCCATGGAAGTTTCAAGTCTCATAGCAGAGGTCAACTCCAATATCTTTCTTGACATTCTTTTACAACATGGCTAGCTTTTAGTTGATGGCAATAACCATTGGAGACCTTGGAGTGTGCGGAGTTGACATGTGAATGCCCATTAGGGGGGCTCTAGGCACAGTGCATTATGTGTTGGTCTAGTCATCCATCAACTCATGCAAATGTGTCAAACCAGGAGGTAACTCCGCAAATCAGAATGTGTATTAGATGAAGAATGTGAATGTATTTATACATGGAGGTGAGGCTATTGGGATTCATCTCCCAATGACTCTTGGCCTTCCTTATTTCCTAATATAATTTAATATACAATATTAAATATCCTCACCCTACCCTTAGGATTAGGTGTCAACATTCCCCCCTTTAATCCGAAGGGATGTTGGTGAGCCCAAGCATCGATCTGAACTTTTCAAACTTTTCTCTTCCAAGTGCTTTGGTGAAGATATCAGAAGTTTTCTCATTTTTGGAAAAATGATGTAGATGGATGATTTTGGCTTGGAAATGATGTTGAATTAGATGGTATTTTGTGTTGATGTGCTTTGTTCGATCATGGAACTTTGGGTTCTTAGCCAAATTTATTGCAGAAGTGTTGTCGATCATGAGTGGTGTTCAATACGTTTGTTTCATCTGCAAATCTTCTAGGATTTTTCTGAGCCACACAATTTCCTTTGTTGCTTCAGCTGCTGCCACATATTCTGCCTCAGTCGTGGAATCTGATGGAACTGACTATTTGCGTGATCTCCATGAGACAAATCCTGATCCAAGACTCATGGTGTAACCTGTAGTAGACACCCCTGTTTCTTTGTCCCCATCAAAGTCTGAATCAGAGTATCCAATCGAGTTGAAGTCACCTACCTGTGTATATTTGAGTCCAAAGTCTTGAGTCCCCTTCAAGTACCTTAACACTCTTTTTGCAGCAGACCAATGTCCTTCACAAGGTTTTTGCATAAACCTTGAGAGGATTCCAACAAAAAATGAAATGTCAGGTCTGGTGGTGGTCAGGTAGATAAGACTTTCTATAAGCTGTCTATACTTAGTTGCATCCTCGAATTCCTTCCCTTCAATGGATGTGAGCTTCAAGTTTTGTTCCATTGGAGTGGTTAAGGGATTGCATTCATCCATGCCAAACTTGTTCAAAAGATCTCTAATGTACTTCTTTTGAGAAAGAAATATAAATTTGGGATGTTGAATTACTTCAATACCCAGATAGTAATGAACATAACCCAAATCAGTCATTTCAAAACCTTTCTTGAATTCTTTCTTCATGGAGGCAATATAGCTCTCATTGTTCCCTGTCATCAAAAGATCATTTACATACACCACAAGATATACAATTGTTTTTTCAACTTTCTTAACAAACAAAGTTGCATCATCAAGATCAAAATGTTTGAAGTCAAGTTTCAGAAGATGCTCGGTTAATTTCTCATACCAGGCTCGTGGAGCTTGCTTGAGGCCATACAAAGATTTTATAAGCTTGCAAACTTTGTGTTCTTGGCCCTTTACAACAAATCTTTCTGGCTGGGACATAAAAACTTTCTCCTTTAGATCTCCATTCAAAAAGGCGGTTTTTACATCCATCTGATGGACTTTCCATCCATTCTGAGCTGCTAAGGCAAAGAGAGTCCGGATGGTGGTCCATTTTGCTGTGGGGGCAAAAGTTTCTTCATAATCGATTCCTTCTTTTTGTGCAAAACCTTTTGCCACAAACCCAGCCTTGTGCTTGTCAAGTGAGCCATCTGCTTTATACTTGTTCTTGTAGACCCACTTATAGCCAATTGGTTTTGTTCCCAAGGGCAGATCAACCAGCTTCCAAGTACCATTCTTTATCAAGGCATCATACTCATTTTGCATCGCTTCCTTCCATTCATCATGAGAAGCGGCTTCTTTGAAGGAAGTTGGTTCATGATCTGTAGACAAACTCAATTCACAGTTATAAGCAATATCCATATCAACAGGAGAATCAGAATTATCTACGTCACCTTGGTTTTGTTTAGTGGAACTTCTTGTCCCTGTTTTTCCAACCTCATCAGGATGAACATTCTCTAGTGTCTTTGTCAGCCATTTGGGAGGACCTTTCTGAGATGGCCCAGGCTACTCATTTGACTGAGTTGGGATTGAGTCAAGATTCAATCTCTCAATTCTATCAATCACATCATTCAATGTGTCATCCGTGGTTGTTTCTTCATGTGGGGGAGAGAGTGCTTCAGGAAATGATTCCACAGTTTGATTCAATATAGGAATCCCCCCTTCAAGGTGTGGAATCTGATTATCAAATTCTTGAAAAGACTTGCCTGTGTGAATCTATCCAAGCGATCAAGTTGCCGCTCAACAACATTGTCTGTCTTGGAGGATTCAAGGAATATGACATCTTTTTCTATTACAAACTTCTTATTGGCTTCATCATAGAGACGATATCCTTTGGAGGTATTGGAATACCCCAAGAAGATACATTTTCGACTTCTAGCACCAAGTTTATTCCTTTGTCCCTTGGGTATCAAGGCATAACAGGTGGAACCAAAGACCCTGAAATGCTTTACCGAAGGAATGTGGCCATGCCACATTTCAAAAGGAGTTTTGTTTCTAATTGAACTTGAAGGACACCTATTCTTTATGTATACAGCACATAGAACTGCATCAGCCCAAAACATCAATTTTACATTCTTGAAAAATAACATGGAACGAACCATATTTAAAATAGTTCTGTTCATTCTTTCAGCTACACCATTCTGTTGGGGATTATACGGCACAATTGTTTGATGTTTGATCCCATGTTGACGAAGATAATTTTCAAATTCGTTTGAAGTGTATTCTTTTCCATTATCAGTACGTAGAGAGCCAATATGAGTTTGTGCATCAATTTCAATCCATGCATGAAAATTCTTGAATGTTTGAAAAGCATCAGACTTGTTCTTCAATAAGTAAATCCAACACATTCTGGTGTAGTCATCAATAAATGTCATCATGTATTTATTTCCATTTGCAGAAGCAATATGCATAGGGCCACATAAATCTGAATGAACAAGCTCAAGTTTTCTATGTGCTCTGGAGTGTGAATCATGAAATGGTTGTTTGCTATGCTTTCCTAGAATACAAGCATCACATTCTTTAGGTTTTCTAGGAATTGTAGGCAGTCCATTAACACCATTTTTCTTCAACAAACGAAGGCTGTCATAGTTTAAATGTCCAAATCTAGCATGCCATAAAAGACTTGATGGGAATGTACCTTCATCATGATGTGAACTGAATGCAAAGTTTTGAGCATGAGCAGATGAACCTTTCAGCTTCAAGAGTCTTACTTCTTCTATTCCCTCCATGACAAGTGAGTGATCTAATGCTTTTCTGACCTCTGCCTTGCCATCAAACAAGTGAACGGAGTGTCCTTGCTGGCGGATTTGGACCAGGGACAACAAGTTTCTCCTCAACTCAGGGAGGTATAGAACCTCATGTAGAATATGATCTGGAAGACCAGGCAACTTAAGCCTGACTGTGCCAAGCCCTGATGGCTTGAGTTTGGATTTATCTGCGAAGTATATTGCTCCATCAACTTTGTCAGTAAATTCTTCAAAAAAATCTTTTCTAAATGTCATGTGACATGTTGCTCCTGAATCTAGCAACCAATCATCCTTCCATGAAGTAAATGAAACATCAAACAAGTCTTCAGTTACTCCATTGTTACAATGTGCTAGAACATAATGAGCGGATTCAGGTGCTTTACCTTTGAATTTATCATTAGTTTTACCTTTGTCTTGATTTCTTTGCTGCTCAATTTTATCCCAAGGTGTCCTGCATGTGGATGCATCATGCCCGTCTTTATTGCAACGTATGCAGTGAAGATCGGATTTGTCAGATTGTCTGCCCCCCTTTCCTCTAAAGTTTCTTCTTCCTCTTCCTCTTCGGCCACCTCTTCCTCTGGAAGGATCTGGAGCATGACTCCTTTCTCCATGTACAAAGTATGCAACCTCTTCAGAAGACGAAGGGACTGTCATCTTCCCGAAAGCTTTCTCTCTTTCTGCAAAATTTTTCTCAAGGGAATCAAAGGTGATATGCTCAAGGTTTCCACTTGCTTGCAATGACTCAAGATAATGTGAGTAAGTCGGATATAATGCCTTAACATATGCTATGAGAGATATGTCAATTTTTACACCAGTGCTGTCAATGTCATGCATGATAGATCTTACTTCTGAAGCTAAAGCAAGGGGATCATCATTCTTCATTTCAAGACTGAACAGCTTAATCATCAATTGAACAATTTCTAGTTCTGAATGTGAGTCATAGAGTTATTTTAGCTTGCTCAAGGCTTCATAGGCATTTGAAAATGGTGAAATATGGCGACTCACCTCTTCATTTACAGAGGCTGCAATCAAGGCATATGCCTTGCAGTTCTTGTTTTCCCAAATGGCGAGCTCCTTGTCTGAAGTGGGCTTTGATGGTGGATTTTATTCTTTTCCTTCACAGATTCCTTTCCACAACTCATTAAAAATGAGAGTGTGTTTGATTTTCCGAGACCATTCAAGATAGTTCTCCTTGCCGGAGAGAACCGCCCCTACAATAGATATGAGAGAATGCATTCTTCTGAAGGGAAAAAATAATTACTTTGTTGGAAAAATTCTTTTGAGGAGGAAAAAAAACTTTGCTGGAAGATTTCTCAATTGAAGGGGAAAAACTTTGCTAGAAAAATACTGAATTCTGCACCAAAAAAAATTATATATATATTGTTTGGAGAAAAAATCTATATGGGAACTGTATTATATATGGTGGGGGGGTAGTATTGTTAATGAATGGACGGTATTATAAATAGAGGGGGGCGGTATTGAATATGTGGAGGGGGTGGTATATGTTAAGGGGGGGCGGTAGTATTATAAATGGAGTGGTATTAAAACAACGCGGAGGGGGGGGGGGGTGTAACAGCGTGGAAGTGTGTAGAAAATTTCAGAGGGGACGCCAAGAGGCCAAAAAAAAATTCGGAATTGCAGATGCAAAGTTTGTAGGTGCTGAATTGCAGGAACTGCAAAAATTGCAGAATCTGCAAAACAAATCAGAAATTGGCAAAAATTGCAGACATAGTTTTAAAAAAAATGCAGAATTGCAGTATATAAACTCAGAATGGCATCAATCTAATGGAGCAGCAAAAACTAGACATAAAACTGACTGAACAAAAGACTATTAATAGAAATGAGGGAGTTACACCACAGGCAAGAATGCCAATAGTGGGACTGACTCTGATACCATGTCAAACCAGGAGGTAACTCCGCAAATCAGAATGTGTATTAGATGAAGAATGTGAATGTATTTATACATGGAGGTGAGGCTATTGAGATTCATCTCCCAATGACTCTTGGCCTTCTTTATTTCCTAATATAATTTAATATACAATATTAAATATCCTCACCCAACCCTTAGGATTAGGTGTCAACAAAATGGACTACTTTTGACTCCACTTTATGCATCTTCCCATGTATTTGTAAAACTATGCTCTCACGAATTAGAGAGCCTTCCCATGAAGTGAATTTTGTGATGTGTTATATGCTAGTGAAAATATGTTCATTTCTACCTTTTCATAGATGATTTAAGATACCAACTCTATTCCATTACCATGGAATGTGAAAATTTGTTATAAATATAATAATAGTTACAAATAGCAATAATTTAAAGAATTAAGGAAAAGTCAAGGGGCATGAAACCTTTCACCTTGTGTCAGATAAACACACTATCACACTATCACGAGGGTGTTGTAACATTATCATTCCTTTTATTATTTATATATCAATACATTTATACTATTACAAATATATATTTTGTTCAAATATAGATAGAAATTGTTGTTACATTGGTGTCAGAGCTAGCGATTTACAGCTGGAAAATTAGGTCTCACCACCAATTGCACCGATGTCCATATTGTACGATCCACCTTGCTTGCTATAGTAGTGCCTATTTAAATATGTAACTAGGTTCGGTCTTCATAATGACAGATTTTATCATGATGAAAAGAGAAAAATAAATTTATTATTGTAAGTCTTGAGGCATGGGTTTCATGCTCAAGAGAATTTATTTATAGGTCAAATAATCCATTGAGTGATTCTAGGTTTGTTATAAAGTCATTGAGTCATTGTCATGTTTAATGACCCATTTGGGCATGTTAAATATTGTAAATAATTTTTTTTTGAGTCATAATTACGTCAAAAGACCCTTCAAGACCTCATCATGGCACAAAGTTCAAGTCGTCTTAAGGAAACTTCTAGTCGGCCTAAAGGAAGCAATTTGACCCTATGTGAAGCCTATATAAAGAAGAACTCAACCTCATTTGAAAGACACTCTCACTAGCACAAGTTCGATCTTAAGGATGAAAGGAAGTGCGATGAAGAGGAAGACTAAAGAAGGATAAAAGTTGAAGTTTTGGATTTGGTTTTGGGCTAGTTTGCTCCACACATGTGAAGGATTTAGGGCACATATTGTTGTAGTGAAGCCGAATTGTAGAATTGAAGTTAGTTCATCAAGAAGAGTTGTTCTGGAAGCTAAATATCTAGGAGAGAGAGTCTGCCCAAGAGAAGGAGAGAAGCTGCAATTTTTGGTCATAACAAAGTTGCAGTTGCAGTTTCTGGTTGTAGTCGAAATTGCAGTTTATTGTTTCAGTGGTAGTTGCATTTTCTAGTTGTAGTGAAAATTGAAAATTTTGGTTGTAGTCAAAGTTGTAGTTTCTGGGCAAGTCGAAGTTATAGTTGCAATTGTTGACTAGGTCGAAGTTGTAGTTTATGGGCAAGTCGAAGTTATAGTTGCAGTCGCTGACTAGGTCGAAGTTGCATTTTCTAGGGAAGCCGAAGTTATAGTTGTAGTTGTAGTTGCTTAGTAGGTCAAAGTTGCTGTAAGGAGAAGTTATTAGGAAGCATTGACTTGGTCTTGGAGGGGTTCTTGGTCAAGGGTCTAGGTTTTGGAATTTGTCAATTGAAGATTCTATAAGAAGAAGTATTCTTATGGGTTTTCCTCTCAGGTTGGAGAGCTTTTGGCACTGGCTGATCACCTACATCTTGGGTCCTTTTTTAAATTGTTCTTTATGGTTTGGTAACTGTTTGATGAAGAAGAGCACATAAAAATAATCAAGTACAAGAAGAACCTAATTAAGAAAAAGTAAAAAATCCTCACATGGTATTACCATTATAAGAGAAATGATCTAATATCTTTGCCCTAGATTTCTCAACATGATATTAGAGCTAAAGTGACAAGTCAAGGAAGAAATATAGATGCTTCTACAACCAATGCTCATGTGGTAGGATGAAAGGCCCTTAAGGAAACATGACATGTGTTATCCATGATAACCATTAGGTTGGTCTTGAGTCAATTAGGGTAAGTTATTTAGGGTTGAATAAGATCTTTTAAATTTGTAATTTCCAATTTTTTTTTAATGTGTGGGGGTCTTTTGGTGAGTTTGAGAGGTCATCATTAATGTAAGAGGTGTCATTGTCAAAGAAAAATCCAAAAAAATCTTTATGCATGAGTTAATTTGGTCATTAGAGTGAATTTGACACTTTTACCAACTTTTGTAGCAAATTCAGTGTAAACAGGTCAAAATTTGCTACGAAAGTTCCTGTACTCTGTTTTTCTTCCAATGTTAGGTGTTTTTTATTTTTTTTAGCAGTCAATGTAGTGAAAAGGTGGATGAATTATAGAACAAAAGCATGCATATTATTATGCCACTTGTTCAAGGGAGTAGCTCAATAGTCAAAATCCATATGGTTGACAGCTCATCATGATGCCATCTCATAAATTGGACAACTCACCATCTCAACTCTGGTTTACAAGGTTTTAACTCTAGTGTATTAGCTGGCCAACACCTTAGCATGTCAGCTTGGTTCGATAAAAATGATACAAGCTTAGTTGAAGAAAAAAGGGTCTTGAAATGGTTGTGCAAAATGATGATGTTACTCCATGAAAGATGGTATGGCAACACATTTTTAAACCATATTTTGTCTTATACTATCATACCAGGCATGTACATGCTTTAGTAGTGTTTTGGAGGTTAAAAAAGGAAGAAGGTGCAAAATGTCAGTAAACTAGGTACTTTCGTAGCAAGTACTAGGCTTAAAGACGAGATTTTGCTACGAAAGTGTTGTAGGTTTCTTTGAGGGTAAAATTCAGCAAAAATTTCAGAACAAGGATGGCTTAGAGAATGTGTTTACCTCATTAGCCCCAAGGAAGACCCTCCAGTAGTCAAAAAGGTCAAAGATTATGCAAAAGGTGGATTTGGTAGTATGCTACGAAAGTTCTGGAAATGATTGTTTTAGCAGTCAACTTAAAGCTCACTTTCTGAGCAAATGGAAAAGGAATTTTGGAAATCTAAAGGATTTTTTTCTTCGGCATGAGCCCATCTACAAAAACCTCTCTCAGTTTTTGCACAACCATCAGGGTTTGTAAAATATGCAATCATCTTTGAGGCATATTTTTCAGAATTTTTACTAGCCAGATTTGTGTAGAAATTTTAAAATTCGACTTGGTGGAGGTCCAACTCAACATCCACGTGGCATGATGACACATCAACAGTCCAACACATTCAAAATATCAATTGGTTGCATTTGATAAGGGTTATTAAAATAAATTTTTGAGCTATTTAATGAAAGAATAGTCCGTTTTGTATTCAAACTCTGCCAAATAGAAAATATAGGAAGTCTCCAAGTGATGTAATTCTATTAGGAATAGGTCTCTTAAGTAGGAATTTGAGGTTGGCTCAGGTGGAAAACCATTGTATGAGACCTCACTCTATAAATGAGGGAGTTTTTGAGTTTGAAAGGGGTTTTTGATGAATGTAATGAGAAGGCTACTATGTAACTTTTCTCTATAGAGATAATATACAATTGCAGCAGTTGCCTTTCAAACCTGAGATTTATTTTGAGCTTATGTATTTGTGTCTTTCCATTTTTCATATTATCATCAATTTCATAGTATAATGATTACTTGGAATTCATAGTTTTATGCTCCAGTTTGCTTCATGTATTATGTTTTTTCTGTAAAAAGCTATATTTTAAGCTTAATTGCCTCAGTTCCATGGATTACATTTGCTTATAATTGAAGTCCCATAGCTGACTCCATGCCCAATGGTAGCCTTCATACAATCTTCCACCTACAAAATCACTTAAAACACAAAAATATTTAGCCATCTACAATAGAGATCTTGTCTTGAGTATTCATTTATTTTCTGTGAGAGAGCCCTCTCTGATTGGAAGGGCTAACTTCCAGTCCAAAGTGGATTGAAATAGTTGTGCTAGGTTGATAGTTGAACAACCCAACTGGTTCCAACCTAGTGATAACAACATGAAGAAGGTAGCAAGGCATGAAGGAAGGCCAAATATGGAAAAATGGATCACTTTCTGATGAAAATAAGGATGACATGACTGACATGATTCTTGAATGAAAGTGATGGATGGTTTGTGCCCTACGTAGAAGTCCTAAAGGATGAAGACTCATGAATAAAGAATTATAAGAAATTCACGACATCGAAAGGAGTACTACAAGAATTTGTTCGTCCCATGATCTCCACCTAAAGAGTTATTGCAAGAAATTCCTTGGTCAAGAGGGAGCTTGGTTAAGTCCCTGATCAAGAGGGAGCTTGGGTACATTCCTTTTATGGAAATGGGTACATTCCTTCATTAGAATGGGTATGTCCTCCCTAGTTAAGAGGGGGAGATAGACACATCATTCTTATCTTCACTTGGGAAGATAGAATGGAGGATTGAGTAAGCATCTGGCATCTAATACTCTGTGAGGATGAGATAGGGCATCCAAGAAAAGAGTAGTCGTAGAGTGTTGAAAAGTGTAACTAGGATTGGTCTTCATATTGACTATGTAATTATGAAAAGAAGAAGACAAAGATAATAAAATGTATTTGTTGTACTTGCTTCATGGGTTTCATGAGCAAGAATTTTATTATACGTTAATAGACTTCTTCTTGATGTCTATTTAGGGATTATCATCATTAAAAGCTCCAAGACCTTGTCATCAACCTTGTAAAAGAAAGGCTCTAAGAGCCCTCAAGCTAGCTCTCCTTCAAACGTTGGAAAAGATGTAATAATGTTGGGAGCCAACATGACCGTTATGAGGTTGAATTTTCACTGCATATAGTGCCAACTTTATTAGCTCAGGTTGGAGAGGTTTTGGCCCTGACTGATCGCCTACATCTTTTGTCCTTTGTCTCATTGTTCTTTATGGTTTGGTAAATGTTTGATGAAGAATAACACATAATAATAATCAAGTACAAGAAGATCCTAATTAAGAAAAAGTAAAAATTCCTCACAAACAATTATTATTATAAGAGAAATCATCTAATATCTCTGCCCTATATTTCTCAACAGTGTCCAGCTTGTGTAGCCGCCACCATATGTTCTATGCTACCTATTTGTTTCATTATTGCACTAGCCGCCATTATCCCACTACCTCGTGTCAGATAATAATTTCTTTCCCTTGGATCCACTCTACCCTTTGTTCTGCTCTAGTAGCCACCTATGTACTGACCACCTGCAAACCACTTGTTGTAGCTGTCTTTGAATAGTTTTTGTTGCCTTACCTCTGCCACAACAACCGCTTAATTTTCCGATGTCCCCATTACCAAAATCGTCGTTGTTGGATTTTATATCGCCATTTTCATTTCACTACCCACTTGTTTTGGTGTTCCACTGCACTGACATTTTGTTCCACTACAGTGATGTGTCCTCGTCTAGTGGCAAGCCCACTTGTGTATTAAGTGGTCGATTGACGCTTGACACATATAGTACATCCATGTTCATACGAAAAATTGGTTGACCCTTCAATTTTTCATACATACATACACAAATATATAATTTGTAGATATTTATAATATATTATTAATATGAGAGAGAGAGAGAGAGAGAGAGAGAGAGAGAGAGAGAGAGAGAGGATTTCAGGTGTTAGAGTTAGTTTATTAGTGAACAAAAATAGCTCTTTTGAGAGTTTTCCATCAGGTCATTAGTTTTTTCTTTTTCAGTTAGTTTTTAGCAATAATTTTGGTCACTGAAAAAGTCTCATCTTGTTTTCTACTCCTTCACATCATTTCATCATCATTTAGAGGTCTAGAGTTAGGTCACTCCATCTCATATAGGTCAAGTCTAGGATCAAAACTGCACATGGAAAATATTCAGATTTTCACTAAAATAATGCAGTGAATCCTCCATTTCATTCATAAAAATCTGTTGAAGGATCAAGCTTGTTTTTACAATCCCAATAAAACTCTATATTTTACGGAAAACTCATATTTTGTTGCTGTATTCTCGAAGAAAGGTGAAGCCGATAAAGTTTTTCAAAATCACATGTTTATGAATGTTTATTATTCAATAAAAGTTGAAAAGTCATTCTCAAAGACCATAGGATTTATATTATGTGTCATCCTCCACTAACCATATGACACGTTACATACCCCTACTCGTCAATCATCCATGTCACATCACTTTCACTATTCCCCTACCCCACCATTCATTAAACTCCGCCATACATTAACTACCTTTCATCTTACCGTTCATCCATCGTATCACAATCAAATCCAATGGCCCGCATATGACTTCGATCCCCCTCATCATCTGAAACTTAACGTCAGGGGGGGGGGGGTGTATGAAAAGGGTGGTTTCATAACCTGACCCCACAGTTACGTGGAAACCGCACAAGATTTCACACCCCCCCTCATAAAACTGTTTACCGCCAATGTACCCCTCCGAAATCTCGTTTATTCGTTGGATGAAACCACTGTCCCACCTGCCATTTATGTCATGACACATGGAGTATGTCATTGTCCAATCAAATAAATTCTTGCCTTCCTATAACTATTAGCCTATAAATTCAATCCTAACCATTAGGCTAACGGATCTGCACCCTTTTCAGTGAGAATTAAACCAAATTGTTTTTAAATCATCACTAAAAATTCTGTTTAAACCTTCAATTCCATTCACTTTGCTCTGTACATCACCAGAACTCCAGAAAAGTAATTTGACCACCGTTCAAAGTAATTTGATCACTATTTTAAATAATCTTTGCAGTTGTCGAAATTTTTGCGAGTTGCAAAACTTTCTCTCAGTCCCGACCTCTATTTTTCCATCAGAAATTCTTGCTTCTGTAATTCAAACAGAGCTGAGCATGTTGTTAGGGTCCTATAAATTATAGGATCTCAAGGTGATTGAGTATTTTTCAATTGAAATTTCATATTGTACATTATTTTCAATATTCAAATGATTCCAAAAAAAAATGAAAAAGAAAACAAGGTATGTTAAAAAAGAAAGAAAGAAAGAAAGGAAAAAGAAAACCCCACAAAAAGAATAATACTGGAAGTGCTGCAAGTCAAAATGCCACTACTCATAAGTCAGTTTGTTCAATTCATACAGTTTAAGCATGATTGAACAAGTTTGAATTTATGTTAAATAGGTTAGTGAATAAAGACTTACCAAACAATTTAATCTTGGTAAGTCAGTAACTAGGTAGAAATAAAATTGACTCAATAGCCTAATCTGAGTCAATGGAAGAAATAAGGGATAGACTAGGATAGATTTTATAATAAAAAAAGAGATGATCGCTAGCTCAAATGCACCCTACAAAAGAAAAAGGTGAAAAAATGTTAGAATTAGATGAAAGCGTAGGTAGAGGAAGAGGAAGTGACTTTATGGGAAAAACATTAAAACTTTATCCTAAGTTTAAGATGGAGATATTTTTATAAATTGGATAAAGCATGAGGGTTGAAAGTTTATGCTAAGGTTGAAGATTTGATTTAATTTGAAGGTTATCAAGCATTATCCTAGTTTCCCTAAGTTTTATGCCTTTATAACACTCCACCCACATTTCATGTCTTTTCCCTGACCCCACCATCCTCCCATCACATCAATGTTATTCACCTAACACCATTCCATGCATCCCCGACCACATCAAACAATCGGATGACCGATATAACTCTTCGCCCCCACCCCCCCCCCCCCTACGCCATCCGAACGTTATTGTCCGGGGAGGGGTTCGAATTCAATGGCTTTGGACCCGGTCCTACCTCTTACGTGGTAGGCATAGAAGAATTCACAACTCCCCTCACCAAACCCGCTCACTATGTGCTACCCCCTCCGAAAAGTTGTTTTCCGAATATCGTAGAATGCCCCCCCGACCGTTACATTCCTCCACTCACAGCACGACACCTCATTAGTGCGTTGAACATCCAATCATATCCGCTCCTGCCTGAATGAATCCGTTAAGCTAATTAATGGGTTTAACCGTTAATCAATGGACTTGCGCCATCGACAACGGGAAAAACACGAAACCTATAAAATCTAACCTTCCCGCCAGTATAAAATTTTACTGTTATCGTCACTGTTACCCGTTCTTAGATTTTTACAGGTTTAACATAACCAATTACATTGCTTTTCTAGGTTTCTACACTTCCATTAAGTCTCTACGCTCTGCCAATCTGCATCACCATTCGATTCAGCCCTTTTGCAATCAGAATTCACCATGCCACCCAAGAAGAAAGGTCAGGAACCTCCCTTCAATCCCTTGATTCACTCTCCGATCGACCTCGATCATGTTAGCTTAGCTGATAAATACTTCAAAAGCTCAGGAATCTCCCTTCAATCCCTTGATTCACCCTACGATCGACCTCGATCATGTTAGCTTAGCTAATAAAGACTTAAAAATTCATGAAACACTCAGTGAGTTTGATCTGTTCGATGTCTATTGCTGGTTGGAAGATAAGCTGATAGATGGGGTCGATGATATTTGTCTGTGGGAAACCAACTTACCTTATTACATCTTCCCCAAGACCCATATTGCCTCTGAGTTCATTAGAAGATGTTGTGCTTGCTACATTCCAAACCAGAGAGCTGTAATTGCTCCCACTGGTGAGGTTTTGTTCACCATTAATGCCCAATCCATCAATCAGATGATGCAGGGACCTTCAATAGAGAACTCTACCCCATTTTCCCAAGAAGCCCTCATTGACCTGTACCAAAAGTTAGATTTTGATAAGAGAGCCTCAACCCTTGAGATTTTCTTAACAGAGAGAACCCCTTTGCCTAAGAAAAATCCCTCATATCCCTCATCTTTATTCCCTGAAAGAACCAAGAAAATAGCCACAGTCCTTGCATACCTCCTAGGGTACTACTCTGACCAATGGATTGATGAGGCAATTATAGGCTTTTTGACTATATTGTCTACAGATTCCAAGCCCTCAGTTATGTTTGATTTTAGCCAATTCTTGGCTGATACCATTCATGACCAGTTTGCAAATTTTCATACTAAAGGAGTATTTAAATATACTTATGTCATTATCTATATGTTTGTATATTTTCAGGCAAAAAAGTTCCAGTTTTCAATGAAGAAAATGGATGAAGATGAACACCCAGACTCTGTCATTTTTTGGACCACCTTGCTGATTAAGGACCAAGAAGAATTTAGTTACAAACAGTTTGTTGAGTTGTTTCTCCATCCCGCAATAAGTATTCTAAAGAGCACAAATGAGCCGATGATTAGTGAAGAGATTAAAAGGATTATGCAGCTCTCAGACCAATCCATAACAAAATATTAGTATTTATACCAAAATTATATAGAATTGAGAGTATATGGGTGTGATTTCCCCCCTATAAGCTGCCAAAATTCCTCCCAATAAAGAATTTTTCCCTGCAATACATTAGACACATGTTGAATGCAGATGAGGTGCATTTTGTCTCAGCAAAAAAGAAATCACAGTTAAGGATAAAGTTTGAGATAGGGCCATTTGTATGCAACAGTAGAGCAACAGGAGAGGAAGTAGACAAGAGACTAAAACATATGAAGTTTTCTCCTAGTTTTACATGGTCTTATGATCCCTTTGGGGTCATTTCTAAATTGAGGGTTGAGAATAATTCTACACCTTACCTTCATACACAAAGACTAGATATAAAACAGTTCAGAAACCAGACAGAGTGGGCAGAAAATACTTTGCAGGAGGCAGAGGAGTAGGCCATATCTACTTCAGGTTTAAAAACACATGTACCACAACAAAAATATAGCAAAGAAGATTGAAAAGAAGCCACAGGGAAGAGACCAAGGGGAGATCAGTCACCTCCAATGACTGATACTTCTAATAAAGAGTTCAAGATGAAGTATAGAAAAAGGGCCAAAATACACATGGATGTTGATCAAGACAAACAATTAGAGCATGAAACTATCATCAACATCCTAGATACTCCAGGATCATCTCCAATGGGAGGACAACAACCTATTACTCCCCCAACTACCTCAAATTTTGTCCTAAATTAGCATCAAGCTCTCCAAACATCTACATCTAGTGCTACTATAGGAGACAAGGAGAAAAAATGGTTTGATACTTTTAGAGATATCAAGCTCAAAAATGAGATCTTGAAAAAAAACACTTACACTCAATTTTGGAAGTAGGCTTCAAGCTCACAGAGAATATGGTTATTTGCATTTGATTTAGAGAAGGGGAAGATGCACATGGCTTTTCTGGAAGCCCAAATTGAAAAACCCAAGATGACATCAGACTACAAGCAGAGTTCCTTTGAATTCAGCATAAAGGAAATCCACCCCATCGACTAGATGCAAATGCATAAACAAACAGGTGAAATGATCTCTTCCACCTTAACCAACACAACTATGAATTTTCTTAAGTTGCAGGTCTCCTTGGAAAATGTACAATCTCAACTCAAGATGGAGAATATCTCTTCAATGTCCAAGGATACAAGGATGAAATCCTTGGAAGATTTGGTTGTGAGAATAGGATATGATCCATCAAATTTGCAGGTTGTGGAGGATATTATTAAAAAGAAGAATGCAGGTATAGCAGCCTTGAAGAAGAAATTGAAGATGTCAACTACAGAGGACCCTCTTACAAAGGAGATAGAAGAGACAGAGAAACAAAAATCTGACATGATGAAACTCATCATGGAGCAGATTGAACAACTGAAAAAGATGGAGGTCGAAATGGAAAATATAGTCAAAGAAAAATAGAAAGTTGCACAAACAACTCTTATTCCTTTATAGGCTATACCCCTTACAACCATTCTTGCATCAACAACTTCAACAACTAGCACAGGGGAAGCTGCAGATGAGCTTACAAAATCGGTGGAGAATATGTCTTTGCAAACAGAGGAAATTAAAATACTACAGGACCTGATCAAAGTCTTCTAAGATCAAATGATAAGGACTGAAACAACCCATCTGATAGAATCACAGAGAAATCAAAGGTTGATGGAAGGTTTTCAGAAGTATCTATAAGAATCTTCTATTGGCATCATGGTTAGTTGAGTTAAGGAAATCATATGGACCAACATCACTAAATCCATGAATGAAATCTGGCCATGCATCTAGATCATTTTTTAGCAGAAGGACATAATAGAAAAAGCTAACAAGACAATTTTAGATATGAAGAAATATCTAGGAGACATGCCTGACATAGCTAACAAGATCATAAAGTTTTTGAATACCAAAAATAGATATGAGCTTGAGGATCTGGGATTTCATGACAAAAATGAAACTATTTTGGAGGTGAAGAAAATCCTTACATTAAGGAATTTGGTGCAACGACTTGAAGAAAACTGTAATGGATTGGAGATTTATGTCAGTGGGTTCTTCAATAGAATTGAACCATTAAAAAAAGGGGGTCTGCCTTATTTGTTTTTCATAAATGATAAACTAATAACCATAGATGATTATGTGAAGAATCTCAAGGAAATTTCAAAGGATACAACCAAGCATTCAAACATTAAAAATGCCATGACAGACAAATCTTTTATGGATGTTATAAGTAATGATATATTTATTCAACATGAGATAAAGCACATTTTCGTTGTAATATCCCCAAACAGAAATATGCCAGACAGATATAGAAAATGCAATGCTGAACCAGATCACTGAATCATGACACATGTAATACCAGAAACTGAGCCATTTTATTAATCAGAAAGTACATAGAGAGAAGTACAAATAAATCGGAATCAGTGCACCTATCCTTGCCCTAGGCAAGTGATGACCCTCCCATACAAGAAAATGGCTGCAATAAAGACAGCGTCCTGGCCACTCACAGAGATGGCTTCTTGGCAGTGCGGGGCGGTCTCCTAGCCTCGACCTCTCTTTCGGAAAACGGCATGCTGGTGACGGGCGCGAGCTCGGTGAAGCACGGGCCCTCAATCCTCCGGACGGATGGACACGCTGCGAGTGCGGAAACGGCGGTGAGCCCCTCTCCCGCAATAACTGCTCCTCGAAAAGGAAGCTGCGTTTCTCCACGATGGATACGAGCACCAATCGATTTCCGTGCAGGATCCCTTACGATGCGGCCTCCTCACTTCTCTGAGATGCCAAACCCTCAGATCTATGCTAGATCTGGAACTATCTCCTCAGATCTACAGCCTCTAGCCCCAAGGCCCCCTCTCTATGTTACAACGTCAAGCTACTAGGAAAAAGAACACTTTATTATAAAGTGAGGTGACTAAAGTGAGGTGACCCCTCTTATTTCTCACTTTATTTATTATTCCTATCTAAAGCAGCAAAATAACACAAAAATGCAATATTCCAATTAGCAAAGCTAATTGGGAATATTACATTCGTGGTCAAACCCACTTTTTCCAGGTAAACGGAGGTGGATGAAATATACTGGAGAGAAAATAAGATACTCATTCCTGATGAAGACCAGTGGGAAAATTTGTGTGAATACCAGGATGAATGAGAAGCAGCTACAACTAGCACAACGTCCAAGTCAGCAATATTTAGATCGTGCAACCAACAGATTAAGAACATGCAGCAACTACTTCTCAGACAAAACTTCCAGATGTCGAAGAATCTTTAACGACAACACCTTTTTGGAGCACATTTTGTTTAATTTAGTTATGTTTTAATTAATAAGAAGATGGCTTGTTTTGATATGACATCCTTCAGAAATTTAGTTTAAATACTTATGCATTCAAAGTATTAGAGCTTGGACTTTGATTATTGTAATTTTTCTATTGAGCATTGTACTTTTTGAGCTGTTGATACATTAATAAAAGAAGACCATTCACAGGATACTTGTGCTATGTTTTACTGGTTATGTTTTTCCTTTTGTGATATTTGTTTCCACTGTGTTTCCTTATTGCGTTTATATTTAATCTAATTGTAAAACAGGAAGTGAAGAAGTAAGATTTGTTATGAGAACACCTTATTTTCTGGTTGTGTTTACAATATTAATGTTTTCTTCTGAAGTCTGATTGAGAAATTCTTAAATGTAAGCTTTTCAATCACTACTTAATTCACTAATGCTCTATTTTCATAATTCATTTAGAACCTAAGATCTAGTAAGAGTAACTAGCTTGCGTTGTGATTTCTCTTCAACAAATTGATGCATCACCTATCTTTATTTAACTCCATAGCCCAATGGAAAATAATTAACTAAAAAAGATAATTTCTCCAACCAACCAGCCAAACAAACAAACAGACAACAATTCAACACTATCATAACTAGCCTAATATAAATTAAGGAAACAAAGATCAATTCTACATAGAGAGCCCTCTCTGAAGCTGGTAGGGATGGATTCCAACTTTAAAAGTGGTTTGATGTTGTCTTATATAATTATTCTTGCCAATATTAAAGTTATAGAACGATAACATAGTGGCGACCATATTGGGGAGACGAATGAATTAAAATTATCATTACTTTCTAATTCTGAAACCCCGGTTTCTAAAAACAGTGAATGATAGAAAAGTTTCAAGCAATATTATTTTTCTTTCACTTTTTGTAAATATTCAGAGTGTGTGTGCTTTAGGTTTTAGTTCTGGCTCCAAAAAGAGCCTACAGTAGATCTCATCCAGACCCAAATCTTGCACCTATAGTGGATAATCCTGAACGAATCTTAAGGAAAAACCGAAAACCAGAAAATCCAAAAAGGAACACCCCTCTTTCTATAACAAATTCTCTTCCTGAAAATTTTGACACTATACAATATATTGAATTTGACTTAAATATCGAACAAAGTTTATTTAGGACTAAATCTGAGAGTTGGGTAGATAAGACAATACTCGATCCATCAATTTTATAGAAAAGCCCAATTAAAGAATTTTCTTCACAGAATCAATCTGACCTTCAACCCTTACAGGATTTTGATGACCTTCAAAACTTGGTAACAAAATTTACTTCAACAGTAAGAAACACTTATCTTCAAAAATTAGTTGAATTATCTACTTTAAACCTAGCAGCCTCCTCAATAGCTTCTCAATCTGAACAACCTCAACCATCTAGTCATACTGCTTTGGTTTTTTCCACAACTCCTCATTCCTTTCCTCATAACATTACACAAACCCCATTACATTTATCTCTTTCCATTATCCACCCTACTTCAGTTACTACTCAGCCTCTCCCACTTATTGTTAACCCCCCTCTAGTTCCTCCTCCACCAATCATGGCAGCAAGGTATGCTCCATTGGTGCTTCCTACACCTTTGGAAAACATGCCATAGGACTATCAGTAAAAAATTTCACAATTTGATGGGACGGGTCCTGAAACATCCCAACAACATATTGATAAGATGAATGACTATTTTGACCTTCAAGAAGTAGATGATGAAACTGTTAAGTTAAGTATGTTTTCTCAAAGTTTAAGTGGAGAAGTTAGGAAATGGTTTAAAGGTTTTCCTACCAATAGAATTAATGATCTTCCTACATTCCATCGGAAATTCCTTAATAGGTTGGAAGTTAAGAAAAACCATCTCCAACTTTTATCTGAATATGAAAGCATTAGGAGGGCTCCAACTAAAAGTGCTCAGGATTATTGCACCATATTAAATAGTTTATATAATGCCATTCCTGCTCATATTAAGCCACCACAAGGTTTAGCCTTAGTCAAATTCCCAGATGGTTTTGAGCCAGAAATGTCATATCAACTCATAGAAAGAAATTCAACAACATTAGAAGAAATGTAGAGGGATGTAGTGAGTGTATAAGCCAATCTGTTAGCAAAGAGAGCTAGGATGAGGAATGAGAGAAGAGTTACCAACAGAGATGAAGCCACAACTTCCTCAGCTGATGCCAAGATAGATGCCTTGGCAAGAAATGTAGAAATAATGATGAAAATGATTAGCCTAAATGAGATAATTCCTCCTAGAGAAAACCAGCCTGCACCTCAAAACCATAATCAAAATCCTAGAAGAAATCCTCCTTAGATAAGACGAAGAGAATATAGAGGTCCTGATTAGCAGATTAGGCCTCCATTTAGGAAAATTATGCTGATGATGGGGAAATAGTGGAAGAGGTAGAAGACAATCAAATAAATAATTTAATGGGTGTAAATGAAGATGATACAGTGTTTCTCACTCGAGAGGAACATGAATCATTCTTATTGACCCAAACTGAGCTTGAAGATGAAGATCCTGATGATTACAAAAAATGGTTTGAAAATCCCATCATGGAAGTCCATATGCAATACAATCTTAGGAGCAAGAAAAAATTAGACACCTCCAGTAAAAAGAACACTGAAAATTTTACCAAAAAGGTCTCTGAATCTGATCCTAAGCAAAGTACAGAAGATCCTAAGAAAGGTTTAGATAATTCAAGAAAAGAGATCACAGAAAGCCCCGCTAAAAGAACAATTGATATTTCTTCAGAAAACACGCAAGCTGATGTCCTTACCACTAGTCAAGAAATAGAACTTGCCACAAGGATCACAACTGAAAATTCTGATTCTTCAAATTTGCTCAAAATTCAAACACCATTTAGTACTGAAAATGAACTTGCCAAAGTAAAAATTGCAATCCCCTTAGCCGAATTAATAAAAAAAAATGTGTACATGACTCAGGTCATGAAAGCATTAAACATAGGGGGAAACACAGATACTGCCAATATGAATGACGATCAACCTGAACTTTTTTTTGGACCAGAAGTTGATGGTAAACCACAAGAAGTAGGTGTCCCCCCATTTTATGTCAGTCTCAATGTTCATGACAAGATTATCCATAATGCAATGCTGGATTCAGGTGCATCTCATAATTTAATGCCAAAAGCTGTTATGGAGAAACTTGGTCTTGAAATTACTAGGCCTTACAAATACTTGTATTCATTTGGTTCTAGAAAAGTTAGATGTTTATGTCTTATAAAATATCTTTGTGTCACTTTAGCTCAAATCCCAGCTAAGATTCTAGTAATGGACATAGTAGTAGCAGACATTCCTCCTAAGTATGGCATGTTGTTGTCACGCTCATGGGGAGCAAAGTTACAACGAAATATTCAAATGGACATGTCTTATGCCACAATATTAGTATTTTGTCAAAAGAAAATATTGTATAGGGAAACTTTGATGAAGTATATGGTAAGTAGCCAAGAGAAACCACATAACTACCCCCTTTATTCTGTTCATTCTGACCTTGACTCCTTCATTCTCTATAATGATGGATACATTGATGCACAAGTTACCAAGGAAGAAAACATCTCTGTTAAAAAACAGGAAAACCCAATGCAAATTGTACCACTAAATACCGAAACTGATCCTTTTTGGAACATGATTTTTGATGGCTCATATGGAAAAGCAAGCACAGGGGCTGGTGTTTGGGTAAGAAATACATAAAATAATCATGCATAAGGTCATTCCTACAAACTTAATTTTCAGTGCACTAATAACATAGTAGAATATGAGGCACTTCTCTTAGGGTTACAATTGCTGAAAAGGTTGGGAGCTAAAATAATTTTTGTTCATGGAGATTCTGAATTAATTATAAAATAAATCAAAGGAGAATATGCTGCAAAACATCCTAGATTAAGAGCATACATAAATGGTGTGCTTGACTGTCTAAGAACTTTTGATGAATATGATCTTGCGATCATTCCACGAAATTAGAATATCCTAGCTAATGGCTTAGCCTTTTTAGCAAGCACTTGTAAGTTACCCCATCCCAATAAAAAAATACATAGTAGAATTTGAACACCATCCAAATGTACTTGATAACATGAGATATTGGCAAATATTTGGAAGTGATAAACAAATTGAGAGTTTTTTACAATTAAAGGATGAGTTTAAAGATAACTGTATAGATTTAGATTGTGAAATGGAAAATAAAACTGATGTAAAGGTTAGTTTAAATAAACAGCTTGATATTTATGATATAAATAATTCAAAAAATAAAATTGTACATAAACCAGAACTGCATGAAAAGACCCTGAAAATGAAGAATTTTAGATACTTCAGCTTAAGGATAATATCCTACGTAGAGGTCTAGTTTGTTTAGAAGAAATTTTTGATTTCAATGATGTAGTAAAAATCCAAAAATAGAATCCACAGGTGAAAACATAGAATAATGTAACATAGGTACTGAGAAGAATCCCAAAATGATTAAACAATCAAAATCATTGCACGTTGTTGGAAAACAAAGATATATATCATTGCTCAAAGAACTTGTAGATGTTTTTGCATGGAGTTATGAAGATATGAAAGCCTATGACACTAGCATCATACAACATAAGATACCAATCAAAGAAGATCAAAAACCATTTAAACAAAAACTGCGTAGGATAAATCCCATCCTAATGCCTTTGGTTGAAAAATAAATAAAGAAGATGTATGATGCTAAAATCATAGTTCCTCTCAAATATTCTAAATGGGTTTCTAACATTGTGCCTATAAGGAAGAAATCTGGAGAAATCAAATTATGTATTGATTTCAGAAATCTAAACAAGGTCTCCTTAAAAGAAAACTACTCCCTACCAAAAATGGATCACATATTACAAAGGGTAGTAGGGTCTAGCAGGATTTCTTTATAAGATGGTTTCTCAGGTTATAACCAAGTTTTAGAGAACCTTGATGATCTAGATAAGACTGCATTCACTACTCCTTGGGGAAATTTCATGTATGTGAAAATGCCTTTTGAGTTGATGAATGATGGGGCCACTTTCTAGAGAGCAATGGATATTGCTTTTTCTAATGAAATTGGGCATTTTATTGTGATTTATGTTGATGACATTATTGTCTATTAAAAAACTGATGAAGAACACTTGGCACATCTAAGAAGAGTCTTTGAAAAATGTAGAAGGTTTGGAATTTCATTAAATCCTAAGAAAACGCTTTTTGGTCTTGAAGAAGGAAAAATTCTTGGTCACATTATTTCTAAGGATGGTATTAGGATTTATTCTAGTAGGATTAAAGGTATACTCAAAATTAGTCACCCAAGAAACCTCAAAGAACTTTAGTCTTTTATTGGTAAAATCAATTTCCTACGGAGATTCATTCCTAATCTTGCAGAACTTCTTAGAAACATAACAAACATGCTTAAGAAAGATCCAGAAATCAAATGGAATATTGAAGCTAAATAATATTTTGATTTAGTCAAACATGCATTAACAACAACTCCAGTGTTGATTAGCCCAGATTTTACCAATGATTTCATAATATTTTCCTTTTCCTCTGAGCATACTATTGCAGCTGTCCTATTGCAGAAAAACAGGGAAGGATTTGAACAACGTATTGCATTATTTAGCAAAGCTTTAAGGGATGCCTCTTTGAAATACAACATTATGGAAAAATAGGCCTTTGCATTGGTTAAAGCAATAAAATATTTCAGAGTATATATTTTACATTCCCATATTATTGCTTATGTTCCTAATGCAGTGGTAAAAGACATTTTAACACAAAATGGGCTTGATAGAAAGCAAGGAAAATGGATTTCCATCATTCTAGAACACGACTTAGAAATAAAGCCCACCAATTTGATTAAAGGACATGGAGTGGCCAAATTGATGGATGAGTCAAATTTTCAGGCATTGGATATCAATATGATTTACTCTTTGGATGATCAAGAGGGACTGGCGACTCCACGAATTGATGAAACGTTTCTAAATTCTCCCTGGTATGCAGAAATTTTATATGTTTTATTTAATTTGAAGGCCCCTCTTGGTATAACAAAAAAAAAGCAAGATTTTTGAAGTTAAAAGTAGTTAAATTTTGTATTCTAGAAAATGTATTATATTGGAAAGATGTTGGAGTTATTTTACTCAAATGTTTGTTAAAAGATGATGCAGAAAAAGTTATGCAGGAATTTCATGTAGGTGACTGTGGTGGACACCTTTATTGGAAAACTACTGCTAATAGAATCCTTAGAGTTGGTTTTTATTGGCCAACTTTATTCCCTGACATACATAGGATGGTGACTGCCGTCATAAATGCCAAATATTTGAAGGAAAGAGAAAATTATTGCCCCTACCATTAAAGCCTATTTTTTTTGAAAGCCCTTTCCAACAATGGGGATTAGATTTCACTGGAGAAATTCATCCTCCCTCCTCTGCCCAACATAAGTGGATTCTTGCTGCCACATACTAATTTACCAAATGGATAGAAGCCACTCCTTCCAGAAATGCCACTGATTATGTCATTATTAAATTCCTTGAAACTAATATCCTTTCCAGATTTGGTTGTCCTAGAAAACTCATCACGAATAATGTTGCAGCCTTCAAGTCAAAGAAAATGGTTGATTTCTGTCATAAATACCACATTACTCTGGGAAATTCAATAGCTTATTACCCATAGGGTAATGGGCTAGCTGAATCCTCAAATAAAATTTTGGTGAATATCATCGAAAAGCTATTAGAATACAACAAGAAATCTTGGCATAACAAGTTGATCAATGCACTCTGGGCTAATAGAATTACTACCAAAAAATCAATTGGCATGTCTCCATACCAATTGGTCTATGGAATGGATGCAGTTTTTCCTTCCTCTTTAGGAGTTCCAGTCATGAAGATCATTCAGGAAATACAAACCAAACCAAATGATGTACAAAGAAGGATCAATCAAACTATTCAATTACAACAATCCAGAGAGGAAGTTTATAACAAGACCCAAGTTGTTCAGGAAAATATCAAGAAGATATTTGACAAAAGAAAAAAGGATGATGATTTCAATCTAGGTGACAAAATGTTGAAATGGGATTCCAGAAGAGAAGACAAAGGTAAGCATGGAAAATTTGACAAAATGTGATAAGGACCATATATTATTGATGCATTTATGGGAAATAATGCGTATTTACTTAAAGAGGAAGATGGAATAGAGATTCCTGGAGGTCTTGTCAATGACAGGATTCTAAAACATTACTTCTCTTAAGAATGCAATTTGACCATTCATCATTGTAAATACCATAGTTTTTGCAGTTTGATATTTGGATAATTCATTAACAAAGGTTGAAGCCCGCAGAGAAGGCCCTAAGCCTGGTTTGATGAGCTATCATAAAACAGAAAAATAAATCAAATGAAGACTTTGCAGAAATGGAGTACTCAAGGCTACTAATCTTTTTTTCTTGAAACTTCACTTGGAGAAGTTCCATCCCCAGCTGGAGCCACTGTTAGGGTCCTATAAATTATAGGATCTTGTTACACAACATTTTATCACCATCCTTGCAATCCCTCGCCCCGCATATTGGAGGATCTTTCCTGTGACCTGTGAGCAGTGTCATACTTTGCAAACACCTTCTTTGCATCCTTCTGCATAAGGACATCATTTCTCCTGTTGGACATTTCCTCAAAAAGCACACAAAAACCTATGTTTTGGCCTTGGCTCGGGTAGCTAGTTCACCCCTCACACCAATGTGGTAAATTTACACTAGAGCCCGTGCCACCTGGCGCTCTGTCTCAGTGTAGTACCCGCGCCAGCTATTTTAGGAATGTTTTTTAACAAATAGAGGCGGAAGTTTCCTTCTAACCACCTCAGGGATGAGTCACAGGAAGTGGTTAAGTTGATTAGCCATGGATCTCCCTCTTTAGGTAGTGGTTTCCACCTCCCATTGAACACTCCTTGAAGATAGGTCTCCCTTCCATAATTATAGGGATCCTAACCTCTCCCTCTCCCTCAATATAAACAGGCCTTCTCCCTTTATGAAAACTAGCTGAACATATAGCCAAGGAGCTAAACTTGGAGAAGAGATACTATAGCTGAGTAATTTCTATTGAGAAGGTAGAACCAAGGAGAATCCCGTAGAGAGAGCCCCATTCGAATTCCTGACGAGCCTTTGTGAGACGCACTCCGCTGGAACCCTGTTGGAGGAGACCGCAACGTCGAAGCTTGGTTGTACTCTTTCTGTCATTTATTAATATACTCGACTATGGTGTTATGTTGATTATCTGATGCAATTGATTTATTCCTCTTCGAATGACTGATAATTACGGATGTGAATTAGTATGTTGCATATCGTCGTTGTTTCTTGTGTGTGCAGGTGTCTGAGTGTGAAAGCGAGCAGACCGTGATCTGTCAAACTAGGAGTGAGAGGCAACCACTCTTTTCGACGATAACAACAACGTAGGACTTCCGGTAAGTTATCTATCGAATCTCCATCCATTCGTTAGCTAGAAATCAACATTATAGCTTGTCTCGTTTGTGGCTAGACCCACTCTAGGGCTAGTGGGATCGCCTCTGTCTGTAGAGGGGATTTACCTCACCAACAAATTGGCGACTCTACTGGGGATCAGTGCGAGTTTGTTTTTCATCCATTAGGTCTTCTTCTTGGTCTTTGCTTGCCTATTTTTCCTTTTCTGATTATTTTTTCTAAGTCTAAGACCCTTGTTCATCCCTAGAGGATCAGATCTTACCTCTATCTTTCCAAATTTTCCTTTTACCTAGGTTAACTGGCTTGGCGCGTTTTTTGGACAGACACTCATGCCGACTGGCGCTTGTTGCTAGTTTAGCACCCGCACCATCCCCTGTTTGGCGCTGATTATAGCCAAACATGTGCGCCGACCCCTGTAGGTTTTAGGGTTTGCTCTTTTTTCAATATTTTGGTAAGTGCTTGTGCTTCTGGGTGATGTTTTGACATGTTTTGAGTGCCTTGGGATTGTTTGTGATTGTGAACAGCCTCCTTCCTTCAGTTGCTTGTCTGTTTCTTATCAGCATCATAGCCTTAGGGTTTTTAAGTGCTTTGGTATGCTAAGCCTCCTGTAGGAGTTTGGGTTTTTTGTTTCACAACCAACTTCATTCCTTGTTTGGTTGCATTCAGCTCCCTTGATCCGTTTGAGTGATCGAATTGGTTGAATGATTCTTTCCTCTTTTGTTAAAATTTTGCTTCTTGTCACTCCAAGCATAGATCACACTACTTGTATGGGTCTGTTTTGAAATATTTATTCGATTTGAGAGATTGCAACATTGGTTTGAGTCTTGTTATGTTTGTTTTGGGTTGATTGAAATTGTTTCGCTTCAACTCTTGCATTCGCGTCCTCGAACTAGTGTGTGGGTTTGTTTTTCATGTTAGTTAGTGCATTGTTTGCTCTATTACATTGAAAAATCAATTTTTTTTTGTATTTGCATCTTTGTTTGCATTGTGAAATTGAAAGTCTTTCGCATATCTAGCATTGGACAATTCTAGGAAATATTTCTCATTTTCATTGGCTTGCATCGGATACTATTGTGGATGCTTCTGCATGTTCTTATCATTTGCTATCGCTTGAAAACTCCTAACTTTCTCGTAGATAGCTTTTCATTGAACAAAATGGTATCTTTTGGCATGTAGCTTGCATTTAGGTACTTGTGAGATCGAACATTCAGTAGGACCTTGGAATTGAAACGTAAATACAAGATCAAATTAAAATTTACTCAATTAACCTAAGGCAACATTGAAACCTAACAAAACATTTAGTGGTCTAAGTTAGAGACGTGTTCCAACGTCTTTAAACCTAGCAGCTGTCGCTATCCATTTGGCTTCAGACAACACTAGTATGGACTTGCGCTCCCCGTACCGTCGAGTATATAAAGTGAGACCCCTCTAGGTTGCAATCCTTTTATCCGTAGGAAGCCGAGACTATCGCCTTGTAACCGTGATACACCGAACACAACATTCAGGGAGATTACTTGCATGTATGTCAAGTCCTTGGTCAATTCTTCTTTCATTTGATCACCAAGGTGTATATGGCAGTTCACAGAAACCTGGTATACCCTTTTACCTAGACTACCTGAGCAGTCATTGCCGATCTTTATTGACTCCATAAATTTGAAAATATCATCGAGCACTGGTCCTTTTGCACTCGCTTAAAGCTGAAAGAGACTAGAGTCATCTTTGATTGTTTCTTGACTCTTAAAACATGAAACAACAAATTTTTGGTTTCAATGTGGTAAAATAAACTACCTACGATTACACGCCCATTAAAGTTTGATTTCTTCGCCTGTCTTTGTTTGCCTTGGTTTTGATCCAGGAGTCTTCATTTTCGATCTTTTTCCCTTTTCTGGTGTGCTACGGTCACAGTGGCGGAACCATCGGTTTCGTCTACTGGTAATCCTTTCTTAGACGACTCGTCGGAAAATTCTCAAACCTCTAGGTCTGACGAGCTTCAACAACCTATTATCTCGTCAGAGCACCCATTTGGAGAACCAGTTGAGTTCAATTCGCCTCTTTCAAACACTTGGTTTGGGTTTTGGGTCAGGGAACATTTCCCCCTCTCACATTAGGATCACCATTTTTGGCTGCTATCATACCTCCTATCCCCCGTAGTCTTTTACAAGATCTCACGGTGGATTCATACATGGACTCGTATGGTCCTATTGGCAGTGAGGGGATTCCTGTTTCTGATGAAGAATACCAAATTTTTCCAGAAGACATCTATCAAGAGCCTGCTTAATCTTCACCTTTGGTGCCACTCCCAGCCGGATATAGATCTTCGGGTTAGATCATGGCCGGTATTGCCTCCATGGCAGCATCAACTTCGTCGAGGGGGCTGGTCCTTCCATCATTAGGGATGTCGCCAATGACACCTGTCTTGTCAACACCTATTGTGACATCTGTCCCAACTAGACCTATTGTTTGCGTGGCTACATCGACATCAGTTGTCACCACTCAGTCGTTAGGACCTTCGCCTTCGGTGGAGACTTCGATTGCCATGGAAATCCCTGAAGACCTTTCTTTTGAGGAGTATCGGTTGGCTATTTAGTAGCAGAGCTCCCAGAATTATCAGTCCCCTTAGGATCACGGTCATCCTTATCTTTCTCATTATGATGTGATTGATAACCTGATTTATTCACTTCCGTTTCAATATGATGAGCACGACAACCCTATCTATTTGCCTACTCCTGAGGCTTATCAGTTCCTTTTCGATTTTAGAACTACCTTGCCTATGCAACCTTCTAACCAACAAGGACAGCCCTTCCAGGGACAACCTTCAGTTCAAAAAGGGTATGCTTACGACCAACAAGGACAACCCTTTTAGGGACAAACTTCGGTGCAACAAGGGTATGCATACGACCCACAAGGGAAACCCTTTCAGGGACAACCTTCGGTCCATAAACGATTGTGTTATGGCCCGCAAGCGCAGTCTTACAATCCTCAAGGTCAACCTTTACAAGATCATCCTATGATCCAACCGGGGCAACCTCAAGGACTTGCTGGGCAACCGGTATATCAACCTGGACCTTCATACGGTCCTGGGGGGAAAATCCATCCATCTCAAGGACAACCTTTTGTGCAACCACAACAACCATCTCTTCCAATTGGTCCGAATGTTGCACAGCCAAGACCATCTTATGGTCCTGCTCCAGGTCAACCTAGCCATCAGGCACAACTTGGCCCCCCGTAGCCATCAGGCCAACCTACTCCGCAGGGGCAACCTGGTGGCCCTCATCAGTCAGGTCAACCTACTTAGCTAGGACAACCTGCACAGATAGTTCAACCTTCTCAGCCACCGCTCTACTCTATGCCGCAATCAAGTCAACCTCTGCGCCCGATTTATCCAGCTCAGCAGGGCCCTACTTATCAGTAGCCCTTTTGAACCCAAGGCGGTTATTACCCTCAAGGTCAATATCGACCAGTATACAAAACGTCTCAAGGTTCTGCTTATTACCCTCAACCACCAGGCCATACTTATATTCCACAGAAAAATTCTTATGTTGCTCAATCGGGACCCTCATATACTCAGAATCAGTATCCTGGTCTTCAACCTCCGTACCTTGGTCCTCAGCCGCAATATCAACCAAATTATATGGCTTATACCCCTTATGGTCCGAATCCTTCGAGACAAAACCAATGGGGGCAAAGTTACACTCAACCAAGATGGAATATAGGTACGGGTCCTTATCGAGTACCTGCTATGCCTTTCAACCCTTAATTACCCTTTCTTGCCACGTTCTAATTACCGGATGTGTCCAAATTGACAAATGATCCAATTCTTCATAATCCTTATTGGCCTCCGGTTCCAATGAAGGTTCCTAGTGATTGTCCCAAGTTTGAGGGAAAATCTGGAGAAGACCCCCAAGTGCACGTTATGACATACCGTTTATGGTGCTCTTCCAATTCTTGGGTGGATGACTCTATTTGACTCCGTATTTTCCAGTGCACTCTCACCGGAGCTGCTGCTAAGTGGTATATCGAGCTACCTCATGGTATCTTTCAAGACTTCAGCACTATCGCTATGGCATTCCTTACTCATTTCTAGTTACCGGTTCTTTATGAAGCCGGGACACATCTCTTGACATCCTTGAAACAGGACCGGGCAACCCATATCTCGGACCACATTCATGAATGGAGACGACGTTGTCGCCTGATCAAATTCGAAATTCCTGATCAACTTCTTACTCATTGGTCCACTACCTCTTTTTTCAATCATATTGCGAAAGACATCGCCATGGGGGCATGTGTAACCGAGGAACAAGCCATTGCTCATGCCCAGTACCTTGATTTAGTGTACTCTAAATTAGGCATATTTTGACATCTTGACTGATGCTCCATGACCTAGGACTTATAAAGCACCGGCTACACCATCCATCGACGGAGTTATTGGTTCTGTGTCTCAGACTTCACGTAAGTCTTCCAACGCTGGGAAGCAAAAATCAAATTCTTCCAATGGTTCTGCTCCTCAACCTACCCCGGATTCTGTTAAAACCTCGGAAGTCAATGCCGTTTAGGCCAATCCTGCAGACAAGACATCCAAGGGGAGAAATAAGGGAAAATGCAAGGCCAAAGCCGATGCCCCAAAACTAGAATCGTCTAAACCTCGAGCTGTTGAGGGTTCACAGCGCAAGTCAAAGTATCCCTGTCTGATTTGTGATGAGGAGCACTACACTAAGGATTGTCCTAGATGAGCTGAAGTTAGTCAATTAATAAAAGGCACTAAGGGAACTCCAGCTGTCCTCAAAGAACCTTTTCCATCTTAGCAAACACAGATGGTCGAGCAACCTCTGCCATCTACACTGTTTGGCTCTCAAGTATTCATGATGAACAATTTTGCGCCTGTTTCCATTGCTACTCAGTCGAAAGATTATACTGGATCACGCCAGGCAGTCGGGAAAGAGATCGCTGATGGTCCTCCTCCCCCACCTGCCTCTGGTCCTCTTGAGATTGAAAGGCCCAGTGCTGATCCCATTATATGGCCACCTTCTAAAGGTGTTATCTGAAAATATTCTTATAATCCTAACGCCCGTGCTGCTCAACATTACAATATTGTTGATGATTTAGCATAGGCGCCATCCACGATGTCCGTGTTAGAAGTGCTTCAGGGTTGTCCGTCTCAACGGAAAGCATTATTATTTGCGATCGGCGAGATTGATCTTGTTGATTATAGCCTTCTCACTTTCGACTTAGAAAATTTCATCCCCCGACTTCCGCACCAGATTGTGCTTGTCATACAAGTCGGCATTAATGGTCTCAACATCCATAGAGCCGTTGTGGACGAAGGTGCATCCACCTGTGTCATGTCATATGCTTGCTGGAAGGTTATTGGCTCTCCTACCCTGACTTCATCACCCAATTCCCTTGAGGCATTTGATGGAAGGGAATTGAAACCCTTGGGTGTTATCTCCAGCTTACCGATCACGTTGCAAGGAAATATGGTCAATGTTGAAGTAGAAGTCGTTGACGCTAAACTCAATTACAATGTTCTACTAGGTCGCAGTTGGACTCACGCTATGCTGTGCATTCCGTCCACCCTCTTCCGTCTTCTAAAATTTACACACGAGGGAAAAATCATTACTGTCAACCAGTTGTCATTGTTTACCTTGTCTTCTGAGAACAATGTTCCATACAAGGATCAGATTCCTTCTCCCCTTGACAATGTAGGGCCGGATCTTTTCAAAGATCCCGCCCTCATGGGTATCCTTCCCCTTCCACCACCAAATACCATTCAAGTTAATATGATCTCTCGGTTGGATGACCCATGGATCGTCCCTTTACCTGAACAGGTTGATTCATTTGGGGATTCGATGCCTCTTAGTCCAATTGAAATCAATTATTGCGAGCTTGCAGCTACATATGATTCTCCCCCTTTTGAAGGTGCTCCTTTGAGCATGTCTCTTGACGTTTATTCTCAATTCCCTTGGCTCGACGATGCAGACTCGCCCGATCCTTTGAAAGAAATGTTTCCATCCAATGAGGCCATCATGGAAATGATGTCTCTCGAAGACATACTGTGGAGCGATGGGCATCATCGTGCCTCGTTTATGCCTGGCCTCGGGGCAATGTCTAACTGTATTGAGCATTTTTCATCTCAAGTTCCTTCTCTGCCACTTCAAACGCCTATCTTGACTCATGAAGTATTCGCTAAAGGTAACTTGGGTAACATCACCCAGACGATGCCTATCGAAATTTCCGTGAAACCGAGGATTGTCGAGAACATCCATGTGGGAGTCACTTGCTCTTCCGAGGAAGTCCAAGTGTATACTAGCCTCTTTCATGATTCCGTGATGTTTTCGCCTGGTCTTATGAAGAGATTCCTGGAATTGATCCCCATATTGTGGTGCACGAGATTCCCACCTACCTCGGTGCGAAGCATGTTCGCCAGCGTCTTCGTCTAGTGCATCCTCGGAAAGCCACCACCATAAAAGCTGAAGTTGAAAAACTTCTCAAAGCGGGTTTCATTTATCTGATTCCTCTGACAGAGTGGGTTTCTAACATTGTTCCTGTGGATAAGAAGCAGGGAGAAATTCGCGTCTGTGTTGAATATCGCGATATTAAACAAGCCTGCCCTAATGATAACTATCCCACCCATTTTATCGATCAGATCATTGACGATTGTGCTGGGAGTGAGATTTTTTCCCTTATGGAAGGTTTTTCTGGCTATAATCAGATCAACATTCTCTAGTCCGATCAACACAAGACCGCTTTTATCTATCCTTGGGGAAAATTCGCGTATAATAAACTCCCTTTCAGCTTGAAGAATGCTGGGGCTAACTTTCAAAGCATGATGTCTTATGCCTTTCACGATATTCGTCATATTGTTCAACCATACCTGGATGACCTTCCAGCTCATTCAGCTGCGCGAAAAGACCACCCAGACCATCTCCGCCAGATATTTCTTTGTTGTAGACGCTACAACATTCGGCTCAATACGCATAAATGCATCTTCTGTGTCGATTCTGGTAGAATTTTAGGGTTTATCGTATCCAAAGACAAAATTCACCTTGATCCGCTTAAGGTTGAGGCTATTGTTAATATCCCCTCTCCATCCTCATTACACCAGCTCCAGAGTCTCCAAGGGAAAGCAAATTTCTTTCGTCGTTTTATCCTGAACTATGCCGAAGTTGCCAAAGGGTTCACACAACTTTTAAAGCAGGGCATCCCTTTCTGTTGGGATGAGATTTCTCAGCGAGCTTTTGATACGATTAGAACATTGCTTGTCAACGCTCCTCTATTACGTCCTCCGAATTATCATCGTGATTTCACCCTTTATCTAGCTGCCGCCTTTAGTACGATCGCCATAGCTTTGGTTCAAGATGATGATGACGGTAACGAGCATGTTATTTACTACTTGTATTGAAACCTTCTCGACCTTGAAACACGTTATGCACATGTTGAGAAGTTAGTGCTGGCTGTGGTCTAGGCCATCCAGCGCTTTCGTCATTATATCCTTTTACGCATGGTGACCGTGATTTATGATTGTAACCCCATGACCTATATTTTGTCTCGACAGTTGCTGGGGGGAAAATAATCAAAGTGGATCATTATCCTCCAAGAGTTTGATTTGGAATTTACTACTGCCAAATCAAAGAAATCACTCGTTTTCGCTAATTTGATTTGTTCTATCCCTGTCGACTCTACTCCTTCTTATTCTGAGGATCATATTCCAGACGAAACTATTTTCTTGATTAGCACCCTCGATCCATAGTACAGTGATATCATCGTGTATCTCCAAACTTCTACTTTTAGGTCTGAGTTAACGAAAGATGCCCGATGTCGCATTCGGCATCAATCGCAACCTTATCTCATTATCGGAGATACCCTCTATCGTGTTGGAGTCGATTATGTACTCCGCCGATGTCTGACCCTCGAGGAAGATGAGAAAGTTTTAAATGAATACCACAGTGGTGCCTGTAGTGGTCACATGTCTGGTTATGCCACCGCACAGAAGATCCTTCATGCTGGCTATTTCTGGCCGTCCATTTTTAAAGACTGCATTGTCACAGTACGAAAATGTCATGCATGCCAGATATATCAATGCAAGATGCATGTGCCACCTATTCCTCTACACCCTCTCATTACCATTGGTCCTTTTTCCAAATTGGGCATCGAGTTTATGACGTGTAACCCTCGTTCGGCTAGGGGGCATGCCTATATTATCGTCGCCGTCGATTATTTTACAAAATGGGTTGAAGCAATGCCTACACTAGCTGTAGATGGTAAGACAACAACGCAATTCATATTCAATCATGTAATTTCTTGGTTTGGTGTTCCTCAAGCCATCGTTACTGATCACGGTTCTCATTTTCGAGACTATATGATGGCGGAGCTGACGTCTAAGTTGGTTCTGCGTCACGAAAGCTCAACGCCTTATTACCCTCAAGCTAATGGCCAAGTTGAAGCCATCAAAAAAGTCCTTGTTACAATGCTTCAACGAAAAATTGGGATCCATAAATCAAATTGGCATCTCATGTTTTTTTCAGCTCGATGGGCTTATCGAACATCGATTAAGAGTGCAACCGGATTCACCCCATTTCAGTTGGTGTACGGTCTGGAAGCTACTCTTCCGATTGAATGTGAAATCCCTTCACTCAAATTAGCTGTGGAATTACTACTTAACAATTCACCTGAGGAAGAGCGTCTCTTACACTTAGAGAGATTGGATGAAACTCGTCGCTTAGCTGCCTTGGTCATCGAAGCACATAAGAAGCACGTCAAAGCTCATTTTGACCAAACTGTTTCCCCTCGTTCTTTTATCGAAAGCGACCTTGTTCTCCTATATGACCAAGCTCATGAGAAGCTGGGGGCAGGTAAATTCCAACCCATGTGGCATGGGCTTTACATCGTCTAACGTGTGTTACAAAATGGGGCTTATGAGCTGATTGATTAAGAAGGTTATCCCTTAGCACATCCAAGAAATGGGTTGTACTTGAAAAAGTATTATGCTTGAGTCATTCATGAATGATATGTGTACATAGGTGTTTTTTTCATTTTTTGTGCATGCTTTGGTTTGATGTGGTTTGTGCATTCTGCTTATTTGGGTCTTGTTTTTTATGCAGATGTCTATTTCCCCTTATGTCTGTTTCACGAATGGTGCTTCCCACAGTACTGGGAACTTGTCTTCTGTAGCCTGGGAAATTTATGATCTTGTTGGTGAGTTGATTAACCTACAAGGTATTTGTCTAGGACCAACTAAAAAAAATGTCGCTGAATATAGTGTTGTTTTGGAACTATTAACTGAGGCAATTAACCTCGGCATACACACATTTCTTATAAATCTAGATTCATAGCTTGTTGTTTTTCAACTTAACGGTCATTATTCGGCTCAAAACCCATACATTTTGAGATTGTATTTGCATATTCATTTGCTTGAAAGACATTTTGATTTCATCACATATCAACATATACCAAGATGAATGAATACATTAACTGATGCAATAGCTAACATTGTGTTAGATAGACATTTGCGCAATTTATAAAACATCATCTTATGTAAATAGACCCATGTAGAAAATAGATGTATATATATATATATATATATTTATCGATTTTTTGCAAAGTGTGCATCATGAAAGCCCAAAATAATATATGTCTGTTTCAGTTACATCGCGAGACAACATGTCTCTCAAAATGTGCGGAAATAAAAGCCTAGGTGCCTAATCAGCATGGTGCTCATGATAACACGTCACTGCCCGTACCAACTGCCTTAACAAGTGGTGGATACGACTCGACACCCCTACAGTGTGCCTATGATAGGCTTGAGGAACATCATCAAAATGAGCATAGTCCAGAATCCCACGGGCGATCCCCTCCAGGTTCTGTACTATCTCCTCATCACTGCCCTCACCATGAGGATCGAAATCGCGAGGAGTTCACCTCGCTATCGGCGACATTCCTGAAGGTAACTCTGGGCCAACATCTGCATACATATAATATTAGCTATCAAAACATGCATAAATACCAAAAAATCATAAACTCATGAAAATAAAAAATGAGTCTCACCTAGCTCTTCATCCCAATCCTCTCCCTCTGGGAGCGGGAGGTCTGGATCACCAGTGAAGTCTGTACCAGGATAGGGCCAATCCTCCACGACAATCAATTTTCAGTGGAGTCAATCAAAGAATTCTGGCCTCCAAGACATCTGTTGGCCGCCCCCTACTCTGGGCATCAGCGCAGCCCATCGGTCCATCCGTGGCTCTCTGGGTGGTGGCATTGGGACAATGACCTCCTGACGCTGGAATATCGGTAGTCGTTCCAAGAAGAACGATACCAAGATTGATTCATACCCAAACTACTTCAGTTTGGTATTCTTGCACTTGGTTAGTTGTTGGTTCATATTGATAGTCACGACCTCTACCCAGTTGTAGAGAGGTGGGGTCAGGAAATCTACGGCAAGAAGCAGTTGTGTCTTTGTGGCCTCATGTGGTGCTTGCGATCCTGCAGCCCGCGTGATATTGTGTAGCACTACTTTTAGTGCTAGATCTGGGATGGTTTGGATGTCAACCTTTCCACTCCCTGATCCTTTTCGTGCCCCTCAACACACCTTGTCAATCACCATCCCCATGCTCTCCATGGTAAGATGGGTACCGATCATGATAGGGACTGCACCCCTGCGCGATAATCCTGTGATAAAATAGACATCAGAAACTTCGATTTCGAGTTCCTGATCTCGAAGCACAAAATTTTCTCAGTCTTCATCCCAGATGTTTATCAAATACTGAAGCAATTCTGGCTGAGCCTGGAGGCACGGTGTCAGGATGAATTTATTTAGCCCACAATCTCTAAGGGCATCCATGCATCGGTCATTCTCCATGGAAAGTTCATCCTCCTCACTGTGTTCTCTCTCTTTCCACTCAATCACCATTCTTTCTGCTTGGTACCTGCACACATTGTTCATATGAGCATTGTTAGTCTACTTGGGCATTGGAATTTGCAAACAAATCACTGCTTTTTCCTTAAATTTATGCGGATTTTTTGGGTTGTGCGGTTGGCGTGACTGTTTCGCTAATAGTCGCGCCAATGGGCGCGCCCTCTGTGTAAAAAGTGGGCGGTTAACGTGGGTACGTGCCTAAAACCCGCGCCAACTGCGATCCCCTAGATTTTGATAATCCCCCTCCTAGGAAATCAAAATGAAATGTGCAGGGAATAAAATTTAGCTTAAAAGATGGGAAATGGTGTCATCTCTTACCTGAAACTGACGGAATCAAGATCGGTTCACGGGATCACTCGCAATTGTCATTGCAAGATCGCAAAGCACAATGGATCACTGTTTGTCGAGGTAAAAGTGAAAAGTAAATAATTTTTACCACTTATGGCATTTTATAACTTTTCAAGATCTTAAATTAGGTTTTAAAACATATTTGTTGATTATTTTATCATATTATTTTCGAGAAATGGGTTTTACACGTGTCTCTTGTGCAACAACAGGTTTTCACATGGTTATGAAGAAGTAACGAGTTATATTTTATACTTTTTCAGACTCGGTAAAAAACGAAAAATTCACTACTGGAGTCATCTTTTAGCTCTTTGCCGACTCTCTAAAACTGAAAAGATTGCCGAGATGCTTGTCGTTTTGAACTCGTTAAATGGCTGCAAAACGATATCCACCTAGTATATGTTTACCCCTTTTTTGGGTTGGGATAGATTATTTACGAAAAAGGAATACCTTAGCCTATCGCAACTAAGAGGTTCTCTTAGACACAGTTTTCTACCTTTTCGGATCTGTGAGACTATCTATGAAAAGTGCCTTGCTAGAGTTTTCTTTTCCGTTTTCTTTTCAAACTCTCTAAACATGAAAAGATGTCGAGTTCTTCCTTTGTCAGACTCATTAAAAACTAATGACATCGGACTTCTTCGTTATGAAGTTACTCGAGTTCCTCCTTCCTAGGGCTCATAAAATGTACTAGGTTGGATTTGTCCGAAGGACAAACTTATATCGCAAGCATATGCTATCCCCTTCAAGCTTGTTTTCAAAAATAATTGGGGTACTCACTAGAAATGGTGGGGGAAAATGGAACCAGATTGTAGTTGTGTTGGAAGTACGTCGCTATTGAACATGGCACTTGTTTGCATTCGTGTCGGGTTGAGGACATCTCACTTCGTCATTTGTTTGCCTCCATGGGTTTGGGTAATCTTTTTTGACCGCTCATCCGTTCTTTGCCACGTCACCATGACCTCAGATCCCTTGATGTAATATACTGCCAAATCTAGTGTTGTGCCACCGATTTGTTCAAGAGAAGTTTTCCTCTGAAGTTTTCAACCTCCCTCTGATTCTCTGTTGGTCTTGATTCACAAAAATTAAATCCCTCTGTCTCGTGTCGATGATGTGGGAAACATTATGGCCCACCTTCGATTAGGTCACTTCCTATCGACTTCAGCTCATTATCCAAGAAGCTGATCTAGAGACTCCCTTCAGGTACCTTGGAGCCTGCATGCCTCAATGGCAGGTTCTTCGCATTCGATGCAAGGTACACATCAATGGCCTTCGATCGACTGACTCTGCGGGTGTTCGACGTCAGATCATTGTTCAAATTTCGTGGATTGTACCTTTCGTACCTTGAGAGCCATTGTAATTATTGGTGGTTTCTCTCGCATCTATTAATGAATTTCATCATTGGCTGGTAATCAGACGATTTTCTTGCATGTTCAACTTCAGCTCTTATATTCGCATGCTCGAATTCGTACTTTTTTCAGGTCGAGATGGAGCACAAGACCTTGGGTTTTGTCCGATGAAATCCAGGCTGCGGGTTCTTTGTGGATTACTATGACTTATTACATGACTCTTCTGATTGGATGGCTGTGACCATACCTGTGTCCATTTGTTGATCCCTACTGCTGGATGGCTGTGTCCATACCTCAGATCCCACTCTTTATGTACTCTATTATGGATGCCTGCGCCCATGCCACATGTCATATATCAGAGATATCAGTTGTATTTGTACTTGCAGGTTTTTTGACGGCAGTGTTTGGGTCGAATGCATTCTCATAAAGCATTTCGCCCCTCCCTCTCTCTCGGACCTCATGCTTTAGGGGGCATCTGTTACACAACATTTTTTCACCGTCCCTGCAATCCCTCGCCCCGCATATTGGAGGATATTTCTTGTGACCTGTGAGCAGTGTCATACTTTGCAAACACCTTCTTTGCATCCTTTTGCATAAGGACATCATTTCTCCTGTTGGACGTTTCCTCAAAAAGCACACAAAAACCTATGTTTTGGCCTTGACGCGGGTAGCCCATTCACCCCTCGCGCCAATGTGGTAAATTTACACTAGAGCTCGTGCCACCTGGCACTCTATCTTAGTGTAGTACTCACGCCAGCTGTTTTAGGAATATTTTTTAACAAATAGAGGCAGAAGTTTCCTTCTAACCACCTCAGGGATGAGTCATAGGAAGTGGTTAAGTTGATCAGCCATGGATCTCCCTCTTTAGGTAGTGGTTTCCACCTCCCATGGAACAATCCTTGAAGACAGGTCTCCCTTCCATCATTATAGGGATCCTAACCTCTCCGTCTCCCTCTATATAAACAAGCCTTCTCCCTTTATGAAAGCTAGCTGAACATATAGCCAAGGACCTGAACTTGGAGAATAGATACTATAGCTGTGTAATTGTTATTGAGAAGGTAGAAACAAGGAGAATCCCGTAGAGAGAGCCTTGTCCGAATTCCCGACGAGCCTTTGTGAGAAGCGCTTCGCTGGAACCCTGTTGGAGGAAACCGTAACGTCGAAGCTTGGTTGTACTCTTCCTTTAATTTATTAATATACTCGACTATAATGTTGGTTCCATCATTGTGTTATGTTGATTATTTTATGTGATTGATTTAGTCCTCTTCGACTAATGGATAGTTACGAATGTCAATTAGTATGTTGCATATCGTCATTTTTTCTTATGTGTGTGCAGGTGTCCGAGCGTGAAAGTGAGCGGACCATGATCTATCAAACTAGGAGCGAGAGGCAGCCACTCTTTCCGACGACAACAACAACGTAGGACTTCTGGTAAGTCATCTATCGAATCTCCGTCCATTTTTTAGCTAGGAATCAACATTATAGCTTGTCTCGTTTGTGGCTAGACCCACTCTAGGGCTAGTGGGATTGCCTCTATCTGCAGAGGGGATTTACCTCACCAACAGATCTCAAGGTGATTGAGTATTTTTCAGTTCCAATTTCATATTGTACATGATTTTCAATATTCAAATGATTTCCAAAACAAGATGAAAAATAAAAGAGGGTATGTTAATAAGAAAGAAATAAAGAAATGAAAAAGAAAACCCCACAAAAATAATAATATTGAAAGTGTTGCGAGTCAAAATTCCACTACTGATAAGTCAGTTTGTTCAATTCATAAAGTTTAAGCATGATTGAACAAGTTTGAATTTCTGTTAAATAGGTTAGTGAATAGAGACTTACCAAACAGTTTAATCATGGTAAGTCAATAGCTAGGTAGAAATAAA
The DNA here is from genome assembly GCA_034641835.2 of Pinus albicaulis. Lineage (NCBI taxonomy): Eukaryota > Viridiplantae > Streptophyta > Pinopsida > Pinales > Pinaceae > Pinus > Pinus albicaulis. The sequence goes on from CM076579.1 coordinate 729,126,462, forward strand.
AGTGACTCAATAGCCTAATCTGAGTCAATGGAAGAAATAAGGGATAGACTAGGATAGATTTTATAAAAAAAAAGAGAGATGATCTGGGTCTACTAGTTCAAATTCACCCTGAAAAAGAAAAAGGTGAAAAAATGTTAGAATTAGATGAAAAGGTAGTTAGAGGAAGAGGAAGTGACTTTATGGGAAAAGTATTAAAACTTTATCCTAAGTTTCATAGGGAGATACTTTTATAAATTGGATAAAGCTTGAGGGTTGAAACTTTATCCTAAGGTTGAAGGTTTGATTTAATTTGAAGGTTATTGGGCATTATCCTAGTTTCCCTAAGTTTTATGCCTTTATAACACTCCACCCACATTTCAAATCTCTTCCCTGAACCCACCGTCCTCGCATCACATCAAATTTATTTACCTAACACCTTTCCCCGCATCCTCGACCACATCAAGCAATCATACGACCGATAACTTCTTTTCGACCTCACGCCTATCCAAACATTGTCATTTGGGAGAAGCCGAATTAATGGTTTTTGGGACCTCGGCTTCCCTACCATGTATGTAGCAAAAGAATTCACAACCCCCTCACCAAATCCGCTCGCTATGTGCTAGCCCCTTAGAAAATTTGTTTTCCCAATACCGTAAATGACCCTCCCGACTGTTATCATTCCTCCTCTCACAACGCGACACCTCATCAGTCTGTTGCACATCCAATCACCTCCACTCCCGCCTGAATGAATCCATTAAGATAATTAATGGGTTTAATTGTTAATCAACAGACCTGTGCCATTGACAATGGGAAAACCAAGAAACCTATAAAATATAACCTTCCCGCTAGTATAAAATTTTACTATTATCGTCATTGTTACCCATTCTTTGATTTTTACAGGTCTAGCACATCCAATTATAGTGTTTTTCCAGGTTTCTACACTTCCATTATGTTTCTGTGCTTTGATAATCTGCATCACCATCCGATTCAGCCCTTCTGCAACCAGAATTCACCATGCCACCCAAGAAGAAAGGTCAGGAACCTCCCTTCAATCCCTTAATTCACCCTCCAATCGACCTCGATCATGTTAGCTTAGCTAAAAAATACTTCAAAATTCATGAAAAGTTCTGTGAGTTTTATCTGTTCGATGTCTATTGTTGGTTGAAAGATAAGCTGATAGATGGGGTCAATGATATTTGTCTGTGTGTTGCACTGAAAATTATCATCTTGACATTTTGCTATTTTTATGAGCTCATTATCACTCATAATTCCTCCTTTGCAAGTCTAACACATCAGTTCCTCATGTCAAGCCTTGAAGATAAGAGAAATTTTTTAAAAATCTCCTTAACTCTGGTATTGTACTTTCTCTTCATCTTGCCAGCGGTCCCGCACCTAATGTTCATGATTCCTGCGTACCTGAACGCACTTTCTCTGTGTTATGGGTGCGGACCCCTGTAAAATATTAAAAAGGCGTAAGTAAACTCAAAAAGCTCACTTTCAGTAAATTCTAGAAGCCTCTAGAAAGAATCTTGTGGTGGCAGATTCGCTCTTTTGAGGTTCATGTATCCCTTACCTTAAGGAGCTAACCCCTTGATGTGAGGAGCTTATCCCTTTGAAGGAGGATTCTATCCCTTCATAGTTGGCACTGGAACCTCCTCTTTTGCACTATAAAAAGAGGCATTGGGTGGCCTCAAGGGGAGTTCAAGCTTTAGAATTATTTGAGGTTAAGTGTTGTTGGGATTTAAACTCATTTAACTGAGATTTTGTGAGGAGAGATCACATACCTCTATCTGTATTGGTTGGAAGAGTGCAAGGCTTGTCAGAGTAGAGGAGATTCCTGCTTCGGACCCTGGGAAGGCCTGTTCAACATCAAGGCTAAGGTTGTAAGGTTTTCTTTATTCAAAGTTAATACAAATGAATTCATTTTTCTGAATAAGCTGTTAATTAACTGTTTATTTCATGGATTCCTTGATCACCATGATAGGCATGATTTATAATATTTACTATACAGGTGCTATTTAATGTTTTCTTGTTTGTGACTGCAGATCTATAAAGATAACTCCTTCAAGTGATTGAGGGACAACTACTTCGAACAAGCATTGGATCTACGGTAAGACCTTAACACCTTTATAGTATTCTTTTGTAAATCGCATATGTCTAGAGAAAGATAGGTTTATTTGGCTCTTTGTTGCTAGATTACCTTTTGGTACTAGGGAGATCAATCTTGTCAGTAAGATTGATTTATCCGCTCAACAAATTGGCGACTCTACTGGGGAAGGATTCTTGTTTTTTGGTTTTCCTTTATTTTGATTTGAGAAATGATTTTTCTGGTTTTTGATTGATGGATACTTGCCTGGGTAGCTTAGGTTTACTTTTCTTTTGAAAATTTTGAAATATTTTATGTTTTTCTTGAACTTTTCTGGGGACCGCACTTTGTTTTCTTGCACAGTGCGGGCAGTTTCACACTTTCCTTAAGTAACCAGTGCGGGACCACACCTGTTATTTCTGGGGGCCTGCGAACCCTGTTAAAATTTTGAAAAACTCCAGATTTATTTTTCTAGTTTATCTTTAATTTGATTTAGGGTTTCTAGTATTTTCCCAGATCTGTATTGTTTTTGTCAAAAGCCTCTTGTGAGTGAGTTCCAACAGTATTTGTGTTTTAGATGATTTTCTAGAAGTTTTGCATACTTGGATTGCTTTTCACTTGGTATCTGTAGTGACTCAAAGATTGGAAGCTTGAAATACCTCAGATTACACTGGCTTTTTTGTCTTCTTGATGAGTCTGAATTGGTTGTGAAATCCATCCTTTCTTGAGAAATAGATCTAGTTGTTTCTTTGCAAATCTTTGAACAAACTTTGTTATAAGTTTTGAATTTCATTTTTATAAAAGGAAACATATCTGGATGTTTTTTGATTTGTTTTTTATTTTGGAAAAATAAATCCTTAGTTTACTGAACAACTAAGTAAAACATTCTAAAAAAAAAAATTAAAGATTTTATTCAATTAGATTTTCAAGGTTTGTAGATCTCAAAATTAGTTTTTATAGTTTTGGGCGATTTTAAAATTTGTAGATCTCTTTTGAAGGAAAGTTGTTTTTCGTAGTTTCGAGTCTTGAAAGTGAAAGGGATTTATTGTGAGCATTGATTATTTGTCTTGTTTTGAGTTCTTATTGAAAAGACAAAAATATTTTCTTCCATTTTATTCTTCATGTTCAAAGAAAGAATTGTCTCTTAAAAAGAATTGCATTCTCGAACTCTTTCTTTAGCTAGAATTTCATTGAAAGAAAATGAATTGATTATCATTTTAGGTGCATTTTTAGTGTTTTTGGAAGTCAAGTCTTCACACCATCAAAGTTTCATTTGCATACCTATTGAATTAAATAACAACCCATAAAAACAACGCTTAATTAAAATTGATCTAGTAATCTTTTTATTTCTAGGGCTCTTATCACCAATATAGCTTAGGCTAGTATCTTGGAGTAGGGAGTAATTAACTCTCCAAGATAGTAAAAACAAAAAAGTAGATAAATCTTGCGGTAGGAAATAAATCCAATTGTAATTGGTAAAATATGGGAAGCTTCTCTTAAAGGAGTTAATCACAAGATCATGTCCGAACCTTTGAGACAATCAATTCTATTTCATTGGGAAAGATAGAAGATCTGCGCGCATTACAAACGGTAAACCTCGGATTAACCATTGTCGAGGAGCTTGGGGTCATTTGTCAGTAAATGTTGGATTAACCATGTCGAGGAGCCTTCAAGGGAATTGAGCTTTGTTACTCTACCCTTGCGCGTGGAATCGGATCGTAGACTGTTCCCCCAGTTGTATTTGTTACTATTGGTAACCTTAGTGTCCATAAGCTTAGGATTATTTCCTAAGGTGACGGTGAAGGAAAGATCTCACTGTACCTGGAGCTGTCGTCGACTAGACTCACTTGGACTCTCTGGGGGGTTCTCTTCACACGAGATGGATTTGTGAAGAAAATTGTGCCAGTCTGTTTCATTAAGCAGGTTGTCGGGGTAACTGTTCCAACCTCCCTTTCTGTATTAAATTTCTACTAAGTTGGATTTCATCACCAACTAGTGTTTTTAGTACGGGAAGTTATTGTTTGTGTGTGGTTTGATCTCTTAGATTTTTTAGGCGTGTGATTCAGCTGTTTGTTTCTTTAGAGACTTTAGGTGTTTTTATTGAGATTTTCTTTGTTTGCATGTGATTGATTAATATTTAATCGTGGCAGAATTACTGAGATAGTCCCGGAGACTTCAGGGGAAGCCCCCTGAATATACACCAAGTCAGCTTGAAGGGCTGCGTGTTCTAGTATCATCTAGTAGTGGTAGAATTAGATCAATAGAAATTGGAAGTTCATCTATAGTTGTTCATCCTGATCATCAAATACCCACGATATAACACATTCAAGAACCGATTTCAGTTTCCGAAGTTACTGGTAGTATTTCTCCTTCCAGTGAACTAGTTGACGAACCTGAAATTTGTAAGCCTGAAACTAAACATTCTATTTTGGAAACATCCTTAGGATTTATTACACCAACTTCTAGCGATCCTGGTTCACCTAGGGTAAGAAATATTGTTACTAAAGATCTTCCATCTGGCCTCATTTCTATTGAAGAACTTGATAGTCCAGATGAAGAATTATCTCTTCTCGAATCCCCTCAGTCTTTAAATCTTAGGGAGCGTGAATCCATTTTCTACAGCCCTATTCGGAGTGACGCTTGGTATTTATCTTTGACAAACTTTTTAGAAAACCCAGGTCTTGCTTTTTATCCACCTTGAATTCCTTTTCATCCTATGCCCAGAGGTTACTATCCTTCATCTATCATGGCAAGAGAGTCATCTATGTTTTCCCAAACACCGGAAGCATTTTTACACGGTGGTCCTTCTGTTCCTTCAGGGTATCAAGCTCTCTCTGGTACTTTCTCAGGAGCAGCTCCTCAACCGATTGAACAAGTATTATCATCTGGTCTTAATGGAATTAAAACTGAAAAGTCAAACGTAGAGAAAATCTTTATGATGTCTGGTAATATTCTGAATCCTCAACCTCAAGGTAGTCAGTTACCACCTGGGGGACAATTTCAAGGAAATCAGTTACGGCCTGGGGGGAAACCTTAGGGTAGTCAATTACCGCCAGGGGGGCAACCTCAAGGCAGTCAGTTACCACCTGGGGGGCAACCTCAAGGTAATTTTTTCCCAAGAAAAACTGTGGCACAATATTATTTTGGAGAACAACCTCAAGGATAGTACATACCTCAAGGTTATCAACCTTTAGGACAGTACATACCCCAAGGTCAAACTAGAACTCAATATGTTCCTCAAGGTCCTTATCAACCCCAGATTTAGTACGCGCCTCAGGGTTATCAACCTCAAGGTCAATACCCAAATCAAGGTTTCCAACTACCTTCTGGTCAATCATTTGTACAAGGTGCTGGAAATTTACCACTTACTTATCAACCCTATGTTCAACCAGGGTAGTGCCCAGAATGAACATGGTGTGGGATCCGTCCCAAATTCAACAGACTATGTAACCTAATGTGCCGTTGTCTACTCAACCGGGACAGCCTTTGGTTTCTGGTCCAACCTAGCAACCTGTCTAGCCTACTATTCAAACCCCTGCACCTGGTTCTGTTTAGCAGTCTGGGCCTAGTACACCTCGAACTCCACCTCAAACTGCTGCAACTACTGCAACATTTGTTCAACCTATAACATGTGTCTCTGGAGTATCTGTAGCTCCGGTTTCTTCTATCCATGTATCCATGCAAATCCCTCAAGTCTCTATACCCCAGTCAGGACCTACAATTCAGAATTTGGTCCAGATACCTACGGGACAAGCTGGTACAAGTACGATTGTCACAAGTCAACCGCAATTCACGTATCAACTGTACCAGGGACAGTATCAATTCAGTCCCTTTTCACAAAACCCAGTTTATCAGTATCAATCGTACCCTAGCTATACTTATCAACAGCCTCAACAACCACAATTTGGTCCGGTTAATCCTGGTTTCCCGGGGGGTTACACAATTCCTAACGCAAATATGATTCCCAGCTATCCTGGGTATCCTCCTCCCAGAACTGCTCTTGTTACTCAAGGTTTTCGCAACCCTAATCGTCAGTTACAATTTATTGCAACTTTGGATTTACCTGATTTGACACGCCTTACGAATGATCCAATTTTCTATCATCCGTATTGGCTACCAATGCTGCATAAGTTGCCCAGTGATATACCGAAATTCAAGGGTGAATCAGGAGAGGATCCGTCAAATCACGTTATGACTTATCACCTCTAGTGTGTGTCTAATTCGATAATTGATGATTCAATTCACTTACATCTTTTTCAACGAACTCTTATTGGTCTTGCTGCCAAATGGTACATTGAGTTACCACGAGGCTCTTTTAATAATTTCAGTCAGTTAGCAACTGCCTTCTTAACTCATTTTCAGTTGCCTGTCAAATACAACAATGGCACGGAACTATTGACTTCGCTAAAGCAATCCACGTCCACATATATTTCTGATCATATTCATGAATGGCGATGTAGAAGGCGTTTGGTGAAAGTTTACATTCCGGATCAAATTTTGGCGGAATGGTTTGTTAAATCATTATTACCCAAAATCACTGAAGATGTAGCTAAGGCCGAAGTTGTTACTGAGTAGCAAGTCATTGCTCAAGCTCAGTACCTTGATCTCGTCTATACGCAGTCAGGTACTTTACATGAAAAAATCCCCGATGTTCCAAAACAAGGTCAAATAACTACAGCTCCTTCAGGGTCTTATGCCGCTGATGGTATGATTGGTACAATTAATACTAAAAGCAAGAAGAAATATTCGGAGAATTCTTCTCCTATAATAACTTTACCTGATTCCTCGAAAGGGGAGTCTTCCACTGAAATTTCTGCCGACATTCATGTCGTAGAGACATCTACGTCCAAATCTAAATCCGGCGGTAAAAAGAAGGGGAAGAATAAAAACAAAAAGATTTCAAAAGATAAAACTGATAAAGATGAATCTAATGACGAAAAACACAAGCCTCGCTATCCTTGTTTCATTTGCGACGAGGATCATTTTACTAAGGAATGCCCACATCGAGTAGAGGTTGCGAAATTCGTTAAAGGTTCTCAACAACCTACTGTCTTGAAGGTTCCTTTTCCTACTCAAGATAGTAAGATGATTGGTTCTACCTCGAATGCCTCAGAAGAACCTATTATGATGATGTCTCATGTTAGGATTGCGACGTGATCGCAAGATTATGGTAGTAAAAGTCCTGTTGGTGGTAAAGAAGCAGAATCTTCTAATTCAAACACATCAACTACACCTCCTCCCGTTTCTGATCTGCTACAGATCAAGAAACCCAATCCAGACTTAGTAATCAAACCACTTGCTAAAAGTGTTCTTCATAAATCAGCTTTCAATCCACATGCGAGAGCTGCTCAGAATTACAACATTGTTGAAGACTTAGCTATTTCCCCTTCAACGATGTCAGCTTTGGAAGTGATGCAATCGTGCCCAACACAACATAAATTACTTTTTTCTGCCATAGGAGCTGTCGATATTCAGGACTCGAACCTAATAATCTTCGATTTAGAGAATAGTACACCTCGCCTACCTCATCAAATGGCTTTCTAGATTCCAGTGTTAGTAAAAAACAGACCGTTCTTTCGGACTGTGATTGATGAGGGGGCTTCTACATGTATTATGTCGATCCAGTGTTGGAAATCACTTGGTTCTCCTACACTCAATCAGTCTCCGACAATTCTAAAGGCTTTTGATGGTCGAGGGTTCCATCCTTTCAGTATTTTGCAGGATTTACCTATAGGGGTCAAAGGAAAAACCGTAAATCTAGATGTGGAAGTGGTTGATGCCCCTCTAGATTACAACCTTCTCTTGGGTTGTAGTTGGTCTTATGCTATGACTGCTGTTGTTTCTTTGGTATTTCGGCTTATCAAGTTTCCACATCAAGGAAAGATCATTACAATAGACCAATTAACTTATTTCTCCTCTGATCCAGCCTCTACAGAAACAATCCAGCACTTTGGTAAAACGGCTATCCCTTACAAGGATGTTGGGGTAGGTTTGATTAAAGATTCTGGTTTACTAGGAAATTTTTCCTTTCCTCCTCCTAATGTATCATCTTCTATCACAACTATTCATATGATTTCATCGAATACTATTATGTTTGATGATCCTTGGATCGTACCTTTCGACTCCGAGTTGGATTCATTTGATGGCGCGATGCCTTTGAGTCCCTTTGAAATTGCATATCAGGCTGTACAGTCGCTTTCCGATCCTATTTCAACCGAAACTGATCCAATGAATGGGATTCATGAGGAATCACTTTCTATATCTAGCTCAGTCACAACGACATTTCCCGATCTTGTTCATACTGATGAGAAGATTCGTGAACTTTTGTCTGTTGACGATTTACCATGGGAAGATATACATCATCGATCTTCATTTTTACCTGAGCTGGATCATTTTTAAAATGATTTCGCTTCTATTTTTACTGCTGAATATGTCAAAGAACCGTAGAATCCATTGCAAAATCCTGATTCTGAGTTAAATTTGGAAAACATCTCTCGAACGATTCCAATTGACATTTCAGTTAAGCTAGGAATAATTGAAAACATTCATATAGGTGCTTGTTGTACGAAAGATGAAATCCAAACTTATAAAGCCCTATTTGAAGAATTCCATGATGTGTTTGCCTGGTCATATGAAGAAATGCCAGGGATCGATCCGTCAATTGTTGTACATGAAATCAAGACTTACCCAGATGCCAAACCTGTCCGTCAACATTTACGTCAGATACATCCGAGAAAAGATGCTCCTATCAAAGCCGAAGTTGAGAAATTACTTTGTGCAGGTTTCATTTATCCAATTCCTTTAACTGATTGGGTATTGAATATTGTTCCTGTTAACAAAAAACAAGGAACGATAAGAGTATGTATCAATTATAGGGATATTAATCGAGCTTGTCCTAAAGACAATTATCCAACCCCCTATATCGATCAAATTATCGATGATTGTGCCGGCAGTGAAATTTTTTCCTTTATGGATTTTTTTTCTAGTTACAATCAAATAAACATACTCCCTGCTAATCAACCTAAAACAACTTTCATTTGTCCGTGGGGAACATTTGCTTATTGCAAACTACCCTTTGGATTGAAGAACACTGGGGCAACTTTTTAAAGGGCTATGTCTTACGCATTTCATGACATTAAGCACATTGTGTAGCCTTATCTCGATGATTTACCTGCTCATTCATCGCATAGGGCCAACCATCTCACTCATTTACGAGCTATATTTATGAGATGTAGGCATTATCGAATTCGATTGAATCCACACAAATGTGTTTTTTGTGTAGAATCGGGTCGCTTACTGGGATTTATTGTTTCAAAAGAAGGCATTCGCGTTGATCCGTTGAAGGTCGAAGCTATTGTTAATCTACCTCCTCCTTCGACTCTACGCCAACTCCAAATTTTGTAGGGGAAAGCAAACTTTTTACGTCAGTTCATTCCTAACTACGCCGAGTTAACAAAGGGTTTTACCAGGTTGTTAAAACATAACTTTCCATTCTTTTGGGATGAGATCGCTAATCGATATTTTGATGCACTCAAACACGCGTTGACCCATGCACCATTACTGCATCCTCCCAATTACAACCAGGACTATTTTTTGTACCTCACCGCTTCTCATTCCACCATTGGGATGGTTTTAGTTCAGGAAGATGAATTCAAAAATGAACATGTGATTTACTATCTTAGTTGGAATTTGCATCCCACTGAGATCAAATACACACATGTGGAGAAATTGGCCTTGGCAGCTGTTCAAGCTGTCCAAAGATTTCGACATTACATCTTATTACGCAAAACCACAGTAATTTCTGATTGTAACCCTATGATGTACATCTTGACCAAACAATTGCTAGGGGGAAAATATTCCAAATGGATAGTTATCCTACAGGAATTTGACTTGGAATTTGAAAAATCCAAGGCAAAGAAATATTTGGTTTTTGCTGAACTGATGTGTGATTTCCCCTCTCCTGATACTGAAACTATGGCAGAGCAGCGCATTGTGGAAACATCCTTGTTTCTTATCAGTACACTTGATCCTTGGTATGGGGATATTATTTTTTATCTCCAAACCCAATATTTTTGGCCTGAAATCTCACAAAGTTAGTGACGGAAAATATGTTTCCAATGCCAACAATAAAATATTATTGGTGATACACTCTATCGTCACAGAGCGGATTCTGTTTTCCGATGCTGTCTTACTCATGAAGAAGCTGAGAAGGTTCTAAATGATTGCCATTCTGGAGCATGTGGCGGTCATATGTCTGGGTATGCCACAACCCAAAAGATATTGCGCGCTGGTTATTTCTGGCCGTCGTTATTCAAATATTGCATCTATGCAGTCCGGAATTGCTACAATTGTCAGATCTTTGATTGTAAAATGCGTGCACCACCCACTCCTCTTCACCCTATAATTGCTGTCGGTCCTTTTGCAAAGTGGGGTATTGACTTTATTACATGTAACCCTCACTCGGCCGGGGGGAATGCATATATTATTCTAGCGGTAGATTATTTTACTAAGTGGGCCAAGGCGATGCCTACATTTTCGGCAGATGGCAAGACTGCTGCAACTTTCGTGTTCAATCATATAATTGCTAGATTTGGTTTTCCTCAAGCCATTATTACAAATCATGGACGTCATTTTTGAAATATCATGATGACTGAACTGCCAGATCAACTTGGCCTGTGCCACGATAGCTCTACTCCATATTATCCGCAGGCTAATGGTCTGGTTGAAGCTATTAATAAAGTTTTAGTCACTATGATTAAACGAATTATTGGTATTCATAATTCGAATTGGCATTCCATGTTATTTTCAGCACTTTGGGCATATCGGACCTCAGTAAAAACATCAACTGGTTTCACTCTCTTTCAACTGGTCTACGGTTTGGAAGCTGTGTTGCCTATTGAATGTGAAATTCCATCATTGAAATTAGCCATAGAATTACTCCCAGCTACGTCTGAAGAGGAGAAACGTTTTTTGTACTTGGCTCAGCTAGATGAGAATCGACAAAATGCTGCATTAGCAAACGAGGCTCATGTCAAACGAATAAAGGCTCAGTACGATAGAAATGTTACCCCTCGTAATTTTTCAGAAGGAGACATAGTCTTAGTGTACGATCAAGCCAATGATAAGCTAGGGGCTGGAAAATTTGTGCCCATGTGGCATGGTCCTTTCATTGTTAAGCAGAAGCTGGAAAAAGGGGCCTATGAGCTGATAGATTTCGATGGTGTCCCTTTAGATAAAACCAGAAATGGGATTTATCTGAAGAGATATTATGCTTAAATTTAGTGTGGATATTTTTGATTAGATTAGATTTCTTTACTGCTGGTGTGTCTTAGATTAGAAAAGTGTGCCTAGTTTAGAGTGTGTTTTTATCACTATTCCTGCTTATCTGAGTTTTACTCTTGATATCGCAGATGTCAACGTCTCTTCAAACCTACATTGGTTTTGTTGATGGTGCTTGTCGTAGTACATATAACATTTCTTCCGTAGTTTGGGTTATCTATTCACCCTCTGATGAGTTAGTATCCATGCATGGGGTAAGCCTTGGTCAAACAACAAATAACATTGCAGAGTATAGTGTAGTGATTGAGTTATTATCTGAATCCATATCGTTTGGAATTCGGAGTTTGATTGTTAGGTTGGATTCTGAAATTGTTGTATTACAGCTTAACAGGGTTTATGCCATTAGAAATCCAGTGTTATTACGGTTATTTTTAAGAGTTCATCTCTTGGAACGTGAATTTGATTACATTGAATATCAGCATATTCCAATACATTTAAATACATTAGCAGATGCAGTTGCTTCTAGTATGATAAATCGACATTTGCAATAATCAAAACAGTAAATTAAACAACATTCAATAACATGTACACAGATAGCTGGTAATAGTGATACATCATAGCATAGAAGTTTGTTTCAAAAATATACACTGTCTTCGATCATAAGTTGAAAACACCTTATGATCGGCAAAAATGATAATACAAAAGGTCAAAAATATGAGTCTACAACACGATCATCCTATCACTGATGATGATCACAATAAGAGACCACTACCCGGGCCACCCTACATAACAACCTCCTAAAAGGTCCTGGGACACCAATCACATATCTCTGTAATCTGAGAGGAATATCATCTATGTCGGTCTCTAGAATGTCTAGAGTCAGGTGCTCTAGGTGATGCTCTAAATCAGACAGGATATCTGCTGATTGGCCCTCTAGGGCTGGTGCTGCGGCAACTGGATGCCTCTTCTCATAAGGCTAGAGATGGGCTGGTCGCTGTGGGCCCACATATGCATTTACAACTTTTTATTATCAGTTTTGAGACGATTAAAATACAAAAAAAATAGAACTTAGAAATTTTTGAAAATGATTTTTACCTGATTCATCCCACTGTTCCCCTGCTGGGAGAGTCATCTCTCAGTCGCCACGGAAATCTATCCCGGTGTATGGAAAGTCCTCTATGACAAAAATTTGGCGTTCCAGCCAACGAAAATATGTAGAAGGAAATCGAACAACCTTGACGCCCTCAGCAGCATGACGGGCCATCAATGCAACCCAACGAACCATCCTAGGTTCTCGAGGTCAACCAACATCAACAGGAATGCTCTGCGGAGCTAACATGGGGATCCTCTCTAGAGAAAAGGTGAATACAATGGATCCATGTCCAAATTTGTTTAGCTTTCCGTTCTTTGCTCTGGTTAGTTTCCCTTTTACATTGGCCAACACAACTTCGCACCAGTTGAAAATGGTGCCTTGAAAACAGTTTACAACAATGCGTATTTGGGAACTGGTAGCCACATGCAACGCTGTGCTCCCACACAGTTTGGTGACAGTAAATGCAATAAATTTAAGCTCGAGATGGATGATAGTTTTTATGTCAATCCGTTTGTCCCGGGGGTCTGCCTGATCATTACAGAACTCTAGTCGAAGACTAGCGACAGACTGGCCACCTGGCTTAGTCCCAAACAGAGAATTTGTTCGCCCCTCTTGGACAAACTAGTCAAAAAATAGATATCCTCTAGCTCAATTTCAAGACGATGGCCGCCAATAATGAAACAATGGTCCTGTACATTCCATCTGTCTACCAGCCACGTTAGGAGGTCTACCTATGCCCTCATGCCCTGAATGGTCCAAAATTTATACAAACTGCATGCTCTTAATGCCTACATTATAGGAAAATGAAGCATTGCGGCGTCATATACGTCTTCATGCTCGCGTTCTCTCCAAATTAGCATCTTGTATATCCTACAATGCATAAAAATACATATTAGAACAATCTAGGTTGAAAAATTTTGGGCAGAATTGAAGAAATTTAAGTTTGAAATTTAATTGCACGGGGTCCGCACTTTGTTTTCATACATAGTGCATAGGTACGCACGGGTGCTATGGAACAGGTGCGGATCCACGACTTTTTTCTATGTAGAAAAAAGTCGGGGTCTGCAGGGCCCGCGTGTTGCACCTGCGGACCCCCGCAGGCGATTTTTTGAACCTATTTTTCCCTTAAAAATGAAATCTAAAGCCTAAACATGAAATGTAAATGGATGAAATGCAAGATAAGGAGGTCGTGAATTACCTGGAGCTGACGGTTCTTGATTTCGCTGTACGGATTTTCCAGAATCTTCACAGGAACTTTTTTACCCAAAAGCTCTTACTTTTCACTCTAAACTCAAATGGTAAAAGTGAAGTTAGAAAAGTCCTTTTTATAAGTTTTTTCGAATAAATGAATTTTTAATTTGTTTATTTTTCACTTTAAAAAGGTTATTTTTGAAAGCATTTTTATTTGTCTTAAACAGGTATGTGTAATGTTTCGAGTTTTTGTGCAGAAATTGGATTTTTCGGGAAAATTGATCGTTTTTCAACAAAGAGCATACTTTTATCACTTTTTCGGACTCTTTAAAAAATTTACGAAAAAGTGAAAATTTAAAGTCCTCTTTTAAGCTCTTTTCAGACTCTTGAAAATTGAAAAGATTGTCGAGCACTTGATTATTCGAACTCGTTAAAATAAATGAATGATCGTCCCTTCAGTATAAGTTTACCCCTTTTACGGACTGAAATGGACTATTAACGAAAAAGGTATACGTTGACTAATTATGGTCAATAGAGTTCTCTCTCACATTATTTTATCCTTTTCGGGCTCGAGAGACTAAATTTACGAAAAAGTACCCCCATGGAGTCTTCTTAAGTTTTTTCTTCTGACTCCCTAAAATTGAAAAAACACCGAGTTTCTCCTATACTGGACTCGTTAAAATTTAACAGTAAAAGACCTGTTCAATTTCAAAACAAGAACGAACCACTCCTTCTTAGGGTTTGAATCTTAAACTAAGTTGGACTCATCTGAAGAATGAGCTTATAAACAAGCAAATGTTATCCTCCTCAAGCTTGTCAAAAATAAAGAGGTACTTGCCAGAAATGGTGGGGGAAAAGAGATAAAAATGAACCTGTTTGTTGTATTTTGATTATTAGAAAAGTCGTTAACCACTTTTAAACATGACACTTTTTGTTCACCTGGGTTGGGAAATCCTTTGCCTAACAGTTAATCAAAGCATTTTGAAAGTCTTCAGCCGGTTTCTATGTATTAGCTTTGGTTCAATTGTCACCAAGCCATCTGCAGTGTCGTTATGTGTTCAAGAGGATAGTTCAAACAAACCATTCATCTGCAAAATATCTGTCATCCATTTTGACCATCCCTGAGTCAGTCCTTGCCAATATATTTCTTTAAAACTTGATCTATGATTTCGTGTTGTGGGCTTGCCTACAATGGATCACTTCCTATCGACGACAGCTCATTATCTACGAAGTTGATCTAGAAATAATCAGTACCTTGAAATTTGCATGCCTCAATGGCAGGTTTCTCGCCTTCAACGACAGGTTGCGTCATTGACCTTCGATCGAAATATTCTGTGACATGTTCGACTTCAGCTCATTTGTTCACATTTCATGGATTGTACTGAGTACTTTGAGAGCCATTGAAATTACTGGTGGTTACTCTCACACTTGTTAACAGTTTACATTATTGACTGGTAATCAAGTGGTTTATACCATGTTCGACTTCGACACATTCATTCACATGGATAGAATCGTACTAGTTCGAGAAGCGGAAATCAAGACCCTAGATCTAGTTTCTACCATCCAGTCTGCGAGGAATTTTGTTATCATTTATATAGTGGACTATTCATAAACAGAAGGCTGCGTCCATACTGTATCTACACATGTCTATACTGTTGATATATTGAAAATCATTCCTGTATCAGAACAGTTTAAATCAGTTTCTAGTTAGTTTTGATCTGAGTATGGGAATGCCTACCTCAGCGATGATATGTCTACATATATATATTTTTCATTGAATGTTTTTACAGGTTCTGACTGGGGTGTCCACAGGATGATCCTTGAAATGATAAAGTACTGCACTCTTCATATATGACAAACTTCAGCTTCATCTATTCCAGACTTTACACTTTAGGGGGCAATCTGTTGCACTGAAAATTGTCATCTTGACATTCTGCTATTTGTATGAGCTCATTATCACTCATGCTTCCTCCTTTGCAAGTCTAACACATCAGTTCCTCATGTCAAGCCTTGAAAATAAGAGAAATGTTTTTAAAAATCTCCTTAACTCTGGTATCGCACTTTCTCTTCATCTTTCCTGCGGTCTTGCACCTAATTTTCATGATTCCTGTGTACCTGAACGCACTTTCTCTGTGTTATGGGTGCGGGCCCCTGTAAAAGATTAAAAAGGCGCAAGTAAACTCAAAAATCTCACTTTCAGTAAATTCTAGAAGCCTCTAGAAAGAATCTTGCGGTGGCAGAACCGCTCTTTTGAGGTTCATGTATCCCTTACCTTAAGGAGCTAACCCCTTGATGTGAGGAGCTTATCCCTTTGAAGGAGGATTCTATCCCTTCATAGGTGGAACTAAAACCTCCTCTTTTGCACTATAAAAAGAGGCATTGGGTAGCCTTAAGGGGAGTTCAAGCTTTAGAATTATTTGAGGTTAAGTGATGTTGGGATTCAGACTCATTTAATTGAGATTTTGTGAGGAGAGATCACATACCTCTATCTGTCTCGGTTGGAAGAGTGCAAGGCTTGTCAGAGTAGAGGAGATTCCTGCTTCGGACCCCGAGAAGGCCTGTTCAACATTAAGGCTAAGGTTGTAAGGTTTTCTTTATTCAAAGTTAATACAAATGAATTCATTTTTCTCAATAAGCTGTTAATTAACTGTTTATTTCATGGATTACTTGATCACCATGATAGGCATGATTTATAATATTTACTATACAGGTGCTATTTAATGTTTGCTTGTTTGTGACTGCAGGTCTATAAAGATAACTCCTTCAAGTGATCGAGGGACAACTACTTCGAACAAGCATTGGATCTACGATAAGACCTTAACACCTTTATAGTATTCTTTTGTAAATCGCATGTCTAGAGAAAGATAGGTTTATTTGGCCGTTTGTTGCTAGATTACCTTTTGGTACTAGGGAGATCGATCTTTTCCGCAAGATTGATTTATCTTCTCAACATTGTGGGACACCAACTTACCTTATTACATCTTCCCCAAGACCCATAGTGCCCCTGAGTTCATTAAAAGATGTTGAGATTGCTACATTCCAAACCAGAGAGTTGTAATTGCTCCCACTGGTGAGGTTTTGTTCACCATTAAGGCCCAATCCATCAATAAGATGATGCAGGAACCTTTAGTAGATAAATATACGCCATTTTCCTGAGAATCCCTCACTGACCTGTACCAAAAGTTGTATTTTGATAAGAGAGCCTCAACCCTTGAGATTTTCTTAATAGAGAAAACCCCTTTTCCTAAGAAAAATCCCCCATATCCCTCATCTTCATTCCCTGAAAGAACCAAGAAAATAGCCACAATCCTTCCATACCTCCTAGGGTACTACTCTGACCAATGGATTGATGAGGAAATTATAGGATTTTTGACTATATTGTCTATAGATTCCAAGCCCTCAGTTATGTTTGATTTTAGCCAATTCTTGGCTGACACCATTCATGACTAGTTTGTAAAGTTTCATACTAAAGGAGTATTTAAATATACTACAGTCACTATCTATATATTTGTATATTTTTAGGAAGAAAAGATGAATAAAATGAATGAAGATGGACACCCACACTATGTCCTTTTTTGGACCACCTTGCTGATGAAGGACCAAGAAGAATTCAGTTATAAACAATTTGTTGAGATGTTTCTCCATCCTGCAATAAATATTCTAAAGAGTAGAACTGAGTCCAGGATTAGTGAAGAGATTAAAAGGATTATGCAGCTCTCAGACCAAGCCAGAACAACAGATTGGTATTTATACCAAAATTTTACATAATTGAGAGTATATGGGTGTGATTTTCCCCCCTATAAGATGCCAAAATTCCTCCCAATGAGGATTTTTGCCTTGTAATACATTAGAAAAATGTTGAATGCAGATGAGGTGCATTTTGTCTCAGCAAAAAGGAAATCACAGTTCAGGATATAGTCTGAGATAGGGTCACTTGTATGCAACAGTAGAGTAGAAGGAGAACAGATAGGGTCACTTGTATGCAACAGTAGTCTACACCTTACCTTCATACACAAAGAACATATATGGAACAATTCAAAAACTAGATAGTGTGGGCAGAAAATACTTTGTAGGAGGTAGAGGAGTAGGCCATATCTACTTCGGATTTACAAACACCTATACCACAAAAGAGACATAGAAAAGAAGATAGACAAGAAGCCATAGGGAAGAGACTGAGGGAATATCAGTCACCTTCAGTGACTGATACTTCTAATAAAGAGTTCAAGATGAAGTATAGAAAAAGGGCCAGAATACACATGGATGTTTATCAAGACAAAGAATCAGAGCAAGAAACTATCATCAACATCCTAGATACTCCAGGATCATCTCTAGTGGGAGGACATCATCCTATTACTCCCCTAACTACCTCAAATTCTGTCCTAAATCAGTAGCGGGCTCTCCAAAAATTTACATCTAGTGCTGCTACAAGAGACAAGGAGAAAACAATGTTTGATACTTTCAGAGAGATCAAACTACGAAATGAGATCTTGAAAAACAACACTTACACTCAATTTTGGAAGCACACCTCAATCTCACAGAGAAGATTGTTATCTACATTTGATTCAGAGAAGGGGAAGATGCACATGGCTTTTCTAGAAGCCCAGATTGCAAAACCCAATATGGAAGCATACTACAAGCATAGTTCCTTCGAAATCAGCATAAAGGATATCCACCGCATCGAACAGATGGAAATGCATAAGAAAATAGGAGAAATGATCTCTTCCACCTTAACCAACACAACTATGAATTTTTCTAAGTTGCAAGTCTCCTTGGAAAATGTACAATCTCAACTCAAGATGGAGAATATCTCTTCAATGTCCGTGGATACAAGGATAAAATACTTGGAAGATTTGGTTGTGAGAATAGGATATGATCCATCAAATTTGCAGGCAGTGGAGGATATTATTAAAAATAAGAATGCAGGTATAGCAGCCTTGAATAAGAAATTGAAGGTGTCAGCTACAGAGGACCCTATTACAAATGATATTGAAGAGACAAAGACACATAAATATGACATGATGAAACTCATCATGGAGCAGGCTGAACAACTGAAAAATATGGAGGTCGAAATGGAAAATATGGTCAAAGAAAAAGAGAAAGCTGCGCAAATAGCTCTTGTTCCTTTAGAGGTTGTACCCCTTACAACCATTACTGCATCAACAAATTCAAAAACTAGCACAGGAGAAGCTACAAATCAGCTTGCAAAATTAGTGGAGAATATGTCTTTGCAAACAGAGGAAATTAAAAGACTACAGTCCCATATCAAAGTCTTGCAGATTCAAATGATAAGGACTGAAACAACCCGTTTGGCAGAATCACATAGAAATAAAATGTTTATGGAAGGTTTGTAGAAGTTTCTACAAGAATATTATATTGGCAGCATGGTCATTCGAGTTAAGAAAATCATATGGATCAGCATCACTGAATCCATGAATGAAATCTGGCCATGCATCTAGATAATTTTTGAGTAGAACGATGTGATAGAAAAAGCTAACAAGGCAATTTCGGATATGAAGGAAGATCTAGGAGACATGCCTTACACAACTAACAAGATCATCAATTTTTTGAATGCCAAAAATAGATATGATATTGGGGATCTGGGAGTTCATGAAATGACTGAAACTATTTTGGAGGTGAAGAAAGTCCTTACGCTAAGGAATTTGGTGCAATAACTTGAAGAAAAGTGTAATGAATTGGAGATTTCTGTCAGCAGGTTCTTCAATAGAATTGAACCATTAAAAAAAATGGGTTTTCCTTCTCTGTTTGTCATAAATTATAAACTGATAACCAGAGATGATTATGTGAAGAAGCTCAAGGAAATTTCAAAGGATACATCCAAGCATTCAAACATTAAAAATACCATGACAGGAAAAACTTTTCTGGATGTTATAAGAAATGATATATTTATTTAGCATGAGATAAAGCACATTTTCGTGGTCAACCCCACTTTTTCCAGGTACACAGAGGTAGATGAAATATACCTGAGAGAAAATAAGATACTCATTCCTGATGAAGACTGGTGGGAAAATTTGTGCGAATACCAAGATGACTGCGAAGCAACTACATTGAGCACAATAGCTAGCTCAACAACAGTTAGATCGTGCAATAAATAGATTAAGAACATGCAACAACCACTTCTCAGAAAAAACTGCTAGATGTCGAAGAATCTTTAATGAATCCACCTTTTTGGAGCACATTTTGTTGTAATTGACAAGAAGATGGTCTGTTTTGATACGACATCCTTCAGAAATTTAGTTAAATACTTATACATTCGAAGTATCAGAGGTTGGACTCTGAGAATTGTAATTTTTCTATTGAGTATTGTACTTTTTGAGCTGATGATACATCAATAAAAGAAGACCATTCACAGTATACTTGTGCTACGTTTTACTAGTGATTTTTTTCCCTTTTGTTATATTTGTTTCCACTGTGTTTCTATTTAATATAATTATAAAACATAAAGTGAAGAAGTAAGATTTGTTATGAGAACACCTTATTTTATGGCTATGTTTACAATATTAATGTTTTCTTCTGAAGTCTGATTGAGAAATTCTTAAATGTAAGCTTTTCAATCACTACTGAATTCACTAATGCTCTCATTTCATAATTAATTTATAACCTAAGATCTAATAAGAGTAACTAGCTTGTCGTGTGATTTCTCTTCGAAAAATTGATGCAACACCTATCTTTATTCGATTCCATAGCCTAATGGAAAATAATTAACTAAAAAATATCATTTCTCCAACCAACCAACCAACCAAGCAAACAAACAGACAACAATTCAACACTATCATAACTAGCCTAATATAAATTAAGGAAAAAAAGCTAAATTCTATAGAGAGAGCCCTCTTTGAAGCTGGCAGGGCTAGATTCCAGCTTTAAAAATGGTTTGATGTTGTCCTATATAATTATTCTTTCCAATATTAAAATTATAGAATGATAACACATGCCTCAAAAGAAAAAAGGACCAAAAGAACTAGTAAGTCTGCCACTTCATCCTCCGATTGAATTCCATCATATACCATTAGCAGACAGAGACCATAAGATTCATGAAACCATTTGTGAGTTTAATTTGTTTGAAATGTATTTTTTATTAGAAGATAAATTTCTTGATAAATTTGATGATATAGGGTTGTGGGATTCACACTTAATACATTATATCTTTCCTCACACCCATAGTGCCCCAGAATTTGTTAGAAAATGCTAGGCCTTGTATATACCCAAACAAAGAGCTATTATCACTCCTATAGGAGAGATTTTAGTAACTATAACTGCCCAAACTATAGAAAAAATGATGGAAGCACCCATCACAGAGAATGACACTCCATTTTCTCAAGAAGCACTAATTGAACTATATCAAAAATTGGATTTTGCAAAAAGAGCTCAAACCCTTGATATGTTTATGGCTGAAAACACCCCATTACCCAAGAATAATCCTACATTTCCATCATCCATTTTCCCTGAAATATCCAAACAAGTCATCACAATTATCTCTTACCTTCTTGTTTATTAATCAGACCAACAGGTAGATGAAGCTATGATAGGATTCATTCAACCTAGTACAGTTGTTACAAAATAAAAAGAGAAGACTATTTTTGATACCTTTAGGGAGACAAAGTTGAAGAATGAAATGTTGAAATCCAGCGCATACAACCATTTTTGGAAGCAAAATTCCAGCTCTCAGAGCAGGTTTCTCTCAGCTTTTGATACACAGAAAGGAAAAATGTAGTTTTCTTTTCTTCAAGCACAAATTCCACAACCAAATTCAGCAGCATAATACAAAAAGACTACATTTGAATTTGATGCTAAGGACATACATCCAATAGATCAAATGGAGTTACATAAACAAATTGGTGAAATGATTTCATCCACTCTCACTAACATTGCTATGAGTTTGTCAAAATTGCAGGTTTCTTTGGCTAATGTCCAATCACAATTGAAAATGGAGAAAGTGTATTCATTTGCTAAAGACACAAGAATAAAAAATCTAGAAGATTTAGTGGTCAAAATAGGATACGATCCTTCCAATTTCAGTGTGGCAGAAGAAATCATCAAAAAGAAAAATGTTGTCATAGCAGCATTAAGGAAGCAATTGATGATTCCAACCACAAAAGATCCTCTGGAAAAGGACATTGAAGAGACTGAATCCCATAAAACAGAAATGATGAAGATGATTATGGAACAAAATGCTCAAATAAAACAGATGGAGTCAAAAATGGAGAAAATGATAAAGGAGAAAGAACTGATAGGAAAAGCATCTAAATTTTCTTTAGAAGCAGTGCCTCTTGTAGTTATTCCTACAACCAAACCTTCTACAGCAAGTACTGTAGATGGAGCTGAGCAGCTCACTAGAGCAGTGCAGAACAAGTCAATTCAAGAAGAAGAGATCAATAAACTACAAGATCAAGTATGATTGTTACAATTTTAGAAAGCCAAAAATGAAATTTCACATGCAGCTGAAGCACAGAGAAATAAAAATCTAACTGAAAGATTGCAAAAAGATCAAAAGGAATAAGCCATTGGAAACAATTTGGGCCAAGTAAAAGAAATAATCCGGGAAGATATTACAAAATATATTTGTGAAATTTGGCCTAGTATAAAGATTATATTTGAACAAAAGGAGTTGATACAGAAAGCAAATGAGGCCATTACAACAATTAAAGCACAACTTGGAGACAAACCTGCTACAACAAACAATATTTTCAAGTTTATGAATTCAAAGAAAATGTATGAGTTGGATGAGATTGGCATAGATGATAGAACATAAACAATCATAGAGGTAAAGAGGGTTCTCACAAAGAAGAATTTAATTCTTTAGCTTGAGGAGAAGTGTCACAGTCTAGAAATCACAGTGAAGATATTTTTCAGTAGAATAGAGCCTCTGGCACAGAAGGGATTTCCCTCTTTGTTTGTAATTAATGAAAACTTAATGACTAGAGAAGATTATGGGAGAATACTTCAAGAAATTTCCAAAGATACTACTAAATTTTCAAACATCAAAGGCACAATGACAGGAAGGGCGTTGTTGCAAACATTGAGAAATGATATTTTTATTCAGTATGAGATAAAACATGTTTTCGTGGTGAGGCCCACTTTTTCCAAGTACACTGAAATGGATGAAGTTTACCGTAAGGTAATAAAATTGACCATCCCTGATGAAGAACGCTGGTAAAAATTGTGTGAATTTCAGGAATAAATGGGAAAAGAGAAAATTCAACTTCTTCCAGGTCATTAATCAGTTAACAACCA
This sequence comes from Pinus albicaulis, assembly GCA_034641835.2. Classification (NCBI taxonomy): domain Eukaryota; kingdom Viridiplantae; phylum Streptophyta; class Pinopsida; order Pinales; family Pinaceae; genus Pinus; species Pinus albicaulis. Next base: position 729,149,339 of record CM076579.1, read on the forward strand.
CCACAACCCACAATTGTCTCCTTTCAACAACCGTTTTCGGTTAGAGCAGCGCCATCACATCAAATTGAATTTATTTCCATGTTACAGGTAGAGTTTAATTTGGCAAATAAAATGATATATGCTAAGATAGAATTTATGTAATCTGTTGTAATTTAGTTTTTCTATAAATAATTCATTGTATGAAGTATTGGGGGTTGGATAATTTTGAGTTTTGAGAACTCTGTGTATTACTGTGGAGCTTTTTTACACCTTTAATGAAATCAAAGAAGTTGCAACAAATATTGTGAGATTCATGTGGTATTTATTTTAAGCACTGTGCTTTTCTCTCTATTATTTCACCTTCATTTCAGTTTCTATGTAAAAATCTTACCAGTTTATAAACAGAGATCATTTATATGTTTTGGTTATTAATATTTTCACAAATGTGTCTTTTCTTCTGAAGAATGAATTCATGTTATATGCTCATTTAGACCCCTACCTTTTTCTACCACTATACACAAATGATAACTTAAGTGTGCTAAAAAAATTTACCTACCTTGCCTCACTCTGTTCTCTGCAATTAAGTCTTTGAAATTAGCTTTAGTTTCATTGATTATTATTTTTATCTAGCAAACAAATTTCAAACATGTTACCTTATATCTAGACTAAAATCTAGTACTCAACCTTAAATTGAATATTCTAAAAAGTGACATAGAGAGAGCTCACTCTGGTTAGGTAGGGCTAGCTACCTAGCTAAAATTTGGTTTGTGGTTACCTTTCTTCACTCCTATTTTTAGCCTAGGAAGTTGGGGAGAGTGATAACATTTTTGGTGCCATTTTCGGGGAACGATTGCTAAATATTCTATGGGAAAATTTTTCTGAATAGGCTGAAGTTAAAACTTGAGCCAAAATATTTAATTATACTCTTAAGCTGGCTCCTAAAAGTTATACCAGGTCAAACCCTGACCCTAATCCATCACCATTGGTATATAATCTTGAAAGTATTTTGAGAAACCATAAAACCAAGTCTCGATAGCTGGGAAGAGTTTTTCATCCATTGATTAAATCAAATTCCCAACCTACGAGGTTTTTTTAAGAGATTTGGATTTTTCTCCAGAATATGAAAAATCTTTAATTAGAACCTGTTAGAGTCGGTCCTTACAGCCCTCCGTCAGTGATCATTTCGTTTTTTGCATATTCATTCTTAGGTGTCTCGCTTGTTCCACTTCGTTGCATTTCACTAGGAGCATGCCATTGACTGACGAGGGGGTCTGTTGTTTTATGTTTCCTCATGCTTACACCTGCAGGGCTATTTAAAAATTTTTCCCAAAAATCACTCAAAATCATCGTCATTTCATTTATGATCATTAAATGTCAATAAGGGTCTTTAGTCCTAGATTCTAGGGTTTTCGAGTCATTTGCATGCATGTCATAAAGCCTGCAGGATGAGGATGGTTCCGCAAATTTTGGTTTCATGTTTTATTATCATTACCATTTAAAAACATTTCTAGTCCAAAACTCTGTTTTGGAACTAGAAATTGTTCAATTTTATTTTTGTAATAAATTGTATTCATTTCACCAAGAAGAAGTTTCAATGCAGACCTCTGATCTTTTCCTAAGCTAAAGAGCCATACCCCTGCAAGAGACAACAAAATCATCAATTCAAAACTCAGAAAAGCCAAAAGAGAGATATTGTATTAAAAAGCCAAATGTGAAAATGCAAAAACATTGTAATGTGGGTTATCAAATAGATTTGAATCAAATCTGATTGTGAAAGATATTTACATCATGTATAAAATGGCAAACAAGTTCATTCGCAAAGATCCGCAGCATAGAAGTCGAAATCTGGAGTTTGGAGGCCGAAATCGAGTTTTGGAGCATCGTTGACAGAGTTTGGAGGTCGTGCGACCCACTTGGCAAATGCGACCCACCTGGGCGTTTTCTCCAGTGTAAATTATAACGCATGCGACCCACTTGGCAAAAGCGACCCACTTGATCGCATGCGACCCACTTGCTAACAGAGTTCAGAAAAGTTGCGTTGGGCGCCCAGTTTCGTTTTAAATCATCTCCAGCTGCCTTCAAACAGGTTCTAAACTATTGCTCAGTAGATTTTAATGTGTTGGTGGTATCTTGAAGACTTTAAACATTTGAATGGAAGAGTAAAACCATACATTCATGGCAGTTTTGTTCCTCAGGGTTTCAAAATATATATGGATGGTTTTATGAGTATTTTTCCACCTTATATCATTGATATATCCACCTTTGCATGTATTGTCAAAGCCCCACTGTCTTCACACCCATTATACCACCGTGGTCATCATTATTGTTTTACCACTGTCATGGCTTTTGTTTCATGGTGATCATTATCATATGGTGTCTCATTGCCCATTGATAAACACGTTCTTATACTCATTGTTCACTGCCCATTGACAAACACAGTCTTATGATTCATTGTTCCCTTTGACAAAGTTTATCCAATATTCTAAAGGCTGCCTGCTACCATTTGTCAAATTTCACTTGCAATTAAAACAGAGACTGTGCTTTTATCTCAATCCACCTAAAACAGAGCTGTTATCATTGTTTGTTTCCTTATGGTACTTTGACAGTGGGGGCTATCTGTTGGGTGTTGAAACATACATTATAACTCTATTTTCACTGCATTTATATCAGTATACATATTGCCAATATTTTGTTCAAAGCCATGTCAGAGACAGAGTCAGTGTATGAGCAAGGATCAGGCAGTGATTCCACGACTGAAGGTAATGTGCCACGGGGGTCTCATAGAGTTGTCAGAGGTGGTAATCATCGCAGAGAGGAGCCTACTTCTTTGGCTCGGTTGCAGGCATGTCCACTAGCAATGGATTGTTTTCGGTATTTGTCATGTTTCCGATTTTGTGAGATGATTGCACAAACCCGGCTTCATCGTGAATTGGCTCGTTTGTTTGTTCTACATTTACGGGATGGCCGGGTAAATCTTGCCGGGGTTGATTTCATTTTGTCACCCTTGACTATTGCTCAAGCCACTGGCATACCAAACATGGGTGAGGAATGGAACAAACGTCAGCATTTAGAGAAATTCCACTATGAGCCATACATTAAAACTGGATATATGAGGTACTTGGGCAGAGTTTTTCCATTCAGATTCTTGAGGGATGAGTTTGCACCACTGATGAAACTCATCATTCAGTATTTTAGTTGTGAGGGCAGATATGCGCGTCTCTTTGCGTACCATATTCGTTTGTTGATGCACTTCACAAGGGTACGTATGATGAATATTCCGTACTTCATATATCGCAACATAGAGAGGATGGTGATTTTTGTGCAAAAGAAGACGAGCCCAGTGCAGCAGTACAGGAGTATATACCATTATGCTTTGATCAAAGTCATAGTGTTGCATCAGTTGGCAGAGCAGGGCATCACTTGGGAGGATTTCATTTCAAGAGACTTTTTCAGAGTGCCACAGCCGCCTCCCGAGACAGTTCATGATGCGGGAGAGCCTTCACACCAGTCGGACATGCCTGGGGTTGAGCATATCAGCACTCCTTTGGTTCGGACATATCAGCGAGGCCACAGGGCCTTATTTGCAGCGACACGGCGAGTATTATCTCCACATGAGGTGGAAGGGGTCTTGCCGACTTCATCAGCAGAGCGAGTATTATCTCCACATGATGTGGGAGGGGTCTCGCCTTCTTCTTCAGCGCAGGTACAGATACAGGACAGGGGCAAGAGGCCCATGCATGATGAGGGCCCATCAGGAGGCCGGGACACAGATTTCACAGTCATTGATGTTGATGCGAGCTCTCCTAGCTCGAAATTGAGGGAAGTCATCCAGGAGCAAAGGGTCGAGAATGACAAGCTGAAAGATCAATTGCAGAAGGCTCAGTGGGTGATTAACTATCTGGAGCAGTGCAACAAACAGCTTGAGGATGAGCTCACATATTATGAGTTGCGTCGAATCCGTGAGGACCGACAGTGGAATCGAAAGAGACCCGGTGACATGACACCAGCTGACCGAGATACTGTACTCACACATGTGAACATTCATCTGGAGAAATTGTTGGCGAAGGCTAATCGAGACAAAGACCTGCTTCGTCACATGAAAGGCCATTATTGGGCTCACGTGCATGTTTGCAAAGCGAGAATGAAGATTCTGAAGAGGAGGTTGCGCGAAGCACTAAGACGGCGGAAAAAGGCCTAATCCACTTCGGATTTTGGCCGAGGCTTCGTTGACTGGGCAGGATACATGATGGAGGACCTCCGCTCCGAATTTGGGCAAATTCGGAGAAAATTTTGTCATTTTCAAATTTTTGGGTCAAAAAACAGGTTTTTCAGTTAAGTGGGTCTCACCCTCATATGCTCACTTTTTTTTGGGACACTTGGTGGAGGAAATTTTTGCATTTTTGGATTTGTCATGGTGAAATATGCATCCTCAGACATTACCTAAGCATTTCATCAAAATCTGGATGGTCAAAGAGCTCAAAAACACCATGAAAACCACCTTGCTGCCACCTTTTGCACCAGCAGGAAGTACTTCTGGGAGAAAGAAGTTTTGGAGGGTCAAATGAGCTCCAAATTGGGAAATTCCACTTGGGTTGGATAGTCAACATCCAGGGCTTTCCAACGAGATATCATGAGCTCAATTTGGATGCCGGAAAGTACCTCAAATGCAGGCTGGAAAAAATGCGACCCACTCGGCTCAAATGCGACCCACTTAAATTTTTGCTGAATTTTCAACTGCCAGCTCAGATTTTCGCCTAGTATGGACCAGTTTTGCTTGTGGATGGAATTTTTGGGTTTTATGATGTAAATTCATGTTTGGCATGTAACTTTGGCTTATTTTTATCTATTCTAGAAGATTCACTCTCAAAAGGGTAAAAAATCATGTAATGGATCAGTTTCCACTCTTTTAGAGGCAAGTTGTTAGCTGCCTAGATTGTAGTTCCATGAATAGAATTGGTTGAAACTGATCCCTGAAGAGGGAATTCGACCCCTAGAGGTGGGGAAATGTGTTAGAGTGATCTATATATTGTAATTTCTGAGGCATTCTACAGGTTGGACTCTTGGGAGACTTTTGATATCATTGTACATATTTTTCATATTTTGGCTAAGGAAAGATCAGGGGTTTTTCGGCACTTGTTGGGATCCTTGTGGTGTTCTGTTCTTTATGGTGTTTCCTCTTTGTTTACTGTAAGTTTCTTCATGTTTAAATGTATGCCATCCTTTCATATGCTTCTGAACTAAATTGAATGAGTGAATAAGGTTGAATCCATTGTTTACAGTGCTCGGCTTTTGAATTCAGTTAGTTCTATATGTTTTCAACTGTTTGGAGAGGATCCAAGTTCTTCTTTGCCCTCTTCAGCTCCTCGTCGGTCTAATCTGTCCATATATCCAATCAAAAGTATCAAGACATTCACCTACCTCGCCCCAACTTGAAATCTGCAAAGGTCTGACCTTATCCCCGGACCCAAAATCTGTTTTCCCATTTCTCCAGCAAAAAACCAAAAACCAAAAAATCAAACATACCTATCTCTTTACTAGCCTAAAATCAGTTCCTATTGTAAGTCATCTCGCATCCTATTGCTCATTTTCTCGAGATTGACGGAGAGAGCCCTCTCCTGTCCTCGTAGGGCTAGCTACGAGGCTGAGCGTGGTTTGATGTAGCCTTGAGTTTTACTTCATTTCAGCCTGAGGTAGATTTGAGTGCTAACATAGTGGCGACCATACTGGGGAATTAAATCTCAATGGTTTTCTTGTTAATGTGTTCGTTTCATGAGTCTTAGACGGAGTCTGAAGTCACGCCAGGTAGCTTTCGAAACGCTTTTGCTATGCATAAGCGGTAGTAGATAAACGCTGCTTCAGTCGATCTCCGGTAAGCTTGTGAGTGCAGCATTTGATTTGTAAATCACCCCAGTATACTTATTTAGTTCTAGACCCTTTGGATGATTGAGTCTAGAAGTCGAAAGGCTGAAAATAATTGATTGTGTTCCTTGAAAATTTATCCCAAGAAGATTAATACACTGGCTTCAAGAAGGAATACTAGGGCGAATCCTGACCCTGATCCACCAACAATATTTGAAAATCCAAATCTGATTCCTAGGACCCTTAGAAGACAAGGAAGTCAAGAAAGTTCTGAAAGAGAAAGTCAAGTGAGTTTTGGGAGTTCTAGATTGCTTACCAGATCTGCATCCTGTCCTGTGAAAATTATATATGTTGATGAAATTCCTTTTGATGCACGGTTTGAAACATCCTTGTTTGTAAATTTTTCCGAAACTGAATTGTCAAGATTAGTTCCAGATCCATTGTTTAATGAAGATTTGCAATATAGATTTGTTTCACATTACCTGGATAGATAGTTGCAAAATTCCATTGTGGATACCAACACTCCTGAATTCACTGAATCTGCTTCACAAATTCTTGGACCATCTGAAATTGCATCTAGTTCACGGATCCCTACTGAACCTCCCTTTATCCCTACCATTCCGGTTCAACCTGAGTTTTCTGATCAGCAATCCATAGTAATTTCTCCTCCGTCTCCACCAAATACACCTCGCAGACCTACTGCTCCTAGTCCTCCTGTTTCTCCTCGACAGCAGATTGTCATCAATCCACCAAGAGCTATGGCTGCTCGTTTTGCACCTCTTGTGTTACCACAGCAGTTGAATGATATGCCTGCAGACTATCAGAGCAAGATCCCAATATTTGATGGCACTCCACAGAGTATTCCTGCACAACAACATGTAGACAATATGGCAGATTTTTTTTTGATCGTTTTGAGATTGATGAAGAGAATGTGAGTATGAGGCTTTTTGTGCAAACTTTTGGAGGAGAGGTAAGAAAATGGTTTAGAGCCTTGCCACAAAGAAGCATCACTACATTGGCAGAACTCCAGACGCAGTTTCTAGATCGTTGGGAGATGAAAAAGGATCCGCTGCAGATTACTTCAGAATATACAAACATCAAACGTAATCCTGGTGAGTCTGTTTAGGATTATATTATTAGATTCAATACGGTGTATAATGCAATTCCAGATGACTTGAAACCATCTAAAAAGTCTGCTCTCCTTAAATTCCTGGATGGCTTTGATCCGGAGATGGCTTATTCCCTTCGTGATAGAGATCCGCCTACTTTAGAAGATATGCAGAAGATCGCTGTCAGTGTTGAGGCAAATCTGAATGATAAAAGAGCCCGTTTGAAAGCAGAGAAAAGAGTAACTATAAAGGAAGAGCCTTCCACATCTACATCAGAACAGCACTTGCTTCGTGAGGTGGAAAAATTGCTTAAAAAGGTGACACTTGACAAATCAGACATGCAGATTCGTAATCCCAACTACCGTGGCCAGCAGTAGCCACAATTCAGAATTAAGCAGCGTGAACAAAGAGCTCAAGAGCCAGCAGCCCAACAGCAGATTAAGACACCTGTTGAGGAGGTAAATCCCCTCTGCGGACAGAGGCGATCCCTACTAGCCCAGCAGGGGTCTAGCAACAAAAAAACAATGTCATGACGCATGTTCCTAATTACGAATGAAAAGGCTGGAATAGAAGCTTACCTGGATTCCAACGCTAGGATCTGAAGAAGAAGCGTCCCCGTTCCTCAGCCTCGGCAGATCACAATCCCTCCACGCTCTCCGCGGATGAACACCTGCACACAGAAGAAACGAACAGATACAAGCATAGAAACCAGCATACGTAACTAAACATCAGTCAGAAAGGACATTACTTGCATTAACATGATGGAAAACGGAGTGGAACCATAATCATAATCATCTATTAACTAACCAGCGAAGAGAGATTACAACCAAGTTCTGACGTCGCGGTCTCCTTCGGACGGGTTTCCAGTCGTCCACGTCTCGCAAAGCTTGCCAAGGAAAGGGAAAACCTCTCCAGAGTCTCGTGACAATGGTCTCCTTACTTGAGTCAACCTTAAGGGAAAGAGAGGGTGCTTTACAACACAAAGGCTCTTGGGAATATGGAGATTCAGAGCTTAGGCACTTCAAGACTAGCTTGCCATTGATTTGAGCAAGCTTTTATAGATAGGGAAGGAGGAGTTGGGATCCCTATTATTATGGGATTGGCCCTATCAACAAGGAAGGTTCCATGGGAGGTGGCAAAACCACTTCCCTCCATAGAACTCCTGCAGCCAACCTCCCAACTCAAGATAGGTGATGGTTTGTGAATTTGTTAAAACTCAACTCCCGCCATCCATATTTAAAAAAACAACTCCCAAATTGGGTGGCGCGACTACGGCTCTATGACAGAGCGCCAGGTGGCGCGACCTCTTTGCATTAATTTCCCCATTGGCGCGAGTACTGAACTGCTTTCCCGCGCCAATGCTAAAAGGGCTGTTTTTTATGATTTTTGCAAGGAGATGTCTCAAGGGAAAATAAAGCTCATGTTCAGAGGGATGCATTGATGATGATTTCAAGGCATGACAATGTTCACAGGTCACAGAATGGGTCCTCCATGGTGCGGGATGGGGAATGGTAAGGACGGTGACAAATTACTGTGTAACAGATGCCCCCTAAAGTATGAGGCCCGAGAGGGAGAGGGGTGAAATGCTTTACGAGAACATGTTCAACTAAAAGCCCGCCGTCGGAAAACCTGCGCAGAAAGATACAACTGATATCTCAAGTACATGATGTATAGGTGGTATGGACGCAGCCATCCGAAACAGAGTATGCTATAATCCGGATCCGGGGTATGGGCGCAGCCATCCAACTAAGATCAAACAAATAGACTCAGGTATGGTCGCAGCCATCCAATCAGTGAGTCATGTACATAATGATAATAATCCACAATCGCAGCCTGGATTACAACAGACACAATCCAGGGTCTTGCGCTCCATCTCGACCCAAATAAAGTACAAGTTCAAGCATGCGAATATGTGAGCTGAAGTCGAACATGCAAGAACATCGTCTGATTACCAGCCAATGATGAAAGCTGTTAACAGACGCGAGAGAAACCACCAATAATGACAATGGTCCTCAAGGTACTACAGGTACAATCTACGGCGTGCGAATGAATGAGTTGACGTCGAACACCCGCAGAATCACTCGATCGGAGGCCAATGATGTAAACCTCTCGTCGAATGCGACGAACCTGCCATTGAGGCATGCAGGCTCCAAGGTACCATAAGGAGTCTCTAGGCCAACTTCCTGGATAATGAGTTGAAGTCGACAGGAAGTGACCTTGATCGAAGGTGGGCCATAATGATTCCCACATCATCGACACGAGACAGAGGAACATAATGTTTTGTTGTGAATCAGGATTGTATGAGAAACATAGGAAGGTTGATATTTGCAGAGGCCAACTTCTCTTGAACACATGAACGGCACGACAATGGATTTGGCAGTATTTGACATCAACGGATCAGAGGTCATGGCGACGAGGCAGTGAACAGATGAGAGGTCAAAAGAGATTACCCAAACCCATGGAGGCAAAGTGAAGCAACGAGATGAGATGTCCCCAACCCGACACGAATGCGGACAAGTGCCATGTTCAAGAGCGACATACTGCCGACGACAACGACGATGGTTCCATTTTTCCCCCACCATTTCTGGCGAGTACCCCAATTATTTTTGATAACAAGCTTGAAGGGGATAGCATATGCTTGTGATATAAGTCCGCCCTTCGGGCGAATCCATCCTAGTGCATTTAACGAGTCCTGGGAAGGAGAAACTCGGAGAACGTCATTTCGACGAAATCCAATGTCATCAGGGTTTAACGAGTCTGACAAAGGAAGAACTCGGCGTCTTTTCATGTTTAGAGAGTTTGAAAAGACAGCGGAAAAGAAAACTCCACGGGTCCCTTTTCGTAAATAGTTCCCCAGATCCGAAAAGGTAGAAAACAATATCCGGGAAAACCTCCTAGTCGCGATAGGCTAGGGTATTCCTTTTTCGTAATCAATCCATCCCAGCCCGAAAAAGGGTTAAACTTATACTGGGTGGATGTCGATTCGTGTTCATTTTAACGAGATCGAAACGACAAGGGCCTCGGCGATCTTTTCATATTTAGAGAGTCAGAAAAGAGCTGAAAGATGACTCCAGAGTGACTTTTTCGTGTATTTACCGAGTCCGAAAAAGTATAAAATACAACTCGTGTCCATCTTTTTTAAGTCGCAAAAACCTGCTGCTGCACATACCAAGCAAGCGTAAAATCCATTTTCGACATAACATATGCAAATATTTGACAAAAATAACTTTTAAAGCTCATTTAACGTCGAAAAATTTATAAATATGTCTAATTGGTAAAAAATGAAATTACTTTTTACTATTTACCTTGTGGAAAGCAACAGTGGTCCTTTTGGAACAGAATCTTCTGACGGTGATTGCGACCAATCCAGGCAACCATTCAGCTTCTCGTCTGTCACAGGTAATAGGCGCTCCTTAGCTCTTCATTTCCATACATTTTTTAATGGTTTTCCTTTAGAAATCAGCTTTGTATGGCCACTTTTTAAAATTTTAGGGCCGGGCCCAGTGGCGCGAGTATCGGGCACGGACCTGCGCCACTGAGCTCTTTTTACTAAAGGGCTCGCGCCACATGGCACGACTGTTAGCAAAACAGCCGCGCCAGCGGCCGAACCTAATTTTCCGCCTAAAATTCCGGTATTTACACCAAATTTCTTGAAATTTGAAGCTCACCAAAGATCTAATCAGGGGTTTTTGACCATGTGAATGCAGATAACCACTCAAAATGGAAATCGAATGGAAGGAACGAGAGCACGGAGATGAGGATGAAGAGGCCATGCAAAGCCAAGCTTGCATGAACGCTCTAAGAGACTGTGGATTGAAAAAGTTCTTCCTCACGCCATGTTTACGAGCTCAGCCCGAGCTCCTCCAATATCTAATCAATATCTGGGATGAAAATGAACAAGTGTTCAGGCTACGAGACCAGGGGTTAGAACTGGAGGTCACTGACATTTATTTCATTACTGGATTGTCCCGCAGAGGTCCAATCCCTGTACTGACCGGGAGCAGACCATCCGGGGAAAAGATGGAACAGGTAATGGCGCGGGTGTGCCGAGGGGCACAAACAGGATCAGGAAGCACGAAGGTATACATCTCCACCATCCCTGATCTAGCACTGAGAGTAGTTCTCCACACCATTACGCGGGCTGCTGGGTCGCAGGCTCCGCACGAGGCCACGAAGACTCAACTCTTGTTAGCCTCAGAATGTATGGGTCCCCTACTGTTCAACTGGGCAGAAGCAGTAACCATCAACATGAAAAGGCAGCTCACAAAGTGCAAACAGGGGAAACTGAAGCAGTTCGGGTATGGTTCCATCTTGGTATCGTTCATTCTGGAACGCATACCAATCTTCCAGGGCCAAGGGGCCGCCGTGGCGAGTCCGGTACCACGAGAGCCGCGAATGGCTCGCTGGGCAGCACTGATGCCCAGATCTGGAGGTGGCCAACAGATGTCCTGGAGGCCAGAGTTCTTTAGGTGGCTACAGCGCCAACTGATCGTCGTGGAAGATTGGCCCTATTCGGGAACTGACTTTACCGGGGACCCAGATCTCCCACTACCAGAAGGAGACGACTGGGACGAGGAGCTGGGTAAGACCTCATATTTTTTATTTTATGTTTATATGTTTTTTTTTTGTTAATACACATTTGTCTTGACACAATTATATATGCATGCAGATGTAGGACCTGAGAGACCAGCCGGGATGTCTCCTATCTCCCGGAGGACACAACTCGCCCCTGAGATCCAGGGGGAAGGCACCGGAGGAGAGGAACTGATCCATAACCTCGAGGGGATTGCCCATGGGATCCCAGACTATGCTCGACTATCAGATGTACCGATGGCATACCAGCGCCATACGGTGGGAGTTCCGAACCGGATCCACCGAATCCTGAGGCGCCTAGTGCGTGCAGTGACGTGCTATCATGAGCACCATGCGGATTAGTCTCTAGGATTTAGCCACACCTATTTTTGAGAGACACAGTGTCTCAGGATGTATTAAGACAATTATGTATATTTTTTTGAGTTTTGTGATGCACACTGTGCAAACATTTCGACACACATATATATATATATACATATGACTATTTTGGATGGATCTTTCTTTACATGTGATGATGTTTTCTATATGTCATGCAAATGTCTAATACAGATGTAATCTAATGTATCATTTACATAACAAACGACCCAATGCGAAATGTATTCACACAATGTATCTAATCACACATTTCATTTTTACGCAAGCTTAAAAGCACACATGAAGACACACATATGCAAACTATGCTTGAAAAAGGGAAGACGGGCATGCCCCCCAGCATGATGTCTCAATTCGAGGTGCATGCCCCCCAAGCTTCAGTCCATTGAAAATGGAGTGAAGGTTCAAAACAAGAAGTCGAATTGAACAAGCGTGTGTTTCATTATTTTAACGAGGTTGACACACTTAAAAGAACTATCCTCAAACAACTTGTTTCATTGTTTTAGGAGCTCGACACAAGTGGAGGAACTATGCTCCGGCGATCTTGTTTCATTTTTTAAGGAGCTTGACACAAGACAACGAACTGTGCTCCGCCAACCTGGTTTCATTTTTTAAAGAGCTTGACACAGGGGAATTGTGCTCTAGCGATCTTGTTTCATTTTTTAAGGAGCTTGACACAAGACAACGAACTGTGCTCCGCCAACCTGGTTTCATTTTTTAAAGAGCTCGACACAGGGGAACTGTGCTCTAGCGATCTTGTTTCATTTTTTAAGGAGCTTGACACAAGACAACGAACTGTGCTCCGCCAACCTGGTTTCATTTTTTAAAGAGCTTGACACAGGGGAACTGTGCTCTAACCGGCTTACATCAAAATGAACAAGAAGGCGGCGCTTCCAAGAGTTCCACTCCCGATGGAAGGAAAACATTCTAGAAGTCAGGACCCAATGCCCCCAGCACCTGATGCACGACGGCATCATCACTGGGCACAGGCACGGGGTAGGTAGACACATAGTTGACCTGCGGTGGGGCAGATACAACAGGTGGATAAAAACCAGGAGGGGGTGATGGCGGACCAGTTGCCACATTAGGACCAAAGAATGACAGCTGATCAATGGTCACGATCCTTCCTTCATGCGGAAAACAAGCCACACGAAAGAGGGAGGAGACGAGCGCTCCCATGGCATAGGTGTAATCACGCCCCAAAAGCAGATTGAAATCCAAGGGGCCTGGAATGACCATCACGTCCATATGGACGGTTTTACCTCCCAAAGTAACAGGTAACCTTGGAAGGATCCCCAACGGTTGACTCGTTCTTCTATTAAATGTCAACAGATTCTGCGTAACGGGCGCAAGCGGCGGCGAACCGAAATCTTGCCAGGTAGTTGATGACAGAATACTAACAGAGGCACCTTCGTCTATAATGGTGCTGGGTACAACCAGACCAAGAGCCTGTACTGTGATCTCGAAAGGCTCATAAGACGGAAGGCGAAATCCTGCAAATCGATTCCAGTCAAAGGAAGCGACCAAACTACTCGGAGGGGCTACCATCGACAAGCGAAGGTCTTCCCCTGATGTTACGATAGAAGAAGCCTCCTCCATGACCTCCATCTCGAAGGCGGGAGGGATATCCTCTGGAGCCTCCATCATGGGAGGCGGAGGAGGGGCTTCTTGAAGTACAGGGACAGGAGAATCTTTCTCCAAGTCTGAAGAATCTGAAGAGATCAGAAGAACATGAGGGGTGTGAGGTCCACTCTCGACAGAAAAGACCTGGTGTACCGTGGACGGGGCCAGTTCAACCAATCCTACGACCAATGGTTGGTCAGGGACGGATTCGTGAATTTGAATTTCTGAGGGAGTGGGATCGACCAAGGATGACTCTTGACCAATCATAGGATCAGCTGGCGGAGGACTCAAAGAAATTCGATTATAACCAGGTGGAAGGCATGGTGTAGAACCGGCTGGGTTGTCCAAGACTTGCTTGGTTTCATCCATATAAGGACAAAGGTGAATGGCATGGTGCCCTTCACACAACTTACAGGGATTGGTGATCTTACCCTGCTTCTTAGAGTTCTTATCAACAGCAGCTGAAGACGTGCCCCCAACTTGACTCCCGGAAGCCAAAGGCAATGGTGGGCGGCCGTTGGACCATATTTCGAGCACCTTGGGAATGCCAGGGCAGTCTCGAAGCAAATGGTCTCCCGTGCACAACATGCACGGGAACTTGACTTTCCGAGGAGGGTTGGAAGGACTATCAAGAGGAGATTCCTTAGGGACAGTAGCTGTACATTTAGCCTCTCGCTTATCGGACTTCTTCTTCTTTGTCTTCTTCTTCTTCTTCTTAGCCACCTGGTTACTTGAATCCAGACTTTCACCAGGCGAAGAGGAGGAGGAGGACTCAGAAACAGGCGAAGAAGGGGAGAGGTCCACCTTAGAATCAACATGATGTTGTTCGGGTGGAGGAACTGATTGACCAGTAACTGAGACATTTGGAACGACAGAGGTTGAGAACAACCAGACAGGCAACCCAACAGTTATCCCAGGAAGGGACAACGTCGCCATATAAGGAGCGCCAACATTTCCAAAAGGAGGAAAGTGACCAGGATTCCCTTCTGAGGGGATCCCTTGGTTGGTAAACTCTGAAAAAGTTGCCATCAAACTCAAAACCACACACAGGCTGAAAACGAGTTAAGACACACGATCAAACGGTCAACAAGCAATGTTTAAACGGGTGTGTAATCGTGGGCGATTGATTTTACCACATTGGAAAATAAACAAATTCTACCGTTTCATGTTTTAAGAGTCGAGAAACGATAAAAAGATGACTCTATCTCTTTCAGAGTTGACACAAGCGTGAAAGGACAAGCGCTTGACGGTCTTTTCAGGTTTAGGGAGTCAGAAAAGACCAAATGACTGCTCAGGAAAAACTAGGCACAAAGGGTGTACCAAATATCCGTGAACTGCAATATACACCTTGGTTTCAAAAATGAAACAGAAATCGACCAAGGACTTTCCGTACGTGCAGGTAGTCTCCCCGAATGCGGTGTTCGGTGTATCACGGGTATAGGGCGGCAGACTCGGCTTCCTGTGGATAAAGGATTGAAAACCTATGGGGGTCTCCCTTTATATACACGACGGTACGGGGAGCACAAGTCCGTACTAGCGCTGTCTAAAGCCAACAGGCGAACGACAGCTGCTAGGTTTAACGACGCCGGAACACGTCTCTAGCCTAGACCTTCTAAATATGTTTCGTTAAGTTCCAATGCTGCCTTAGGTTAATTGAATAAATTTTACGGTTGATCTTCAATTAAGTTTCAATTTCCAGGCCCTATCGTATGTAGTGTCTCCTAAATGCAAAGCTATATGCCACAATGCAACATTTCGTTCGATGAAAACTAATTAGAGAAGAGTTGAGAGCTTTTATACAAACGAAATGAACGGAAACCAAACAAAGAGCTCTATAATGCAACTAATGCAATTGACAACTTTTTCGTTCAAAACACTAATCATTAGCGATATGGAAAAGATTACAATTTGCACTAATTAACAAAAGCAAAGAGAGATTTTTTTTTTTTTTGATTTTCAATGTTTAATGGCTAACATGCACTAATCAAACTTGAAAACAAATGGAACAACTTGAGAAACGATATTCAAGAGAGCGAAACAAACACACTTCACTCACCAACACAAGCAATCAGATTCCCAAATCGACCGAAGTCTCTCAAAGCAAAGGAAAGACTCAAAGGCTTCCAATGGACTGTGTGATCTAGGCCCAAAGCAAGACCAAACGAATTTCGAATGAAGAAATGAACAATCACCCAAAAATCGCAATGAAACAATGAACAACTACTTAGAGAATGTGGAGGATCAATCAGATAGTTGACAGGACAATCCAAACACCAAAACTCCCAAGGAGGGCTCGATGCACTAAGCCACTAGATGACCTAGGGCTTGAAAAGTGAAATCGGAAGATAAAAGCAAACAACCCAAGGACAGAGGTGAATTCCCAGCCAAACAAGACTCCAACACACTCAGGCAGTCGGAAAATCAAGAAGAGAAACACTGGTCAACTTCAGAGAGCTCAGAAATGAGAAATCTCAAAAAACTTACAGGGGTGGCGCGACTGTAAGAGTGAAACTGGCGCCAGAAGGCGAGTGGCGCGAGTTGTACAAAGGCAACAAGCGCCAAGTGGCGCGACTGTCGGGTTAAAAACCGCGCCAGTCGAGTTTCTCAGCAAAAAATTAAAAATAAGCCACTCCAGAAACAGACCAATGCAAGCTAAGCAATCCAAGAAGCAAAAACACACAAAAAATCCAACCCAGAAGGTTCATCAAGCAAGGAAAAACAAGATACAAACGGCAAGGCAAGACAAAGACTCCAAGTCGTTCAGTCTGCAAACCAAACCGGAGATCGACTGAAGTAGCGTTGATCTACTCTGCTAATGCTAGGCAGAAGCATTTCGAATGCTATCTGGCTGTACTTCAGACTCCGTCTACAATTTACAAATTAAACAACAATCAAACAACAAGCTGGATCCCCAGTGGAGTCGCCAATTTGTTGAGAAGGTAAATCCCCTCTGCGGACAGAGGTGATCCCTACTAGCCCAGCAGGGGTCTAGCAACAAACAAATAATGTCATGACGCAGGTTCCTAATTACGAATGAAAAGGCTAGAGATAGAAGCCTACCTGGATTCCAACGCTAGGATCTGAAGAAGAAGCATCCCCGTTCCTCAGCCTCGGCAGATCACAATCCCTCCACGATCTCCGCGGATGAACACATGCACATAGAAGAAACGAACAGATACAAGCATAGAAACCAGCATACGTAACTAAACATCAGTCAGAAAGGACATTACTCGCATTAACATGATGGAAAACGGAGTGGAACCATAATCATAATCATCTAATAAATAACCAGCGAAGAGAGATTACAACCAAGTTCTGACGTCGCGGTCTCCTTCGGACGGGTTTCTAGTCGTCCACGTCTCGCAAAGCTTGCCAAGGAAAGGGAAAACCTCTCCAGAGTCTCGTGACAATGGTCTCCTTACTTGAGTCAGCCTTAAGGGAAAGAGAGGGTGCTTTACAAGACAAAGGCTCTTGGGAATATGGAGATTCAGAGCTTAGGCACTTCAATACTAGCTTGCCATTGATCTGAGCAAGCTTTTATAGATGGGGAAGGAGGAGTTGGGATCCCTATTATTATGGGATTGGCCCTATCAACAAAGAAGGTTCCATGGGAGGTGGAAAAACCACTTCCCTCCATAGAACTCCCGCAGCCAACCTCCCAACTCAAGATAGGTGATGGTTTGTGAATTTGTTAGAACTCAACTCCCGCCATCCATATTTAAAAAACAACTCCCAAATTGGGTGGCGCGACCACGGCTCTATGACAGAGCGCCAGGTGGCGCGACCTCTTTGCATTAATTTCCCCATTGGCGCGAGTATTAAACTGCTTGCCCGCGCCAATGCTAAAAGGGCTGTTTTTTATGACTTTTGCAAGGAGATGTCTCAAGGGAAAATAAAGCTCATGTTCAGAGGGATGCATTGATGATGATTTCAAGGCATGACAATGTTCACAGGTCACAGAATGGGTCCTCCATTGTGCGGGATGGGGAATGGTAAGGACGGTGACAAATTACTGTGTAACAACACCTCTTTTGCAGAATTTCGTGAGTCAAGATTCCGATGATGATGATGATGTAGCAGGTGAGAAAAATCATTTCTTCACTCCCGATGATCTGCCTATCTATATCACTGAGGATGAAGAATACTGAGAAAGTTCAGTTGTTCAGAAAGATGAGGATTTCATCTTAACAAATGATGCAGATTTAGAGGAAGAATCGGAAGAATATCAAAGAGGATATATGAATGCATTGACCACTCAGCAGAAACAATATTCATTGAGAAATCGAGATGTGCCCATAAATCCCATTCAGAAAAGAAAAGAAGCTTCAGCACCGAAGACGGATTCACCGATACCACAGAAGAGAGGAAAAGAGACAATTGATCCCGCAGCTAGTAAAGTATCATCAGCAGAGAAGGTAAATCAGTCAAACATAGTGAAAGACAAGGCTGAAAAGAAGGAAGTTCCGGTCAAAGAGGTTGAGAAAGTTTCAGCATTTAGTTTGGAAAATGAAATTTCCAAACTGAAAATATCTATTCCTTTGACGGAAATCATGAAGAACAGCAGCTACCGTAGTCAAGTCTCCAAAATTCTGAACTTTGATCCAATGATTGACACAGTAAATGTTGAGGATGATCAGCCGTAATTGATTTTTGGGCCTGCATTAAATGGTGAGTCCCCTGACAGTAATGTTCCTCCTTTTTACATCAGTTTGAGATTGCACGAATATATATTGCACAATGCTATGCTCGATTCGGGTGCTTCGCACAATTTGATGCCAAAGGTGATCATGGAAAAGTTGGGATTAGACATTACAAGAGAATATCATGATTTGTATTCATTTGATTCCAGCCGGGTAAAGTGTATAGGACTCATTAAAGATTTGGTTGTAAGCTTAGATCAAATCCCAGCGAAGAATGTTTTAATGGATGTGGTGGTTGCCGACATTCCTCCACGATTCGGGATGCTCCTTGCAAGATCTTGGGGGGCAAAGTTGAAAGGTACACTTCAGTTAGATTTCTCTTATGCTACAATTCCAGTCTTCGGTCAAATGAGAAAGTTATATCGAGAGCAGAAGATGAAATACATGATAACCAGCAAAGAGAAGCCAATCAATCATCCTGTAAATTATGTACATACCGACTTAGAGTCGTTTGTGTTGCTTGCTGATAGTTTTAATGATATAGAAAGTCAATTAATTCAGGCAGAAGATATACCAGAAATCAATGAGAATTTTAGAGAAGTTTTGCAAAAAGAAAGAAGAGAAAAACAAGCTATTGTGGAGCAATCAGCTGAAGACAATGGGCAGCAAACAGAAAAAACAGAGCCGGTACAGTTTCAGCATTTAGAGGACGATGAAAATGGTCTTTGGACCATGGATTTTGATGGCGCAGTGGGCAGCGACGGTGCTGTAATTGGTGTTTGGATTCGTAGTCCATTTTCCGCTCCGGATAAGGTCCCGAGCAATGTGAGAGTGTGTTCCTACAAGCTGGCATTTGACTGTTCTAATAATGAAGCGGAATATGAGGCTCTTATTGCTGGCCTTAAGATTCTTAAGAAGCTGAAAGCGAAAAGGATTGCAGTATATGGTGATTCAGAATTGGTGATAAAGCAAGTTAAAGGTGAGTTTCAGGCTAAGCATCCTCGCATGAGGGCTTACCGAAATGCAGTTTTAGACATTCTGAAGTTATTTTCTGATCATACTTTGACATGTGTACCCCGCATACAAAATGGTGTTGCTGATGGACTTGCTAAGGCAGCAAGCAATCTTAAAATTCCAATGAATTCCAGCAACAAGTTCGAGATACATGTGAAACACTGGCCCACCGTTCCAGACAATCAGCGATGTTGGCAAGTCTTTCAGGATGATGAGGAGATTAGTGAATTTCTGCAGAATAAGGGTAAGTTTAAAGACACCTCCATAGATACAGAATTTGATGATGGTAGTGATGACATACAAATAAATCAAATGGAAGTGCTGCAACTCAAGGATAATATCATTCCTAAGGGATTGATTCCGTTGGAGGAGCTGTTCGATCAAGACGATGTAGCCCGCAAACCGACATTGAGGCCAACAGAAAAAGGTGTTGAGGAGGTAAATATTGGGACAGCAGAGAATCCTAAGATGGTAAAGTTATCAAAGTCCTTGTCACCAAAGGTAAAGGCAGAGTATGTAAAATTGTTGTCTTCATTTTCTGATGCTTTTGCGTGGGATTATTCAGATCTAAAAACATATGACACTAATATCATACAGAATACGATTCCCATCAAACCAAATCAGAAGCCTTTCCGCCAAAAGTTGAGGAGAATCAATCCAAAGCTGCTACCATCGATCGAAAAAGAGGTAAATAGGTTGTATAAGTTAGGAATCATTGTGCCTATTCGATTTTCAGATTGGATATCAAACTTGGTGCCCGTGAGAAAGAAGACAGGTGAGATCCGTTTATGTATTGACTTCAGAAATTTGAATAAGGTATCATTAAAGGACAATTATCCGCTGCCAAAAATGGATCATATATTGCAGCGAGTAGTTGGAGCATCAAGGATGTCACTACTCGACGGATACTCAGGTTATAATCAGATTTTAGTGCAGGAAGATGATCGTGACAAGATTGCGTTCACCACTCCTTGGGGAACATTTCATTATGCAAAGATGCCGTTTGGTTTAAAGAATGCAGGCGCTACCTTTCAGCGTGCAATGGACATGGCTTTTGCCAACGAAAAAGATGTGTTTTTGGTTGTTTACCTCGATGATTTAACTGTGTTTTCCAACTCTGATGAGGAACATTTATATCATTTGAAATTTTTTTTCCAAAAGTGCAGAAAATATGGCATTTTGCTGAATCCGAAAAAGAGCCTTTTTGCCATGGATGAAGGCAAGCTCCTTGGCCACATCATATCGAAATATGGCATTCGAGTTGATCTTGCACGCGTTGAAGCCATACAGCAGATTGAACAGCCCCGGAACAAGAAAGAAATACAGTCATTTAATGGTAAAATGAATTTTCTGCGTCGTTTCATTCCAAATCTTGCAGAACACCTTAGAGAAATCACGAACATGCTGAAAAAGGAAAGTCAGGTAAAGTGGACAGAAGAGGCAGTGAAATCATTCAATTTGGTAAAGATAGCTCTTTCCTCAGCCCCTATTTTAATCAGCCCGGATTATACACAGGACTTCATTTTATTTTCTTTTGCTTCTGAGCACACATTGGCAGCTGTTTTGATGCAAAAAAGGGACGGAGTTGAGAAGCCCATTGCTTTCTTCAGTCGGATCATAAGAGATGGAGCATTGAAGTACAATATCATTGAGAAACAAGCACTTGTGCTTGTAAAGGCCTTGAAAGATTTCCGTGTGTACATATTGCATTCCCACATTATAGCATACGTTCCTAACGCAGCAGTTAAAGATGTTTTGGTACAGGCAGATCCAGAGGGAAGAAGGGGTAAGTGGATCGCTGCGTTGTTAGAGCACGATGTGGAAATTAAACCAACCAAGCTGATCAAAGGACAAGGACTCGCCAAGCTCATGGCTGAAACAAATCTGCATGCTCTAGACATAAATTTGATCGCTGCCATGTCCGATGAAGATGAGGAAAGTACGTCAGTCCAGGTATCTGATATTTTTGTTTCTTCTCCTTGGTATGCTGACATTTTATACGTGCTTCAGAATTTGTCTCCACCTCCTGGGATGCCTAGAAATAAGAGTAGAACATTGAAGTTAAGAGCTGCTAAATTCTGCATTGTATTGGAAAGACCCTGGAGGTGTGTTGTTGAATTGTTTGATAGAGGAGGAAGCTCTAAAAGTTTTGGAGGATTTTCACAGAGGTGACTGCGGAGGTCATTTGTTTTGGAAGACCACAGCAAATAAGATTCTAAGGGCAGGGTATTATTGGCCTTCCTTGTTTTCTGATGTATTTAAGGCTGTTAAAAATTGTCATGAGTGTCAAATTTTCGAAGGGAAGCGGAAACTACAGCCTTTGCCTCTAAAACCAATTGAAGTTAGTGCACCATTCCAGCAGTGGGGATTAGATTTCATCGGGGAAATTCACCCAGCATCTTCCGGACAGCATAGATGGATACTGACAGCTACAGACTACTTCACGAAGTGGATTGAGGCGATTCCCACTCGACAGGCCACAGATGCGGTAATTATTTCTTTTCTTGAAAACAATATTCTGTCACGTTTTGGGTGTCTTAGTAAAATAATCACAGATAATGCAGCGGCCTTCAAGTCTAAGAGGATGGCTGACTTTTGTTTTAAGTACAATATCAGTTTGGGGCATTCGACCGCCTACCATCCGCAAGGAAATGGCTTGGCGGAATCTTCAAATAAATCCTTGGTGAATATTATTAAGAAATTGCTGGAAATCAACAAAAAGGCATGGCACAAGAAGTTAGTGAATGCACTGTGGGCTGATAGGGTAAGTCAGAAAAATTCTATTGGCATGTCTCCTTTCGAGCTGGTGTATGGAACAGATACGGTTTTTCCTACTTCACTTGCTGTCCCGGTGGTTAAATTGCTTCAGGAAGCTGGAAGTGAGGAGGATCCTATGCAGCGGAGGATTAATCAGATGATTCATTTACAGCAGACACGAGAGGAAGTATTTCAAAATACTTTCAAGTTGCAGGAGCGCATAAAGAAGATCTACGACAGAAAGGCAAAAGCGGATAAGTTTCAGTTGGATGAGGTAGTTTTGAAATGGGATGCTCGGAATGAAGACAAGGGAAAGCACGGCAAATTTGAAAATTTGTGGAAGGGTCCTTTTAAGATTGCAGCGTATCGGGGTCAAAATGCATTTCTTCTCAAAGAAATGAATGGAGATGATTGTCCTGGAGGACCGATCAATGGTCGGTTGCTGAAACGATATTACTTCTGAGTATCTTCTGCTGATCTCATTATCATTTTATATATCATTTTACTTTTGTTTCGCTGCAAGTGTGTACTGATCTCTCATCTTCAGTCTGGGGCCCGGAGCGAAGGCTATAATTCTGGAGATGGAGGTTGGTTGGTTTGAAATTGTCAAGACAATTTTATCAGTCTTTTAGTTTTAAAGTCATGTCAGTTTTGGTCATGTCAGTTTTGGTCAAATTTCAGTCAGTCTTTAGTCAAATCTGCAGTCAATAAAAATGTCCAAAGTCTTGTTTTATCAGTTGAAATAATGATTCCATCGCCCAAAGGATGAAAGGCACTGTCTGACTCCCCCAGAGATCTGCCGTTCTTGGCATCTCCATGGAGCCACCATCCCCATTGGAGCCAATGTTAGAGTCGGTCCTTACAGCCCTCCGTCAGTGATCATTTCGTTTTTTGCATATTCATTCTTAGGTGTCTCGCTTGTTCCACTTCGTTGCATTTCGCTAGGAGCATGCCATTGACTGACGAGGGGGTCTGTTGTTTTATGTTTCCTCATGCTTACACCTACAGGGCTATTTAAATTTTTTTCCCAAAAATCACTCAAAATCATCGTCATTTCATTTATGATCATTAAATGTCAATAAGGGTCTTTAGTCCTAGAGTCTAGGGTTTTCGAGTCATTTGCATGCATGTCATAAAGCCTGCAGGATGAGGATGGTTCTGCAAATTTTGGTTTCATGTTTTATTATCATTACCATTTAAAAACATTTCTAGTCCAAAACTCTGTTTTGGAACTAGAAATTGTTCAATTTTATTTTTGTAATAAATTGTATTCATTTCACCAAGAAGAAGTTTCAATGCAGACCTCTGATCTTTTCCTAAGCTAAAGAGCCATACCCCTGCAAGAGACAACAAAATCATCAATTCAAAACTCAAAAAAGCCAAAAGAGAGATATTGTATTAAAAAGCCAAATGTGAAAATGCAAAAACATTGTAATGTGGGTTATCAAATAGATTTGAATCAAATCTGATTGTGAAAGATATTTACATCATGTATAAAATGGCAAACAAGTTCATTCGCAAAGATCCGCAGCATAGAAGTCGAAATCTGGAGTTTGGAGGCCGAAATCGAGTTTTGGAGCATTGTTGACAGAGTTTGGAGGTCGTGAGACCCACTTGGGCAAAAGCGACCCACTTGGCAAATGCGACCCACCTGGGCGTTTTCTCCAGTGTAAATTATCACACATGCGACCCACTTGGCAAAAGCGACCCACTTGATCACATGCGACCCACTTGCTAACAGAGTTCAGAAAAGTTGCGTTGGGCGCCCAGTTTCGTTTTAAATCATCTCCAGCTGCCTTCAAACAGGTTCTAAACTATTGCTCAGTAGATTTTAATGTGTTGGTGGTATCTTGAAGACTTTAAACATTTGAATGGAAGAGTAAAACCATACATTCATGGCAGTTTTGTTCCTCAGGGTTTCAAAATATATATGGATGGTTTTATGAGTATTTTTCCACCTTATATCATTGATATATCCACCTTTGCATGTATTGTCAAAGCCCCACTGTCTTCACACCCATTATACCACCGTGGTCATCATTATTGTTTTACCACTGTCATGGCTTTTGTTTCATGGTGATCATTATCATATGGTGTCTCATTGCCCATTGATAAACACGTTCTTATACTCATTGTTCACTGCCCATTGACAAACACAGTCTTATGATTCATTGTTCCCTTTGACAAAGTTTATCCAATATTCTAAAGGCTGCCTGCTACCATTTGTCAAATTTCACTTGCAATTAAAACAGAGACTGTGCTTCTATCTCAATCCACCTATAACAGAGCTGTTATCATTGTTTGTTTCCTTATGGTGCTTTGACAGTGGGGGATATTTATTGGGTGTTGAAACATACATTATAACTCTGTTTTCACTGC
This sequence comes from Pinus albicaulis, assembly GCA_034641835.2. Classification (NCBI taxonomy): domain Eukaryota; kingdom Viridiplantae; phylum Streptophyta; class Pinopsida; order Pinales; family Pinaceae; genus Pinus; species Pinus albicaulis. The sequence goes on from CM076579.1 coordinate 729,173,664, forward strand.
ATTTATATCAGTATACATAGTGCCAATATCTTGTTCAAAGCCATGTCAGAGACAGAGTCAGTGTATGAGCAAGGGTCAGGCAGTGATTCCACGACTGAAGGTGATGTGCCACGGGGGTCTCATAGAGTTGTCAGAGGTGGTAATCATCGCAGAGAGGAGCCTACTTCTTTGGCTCGGTTGCAGGCATGTTCACTAGAAATGGATTGTTTTCGGTATGTGTCATGTTTCCGATTTTGTGAGATGATTGCACAAACCCGGCTTCATCGTGAATTGGCTCGTTTGTTTGTTCTACATTTACGGGATGACCGGGTAAATCTTGCCGGGGTCGATTTCATTTTGTCACCCTTGACTATTGCTCAAGCCACTGGCATACCAAACATGGGTGAGGAATGGAACAAACGTCAGCATTTAGAGAAATTCCACTATGAGCCATACATTAAAACTGGATATATGAGGTACTTGGGCAGAGTTTTTCCATTCAGATTCTTGAGGGATGAGTTTGCACCGCTGATGAAACTCATCATTCAGTATTTTAGTTGTGAGGGCAGATATGCTCGTCTCTTTGCGTACTATATTCGTTTGTTGATGCACTTCACAAGGGTACGTATGATGAATATTCCGTACTTCATATATCGCAACATAGAGAGGATGGTGATTTTTGTGCAAAAGAAGACGAGCCCAGCGCAGCAGTACAGGAGTATATACCATTACGCTTTGATCAAGATCATAGTGTTACATCATTTGGCAGAGCAGGGCATCACTTGGGAGGATTTCATTTCTCGAGACTTTTTCACAGTGCCACAGCCGCCTCCCGAGACAGTTCATGATGCAGGAGAGCCTTCACACCAGCCGGACATGCCTGAGGTTGAGCATATCGGCGCTCCTTTGGTTCAGACATATCAGCGAGGCCACAGGGCCTTATTTGCAGCGACACGGCGAGTATTATCTCCACATGAGGTGGAAGGGGTCTTGCCGACTTCATCAGCAGAGCGAGTATTATCTCCACATGATGTGGGAGGGGTCTCGCCTTCTTCTTCAGCGCAGGTACAGATACAGGACAGGGGCAAGAGGCCCATGCATGATGAGGGCCCATCAGGAGGCCGGGACATAGATTTCACAGTCATTGATGTTGATGCGAGCTCTCCTAGCTCGAAACTGAAGGAAGTCATCCAGGAGCAAAGGGCCGAGAATGAAAAGCTGAAAGATCAATTGCAGAAGGCTCAGTGGGTCATAAACTATGTGGAGCAGCGCAACAAACAGCTTGAGGATGAGCTCACATATTATGAGCTGCGTCGAATCCGTGAGGACCGACAGTGGAATCGAAAGAGACCTGGTGACATGACACCAGCTGACCGAGATACTGTACTCACACATGTGAACATTCATATGGAGAAATTGTTGGCCAAGGCCAATCGAGACAAAGACATGCTTCGTCACATGAAAGGCCATTATTGGGCTCGCATGCATGTCTGCAAAGCGAGAATGAAGATTCTGAAGAGGAGGTTGCGCGAAGCACTGAGACAGCGGAAAAGGCCTAATCCACTTCGGATTTTGGCCGAGGCTTCATTGAATGGGTAGGATACATGATGGAGGACCTCCGCTCCGAATTTGGGCAAATTCGGAGAAAATTTTGTCATTTTCAAATTTTTGGGTCAAAAAACAGGTTTTTCAGTTAAGTGGGTCTCACCCTCATATGCTCACTTTTTTTTGGGACACTTGGTGGAGGAAATTTTTGCATTTTTGGATTTGTCATGGTGAAATATGCATCCTCAGACATTACCTAAGCATTTCATCAAAATCTGGATGGTCAAAGAGCTCAAAAACACCATGAAAACCACCTTGCTGCCACCTTTTGCACCAGCAGGAAGTACTTCTGGGAGAAAGAAGTTTTGGAGGGTCAAATGAGCTCCAAATTGGGAAATTCCACTTGGGTTGGATAGTCAACATCCAGGGCTTTCCAACGAGATATCATGAGCTCAATTTGGATGCCGGAAAGTACCTCAAATGCAGGCTGGAAAAAATGCGACCCACTCGGCTCAAATGCGACCCACTTAAATTTTTGCTGAATTTTCAACTGCCAGCTCAGATTTTCGCCTAGTATGGACCAGTTTTGCTTGTGGATGGAATTTTTGGGTTTTTATGATGTAAATTTATATTTGGCATGTAACTTTGGCTTGTTTTTATCTATTCTAGAAGATTCACTCTCAAAAGGGTAAAAATCATGTAAATGGATCAGTTCCCACTCTTTTAGAGGCAAGTTGTTAGCTGCCTAGATTGTAGTTCCATGAATAGAATTGGTTGAAACTGATCCCTGAAGAGGGAATTCGACCCCTAGAGGTGGGGAAATGTGTTAGAGTGATCTATATATTTTAATTTCTGAGGCATTCTACAGGTTGGACTCTTGGGAGACTTTTGATATCATTGTACATATTATTTCATATTTTGGCTAAGGAAAGATCAGGGGTTTTGCGGCACTTGTTGGGATCCTTGTGGTGTTCTGTTCTTGATGGTGTTTCCTCTTTGTTTACTGTAAGTTTCTTCATGTTTAAATGTATGCCATCCTTTCATATGCTTCTGAACTAAATTGAATGAGTGAATAAGGTTGAATCCATTGCTTACAGTGCTTGGCCTTTGAATTCAGTTAGTTCTATATGTTTTCAGCTGTTTGGAGAGGATCCAAGTTCTTCTCTGCCCTCTTCAGCTCCTCATCGGTCTAATCTGTCCATATATCCAATCAAAAGCATCAAGACCATCACCTACCTCGCCCCAACTTGAAATCCGCAAAGGTCTGACCTTATCCCCGGACCCACAAAATTTGTTTTCCCATTACTCCAGCGAAAACCCAAAAAACCAAAAAACAAACATACCTATCTCTTTACTAGCCTAAAATCAGTTCTTATTGTAAGTCATCTCGCATCCTATTGCTCATTTTCTTGAGATTGACGGAGAGAGCCCTCTCCTGTCCTCGTAGGGCTAGCTACGAGGCTGAGCGTGGTTTGATGTAGCCTTGAGTTTTACTTCATTTCAGCCTGAGGTAGATTTGAGTGCTAACAGAACCAATTATGAAAATTTTCTCTCATAATCTACTTTTCTCCCTTTTGATTTTGAATCTTTTACACCATTTTCTGAAACCTTTAAGTCTAAAACTGATAATGAAGTTAGGTCCAATTTCCATAAACTTAAAGGATTAGTAGATAGATTTCAAGAAACCTCTGAAAAGGCTTATTCTAAATATCAGAAAGAGACTTTTGGTTCATTTTTTACCTCATATTATCATATAGCTACACCATGTTTTCCTCCTTTCATTTCATCTTTACCTTTATAAACTTTTATTCAATCCATATCACAACTCACATCTCCACCTCCTCCTCCATTAACCATGGCCAGATTTTCTCCACTGATTCTACCAGGTCACCTTACTGCTCTACCTCAAAACTATGGTCAGAGGTCACCTCTCTTTGATGGAACATCAGAAATTACAGCTAATCAGCATGTGGCTAAAGTAACTAATTTTATAGACCTTGAAGAAATAGACAATGATCATGCTAAGATGCGTATTATTGCTCAATTTTTTTCTAGAGAAGTAAATAAATGGTTTCGCTCTCTTAGGACTGGTAAAATTGGTACCTCATAATAGCTAATTGATTTATTCATGGAAAAATGGGAAGAGAAGAAAAATCCACTGTAAATTCTATTTGAATATAATGCACTGAAAATAAATACAAATGAATCTGTCCAAGAATTCACAGCTAGATTTAACAAGATATGTGATTCAATTCCTGATAATATTAAGCCTCCCCTAGGCCTTGCTTTAGTCCATTATCCTGATGGTTTTGATCCTGATATGGCCTATCAATTAAGGGAGAGAAACCCATCAACTTTGGAATAAATGAAAAGAAATGCAGTGAGTGTAGAGGCTAATCTGATTATGAAAAAGTCCAAGGTCAAAACAGAGAAAATAATCACAATAAAAGAAGAAACATCCACTTCATCAGAAGGAAAAATTGATACTTTAATCAAAGCCATGGAGAAAATGATGGATAATATGTCCAGTGCTAATTGACAAGCTGAACCTTCTATAAGAAATCCCAATTTCAGGGGTCAAAATTAGAAACCCCAATATAGGATTTAAAAAAGGGAACAAAGGGGTCAAGATCCACAAAGTCAACAACAAGTTCGGACACCTTTCCAACAAAATTATACTGAAGGCCCTGATGAAGATGATGAAGAAGAAATTTTTGGGAAAAACCATTTGTTTGAGGAAAACCAACAACCTTTCTTCCGCACTGAAGAAGATCAATGTTCTGCAGAAATTTGTGTATCAAAAGACCAACAATATGTCATGACAAATGAAGACTTAATGTGCACTGAAGACTATCAAAGAGAATATCAAAATTCCCTCACCCAAGTCCAAAGGAAATATGGTTTGAGGAGTAGAAATGTTCCTCTAATTGCCAATCAAAAGAATTAGAACTCTCAAACCAATACTTAGCAAAAAGAAGTTGCTACTCCAAAAAAAAGCAAAGAAAAGGCACCTGCTGCTTCTACCTCTCCCAAAGCTAATGAAGCATCTACCAACAATCAAATAAAATATCAATAAGTTCAAGAAGGAAGAAAGAAAAAAGATTCTTCATCCAAAGAACTGCTTGAAAAGAAAGACATATCACTGAAAGAGGTAGATAAGCATCCTGCTCAATTTTTCCTTGAAAATGAAATTGTTAAATTGAAGGTCTCTATTCCTTTGACTGAGATAATGAAGAATGATCAATACAAGTTTCAATTTACTAAGTTTCTTAGAGTTGACCAGACATTTGATATGGTTAACTTGAGTGATGACCACCCCGAGCATCTTTTTGGTCCTGTTGTTGATGGAAAATTAGAAGATAATGAATTTCCTCCCTTTTACTTAAGCCTCAAGATCCATGATTTTATTCTTCATAATGCAATAGTTGACTCTGGAGCATCACACAACCTCATGCCTAAATCCATTATGGAAAAATTAGGACTAGAAATCACAAGAACTTACCATGATATCTATTCATTTGATTCAGGGAGGGTGAAATTTCTTCGTCTTATCTGTTAGCTCCCTGTAATTTCAGCAGATTGGTGAGACCGAAGCTTCAGGGAGAACACTTGAACCAATTTGGGATTCTAGGATCTAGCCCTCTTGAATCCAGAGAGGGATCTCTCTAATAAGTGCAAATATTGATTTATCTTTAAGGCTTGAAATGTGATAATAGGCTAGTTATGAAGAACGAGGTTTTTGTTTGTTTTGGTTGGGCAAAGATATGTGAAGGTGAAGGAAGTCTAAATGAAGGGTGAAGGTGGATGAAAGTGAAAGATTGATTCAGCTAAGAAGATAGGCAAGAAACAACTTCAATCCATTGGGCTATGGAGTCATAGTAGGATTTAATTGAAACAACAAGGTTCAAGAGTGGTCAATGGGGCAAGTCATCTATGTCTAAGGATCTTTTTAAAGTTGATTTTATGGAATGAAATGAAACAATAAGAAGGGGAATTAAACAAATGAAGAACAAAGAGCAGCCTAAGATCAAGTAAGTACTTTGAAACTATCCTACTTTCAGCATACACTTAAGAAAGACATAAAAGTAATCTAAGATTAGGTAAGTACTTTGAAACTAGCCTGCTTTTGATGCACTTCCAATAGAAAACATTTAAAACACGAAAAAGAATAGCTTAAGATCAAGTAAGGACTTTGAACCTATCCTGATTTTAGCATATTCTAAGGGAAACTTTTCAAAGCAACTATTGGAGAAGAAACTGGAGGACAGGGCTCACCATAAACTTCCCTAGCTCTGCTTTACTTAGTAAACTTTCAAGACAAACACATAAGATAACAAAGAATAGTCGAAGATCAGGTAAGGACTTTGAACCTAGCCTGCTTTCAACATACTCTTAGGGAAACTTTTAGACAAATGTTGGAGATAAAACTAGAGGACAGGGCTCACCATAGACTCCCTAGTTCAACTTTACTTAGCAGACACTGAAAATAACATTCAAGAACAATGTTTAGTTTAGACAGTAGGAAGAGGGAACGCCAACATTCCTAACTGCTTGGACTATATTGAATCATTCTTAAATACACAATTTTGGAAGAAAACATGTAGATAAAGCTTATCAGTAAGAGCAAGGTACCTTTGACAATAAATCCTAACTCTATAATTGTTGTTCTTTATCAGAGGAGATGGACAGATTGGAAAAAGAAATAAAATAAAAATTTACAATAAGAAAAACATCACCGTTGACATAGACTAGGATCCCATAAATCAGCGTGTATTGATGCTTCAAACTAGTTACAATCTTCAAGTCCAGTGGGTCTCTACAACTTCAAACTTCTCATCTCAACTTAGGTATCTTCAATTACAAACAAAGCTTATAGCAGCTTCAGTAAAATATTTACAGGCAACAGATATGCAGTGACCAACATTATCTCATTTTCTATAGAAGTATTTATAGAATAAATGAGGAGGTGGGATAGGATAAATGATCTTCTAAGTTCAATTAATACAGTTTAATGCTTCTCGGTCTTTGAGGGGCTCAATGAAGAAGATTTCTAATATTTCCTTTGTATTAATTGGTTTACATTAAGTATTAAGCTTGCTGGGAAGATTTGTTGACTTTAAGGCTCTTAGTTATCTTTGCAATAACTCTGCTGACAATTTACAATAAGTTCCTTTGGTTGAATTAACTGTTCCGATGTATTGAGGCAAATATCTTCTGTTCTGGTCATAACTATGCCTCTTTTGAATGCTTTGAGGCTACAGGTGGCTTTGGTAGCTGAGAGCATTCAATTAGCCTCTGATGTGGCAATGGAGGCTTCTCGGACTCATAGAGATTATTGTTTTTATTTAAACACTGTTGATTTGCTTTCATTCTGTGTGTTAGGCTTAATTAGGCCTAAATTCTGTCTTCTGTTCTTCAAACTATGTTTAATTGAGTGGATTAGGCTTTTGATTGTCGATTTTAGCCGCAATCCCTCAAAACTGTGTAAAAAATATTTGGTTCTTCATATCTGCTGTGGCTGAATCCTTTCACATTGATACTCTTTACTTGATTTAGCTTGCTGTGTCTTGTTGATGTGCAGGTGCGCAGAGGGTTTTAAAATGGCATCAGTGCTCATGAGGGACTGATGAAACATGGTGTTGAACCCCATAGAATGATTTCTTTTATAAACAAAGGCATGGGGGATCGTCATCCCCGACCTTTGATTTTATTTTATCATAATGGAAACAACCATTAAAACCTGCACAAACAAGAAAAAATTAAGAAAATCCTGTGTATTTGGGTTTAACTGCTTTGGACGCTGGGGTTAGATCATAGCCGTTGGATGAAAGAATCCAACAGTGAGGATTGCTTTGCGGGGGTTAGATGGGAGGTGGTTTGAAAAAACGGTGGAGAGATTAAGTCAGATCCGTTGATCTGCAGATATCAATAGAAAATATAAGAAAAATGGGCAAAAACCTTAATCGACAGCCAAAAAGGCATGGATGAAATTTGGGGTTTCTGAAATAACCTAGACCATCGGATGAGATCGGTCCACAGAGATCAACGGTGGAGGTTGATCGATGAAGTCCCTTGGAGGATGGCAGAGGGCAATGAACTGAGGGCGAAAACAAACTTGAGCCGTTGATCTGCAGAGATCAACGACGGATATTAAATGCGATGGAATGCAATAAAAATGGGGTAAAATGGTTTCGGCTATAGAAACCACTATTTTCGCGCAACAAAATGGAGGAAAGGCGGTTTTAGCTTTTTGAACGCGATATGCGTTACGGGCTGACACGTGGCCTTTTAAAACTTCCCATATCGCGTAACTTTGGAGAATTAACTTTTAGGATTTAAAATCACGCGATATGGAGTCTTGGCCATTGGATCTCAGACAGGTAGATCCAACGGTGGAGGTGAGAGTGCGATAATACAAGCTGCGCGGACGGAAGAAAGTGGGGTAGGGTCTGAGCGGTTTTGATCTGGACCGTCGAATCAGGGGATGAATGGCTGAGATTTAATTTGGGGAAAGGTAGGACCCAAAGGATTTGGGCCTATTGGGTTTATTATGGATCGTTGGATGAAACAGATCAACGACGAAGATTTAATCTTGGGGTTAATAAAATAAAATATGAGGTAGGGGCCAGGCGGAGAAAGGGTTAATGAGGAAGGGCGATGTGGGCCAATCAGGGGGAATCAATAAAATATTCAAATGCGCCCAATGGAAATCTCTGATGCAAGATCCCGAAGACCATTTGATCATTTCAGATCAACGGTTGGGAATGGTTTAAACCGTGAACCGGCGGGTTTCCTTTTAACATAGGAAAAATGGTTTTTTCATGAAATACAAAGGAAAATTGGCTTTGTGGAGGGTTTATTTATGGTGTTTAACACCCGATTGTGCACTCCAGGTTTTACAAAGGAATTAATGGATCGGGGGTTTATAACAAAGGGGCCAATCGCATCGGGGGTTTTTTAAATAACAAAAGAAATGCGCTCGTCGGAAGTTCCGATTGCGATAAGCACCTTCGGGCTTTAACGCTTGGTTCCACTGCCAAGTCGCATGGTGGGGAAGTGGTTTAGGAGCTTAGTCGAAGGGGGCTAAATCCTATAATGTAAAAAATGGGTTTTTTATGGTTTTTCAAGGATTTTCAAAGGATTTTGGGGGTTTCGGTAAGGTCCAAAAAGGAGCTTTAAACCTTATTAAAGGGATTTTTATGAAGGGAAGAAGGGAAAAGAGGGAAAATAAAGGGTTTTGATGGAAAAAAGGGGATAAAATGAAGGTTAAACATGAGTGAAAGGAGGGGTAAAAAATGAAGGGAAAATGAGTTTTTAGCAGCAATCTTTTCTTCAGGTAAACAACAGATCTTTAGAATTGAGAGGGAAACAACAGTGAAGATTAAATCAATGACAAGTTATCTTCATAAGACTTCAAGAACTAACAATTTGGCAATAAAATTGTTTCTTGAAGGCTTAAAAAATGATTTAGTCACCATTTGATATGACAAATTTTATAGGTGGCTAATAGTGGCTCCACATGGGGATGGTGCCTTCTTGAAGGCATCAAGAACTTCAAACCTGTATTCTCTGGGGGGCTGATCAATGCCTCATCCATTGGGCTGCAAATTTATTCACTTGGATGATCTTCTTCAGTTCTGATAATGTTAGCAGCCATGAAAAACAATGGAACTCTATCAAACAAGCTTTCTACCTACCCAATCCTACTGATCTAACATTTTTTCTTCTTTCAGAGTGCATTTGGATTGGAAAACTCTTTTACAAACATTTTATTCTTTTGAAAGAAAAAAAATAATCTAAGTATACTTCTTATTTCTCCATGAACTCAGATTAAATAGTTGAGTTCATAAGCTTCTCTATCTAATCTACTTATCTGTTGGGATTAGACTGTCTAACAAATTTTTATTCACTAATTTCTAAAACAGAAATTTAAAAGCATACAAGTCAGGATTGAACAGTCTAACTTGTTGCTGATCTATGGCATAAAAACAAGCTGCACATAGATTATTATTTGCAGAAAATCAAATCAAAATGGTGAAGGCTTAAGATCTGAAAGTTTTAAGCACACCCTTCTCTTTTCTTCAGCTCTGTTTTTGAGTTTGTTTGAGCTGTTTTTTCTTTTTCTCTAGTTCAAATTTTGAGCATATCAGAATCAGTTTGCTTCTATCTTTGACTCATGATTTAAATAGATCGGAGTCATTCTTTGTTTTGGAATTTTCAGGTTTATATTTTGAGCTTGTTTGAACCTTTATTTATCTATCCTAATCTTCCTAACTGATAAGCCAAGATTAAGTTGTTGGGCAAATCTAATTCACTAACCTATCAGCAGTAAATTTAAAACTAATTAGTTAAGATTAGGCTGTATGACTAACTAGAAGTGTGTTTCTTAGGAGTGGTGTTTGAGCTTGCACACTTTCAGATTTTGTCTCTCTTTTTTGGTATGGGGCTGCACCTTTCTTGTTTTTACAATCTGCCCTCTTTTCTTTCTTTTACTATTTTTTTATTTTTTATTTTTCTAACTTTGAATGAAATGATGAATGAAATATTTATAATGAGAAAAAAGATAAAAATGCTTCCAAACATGATAGGATCAAGAGAAATAATGTTTGAGCATCCTGCCATTGATAGGACCTCCAAATAGTTCAGCTCCATTCAATTCCTGCAAGAAAAAAACATTGTTACCAGCAGTAGAATGAATGAGATAAGGGCCAAGCCATTTGTTATCAATTTTCCCATGCTTTCCCTTGTCTTCTCTCCTTGAGTCCCACTTTAACACTTTGTCACCAACATTGAAATTATTGGCCTTTGTCCTTTTATCGAAAAGCTTCTTGATGCTCTCTTGCTTTTGTAATGCTCTGTTATAGACCTCCTCTCTGGTTTGCTGAAGATGTATAGTCTAATTAATCCTTCTGATCATGTCATTGTCTTCAGACTGCACTTCTTGAATCAACTTCATAACTGGTACACCAAGGTTGGTTGGAAAAATTACATCTGTACCATACATAAGTTGGTAGGGTGACATTCCAATAGATTTCTTAAGTGTCAATCTATCAACCCATAATGCATGTACTAGATTTGTGTGCCAAGGCTTCTTGTTGTCCTCCAACAAATTCTTGATTATGTTCACCAAACTCTTGTTTGAGGATTCTTCTAGCCCATTACCTTGAGGGTAATAAGCAGTAGAATGACCCAATGTAATCTGATATTTGTGACAGAATTCAACCATCTTAGATCCAAATGATGCAGCATTATCAGTAATAATCTTCCGAGGACAGCCAAATCTAGAGAGGATATGAGTCTCAATGAATTTTATGATGACAGAGTCATTGGCTTGCCTAGAAGGGATGGCTTCTATCCATCTGGTGAAGTAATCTGTTGCAGTGAGACTCCATCTATGTTGGGCAGATGAGGGTGGATGGATCTCTCCTATGAAGTCAATTCCCCACTGTTGAAAATGAGCCTCAATAGTGATTGGATGCAGAGGTAAGGGCATCAACTTTTTTTTGCCTTCAAAAAGTTGGCATTTATGAAAGGGAATTATCATCTTGTGTACATCTAGAAAGAGGGTGGGCCAATAGTAACCAGCTCTAAGGATTTTGTTGGCTGTTGTCTTCCAGTAGAGGTGGCCTCCACATTCTCCTTCATGGAACTCGTGCTTAACCTTATCTGCATCATTCTCAGGCAAACATTTAAGTAATAACCCACTTGCATTTTTTCAATAAAGACATTTATCTATAATGCAGTAGTTTACAACTTTTAACTTTAAAAACCTTGCCTTTGTTTTTGATAAACCAGGAGGTGTATTAAGATTGAGCAAAACATATAGAATATCAGCATACCAAGAGGAATTCATAAAATGATCTTCAATAATGGGAGTTGACAGTTCTTCTTGATCAGCTAAAGCATTTATCATATTAATATCAAGAACTTCAAAATTGGATTCAGCCATTAATCTAGCTAGTCCTTGGCCTTTAGTGAGTTTAGTGGGCTTGATTTCTAAATGATATTCAAGTATCACATCTATCCACTTACCTATATTACCATCTGGGTCATGTGTTAGAATGTCTTTCACAACTGAATTTGGGACAAAGGCAATGATGTGGGAGTGCAAAATATAAACTCTGAAGTCTTTTAAGGCAAGGCATTAAGAGATGCTCCTCTGAAGTACAAAATTATGGAAAAACAAGCCTTTGCCTTAGTTAAAGAATGCAATAGGCTGCTCTTTTCCCTGTGGATTTTTCTACAATAGGATAGCAACTATTGTATGTTCTGATGCAAATGAAAAAATGTAAAAATCTTTTGAAAAATCAGGACTTATTAGAACTGGTGTTTTGGTTAATGCTTGTTTTACCAGTTCAAAAGATTTATTTGCTTCCAAGGTCCATTTAACTCCTTGTTCATTTTTCAGCATGTTTGTTATATTTCTAAGGAGTTCAGCCAAGTTGGGTATGAAACTTCCCAAGAAATTAATCTTTCCAATGAAATATTGGAGTTCCTTGATGTTTCGAGGATGAGTGATTTGCAATATAGCTTCGATCCTTTTTGGGTCTATCTTTATCCCCTCTTCTGATATTATGTTCCCAAGAAGTTTACCTTCTTGGAGACCAAATAGTGTTTTCTTTGGATTTAAATATATCCCAAACTTTCTGCATTTCTCGAATAATTTTCTCAAGTGTTCTAAGTGCTCTTCATCTGTCTTTGAAAAAACAATGACATCATCAAGGTAAATAATGATGAAGTAGCCCAATTCTTCCGAGAATGCAATGTCCATGGCTCTCTGAAATGTAGCACCAACATTCATTAAACCAAAGGGCATTTTCACATACATGAAAGTGCCCCAAGGTGTAGTAAAAGCTGTCTTTAATTGATCATCAGGGTGTACTAAAACCTGATTGTATCCTGAGTAGCCATCTAGCAAAGAAATTATTTTGGAACCAACTACCCTTTGTAAAATATGGTCCATCTTGGGTAAAGGGTAGTTTTCCTTCAATGAGGCTTTGTTTAAGTCTCTAAAGTCAATACAAAGCCTAATCTCTCTTGTTTTCTTCCTAACTGACACCAGATTAGACACCCACTTTGAATATCTAATAGAGACAATAATACCAGCTTCATATATTTTCTTGATTTTCTTCTCAACCAAAGGTAACTGAACATGGTTTATTCTACGTAGTTTTTGTTTAAATGGATTTTGGTTTTCCTTGAGAGGTATCTTGTGCTGAATTATTTCAATGTCATAGGATTTCAGATCCTCATAACTCCACACAAAAACATCAGAAAATTCTTTAAACAACTCTATGTATTGGAGTTTGATGCGAGCTGGTAAAGTTTTAGACAGTTTGATCATCTTTGGTTTTAGTTCACTGCCTATATTACACTCTTCAACTTCAGTTTCCACAGGCTCCAGCTTCAGCTTCTTGGCCACATCATTGAAATCAAACAACTCTTCTAAAGGGACCAGTCCTTTTGGAAAAATTTCTGTGTTAGATTGTAATGTTTCTAAGTCTTCTTTTGGTAAATCTGCACTAACCTCTATGTTATGTTTAGGTTCATTAGCTAACATATTTATAACAACAACCTTTGGAGAGTTTTCTTCTTCATCAAGTATATTTTCTTCACTAGGACAGTATGTTTCATAGTCTGAATCTAAACTTTGTACTTCAAATTCATTTCTAGACTGCAGGAAGTCTTCTATTTGTTTGTCTCCATCAAACACTTGCCACTATTTCTTATTATCAGGAATGGCTGGTCTGAATTTAATTTGATTTGGGTATTGTTTAGTTTCAGAAGGAGTTAGGCACGTTCTAGCAGCAAAAGCGAAACTGTTAGCTTGAATATTTTCGTTTCTTGGGATAAATATAAGCTTAAATTCCTCGAATGTTTTCAATGAATCCATGACTTCGTTTTGATAGGCTCTAAGTTTGGGATGTTTCGTGGTATATTCCCCATTCACTTGCCTAATTATAAGCTCGAAATCACCATGAACCTTTATTCTTTTGGCCCCTAATTTCTTCAATAAATGCAGGCCAAAAAGTAGGGCTTCATACTCGGCTATGTTATTGGTGCACTAAAAATTTAATTTGCAGGAGTGCCCTTCAGTATGATTGTTAATTGCATTGTGAAGCCACACTCCCACACCTGCATCACTCTTAGCACAAGATCCATCAAAGTGCATACTCCAAAGAGGACTAGTTTTGGTTTCATCAATTTGGTTACTATCCTCTTCAACTAGCGCGCCTTTGGATTGTCCTTGAAGATCAGCACTATGTTGATTTTTTTTTAATTCCTCAGGTTTTTCATTGCATTGAGGAGTTATTTCTTGACTCTGAAGGTTTAAAAGCAAAGGACGAATGATTTGTAGCTCTAGACCCATGTTTGGTTTGCTGTAGTTTTCTGGTTTAGCAAACTGTTCTGACACTTCTGCGTTGTCTTCCTCCTCCTCTCTATCTGCCATGAATTTAGTTAAGGTCACTTGTTCACCGAATGTTTCATCATTGAAAAGGATAAATGAGTCAAAGCCTGTGTTTACAGAATAAAGAGGAGAGTTCTATGGTCTTTCTTGGCTAGTAACCATGTATTGCATATGAGACTCCCTGTAAAGTCTTCTTGTTTGATTAAAAATAAGGATGGTCGCATAGGTCATATCCATCTGCATTGTTCCTTATAACTTGGCTCCCCAAGATCTTGTTAACAACATACCATATTTTGGGGGTACATTAGCCACAACAATGTCCATTACTAAACATTTGGCTGGAATTTGTGCTAAGTTTACACAGAGGTCTTTGATTAATCCTAAACATTTCACTCTGCTTGAGTCAAAGGAGTAAAGATCTTTGTATGGCCTAGTGATTTCAAGGCCTAGGCTCTCCATTACAGCTTTCGACATTAAATTGTGAGAGGCCCCTGAATCATGCATGGCGTTGTGAAAATTTTTGTCATGAACATTTAAACTAACATAAAAAGGAGGAACTGGTCCCTCTTGATATCTACCCTCAATCTTAGGACCGAATATGAGCTCTGGCTGGTCATCGTTAAGATTGACAGTGTGATTATTCTCTTCGATGTTTAAAGCATTCAAAATTTGAGATCTATATACATCTTGGGCAGCTAATTCAGTGAGAGGAACATAGATTTTGATTCTGGAAATTTCCTGCTCTAAACTAAAAGGCATCTGATTCTTTGAAGTGCTTGTTTCAGCTTTATTAACTATCGCTCTATCAGCACAATCAGTTTGCTGATTTCCCCTATTTACATTTGTCAAATTTTTTTTAACAGGAACATTAGATGAGGTGCTAACGCTACTAAGGTCTGCACTCTGTTTTTCATTGCTTTGAGTGCCTTTATCTTTGTTTTTATCAGAATTTACAGCCACTGATTTGTCTTTCTGTTTTGTAATTTTGGGTTTATTCACAGTCCTGTTTTGTGCAGATTTTTCAGAGGTCTTAGTTTTGGGAGTTTCTTGATTGCTTTTGCTTCTAAGGTCATATTCCTTTTGAGACTCTATGATGACATTTTCCATTTCTTGATAATAACTTTCAGCCTCAGCTCTTTTGTCATCATAGGGTGTGTATAGACCTTGTTTTCTATCATAATGAACTTCAAAATCATCATTATCTACTCCCAACATGTTGATGTCATCTTCCTCTGCTTGTTCACTTGTTTATTCAACCTCACTTACATAATTTTGATGAAAAGGAGGAGTGATCTATTGATCGTCCTCCCTTGGTCTGTTTTGAGGCTGGTTTCTTCTAAAATTTTGATTTTGGTTTTGATTTCTGTTTTGAGGAGCTGTTTGGTTTTGACTTGCATGTGCTCTCTCAAGTATGCTAATATTTTTCATCATCTCCTCCATCATTCTCTCCATATTTGAGCTAGATGTGGAAGGTGTGGATTCCTCTCTAAAGGACACTTTCTTCTCATTTCTCATTCTTGCTCTTTTCTCCATTAAGTTAACTTCCACAGCAAGAGCTCCTTTTTGCATATCTTCAAGAGTTAAAGGATCTCTCTCTCTCAGCTGATAGGCCATCTCAGGATCGAATCCTTTAGGAAACTTGTTTAAAGCTGAGCCTTGTGAAGTTTTTAGGTCTGGGTGAAGGGCATTATAAACACTTTTAAACCTAGTGCAATAAGCTTGCACACTTTCCCCAGTGTTTCTTTGGAGGTTCTTGTAATCAGAAAGTATTTGGAGAGGGTTTTTCCTCACTTCCCATTTGTTTAAAAATATCTGATGGAAGGCTTGAGGATCATTAATACTGTGAGGGGTTAAGCCTTTGAACCATTTTCTTACTTCTCCCCCTAAACTCTGAGCAAATAGTCTAAGTTTGACAGTTTAATCATCAATTTCATTTCTGTCAAAGTAGTCATTCATCTTATCCACATGTTGTGAAGCAGTAGTAACATTAATAGCATCATACAATGGTATCTTGGACTGATAGTTCTGTGGAAGATTGACTAATGGTAAAGGAAGGACCAATGGGGCATACCATGTTGCCATGATAGGAGGTTGTGGAAAAAGTGGGGGGTTTACAAGTGGTGGGTTGACAAGAGGGAAAGTGGGCTGGGATGTAGTGGTTCGGACAGTGGATGTATGAAGAACATATGTGAATGGACCAACAATAGATTGTTGAGCTGATCTTGGATGAGAGACACCTAAATTGTGAAGGAAATGTAAATCAGGTGGTGTAGTTTCTCTGCTACCAGGATGTTCACTTCTGTCCGGGGATGAAAGTGAAGACTCTGAATCTAGCTAATCTAAATCATCAAGTGACCTAGTTCTAAATGGATTTCTTAAGTCAACTTGTGATTTTTGTAGAGTTGCAAGGTTTTCAGGAACAGAATTAGCTCTAAGGGGTGATCTGAAAACAATTGAAAATTTATCCTTAGGAGACTTCCTAAGTATTCTTTCAGGGTTATCAACTATCTTAGGAGGGTTTGGGTTAGGATAGGCTCTTGTATGAATCTTTCTAGGAGCCACTATGTTGTGTTTTTCAGACCCAACTAAACAAGAAAAGTTTAACCAAATATGACAATCTTTAAGAGGCTAACTGATCTTTTAAACAAGAAAATTTTAATCCTAAATTCCTCTAACTGAGTTTAAATGATGTTATGATGATAATGGGTCTTTCCCAGTGGAGCCTTAAGGTCTATTTAGGATTGTGGAGTCACCAGGTGGAAATTTTTAGCTCTTTTGGAGGTAAAAGGTTTTATGGTCCACCACCATGTTTATTGAATACCAATCTGAAATATTTTTTGGGTTTTCTGAGTTATTTCAGTCCTATGGGTTCTAAGAGTGTCCTAAATCTGTTTGAGCACTTAGCTATGGTGATGAGACAAAGAAAGTTTACTCTTATGGCTAAGCTAGCTGATCCTTCAAGGTTTGATAAATGTTTAAGAGAATCTTAAGGTTTCCTTAGTTTGTAATTGATTCAAATAAGTTTTACCATGATTACCATTTGCTTGGTAGTGCCTGAAGGGGCTACTTGTACTACACTGAACAATGTTCTTGAATTAAGGGTAATATAAGATATTTAAAGGTATCTAGGATGAAAAATACTCAAATCCCCAGTGGATTCGCCAGAAATGTTATGCTTGGTGGCTCAAATGGAAAATATACCAAATATTCTTGAATCAAAGGCTAATATGAGGTCTTAGAGATATCTAGGACGAAAAATGCTCAAAATCCCCAGTGGAGTCGCCAGAAATGTTAGCTCCCTGTAATTTCAGCGGATTGGTGAGACCGAAGCTGTAGGGAGAACACTTGAACCACTTTGGGATTCTACGATCTAGCCCTCCTAAATCCAGAGAGGGATCTCTCTAATAAGTGCAAAGATATGTGAAGGTGAAGGAAGTCTAAATGAAGGGTGAAGGTGGATGAAAGAAAAAGATTGATTCAGCTAAGAAGATAGGCAAGAAACAGCTTCAATCCATTGGGCTATGGAGTCATAGTAGGATTTAATTGAAACAACAAGGTTCAAGAGTGGTCCATGGGGCAAGTCATCTATGTCTAAGGATCTTTTTAAATTTGATTTTATGGAATGAAATGAAACAATAAGAAGGGGAATTAAACAAATGAAGAACAAAGAGCAGCCTAAGATCAAGTAAGTACTTTGAAACTATCCTGATTTTGGCATACACTTAAGAAAGACATAAAAGTAATCTAAGATCAGGTAAGTACTTTGAAACTAGCCTTCTTTTGATGCACTTCCAATAGAAAACATTTAAAACACGAAAAAGAATAGCTTAAGATTAAGTAAGGACTTTGAACCTATCCTGATTTCAACATATTCTAAGGGAAACTTTTCAAAGCAACTATTGGAGAAGAAACTAGAGGACAGGGCTCACCATAAACTTCCCTAGCTTTGCTTTACTTAGTAAACTTTCAAGACAAACACATAAGACAACAAAAAATAGTCTAAGATCAGGTAAGGACTTTGAACCTAGCCTGCTTTCAACATACTCTTAGGGAAACTTTCAGACAACTGTTGGAGATAAAACTAGAGGACAGGGCTCACCATAGACTTCCTAGTTCAAATTTACTTAGCAGACACTGAAAATAACATTCAAGAACAATGTTTAGTTTAGACAGTAGGACAAGGGAACGCCAACATTCCTAACTACTTGGAATGTATTGAATCATTCTTAAATACACAATTTTGGAAGAAAACATGTAGATAAAGCTTATCTGTAAGAGCAGGGTACCTTTGATAGTAAATCCTAACTCTATAATTGTTGTTCTTTATCAGAGAAGATGGACAGAGTGGAAATAGAAAAAAAATAACAATTTACAATAAGAAAAACATCACCGTTGACATAGACCAGGATCCCATAAATCAGCTTGTATTGATTCTTCAAACCAATTACAATCTTCAATTCCAATGGGTCTCTACAGCTTCAAAATTCTCATCTCAACTTAGGTATATTCAATTACAAACAAAGCTTACAACAGCTTCAGTAAACTATTTACAGGCAACAGATATGCAGTGACCAACATTATCTCATTTTCTACAGAAGTATTTATAGAAGAAATGAGGAGGTGGGATAGAATAAAAGATCTTCTAAGTTCAATTAATACAGTTTAATGCTTCTCGGCCTTTGAGGGGCTCAATGAAGAAGATTTCTGATATTTCCTCTGTATTAATTGGTTTACATTAAGTATTAAGCTCGCTGGGAAGATTTGTTGACTTTAAGGCTCTTAGTTATCTTTGCAATAACTCTGCTGACAGTTTACAATAAGTTCCTTTGGTTGAATTAACTGTTCAGCTGTATTGCGGAAAATATCTTCTGTTCTGGTCATAAATATGCCTCTTTTGAATGCTTTGAGGCTACAGGTGGCTTTGGTAGATGAGAGGATTCAATTAGCCTCTGATATGGCAGTGGAGGCTTCTCGGACTAATAGAGATTATTGTTTTTCTTTAAACACTATTGATTTGCTTTAATTCTGTGTGTTAGGCTTAATTAGGCATAAATTCTATCTTCTGTTCTTAAAACTGTGTTTAATTGAATGGATTAGGCTTTTGATTGTCGATTTTATCCGTAATCCCTCAAAACTGTGTAAAAAATATTTGATTCTTCATATCTGTTGTGGCTGGATCCTTTCACACTGATACTCTTTACTTGATTTAGCTTGCTGTGTCTTGTTGATGTGTAGGAGCACAGAGGGTTTTAAAATGGCATCAGTGCTCATGAGGGACTGATGAAACATGGTGTTGAACCCCGTAGAATGATTTCTTTTATAAACAAAGGCGTGGGGGATCGTCGTCCCCGACCTTTGATTTTCTTTTATCATAGTGGAAATAACCATTAAAACCTGCACAAACAAGAAAAAGTTAAGAAAATACTGTGTATTTGGGTTTAATTGCTTTGGAGGCTGGGGTTAGATCGCAGCCGTTGGATTAAAGCATCCAACGACGAGGATTTCTTTGCGGGGGTCAGATGGGAGGTGGTTTGAAAAAACGGTGGAGAGATTAAGTCAGATCCGTTGATCCGCAGAGATCAATAGTTGAAATCAATATAAAGTGGAGGTGTCACTTTATAATGAAACGACGGAAAATATAAGAAAAATGGGCAAAAACCTTAATCAGCAGTGAAAAAGGCATGGATGAAATTTAGGGTTTCTGAAATAACTTGGACCGTCGGATGAGATCGGTCCACAGAGATCAACGGTGGAGGTTGATCGATGAAGTCCCTTGGAGGATGGTAGAGGGTGATGAGCTGAAGGCGAAAAAAAACTTGAGCCATTGATCTGAAGAGATCAATGACGGAGATTAAACACAATGGAATGCAATACAAATGGGGTAAAGTGGTTTCGGCTATAGAAACCACTGTTTTCGCACAAAAAATGGAGGAAAGGCAGTTTTAGCATTTTGAACGCGATATGCATTACGGGTCGACACGTGGCCTTTTAAAACCGCCCATATCACGTAACTTTGGAGAATTAACTTTCAGGCTTTAAAATCAGGCGATATGGAGTCTTGGCCGTTTGATCTCAGACGGGTAGATCCAATGGTGGAGGTGAGAGTGCGATAACACAAGCTGCGCAGATGGAAGAAAGTGGGGCAGGGTCTGAGCGGTTTTGATCTGGACCGTCAGATCAAGGGATGAACGGCTGATATTTAATCTGGGGAAAGGTAGGACCCAAAGGAGTTGGGCCTATCGGGTTTATTATGGACTGTTGGATGAAACAGATCAATGGCAGATATTTAATCTCGGGGTTAATAAAATAAAATATGAGGTAGGGGCCAGGCGGAGAAAGGGTTAATGAGGAAGGGTGATGTGGGCCGTCGGATCTGAGCCTGGCGGGGGAGATCAACGGTTGAGAAGCCATCAGAAGGTGGCCAATCGGGGGGAATCAATAAAATATTCAAATGCGCCCAGTGGAAATCTCCGATGCGAGATCCTGAAGACCGTTTGATCGTTTCAGATCAACGGTTGGGAATGGTTTAAACCGTGAACCAACGGGTTTCCTTTTAACATAGGAAAAATGGGTTTTTCATGAAATACAAAGGAAAATTGGCTTCGAGGAGGGTTTATTTATGGTGTTTAGTGCCCGATTGCGGGCTCCAGGTTTTATAAAGGAAGCAAGGGATCATGGGTTTATAACAAAGGGGCCAATCGCATCGAGGGTTTTTTAAATAACAAAAGAAATGCGCTCATCGGAAGTTCTGATTGTGATAAGAACCTTCGGGCTTTAACGCTTGGTTCCAGCGCCAAGTCGCATGGTGGGGAAGTGGTTTAGGAGCTTAGCCGAAGGGGGCTAAAGCCTATAATGTAAAAAATGGGTTTTTTATGGTTTTTCAAGGATTTTCAAAGGATTCTGGGGGTTTCGGTAAGGTCCAAAAAGGAGCTTTAAACCTTATTAAAGGGATTTTTATGAAGGGAAGAAGGGAAAATAGGGGAAATAAAGGGTTTTGATGGAAAAAAGGGGATAAAATGAAGGTTAATCATGAGTGAAAGGAGGGGTAAAAAATGAAGGGAAAATGAGTTTTTAACAACAGTCTTTTCTTCAAGTAAACAAAAAATCTTCAGAATTGAGAGGGAAACAGTAGTGAATATTAACTCAAGGACAAGTTATCTTCATAAGACTTCAAGAAATAACAATTTGGCAATAAAATTTTTTCTTGAAGGCTTCAAAAATGATTTAGCCACCATTTGATATGACAAATTTTATAGGTGGCTAACATTATCAAAGATTTAGTGATCTCATTAGAAAAAATTTCAGCCAAGAATGTCCTCATGGATGTTGTTGTGGCTGACATCAACCTAGGTATGGAATGTTTCTTTCTAGATCATGGGGAGCAAAACTTAGAGGAACATTGCAGCTTGACTTTTCATATGCAACAATTCCTATCTTTGGACAATTCAAGAAAATTTGCAGAGAAAGCAAGATGAAGTATATGATTAGTAGCAGTGAAAAGCCTAAAAATCGTCCCATTCATGCTATACATATAGATTTGGAATTTTTCATCTTATTCAATGAAGAATTCTCAACATCTTCAGAGTTTTTGATTGAAGAAAAATCAGAAAATCCAGAAAATTTAAATTTTGTTTTAGAATTGTTAGAGACCGAATTTTGTAAAATATTTCCAAACAGTTTAGAATTGAAGATATTTCCTCAAGAAGAAAATAAGAATACAACAGAAAAAAAGAAATCTTGGATACAACAGAGGTATCTCAAACAGAAAACAAATATCAACCATATGATTTGCACCTTCCAAATGAAGAAAATAGTCTCTGGACTTCGAATTTTGATGGAGCTGTGGGAAAATAAGGTACTGGCTTTGGAATATGGATTCACAACCCAATTAATCAATCATTGGACATCCCTCCAAATGTTAGAATGTATTCCTACAAATTAGCATTTGAATGCACAAATAATGAAGCTGAATATGAAGCTTTGATTGTTGGGCTAAATTTTAAAAAAAAGCTTGGTGCAAAGAAAATTTCTATATATGGCGACTCCGAGTTAGTTATCAAGCAAGTCAAAGGAGAGTACCAGGCCAAACATCCCATAATAAGAGCTTATCAAAATGAAATCCTAGATATTCTAAGAACATTTCCTAAATATACTCTGTCATTAATTCCTAGAAACAACAATGTTATTGCTGATTCTCTTGCCAGTTCTGCTAGTGTGTTCAAAATTCCACTGTATCCAAACAAAAAATATGAAATAAATGTCAAGCATCGCACTGTTGTCCCTGACAATGTTCACTATTGGAAATTTTTTTTAAATTATGAGAAAATAAATAAATTATTGCTGATAGAAGAAGAATTCATCAATGCCCAAATAGATGACCGGGAAATTCATGCTACATAGATGCAAGTGCTACAGCTTAAGGAAAATTCTATTCCAAGAGGTTTGGTACCTTTGGAAGAAATTTTTGACCAGGATGATGTTGCAAGAAAGCATACTATGTCACCAACATAAGTGGGAGTGGAAGATCTAAATCTTGACACTTCAGAAAAGGCAAAGATGGTGCAAATTTCAAAATCCTTGAGTCTAGAAATGAAAGCTAAGTATGCAGTACTTATGTCTCAATTTTTAGATGTATTTTGTTGGGAATATTCAGATTTGAAGGTCTATGATAAAAGCATTATTCAACACAATATTCCTTTGAAGCCAGATCAAAAACCATTTCGCCAGAAGCTTAGAAGCATGAATACAAAATTGTTGCCTTTTATTCAGAAGGAAGTAAACAGATTATTCACTGCTGGATTAATTGTTCCTATCTGTTTCTAAAACTGGATATCAAATCTATTACCTGTGAGAAATAAGATAGGAGAAATTTTATTACGCATTGATTTTCAAAATTTGAACAAAGTATCACTAAAAGATAATTATCCAATACAAAAAATGGACCACATTCTGCAAAGGGTAGTTGGATCATCTAGAATTTATTTGTTAGATGGATACTCAGGTTATAATCAGATTCTTGTTCACCCATGATCAAGAAAAGACAAATTTCACCACACCTTGGGGTACTTTCTTGTACACTAAAATGCCTTTTGGTTTGAAAAATACAGGGGAAACTTTTCAAAGAGAAATGTATTGATTTTACCAATGAAAAATCTATGTTTTTGGTAATTTACCTTGATGATATCATTGTTTTCTCAAAGACATATGAGCACCATTCGCAACATTTAAAGACAATTTTTCAAAGATGTAGAAAGTTTGGTATTTCATTAAATCCAAGGAAGAGCCTTTTTTCCATGAAAGAAGGTAAACTGCTGGGACATATTATATCTAAATATGGCATAAAATTAGACCCTTCAAGGATTGAAGCAATTCAAAACTTAGATTATCCTAGGAGAAAAAAGGAGATTCAATATTTCAATGGTAAAATTAATTTTATGAGAAGACTTGTTCTTAATATTGCTGAACATTTGAGGCAGATTACTAACATGTTGAAGAAAGAAACTGAAGTAAAATGGTTTGAGGAAGCGAAGAAGTCATTTAATCAAGTCAAGTTAGCTCTATATTATGCTCCCATTCTCATTAGCACAGACTATACACTTGATTTTGTATTTTTTTCATTTTCTTCAGAGCATACACTTGCTGTTGTTTTAATGCAAAAGAAAGATCAAAATACAGAATAAACCATTTCTTTATTTAGCAGAACAATAAGAGATGCTATCTTGAAGTAACATATCATTGAGAAACAAGCTTTAGTATTAGTCAAAGAATTGAAGGATTTCAGAGTGTACATTTTACATTCCCATGTCATTGCTTATGTGCCAAATGCTGCTGTTAAAGAAGTGCTCACACAGAATGATCCAGAAGGTCGTATGGGTAAGTGGATTGCTGCCTTGCTAGAGTAGGATTTGGAGATTAAACCCACAAAAATAATCAAAGGACAATGCCTAGCAAAGCTGATGACAAACTCTAATCTTCATGCCTTAGACATAAACTTCATTGCTGCACTCTCTGATGAACAAACTAGTGAAACACTACCTGAGATAGCTGAAATATTTTCTTTATCTCCTTGGTATGCTGATACTGTATATATTCTGCAACATCTGAATCCTCCTCCTGGAATGCCAAGTAGTAAATCAGTATCATTGAATTTAAAAGCATTGAAATACTGTATTCTGAATGGTGTCCTATACTAGAAATATCCTGGTGGAATATTACTGAACTGTTTAGTTGAAGGAAAAGTTGAGAAAGTCATGACAAATTTCCATAAGGGTGACTGTGGAGGTCATCTTTATTGGAAAACCACAACAAAAAAATTTTGAGAGCAGGTTTTTATTGGCCCACCTTATTTTCTGATGTCTACAAAATAGTCAATAGTTGTCATGAGTGTCAAATATTTCAAGGAAAAAGGAAACTTTTACCTTTGCCTCTTAAACCAATTGAAGTCCAAGCACCATTTCAGCAATGGGGACTTGAATTTATTGGTGAAATTCATCCTCCATCTTTATCTCAACACAAATGGATTCTCACTGCTACATATTATTTTACCAAATGGATTGAGGCTATCCCCACTAGGTAAGAAACTGATTCTGTTATCATTCAATTTTTTGAAAATAATATACTGTCTCGATTTGGCTGTCCATACAAGATTATCACTGATAATGCTGTTGCTTTCAAACCTAAGAAGATGATTGATTTTTGTGATAAATATCACATTAGACTTGGTCATTATACTTCATATTATCCTCAGGGAAATGGGCTTGCAGAATCATCTAATAAGTCTTTGGTGAATATTATCAAGAATATGTTACAGGAAAATAAAAGGAATTAGCACAAGAAGCTTACAAATGCTCTGTGGGCTGATAGAGGGAGCACAAAAAGATCAATTAACATGTCTCCATTTCAACTTGTTTATGGAATTGACATTATTTTCCCTTATTCTTTGGTTGTTCTGGCAATGAAGATTTTGCAGGAGGTTGACAGTGAGCCTAATGACATTCAAAGAAGGATCAATCAAATGATACATTTGTACAATCAAGAGATGAATTTTTCAACAATACTTCAAATCTGCATGACAAATTAAAAAGATTTTTGACAAAAAACAAAGGTTGATGACTTCAATATTGGAGATATTTTTCTAATATGGGATGCCATAAATGAAGATAAGGGAAAGTATGGGAAATTTGACAAGTTGTGGAAAGGACCTTACAAGATCATAACATTAAGAGGAACAAGGCATTTTTACTAGAATATCTTGAAGGGCAGGAAGTGCTGGGAGGACCTATCAATGGTAGGTTTCAAAAGCATTATATTTCTTGAAATATTGAGGAAGAAATTCATTGTCATTATATATACCAATTTACATTTGATATCCAAGTGAATACAGGAATTTCTATATAAACTTTGAAGCCTGAGGATAAGGCCATAAGACTCCTACAACAACTCTTGTTTTCTTTTAAAGTTCATAGTTTTGAGTCAGTTATCGAGTCACAGTCAAGTCAGTGTTTTCTAATTTAGCATTTTCCAGTCTATTTAAATTTTTTCATAGTCCAGTTGACTCCATAGCCCAATGGTAAGGCTACTGATCTACTGTGTTCTTGACACCTCCTAAAGGAGCTGCCATCCCCATGTGGAGCCAATGTTAGAGTCAGTTTATTAGTGATAAAAAATAACTCTTTTGAGAGTTTTCCATTAGGTCATTATTCAATTTTTTTTTTTCTTTTTCAGTTAGTTTCTGCAATAATTTTGGTCACTAAAAAAGTCTCATCTTGATTGATTCTCCTTCACATCATTTCCTCATCGTTTATAGAGTCAGGTCACTCCATCTCATATAGTTCAAGCCTAGGATCAAAATTTCTCATGGAAAACCTTCATATTTTCACTAAAATAATGCAGTGAATCCTCCATTTCATTCATAAAATATGTTGAAGGAGAAAGCTTGTTTTTACAACCCCAATAAAACTCTGTATTTCATAGAAAACTCATATTTTGTTGTTGTATTGTCTAAGAAAGGTGAAGCCAAGAATTTTTTTCAAAATCACATGTTTATGAATGTTTATTCTTCAATAAAAGTTGAAAAATCATTCTCAAAGACCATAGGATTTATCCTATACGTCATCCTCCACTACCCATATGACACGTTACATACCCTTAATCGTAAATCATCCATGTGACATCACATTCACTATTCCCCTACCCCACCATTCATTAAACTCCACCATACATTAACTACCTTTCATCTTATCGTTCAAATATCACATCACAATCAAATCCAAAAACTCGCATATGACTTAACGCCGTCATCCAAAACTTAACTTCGGGGGGGTGGGGGGGGTGGGGTCTTGAAAAGGGTGATTTCATAACTTGACCCCACATCTACGTGGCAACCGCACAAGATTTCACACCCCCCCCCCCCCCCCCCCAAATAAAATCGTTTATCGCCAATGTACCCCTTCGAAATCCCACTTATTCGTCGAATGAAACCACTATCTCGCCCGCCATTTATGTCATGACACATGGACTATTCCGCTGTCCAATCAAATAAATTCCATCCTTCCTATAATCGTTAACCAATAAATTCAATCCTAACCGTTAGGCTAACGTACCCGCGCCCTTTTCAATAGGAATTAAACAAAATTGTTTATAAATCATCACTAAAAAATCTATTTAAACCTTCAATTCCATTTACTCTGCTTTGTATATCGCCAAAACTCCAGAAAATAAGTTTGACCACCATTCAAAGCAATCTGATCATTATTTTAAATAATCTTTGTAGCTGTCAACATTTCTCTGAGTTGTAGAACTTTCTCTCAGTCCCGACCTCTATTTTTCCATCGGAAATTCTTGCTTCCGTCATTCAAATCGAGTTGATCATGCCTCCAAAGAAAAAAGGACCAGAAGAACCAGTAAGTCTGCTACTTCATCCTCGAATTGAATTCCATCATATACCATTAAAAGACAGAGACCATAAGATTCATGAAACCATCTATGAGTTTGATTTGTGTGAAATATATTGCTGGTTAGAAGATAAATTTATTGATAAATATGATGATATAGGGCTTTGGGATTCAAACTTGCCACATTATATCTTTCCTCACACCCACAGTGCCCCATAATTTGTTAGAAAATGCCAAGCCTTGTATATACCCAACCAAAGAGCTATTATCGCTCCTACAAGAGAGATTTTAGTAGCTATAACTGCCCAAACCATAGAACGAATGATGCAAGCCCCCATCACAGAGAATTCCAATCCATTTTCTCAAGAAGCGCTGATTGAAATATATCAAAAATTGGATTTTGAAAAAAAGAGCTCAAACCCTTGAGCTGTTTATGGCTGAAAAACACCCCATTACCCAAGAAGAATCCTCCATTTCCATCATCCATTTTCCCTGAAAGAGCCAAAAAAATAATCACATTTATATCTTACCTTCTTGGTTATTACTTAGACCAACGAGTAGATGAATCCATCATAGGATTCATTTCCATTTTCTCCATAGATTCCAGACCCTCCATCATATTCAATTTCAGTCAATTCATTGCAGATTCCATTCATGAGTAGTTTTTTAGGTTCTCAACTAAACACATATTCAAATATGCCTCTGTGTTAGTTTATTTATTTTTATATTATCGGGGAGACAAATTCAAGTTTTCATTATAGAAATTGGATGAAGAAGGAAATCGACAATCAATTATTTTCTGAACTTCATTAGTGATGAAGGAACAAAAGGAATATTCATATAAGTAGTTTATTTAATTGTTTCTACATCCAACACTTAGTCTATTAAATAGTACAATAGAGCCCAGGATCAGTGAAGAAATCAGAAAAGTGTTGCAGCTATCAAATCAAGCCAGAATAGGAGATTGGTATCTCTATCAGAATTACACATAACTCAAAATTTATGGCTTTGATCTTCCCCCTTACAAATTTCCAAAATTCCTCCCAATGAGGATTTTTTCATTATAATACATCAGAAAAATGACTAATGCTGATGAAGTACATTTTGTGTCTGCTAAAAATAAGTCCCAATTCAAATTCAAAACACAAATAACACCTTTTATCTGTAATAGCAAGACAACAAAGGAAGAAGCAGATAAATTGCTTAAAGAGATGCAATTTAGCCTCAGTTTCACATGGTCATATGATCCAATTGGTGTTATTTCTAAACTAAGGGTAGAGAACAAATCTACACCTTATACTCATACACATAGACCATAAATTGAGAGATATATGAATTAAATTGAATGGAATGAGGGCACTTTACAGGAAGATGAAGAAAAAAAAGTGTCTACATCAACATTGCAAACTTTGGTTTCACAAGAGAGAGCAGGAAAAAGGGTTAGAGAATATCAATCATCTCCAATGGCTGACCCATCTAGCAAAGAATTCAAAATCCATTACAGAAAGAAGACAAAGCTTAATCCAAAATTCAATCCTAGCAAGGATTTAGAACAAGATGTTGTCATTACTACCAAAGAGACATCTTACACACAGGAAGGTGGTCAAAGTACTTCTACTCCTACTATTCCAATAGTTTCTCAAGATCAACATAAAGTCATTCAACCTAGTAGATTTGTTACAAAATAAAAAGAGAAGACTATTTTTGATACCTTCAAGGAGATAAAGTTGAAGAATGAAATGTTGAAAACCAACACATACAATCAATTTTGGAAGAAACCTTCCATCTCTTAGAGCAGGTTGCTCTCAGATTTTAAAACAGAGAAAGGAAAAATGCAGTTTTATTTTATTCAAGCACAAATTCGACAACCAAATTCAGTAACATATTACAAAATGATTGCATTTGAATTTGATGCTAAGGACATACATCCAATAGTTCAAATGGAGTTACATAAGCCAACTGGTGAAATCATTTCATCCACTCTCACTAACACTGCTATGAGTTTGTCAAAATTACAGGTTTCTTTGGCTAATGTCCAATCACAATTGAAATTGGAGAAAGTGTCTTCATTTGCTAAAGACACATGAATCAAAACTCTAGTAGAATTGGTGGTAAAAATTGGATATGATCCTTCCAATGTCAGTGCAGCAGAAGAAATTATCAAATAGAAAAATGATGACATAGCAGCATTAAGGAAGCAATTGAATATTCCGGCTATAGAAGATCCTATAGAAAAGGAAATTGAAGAGACTGAATCCCAGAAAATAGAAATGATGAAGCTGATTATGGAAAAGAATGCTCACATAAAACAGATGGAGTCAGAAATGGAGAAAATGATAAAGGAGAAAGAAGTAACATAAAAAAACATCCAAAGTTCCTTTAGAAGTAGTGCCTCTTGCAGTTATTCCTACAACCAAACCTTCTACAACAAGTACTGCAGATGGAGCTGAGAAGCTCACTAAAGCAGTGCGGAACATGTCAATTCAGGAAGAAGAGATAAAGAAACTGCAATATCAAGTTCGATTGTTACAATTTCAGAAAGCCAAAGATGAAAATTCACATGCAGCTGAAGCACAGAGAGATAAAAAGCTGATTGAGATATTGCAAAAATATCAAAAGGAATCAGCCATTGGAAACACTTTGGGCCAAGTAAAAGAAATAATCTGGGCAAATATTACAGAATATATTTGTGAAATTTGGCCAAGTATATAGATTATATTTGAACAAAAGGAGTTGATATAGAAAGAAAATGAGGTCATTACAACAATTAAAGCACAACTTGGAGACAAACCTGCTACAACAAACAACATTATCATGTTTATGAATTCAAAGAACAGGCATGAGTCGGATGAGATTGGCATAGATGATAGAACATAAAAAAATCCTAGAGGTAAAGAGGGTTCTCACAAAAAAGAATTTAATTCTTCAGCTTGAGGAGAAGTGTCACAGTCTGGAAATCACAGTTTAAATATTTTTCAGCAGAATAGAGCCTCTGACACAGAAGGGATTGCCCTCTTTGTTTGTAATTAATGACCAGAGAAGATTATGGGAGAAGACTTCAAGAAATTTCTAGATATACTGTCAGATTTTCTAACATCAAAGGCACAATGACATGAAGGGCGTTGTTGCAAACATTGAGAAATGATATTTTTATTCAGTATGAGATAAAACATGTTTTCATGGTGAGGCCCACTTTTTCCAAGTATAATGAAATGGGTGAAGTTTACCGTAAGGTAATAAAATTTACCATCCCTGATGAAGAACGCTAGGAAAAATTGTGTGAATTTCAAGAATAAATGGTAAAAGAGAAAAGTCAACTTCTATGAGTTCATCAATCAGTTAACAACCAACGCAGTCCACAATTGTCTCCTTTCAACAACCATTTTCTGTTAGAGTAGCACCAACACAACTAATCAACTTTATTTCCATGTTACAGTTACAGTTTAATTTTACAAATAAAAGACTATCTGTTAAGATAACATTTATGTTATCTGTTGTAATTTAGTTTTTCTATAAATACTTCACTGTATGAAGTATTGAGGGTTGGATACTTTTGATTTTTGAGAACTTTATGTATTATCGTGGATCTTTTGTACATATTTAATGAAATCAAAGAAGTTGCAGCAAATATTGTGAGATTCATGTGGTATTTCTTTTGAGCACTGTGTTTTTCTCTCTGTTATTTCACTTTCATTTCAGTTTCTATGTAAAAATATTACCAATTTATAAACAAAGATCATTTATATGTTATGTTTATTAATATTTTCACAAATGTGTCTTTTCTTATGAAGAATGAATTAATGTTATTTGCTCTTTCAGATCCTTGCATTTTCTACCACTATACAAAAATGCCAAATTAATTGTGCTAAAAAAATTTACCTACCTTGCCTCACTTTGTTCTTTGCAATTCAGTCTTTGAAAATAACTTTATTTTCATTGATTATTATTTTTATCTAGAAAAAAAATTATTAAACAAATTTCAAACATATTAACTTATATCTAGCCTAAAAGCTAGTACTCAGCCTTAAATTGAATATTCTAAAAAGTGACATAGAGAGAGCCCTCTCTGGTTAGGTAGGGCTAGCTACCTAGCTAAAAGTTGGTTTGTGGTTACCTTTCTTCACTCCTATTTTCAGCCTAGGAAGTTGGGGAGAGTGATAAAAATAGGAAAGAAGTCCAACCTCAATATGGTTAGCAACGATGAAATACATGTCGAATTCAATCAATATAGAGATGAGGTCAACATAGTAAGATTGAAAATGTTGAAAAAACATAAACTGTAAATGCCTCCTCCCATATTTACCCAAATTCACAAGCTTTCCAGGGTAAACATGAGACGAGTGTCACTATGACATGACCTGACCTCCAAGTTTTGGTTAAGGAAGTGGGGCCTACAAACTAAATACATACTGACATCCTATAGGGACTACAAATCACTCAGGAGTTGAGCAACTACCCTAGGTGATAAATCCTTGAGTTGGAACCCTTTTTCTCTAACCTAGTATCCCAATCGCACACACAACAAGGAAATGGTGCAGTTATAGGCCTCCAACTGCACGCACAAGCCTCCTTCCATGCAGTTATGGACTAAATCCTTCATATCTAAGCACACGGTTCTAGGATTTGTGCCATCTTTTCAGGCCAGCCTCCAAACCACTGCCCAAAATTTCCTGAAACTTCCCAGAATGAAATCAAAGGTAATGAAAAAGTCACCCAATCAAAACTCAAGCAAGACTTGAACTAAATATTCCTAATCCCTAACAAACATTTCGTCAAACATATGGAAAAAATGTAAGGTACAGTTCATAAATTCATATTTGATCATAAATTGATAATATTCATTTGAGAATCACTGAGAAGGCTCTGAACCCTTTCTAACTACCTGCAACAACACTTGTTAGTCCATATATCCATCAACCATTTTGTAACTTAAAAAATCATGACATGAGGCATAGATAGCATACATCATATAGCCAACATATAACCAACATAGAAACCATAGAAAATTAACCATAATGTCAACATGATAACAAATATAGGTAATCATAAAACACAATGGGAAAATATCTCTTCTTAACATATGAAAATTCCAACCAAGTTAGGGACTGCCATGTACCACCCAATCATAGATTGGGCTGAACCATATCTCTCTTTCAGCCAATCATCCTTGCACCATATTCCAAGCATGAATGTGGGATATCATGCAATAAACCAATACAAAACCAACCAGGGCTTCCAGAGGCAAAACCACCTTGACCCTCAACCATAGTGATTCCACCTCTATGGTCTGGAACATCAACCAGATTGATCTCTACCCAAGATGTCTAGGGCTCCAAGAACTATTAACTCAACGCACAACCTTCCAGGGCTCCAGCGTGTTTGTTGCAGCCGCGACTCTAAGGACTAATAAATCAACCCACCAAGGGCTCCAAAATGTTCCAGGGCTTTCAAAGCATTTTTTCCAACCCACAACCATAAGAAAATTTAGCACCAATTAGAAAAACAAGTGGAAAAACCCACAACACCATGGCTATCTAGGAAATGGTAAGGCAAGGCTAAAACCACTGTCAATCTAGAAAAATTTTCATGCCAATGAAAACACATAACCAAAGAATCAAATACATATACCATGCATCCATAGATCAACAAGGAAATCACACATGCAACTTGTTACCTGCAAAGCAATCCAAATGTAGTTGTTGATCTAACTATTTCCTTGAGCTCCCTGCTTTCCTTTTCCTTCTTTCTCCAATCCAAGTGAATACTAGAGTGCTCCAAAAATACTCTAAGTGTGCAAGAGTATGAAAAAATGATAGAATGAACGAGAGGGCTAAAGCTGAACTGAAAAAATCTCAACCAACAAAAGTTGTGAACTGTTTCTATGAAGAATTTTTATTATTTATGCCTATATTTTCTTCATTTTCCCTCTAATTTCCCTTGCATGCAAATATGTATCTCTTCACCTCCCTTTTCTCCCATTTTCCTTTATTTTCATTAATAAAATGCCAAATATTTCCAATTTTATTTTTCCAATTTCCATGCGGCCATTAATTAATCACAAGTGATGCCCACTAAAATGTTTTCCCAACATTAAACTTGGAATACATGTCCCGTGTCCTTGGTTTTATTTTATTTATATGGAAAATCAACCAAGGGTTGTTACATACCCCTTTCCATTGGAAAAACACCATCCTCAGTATTCAATGATGCTTATAACCATAAAAACATACTATCTATGGAGATTTATAATACAACTCGATGCAACATTTACATCATGCCAAACTACTAAAAACATGAACACCATACTCCTTATTGGAGCTTTATACCACAAATAGATGCAATATTTCCAGCGCATTACTTATTGAAGCTTTATAAGACAGATCATTACAGTATATACAATACACATATGCATAATCATAAACCAAAACACATGCATAAAACATATATTCTCAATAAACAAACAAGGAAGGATACAAGGCCTACATCTAATCATCCATCTCCCATGTAGCTTCATCGAGCCCAAAGTGCTTCCACTTCACTTTAACCTGCTCGATTTCTTAGTTTCGTAGCATGATTTTTTTTTGTTGCAAAATGCACTGTGGTTCTCGCTGAAGCCCAAAGTGCTTCCATTGCACTTTAACCCACTCGATTTCTCGGTTCTAGAGCATGAACTATTTTTGTTGCAAAACGAATTATGGTCCTGGTTGGAATTCTCCCTCTGGTTCCACCTGCAATACAAACCAATAAATCACATGATCAACATCCTGGACATACTTATTAAGAAATGAAACAAGGAAAACATCATGGACTTTCACTCTCAGCGAAATTGCAAGTATATATGCCATTGGTCCAATCCTCTGAAGCATGTCAAAAGGCCCAAAATACCAAGATGCCATCTTGGCACATGATCCAATCCTCTAGGATCTCCTCTTGGGATTGATGCACAAGTACACATGGCTCCAAAACCTGAAACTCCTTGAATTCCCAATGCTAATTTGCAAAACTCTTCTTCCTATCCCGTGTTTCCTTCAAATTCCTCTTAATAATATGCATATCATGTTCCATCTCTTTTAACATATCCACTCCAATAAACAAATTTTTCACTGGATCACTCCAGATGATAGGAGTATTACAACTCCACCCATAAAGAGCCTCAAATGGACTCATCTTCAAGGACTTTCGATACCCATTATTATAAGTAAACTATGATAGTGGAAGATACACTTTCCACTTATGCTGCTGATGCATGATGTACATCCTCAACTTGTCCTCAATAATCCTGTATACCCTCTCTATATTTCCATATGTCTACGGATGATAAGCTATACTGAAAGCTAACTCTGTGCCCAAACCCGCAAACAACTCCTTAAAAAACCTGAAAGTGAACCTGACATCTCTGTCTGATATGATCTTCTTGGGAACGCCATGAAATATAACTATCTCTTTGATAAATATCTGAGCTACCTATTGACAGGTGCTGGAAATCCATCAACCAAGGGAGTTTCCCCGATATGAATTCCCAGTTAGACCTCACACTGTTTGGAATAGGAGCCCATCCATGATATCGGACCGATTGTCATATATTCTTATAGGTTTCCCTTGGCTAAAAATTTCAACACAATAGAGTAATGCATAGGTAAATATCATATCAACATGTGAGTATGCCTAGTGAGTGTTCGGTTGCATGTGTGTCAATATTCTTCTACTGTGGAGGGAAAGGAAAGTGAGCCTCTAGGAGAGAGGTAATAATACCACCCTAGTAGACACACACAAAATATCCATCTAACATCCAACGGAATAGTCCACAAATATGTGATGGTCATTGAAACCATTATAAACAAGAAATATTTGTCTAACATTCAGCGGAATAGTCCACAACACATTCTCAATAAGATAAGCACTAAAATAATCGAAATAGTTCAACTACTTTAGCACAAGTGGAAAAAAAAACATGAATTACAAACATTCATAGAACAATATTACAAATATTCATAATCCATGCATGAAATAAGTGTTGGAAATTAGGCTTATGATATTAAGTAAAAATCCTAAGACAGTGTACAACGAACACCACTAGCTCCAATAGTGGAGCGTTGGAGCCACTCCTTGCTCGGAAAAATAACTAGTTTGTATCTCCAATGTCTTGTGGGAGGAGCCAAGGTGAAAGGTCCTTTTCTCATACAATGATGGTTAGGGAAAATTTTAGGGGCGTATTTTAGCCCAAGGGCTAATTTTAAATGGTTTTAGATTTTGGAGGGGAGAATTTTTTATATAAAACCCCTTTTGTATAGTTTTATATAGTTAGCCCTATAATTATTTTCAAAATAATTAATTATCAGCTGGTAGCCCAAAAAAATAAATGTGCATAAACCTTGGATTTTCCTCCCAATTTTCTATTTTGGAGTGGATTTGAATGGCATTCCCCAGGATTTACTGGGTCGGGGGGGATTGGATTGATATTTTCCTCCATATTTTACTGGTTGGGGCTTGGAAGTTGGAGGAAGTTGGAGGTAATTTCCCTGGAAATTTAAATCTTATGGGGTTTGCATCATGAAATGTGCCCAAATTATATGCGGAGAGGCTGATGCTGAGGGCAACAAGGCTCACGGTTTTAGGAGATCTGGTGCAGGATCCAACTTTCAAATACAAAACTTGCCTTGGACTCTCCACCTCACATAGCTGATCATTCCAGGAGATGCTAGCTGCCCGGAAAGGGCATGAACTAGGGATTTAGAGTACCATTTCCTCGGTGCTATGGAGCTAAACATGCGAGGAGTTTGGACAACGGTTTTGCAACTGTAATTATTTTTTTGTATAAATTTTCCAGTCCGAATGCTTTGAAGTGTGCTGGTGAATGTTGGTGATTGCTTCGGTGAGTCTAACAATGCTTTGTAATTATTATTTTTGTATAAATTTTTCAGTCCTAATGCTTCGAAGTGTGCTGGTGAATGCTGGTGATTTCTTCAGTGAGTCTAATAGTGTTGGTGAATGCGGGTGCTCTATGGGTGATTGCTTCGAAGCGTGAGAGTCTAACAGTGTTGGTCAGTGGTGAATGCGTGTGCTCTATGGGTGATTTGCAAGAGGTAAGCCAAAATTCAGAAGTGTACACTTGTTCATGCCTTCTTTTAAGCTCACAATCTAAGGAATACATTAGGGTTTGTTTTAAATTGCTTTGATGGACTGATCTGAGGCAATGTTTAGGCCTCTTTCTCCGCAATAATTTGTGACTAATTCAAATTTTTGAGGTTAATGCAGATTGTGGGAAAGGGCATATGAGGTTTCTCTTTGATCTTTTCGGCTAACTCATAGGCCAAATTTTGACCATCTTTAAGGGTATTCTCCTCTGATTTAGGCGCAGATTTTGAGGCCTAAACCTTGGCTCTAGAACAAAATCAATTTGGTGTTAATTTTGAAGCTCGTATCTATTTGGAAGCACTATGTGTCTTATCTTGTTGAAACTTAGGCTTTCTTATGATAGATTTTGGATTATCTCTGCTCTTGCGGATGAACATGACTATGAACATTTAGTTTGCATGGAAATTTGAGGTAGAAAGTCTTAAGGACTTGAGAAAATTGTTACATCTTTTGGGATCCAGTTTGTTTTCATTATGTAACTATGATGTAATTTGAAGAGGCCAAGACATGCACCATGTTAGTATGAATCTTTTGTCGAAGTGTACGAAAAAAGACCACTTTAGCTATGCATAACTTATATCCCTAACATTAAATATGGCTGCCAATATCTTCAGATCTGCAGTTAGTTGATCAAGAAAAATGTCGCAAAAAATCCAGATCTATGCATAAAAAGAAATTAAGTAGTAAAAGTAAGGTTTTGCTCCATGCATCCAATAGACAAGACAAGAATAATATTTTTGAAAGAATTTTATATTAAGGGCACCTGGGAGGAAAACAAGAAAGGTGTTTCCAATTCTCCTCAATGGGATGGGTTCTTGAAAGTCCTCAACACTTCAGATCTAGAATTTCTCTCTCTTGTTGGTGTAGAAAACCCAGACAAACATAGAACTCAAGGGAGCTCACAAAGCAAATAATGGAGAATGTGACAATGATAATGGCTCAAAGTCAGACCAAGAGTATAGATCTAGAGTGATCTAATAGGCAACAAAATGTGAAGAATGGTAGGAAAAACCCTCCTATTTATAACAAAATATTGAGTCTTTCTAGATCTTGGTGCATGATTAAAATAATATTAACC
This sequence comes from Pinus albicaulis, assembly GCA_034641835.2. NCBI lineage: Eukaryota > Viridiplantae > Streptophyta > Pinopsida > Pinales > Pinaceae > Pinus > Pinus albicaulis. The sequence continues at coordinate 729,210,703 of CM076579.1, forward strand.
AAATCTAGATCCACCTTTTATGGAATATTTTATTATATTTGTTGGAGGGAAAAGGCATTTGACTTGGGTCAATTCCCTTTATTTGTAAATAATAAATAAATAAATGATTTATTTATTATTTTAAGGAAGTGGTTGAATGATAATTAAATAAATAATGATTTATTTAACTATTTATAAATGATTTAGTCATATTTAACAAGGAATGTTATTTAAATAAGATTTAAATAATTATTCCTAGAAAATAAGAAGATAAATAAGGATTTATCTAATTAATTTCCTTGTTTTGGGTTAAATATGACTAGGAATAATAATTAAATTATTGTTTAATTAATTATTCCATGAGGAAAACCAAACAAATATAAATTTGTTTAATATTTCCTCTTGGGGTTTCCTGTTTAGACCATAAACAACCTTATAAATGTGTTTTATTAAGTTATTTCACATAGTGAAAGCAATTTTACTTAGGGTAAAATTGGTGTTACATGGTGTACTTGGGTCCATCTAATGATAATAGGTTAGATGACCAAAAAATGGTGTAACACACCACATTTCTCTGAAGTTTTCTTTTGTGAAAGGATTGATCTTTCCAGTAAATGTTATGTGACTTGTTGAGGCCAAGTTATCAAGAGAACTTTAGGCGATTTTGAAGGTCATATATGCAAATATTTTTAGGTTACTTATGTGGTTTCGTTAATTAATATCAATCACTTACTCCTTATATCCTGTATGGTCTATTGGAATGAATTGAAGGCAGATCAAGATGTTGTTTTGTAGGTTCTATTGGCCCCTTTCAAGACTAATCTAGTGTATAAATTCAAACAAACCCTAAGGCTGATCTATGCCTTATTCTTCTATAGTTTTACTTGACATTGATTGATAGGAGGCCTCATTGTGTCATAAGACTATGAAGTGTGTTGAGATAGAGGGGGAGGCCAAAGGCTAGTGTAGTTTTCTTCAATAATTGCCCACTGTCTATTAGTGATGTGCTATGTGCCCTACGTTAGCGTAGTTTGCTTCCAGAGGGGTTGCTTATTAGAGGATATTGTGTAATTCACCGAATTAGGAAACAAATGGTAAGTCACTTTTCCTAGGAGGGTTCTCACTGCATTGTGAGGGGTAGAGGGCTTTCACATTGCACATTTTTTTATTTTGATAGGGGATAGAAGAAGTTCTTTCTATCAACTAGCAATGCTCTATATTATATGCAAGGTAGAGGTGATAGAAACTTAGATCAGTGAGTTACTACAAGAAAGAATGAATGAAAACATAATTTTTAGTCATGGGCATTTTCCTTGCTAGTCTAGTGATGATGACTTTGAAATTATAGAATAAATTGATGATAAGTATTTTGAAGTTGATTCCAACATGCTCTACATGCTAGCCATTTTAAAATGAATACATTTGAGTATTAACATATTGAGTTTATATGTAAGTCCTTCTACATTTACCACACTAAGTGTATATCATTCCCATAAATGCATTCCATGCATTAAATATTATCACTTCATATATAGTACATTTAAGAATGGGATCCTTACCAAAATTCCCTCTGACATGCATAAATTATATGCACATGAATTACACATGTCTGGTTGATATTACTTATTTGGATGTTACTTGATATACTGCCTCTTGTAGAAGATCATAAGCTTCATTAATCAACCTTCTACTCAACATTTGCAATGACCATATTTATTCGTATAAATGGATATCATATGCCATATCATCTTCACACTTTCAAACATGTAATAGCTTTTGTTTTTCCCAAGCACAAAATCCATCATTAGTCACTACTTATCATGATGTAAATTTCACTTCATGCATAAATATACTATCTCTTGTGTGCAACATATTGTATGGATTATCAATAGTATCACATGCTCTAATGCATGTCTAAATGAACCAAGAATTAACACTTACATGCTCATGGTTTCTTATGAATTATTTTAGTTTCATCTCTTTATGATTGACTAATGGCCATATCATAATTGTAGCTATAATAGTTGCGTTATTCTCTTTTGACATTTCCATCTTTCTTTTCTATCCTTGGTTGTCCTTCAACTCCCATGAATACATGTAGAATTTTCACATTTCCCAATCCTTTGTGGGTAGTAATTTCCTTTGGCCAAATACTTTGAATCCAAACCCTACTTGGCCATTTCCATTTTCAACCCATATGTCTCACTAGTGTTTCTACCCTACAACAATTTCCTTTATCTAGAAAACCTTGTTCCACATTTTGCTTTCATTGTACCTTCTGTAAATTTAATCTACTCATTATGCATGATTGTTTTCTTTTGGGAATTACTTAGCCAAGTCATTATTCGTCATCATACATGTCTAACCATATATTATATTAATTCCAAATTTTCAACATCCCTTTCCTCTTTTATGTAAATATTTACTAATGAAATTCCTTTGGATGTACACTTCTATGCTAGTGGTTTCTATACTATTTAATTTCTTCATTGGCCCCTTGGTCACCCAAATTTTACTTCAATAGTCAATATTTTATCATATTGTAGTGTTGCATAAATTTCCTTTTTCTTCACTTTTCATCTCATTTATGTTAGGAATTCCCTTGACACCCTTAGAGGGTCTTCAACATTATCTACATGGTTTAATAACTCTCATTCCTTGCTATCATCATTCCTTGAGTGCCACAAAAAACTCCAACTATTGTTAGACAATTATTAGTCTTGTAGTCCATGTAAAAGTATGGAATACCTCTCTTTTATAGTTTATTGCATTTTTTGGAATCATCACATGCTTCCACTATGCTATCTGATGACATAAGTGAATCTCCTTTTTTACACTCTTTGAATAGAACTTCATAGTATATGACTTGTAACTCTTTCAATTTATCACATATTTTTATATAGAGACGATACCTCTCTCTAGGATAAATACATTCCTTCCTCCATTGGATAAACATTTTCAACCATAGTCGTTTATTTTACCTCCTTTATGTTCAATATCAATGGAATTTATTTAATCTTCCATGAATGCTAATTTATTTTAGTCACCTATTGTCTTGATCCAAGCTTCTTGTCACTAGCATGGGAACTTGGTTATATTTTATAATTAGTTGCATTCCTCTTGGTTCTCATTAGTTTTCCATTTATGTAGGTATATTACATACTTTGAAAAAATATCATATATATATAGAATATTATGCTTAGATTATAAGCCCATATGGGTTCTTAGACCTATCAAACCTTCCTTCTTCATCTCTTAATTAGCTAGAATGACAAAGTCATTCTTTATTTATGTTTACTTAATTTCAGTTGTACTTGCCTAGTACAATGGATGTCTTCATGCAATATCTTAATTTTATCCATCCTCTAACTTCTTGGCTCATTAAATATGAAATCAAGTAAAAAAATAAACTTTATCAATTTATCCATGGTATTTGATTCCTTATGATAAAATTCTTCCATAACCCTTTGTTGGAGAGTCCTTGCTGATAATTAGTGTCACTTCGATAGTAGGTACTCAACCATCTTCTTGTCATTCTTTCTTGTCTTTACTTATACATATTTCACATTAACCTAATCCATCATAAATGTACCTTAATTCCTAATTTTTAATGCCTATACATCAATTTTGAAATGTGAATTTATCTGTAAGACAATATTAAAACATAGATTTAAATAGAGCTCTGCATATTTTTTAAATACCATGGGCATTGTCTACCTATGTAGGCCACCAAATAAATTCTTGTGATTTCCTAAGAAATCATATTACTCAATCAAAATTATGGTTGGAAAATGATATTATTCCCTTCATTAGCTTCCATTGACTATTCTTTTACCCAAATTGGATTATGGGATGAAAGTTATGGTCCTTTGAAGTTTGCTAGTCTTTCAATTTTTCCCCTAATTTGACTAGGCATGATCTGGCCAATACCCAAATAATTAGAATGATTAGATTTTGATTCCATAGATGTATTCTACCATCCAAGAGTTTTCTATAAAATAATTCTATACCCTAATTTGAGTTTTGAGCAAGGATTTCTGCCTCTTAGAAGGCTCGTGCCTAAATTTTCCTCTTCACTATTTTAGGTGTAATTTCATCATACTTACTCTATTTTTCACTTGCATTATCTCATTGAAAATATCATTCATTTAAACTAGAGAGACTATGTGGATCACTAGTACACATAGTTTTCATTGGATTTCAACATCTAAAAATGTTGTTTAGGGCCTAAAAAATTCCCTAGAAGTTGATGAAAAAGAAATTATACAAAAATTCATAGCAAAAGCCCTTGATTTTGGTTATTTCTATGGCATTTTATGCAATGAAATAGCTCCTGAACCTTCAAGAATGTTATTTGTTGAACAAATTCACCCAAATATCAACCTTTAAGTGAGGTTTACTAAAATAGTCATATGGTTCAAGATATAGACTAACATAACCAATTGACAAATATAATATGATAATTGATTGTGAGGAACTTATAACCAAATGGTTTATTTAGTTAACCCTCCAGTTGGATCGATGAATGTATAAGTTGGTTCAATTCTAGGATAAATTGACCAAAAGGTCCAATTATTTGACTTTCCAACAGTGGCAGTTGATCATAATGAAAAGTGGTAGTTGATCATAATGCTAAGGAGATTAGAATGTTGGTTTCACCGACAGATGGCCATGCCACCAATGCTGGTGGAACCAAAGGAACCACATCAACTTATTATGATTCTTTCCAAATTTCTCAGGGTGAAACTGAGGCTGTTTTGGGGAGCATGGAAGGTAGCAGTGGTGAAGAATTACAAAGAGAACCCCATGATGGGATCCATTTTTCCCTTTGGTATTTGGGCCTGCAAGATCTTCTGTCCATTGAAAAAGTTTGCAAGTCTTTGCATTCTGTAGTGAAATATGATCCTCGTCTATGGAAAACTATACATGTGGAGTATCCTCTAAGTGAAAGGCTCACTGATGATGCCCTCTTAAAACTTGCTGAAAGGTTTCAAGGTCAGTTACGAAAATTAACTTTAGTGGAGTGCCTGAAAATTACAGATGATGGACTGAAGCAATTATTTGACATCAGTCCAAAGCTTACAAAGGTTGGTATCTGTCTTTGTTGGTTTTTGATTTTGAGAAATTACAGAAAGATGAATTTGTCGTTGCACTTGACATTTTGAAGACACCAATATATTTACTTTCTGAATATAGATTTTTTGCATTTTGGCATGATTAGCACTGTCAAACAGTTAGATTCAGGTAATGTAATTGCATCGGTTTCATGAAATGGAATTGTGCTTCCAGTAAAATGTTTTCAAACTGGGTTACTAATTGTATGTGTTTGAATGTGACTTTAACCCCTAGTCTCCTTTAAATACAATGATAAAAGGATAGAAAATTAAAATATTAGAAGCTTATTTTTTGAAGGAAATGTAGGTAGAATTTTCCCCAAAATGTTGAAACCTTCAAGGGAGGCATTGGTGCAACTCTTCCATTTGGTATTCCATGTTCTTATGTGTTTGAAATTTCTCTCATTTCTTGATTTGTCTTCTATTATTGCACACACTGGTGGCTGATCCTCAACTTACCTGGAATATCTTAACTTTCATTAGATATCTGGAAACATGGGAAGGTAATGCATTTATGTGAAAATGATGTTGCATGGAAGGTACTTCTTGTAGGTTTTTCTCTTGTTTGGTTTTTCCATTCTTTTCAAAACCAAATTGTGCATTGATTGTAGAGTTTTATTTTTTTTATCAAGTGTATTAGGTTTTCATCATGCAATTATATTGTTATCTTACACTTTCTCAAGTTAAGCTTGTTAATTCAAAACTTTTGTGTGAAATATCATTTTCTCTTGGTTCCTCCTACTCTACCCTTGACTATATGTGGTGCACTTGTTTATGGGATTTGAAATTATGTTTTTTAGGCTACACAAGGTTGACTACCAATGTCATTGTAAAAAATGTCAAAGCACACAGAGAATGCAACATGCACGGATTGAAGTTGTTGATAATTAGTGGTATTTTTGGGATAATAAGAGAGCACCTTGAGAAGTTGAATTACCTTTTGGATGGTGGTTTAAAGCATAAGTCTCATTCATTAAAACCATGGTTTTATCCTAATGGCCACTATTATTCACTTTCATATGATGATGAAAGTACAATTGATATTGAAGCTTGCCCTAGATGTGGGAATGCAAGGCTTTTTTATACACCAATGAAAGTTGCCGAAAGGAAAAAGACCAGACAATTAGTGTCGAGATTGTACATTTTGTATTACCTATTGTGATGAGTGTGGAAGGTGTATTTATGCTAGTGAATATGAAGAAGCATTTTGTCTCTATATGCTCTGTGCTGACTGTGTGTGGGCGTCTGAACAACCAAGAATCAGAAGAGCTCGCCTGTGGTAAGTACACATTATCAGAATTTTAGCTTTACTTTAGGCTTCAATGATTTTGGGATATTACTTGCTTGTAATTTGGATCCAAAATTGATTGTTTTGACCTTATCTCAGGGAGTTGTTGAAGACAAAGAAAACAAATCGTTATCTTTGTGTGTTTTGAGGTGTACATATTAGTTTTCTTTATTTTTAGAATCAAAGGTATATCGAGGACAAAAAATATGAATAAATGCTATTTCAATTTTGTGAGAAGAAGCCAACAAAATTTTTTCCTTTAGGAGATTTGGAGAATGTTGGAGAATGTCAGGGCTGAAGTGCATGTTGCAAACTAAATCAAGGTCTTGTGAATAGTACCCCTACATAAGTATATGAGTTGGTGATCTCGATCTCCTCTCCTTTGAGAAGGAAATGGTGATCAAGGAGGATTTTCTTCAACATGTTGAAGATGATGACCTTGGTTTTACCTAGGTTGACTGTCAACTGATGAAGATCACAGAAAAGGGACAAGGCATCAAGATGTGTTTGAAATTTGTCTAGGGATGAGACCGGAAGGGCCACATAATCTACAAACATCAAAATATAATATAATCCAACTGTCCCCTACACTATTTGGATGTGCATAGCCAAAAAATAATGTATATTGACGATGCTTGTTTGAAAACCAAACACATATCTGTCTTATGACTAGCAGAAAAATGCACAACAAGGATTCTCTTTGCAGAGACATGGATCAATGGGAAGGAGGGTGCCTTATGTGATTTAAAAAGGGCCCGGATAGAGACACTATTGCAAGGGTCTCATGGGTGGAGGTCAGGGCTCTCCTCAAGATCTCATGAATCTGCATACTGAGGTGGCACTACTATATGCTTGTAACTTATTACTTCTACGTGTGAGCACTACAAAGGAGGGAGGTAATCATCATGTTGTGTGGGTTGATGGGAGTTATTCTAAGGCTCCTCCATTTTGAAATTAAATAGTTGATTACTATTGTCTAGTTGATATTAGGCAAGCTTAAATAAGTTCAATTCCAAGCTTCTTATCCTGTGGTTCAAATTGAAAGATTTACAACTGACTTCCTTATGGGATCATTACAGGATGAACTACTTTGGGGAGAAAATTGGTCGTACAAGGCAACACACAATCCAACATATCTAAACTACATTCAAGTAAATGGCCCATCCTTAGGAGCTGGCCAATCAGATAATGTATTTGGGTGGGAGAACAAACATGCAGGAGCTCGAGTAATTTTATCAAAAGTATATATATTTTGAGTGGGTCTAATAGTCAGTAGTAGTACAGCTTGACTAACATTTAGTAGCAAGGTATTCTTATGTTGATTGTAGATTCTTGGAATATCTTGAAATCTGATGGTTATAAGAGGGTCAATTGTTTGAACTTTCTAGTGACAGTAAGATTCCTAGATATTCCTGGAATCTGCAATCCTCATAAGTTCAACAATCAGTACAATAGCATGTGTTTAGTTTTAAGACGTAACATGTTTAATATTGAAATAAATCTGTATTATTGTAATTAACTACAGAGAGAATTTTTTGGGCAGTTTGATTGTATACTGGGTGTTCTATGTAAATGACTGATTGTATTCATGTCGTTTCTGTGTAGGAGTTCTTGATATGAAATGTGCACTCTCTTCAGGAATACAAAGGGCATGTGGATAATTTTATTTGCTATCTTTTTCCTGGAACACCCTATTCACATGCTCAATATACTCTAGGTGATCTCTTAGATTTTACTGGCATTGAAATATAGTACACTTGCTCTCTCTTCTTCTAAATTTAACATTATATGTTGTTGTTTAAGTAGCAGGTCTTATTTACACATTGCAGGATACTAATTTTAAATACTTTACATCTTCTTCCTTCTTGCTCTTGACATATGAAAAATACTTGAGCTCCTCCAAACAAGTAGTAACTTTTGGTGGGATAGTGACAATCACTCCTCACAGGCTAAGAGCACTTGCAAAATGCCATGTATCGATTCATAATAGCCCAATGATTAATTTTCCTATTATTTCAAAAAATTACTAATGTATGCAGGATCTAAATCAATTTTTTGTTGATGAAGGTTGATTACATACTGGGAGATAATACTATGATGATGTCATACATGGTTGGATATGGTTCCCTCTATCCAAAACATATTCATCACAGAGCCTCTTCTTTGCCCTCCAAGTCCAATCATCCTCAAACCATTCCCTGCAAAGTAGGCTTCCAATCTCTGTAGAGCAGTGCACCCAATCCCAACATATTGGTGGGAGTTGTGGTGGGAGGCCCAGACAACATGGATAGTTTTACTGATGTGAGAAAAAATTATGATCAATATGAAGCTTCCACCTACGTTAATGCACCTTTACTGGGTTCCCTTGCTTATTTAGCCCATTTTAATAACTCTTAAATATCCTATATATCTTCTTCTTCTAAACAAGAGAATGAATTAATAATGCTTGGAGATAAGGGTTATAAGCATCCCCGTATCCCTTGCTATTGTTCACATGATTTCTGCAGGATCTCAAAAATAAAATCAATGGAATAATGATGCATGATTGTACTATTTTTGGTATATTTGATTGCATTATTTTGGTGCTACAATCAACGATTGTGTATCATTTATGGTAATGTGTTTGGCCCGAATGCTTGTGATTACAATTTGGTATCTTTGCATTTTTAAGTAAAAACAGATCAAACATTTTGTTTGTTTTTATGAATTTATGTTTATTTTTGATCCAGTGGAGATGATTGGTGACTTAGGTTCCTTTTAATCAGGCTTCACCATGTGGCCTTAGCTAGTGTTAGTGTGAATTCTAATTGCAAGCGTATGAAAAAATCTCACTTTAGCTGTGAATAAAAAACAACCCTAACATCAAAGATGGCTGTCAATTTCCTTAGATCTATAGTTAGTTATCAGAATAAATGCTACAGAAATCCAGATCTATGCAGTTAAAGACATTAAACAACAAATAAAAAGCAAGAGTTGTTTAATGCATCCAATGAACAAGACAAGAATTTTTAAAGAATTTTTTGTATTATGACACCTAGGAAGGGAACATAGAAAGATGTTACTAGTTGTATGTAATCAGTGCTTTAGATCGAAGATCTCTCTCCTTTGATGGTGCAGAAAACTAGACAAAATTGGAACTCAAACGGAGCTCACAAGCAAAAAGTAGAAAAATATGACAATGATGGAGGATCAAAGTCAGACCAAAAGTTTAGATCCAGAGTGATTTTTAGGCAACAAAATGTAGTGAATGAATGAATAAACCCTTCTATTTATAACAAAATATTGAGTTAGTCTAGATATTGGTGCATAATTAAAATATTGTTAACCAAATCTAGATCCAAATTTTATGGAATATTTTATTATTTTTGTTGGAGGGAAAAATAATTTGAATTTGGACAAATCCCTTTATTTGTAAATAATAAATAAATAAATGATTTATTTATTATTTTAATAATATGGTTGAGTAATAATTAAATAAATGATGATTTATTCAATTATTTATAAATTATTTAGTCAAATTTAACAAGGAATATTATTTAAATAATATTTTAAATAATTATTCCTAGAAAATAATAAGATAAATAATGATTTATCTAATAAATTTTCCTGTTTTGGGTTAAATATGACCAGGAATATTAATTAAATTGTGGTTTAATTAATTATCCCTTGAGAAAAATAAAACAAATAAGGATTTATTCAATTATTCCTCATGTGGTTTCTTGTTTAGACCATAAACAACTTAATAAATTATGGATTACTAAGTTATTTTTCATAGTGAAAGAAATTTTACTAGGGTAAAAGTAAAATTGGTCTTACATGGTTTAATTTGATCCATCTAATAGTAACAGGTTAGATGACCAAAAATTGGTGTAACAGATTGCCCCCCAGCGTGCGAGCATTAGGAGCTAATCGTATGACTGAAGTACATTGTAAGAACTCAATCACTAGACACCGACGGGGAGTTAGAGAGAGAGAAATATAAGGTAGACTAAAGCGCTAGAGGACAAGACCGTAAGGAGGTGAGACTTACAGGTGTGACAAGTCTCTTTTATGATTGAGTACTTGTTCTACATGAGGCAGGGGAGGCATACCTATGCCCGCCGAGATAACAAATTACAAGTAATAATGATGCGTCCAGTAAACAAGGGACTGAACTATATAGTACATGTTAGCATAAACATGGGCCAGATAAAAACATGATAAAGGATCCCACATACATATTGTGCTTGGGACAATAACTAGGACTTATACAATAATATCTGAGTACATGAGATATAATTATAACCAAAGAGGCCCTGTAAAACAGGAAAGGGCTCTAAAAATCTGAATGATACTTGCAAAATAAAAGGCACTACAAGCGACTGATGCCAGAACCATAAAATCTATGGAGCTGCATTAAAGGCTATAGTAGAGAGGTCATCCAGGCATATGGGGGGCTAGTACCTGAAGGGCCACCCCCTAATGAGGTCTGAAAGATCTCACACACACCTGAGAATCACCAGTACAATCTACTACATCACTAAACCATCAAGTATACGGATCTCAGTCATGCCATAAGGAGTTGGAGCTGAGAAAAAATCAAGTTAAAGGGAAATAAAGAGTCCCTTTGCCTGATCCGAGGTACCTAACAAGAGTGGAAGTTGGAACCAAGGTACACCGCCCTCTAGAGATGTCTTCTGGAATGAGTAAGCCGATGTCGATAGAAGGAGGTCCGCCATAGGTGAGGAAATAAAGTATCCTCAACTAAGGCATGAGGGATAATAGTAGAGTGACTGATAGACTGACACCAGGGATGATGGTGGAATGGGGGGTACTGAGTAGCGGGCTGATGGCTTCCCTTGTTAGAGCATAAAGGACATGTATTACCTGTAGCTACTGACTTGACACCGGAGGGGATAGGGGACAGTATGACTCAAGGCCAAAATGTGTGACACAAGAGAGGAAAAAAGAAGTGAAGGATGGAGGACTGTGGCAGGATACAAAGGGACTCGTGGCAAACTCCATGGATGCAATGATGACTCAACTCGGATGCTCTAAACAAGGGCGACTCGATGATGCTACCACATATAAAAATCCTAATGGGGACCATAAAAACATGAGTACAAGATGGTTACTCACAAAGAAAATCGACACAAGCATGGACAAGTATGAAGGCAAAGTGGTGCCCCAAGTACAAGTGTTGCAACTGAAGAGATTTGATTTTGAGGAGTGGTGAAGTGACCCTTATTGGAAAAAATGTGTCCGGGTGAAGTATCAAATAAAAAAAAAACGAAAGGATATCCATTTTAGAGCTCGATGAGAGCTTTGCAATGGTGCTGATGGTTTTTCAAACCTAGCTACAGTTTGGTCGAAACCGGTGAAAGAAAAATATGGGGTGCTTCTTTTCATAAGGCATTTCCCTCCAATTTGATTCATTTGCAAGTGAAGCTGTTGTGAATGTAGAGAGGAGAAAAGGCCCTAAATCTTGTAACGATCGTAGTAGACAAGTCGATCATTGGAATCAAGATCCGTCAGTTGTAGCATTAGGGGAATTTTGAGGTCTAAAATGGGCCTCCTAAGAAAAATGTACAACAAAAATAAACTTTATAACAACCAATAGGATTCAAGATGATGATGTCAACCATGGGGGATGATTTACCATTTTTTAAATAAAAGGGTAAAAATATTAAAAAATAATAAAATAATAAAACTACTTTTTCAACTCATATTTTCAACTTATCTCCCAAAATTTTTACTCAAATTTCGAGTGGGAGTACTTGTTGGATGAAAAATTTAATTCCTCATCCAAGGAGTACCCATGTTGCATACTTTTGATGGACCCTACTACATGAAAAATGAGAAATAAATAAAAAAAACGTGATTAAAATCACGTTTTTTATTTATTTATCATTTTAAATGTGTAGAACTACATCGAAAGTATACTGTATGGTACTCCTTGGATGACCATAAACCACGTCCAACGAGTTAACCCTTGAAAAATTTGAGTAAGAATGACGAAAATATGAGTTGAAAAAGTAGTTTTTTCATTTTTCCCTCTAAATTTTGATGATGTCATCAAATCTTATTTGATTTTTTCCACTATTATTTTAAAATTTCCTTAGGAGGCCCATTTTAGACCTCAAAATTCCCCTAATGGTAAGAGGCCTAACCCTACCCTTTCAATTCAGTGGATTAAAATTTTAGTTTAGGCACCCATAGCTCAGGAACATACCCCTACTCTTATTCACGGCCGAGTCACACTTTTTGGGGCATTATCTGTGACCTAGGTAGCAGGTTCTGGGCAGAAAACTACAACCTGTCCCAAGAATGGCCTGAAAAGTGCGACCTATCAGAGAGAGGGATTTTGGTGTTGTTTTTTGGCTGAGAGCTAGGTTTTTATGGTTGTGATGTAGTCTTTCCTGCCTGTACACTGACAAACATGATGGTTTTGTGTAGATAGGGAAGAGTTGAGGATCAATGAGACCTGGACACATTATGGTCTAAGATCCGAGAGGATCATGGTGTCTGTGCTGCATTGCCCAGGTTTGCTGTCTTGAAGTTTGTGGAGAACCCTCTGATGAGATATGGTGAGACCTTGTTGGCCTAGACTATCAGCTATTGGGATCCGGATCATGAGATATTCATAGTGATGGGGCACTAGATCGAGCTGACTATCTAGGATATATATTTCCTAACTGGTCTCCCACCACTTTGGATGGTGGGAAGCACACAGCCAGTGTTACCATGGCGGCGAAACATTATGGATTTTGTAGAGCGCCACTATCAACTGAGTCTCCATGTGAAGGGGACAATGATACTGATCAGAGATCTAGAGCGACTAGAGACTCATGCTATGGCTGCAGCGGTGCTGCAGATCCTGAGCAACTAGGCACTCCACCACATCACTGGGGATCAAATGATGCTTGTTGAGAGAGTTTGTTGAGTGGGACCTACTATGGGTGGGCCCAAATGATGTTGTTTTTGTTGGAATGATAGTTGTCACTATGTAAGTGGAAAGTGAACCACGACTGTGCATATGGCACAGTGCTATGCTCGCTCTTCTTTGAGAAGATCTCGAAACTTCGGCCTTGCATATAGATCCAGGATGGGGGCTCGCGAGAGCCCAGGATGTGCCGCTGGGGGCAGATATTGTGTAGAGGGGGAGGTGGGGCAGTAAGACAGGTGTTCCGATCCAATTTTTTTGCTCATTGGGATCAGATGCCACTATACATAGACGAATATATTTATAGTGGGATGAGTTATCATGGGGACCCGGACTTGCCACTGCTGCCAGGCCGAGCATGGGGGCCCGATGGTAAGTGACAAGTTGTTAATATTTTATGTTCATTTTAAAGTTTCAGAATAATATATATGGTACTGATTCATTCGATTTTGGTATGCAGATAAAATACTGGTGAAACTGGCCAGGTATATGAGGTGGCCTGCAGTATCAGGAGCTGCAGCACTTAGTGGGTTGAGCGGTCCACAAAATGAGGATGCAGTTTCCCTCTTGGAGGACATTCATCATAGATGTGAGAGGCTATTGACCAGTGTTTCAGAGCGTGGTTGGAAATATCTTGATGACCAGTAAATAGAGCGATGTATTGGTCTACCCTCGGAGTGGTGAGGGGTCATGCAGTGCATGGCGATGGCTGGATAGGGGATGCACTATCTATGAGCTGCCGGAGCCGAACCATTGGCCTAGGATCCTCCAGATAGTGATGAGATGTAGGGCCATGAGGTGCCCCTAGTTTTGATTTTTGTAACATGCTATGGGCATGTCATATGTATCAGAGTTGATGGACTCTAAAACATTTTGAATGACAGATAAAATGGATAAGCATTGTTTTATGGTTTATGTTATTATCTTGTGTTAAATGCATGTGATAAATGCCAATATAGAATATTGTTTGCAATGCTATCTACATAGTGATTTTGTGCTCTAGTTACATGACTAAATGAAATGATTTCAAATTCACTCATCAAAAGCTTCACTCGTAAATTTCTTCTAAAAAGGACAGGATTATGCACACGACAGACACCATTAAATTGCATGACAAGAAGCAAGGAATCTAAAAGAACATGAAGGTGAAGGATACGATGGGAAAGGGCATCAGCTAATAAACCTCTCACTGCATCATATTTGGCCTGGTTGTTTGTGGCAGTACCAATGCACACACCGTTAGAGAGGACAAGCGAATGCAAGGGGGTAAAAATGGCCCAGGTCGCCGAGGCTAGATTCCGGGAGTAGCAACTTGCACCATCGGCATAACCGATATATGGTGTGGACGGGGGATCCATCTGAATGGCGTGACAAGACAACAAATGAGACAATGATGAACAATGCTGGCAACCCAAATGGAAGGTATAAATCAAACAAACACTGCAAAAGGGATTTCTTTGGGTAGGATTTCTACCACCCACACACTAAAAGGTAGATGGTGTGGGGGAGCTGCCTTGGGTCAGCTTGTGCTCAAGTCGTGAAAGTCACCATAGACAAGAATGGCTCCATTCCTCTTATGGGCGAGAAATATGAAGTTATAGGTGGAAAATTCTTCCATGATGTCGTCATCACAATAGAATATGGGGTGACTGGTGTAAGGGTAACCACATGACGTGACAAAGCTACCTGACTCATCATCATGAGAAGAAAGGTTCATATGCGCATCATCATGGGGGGTGATGGAAGAACAAGCATATAAGGGATCCACTGATGTTGAGCCCAGGGTGATTGTTGAAGGGAGGTCAAGTGAAACATAAGGGGAAGTCTTAGAGGCGTCTTCCACCATGGATCTCATAGATGATGACAGGTAGAGGATAGTGGCTGAAGACTCCATCATCTTAACATCGAGAGGGGGAATATTAATGGAAGAAGGTGTATCCTTAGGTTGGACCGAAGCATACTGTGCAAGAAACTATGAGGCAAACTCATTCTGTTCGGTTTTGTATTCTCGGACTACTTCCAAAGAGGCGCGGTAGTGCTTAAGGTGAGGAAAAAGGTGGGTATAATGGCCATGGATATCACACAAAGCACAGGGGTGGTTGGTGTGAATAGTTTTGAGGTTCTTGGTTGCAGTCGGTAAACTAACATGGGTTTCACGGACTTTAGACTCAGGAAACACGACATTGACCATGGGCTTGATACGAGGCAAGTCAGGATAGTTATGGGTGGCATGACAAAAAAAATCACACAAATCACACCAGGGGGGGTATGCTTTGGAGGCTGAGGAGGAGCAGTGGTTGTCTGGGTCGCCTTGTCCTTAGGTGCCTTCTTGAAAGATTTTCCCTCCTCACTTAAGGCTTTCACAACAGGAGAAGGTTCCTATTGAGGTGGCTAAGGCACAAAAGAAAAGGGAGGGGTCATGGCGACTGATTGGACCGAGGTCAAAGCAGTATAAGGTTTGGCCTGACCAGATGGGATAGTGGCTGGGGGATCAATGTACCATACTAGGATCCACAAGGTCATGTTAGGGAGAAACAAGGTAGCCATAATAGGTACCAAAAATACTCTAGGGAGGAGAGCTAGAAACAGTATCTAGTCGGAGGGGTAATGGCCAAGCAGGACGACTACGAGATGGTTAAGGCCAGAGGGAACCATTCGAAGAGGGTAGATATGATCATGGACACCAGCTGCAAATGAGGGGCCTTGGGGAGAGGGTCTCGAAGGTTGAGTCGAGGTGCTAGGAGTAGGTTGTGGAGGGCGGGGCTGCTGACTAGTCAAACATGTCCGTTTGAGGTCGAATCGAGATGATTGCATCATGCAAACATTTGACGAGCTAGGGTTAGAGATAGGAGGAGGGAGACCAGGAAATGAACCAAGCAAAGAGGAATCTTTATAGACTCTGGGTGAGACACTAGTCATAGGTTCAACTATTTCTTTATTAGCCATTGAAGAGATGATGGAATCAGGGGAGGTTTGAGACTTCGATTCGTAATATGTCAACTGATCGATGGTGACGATCGTTCCGTTATGAGGAAATCACATCTTACGATGAACCGCAGATGGAACAATAGACATCGCATAAGTGTAGCTGTGACCCAATAGAATGATGTAGTCTAAGGGGGCATCAATGACTTCTACATCAACACAAACAATCTTGCCCGCAAGAGTAATAGGAAAATTTTGGAACATGCCAAGGGGCTGGGAAGAGTGACCATCCCACGCTTGGAGGGTGATAGTGGAAGGGGCTAACTCAAGAGATCCGAGTTTCTTCCAAACCGAAGTAGACATCACATAGATGGATGCCCCCTCGTCAATGATACAATTGGGATATTGACAAGGATTTGGAAGACGACGGAAGCAGGAAGGGGGGGATGCTCTGACCAATCAACATCGAAGACAATCAAATGATCATATGAAGGATCCACAACACCCATGGCATTTAGTAGAGATTTTCATTGTGAAGGGCACGACTGGAGGACTTCCAATGTTAACATGGCAGTAGGGGATTGCACCAAGTCATCTACTATACTATAGGAGTGGGAAGCTTTACTAGAAGCAGCGTTTTGACGTAATGGTCCCTTGGGGATATTGGTATGAAACTCTGCCTTAGGTTGAGGGATCAGTAAAGAACCATTGGATGTCAAAAGAGGCTATGTGGGACCTAAATAATGGGGCTCGGTAGCAGACATAGCGGGGGGCTTGTTATACTAACGGGACCGAGTCTGAAGGTTGAGGTCAACGGTAATGGGTTGGTCAGAGTTCATCATGAGGATATGGTAACCTGGGGTACTAGATGGAGGAGGTTGAGTGGCTACCTGAATTTCAGGGGGTTGGGTAGTCACATATCCTTGTTGGGGGAAAGGATTGGTAAACATAACTGGTTGGATAGGGGCAGCATTGGGAGGAACCGAAGGGGAGGCTTGCTGTCCTCAGGATGTTGCTTGAGATTCCCACATCTAATAAAAGAGGACTATCATTGGTGTAGTGACCATAGACACCGCAACAAGAACAATTTTTATTCATGCAAATGGGCCTGTCCTGCTTGGGCTGAGTGCCCTGTTGCTGGGTTGTAGTGTTAGGTGCGTTCCCTTAGGGATTGTTTCCTATATTACCTGGGGCAGATTGGTTTTGGTTTCCTTTCCTCTTCTTTTTGGACGTAGGAGGATTAGTTGCACCCTATTGTGCATACACATGACCCTAAGGGGATGGTGGCTGCTATTTTGGGGCTTGAGAAGGCAAGGGAGGCTGAGGTGCTAATGTTGGAGGAGCTGGAGCACCAGGCTACGGATACGAATAATAAGGAGGTTGGGTGACATTGGGGTAAACAGGTTGGGCAAAAGGAGGAGGCATGTCGTATCCTAGATACATGCTACCGGGAGGGGGAAAAGTGCTGGAGGAGCTGGCCCCTCCCTGAGGGAAACCATAACCCATGGGAGGATGAGTGTACAGGTGTGAAAGGGCTCTAATGATACTGTCGGTGAAATGGGATGCCCTCGGTGCGTTGGAACCACCAGGTCTAGGGAGATCAGGTAAGACGGTATAAATATAACTAGAGTGTGTGTAGATCAGGTCATATTTAAACACAATCTGGAGGGCATCTTCCTCGGTCTGAGAGAAATGAGATGCGAAATATTTTCCAATAGCAGGAAAAAGGGATTTGAGAAACCAGTCCATGTAGACATGGTATTCGAAGGCAGGGCCTCGAAATAGGCTCTTTCTTCTCGACCATTCTTGGACATGATCAGATAGGTTGGTCGCAGATGATTGACAGAAAGAGTTTAAGAGTTCGGTACCAGTTTCATAACGAAGGGGAAGCATTAAGTAAGACAGAAAAGCACTAGCAAGAGTCACAAAATTATTATGAGAGGAGGAGGCATGGTCAACATGCCACTTGGAAGCTTCTCCAGTAAGCGTACGCTGGAACAACCAAAGACAGACAGAGTCATCGGTGATGGAGCTAGACGAACACCACATGTGGAAAGAAAAAACATGGTTGGTAGGATCCTCTCCGGCAATTCCTTAAAACTTGGGGATGTTTGAAGGGAGCTTGGTTGGCATAGCATGCCAACTAGGACCATGGTGTATGGGGTCATTAATCAACTCGCTAAAATCGGGAAGAATGAGGCCTGCCATATAAGGGATCAAGGGAGAAGCCAGGATAGTTCTTGTTGTGGCACCACTATCAGCATTCCCAGCATTAGGGCTAGGGCTGCCACCAGTGTTAGGTCCTCAAAAAAAACATAGTGAAGGTGAATGGAGGACAGCCGGGGATAGAACCAGAAGGGGAACCTAATGAACCAGAAGCATAGTTAGAATGGGGACTCGGTGGAGGATGAACTCAAACCATATGTAGAGGAGTAAGTCTTCCCAATGGAAACTGAGGATGAAGGCCTAGGAGTCTTTGGGATAAACTCCTTGGGGGTGCAATGATGGAAAATAGACATGGATCACAGAAGGAAGAGAGACCAACAAGGGCAGGGAGGTGCAGGATCAATTGATTACAATGGTTTAGTCTTGGCCTGGCAGTGTAAACCAAGTGCTATTCACTTAGGTTGTGCATGTATGTGATAAATGTGTTACTTTTAATTAAACCTAGACATGTGTAGAGAAAAAAGAAAAAAAGATGGTGTATAACTGTAAATAAATCTGAAAATGACAGTAAAGGAAACTGAAAATGATAGAAAATAAACAGCTAAAGATGCATCAATTAAAACCCAAGGAGGAGGGTTTCCCAACAACTAGTCTATGAGCAGGTGAAATCTGGACAAAACACACAAAATGGTTAATGGATCTAAAGTCGAGAGGGACAGGGATCTAAAGGTCAGATCTCCTGGAAAATAGGTGCAGAAAACAACAAAAAACCAGACGGAAAAGTGTTGCCAAAAAGGTGGCGAAAGGCTACAACTTGAAGGGAAATGGAGGGGACCCTAAAGGAGGACCAAAAAAAACTGAAAATAGGTATTTTGGATGGATGAATAATCAATCTGAAATGGATCTGAAAGTACAGGTTCAGATCTGAAAAAAGGCTGAACACACTGAAATCTCAGAAGACCTACTTCAGCTAAACTCCTCCTAAAAAGGTGAAAGCGTGCTGAATCCCTAAGGGGCTTGGTTCCTACTTTGACAAGTAAAAATAAGAAAATACAGGTCCAAGACGGGTGGAGAGGGAGGTCAAAAAACCCTAAATAGTATGTAATATTCCAAATCTGGACTGCTTAGCAAAACAGGCCTGAAAAATGCATTTTTCAGGAATGTGTGCTTCAGAAACGAATACCATCCCTTGGATCCCTTAGATCAGAGTATCTAAGACCTAAATCCAAGAGGAGGCTTAAAATAAATCACTCTAGGTGGGTTAAACAGATCTCCCACACCTAGTTGTCTTCAGAAAATGGCCCAATGAAGGAATGCAGTAGTATAAAACACAATAATGGAGTAGAAGTGAGATAATAACCCTAATATGTGTTTATAAACACCTCAGCAGCAATTTTATGTACAACAGCAAGAAGAGAGATTAATTCCATTAACAAAGGATGGGGAAAAGCGGTGATTTATGCCCTAAAATGAGTGTATTCAGAAATCCGCGTAAAAATAATTGGAATGGTTGTATGATATTTTAGCTTAGGCCGTGAGGGACTCCCATATCAAATTTCAGATCAAAAAAATGATCCTAGATATATTAAACAGTTCCTCCAATCTCGACTAGGCTTATAAAACCTTGATTTCGCATGACTTAATGTGTGCAGAATTTTTTGAAGCTAAAGCAGCATAAATTTATGAAGGGATTAGATGAAATAGGTTCATAACATCATGAAATTAGATATGGGGTAAAAATTATGCAATTGCAAGATAAAAACATAGATTTTACATGGATAAACCCTCAAGATTGAGGTGCTGCAACACTGGAAATTGCCAAGAAAGATAGATAGCGTAATTTTCTGAAGAATGAAGCACTGATTTATTATATCTTAGATCTAGAAGAGATCTATGCATGAAAATACAGATCTATTACAGATTTTGATGCCAAAGAGTCTATTTATTACACTCCCCTTGGGGATTTCAGCAATACATGAAAGTACAGGAGTAGATATAACTTTTACTGCAGCAGATTTGCAGAATTATTCAGGAAACCTAAAGCATATACTTATGTGAATGAATCAGATCTGAATTATACATGGATTGGTTCGCCAATCCATGGATCACTACAGTGCAAGGAGAGCTCCTTTACACCAGAGATCTTGTCTCCAAATCAATGCCAAAACCTCTGAAACACTGCTCCACCAAATTCACATAGATTAGGGGGAGAAATTGCAATGTTAATGATAGTATACACTTTGGCCTGATGCCAAGATCTGAAATTGAAGCTCAAGCTGATACTACACTCTTCCAGGAGGATAAATGACTCACTCACTGAGAAGAGATGATAGTATGATCTAGATCTTAGTAGATCTAGATTCCAATTGCTGCAACTCACTTAGACAATGAAACCCTCTCTAGATTTATGCTGCCAAAGAGAGATTGAGCTTGGCCATATGCCAGATAGTGGAAAAGATGCACAAAACCCTCCAAGAGCTACTCAATGGAAGGATGGAGTACCCCCAACAGGAGATCCTCACTAGTCTCCTGCTAAAAAGCCCAGAGAACTAGAATATGTCTAAGAAGACATAATTCTCCAAAATCATAATACATTCAACAACCCTTCTCTTGAGCCTTCTCCTTCCTTTTATAAGATGAGGATGTGCAAAACCCTAAACCACCTTGAATCACTTAACCCCTTTCACATGAGGTCCTCCTTCTAGAACTGCGCTGTGCCTCTAGATGGTTCAATGAATCTAGATAGAACTGAGATTTGGTCTTGTTGACCCAGTCAATTGTCTCAATCCTATTTCACACACAAGTGGATTTTATTACAATGGCCTAGATTTATCCTTTTTCACATTGGGCATGTATTTATTCTTTGATCTAAGGAGTTTTACATGTCCTCCATTAGTCATTTATTCATAAACATGAAAATAATAGTAAAACAAGGAAAAATTAAATATTCCTATTTGCTTGGGCTAATTTATGAATATTACATAGTAGCCCAGAAAAATTCCCGCAAAAAGTACATGTCGCAGGTTCTGACATGTTTTTAGCTGAAGTCAGAGGTTTGAGGCTATTTTTTGTGTCCTGAAGGTTGAGGTCACAGGTTTTGGCCCAAAAAGTGTGACCTGCACTTCCGGCTGTCTAGGGAGCAGTTTTTAGAAAAAGTTGTCATCTTTGCTGCGACTGATCCCTGTTAATTGCGCAATAGGCCCATAAACACACTGAAGTAATAATTTTTACTGTTTTAGGGTTTTAAAGGTTAGAAAAAACATCAAGAAATGAAAAATAAGAAGCTGAAGAGAAACCCTAAGGGTTGAAGCTGTTGGTCATGCAGGGATATGAAAAACGACAGTGGTCACAATTATAAACCCTTGTGGAGTCGCCAGTTGTTAGTGTGAATTCTAATCACAAGCGTACAAAAAAGTCTCACTTTAGCTGTGCATAACAAACAACCCTAACCTCAAATATGGCTGTCAATTTCCTTAGATCTATAGTTAGTGATCAGAATGAATGCTATATAAATATAGATCTATGTAGTTAAAGACATTAAACAACAAATAAAAAGCAAGAGTTGATCCATGCATCCAATGAACAAGACAAGAATTTTTAAAGAATTTTTTGTATTATGACACCTGGGAAGGGAACATAGAAATATGTTACCAGTCCCCCTCAATAGAATGAGTTCTTGTATGTCCTTGGCGCTTCAGATCTAAGATCACTCTCTCTTGATGGTGCAAAAAACCCACACAAAAATGGAACTCAAAGGGAGCTCACAAGCAAAAAGTAGAAAAATATGACAACGATGGAGGATCAAAGTTAGACCAAAAGTATAGATCTAGAGTGATCTTTAGGCAACAAAATGTAGTGAATGAATAGAAAAACCCTTCTATTTATAACAAAATATCGAGTTATTCTAGATATTGGTGCATAATTAAAATATTATTAACCAAATCTAGATCCAACTTTTATGGAATATTTTATTATTTTTGTTGGAGGGAAAAAGATTTTGAATTTGGTCAAATCCCTTTATTTGTAAATAATAAATAAATAAATGATTTATTTATTATTTTAAGGATATGGTTGAGTAATAATTAGATAAATAATGATTTATTCAATTATTTATAAATGATTTAGTCAAATTTAACAAGGAATAATATTTAAATAATGTTTTAAATAATTATTCCTAGAAAATAATAAGATAAATAAAAAAAAGGATATATTCTATTATTCCTCATGGGGTTTCATGTTTAGACCATAAACAACTCAATAAATTATGGATTAATAAGTTATTTTTCACAGTGAAAGCAAGTTTAGTAGGGTAAAATTGGTCTTACATGGTGTACTTTGGTCCATCTGGTAATAACAAGTTATATGACCAAAAAATGGTGTAACACCTAGTGATATAAAACTCGTCTCTTAATGTTTTCTTCCCTTATAACTATGTCACATTATTCATACCATAGCGAAAAGTACTGGTGTAATACACATGGGTGCTTGTACTATTTTTGGCATTTTTGAGTGCTTCATTTGGTGCTACAAACAAGTTTGGATGTGTGTTACTTAGATTGACATGACTCATGAGTGTTTGAGATAATTTGTTTGGATTAAATACTTTTAATTACAGTTCGATTCTTCTAGATATGGATTATTTTAAAGTATTGAATTTACTTCAACATCAATTTAGAAATTGATATAACCCTGTTGTTTGTTGCTTCATTTGTGTTTAATTATCTCTTGCAATATCTGGTAGATATTGATATCAATATCTGTTTATCTGTTGCAGGTCAATGAGATTGATTCCAACGTAGCTTTGAACATGTCTGGGTATACTTTGGAGATTACAACTTTACCATTAGTAGTTGGGAATATAAAGTACTGGTTAGCAGAGATGGACAAATGAAGCTATCACCTGAATTATTTTTTGCTTCAATTGACCAATGAAGTGAACGTGCTGTAGGGGAGAGTGCTTATATTGCTTTGGTAGAAATTATTGGTGACTGGTTACAAAATAACCCCAATTCTATGCCAATAAAATCACAGTTTAACACATTGATACATGAAGTATATCTGGAGTCGAGGAAGTTCAGGGAACTAGAGGAATATAAATAGAGGTTCTCTGATGGGCACTTTGATTTGGAAACAATATTGCAGTTAAACACATTTTATAACTGGCATTGAACCTCCACATATTTTTAAATTGTGGAAATTGTTTTAAGATTAGATTGGGATGCAGGGGCTCTGAATTGGTTTTGATTGTAAATATTATTTCTTTTAACATGATTGATTATGCTCACAAGTGTCAAGGCTCTTGTGTGATGTTCCAGTGATATTTCAGTATTGTTTGTAAAGACACTGTTTTTCCTGTGAAAGTTGGCATCCCCTAAAAGTTAGACAAGAAGGTGGGTTGGAATTTTTGGTTAGCTCTGAGACTCAACAATATCATAGTAATACGAAGAAAAATTGGATTTTAGTAGAATAGTATTCTAAAATGTGATATTTACATATTAATACTACTGTGTTGTTAAATAATAGACTTTATTAGACATTATGTGGAAGTTAAATAAAATCTTTGTCAATGACAAACTGTTGAAATAATTATTTAGTCTCATATTCTACTTCAGTTTTTGTGATCCTTCGAGTGGCAAGTCACCTTCTATTAAGAAAATTTTCCTCTGTGACATATCATGCTTTTAAGTTAATCATAAATTTATAGATTGGTTTTACTTAATTTTGATGATGGGTAGTTCCAATAAATGGAAATGTTTAGTTGGGTTCAATGTTTATCCTCTTTATATAGGATTAAATTTTTATAATAGTGTTTTATGCCATATGTAGACATTTTTCAACAACATGGAAATGCTTAATGGGGAAGGCTTTGTGTCGTTCTTGTGAATGTGCGTTGTAACTCTTTGTAAAATTATAGAATGTTTTAACTATAATTTTCACTTCATTGATCTATTTGTAGGCGCAGAGTGGTACCTGCAACTCTTGAGGTGCAAGAGGATGAAGGTGGAAGTGATGATGGTGGTGGTCATCAAATACCAGAACCGAAGAAGCGAAATAAGTGTCTCCTCTGAATTTTCCTGCCTTTTTGGGTGCTTTTTGTTGGAAACCATCTATGTTTCTATCTTTGCATTGTAATTCATACGGTAAGCTAATCTTTAATTTAAGCAATATGGTATATAAACTATATACACTCCTACAATCTAACTATCATGGATAAATATTCAAAATTTCAAACTGATGAATTTATTTTAGGAAAAATATTTTATAGATGCTTTTATTTGAGGCATACTTGTGTGTTAATTCATCATTCAAATTTCTTTGTAGAATTATTGTTTGTAAAATCTATGTATTTCTAACTGTATCTTTAGGTAAAATTTAGATACATTAAAGTTATAACATCTTATAGCTTTTGAGTTGCACTAATCTATCATAAAACACTGGAAAAAGACAATATTTTATGTCAAACTCAATTCCATTTACTATATACAACGGGATTGCCACATTCGTGCTTTACCCAGATCTTGTTTGTTTTATATGAATTCTATATCATCGGTCAAGGCATGAATGCTTATAATATATTGAGCCCTAGTTTCCAACAATACTCTCTTTAATTCCTTTGTAAGGATTGAATACAATCTAATTGCATAAATTACAACTAGGGCAGAGTAATAACTCGGTATTAAAGACACTGTAAGAATTAATTGCTTCAAAGTATTATAAATGCATTTTAATATTACTTGATTTTCCATGCTTATGTGGAACATGGTCAAGAGAAGGAACTATAAAAACAATGGATTTGCATGAAATATTTATAATTTTTTCAAACTTGAAAGTTGTGATGCGTTACTAAGTTTCTTCATTATTTTATAGATCATTACACGTCAAACCGACTTTACTCCTTGACTGGCATTGCATTCAACATTATGCACAAGTATGATTTACATGTATCAATCAAAAGTATGATTTTATCTATATTTGATAATGGAAGTTGAATACATCATACAATACATAGGAGTGTTATGGTTATGAAGTTCAGCATGAAATAATCTTTTAATTTCTACTATTACTATTATATCAGGGGTGCTCTTCCAATGGCCATTTATTAGCTATGTGAAGGAGGCTTTGTGGAATTTGTATTTACTATAAGATTATGTATAGCTAAGTTGAGGACAACTAAGTAGAATTTTGTAGGAATTTTGGAGTATGTGTAATTCATAATGATATTGTCTTCTCTTCATTGATGACTTTTAAATGTGTGAGTTTTGACCTAAGCCATTGCATTATCAATGTGTCAAGGCTCAAAACTCGACCTATATGTCAACTACTTCTTATGATCGTTCCTAGGAACATGAATCCTAATTTTTGTAGGTTTAAAATTTATCACAAGTTTGCTCTATTGTGGTCGAATTTGTGGAGGTTATCTCAAAATTTATTTAAGGTGCCATGGATCTAAATTTCTTATGAAATTTCAACACTATAACAAACTTTGGTGAAAATTGTTGATCAATTCTCACTTGGTTAGGGTTATATATGTTAATGAAAATTTTGTGTGCATGCATGAGAGTTGGGCGCAAATTCACAATGTTGTGTAGCATTAGTGTGATAAATATGGGATAGTGCAAAGCATAGTTTTGAAGATTAGTCTAATTTTACTCGTACCTAATCAACTCAGGGTTATAGATGTTAATGAAAATTTTGTGTGCATGCATGAGAGTTGGGTGCAAATGCACAATGTTGTGTAGCATTAGTGTGATAAATATGGGATAGTGCAAAGCATAGTTTTGAAGATTAGTCTAAGATGACTTGTACCTAGTCAACTCAGTCAAGTTGATTGTTGGTTGAACGGTTAATTATTGTTTCAATGGACAAAAGATCTTACAGGCCCAAAAACCAAACGGAAAAATGGAGCCTATCATGGGGTTCTCTTTGTAATTCTCCACCATTTCTACCTTCCATGCTTGCTCAAACTCCTCTCTAACCTCAATATCAGTGCTAGTAGTAGCATGAGCAACAACACTACGCTTAGCAGAACTAGAACGCGTTTTCCAAACTGTACGAGAACTACTTTCCTCATTAGTCACCATGTGCCATGCTTGGTCTCAATGGTTCGATTCCTTCAACTCCTGGTTCAACTACCATATATTGATTGGAACCAACAACCTAAACTCCACTAGACAACAATTCAGCATTTTGTACTAGTGATTTTCCATGATTTTACAAGATAATATAATCCCGTGAGAGATTCTCCAAAAACATTATATAGACATATTATATTATTAATAAAATTGCCTTCCATTTTTCCTATGTATCATGGGTATTCTCCCATTTATTATTAATATAAATTTAGGGGGGTTCTTAAAATTTTCCCTGATGATGGTATATATATAACCAATGGGGTGATGCTTCACCTCCCTTGTGAATCTTTGACTACCCTTATGACTTCTTGACTTCCTATGACTTTTCAACTTTACATGAATCTTCATATTCTATACATCTCCTTTGGAATTCCACTTTACAATACATTTTTGAATATTAAATTACATAATCCACAAGAATGATGTGGCATATGACGAATCATGACATGACATGAAACTACTGACATGGACTTCTTGATGACATGGAAATTTCAAGACATTATTGCTACTCCATGCTATGTTTCTTCTTGGGAATTCTCTTCTGTTCACCTCCATATGGCTTAGAGGTAAGGAGTCTTCAGTGATATCAGGTCTTGAGTTGTAGTCACAAGCTGGTGTCCTTTTTCTTTCTCTTGATTGATCAACTTGCGTAATCAACTACAAATATGTCTTTATGTCTGTTTCCATTCTCCATCTCCTTCTTCATCATCATTTCATGGTATGATAGAGTACCTAGATCTACAATTCACTAAATGAAAAGGCGAAATCAGTATGATAAACCCTTAGTCTAAGATGTTGCATGTTGATCCAATGACTGAGCAAGAATTGGGTGGTAGGCCGAGGGAGAGGCTCAGTGACTGCACAATTGCACAACTCGGGAAGCTAGGGGTGAACCTTGAGCCTTGAGACTACGCAATGCGTAGTCCAGGATGGATTGAGGAAGAAAATTGCACAGTTTTGGAGATTAGTGAGCGAGGCTAAGGGGTTGAGCACTAATTCAGCATACTTCCTATTTCTAGAAGGCAGAGGACACTGGGTGACTGCGCAATTGTGTATCTAAAGAGCTCAAGGATTGGGCCTAAGGTCTGAGACTACGCAATGCAGAGTTTTGGAAGGCAGAGGAAACTAAGTGGCTACACAATTGTGCAATGTAGGAGCTCAAGGATTGGGCCTGAGTTCTGAGACTGCACAATGCGCATTTCAGGAGGATCAGATGAGGCGAAGTTTCTTGGTCAGATAGCTTTTAGAATTTTACTAAGTGTGGGGTTGATGAAGTTGATATGAACAATGATAAGATTCGACTGTGATCACACACTAAGAAAAGTTGTCAGCACAACAACATAAACCACCCAAGACATATGAACAAGATACTTCCCTTAGTGTGAGAGGTTTGCGATGACTCATGACAAGTGCAATAGTAAATATACATTTTGCGGTGACCCCAATGAAACTTGTGCAATAATGCTTACGACTTTGGAAATGAGTGCGAAAAATGTTTACATGGTAAGATCAACTCATTTACACAAAGGTAACCCCTTGAAACCACCAAAACAATGATAGAATTCCAACTTCTCTGTCTTGTCATTGACTATTCTGTGTAGGGTCTCAGTTCTTCAGAGAGTATTGATTCATCATGTAGATTAATTTTCCTTCCCCACTTACTTTGGGAATAAACATGGTCCCCTTTGTGCCTTCTTGGATTGAACACAATCATAAGATTTATCAATATCACAATGTTTTGAATTGGAAAGGGTAGTGTTGTTTGCAAGCTCTATATTTTCATAGTATAGTTTTTCATCTCTGGTGTTTCTCTGCTGCCAGCAGGCCACGACAATACCCCAATGAAGTCACTACAAGAACACAAACATTTTTTCTGCTTATAGTGAGCTTGGAAAATACCCCAATAGAGTTTCTTGCTTCACCTCTCTTCGCGGGAAGCCTTTCTCTTCTTTCACCTTTATTTATACATTTAAAGAGGATTGTGCATAGGCACTTATTCATTTTATGGGTGGAAGAGGGATACAAAATTATTGAGAGAAGGAGACTAAGGTTTCTAAATTATTTACATTGGGTAATTATATTTGTCTAAGGCATGACTAAGGTTTTGAAAATCCACGCATAGGTGTATTTCCCTGGAATTTTTCCTTAATGGGACCAAGTTATAAAAACACATTGAATGTTATACTTTATAGATGATTTGAGCATCCAACATATTCCTTAACTCTTTATGAATCAGAGGCTCAAGTTTTGGATGAACGTTCTGCATATTCTATTGGAAAGTCTTGGCCCCTTCTTTAATCATAATAACATGTTGGATTATTCGTGTGTACAAGTTTTCAGATCATCATACATCCAAAATAAAACATCTTGTCACTACTTGAATTGGAAGATAAAATCTTGTCGCTCTTGAGGTGTGCAATAAGTACCAATATTGAAAAAATTCGGATCATTCTTTGTGGCAAGATTGATTTGTTTGTGTGACAGAGTTGAACTGTGATTTTTTTTCATTTACCGGTCCTCATAAGTTATTATGCAAGTCATACAACTTTTCTAGTGACACCACACCCTTAGGTATGGTGTTCTCTTTTCTTTTTCAAGATTGCAATGATTTTTCATGCTCTTCTCCATCAATGGTTGCATCCTTGAACACATCAGCTTTTTCAATGAAATGAAGTATTTGTTGGTCATCATTGAAAATGCACAAATTAGTGATATTATCAGGGACGGATGAATTGTAAAGAAGTTAAATATAAAAACCATCCCTAAGCGATGACAACCTAACAAAAACATTTTTTAATGCATCAATAATTACATTGTGTACCTTAGGAACAAAAACAATATTTAAATCTTGGAATTGTGAAATTAAATGTCATACCTCCTGTTGATAACTTTTGAGATTAGGTGACATGTAATGTATAGTATTACATACCTAAAGTATGGTGATCTCAGAGTCACCTATTGCTTTAAGAACCCAAAATTTGAGGTCAATGGCTTTCTAAAGGCCCAAGATGAGTGCTTTGTCTTCTCTGGTGTTTTTAGTGCACTAAAATTCCAAGCAACAAGAGATTAGGTGTTTTCTCTATTGCAAGTATATTAAAACGCAACCAACTCCAGAGCACTCCTGTGTTTTTGAAACATACAAGTATAAAATCCAAAAATTAGAAATATTAGAGTTGTGTCCTACACTAGTACTATTAATATCTACTGCACATAAGTCATTTCAACCAGTTGGACTAGGAACAAGTTCCAACTGTGTATCTGATGGGGCTGGGGAAGGCTGAGAAAGATAGTGCCCAAGGTCATTTTACAAAAAATATAATCTAAAAATTAGTTCTACTAAATCAATATGCTCATTTCCCCCTCAAAGGATGTGGCTGTGTGTTTCATGTAAGGTTCTGATTCTACCTGGATTTGGTTATTCCTTCCCTTGTATGAAAGCCATAAATGTGGCCAATCGGTAGCAAAATACCCCTGTAATTTTCTAGACCAATCTGTACTTAGTAATACACCGTAGGCTTCAGGTATGCCCATAATCACTACGTTTATGCACTGGTGAACTCGATCATCAAATGATAATTGAATAAGAACATTTTTTAGTTCACCAATAGATTGGAAAAGAGACCTGTCCAGTTGAATAATTTGTGCATAGGTTTTATCCATTTGGCATTGATTTTCTTAGCGACAGGAAATTGCATTACATTCACGGATGCACCATAATCGACTAAATAATTATGGACATTGTAGTTAAATTTTTTTAAATTCAATAAAAACAGAGGGTGAAGAGTATTGGCTTATAATGTTACAATGCTAGCAACTGATTCCAGGGGACCAAAATACTTACCAAACACCTTCTGCAAAGAAGAAGAAGCATTTTCACATGATGAAGGTTGGGTAAGGGCTCGGACAAGCAGTTCCCGCTGGCTCGCTATCCTTGTTAGCTCGAAGATTGAAATATTTGTGTGAGATTTATTCATGTCTTCCATTATATTGTAATCCATTGTTTCATATGTAGTAAGCATTGTCGAATTTTCTATAGGAGTGAATTTTTTTAACATTTTCAAAATGGCAGAATTTCTTTTACTATTGGCAGAAGTGTTATTTTTTGTAGCAACATTTTTATACTTGGCCTAAGTGTTCTGAGCTGGGTTGACGGTGGTGTGATTTTCCTTAACAAGTTCTCCTTCAATTTTTGCCTCGTCGGCTCGTGTTAAAAAACAGGCCCTTGACTTATCAACTTGTATCGACTATTTTTCTTCTGAGATGGGGCCTCATTCAGTGTTGGTTCTTCAACATTTTTTCTTAGCAATGAAAACACAACTAAACGTAAACTTCACTGCATGCCTAATAATCGTAGTCTCTTCAACCACAACATATTATTCCTTTTCTTCTATCTGCTTAGTTTTCTCATCTGAAAGTACCAAGTCAATAATGTGCGCAACCATAACTTTCATGTTGTGGTTCCATTGCAGTCACATTTTTTCTAAATGATATTCTTGGTGAAAAGAAAAATATTGGTCGATACCCATGCTTTCAAAATTAAGCACAACATTCGAGATCTGTGCAGACTTAGTTGGATCATTACTACTGTTGTTGCTATTATTCCTTCTTAGGAATATGAACTTGGGGGGATTGCTACTGATAGTGGTCTTGCTTGTCCTTTGTTTCAAATTTTCCAACTCATTGGACAAAGACTTCATAGTCCTAGTCAAGATTTCAAGATCAATAGCTTATTTATCCTTGGACTTATTTGAAGAGGTTTGAGACCTTTTCCCAGTCTTCTTTGAGTCTCTAGATGATTTTTAATCAACAATGACTCCAATCGCATGAGATTAATTTTCAACAACGATGGCTTATTCAAAATTCTGCGCCAAAGTTTCTTTCGTAGCTCTCTTCACAACTACAAAATTCTTTTCGACAAGGAAGAAGTGATTGTATAAGTGTGAAAATATCGAAACATAAGGAACCGAGCACGAGTATAAGGTTTCCAGAATAGACACATGTATCATGGCTCGACAAAATTTTCTCCTTATGTACATATCGTATTTTCAGCAGAACACCATCAACCAAATGATATAGCCAACAGAAAGAAGGAGGACCAAAGTTTAGCCAAATGTTGCAGTGTCACAAAGTCATTTTATATTTCTCCACATTCAATTTTGAGCCGAAATGGACACCCTTCATGCAAATTCTCATTAATATAACAAAAAAGAATAACAAGAAACAAACAGAAAGAAAAACCAAATAAAAATAAAAAGGATTCTAAACACAACATGATGCAAGACTGAAGTAGGAAAATAGAATAAATAATGAGGAAAACAAGTGCATGATGAGTGCAAGAGGGGCGAAACTAGAATGAATCTAATAGTAATCCTAATCTAAACAGTTAGAAGGTCAGGGTTAAGTGTAATGAAATTTCCAGTGAAGCCACCATTGTTTCTCCTGACTTGCATACTTGAAAGATGCGAGTAATTAAAACAAATACAAAATACTGCACCATAGAAAATATAAGAGCTTGAATAATTTGCACAAAAAATAGAATTTCTTGCATGTTAGTAGAAATATAGGCCATAAACACTACTTCTAACTAATTCACATTCTTGCCTTTTCGATAACCATTATAAGCAGGCAAACCATGAGATCTTATTGTGAATGCACCTTCACATGTGCCATCCTTCTTAGCAATCATGAGAAAATATCGAAACCTGCTACTAGAAAAAGGGATTTCTAAGAAAGATGCTTCTAGGAAATCATATATTGGATCGTGAAATTCGAAACAATCCTCTTGAAAATCCCACAATCCTTGAAAAGACGAATTTTCAATTAGAGGCACAGAGTTCAGATGAGAATCTCGTGAGAGACAATTGATCTAATCATATTCAGCCGACTTGTCAAGACAGTGAGGACCCAACATGACCATCAGTGAAGCCTGAAGTGCCTCAATTGTTTTACAAGTACCCAAAAGATGAGATGTTAAACCATGAATATTAAAGGATGTAAAAAACACGTCATTGGATGTGCTGATGGGAAAATGGTAAGTTGAATGACAGTCATCAGAGACAAAATCATGATCAGAGGGAATGATTAAAGCATCAAATTCCTAGTTAGTAATTAACCAAGATAAATCAATTTTAATAGGACGAGTGCTCTGAAGAATAGAACCAATTTCCTCGCATGTTGAATGTCACGAAAAACCATTTTGTAACTAGTGAAAAATTGCATAAGCATCAAAATCATCGAAATAATTGAAAAGGATTGCTAGTATACGAAACCAGTTGGGATGTAATTGGTGAAAAGGAGGAACTTGATTCAACAAATAGATCAAGCGCTTGGAAGAACTCAAGAGGATTTCTGGTGTTGTGAAGAAATTCACAAGAAAAAATAGGAGCTAATTATACGCCATAGCACTCAAAATATATAGAATTTTCATCCAAAGGTGATCTCCAACTTCACGATTATGCACATTTATGAAAGGTATACACTCCAAAACTAAATTCAATAGAAGAGATTTGCATCGGGATGAATTTAATACAACAATATGATCATAAACCTGATCTCGAGAAATAAGAAAATTGTAACGAGGAATTACAAAATCCATCAAGAACGAGTTTTCATCTGGTGAAACAATAAGAATAAAATAATTGTGCGAGAAAATCCATATCTGACATGGTTTAGGAATTTTACCAGGACTATGAGAACCTGACATAAGCATCAACAAGAGCTGAAGTGACTCGAATTCTTGACAAGTTCCAAAATTTTCGAAAGAGAGATAAGAACATTCTATAAAATGAGTCAGATCACAAATTGCATGTGGACAACTATTATCGATTAAGTTAACAAGATCACCATTATTTGGATGGAAACTATCTACATCACTGGTTTGACCAAATTTTCCAACTTCAACAAATAGATTACTCAATTCACGATATTCATTTGTTCACAAATCTAAGGATGTGTGAATATGAAAATTCTCGTGATCTCATTGATTTGAAGAGTTGCCCCTATACAAAATAAGAGATGATAAGGGATGGAATGGATGCTATATAGTTTCATCAATTTCTTATTCTTCATGGATATTATAACTATCCTATGTCATTTCAAGATTAAACTCATGAGATAAAAAACTCTAAGAGCATTGAGAATCTCCATTGCAAGTTGATGCATTGTTAAGAGTAGAGCATAAAGGATAGGGAGGTGAAGAGGAAGAATCACTCACAAGAAAATATTCTTTGACCGAAACAAATTTAAGATCTATATCTTTCAAAACAGAAGCTTCTTGAGAAACTGAAATATCAGTTGGTACACTTGGGCATTAGTGATCACATGCATCAACATCAAAATTATTGTTACCCAAGGATACGAATCGATCAAAAGAATTGGTTGCATTTGATCACTACCGAGATTAGAAGATTGAAAATCATCAAAGAATGGAAGTGCATCATCTTGACATGGGGTAATTTGAAAAAGGGAAGAGAGATCAAAAGTATCTTCACTTTCCTCCTCCTCTACCAGCGTAATGTGACTGCCCTGTATTTGATCACAATTTGAACCAACAACTCGAAAATCAGGAGATCGTGAAGGGATAGTTGGTGGAGCATGTTATCACTGTTTGTTGTTTTTCACCTTTTGGACTCTTTCCCTATTCATATAATCCTATAAATTCAAAATCACTTTTCCTGTAGACCAAAACCAAAATCATTTACATTACCCTCTCCTACAAACCTTTCGAAGGACAAAATATGATGAAATGGGAACCATTTTACCCACCACGCTTTCCTTTTCATTTCATTTTCCATTGAAAATCATTAAAGTTACCTTTTTTACACCTTTCCACTTTACCCTTCCACCTTTATCGTTTCATTTCTTTTCAAATCCCGATCGTGATTAAAGTGGGGCCCTCGTCGCATTTTGTAGATTTTATATGTTTCCCATCAGGAACTAAACTGTAAATAATGCAATGGCCGATTTGCGATATCACATCGCATATACTTTAACTTATCTTGTGAGTGCTTGTAGTCTATTTATTTTAATTTGCGATGCAGTAAGTCAGCCCCACCTCAACAGTTCTGCCCTCGCTTTACAACCATTGCAATACTTTGATATATCGTGAATATCATATAAAATCCATAACATTTACCGATTTAAACCTTCCATCGATTCATAAAACTCCACCACATGCCAGTGGGTCCATCTTCCCCGCACTTCGCAAATTATAAAAGTTAACCCCCGTAGCTTATAACTAAAAGTTAAAAGCTGCAATCTAGGCTCACTTCTCCCCTGCCACGTCATTCTCCTCCTCCCCCATGCATCGCACTTACCCTACACATAATTTACCCTCCACATCACCCCCCCATCGCATCGCATCATCGATCGTATTATTTATAAACTAAAATCTAAAGGTTGCAAAGTGCACGGGTGCGATGCGCTTCAGAATTGAAACTTGAAAAGTTTCAGGTCCATTATATCGATTTTTCAAGCTTTTTTTGTTTATAAAAAGGTTTTAACACAACAAGAGGATTTTGGGTAATAAAACAACAGAAAGGTCAAGTAGGGAAAACAAAAGCGTTCAACACTCCGTTCAACAGTAGATCTGCCCGCACAACTCTTAGATTGTCTGTCAGCATATCACTGAATTGAGGTCCACATCCTAAACTGCCCCACTACATCAACACATCAACAACAACGCAACATAGGAAAAAATAATCGACTGTTTTGTGTTTCATAGAGGGAATTTATTCTTTTGATGATGGATAGTGCCATTCAAGCATCCTAATTACTTTTGATGTAATTATGTACTCCTTCAGTTAGTAGTTGTAATAAATATAACCAGAATCATATTAGGAGATTAACTCTTAATGGATAGGTCTCTTTTTATAGATGTGTCAGTTATGATTAGCTATCAGTTTGAAGGTTCGATGATCCAGAATCCTATGTAATGTAAATAAAGTCTATTTATAGACAGAAAATGAAATATCAAAGGGTTGGAGAATATTGTACCAAACTGCTACTCTGTAATAGTTTTTCAATTTTAGTAATATACAATGATATTTGCTTCTTTACTAGAGATTCAAAGGAGGTGTTCAATGTGTTATATTTTATATATCTTTCATGTTTAATACCCGCAGTTAGTTTGATGTCTAACTACTCAGAACTCATGGTAACATGCTCTAAATTCCTTTATAGGTTAAACTGTTGTTTTCTTCCTGTGTTGTGTGTGTACTATCATTTCATTGAAGCCTCCATTGCCTCAGTTTCCATAAGAAGAAATACTTTCATTGAGTTTACTGATATTGACCCCATAGCCCAACAGTAGCAAGTCCTTACATTTTCAACCTGCAATCAATCAAATCAAGTTACAGTTATAGAGTTAGCCATCTAAATTTCCATTGAAAATCATAAATTGCCTTGAGAGAGCCCTCTCGAACTGAAGAGGCTAATCTCCAGTAAAAAGCGGTTTGAAAGAGTTAAATTAAGTTGATTGATGAGTAGCCTATCAGAATCAATTTGGTGATAATAGAGTAGATTGATCACGCGAATAATGATATGCAAATTCATGGCATGTAGATGATAGAGGATGAAAAATGTCCCTTGAAGAAGTAACACTTTCAATGGAACCAAATTCAAGATTGATGTTAAGAGTTATAATGTCTTCTTTAGGAATGAAAGGATTAACCTTCACCCTAGGCTCCATGAGCCACTCTGGGGTTTCTTTCATTAGATCTGAATCATGAGAATTAGAACGAGGATGAAGAGATGGATTACTAATTGTTTTTGCATATATCCAAAATTTATTATCATCTTAAGGAGGCACCCACATCGGGACTAGAAAAGGAGGAGGACAAGGAACAAAAGGAGTAGTAGGTTCCTCCTCTGAAATTTTAGGTGTCTAATGATTTACAAGATTCGGGGAGGTAAAAGAATCATGGGGTTTAGATCCACCGTGCAAAGAGATATAAACCAAATTCTTAAAATTTTGTTTAAATAAATCCTAATCCATGTCTTCTCCTAGAAATTCACAATAAAGATGAAGGAAATGATCGGAAAAATCGTTCACTGATTCATTAGGCTTCATTCTTAGTTGATTAATTATTTTAAGAACATTCTGGTAATCATACCGGTCAATGATTTATGAATCTCCTTCGCAAGTTGGTCGAATGGAAATATAGAAGCATCAGGTAACGTGTGATACCATCTCTTAACACGACTTTCAAAAGTGAGGGTGAGAAATCTAGCCATGACATATTTGCAATGTATTCCATTAAAAATTCAAAGACGAAAAACTTGAAACAAATGTTCACGAAGAGTTTATTCACCCTCACCATCAAACTTAAGTTGGGATAGGTTATGAAAAAATTCTGCAGGGATGGTAAGAATATGTTCTTTATAGAAATATCTCAGGATTATGATTTGGGGAAGAGCCATCTTGAATAAGAGATTCAAAATAGACTCAATGGGCAAAAAAGTATCATATGGCCCTCCTTCTAGTACCATTTGTTGATGGGTGTTGGAAATCCATCAACCAAGGGGGTCTTCCCGATGTGAAGTCCAAATTAGATCTCACACCATTTGGAATAGGAGCTCCATCCGAGATATCGACCTAGCTTCCATATATTCGTATAGGTTTTCCTTGGATACAAAGTTAAGCACAAGAGAGTAATGCATATGTAATCTCATATCAGTAATTGAGTATGTCTGGTGAGTGTTTGGTTGTATGTGTGTCAATATTCTTCTACTGTGGTGGGAAATGAAAGTGAGACTCTAGGAGAGAGGTAATAGTACCACCGTAGCAGACACACACACACACACAAAATTTCCATATAAAATTTAGCCGAATAGTCCACAAAGATGTGATGATCATTGCAACCATTATAAACAATAAATTTCTATTTGAAATCCAGCGAAATAGTCCACAACGATGCAACATTCATTGTAACCGTTACAACAAATTATCAATAAGATAAGCACTAAAATAACCGAAATATATCAACTAATTTAGAACAAGTGGAAAACAAATATGAATTACAAATATTCACAGAACAATTTTAAAAATATTCGTAATCCATGCATGAAGGACGTGTTGGCCATCAAGCTTATGATATTAAGTAAAAGTGCCAAGACAGATGTATGCAATGAACACCACTAGCTCCAATAGTGGAGCGTTGGAGCCACTCCTTGCTCCCCAAAATAACTAATTTGTCTCTCTAATGCCTTGTGGGAGGAGCCAAGGTGAAAAGTCCTTTTCTCATACAATGAGGGTGTATATATAACCAATGGGGTGATGCTTCACCTCCCCTACGACTCTTTGACTACCCTCATGATTGTTTGAACTATGACTTTTAAACTTTGCATGACTCTTCGTATTATGTACATTTCCTTTGGACTTCCACTGTACAATACATTTTCAAATAATAAATTACATAATCCACAAGAATGATGTGGCATATGACGATTCATGACATGACATGACAATGCTGGCATGGACTTCTTGATGACATGGTAATCTCAAGCCTTTCTTGCTGCTCCTTGTTATGTGTCTTCTTGGGATGCTCTTTTGTCCACCTCCATATAGCTTAGAGGTAAAGAGTCTTCAGTGATATCGGGTCTTTCTCTTGATTGATCAACTTGCATAATCACCTACAAATATGTATTTCATCATGTCTCCCTTATCCATATCCTTCATCATCCTGTCATGGTATGATGTAGTACCTACATCTAAAATTCACTCATGAAAAGACGACATCAGTCCGATAAACCCATAGTCTAAGATGCTCCATGTTGATCCACTGAATGAGTCAAAAATGGGTGGAAGGCAGAGGGAGAGGCTTAGTGACTGTGCAATTGTGCAACTCGAGCAGTTAGGGGTGAAGCTTAAGCCTTGAGATTGTGTAATGCGCAGTAAGTGATGGACTGAAGAAGAAAATTGTGTAGTTTGGGAGTTCAGTGAGCCAAGTTGCGGGGTTGAGCAATGATTTATCTTACTATGAAGTTATGGAAGGCAGAGGAGGTTGGGTTACTGCACAATTGCACAACTCAGGAGCTCAAGGACTGGGCCTGAGGTCTGATACTGTGTAATGCAAAGTTGAGGCTAGGCTTGAGGGATGAATTATGCATTTTTGAAGGCCAAGGTCTGGGCTTGAGCACTGAAACTATGAAGTGCACAGTGTCAAGAGGTAGGGTTGTAGCTAGAGGGACGAGATTGAGAAATACATAGTTTAGGAGGGACATATGAGGCTAATTTTCTCAGTCAGAGAGGTTTCAAAATTTGACTAAGTGTGGGATCAATGAAGCTGATTTGAACAATGATAAGACTCGACTATGATCACACACTTAGAAAACTTTAAGAAAAAATAACATATATCACTCAGGACACATGAACAACATATTTTAAAAGTTTTTGATGACTCACGATAAGTGTGACATTAAATATACACTTTGCAATGTTCGTGACGACACTTATGCGACAGTGCTTACGACTTTGGAAATGAGTGCGATGAATGTTTACATGGTAAGATCAACTCATTTACACAAAGGTATCTCTTTGAAACCACCAAAACAAGCTCATATACATTGTGTGACACTTAACATGGAAAAATATGAAATTTTTATTTTCTTGCAAAAGGGACCAAAACACTTAGAGGAAACACATACAATGGATTTCAATGTTTGTGATGACAATATGCAAGGCCAAGGTAGGCTCCAAAATTTGATGCAAGATTAAATTTTGGAGGGTTTTGTAGCAACGAAAACACGACCTCACTAGATTAATTAGTATACTTCACTGTAATGAAGTGAGCTACCTTACTCAACCTTTCAACCACAACCATGATGGAATCATGTTGCTTCGATGTCCTCGACAAACCTATAATAAATTCCATGGAAATGAATTCCCTGTAATGCGCAGCTGAGGCCAGGATGGAGGGATGAATTACACATTTTTGGAGGCCAAGGTCTGGGCTTGAGCACTAAAACTACACAATGTGTGGTGTTAAGAGGTAGGGTTGTAGCTAGATGGCTCAGACTATGCAATGCATAGTTTACGAGGGTGGATGAGGCTAATTTTCTTGGTCAGAGAGGTTTCAGATTTTGACTAAGTGTTGGATCAATATATCTGATTTGAACAATGATAAGACTCGAATGTGATCACATACTTAGAAAAATTGAAGACACAACAACATATATCACTCAAGACACGTGAACAACATATTTTACAGCTTTGTGATGACTCATGACAAGTGCGACACTAAAGATACACTTTGCGACAACCGTGACGACACTTATGCGACAATGATTACGACTTTGGAAATGAGTGCGAAGAGTATTTACATGGTAAGATCAATTCATTTACGCAAATATAAACCCTTGAAACCACCAAAAGAAGCTCATATACATTGTGCGACACTTAACATGCGGAAATACAACATTTTTCTTTTCTTGCAAAAGGGACCAAAACACTGAGAGGAAACACATACAATGGATTTCAATGTTTGCGATGACAATATGCAAGGCCAAGGTAGGCTCCAAAATTTGATGCAAGATGGAATTTTGGAGGGTTTTTTTAGCAACAAAAACACTACCTCACTAGATAAATTAGTAGACTTTAGTGCAATGAAGTGAGCTACCTTACTCAACCTGTCAACCACAACCACAATGGAATCATGTTGCTTCGATGTCCTCGACAAACCTGTAATAAATTCCATGGAAATGAATTCCAATTTCCACTTTGGAATCAGAATAGGATGTGAAAAACCACATGGATGCTTACACTATGCGTTTACCTGTTGAAAATCCAAGCACTTTGCAACAAACTCAACCACCTCTTTCTTTAAGTTTGGCCAATGATAAAACTTCTTAACTACTGTCAATGTCTTCTAACATCCTGGGTGACTTGAATATGGTTTGACATGAAACTCCCTCAAGATAATATTATTGATCTCACTGTTGTCTGACACATAAATCATGTTCTTGAATATGATCAAGCCATCTACCGTGAGGTGATACTCCTTATCCATATCACCTTAACCTTGCTGATGTAACCTTTGCTTCAACTGCTGGTACCTGTCATCATGTTTTCCTGCCTACAAGATATGCTCCTGCAAATATTTCCCATAAGAAATCACTATTGCAATATGATTCACTTGTACTCTTCTACTAAGAGCATCTACAACCCTGTTCTCATTTCCATTAATGTACCTGATTTCGAAATTAAACTCACTAAGAGCAGCCAACCATCTAGCTTGTCTGACATTCAGATTGGGTTAGTCAAACAAGTACCTCAGCCCACTATGATCACTCATCAATACAAACCTCCTGCCAATAAGATAATGTCTCCACATCTTCATTGCATGAATGATAGCTTCCAACTCAAGGTCATGAGTCACATAGTTCCTCTCATGCTCATTCAACATTGTTGACTCATAACATACAACCCATCATTCTTGCATTAGGACTCCACCAAGTCCTTCCTTGCAAGCATCTGTACATACTATGAACTCCTTATCAATATCTGTAATCTTCAAAATTGAATCATTTGTAAGAACATTATTTAACTGCTCGAAAATAACTACACACTCCTCATTCCATTCAAAATTATTTTCTTTTCTCTGCAAAGATGTAATAGGATAACCAATTCGTGAGAATTTATTGATGAACCACCTATAATAACTTGATAGTCCCATAAATTATATGCCCTCATTCACATTCCTAGGAGATGGCCACTCCTTGATAACCTTAATATTTTATGGGTCCACTGTTATACCTTCCTTGGAAACAACATGTCCCAAGTAATGAAATTCAGTCTAAAAGAAACTACACTTGCTACGCTTGGAATACAAATGATGCTCTCTCAACAATATTAATATTGTTTCCAAGTGCTTAGCATGCTCTTCCTCATTCTTAGAATATATCAATATGTCATCAATGGATACTATCATAAACTTGTCTAGATAAGGATGCAAAACATTGTTCATAAAACACATGAAAGTAGCTGGAGTATTAGTAAGACCAAAAGGAACCACCACAAAATCATAATGCCCATACATGGTATGGAATGTGATCATGTAAATGTTTTATTCTTTGATGCACACCTGATGATGTCCTAATCTCAAATAAATCTTCGAAAACATTTCCGCTCCCTTTAACTGATCAAATAAATCATCGATCCACAACAAAGGATACCTGTTCTTGATAGTTACCATGTTCAACTACTTGTAATCAATGCACAACCTAAGAGTACCATCCTTCTTCTTCATGAGCAACATTGGTGCACCCCAAGGTGACACACTTGGCAGTATGTATCCCTTATCAAGCATTTCCTTAAGTTGAAAATTCAATTCCACCAACTTTGGAAAGCTCATCTTGTACAGTGGCTTAGATGCTGATGTTGCTCCCAACATCAACTCATAGAAAAATTTACTTCCCTATTAGGAGGAAACTCTGAAATATCTGCAGGAAACACATCCTGAAACTGCTACAAAACAAAATACCTCTTTAGGACTTCAACATCCTCAACCTCCTTCCCTCTGTCACTAGAAATATGAACTGCAAACAATACACATCCTTTCCTATGACTGGGTTTTTCCTGCATAGTTGTAACCATTCTCATTAATGTAGGCTTCTTATTTCGCCGTAGGGTTCCTCTTTCCCCATCATCGTCTAGACATTCAATAACCTTATCATATAAATCTAGCTTATTCATGTGAATGTACAACCAATCCATGCTCAAAAGTATATTATATGATCCAAACGGAAGCACATTTAGATGTGTTGAAGTAGACATACCATTCAAATCAAATGCAAAATCTCTCACCCAATAATGAACTCTCTTCTTGGTCCCTGTAGACCAATGCACCAACCAATATTCTGCATGCCCTTCTTTATTCAATAAAAATTTATCCACGAGGCCGGGACTGATATAACTATATTTAGATCCAAGGGAAATCAAAATGGAAACCACTTGATCACAAATATTACCTTCCACCTTGATAATAAATGTCTGATGATCAACCTTCCTATTATCCACTGCTACATAAATATGGGGAATGCTCTATCCAACATCTCTAACTGTCTTTGCCTTTTGAGCACTATAAATCTGAGGTCTTCCACCCTGATGCTATGGAAAATATCTCTTGCGATGCTCTCCACCACAAGTCCAATAGTGAAAAGTCTTCTTACCATCACCTTTGTTTTGCTCCTCAGGCTGAGACCCTCATCCTCTATCAACTACATTGAATCTCTTATAAGGTTCCACATTATCCTTATCACATGTATCATGAGGCCTTCCTCTCTTCTTAACCCATTTTCCTTTAGTATTTTCATTACATTTGCAATCACACTTAGACTTACACTTACACTTAGATTTTTCATAACAATGCTTCAAATCAAAATAACTTACTCCAAGATCAAGGCTCATCATACTCAATCTGTTATTTAAATGCTAAAGGAAACCCACTAATGAATCTTTGAACCTTTGTCTTTTCATCCTTAAAATATGGTACATACCTCAAAAAATCCAGAAACTTGGTCATGTACTCTTCATCTGTCATAGATCCCATCTTCAATTCATAGAAATATTTAGCCTTTCTATCGTAATATCTCTCTGACAAGTACTTATTTCTAATGTCTTTTAAACTCATTCCAAATCAACTCCTTTATCTTGATGCTTATGAAACGCTTCACATATTCCCACCAGATATTTGTTTTTCCTTTTTGACAGAAACTAGTTATTATGGCCTTCATATTCTGTGTATAATCATGCAACTCGAATAACTTCTTCATCCCAAGTAGCCATGATTCTACATCTTATGGTTTCTTCAACTCTCCATAAAATGTAGAAGGCTTGGCTTTCTTGAACTCACCTGGAAATTACTGA
Organism: Pinus albicaulis; assembly: GCA_034641835.2. NCBI lineage: Eukaryota > Viridiplantae > Streptophyta > Pinopsida > Pinales > Pinaceae > Pinus > Pinus albicaulis. The sequence continues at coordinate 729,254,093 of CM076579.1, forward strand.
TTCTCAATCCTCCTATAAGGATGGTAGTCATGATGACCATGATGTCTCTCTGATCCAGAACTATAATAGAACCCATAACCACTACCTCTTCTGCCAGGTGTATACATCCATCTACCACCACTCACTATGTCATCCTTGTCCAACCTGTGTCCTCCATGAGAACTGCTACCATATGCCCCATTATTCCTTTCCTCTTGTCCATAAATGATATGTAATTGTCCTTCTCTATGCGAATTTGATAAACTTTGAAGGATCACTGCATAAAACTATGATTGATTTTCTTGAGCTCTAGTAAGCCTTTCATGTGACTAAATTATCCTGTCATTATCTTCTTTGAAACTTCTGATCTTTGCCTTTATACTCCTTAACCTATCTACTAAATCGGGAGAATACTCATCTCCTTGATGCGTAGTTGATCTGTATGGAGAGTCACATGAAATTTCATCCACCATTCTTCTCATCATCTCTGATATTTTATCTCCTACAAATATTCCATGTTAGATAACCAAAGATAAACATAATTAAAATCATACCTTAGTGAATTTCAGGGGAGGCTATCTCGTATGCAAAAATCTGTCCAGATTAACAGGATATACACAATGAAATCAAAATATAAATCATATCAACATCAACATCACCAACGTCATCATGATGATGAAAACTTAAAAAATGACCATCACAATGCATGCATAGAAAACATATAGACAACAAACATGCATGTATAACAATCACATCTAGCCCATCCAGTCCAAGTGTTTGAACTTGGAAGCTCTGATACCACCCTATAAATGCCTCCTGCCATATTTATCCATATTCACAAGGTTTCCATGGTAATCATGAGATGAGCATCATTATGACATAACCCAACCTCTGAGTTCTAGTTAAGGAAGTGGGGCCTACAAACTAAGCACATACTAACATCCTACATGGGATACAAATCACTCAGGAGATGAACAACCACCCAGGTGGTCAATCCCTATGTTGGAACCCTTTTTCTATGAATTATCATCCCAACTGCAAGTACAACAAGGAAATGGTGCAGTTATAGGCCTCTAACTACACGCACAAGTCTCCTTCCATGAGGTTATGGCCTAAATACTTTAGATCTAAGCATGTAGTTTTGAGTTCTGTACCACCTTTTTAGGCCAACCTCTAGAACACTACCTAGATTTGCTTGAAACTTCCTAGAATGCAATCAAAGTTAATGACAAATACACCCAATCAAAACTCAAGCAAGCCTTTACCCAAAGATGCCTAATCCATAACATACATTTGACAAACATATGTTAAACATGTAAGATACAAGTCATGAATGCATATTGTTAGAATTAATGGATAAATCTATTAATGTATTTGGTTAGGATTGATATCCTCTATTTAGGTCATAAATCCTATTATTTAGGGAGTGTTTCAAACCATCAAGCTAATGTGTAAGCTTATATGTATGAGACTTTGATTCAATGAGTAAGTGCATGTGTGTGTTGACGCATACACCTTTGTGTGAAATATATGAGTGCTTTCAGTCATTTTTATCATGGTATCAGAGCTTCAGGTGGAATCCGTGTGAGTTTGTGTATATTTTGTGTCTGTCGTGCATTTAAATCAGTGTCTGGAAGAGTACGCTTAATTGATTTATCGGTGAGCGTATATTTCTTACTGGAGCCTGCGATCAGAGGAGGTTGAATCTGCCAACTAGAAATTGTTGTTGTTGTTGTTTGATTGATTGATTCCTATTTGTGGATTTAGTGTGAGGAGATTGTTGAAATTCAACAAGAAAATGCAACACACACACACACTAGTGTGGGATCATGGGTCCTAGCGATACATTATTGTGAAAGCTAATTTATTTAATAAATTGGTGTAGTGTCTAATTTAATTTTCCCTTAATTAAATTGGACAATAAAATGTAATCTTATATCATAATCACTTGTAATAGTTAAATGAGTGTGATAAACTCAGTTAGCTCATGAATTTCGAGTTGAGGGTGGTTGGTGAGGCATTCAGAGTGATTCTATTAGTTATGGAGTTCGAGTTGCAGTTAGTGCATTATTTAATGCATGAGTAATCAGTTAACTCAGTTAGGTGAGTTAAAGTCAATTGAACTAGTTGTAACTATTTTTTATACTAGTGAGAGATCAAGTGAATTAAATTAGATTTAATTCACAATCAGTGATTTTCCATGCAACTGAAGATTTACTATTAATATCTGCATGCATGTCAGTTCCAGTGGAGACCCAGTTGAGACAAAGGTTAAAGGGATGTTAACTATCAGTTGTGATATTAGTAGGCTACCCACATGCAGCAAAACAACCATAGGATTTCCCATGATTTTTGCACAGTCAAGGAAGGCCAAAATTCCTAAATAATATGGATTGCATTCCACATGAATTGTGCAAGAAATGCAGACTGATTAGAAGCAGGAAATTGGCTAAGTGTTGGTCGATTATGTCCTGGTCAGTGCGAGACAGTTGTGAGAGTGCAAGAGACTCTTGTGATAAGTGTGCATTGTAATTGTTTCATGATTCCATGGTGAATACACAATAGAAGATAGAGGGGTTTTGAGAAGCAAGCTTTCCCTGGGAAAATATTTGTGTTGTGGTTTGATTTTCTTCTTTCTTTACATGTCGTGATTAGCGATCGTGTTTATTTTCCACAATTTATTTGTAGAAGGATTTAGTATCTAGATTTAGTACATTGCTTGATCAGATTGAATGTATTGATATACATGTGTTTGTATAATTTATACATGGTATCAAAGCATAGGAAATCACTATAGTGGAGAAGAAATTGAGTTTGTGACTGAATAGAATTTGAATTTGCAAAAGTAATCTTGGTGCGACAGGTGGATTAGGATCGATGGATTTCAATGGCTTGAGATTGGAGTATGCACTCGAGGGAAGTTCCAATTATATTGCGTGGAAAGACAGGATGGAGGCAGTACTGGAGGAAAATTGGTTGAAATAATTCATTGATAATGATATTCCCAAACCCACTACAACAGATGCCACAAATCTTGATGCTTGGAAAAAGAAGGTTGCAAAGGCAAGGAGGATCTTACTGGAGGGAGTACGAGACCACATTGTCTCAAGTCTCCATGGCAAGGAGATACCATATGCAATGTGGAAAGCTTTGACAGATATGTTTCAGAGCAGTAGTGAGTTGGGATGAGGGTGAGTTATGGCACAAGATATTGGGCCATCTACACCACGGAGCCCCGAAGGTCATGCAACAGATTTCTACGGGTCTTCCCAAGGGTACTCTTGCGCAGTTAGACACATGCAAGGGATGTACTTTGGGGAAGTATGAAAAGGCCACTTTTCATGAGAAGAAGAACCGAGTTTCGAAATACTTGAGAGAGTTCACTCAGACATGTGTGGACCATTCTCTACTACTTCAACAGAAAAACACATGTACTATGTGATTTTTTTTTAAATTTTTCTAGAAAGTGTTGGATCTACTTCATGCAGAAGAAAGATGAGATGTTCTCAAAATTTCTTGAGTTCAAATAGCTGGTGGAGAAAGATATGGGGAAGCATGTGAAGGCTCTTAGGAGCAACAATTGTGGTGAGTTCATATCCAATGAATTCAAGAAATTCTACAGGAAAGAAGGAATTCAGAGAGAGTTGATGGTGCCTCATAACCCACAACAGAATGGGGTCACAAAAAGAAAGAACATAAAAATTGTGGGTGAAACACGAGCAATGTTGCATGATCAGGGCCTACCGTTGCATATGTGGGTGGAGGCATGCAACACAATAGTGTTTGTGCAAAACTGTAGTCCTCATTGGTTACTTGGAATGAGTACACCAGAGGAGGATTTTTCTGGTAAGAAACCTGATGTTTCATATTTTAAAATTTTTGGCTCATCTGTATATGTGCATGTGACCAAATATTCTAGGAAGAAGCTTGAACCAACAGCTGATATTGAGATATTTGTGGGGTACACTGATACTCCCCAAAACTATCGAGTATATTTTCCAAACAACAAGATGACTGTTGTGAGACGGGATATACAATTTGATGAAGAGAAAGCCATGCGATTGTCCCTTGAGAGGGAGCTAGATTTGCATGCAGATGAGGAAATCTTGGCTCTAAAGGATGAACCTCAATATGGGAGAAGCCACATGCAGAGGATTATGGAGTGGAAGAAAAAACTCATGTATATCCATCCACCAGACTCGGTAGAAGGTGCACCACGGAAGCTAATAGATTGAGACTTGATGCGGTAGAACATGTAGGAGCCCCTACTTCACTACGCAGACAAAGACGGTCTCTAGACAGGTTTACTAGACACATGGCTCTTATGAGAAAGTGTATTGTGACAGAACCATCCTCCTTTGAGGAAGAAGTGCAGTAACCAACTTGGGTTGACGCCATGGTTAAGAAGTATGACTCCATCGTTAGGAACAGTGCTTGGGAAGTTGTCCCAAGACTAGTCGGAAAATCAGTGGTTGGATCTAGATGGATCTATAAGGTGAAGCAGGTTGCAGATGGAAGTGTGGAGAAGTAAAAAGCTAGATTTGTAGCTTGGGGATTCTCAAAAATTGAGGGGATTGACTATGAGGAGACTTTTGCACCGGTTGCGAGGTACTCATCTATGAGATCTATCATTTCACTCTCTGCGTAGTTGGGGTAGCATATACATTAGATGGATGTGAAGATTGTGTTTCTTAATGGAGTTATTGAGAAAGAAGTGTACATAGAGAATCCATAAGGTTTTTAGATCTTTGACAGTGAGTATCATGTGTGCCGGCTTAAGAGAGCACTGTATAGGCTTAAGCAAGCACCTCGTGTTCGGTACACTCAGATTGACAACTATTTCACCGGGTGGGGCTTCACCAAAAGTGAAGCGGATGTGAACCTGTACCAGATTGTGGTTGATAGTAAGCTCTTGATTATCATACTTTATGTTGATGATCTAATTTTGATGGGTGATGATCAGTTGATAAATTCTTACAAAGAGGATCTTGCAAGGGAGTTTGAAATTAAGGACAAGGGACTCCTTCACTATTTCCTTGGTTTGGAAATATGGCAGTGGGATGGTGAGCTATTTGTTTCTCAAGGAAAGTATGCTAAAGAGATTCTGAGTAAGTTTCACATGGAGAGCTATAAACCCATGGAGACTCCTCTTCCAGTAAATTGGAGGAAATATGATACTACTTCAGGATAAGTAGTAGACACTACTGTTTACATGTAGCTAGTGGGTTCACTGATGTACTTGGTGAACACCAGACCATACATTTGCTACGCAGTTAACCAGCTGAGTCAAACTATGGTTAAGTCGACCAAGCTCTTTTGAAAGGCAGGGAAGCATGTATTAAGATATCTCAGGGGCACTACAGAGTATGGATTATGGTACAGACAGATAGAGGGAGTGAAGCTTCATGGCTCCACAGATGCAGATTGGGCTGGCAGCCCATTAGACAAAAAGAGCACATCAGGAGGGATCTTTAGCATAGGATCGGCAACAGTTTCTTGGTACAACATGAAGCAGTGATATGTGGCACTTAGTTCAACCGAGCCATAGTACATGGTAGCAATTCAGGATGCATGTGAGGCCACCTGGATGAGGAATATTCTGGTTGGCTTGTTTGGTTCTCAGATGGATCCGATAGCGATACATTGTGATAACCATAGTTGCATTAGAATCTTTGTTAATCCAGTATTCCATCATAGGTCTAGGCACATTGAAATTTGGTACCCCAATCTTAGAGATTGAGTTCAAAGACGCATTATGTTACTTTAGTACATTCCCATGGAATATCAGGATGTAGATATTCTGACGAAGGCACTCAACAGGTAAAAAATTTGAATACCACAGAGGCAGGATTAGGGTAGCTGATAATCCCTTTCTTGTTGAGAGGGAGTGTTTCAAGTCAACAAGAAAATGCAACACACACACTAGTGTGGGATCGTGGGATCATGGGTTCTAGCGATACATTAGTGTGAAAGCTAATTTATTTAATAAATTGGTGCCGTGCCTAATTTAATTTTCCCTTAATTAAATTGGACAATAAAACGTAATCTTATCTCATAATCACTTGTAATAGTTAACTGAATGTGATAAAATTAGTTAGCTCATGAGTTTCGAGTTGATGGTGGTTGGTGAGGCATGCAGAGTGATTCTATTAGTTATGGAGTTCGAGTTGAAGTTAGTGCATCAGTTTAATGCATGAGTAATCAGTTAACTCAGTTAGGTGAGTTAAATTCAATTGAAGTAGTTGTAATTGTATTTTGCACTAGTGAGAGATCAAGTGAATTAAATCAAATTCAATTCACAATCAATGATCTTCTATGCAACCGATGATTTACTATTAATAGCTGCATGCATGTCACTTCTATTGGAGACCCAGTTGAGACAAAGGTTAAAGGGATGTTAAATATCAGTTGTGATATAAGTAGGCTTCCCACATGCAACAAAACAACCATATGATTGCCCATGACATTTTCTCATATAAGGAAGGCCAAAATTCCTAAAAAATAGGGATTGCATTCCACATGGATTAGGTTGATTAGAGGCAGGAAATTGGCTAAGTGTTGTTTGATTTTGTCCCAGTTAGTGTGAGACAATTGTGAGAGTGTAGGAGACTCTTGTGAGAAGAGTGCATTGTAATTGTTTCATGATTCTAAGGTGAATATAAAATACAAGATAGATGGGTTTTGAGCAGCAAGCTTTCCATGGGAAAATATCTGTATTTTGGTTTGATTTTATTATTTCTTTACCTACTGTGAATGGCAATAGTGTTTATTTTCTGCAATTGATTTGTAAAAGGATTCAATATCTAGCTTGATGATATTGAATCTATTAATATACATATGTTTGTATAATTTATATAGAGATCCATGGAGCGGTGATCTGCTCCACGGTTAGAGGAGTTCGAATCTGCCATCAAATTGTTGGGGTATGCCATGAGTCTCACACCTACATTGCAATATCTCCCAGAGTCGAGAACATCTCCAAAACAAGAGGATTGATCTGCATAGTGGCCGAGGTTTTTATTTGGTGGCGATAGAGAGCTTGGAAACATATTGATCGTTATTTTAGCCAATCCAGTCGAGTCCTGCATAACAGTAAGCCAACTTGAAGGCGTTGTCGAACACTTCCTACCCCACGTTTTGGAGTTTCCACGAGTGCCCATAAAGTGGAATTTCCATGACCATTTTGCTGGAAGAGCAAGCGTCAAGGCATGGATGTGGCGTGGGCTGAGGAGATCTTCTCGAGGAGTGAATTTTTTTTTGGCGTGAGCATTGGAGAGCTGGTTAGATTGCTGCAGGACATGGAGCAATGTTCGGATCTGCTTGGCGCAAGGTGTTGGTGAATCCAATGAGGGAGATCTGCTTGACAGGCTGCATAGAATCCAGCGTAAGTAGCTCACCGAGATCGAACCATAGTTACCAAATTCGGCCGTACTGGCTGAAATAATTCGAAAATTCGGTCGTTCGATTCGGTTCGTCGAATAATACGTTGTTTTGCAGTTCGGTACGGATAATCCAGGAAGTACAGCGCAGGTTTCGAGCTTTTAATGAATTAGAAAGGTCAGGGCAGGTTTCAAGATTTTAAGGAATTAGTAGTGATATACGGGATGATGCAGAAAATCTGTTTATTAAGACTTTTACTTCAGTGATATATATTAATAATTTGTTTTCGCTTAAAATAAATATACGTGTTATTTTAAATTTATATATTAATAATTTGTGAATAAAATTAAAGTATTATAATGATATGAAAATTTTACGACATTTTTTTAAAATGGATTTTTTTATTAAATATAGAATTATTAAACTTAAAATTTTATGTTATAAAAGAGGTTAGTAATTATTAAAAATTAAAATTTGGTTTGGTTTAATTAATTATTAATTAGTAATTTATATTTTGAAAGAATGTTTGCATATATTTAATATATGATTTTATTTTAAACATGATAATGTGGAATTTATATAGAAAATTTGTTTATATTGAAGATTATATAATATAAATCTATGATATAATTAGTTATATGGACAAAAAAATTCCTTAGAGAACATTAATGGAAATGTTAAACTATAAGATTTAGAAGTATACTTCCCAATTTTTTCTGTATTGAATTTTAAGCAATAGAATTTTTTTCGTACCGAATCGAATTGAATTCGAACTTGGTAACTATGGATCGAACAACGTTTGAATTTGGTGTCTACTGCATTTTCTCCGTTGGAAGGTCAAGATCTGTGTCATCGAAGTCAATTCCTGTCGCTTGGCATACTACGTTTTTTGGCTGGAGGGCCAGAAATATTGGTGGGGTGAGAGAGGCACGAACTCTCGAACTCTTGATGAAGTGAGAAATTGCTGGAGGCCATTTGTTGAGGCCGTGATCGCTAGATCTGTTGTAGGATTGAAGCCATGATCGCTGGAGGCCGTGAGAATTTCTAGAGGCCATTTTCTTGAGGTCGTGATCGTTCGAGTGTGTGAGGATTGAAGCCATTTGCTGGAGGATTGAATTTGGAGCCGGTTTAGAGGAGCAAGCATGATTGCTGCAAGCATAATCCATTTTTTATGAGACTGTTGGTGGCTGGTGGTAGATCGGTGGACATCGTGGGTGGATCGACTACCATATTCGTGCTATGTCCTTCGGTCCTCTGGAGCGGCCCTTGGAGTGTCTTTGGAGTGGCACGTGGAGCCAACATTGGTGCAAAGTCTCTCACATCGGCAGAATTTGAGATAGATCTACTATTCAACCGGTATGGTCCTACATGTAGATAATTTGGAAGGTCCTTCGTCATTTTCGCCTGATGAAAGTGGGTGATAGCTTGGGTAATAGATCAGATCTGTTGTGTTTCATTTTTTGAGTATGTGCCCCTCTCCTTTTTTTTCAAATTCGGCCCCACAAGCATAAAGAAGTGTTCGGTGAGCAACAATTAGTTCGTTGAGGTATTTTGTCAACAGAGAAATTTTTGTCAAAATTATATGTGGTTTGTGTTCTGGGAAGAAGCTGCAGGGTTCCCATTCATCCTCTCATTTTTTTTTATATCCATTGAACTCTTCTAAATCGAATTTGCATTCATGTGATATCATTAAATTCCATGTATGCACGTTATAATCTGTATTAAAAAAAAACAGAAAATGTGTGTGTATTTTCAAGCACTAAGAAAAAGTATGGTTCGCTAATCATTCAAAGCCTTGAATTTTCAGCTTGTGGGATCTCGATAGAGTCGAATATTTCTGAGAATTGTGCTGCTGCGCCTAGCCCATCATCGTATTTCTATTTTCAGGACATAATGAGAGTTGAGGCATGTAGGAAGGCCCAACGCTTACATGACATTGAAGTATTGAATTACCGAGTTCTAATTTTATTTCGAATTGCAGCCAACATATGTTACAGTTGTGAATTAAGGAAGATGGTGCAGTGAACCTGAACTTAGTGTTGATTTTTTTTAGTGTTGTTTGCGAAGGAAGATTGTGTTTTGGCGTTGTATGGTTGTAACTCCATCAGATTAGTGTGATCCATAATATTTTTCATTGGGATACGTGAGTGGATCTTGCGTGTTGTGCCTGGGATCTTCTAGATCTAAGTACGATGGCATTTTGGGGAAATAATCGTTACTTATGAAGTTTGTATTGAGTTGTAGCAGAGGAGATTGAATTTGCAGGTGGACCGATCTTTTGATTTAGAGCCTGAAGGTGAAATGGGTCAACAAAGGAGAAAGAGTCAAAAGATAGTTGTGATATATTTTTCAGTTGAATTGGTAAAGAGTTTCATGTTGACCTTGATGGAACCCGTAGCTGATCCAGTCAAGGATCAATGCAGATCTGGAATTTGATGAAATCCTTAAGAGGTTAATGCCGGCTCTACCCTCTTTTTCAGGGATTAATTATGAAAGGTGGAAAATCGAAATGAAAACAATTTTATGGAAAGTAGATTTATTAAATTATGTTGAAGATGATCTTTTTAAATTAAACCATGTTATGAGTTCAGCATTACACCTCATAAAAATTGCATTAGATGAAGGCATGTTATTCAGTATACTGCATGAATATGGTTAGATCCATAGTGAAAAAGTTTTGTGGGATATTATAGAAATGAAGTATTGTTTGAATGAGGGAAAAAATGATGAAATTATTTCTCTTGAAAATGATAGTTGTACTTTTAGTCCCATAACTAAGTGTGAAATTGAAAATGACAACATTGAAGATGCAATGATGGATGTTGAATGTTTTCCTGTAACTACATTAAAACATGTGATGATGAGGAAACAACCATTGATGTAGAATTTGAATTTTTTAATGAAGAGAATTTTCTTGATGTAGAGACCTATGAAGTCAAATTTGATGAGAAATATGTATATCATGATGAGTGGATCAATCCCATGCATGAAAAACATATTATTGATGAGTTGTTGTCCGGTGAGAAGAAAATCCTATCTCCATATACATATCAAATGCAAGACAACATGATTGCAGAAACGTAATTGATTAAAGAGGTTGAAGATATACATTAACAAACTATGTCAACAGAGAAAGACGAAGAAATGAAAGCTCTCTTAAAGGAGCAAGATGACAAGAGCCAATATGGTTTTCTTTATGAATCTAACATTGTTTCTAAGTATGCATATATTGACAACAAGGATTAAGGACAACTATAAGTCCCAAGAACTTGCAACATTTAATTCAAATAATGTTAGCCTACAATCAAGATCAAGAAAGAGGAGAATAAAAGTTCAAGTGTTCCACTTTTGGCGCAGAAAATGAAAAATGAAGGAGAAGCTCCACCACTATCTTATGGAAATAAAAGTGAAGATTAAACTTCAGTGGCAAATGTACAAGCACGTAATATTTAGCAAGAAGGAAAAAATGAAAGATCATTTATCAAGTACGATTGTAATCCTAGCTGATACTGAGACCAACGGGCGCATATTAAGCCAAGGAAGGAGAAATATGACTTTGAGTGAATTTCTCCATTAAGGCGGAGTGTTCGAATTAATGGAGAAATCTATTAATGTATTTGGTTAGGATTAATATTCTCTATTTAGATCCTAGATCATATTATTTAGGGAGTGGTTCAAACCACCAAGCTAATGTGTAAGATTATATGTACGAGACTTTGATTTCAGAATGAGTAAGTGTGTGTGTGTGTGTGTGTTGATGCATACACCTTTGTGTGAAATATATGAGTGTTTTTAGTCATTTTTATCACATATATGACCATAAACTGATAGCCTTCATATGAGAATCACCGAGAAGGCTCTAAACCCTCTCTAGCTAGCTGCAAAAACACTTGTTAGTCCATATACTCATAAAAATTTTGATAACTTAACAAATCATGACAAGAGCAATAGATATCATACACCATATAGCCAACAATTAACCAACATAAAAACCATGGCAAGTCAACCATAATGTCAACATGATAACCAATACAAGTACTCATAAATCACAACGGGAAAATAAATCTTATTTATAAATGAAAATTCCAACCAAGCCAGGGACTTCCACGTACCACTCGACCATAGATTGGGCTGAACCAAATCTCTCTTTCAACCAATCACCCCTACACCTTATTCCAAACATGAATGTTGGATCTCATGGAATAAAACAAGACAAAACCAACCGAGCCTTCCATAGGCCAAACCACCTCAAACCTCAACCACAATGATTCTACAGTCCAAAAATCACTAAAATCAACCAGATCGGTCTCTACTCAGGCCATCTAGGGCTTTAGGACCTAGTAACTCAACACACAACCTTCCAGAGCTCCATAGCGTTTGTACCAACTGCGGATTCAGGGACTAGTATAACTCAACCCACAAAGGGCTCCAAAGCATTTGTGCCAACCAACACCTCTAGGAACTTCTAGTTCAACCCACCAAGGGCTCCAAATTTTTTTTCCAACCAATAGCTCCAAGAACTTATAACTAAATCCAAACTATTCCAGGGCTTCCAGAGTGTTTTTTCTAACCCAAAACCATAGGGAACTTGAGCTCCAATCATAAAAATAAGTGGGAAAACCCACAACAACATGGCTAACTAGGAAATGGAAAGACAAGGCTAAAATTACTGCCAATCCAGACAAATATCCATGCCAATGACAACACATAACCAAAGAATCACATGCATATATCGTGCATCTAGAAATTAGCAAGGAAATCACACATGTAACCTATTACCTGCAAAACAATCCTGCTGTAGTTGTTGATCGAATTGTTTCCTTGTGCTCCCTAGTTTCCTTTTTCTCCTTTCTCCAATCCAAGTGAATTCTTGAGTACTCCATGAATGCTCCAATAATACTCTAATTGTGCAAGAGTATGAGAGAATGAGAGAATGAATGAGAGAGCCAAAAATGAACTGACAAAATATCAACCAGTAAAAGCTGTGAAATGTTTCTCTAAAGCCTTTTTATTGTTGGTGCCTCTATTTTCTTCATTTTCCTTCATTTTTCCTCTAATTTACTTTGTATGAAAATATGTGTCTCTTCACCTCCCTTTTCTCCTATTTTCCTTTATTTTCATAAATACAATTCTAATTATTGCCACTTTTCCTTTGCCAATTTCCATATCCTTTAATTAATCACAAGTGATGCCCAATATAATTTTTGCCCAATATTTAGCTTGGAATACATGTCCCATGACCTTGGTTTTATTTTATTTACATGGAAAATCAACCAGGGGATGTTACACAAACATAGTTCAAGGAAGGAAAAAAGGTGTTAATTGAGAAAATCAATCAACTAATAGAGAAAGGAAACATAATTGATAATTTACTCGCACAGTACAAATATAAATGACAAAATGCGTTAAGAATAAGGAAGGATGACACAGATGAAATTATCAGAATATCTAACTACTATGACAAAAAATTAATCAACTAACAGAAAAAACAGACGCACCAATGAAACTACCCTTATTTTATAAAAGGCTAACACAAAACCCAAAAACTACAAGTATGATAGGACCATCAGGAACCATTTGAAATAATATTTTAGGTAGTCAGTATCACACAATAATTCTAGATATAAATCATCAACAATTTAAGAAGGAATTACCAAAGTATGATGGTAATGACCATGAGGAGCAATTTTCCGGGTTAATAAAATAGAAGGGTTTTTTGAATCAAACCTCTTGTTAGGTGAAAGAGAAAATATAATGAAAAATTTCAACAATTTAGAATGTCAAGTTTATAATTAGTTCCTATCATGGAAAAAATAAATGTGATGTTCATTCCTTTCATTGGCAAAGCTTTATGGCTACTTTATTAAAAAGGTTTCATGATGAAGAAGATGATGATTTGTACAACAAATTAGTACATATTAAACAAAAGGCAAATGTGAATTACTACACACATGAATGGGAATTTATGGCCACAAGACAAAACAGGTTCACGGAGGAATGATTGCCAAAAATGTACTTTTTTGGATTTAAAGATTACATCCATAGTGAAATAAACCGATGGAACCCTAAAACAATTGAAAAGGTTGGACATGTAATGAAATTAGTTGAAAAAAATAACAAGTTAAGCAATTGATCATGTACTAGAGAAGATGAAAACCGATGGTAGGAATTAAATATGAAGGTGATAAAAAAATGTAGATAGTGTCGTGACAAATAGTTTCTAGAGCACATATGCAACTATTAATTTTTGGTAGCTTAGGGGTACTTCTACATTGGTAGTGCCTAGAATGTAGAAGTGATTTAGCACATTTCTCTCCCTAGGCACTTTACTTTATAAACTTGGAAAGTGTGCTTTTTATATCTAATGACTAAAAATTGGCTTTTGTAAAGTGATTTTAACTTTTTAAAGTTTGGGTAAATTAAGTGATTTTAGTGGGCCCAATGTGAAATAAAACCATGATCGTTGATCTTGAGATGTCCAAATTAAATCTTAGCCATTGATATCTTGGGTTAGGTATTTTAGTCATTAATGAGAAATAAAAAGAGAAAAGGGAGAGGAAGATGCACATTCTAGGAGGAGAAAAGGAGAAGAGAAGATCTGAAGAAAAGTAGAGGAGGAAAAGTCAAAGAGGGCATGATTCCAAGACATTTAGCAGCTAGATTAGGCATGCAATTCAAGGTAGTTTTCAACCATTATTTTGAGGGCCATACAACTAGGTCATACAAAAAAAATGGCATGATTTTCGAGGGTTGTTCAATAGGTCTTTGGCACAAAAATTTAGGTTCATACAATGCATTATTGTTGAGATGTTTGGCACAAACTTCGAGGGACCATAAAATATGGTATTATTATATCATACAATACATTTTTTGAGGGCCATACAACTAAGAGAAGGGAAGTTATACAACAAGAAAATTGAGGGTGAAAGTGGCTTGGTTTTTGAGATAACTATTGAGCATTAATTGCTCGGAATTGTATTTGTTGTAAACTCAAAAAAAATTGTCGGCTCTTTACTAAAATTCCCCCTCTACTAGATTTCCCTTAGGGTTTTTCTATGGATTTGACCAAAATCCTGTGTGTTAAATGTGTGGTGTTTACTGTTCATTTTCAGTGGTTAAAGATTATATTTAGTCATGTGTATTTCTACTCTTTAAATTTAGATTGAACGTGTTTAGTCTAAAATTCATTATTTGTGAAGTTTTTATTGGTGACAAAAATCATATTAATGTTTAAGTGTTTGACGAAAGTCTTATAAGAGAAAAAATATATTGTAGGCGAAATTTCAACATGGTATCAGAACGAGGTTGGTAAAGTTCAGTGATAATATTTTAACATAGTGGTATTGTAGGGATTCCAAGGGGTTGTATTATGAAAAAGTGAAAGGAAAGTTAATGTTGTGTATTAAGACAATGGGTTATGGCTAGTGGACAATAGAGCATCCAATCACATGACAACAATGGGGCCAATGTCCGAATTATTTTAAAGACAGGCTCAAATTTCCATGTGAGTTGTTAAGCTAGCACCACACATGCAACAAAGTGGTTTGGATGTGTTATATTCTAGCTTGAACCAGGATGAGTTTTGGAGGTGGAAGTGATGTTATTTGTTTTAGGGTTGATGGTACACTTGTTGTAATACCCCAACCCACATTTACTCACTTCTACAAGTTATCCATGTTAAACGTGAGCTGAGAGTTACTATGAGATGACCCAATAACCAAGTTCCAATTTGTGGAAGTGGGGTCTATCATCCTGAAACTTACTGTAACTTCCCAGTGACACAAGACCACCCAGATGTTAGACAAAATCCACTGATGATCTTACCCTGAGCTGGAACTATCTTTCTCCTTGACTTAACATCCAAGTCGCACACATGCCAAGTTGTGCATGCATCCATAAGGCTCTATCTGCACACACAATAATTCCTTCGTGTGGATACAACTGAGATTTCTTAGTTAAAATACTACGACTGTGAAATCAATGCCACATTTTGAAGGCTAGCCTACAAGATATTGCCTAAAACCACTCAAAAATTTCTAGAATAAAGTCTAAGATGATCACAAGTATGCATAACCTATACTTAGGCTAAAATATTTCCAAAACATGCCAAACACATGATACATAGCCTATACTTAGGCTCAAATATTTCCAAAACATGCCAAACACATCATAAACATTTAGACAAACACATGGTAAACATAGTAACTACAGGAATGCATATATGATCATGGTCTCATTCATTTCACCAGAGAACCATAAAGGAGGCTCACTACCCTCTCAAGCTAGATGCAACAACATTTTTTAACTCATAAATTCATATAACCATTCAATGAATTATTGAATCATGAAAAATATCCATAACAAGAGCACATCATTTAACCATGCCTATATTGTAACAACCCCCTTTCTCTAACCAGGTAGTTGTCTCTTTTTCTTTTTTTTTAACAGAAGAAATCATGTCTAGAGAAACTCTCAAGCCTACATAGTTTAGCCCGGGATTGGACCACGACACCTGTGGGTAACAAAATTCCCCATCTATTTATCTCCATGTTGTTGAGAAATCTAAGGGAGAGATATTACATGATTTCTCTTATGATGATAACTGCTTGTGAGGAATTTTTAGTTTTCTTAATTAGGTTCTTCTTGTACTTGATTATTATTGTGTGCTCTTATTCATCAAACAAATACCAAACCATAAACAATAATGAGACAAAGGAAAAAATATATAGGCATTCATATAGGGCTAAAAACTCTCCAACCTGAGAGGAAAACCCATCAAAATTCTTCTTCTTATAGAATATTCAATTGATGAATTCCAAGACCTAGACCTTTGACCAAGAACCCCTCCAAGACCAAGTCAATTCTTCCTCTTTGATATCCTTATTCTTTTAGAAACCTCGACCGACTCAGCAACTACAACTGCAACTATAACTTCAACTTTCCCAGAGACTCAATTTCGACTTGCCTTGAAACTGGAACTTCAACTTGCCTAGAAACTGCAACTTTGACTGCAACTTCGACTTGCCGAGAGCTGCAACTTTGACTGCAACTTGAAACTACAACTTCAATTTTCCTAGAAACTACAACTTCTCTTCTTCCCTTGGGAAGATTCTCTCTCATAGATAATTTTTCTTTCAGAACAAATCTTCTTGATGACCTAACTTCGATTCTACAACTCGGCTTCACTGCAACAATATGAGCCCTCGTTCCTTCGCACACGTGGAGATATGTAGCCTAAAAACAAAACCAAAACTTTGAGTTTTTTTCTTCCTTAGTATTCATGTTCTTCGCACTTCCTTTCATCCTTAAGATCGAACTTTGTTGACTATGATCCAAGTGGATATTGGTGGCCACCCACCTAGAACTCCAGTCCATTTCATCAGTTTCCTTGTCTATAGTAAAATTTACTATTTTTAGTAGTTTTTCTGGTCCTAAACTTCCGGAGAATTTTTGACCCCCTAAATGACGTTTTTTTGAGGTCTGCAGCAGACCCATAGCCATAAGCAAGTTCCTATAGCAAATACTATATTACTCGGAGATATCTTTGCAATGATATATCATATGAGGCAAACAGAGATAATATGACCAAGTTATGACCCCGGGAAGTTGGCTACCCAACTAACCCCAACAGGGCCCACAAACTCTTAGTGTTCCATCTTTTGGGGTTAGGGTTTTGGTTGTTTAGGGTTTTCCCATGTTTTTCAATAATAAAAATTCCCTTCAGCCTCATTGTAACATAATTCATAAGCATGTAGCCACCACATCTCTTCTCAGAGATAAGCTACCATCGCCCGAGCTAGTTTATTTCGATTTTGTCTGTAAGCTTATTCCATTTATTTGATATTAATGAAATGAAGTATATTTTCTGCTACATCTCTGTGTTTATGTTTATTTCTGTGTTTTATTTCATTCCTGCATAAATCTGGATCAATGGTATAAGAGCGGTATGCTCTTTCTAGATATTTCTTTACATGTCCCCAATGAGATCGAGATATAAGGAGCTAGGACTCGATCTGGTTGAAAATTTTCAAGATTAGCCTCTCAAACCCCGATGACCTCCCATGGAGGAGGAAAATATAGATGAGGGAGCAAGAGATCTTATCAAAAATTGCTCGAGGAGGCCCTCAAGAAACATAGGAACACGATGATGGACAAATTTTCACAGATCCTTCGACGACTACCAATTGGCGACACATCTTCATCCAGTAGCCAATATAGAGGCACCACTCCTTTTAAGGTACAAGTTAACTTAGACATTCCCATATTTGAGGGCTAAATAGATGCAGATGTCGTAGATAGATGGTTGAATCTATTAGAAGGATATTTTTTAGTCCATCAATTTTTCAATTGAGAAAATATTACTTTTTCACTCCTCAAAGCCACCCCCCATGTCAATGAATGGTGGGAAACCTACTGTGAGCAAAAGGATGAGCGGAAATCCTCCCTATTCTCGGCCGCACCCACTTGGAATTCTTTCCGAGACGCCATCATGGAACAATACTAACCCATGGGGAGTTATGAGGACAAGTACATACAATGGACTATGCTACAGAATCAAAGGGATCAAGATGTACATGAGATGACATATATGTTCCATACCCTTCATGCAAATTTTGGTATTAAATTTTCAGAGAAAAAATTGGTGCTTAAGTACCGCAATTGTGTGCAAAGATACATCTAGGAGGAAATGGAGTTACTCAACATCTCCTCGCTTGGTGTGGCATACAGGTATACTGACAAGATTGAGCAAAAATTCAAACATAAGAAGGGAGACTTTGGATATGTGAATCATAAGCAAGGGAAAGGTGCCCCCAAACTATAGACAAAGAAAAGGGCCAAGGTGGGGTGGCCCAGGACAACTCGTTGAAAGAAAAATTGACCAAGGGAGGAGTGAAATAAATTTTTTTTTGGTATGAATCTCAACATAAGGCATTCACAGAGTTGAAGCATCACCTCTACTCTGCACTAGTTCTCAAATTACCATACTTGTAGCAACCATTTGAGATCGAGACATATGCCTCTGACAATACTATTAGGGCAGTAGTTAATCAGCAGGGGCATGTAGTGGCATATCATAGTGAGACATTTTAAGACATAGTCCTAAGTTATCCCTCCTATGACAAAGAGATGTATTCGATTATGCAAGCTTTCAAGCAATGGAAGGATTACATTTTGGGGAAGGAAGTGGTCATCCACATAAATCACTGACCCTTGCAATTCATACAGACAAAAGGGAAGTTGCAGAATGATCACCATCAGAAATAGGCCACATACCTACAAAAATTCCATTTGAACATCAAGTACAAGAAGGGCAACACCAATAATGTTGCATGCTACCTCAACTGACAACTGATTGTGGCATTAACCACTACGTTCAACTCTTATGGGCACGAGAATTTTGGTTGGTCACATCTCTACAAAGGTGATCTAGAATTCGACAACACATACCAGACGCTCCTGGAGGGTAAGAAAGTTCTAAAATTTCACCTCCAGGATGCATTGTTATGCCACCTGGGAAACCTTTGTGTTCCTTCAGGTGCGTGTGCCAAGATGATTTGGGAAGCGCATTGCAGTTGGGTTTTTGGACATTTCAGGGTCGAGAAAACAATGGCAATACTACAAAAGTATTTCTATTGGCTGAACCTTCGACATGAGGTCAGGAAGAACATGAAATCCTGCACTGCTTGCACCAATTCCAAACCTACCATCAAGAAGCAAGGCCTATATACTCCACTTCCTACCCTTAGTCAGACGTGGGAATCCATCTCCATGGATTACATGTCGGGCCTTCCTTCTACCAAGCATGGCAATGACTATGTTTTTGTGGTCGTCGACAGATTCTCTAAGATGGCCATTATGGCGATCTACAAGAAGAATATCACGTCAAAATCCACTGCTAAACTCTTCTTTGAGTGAGTGTGGGTACACTTTTGGATACCATAGTCCATTATCTCAGATCGGGACAACATGTTCCTTAGTACATTTTGGTCAATTCTCTGGTCGATGCTGGACATCAAGCTCACTAAGTCCATAACTTTCCACCCCCAAACAGATGGCCAAACAAAGGCCGTCAATAGGATGATCGTACACATTCTACGCATGTACAACTAGAAGCATCCATGCACATGGGATGAAATCCTTCCCTATGTCGAGCACAACTATAACTAGACTCTCCACAACTCAATACGACACAACCCCTTTTAGATGGGCTTGGGATTCTAGCCAATATGTCCCATTGATGTGGCCATACCATTTGCAGCTACTCAAGCAGATTCGACTCATGTCTAGTCTAAAGGCGACAAGGAAAAAACTTCATTGAGCATATTCAACACATTTTCCAACACATCCATGACATATTGGACATAGACAATGCTAAATACAAGTAGCGACATGATTAGCATCAGGTGCCAAACAAGTTACATGTGGGAAAAAAAATTTGGCTACATTTGCAGAAGGATTTCCTCATTGGGCCCCACCACAAGCTTTGTATGCTCCGATACGGGCCATATAACATCACCAAGGTTGTAGGGGAAAATGCCTTCAAGCTCAATATTCCACCATTCCTTGGTTTGCACCCAGTGTTCAATGTAGATCACCTTCGGCCCTCCTTTCCACCATTGTTGGACACATCTGACGTTGTAGAATAACTCACACCAACAAAGTTAAACCCAAACTGCATCGAACAAGAAAAAAATGATAGAATCATGGACACAAAGATCAATAATACCCATCATCAAAATATCCAGCTATATCAATTTGTCAAAGTAGGCCAACTCCTTCAGTAGGGCAAGTGGTTCACTAGGGACCAGATTCAACATAAATTTTCTCACCTCATGGAGGCTCTACACGCAATGGGGACCATTGATTCCTTAGGGGGAGGAATGATCCAGGTGGATATTGGTGGCCACCCACCTATTCCACCTAGACCTCCAATTAGTTTCATAAATTTCTTGTTTATAGCAGCATTTACTATTTTTTTTAGCATTTTTTTTGGGTCCTAAATTTCTGGAGCAGTTTTGACCCCCTAAATGATGTTTTTTGAGGTATGCAATAGGCCCATGGCCATAGGAAAGGGCTTGCAGAAAATACTATAGTAATTGGAGTGATATTTTTGACAATATATCATATGCACCAAACATAGATAATATAATCAAGTTACGACCCTCGGAAGTTGGCTGCCCAACTAACCCAAACATGGCCTACAAACTATTGGCGTTCCATCTCTTGGGGTTAGGGTTTTGGTTGTTTACGATTATCCCATGTTATTCAATAATAAAAATGCCCTTGAATATTATTGTAGCATAGTTCAGAGGCATATAGCCACCACATATCTTCTCAAAGATAAGCTACCATCACCCAAGCTAGTTTATTTCCATTATGTCTGTAAACTTATTTCAGTTATTTTATAGTAATGAAATGAAGTATATTTTCTAATGCATCTCTGCGTTTATGTTTATTTCTGTATTTTATTTCGTTCCTGCATAAATCCAAATCAAAGTGAGAGTGTTTTCTCCAAATGAGGTCGAAGTCTTCTTTATATAGGCTTCTCAATGGGTCGAATTGCTCCTTTAGGCCAACTTGATCTTTGTGCCATGATGAGATCTTGGAGGATATTTTGAATCAATAAATTTTCTTTTACAAAATGTAACATTCCCAAGAAGGGTTATTCATACATGACAATGATTCTTTTGACTTTAGAGACTAAATGGAAAATATTAAAAGATCACAATGGGATCTTGTCCTAAAATAAATTTTCCTTGAGGTTGAAACCCTTGCCTCAAGAAAAATAATAATAAATTTATTTTTCTCTTTATATTGCATATATAAAATCAAAATTACATATGTCATTATGAAGACTGAACCTATTACATATTTCAACACATGTCATAAGGTTATGTATAGTTATAACCCTCTCCTTAGCTCACGACCAACTTATCTATTCGGTTGTAGTTTCACAACCCTTAGTGATAGTCTTAGTGAGGATATCCAAAGAAATCAGGACTGGTGATAACAATTTCTTAGTCATTAAATGTGTATAGCATTAGTACTAACGACATGACTTAGGTAAGGATTCTAGGAAAAAATTATGACAAACCACAAATAGGGAGATACCATACTATTCCATGGGTCTTGTAAACTGTCCCATATGTGGAGGTAAATTTAGCTTATGGGATAATAATAATTCCCTAAGCTTCAATATCACCCATGTCTACAAAGACCATAAAAATTAATGAAATATTGTAACTTTAGTAAATAGTTACAATCAATAAGATACCTTAGAGTGGGAATTGGGGTGAGGCTCATAATTTTCCTCCCAATTATTGGCAATCTTCTAACAATGCAACTACCACACCCTAGTTGATGAAACCTACCCAATGTCTAGACCAGGGATTTCATAGGTCTGATTCGCCCCCACCCTGCATGTAGGTTCTTAGTTATAGGCTAGTACAGGGGTTCCAATGGTAATTTATCCTCCACCCCTCAACCTGTGAGTGATTCCAGAGATGAAAATTTCCAACCTTAGATAATTCACGTTGAAAATGGAACCAAGAAAGATTCTAATTTAATTTTCACTTGAATTAAATTAGAAGAAAATTGTAATTCCACATCTCATGACAGCTTGTAGGATTTAACTAATCTAGTTTGACTTACTTGGTTCAGTTAATTCGAGTTGAGGTCCTAATTTGAGTCATTTAGAGTTTTTCCTAGTTTTTAGGATCCCTGGTTGAGTTTATTTTGAGTTGTAATTAATTAGTTCATTTTATCTAAGTCAAAGTCAGTTTAACTAGTTCCAACTATTGGAGAAACTAGTGGAAGGTCAAGTTGTGGAAGTGGAACTTCAAACACACTCAGTGATGAACCAGATAATTGATAATTCAACCATAAATAACTCATGCATGTGTGATTTGAGAATTAACCACTTGAGATTGCATTTCAAGGGCAATGTACTATCGGTTATATAATCATCCAAACTGTACAAGTGGTGCATGCAGCCAGAGGAAGGCCTATGATGGATTGTGTAGTATTGGATGGGGATTTCCCTAATTAATAGGGGACTAATTTGCAAGGAAACAATTCAAGGAAATAGGTACTTGGGCAAGCCAAAATTTGGTTAAGTATTGACCTAGGCTTGTTTAGGAAGCAATGAGAAAAATAGAGATAGTGTAGATGTTGCTCGAGCATGAGAGAAGCATTGTAATATTCTCATATTTTTTGACTAATGCAATATACATATAGCAGGGTTTTTTAGCCATGGATTTCCCCAAGAAATCATTATGTAATCTGTTGATTGATTTATTTCTATTTTATGCTTCATGATTTCATGATCATTTAAATTGGTTTCCATAATTGGTAGAGTAGATTCAAGTCTATTGTTTTAGAAAATTACAATTAGTAGTTTGAATCTATAAGGAATTTATATATGGTATCGAGAAGAAACCACAATAGAAGAGAAGAATACTATTTTTTCTTTGCAGGTGAATCGAATTTGCAGTATCATTCTTCAGGGTCAACAAGATGTCATTCTATGGATTGAGACTTGAGTATTCCCTTGAGGGTAGCTCAAATTACATAGCTTGGAAGGATAGTATGGAGGTAGTGTTGGAAGATAATAGGCTAAAGGAATTCATAGACAATGATTTTCCTATGTCTCCAACCACTGATGCTCAAGATATCGCAGACTAGAAGAAATGTATGGAAAAGGAAAGACGGATCATATTGGAAGGTTTTCAAGATCATATTATCTCGAACCTCCATGAAAAGGAGACCCCATATGCAATGTGGAAGGCATTGGCAGACGTGTTTCATAAAAATAGTGACCAAAGGAATTTTGCACTGAAGCACAAGCTTCAGAAGATAAATATGGAAAAGGGACACAATACCACAATGCTTGAGAAGGTTCATCCAATATCGGGATGACCTTGGGAGTGTTGGTGTTACAGTTGCTGAAGATAATATGGTTAGGCTAGCACTTCTAGGACTTCCCAAGTGTTGGCACAACTTCCAGGATTCAGTAAATGGGAGGGAGAAGCTACCACAGTGGGAGTGTTTGTAGTACAACTTGGTGCAAGAAGATATTAGGTGAAACACCAGAGATAGATCCTCATCCAAGCATGATGATGAGGATAAATGTGCCTTGGTTGGAAAGGAAAAGAAAGGAAAAGGGAATAAATCCTAATCCAAAGGAGATTATGGTCATGCAGGCAAGAAGAAGGACTTGTCGAAGATGACATGTTTTCACTGTCATGAGCTAGGATACTATGCCACAAAGTTTATGCACTAGAAGGCCAACAAGAATTCCTCAGGAGGAGTGGTAGGTGAAGATATTACTTCAAAATTAAAGTTGAATTTCACCCTCATTGCATGCATCGTGACATCGCTGATGGGTAGTGTGTGGTATTTGGATAGTGGAGCCTCATTCCATATGACTGGCAACAAATAATTCTTCAGATACTTGGAGGAGAAGTACCTCGAGATGCAGATCGAGATTGGATATGATGGAAGGTATAATGCGACTGACATCAGTACTGTTACTTTTCAGAGGGAGTATGGTTCTCCTCCTACATTGAAAGATGTCATGTATGTTCTGGGTCTGAAGAATAATTTAGTATTAGTTTCTATGTTGGAAGACCCTGGCTACGATGTGATATTTAGAAAAAATCAGGCTTTCCTTCATCACATAACCATGCAGTTGAAGGGAATCTGGGTTCGAGTGAAGAACCGCTAAAACTTGGATGTAGAAGACTATGATGCTTTGAGCAAGAAAGAAAAGAAGGTGCAAAGTCGATACATCAGTGAATTATGGCATAAGAGACTTGGTCATTTGCACCATGGAGCTTTGAAGATCAGGTGGACAATTTCTACAAGACTTCCCAAGGGTGCAATAGTGCAGCGTGATACATACAAAGGGTCTACATTGGGGAAGTACACAAAATCAACCTTTCATGATAAGGAAAATTGAGTGCAAGTGATCCTTGAAAGATTTCACTAAGATGTGTGTGGCCTATTCTCGACAGCCTCCATGACCAAGCACATGTATTATGTGACATTTGTAGATGATTTCTCACGTAAGTGTTGGATATTATTCATGCAAAATAAAGACCAGATGTTTTCAAAATTTTGTGAATTTAAATCACTTGTTGAGAAATACATAGACAGGAACGTGAAGGCTCTCAGGAGTGATAACAATGGAGAATATGTGTCGAATGATTTCAAGAACTTATGTGCATCGAAGGAATTCGATGGAAGTTGATAGCACCCCATAACCCACATCAGAATTGGGTTGCAAAAAGAAAGAGTAGAAGTATTGTGGAAGATGCATGGGCGATGTTTCATGATCTGGGCCTACCGTCGCACTTGTGGGAAGAAGCATGCAACACAATAGTATATGTGCAGAATAGGAGTCCTCATCGGATTCTTGAGTTGAGTACACCATAAGAAGTTTTTTCAAGTAAGAAACTAGACGTGGCACACTTCAAAATATTTTGTTCATCAGTTTATTGTCATGTTTCCAAGGATGCAAGGAAAAATCTAGAACCAACAGCTGAGTTGGGCATATTTTTGGGGTACATTGATACACCTCACAACTATCAGGTGTACAATACATCTCACGGGATGAAAGTTGTTCATAGAGATGTGAATTTCGATGAAGATAAGGCCTTCAGATGTTCCCTTTAGAGGGAGATTCACTTACATGTAGGTGAGGGGATTTTAGCTACAAATGAAGAACCTCATAATGTTGTGGAGTGGCCACAAGAAGAGGAGCTGAGAGTGGAAGCACCCACTCATGTAGATACATCCAGAGATGGAAGGAAGCGCACCAGAGAAGCTGACAGATTGATGCTTGATGCTAGAGAAAATGTGGGAGCACCCACATCACAACATAGGAAGAGGAGGTCACCAGATCGGTACAATGGATACATGGCTTTGATAAGCGAGAGTGTAGATATTAAGCCATCCTAATTCTAGGAAGAGATGCAACAACTAGTATGGGTTGATGCCATGCTAGAGGAATATGATTCCATTATCAAGAAAAATGCTTGGGAAGTTGTCCCAAGGCCAGAGGAAAATTAAATTGTAGGATAAAGGTGGATCTACAAGGTGAAGCAAGTAGAAAAGGGGAGTGTTGAGAAGCACAAGTCCAGATTTATGGCCAAGGGGTTCTCTCAAGTGGAGGATATTGATTACGAGGAGACCTTTTCTC
Source organism: Pinus albicaulis (assembly GCA_034641835.2). Classification (NCBI taxonomy): domain Eukaryota; kingdom Viridiplantae; phylum Streptophyta; class Pinopsida; order Pinales; family Pinaceae; genus Pinus; species Pinus albicaulis. The sequence goes on from CM076579.1 coordinate 729,279,654, forward strand.
CAGTAGAAAGGTACTCTTCAATCATATCTATCCCAGTACTTTCAGCTCAAATGGGATGTAAGATACATTAGATGTATGTAAAGACAACCCTCCTCAATGGAGTGATTGAAGAATAGGTGTACATAGAGCAAACGAAAGGATTTGAGACCTTCGATAGAGAATTTCATGTGTGCAGACTCAAGAGAACATTGTATGGATTGAAACAAGCACCCCATGCTTAGTACCCCAGGATCGAAAACTATTTCACCAGGTTGGGCTTCACCAAAAGTGAAGCAGATGCAAGAATTTACCATATTTTGGCTAAAGGTAAATTATTCATTATATTATGATATGTCGATGATTTAATTCTAACAGGTGATGAGAAGATTATAAAATATTGAAAAGAGGATTTTGCAAGAGAATTAGAGATGAAGGACATGGGGCTCATGTATTATTTCCTTGGTTTCAAAATTTTGCAAGGAGATGGGGAACTATTTGTCTCTCGGGGAAAGTATACCAACGAGATTGTTATCACTTATTAAGTTTTAAAACTTTCATTGATAGGGTCATGCAGGTCATTCACCAAAATTGATGTGGTCTCGTAAGTCATTTTTTGAGATAACTGATTTTTTTTTTCATTTTATGAAGTCTACCCTAAGTTTAAAACCCATCCCAAACCATGTCATATCATGCCAAAACAAACTAATTTTTTACCACAAAACATTCCACTAATCATTTTTTCAGATTTTCGTAGCGATTTACAAAGGAAATATGCAGATTTTTCTACGAAACTGCCTAATAGTTTCGTAGCGAATATGTCAGAAGCCTAATTGGCTTCGCTACGAAAATTTGTTTTTCAACCAAAGGGCCAAAGTGGTGTGAGGTGTCACTTTTTTATTAGACAAGTGAAAGATGAGATCACCTAGTAGGTTATGACAACCATCCAAATGTGAAATCATAAGGGTTTGTCATCATTCCACCTTCATCACTCCATTTGACATTTTCCCTCTCATACTTGAATTTATTTATTTTTAAACAGATCACCCAAGCTCCTCTCTATCATTAATCCTTCAGCCTTTGCATGTAAAGCATCTCAGTGTCATCCTTGAAGAGTTTAGCTTTGTGGCAAACAACTTGTTGTCAAATTTGTCTTTACAAGTGTCACCTTTTTAAGAGGGCAGCTTGGTTTTAAAGGGAGATGGCCATGAAGGAGAAAGCATACAAAGGAGGATCTGTGGTTATATAGAAGCTCATGGACCTTAACATATTCATGGAGGAACCTAGTTCTTCTGAAGCATTCACCAATATAGGTGCTTGAATTTCTGTTGGAGCTAACAAGGAATTTGTTGTGTTTTGGACGGTGTCAGCAGTCGATTTCAAGCGAACATTATGGATGAAAAGAGATGAATTATGAAATACCGAGAGAGGTTACAATCAAGAACAGAACAAGGAAAAATAAACTCCTTCACTTTTCTGATAGGTGCTACGAGATTCAAAGATATCTTTGGACCTATTTTCAGAATCCATAATTTTCCTGTTTTATACATGTTTTTCTAATGCAGATTTTGGACAGTCGAAGATGGTTTAAAAAAAAATATAGGTTTTTCTTCAGAACATTCTGATTTACAAAAACCTCCTCTAGGTTTTCAATATATATATCAAGGATAGGGAGATAGGAGCTCATCTCTGCACCCTATTTTTTCAGAAAAAATAGAGTCATTGTATTGGAAAATTAACTTGCTAAAGGTGAAAATAATGCTTTTTGAAGAGGGTAAGAGGCAAGTTTGTTTTATCATATTTCATTATATCATTTTTCAGACCTACAAGTGAAATTTGGAAGAAAAAGGAAGATTTTGAAATTTTCAGCCATATCAAGTAGTTTCGTAGCGTGCTTCAGGCTTGAAGACATAAACACGCTACGCAATTTCTTTAGATGAATTTTCGATAAAAAGGGTGGTTAAAATTGAAATTAAAGCTTGGGAAATTTTTTTATTAGCTCTTTAAACATATCAAACAGATCCATGAAATAAAAGAGAGCTAAGAGGTGGTGGAAATGGGTAAATTAAATTTGCTACCAAAATTTGCTACGAAACTGCCTTGTTTTCTCCTGTTTTGGCAGCAAGTTAAATTTTGAAGAAATTTCGGTTTGAAAGGTTGCATTAAAGTTCATTTGATCATATGGAGGGGTCAAAGATGGTTAGAAGAATATTTTCATGCAGGTTTGGTCCACAGAGTTGTCCAACTCATCTTCAAATTACTATTCATTATGGAGGTACTTCATTATGTGAGATGGCAACAACTCCTGAAAAATAGGAAGAACAGTTAAATGAAGACAATGAGGATATTTATGCTTTATTGTGATCAGTGTGGTTGAATCACATGTTTCTTTTTGATTTAGTTGGATTATCCTTTAAGATAAAGATGTAATAAATAGGTAGTTGAGTTATGTTAGGACTCTAACTCCTAAGTTAGTAGGTGCCAGTTTGTAGTTCCAAATATCTAGTTTATGGTTAGATTAGGTTTAAAAGGAAGCATTAGAAGGCTCATATTTATTGAGAGGATCAATGTAAAGATGTATAATTATATTTATAGACAGAAGGTGGAAGGAAAACAGGGTTGGAGAATATTGCACCAAATTGTTGCTTGTATGTTTTTTGTCCATTATCAGTAATATACAGTGACATTCTACTTCCAGACCTGAGATTCTCATGAGGTGTTTAATGTGTTATTGCTCTGTATCTTTATGTCTAATCACTTGCAGTGAATTTTATCTCTAATTACTCAGAATTCATACTATTATGCTCTGACTTCATTTAGGGGTGAAATTACTGTGTTTCCTTATGTTATGTGCATGAACCATCTTGATTAAAGACCTCTATCTGGCTCAGCCTCCATGTGAAGAAAGACTATCATTAAGAGTAATTATGTTGACTCCATAGCCCAATGGTAGAAAGCCTTCATTTTTCAACCTTCAATCATGCAAAAACCAAGTAAAAATTCATAGAGTTAGCCATCTAGTATTATTTCTATTGAAAATCATAAACCCCCTTTGAGAGAGCCCTTTGAAACTGAAGAGGCTAATATTTTGTTAGAAGTGGTTTGAAAGAGTTACATTGAGTCGATTGATAAGCATCCAATCAAGATCAATTTGGTGATAAAATTTTTGTGTGTATGCCAGGAGTCTGAAGACATATTTCCTGAAGTTTTTGTGCAAACAGTGAAGTTGAACTCTTGGAGGTAGCAGGTGCTCATAAATTTTTGAGGTTGCAGAACTACCTTGGTGACTCCATTGTTGAAGGATTCAAAAATTCATAACTTCATAGTGATTCCATTGGACTTATGAAGAACTCATATGTTTCCATTCTTGTTTCGAGGTATGCATGTGTAGATTTTTCAGAAATTTATTGTTTCCCGAATCCTTTTCCCAAGGATGCATATTTTTTAAGGAATGGTCCAAAATTTAATGGAGAAGATTTGAGTTTGACCTTGAAGCATATATCAGATTTCCGTGACTTTACTGAGCTTCTTAGAGTCAGACATGAAGATATTTTCATCATATTGTTCTATGATTCATTTCAAGGGAAATGTAAACAATGGATTGAAAGTTTTCCTGTCAGATTTATTAAGTCATTTGCAGATTTTTGGCTTATTTTTTTGGAAACATGGATGGAAAGAACAGATTTGGTGGCAGACTTTCCTTCCATTCAAGGTTTTAACAATGGAATGATGATCACACTAATGAGGAAGTGGATGAAAATTTTTCTTTTTCCTTGTCTTCTTATTTAAAGTCATTTGAGTGTAAGTTAGAAGAAAAGATTCAATTTTTGGATGAAGTTTCTAAGAACATTGAGAAAGACATGGAAGTTTTAGAAGATCAAATTCAATCCTATAGTCTTCATGGTCAAGATCGGTCTTTTTAAAAGTTTTTCATGCCAAAATACAAAGAGAAGGTGCTGCTACCTTTTTCTTTTGAGATTGAGGAAGAATGCCTTGTTCTTGAAAATCAATTTGATAGCACACAACTGAAATCTTATGTTGCTAAAGAAAGCATATATGAGTTGTCTAAAATTGCAGAATGTCTTGAGGATTATCAAACAAAATATGTATTCTATGATCCTATAGCTGACTACATGGAAGAGTTCTACAGTCCAAATTTCCAATTATGTTTTCATTGTGAAAATCAGACCCATCTTCTCTTACCTTTATCATTTCGGAATACAGTTTAACTTTGGTTCAAGTGCGGTCAAGGAGTACAGGTATCAGATCAGCTCATTGAATGGATTTATTGGAGGTTTCATGTTGCTTGAATCAAACATGAATATTGAAGCTGTTAGGGTAGGTAGGAGTGTGTGTGAATAAGCTCAAAGTATACTGAGCATCTTTTTAGTAGGTAAAAATTTGGTTTTTCAACAGTAATCATCAAGCTTGAGCCCAAGGTGAAGGCCATAAGAGTTTGAAGAAGGCTTGGCAAATTTCAGAAGTTTATTTCCAAAAATATGGATGGCACTGGAACTACAGGTTCTTTGGTGTACCATAGGGGCACACCATCCCAAGTGGAGCCACTGTTATCACTCATTAAGTTTTAAAACTTTCATTGATAGGGTCATGCAGGTATTTCACCAAAATTGTGTGGTATCCTAATTCATTTTTTGAGATAGCTAAAAAAAATTTGCATTTGATGAAGTCTACCCTAAGTTTGAAACCCATCCAAAACCATGTCATATCATGTAAAATCAACCTAATCTAATATAGTTTTCATTCTCATGCCTTTCTACCACAAAACATTCCACTAGTCAGTTTTTCAGATTTACGTAGCGATTTACAAAGGAAATCTGCAGATTTTGCTACGAAACTCCCTAATAGTTTCGTAGCGAATTTGTCAGAAGCCTAACTGTCTTCACTAAAAAAATGTATTTTTTAAGCCAAATGGCCAAATTGGTGTGAGGTGCCACTTTTTTATTAGATAGGTGAAAGATGAGATCACCTGGTAGGTTATGACAGTCATCCAAATGTGAAATCATAAGGGCTTGTGATCGTTCCACCTTCATCACTCCATTTGACATTTTCCCTCTCATACTTGAATTTCATTTTTTTTAAACAGATCACCCAAGCTCCTCTCTATCATTAAACCTTAGAGCTTTGCATGTAAAGCATCTCAGTGTCATCCTTGAAGAGTTTAGCTTTGTGGCAAACAACTTGCTGTCAAATTTGTCTTTACAAGTGTCACCTTTTTAAGAGGGCAGCTTGGTTATAAAGGGAGATGGCCATGAAGGAGAAAGAATAAAAAGGAGGCTCTGTGGTTAGGTATAAGCTCATGGACCTTAATATATTCATGGATGAACCTAGTTTTGCTGAAGCATTCACCAATTTAGGTTGCTTCAATTTCTGCTTGAGTTAACAAAGAATTTGTTGTGTTTTGGATGGTGTGAGCAGTCAAATTCAAGCGAATATTATGGATGAACAGAGAGGAATTATGAAATAAGGAGAGGGGTTATTGTCAAGAATAGAACAAGGAAAAAATAACCTCCACTTTTCTCATTGGTGCTACCAGTTTGGATATTAAAATATGTCTCTGGGACCTATTTTCATAATCCATAATTTTCCTGTTTTATACATGTTTTTCTAATGCAGATTCTGGAAAGTAGGAGATGGTTTTATAAAAAAAAGAGGGTTTTCTTCATAAAATCATTCTTTACAAAAAAATCCTCTAGTTTTTCAACAGCTATCAAGGATAGGGAGATAGAAGCTCATCGCTGCACCCTATTTTTTCAAAAAAAACAGAGTCATTGTATTGGCAAATTAACTTGCTAAAGGTGAAAATAATGATTTTTGAATAGGGTAAGAGGCAAGTTTGTCTTATCATATTTCATTATATCACTTTTTATACCTACAAGTGAAATTTGGAAGAAAAAGGAAGATTTTGAAATTTTCAGCCATATCAAGTAGTTTTGTAGCATGCTTCAGGCTTGAAACCAGAAAAACGCTATGAAATTTTTGAAGATGATTTTTTTGATAAAAAGGGTGGTTAAACTTGAAATTAAATATTGGGAAATATTTTTATTAGCTCTTTAAACATATCAAACAAATCCATGAAAGAAAAGAGAGCTAAGAGGTGGTGGAAATGGGTAAATTAAATTTTCTACCAAAAGTTGCTATGAAACTACCTTGTTTTCCCCTCTTTTGGCAGCAAGTTAAATTTTGAAGAAATTTCGATTTGAAAGGTTGCATTAAAGGTCAGTTGATCATATGGAGAGGTCAAATATGGCCAGAAGAATATTTTCATATAGGTTTGTTCCATGGAGTTTTCCAACTCATCTTCAAATTACTATTCATTATGGAGGTACTTCATTATGTGAGATGGCAACAACTCCTGAAAAATAGGAAGAACAATTTCATGGAAAATGAGGATATTTATTTTTGATTGTGATCAGTGTGGTTAAAGCACATGTTTATTTTCGATGTAGTTGGATTATCCTTTAAGATAAAGATGTAATAAATAGGTGGTTGAGTTATGTTAGGACTCTAACTCCTAAGTTAGTAGGTGTCAGTTTCTAGTTCCAAATATCTAGTTTATGGTTAGATTAGGTGTCAAAGGAAGCATTCGAAGGCCCAACTTTGTTGAGATGATCAATGTAAATATACCTAATTCTATTTAGAGACAGAAGGTGGAAGGAAAATAGGGTTGGAGAATATTGCACCAAATTGCTGCTTGTATGTTTTTTGTCCATTATCAGTAATATACAGTGACATTCTAATTCTAGACCTGAGATTTTCATGAGGTGTTTAATGTGTTATTTCTCTGTATATTTATTTCTAATCACTTGCAGTGAATTTTATCTCTAATTACTCAAAATTCATACTATTATGCTCTGACTTCCTGTACGGGTGAAATTACTGTGTTTTCCTTATGTTATGTGTATGAACCATCTTGATTAAAGACCTCTATCTTCCTTAGCTTCCATGTGAAGAAATATTGTCATTAATAGTAATGATGTTGAGTCCATAGCCCAATGGTAGCAAACCTTCATTTTTCAACCTGCAATCATACAAAAACCAAGTAACAATTCATAGAGTTAGCCATATAGTATTATTTCTATTGAAAATAATAAACCCCCTTTGAGAGAGCCCTCTCAAACTGAAGAAGCTAATATTCAGTTAGAAGTGGTTTGAAAGAGTTACATTGAGTTGATTGATAAGAAACCAATCAAGATCAATTTTGTGATAACAGAGATACTGAATAAGTTTCACATGGATATCTCAAACCCATGGGGACTCCTCTAGTAGCGAATTGGAGGAAGATATATGCTACATCAGGTGAAGTGGTAGAGGGTACCATTTACAGGTAGCTTGTGGGTTCACTTATGTACTTGGTGAACACATGACCGAACATGTGTTATGCTGTTAAACAACTTAGTCAAGAAATGGTTAAGCCAACCAAAATATATTTGAAAGTAGCAAAAAATGTGTTGAGATACCACAGAGGCACCACTCAGTTTGGTATTTGATACATATGGACAAAGGGAGTGAAGCTGCAAGGCTTCACAGATGCATAATGGGTAGGGATTCCATCAGACAGGAAGATTACACTAGGAGGAATATTCAGTATTGGTTCAACAATAACTTCTTGGTACAACAAGAGGAAAATATCAGTTGCACTCAGTTCAATAGAAGCAAAGTACATGGCTTCTAGTCAAGAAAATTGTTAGGCTATCTAGATGAGGAAGATCCTTGTTGGGTTGTTTGGTTAGCAGATGGATCCTACAATGATTTACTGTGACAACGAGAGTTCCATCAAAATCTTGGTGAATCCATTTTTTTATGATAGGTCCAAGCATATTGACATACGGTACCACCATCTCAAAGATTGTGTGCAGAGGTAGATCATGATGCTAGAGTACATTTCTGCAGAGGAACATGATGAAGATATCTTGAATAAGGCATTTTCATGAGGTAAATTCGAGTTCCATAGAAGTAGGATCGGGGTATATGATAATCCCTTTCTTGCTGAGAGGGATTGTTGAAAATTGCACCAAGAAATATTCTAATTTAATTTTCCCTTGAAGTAAATTATAAAAAAATTTGTAATTCCACATCTCATGAAAAATTGTACAAGTTAACTAAGTTATTTGGACTTAGTTGGTTCATTTAATTCAAGGTTAGGGTCTAACTTGAGTAATGTAGAGTGGTTCCTACTTTTTAGGAGCCCTGGTTGAGTTGATTTTGAGTTGTAAATAATTAATTTAATTTATCCGAGTTAAAGTTAGTTTATCTAGTTCCAAATGTTGGAGGAACTAGTGGAAGTTCAAGTTTTGGAAGTGGAAATTCAATCACACTCAATGATCAACCAGATAAATGATAAATCATCCATAAATAGCTCATGGATGTGTGATTTGAGAGTTACCTAATTGATATTGAGGTTCAAGGACAATGTACTATCAATTGTATAATCATCCAAATGGTACAGGTGGTGCATGCAGTCGGAGGAAGGCCTATGATGGATTGTGAAATATTGGATGGGGATTTCCATAATTATAGGGGGATAATTCAAAAGGAAAAAGACAAGGAAATATGGACTTGGGTAAGCCAAAATTTGGTTAAGTATTGTCCTAGGCTTGTCTAGGAAGGAGTGAGACAGATAGAGATAGTACAGAGGTTGCTCGGGCTTGCGCAAAGAATTGTAATCCTCTCATATTTTTTTACAAATGAAATGTACATGTAATAGGGTTTTTTAATTGTGGTTTTCCTTAAGAAATCATTGTGTAATGTGCTGATTGAATTCTTTCTCTTGTATGCTTCGTGATTTCGCAATCGTTTAAATTGGTTTCCACAATTGGTAGAGTATATTCAAGTCTATTGTTTTAGAAAATTACAATTAGCAGTTTGAATATATAAGGAATTTATACAATTCATGTGCCACTTAATAAATAATTTCATCATTAGAATTAAGGATTTCATGACTAGTCATCAAGGGCATCCCAGTTGTTAAGGACTCTCAAATAATATGCAAAAAAGAGGACAAAATGATGTAAATATAAACTCCACATTCCTCGAGACAGTAATATATTTTACATGGAGTTAATTTAGTTAGAATATTGTGAGGATTATTTGCATTTAAGTGCTTCCAGGAAGCACCTTATTCAATTGTAACACTTGTAGGATTTAGATGGGCACTGGGACATAGTCAATGATTCTCCTCCCAACCATTTGATATATTGCTACTGCAGTTTTCACCCCTAACTCAAGAAGATTGTCCAGATGAAAAAACATTTAGGGATTCCATAGGTAAAACATGACCTCCACCCTTTTTAGCATAGAAATGTTCAGGTATAGGGACTCCAAATATCTAACCCAACCTCCACCCTTCTGGCATGACAATGTTCAAGTACAAGGATTTGAGAGATCTAATCTAATCTCTACCCTTCTAACATAACAGTACATGGACTCTATAGGAATAATTCGACCTATACCCTTATACATAATAGTACAAGTATTCCAAACGCCTAATTCGGCCTCTACTCTTTTGACATAACAATATAGAGACTCTATAGGCCTAATCTGACCTATACCCTTCTGACATAATAATACATGGACTCCAGAGACCTAATACGATCTCCACTCTTATGACATAATAGTACAAGGACTCCAAAGACCTAATTCGATCTCCTCCCTTCTGGCCTAATATTATAGGGACTCTAGAGATCTAATTTAATCTCCAACTTTCTAGCATAACAATATAGGGACTCCAGAGATCTAATTCGATCTCCACCCTTCTTTCCTAATAGTATAGGGACTCCAGATATTTAATATTCCCTTCTCACATAAAAGTACAAGGAATCTAGAGACCTAATCTGATTTCCACCCTTATGGCCTATCAATACAGGGACTCCATAGATCTAATCTAATCGCCACCCTTCTGGCATAAAAATACAGGGACTCCAAAGATCTATTATGATCTCTACCCTTCTAGTCTAACAATAAAGGGATTCCAGAGATCTAATCTAATATCCACACTTCTAGCCTAACAGTACAAGGAATCTAGAGATCTAATATGATCTCCATCCTTCTTCCATGACATTACATGGACTCTAGAGATATAATCTGATCTCCACCCTTTTTGGCATAATAATAGATGTACTCCATATATCTAATCTGATCTCCGCCATTCTAGCCTAACAATACAACAGCTCCATAGATCTAATTTGATCTCCAATTGTTGGCTCGAGGGGTCCTAACCCAGGTTCAGTGGTTAAGGTTTTCCAACAAACCCCTATACTATTGGCCCTTTCGGTAGTGACCTGCTTGTGCAGGCCAAAGTGTCACCCGAAGCAGTATGGAAGGGTGCTGGAACCAGGTTTCCGCACCCTGAGAGAGAGTAGGTAAGTCAAACAGATCTGCATTCACAGACTAATGAGTTCACACTAAACATATTTATTTGCAGAACTGTTAACAGTATAATCGCAACATACATATATAATATTGTGCACGAATCTATTTAATAACTTCGCATCCACGTGCGTATCAACAGTGATCAACATATAGTACCATAACGCATCATCAATAGATTAAATTATACCATAACATATACAGATTCACAACATAAACAGGTATCCAACAATATTCATAACAGATCCAATAGTTTGCATCAACAAAAATACATTAGATCAAATAACATAGAAGTACTTCAACCATATCCACATATATTATCATCCCAAACTCAATTCAATCCGACACAGCCTGCGCACATAGCCAGCAGGGTCTGCACACAGCAGGACTGAGGATCTCCACGCACACAACCAGTAGGGGTCCTTACCCTAATGACTCAACAATAGATCTAAAAATTCACACTTAGCATTAGACTCTAATATTTCATACCTTAAGACTAAAAAATGTTCATCTATTTATATCGACTTAGCCTACGCTTCCAATGGTCCACAAACCATGGTTTTCAGACTCTTGGTCTACCCTTGACCCATTAAAAATCATCCGAGGCTTTGACCCACCCCAAAACCCCTGCGCTAGACTAAATAATATACAAAATATACAAAAATATACAAAATTCACAACTTTTAGGGGACCCTGTTCCAATATTCCCCCAACACAATCTTGTGACTTGTCTCGAGTCACTGTGATGGTAGGGTCTCCACCTACACATGCAGTAGTTTGATTGCCTCCACCAGTGGTGGTATCACACGTTCACTCTGAGCAACAACATTTTGCGCAATATCCACCAACTTCTGTGAAGTCGGGCCTTCTGTTGCAACGATGACACTCTCTAGAGTTTGGTTTAGTTGTTTGACAGTGACATCGATATCCTGGGCGAGCTTGAGGGCTTCATCAACTCATGGCTTAAGACAATCACTGAGAGTCTTCTTCTTTTGGTGGAGGTTGTCGATATCATCCCGAAGGGCATGGCTAGTTCGCAATCGTGCCAAGCGTTGAGCAGGAATTAAAGTAGGCATGGTGGCTTCTAGCTGCTCGAACACTTCTTCCTTCTGTCGTAGAACCTGGTTGATTTCACATAGGATGGGATCATGGTGTACCTTGGTTCATAACTGCATGGCTGTATCCAGTAATTGGGCACCTTGAGTAATCTGTCCTGTAATCACATTTTTAGTTGTGGTAACTATGCAGCTTGTTGGGCCCATACCTCCGGCGGTGTCTCTGGCTCCAAATTAGCCTACAAATCTGTGATCTGTTGTTCCATCTGTGTTTTGACCACCTGAATCTCCATCCTGGAGGCCTTCAATGTTGCGACCAACCCCTCGATCTTGGCCTGGGGGGTGGCGGTGGCTGGGATTTCTTCTGTAACATCTGCCCAGAGTCTACTAATAAAGTGTTCCGGCTCTGTTTGTGCGGTGGCGAGGGTGCATTCATCCTGGCCTGAGATACTTTAGCAACTCTTTATTCAATCATTTTCTCGGCTGCACTGAGTTGATGGTGTACCTGGTGATCCCGATGCTTGATTTCTTCAAACAGCGCAGTGTGGAGCAGCTACAACAACTCATGAGGTAGTTGGGCTAGATCCAATTGCACTCCTGCACAAGCATGGACTTGCGCACCCAAGTCAGGAGGACTCATTATAAGGGTTGCGTCGAGCAGTAGACATGGACAAATTTCGGCTGTAACCATGACTGCGCTACTGGTTGCGGGAGTCAACCTTGCCTGGGTCATGTTGTTTTGCAAGGTATCTGCTTGGAGCTGCAAAGCCCCGATCCCTACCTGAAGTGTATCAACCATGACCTTCTATTGCTCCTCGAGAGCCAGCCATTTTTCCTCTACCACCAAAGTGACCTCATCTGCAATCTACTCCAGATCATCTTCAGTCAGTGTAACTCCTGTACCGCATCCTGGTCGAATGGCTCGATGTTTCTTGCATGACCCTTTGACAGGCTCACTTGTCCGCTTTGTTCCTCGGGGGGAATCGATACCTCCTGCTTCCAATCCTTCTGTCCCTAGATCTGGCTGCGAATCCATCTGTATTTCTGCTTCTGCATCCTTTTCAGTGGGTTGTTTCTGCTACGAATCCTTTTGTGCTGCTGCGTCTGTGCCTTTCCCTATACTCTTACCGGGCTGTGAATCTTTCTGTGATGCAGCTTCGACACCCTTCCCCATGCTTTTGATCAGTCCTCCAGTTTCTTTGGTCATGGTGGAAGTGAATTTTGTAGCACTTATGCCTGTGGTGCCCATTATACCGGTTTTGAGCCCAATATTCCACTGTGGAGACCATGTAGCAACTATGCAATCAATATCCTCGTCCACAGCCATATATGGGAGCGAGGCACAGGCTTTATCCTTGCATGCTCTGATTTGGATGTTGTGCATGGTGAACTGAAATGCCGCGATGTTATTGTACTTGTCATACACTACTGGAGACAAGCACGGTCAGGAATTGATGGCTATTTCCAAGCTGCTCTGGAAGAGGACCCAGAAGACTTGGTTTTCCTCGATGCGCTGTGCATCTTAGAGTCCCACAAGTTCGTATAACGAGCCCCTTTGCACATGTCTTGGGTGAGCTCAGGGAGGAATGATTCCTCAGGGTCTTCCCAGGTGACCAACGCGATGAGAAACAACAACCAGGAATAACAAAAGGCTTGTCCCTGCTCCTGGCATTCTCAGACGTTGGCCAAAAATTCGTTGCACAAGTATTGGGCCCAATTGAAGCAGACCCCTTTCCCGCATTGGCCTGCTAACTGAATTACATATGCAGGGACGGTTGTGACCTGGAATTTTCACATCATCTTGCAGGCTAACAACATGGTACCCAACTGCGTACCAGGGTCACTGATAGATTTGATTATGAAGCCTCAAGTATTCCGCTCCACATGGTAGCTTTTGCGCATGTATTCAGTAGTCTCCCCCTCATACTTCTTGCCAACGTGCTCCAGAGGGTTTGGTCCTTTTATGGGAAGAACAATAATTCGGTGAATGAGCGCAGCATCGATGGGGATCCGATCTGTGATCCACAGGTAGCCCTCATGAACCAGGGCGAGCAACTGACGTGCCAGACGGTCCGTGATGTTGTAGTGGCTGAAGTGAGGCATCCTTAGTAGGTTCAGGAGTCCGAACCTAGCCAATCCACACACCCAATGCTTGGGGAAAATCTTTATCCCATTGTCTTCCTGAACTATGTCAAGGTATAACTCAAGTTCCAATTCATGGAAGGCCTCGAAATTGGCCAAGTCATGATCATCAAATTTTATCTCATGGAGTCTTCCAAAAGGTTCGCCAATGACAGGTACCTATCTTGGGGTCAGTGGCATTTGCAGGTAGGTGATCAGGCCATTGTGGTTCTTCAGCATGCATGTTGAGGGCATGCACAATCGAGAAAATGGCAGTAACTAATTGATTGGTGTGGCAGTCTGGGCCTCTTCTGTAGCAAAACGTGCCTAGGGCATCGCTCGCAAGGATTTTACATTTCTCAGGGAAGTACGGGGCTTCACCCCAACCCATTTCATGGGTTTTCCTGAGACTTGGGATTTTTCCTTTCCTTTATTCTTTGTTGGGCTTGGCGTGGAGATAACCTCTTCGGCCTCAGACTCAATTTCCACTAATTCCTTGGTTTCTTGCTCCACCGAGGTCACCAGTTCTGATGCTTCCACGGGATTAGTGGTCGTCATCCTGACATGAAAGATGAATTTTGGGTTTCTACTATCAGAGGGAGTAGGTTGCTCAAACATGAAAGGGACGCTATACGGAACCTTTGCGAACGACCAACGATTGGGTAAACTTCACTTGGAACTTACCATCAAGTAAATGGTAAAAAATCTCCAGAAATCGCCTCATTAAATGCCGGTCGCTGGCTCCTGTCAATGGTAACTTTTGGTTTTTACCCTATTTTACCATTTCAACGACTAGTTTCTGTACCTCCTGTGTGCCCAGCGCACCCCTGCACTCCCTGCGGACCTCCTATGCACCTGGTGTACTTTCGTGCATCCAGCGCACTTGTTGCATTCTGAACATCTATCTGCACCTTCGGTGCACCCCTCTAAGCTTCCACACCTGCGCTCGCGTCCTCTGCATGCCGTGGTGTTGTCCGTGATTACCTTCTGTGGTGGAAAGAGCCCACTTTATATAGCTACACTGGTCATATAGTCATTTGATCCGATAAGGTTTGAGCTGGCTGCTATTGACATAGCCAGGTAGCATATCGCCACGCAGGGTGGCTAATCGAATAGCTCCACCATCCATTATTACTTTAACTACATAGGGCCCTAGCTAGTGCTGTCGGAACTTCCCCAGGTGTTTCGTAAACTAGCTATCATATAGTAGCACTAAGTCACCCTCCGTAAAGGACTTTTGTCAAATATGTCAATCATGCCATGCCTTATCTCGAGCCTTCTGAACCTGCTGATGGAAATTAGCAATCAAACGGTCTTCCTCCAAAGCCACAAGCTGCGCTAACCACTCCTCCATGATATCAGGCTCTGCCATATTCATAAAGGTTGCGATACACAAGCTAGGAACAATGTATTCCATGGGCATAATGGCCTCCTTGCCATAAACCATCCGAAACAGTGTTCTCCCTGTCAACTTCTTACAGGTAGTTTAGTATTCCCAAAGAACGGATGGGATGTGCATGTCCTAATCACTGCGATCGATGTTACAGAACTTGTTCAGTGTGTGCTCTAAGAATTTATTAAAAGCTTTGACCACTCCATTTTCCTGGGGATGATACGGAGTGCTTTTCGCATGATGGATTTGAAATTCTTTCGTCAAGGCCTGTAATGTTTCATTGATAAAGTGCATACCTCTATCACTCATCAGGATTTTAGGACATCCAAATCTGGTTAGAATCTGCTCAAATATGAAGTGCGCAGCAATATCTGCAGTGCAATCCTTTACCGCTTGTGCTTCGGCCCACCGATTTACATAATCAGTAGTAGTTATAATGTAACGCGAACTTGTCTTCTTTCTGGGTGGGTTGATAGGTCCTACAAAATCGATGGCCCATTTTTCGAATGCTTGTAGGGCCATTTCAGTTGAAGGGGCATTTCATCCCTGCGGGACGACCTTCCGGTTCCTTGCCATGTATCGCAGGCCTTACAATAGCCATGAGAGTCATTATGCAGGGTAGGCCACCATAATCCAACTCTTAAGATCTTTTGCGTCGTTGCTTTCCCTACATAGTGACCTCCTACTACCCCATCGTGGGCTTCTACCAAGATAGCACGTTGTTCATGTTCCAAAACATACCTTCACAGCACTTCATTAGCCCCCATATTATATAGATGACCTGCGATGATGGTAAAATCCGCAGCGCGGGTTACCAACTCTTTCTTCTGTTGCACTGAATACTCCATAGGTTCCATGCCTATAGTCAGGAACTAAATGATGTCAGTGAAGTGCACATCAACTACCTTAATAGCGAACAGCTGCGTGTTAGGCAATCCTCCTTCCAGGTTGGTCGGCTCCTCGCCATTCTCAATTCGAGACAAGTGATCTGGCCTAGCATTCAACTTCCCTGGCTTGACAATGATCTCAAAGTCGTATTCCTGGAAAAACAGTAGCCATCGATAGATTCCCCCCCCAACATAGGCCTATTCACCAGGTATTTCAAAGCTGAATGATCTGTAAACATTTTGAAGTGTCCTCCTAACAGATAGTGTCGATACTTCTGTAAGGCATAGACCATAGCCAAGCCCTCCCATTCTGTGGTAGAGTAGTTGTGCTCTGCACCAGTGAGTTTCCTACTAGCAAATGCAGCCGGATGATGAATGTATCTATCTCCAGGCTACGTAAGGACCACTCCCAGGGTGATTCTGAATGCATCGACGTGAACATGGAACACCTTCGCCCAATTAGGAAAAATGAGGATAGGCACATAGACCATCTTTTCCTTGAGTAGCTCGAAGCTCTTCTGAAACTCATCATCCCAAAAAAATGAAACATCCTTCTTAAGTAGCTTCTCCATAGGTGCTGTGATCTATAGTAGCCTATGTGTTCAAGGATCGAATGCAGTTGCTTCTCAGTTGTAGGTACTACCAGATTTATGATCACTGCAACTTTCGCAAGGTCAACCATCAACCCCTATCGTCACACTATGTGTCCGAGCCAGATGAAAAAGGGTATGCAGAAGATACACTTCTTGATATTTAGGTAAATCTGGTGCTTTCTATAGGAATCCAACATCATGCGCAGGTTTTAAACGTGCTTCTTTACTAAGCCGAAGACAACCCAATCATCAAAATAAACATCCAGAAATTTGTGGATGAATTCTTTGAACACTGCGATTACTACTTGTGAAACAATAGCAAGGGAATTCTTGAGTCCAAATGGCATAACTGTATACTGGAAGGACCCCCATTCAGTGGCAAACATAGTCTTGCTGCGGTATTCAGGTGCGACTCGGATTTGATGGTACCCTGAGAACCCATCAATGAATGAGTACGCTTCCTACCCTCCTACGCTATCAAGGATTTAGTCTGAGATCGACGTAGGAAAGGGATCATGTACGCAGGCATCATTCAATTTGTGCAAGTCCACACAGATTCGTATCTCTCCCTTCATCTTTTTTTCCTAAACCACCATCGGGCTTACCCAGTTCGACAGTTCAACTAGTTCGATGATACCTGCGGTGAGCATTTTATCAATTCCTTCCTTAATGTTTTGCTTATACTTAGGATTTAGTCAATAAGGTTGCTGCTTTACAGGGCTCACATCTAGTTTTAGCATGATGTGCATGACCCCTAGGTCCCCTGTGATCCCCTTAAGCTCCGAAAACTTCATCGAGAATAAATCCTGATATTCTGTGAGCAGTTCGGAAACCTTGCCTATTGTATCATCATCCCAATAATCCCTAACTTTAGCTAGCTTAGGTTGCTCTTCCATGCCAATGTTGACTTCTCGCAACTTTAGAGGCTTCGTAACGTCCACAGTTTGTAGTGGAGGTCTCGCAACTGCGCGCTCCCCCTCCGACTCTGGGATAGAGTTATTGTGCGGATCCTCATCGCACTCTTCAATGGTTATATTGCAGCAGTTGGCAATATCCTGCATCTGTGTTTCCCATGTTGGTATCCCAAGTGCTGCGTAGGGGCATAATTCATCAAATACGAAGGTATCTATATCCTACAGAGCTTCGTCAAGCGCCTCCATTCCCCCTATTAGCCCAAATGCCCCTACAAATTCAACCTTTAATGTTTCCCAGTGGCGGGTGCACTGATGTAGCTCCACATCTAAGTACCATGTGGTGGGAATTGGTCCCAAGGCATGAATAAACAGGTGAAACCATTCTTCTGTAGTTCAGTCACACCATTTTTCCATCCAAGCGAACAGATGCTTGCGCGGGTCTCCAGGGCCGAGGAATGTTTTTATGCATGAGTGGGTCGGAGGTTGAAATCGCAAGATCATCATATCTCGACACACTTCCCAAAACTGGAATGACCCCTTATGCATATCTCACCACCTCGCAGGTGTTGCACGCATGGCTAGATTAAGGGTCCATAGTCTTCTCTCTCGCGGAACCTCAGCCTCAAATGTTTTCAAAAAATCCTTAATACTACTAAAACCATCAAAGTAGGGTAGTTCTCTTACCTCTGAGGAGATGCATTGGAAGTCCTTTGTGATCCTAAGACTTCACAACGTAGATAAATCATGTAACTGGTTCTGCCAATTTTCTATTTCCCCGTCGGAGTCAGAGAAACACTCGCTATCCTTTTCCCAGTAGAGTACACCATCAGCGGTGGGATTGATCCAATATTTGTCCCGCACAGTTAACTTATAAATATGATCCACGTCTTCTTCATGAACCGACTCTATATATCGTTCTCCTTCTGTAGGGTGTAATGGTACTATCACCCGTGTACCTTCATTTTCAAATACCATGCTTCTTTTCTTCAAATTGATGATACCGCCCATATCTATGGCCCAGTCATATCCTAGGAGCACAGGATAAGGGTCTGCATCTTCTACAATCTCAATGACCTCAAAGTCAGCTCGGACCTTAACTCCTACGATATCTACCACGATATTTGATAATCTCCCCAATGGTATGATCTTCTGTTGATTAGCCATGCGCAGCTGGATAGTGGACCATTCCAACTTTGGTTCTCCCATTCGCTGCCAAGTTTTCTTAGGTAGTATGTTTGCATCTGAGCCTAGGTATAGAATAACATGATCCATCTCGTAATCACCAATCTATTCAGTTAACCACATCTCCCTACTAGTGCGTCTCTTATGCTTGTACAATTTATGCACATCCTTAACTTCCATGGATGGGTTTGTTCTTTCTGCGTAGCTATCTATCAAAGATTGGAGGTTTTCTAAGGCCCTTTGGTTGTGCAATAGCTTCATACATGCCTGCAGAAATGGTTTGACCTCATCATATGCTTTGAGGTTCACGAGGGCTTGAGGAGTAGATTCCTTAGCCTTAGCAAAGTCTTGGCGAGCTGCGACAAAGGTTTCCTTTTCCTTCTATAAGTCCAAACCTTCTTCTTTAATGGCTAATTTTAGGATAAGAGGCTCTGCCTCATCTTTCTCCACAGCTCCCCTGGTGGCCATGCCACTGCATGTTATGAAATTAATGCTTGGTCCTTCGCCTTGAGGTTCTGCCTTAACCCTTTGCACATTCTGCATAGGTGTTTGCTGCTTTCTCTATATCTTGGCTATCAGAATTGGGCAGACTTCAATTACATGGTCCATTTTTCAACCGTATCTGTAGGATTGTCTTGCAGGGTTCGGGGAGTCCATCGCAAAGTTCCCTACCTCTCCGCAGTTATAGCAGATCAGTTGTCCTCTTCCTCTACCTGCACTTCCACCTCTGCCCCCTCCCTTAGCCCTAGCTGGGGAGCCACCTATGCCTGAGGGGGATCTTGGTGAAGAAGGGTCTGATTGTACCCTGTATAGGTTTCCTCTATCTATCATCAGATCATAGGTCCGACAGTTCTGTTCGTCATGTCCTACGGATCTACATAACCTGCACCATTTTTGCTTCACTTCTGGGACATACGTACCCAGGCAAGGGCAGTGGTTAGTATCATGTAGGCTGGCTACATTACAGTCATCACACCATAATGCTGGTCCACTTGGTCCTGGATGTAATGGACTGGGTCCCCCCACCTATAGGTAGTTTTCTAGTAGTGGGCACTGATCCTTTGCATGCCCTGATACCCTACATCGTATACACCATAATTCTACACTAGCTTCTTTCCCTCGGTCCTTTCGCAAGTTCTAGATCTCCATGTGCATCGCCTCCATCTGTCCTTGGATTTGTTGTACTCCCAGCTGGGTATCATCTCTTGACGTAGCTTCCAATTTCATAGCAATCTCCAAGGCTTTTTCCTGCGATTCAATGGCTTGATGACCCATAGGTACGTGCAGGTGAGGCAGTAACATAGCAATGAACCATTCCTTGTGCTTCCTGTCATCATACTAAAATTATCCTTCTTTGATTACCTTCTTTAGCCATTGGTCAGCTTCCCATATGGACTCAGAGGGTCCTTGCTCGAAATATTTTAGATTGTTCACTATTTGAGAGTAGGGCTTAGGCTTCTTGAACTATTGTTTCAAGGCATTCTTAATCTCTTCAATGGTTGCATTTGCATGTTGAGCTATGTATCCCATATACCAGTCCAAGGGTCTTCCTTCAAAGGCAAGGGATAGCTATGCCCTCTTCACAGCATCGTTGGCCACGTTTTCCGCAGTCCATACCGATCCTGCGATAAACTAGAACTGATCCATATCTTCATCCCCTATGCCCTTGAAGGTAGGTAGCTTCATGTGCGAGGCCATCTCATCTTCTGGTGGGGGTGGAGGTACAGGTGAGTTCTTTCCCCTGTGATGGCTTGTTGGTGGTGTAGTTGGAGGGTTTTGTGTAGTCGAATCCCTCCTAGACTATAGACATATCTATCTCCTTCTTGATTAGTTCTGTAGTACTTACCACTACGTGTTGTACCCTCGCTCTGATCGGAGCTCATTCACTCTGTATGGCTACACAAAATTCTCTTTTCGCACAATAATATCTTAATCAGTAGCGGCAAGGTTTTCATAAACTTACCTCGGAAACCCTTGAATAACCTTTGATCTGCCTCCGAATAGGACACGAACTAATTGATTGCAAATTTTGTCACAAATCCTCCCAACACACTATCCACCCAGTGATCTACTATTCAAGTGATGGTATTGTCAGTTCTTTCCAACTGCCGGATCGACTCTGAAGTCCACTACGTGATCCATTCATCCTTCCAACACGTTTGGAAATCTATGAGCCTTGCCAGCCACTCCTGGAGCTCGGTTGCAATTGTCACAAAGAAAATTTCGTAGATCTCCATGAAAATGTACTTATTCTTCCACTTCTCTGCTATCAACTTTGCACTGCGATTCTCTTTGGCCGCAAATTACTGAACTTGCTTTTAAAACCACTCTTCAATTTCTTTCTTCTTAGGTTTCCAATGTTCTCTTGGAACTAATTGATCTCTCTCTAAAAATTCTCTCGGTCCCGGCAACGGAACCATTTGTTGGCTCGAGGGGTCCTGACCCAGGTTCAGAGGTTAAGGTTTGCCAAAAAACCCCTATACTACTGGCCCTTTCGGTAGTGACCTGCTTGCGCAAGCCAAAGCCTCACCCAAAGCAGTATTGGAGGGTGCTGGAACCAGGTTTCCGCACACTGAGAGAGAGTAGGTAAGTCAAACAGATCTGCGTTCACAACCTAATGAGTTCGCACCAAACAAATTTATTCGCAGGATTGTTAAAAGTATAATCGCAATATACAAATTTAATATTGTGCACGAATCTAGTTAATAACTTCACATCCACGTGCGTATCAACAGTGATCAACATATAGTACCATAACACATCATCAATAGATTAAAGTATACCATAACATAGATAGATTCACAACATAAACAGGTAACCAACAATATTCATAACAGATCCAATAGTTTGCATGAACAAAAATACATTAGATCAAATACCACATAAGTACTTCAACCATATCTGCATATATTATCATCCAAAACCCAATACAATCTGACACAGCCTATGCACACAGCCAACAGGGTCCACACATAGCAGGACTAAGGATATTTTCACACACAACTAGTAGGATTCCTTACCCTAACAACTGAACAACAGATCTAACAATTCTCACTTAGTATTAGACTCTAATATTTCCTACCTTAAGACTAAAAAACGTTCATCTATTTATATCGACTTAGCCTACACTTCCAATGGTCTACAAACCATGGTTTGCAGACTCTTGGTCTACCATTGACCCATTACAAAGCATTTGGGGCTTGACCCACCCCAAAACCCCTGTGCTAGACTAAATAATATCAAAAATATACAAAATTATACAAAATTCGTAGCTTTTAGGGGACCCTGTTCCAACACCACCCTTCTAGCATAAAAATACAAGGACTCCAAAGATCTAATCTAATATCCACCATTCTGGAATAAAAATATAGGGACTCCAGAGATCTAATATGATCCCCACCCTTCTACCATGATAGTATAGGGACTCCAAATATCTAATCTGATCCCCACCCTTCTAGCATAATAATACAGGGACTCAAGAGATATAATCTGATCTCCACCCTTCTGGCCTAACAATACAAGGACTCCAAATATATAATTTTATCTCCACCCTTATGGAATAACAATACATGGACTCCATATATATAATATAATCTCCAACCTTATGGAATAACAATACATGGACTCCAGAGATCTAATATGATCCCCACCGTTCTGCCTTGATAGTAAAGGGACTCCAAATATCTAATCTGATCTCCACTCTTTTGGCATTACAATGTTTAGGTAAAGGGAATCCAAATATCTAATCCAATCTCCACCCTTCTAGGTTATAATATTCTAACTTAGTATTGACTCAAAAAATACCATTTTTTCATCAAAATTTGAAGGGATACCTCCTCACTAGATTTTTAATTTGAAATTTATCCGTGCCACTTTAAGTGAAAGTTGTTATTTAAATGATATTTCACACACCAGTGGGTTTCTTTAAATACAAATATACTTCTTTTTTTGTTGAAAATAATTTGGAAATATGCCCAGAAATATAAAAAAAACTATCTCCACTTATAAACATAGAGTATATGTCCAAAAATGATCGTGCCTTCATTCAAATAAGCATCGTACAACATCAGACAACCATATGTTTATAAAGAAAACAACAACCATGATGCAATGGGATAGAATAAATTGTTATCTAAATTAGCAAGATGCCCTCCAGTGCAGTGACCCAATCAGATTGCAATTGCGGTAGTGTATACCAAGTATTTATCTCCACTCTATTGTATTATATGCTTGCTGCTTCAGCCTTTGATCAAACCCAGTTATGTATGCACCAATAGAGGATTTAGTGAGGCCTAATACTAGCACTTATAGGATTCTCCTACTTTTTCTTATGCTAATTTTTTCTACCAAGCAAGTTTATTTCACCCTCTAACTACACTCAGTCGCCCAGGTTAAACGATATTGTAGGAGGCATATTTCCATGGGAGGAAAACATGTCTAGCAGTCAAGGGAGGTCCACAACCTAAGTTTGAGAGGGAAATATGATCCTTTTTGCTTAGAACTCATCCTATGAGGGTAGTATAATACATCAAGTCGTGAATCTCCCAACTACCCAAAAAAATGAAACTCAACTCCCTTTTATCCCTCAAGAGAATTCGACTCAGCTATTAAATCATTCCAGCAAGGGAAATTAGGACTTGAACCATTAAGGTGGCTTAATAATTCAACCAAAAATATTATGAAACTCATTCTCCTTAGTTGTGTGTATCTTCATCGTAAATTTGACCACCATCCACAAATGATAATCTGCCTGGCTTCTTCCTATGAGAACTTTAAATTTGGCTTCCCCAATTTCCAAGGTTTCTCTGTAGTTAGGGTTAGCCCAATTATGTAGCCAAAATAACCTCCTCTCTAGCTAAGTGTGATTATTTACACATATTTCCCAAATATATATATATATATATATATATATATACGCACACACACACACATTAAACATATAAAATTTAATGTAACCAAATGTGTTCTCATTAGCCATATAGGATCTAAAGTACCCAAATGCGTTCACATTAGCCAAACCATATTACACGAGCTATGTATATGCCTTTATATGTGTTTACTTTATTTCCCATTAGCAATTTCACATTTAAGTGTGTTCCTACACATGTTCATGTTCATACATTTGTGTTACATGTTATTTTTTCACCATTAGGAAAATGATTGCCAATTCAGATCCCCTGCTATATAATGAAGTGTTCTAAACATTCCCTTACAATGTTAGAAGAAAAAAAATCCCAAAGAAAAGAGGAATCCTCGATTAAATTTCTAAAAAACCTATTTTTAAGCACTTGTGCGATTTCCTTGAAATTGCCTGCGCAATCGCAATTTTGAACCTTGTGGCCTGCGCAATTCTATGCTTTAAATTCCACTAAAAACTGCATGAATCACTTAATGAGAGTAGAAATAAAAATTGAGTTTTAGAAAATTTGTTGGCGGAATATTTCCCAACTGAAGGCCTCAAGCCCCTACATACTTGGGCCTCATCCCTTTGTTCATCGAGAAAATTCCCTCTCTTTGTGGAACCCTAATCCCTCTCTTTATGGATCTTGTTGTTTAGCCACCTCATCTGTCAAGCAAAAGGAGTGGCTAAGTGAAGAAATCCAAGAATATTAGAAAGGGGGTAGATTGAGCAGATTGTGAAGGGCTTGGAAAGAAATTCCCTAAGGGTATAGGCGCGATGACTAAGACCTATCGTGGCTATTACACAGCGGGGAGTGACACTCATGGCTCCATGATAGAACCATGAGACACAAAGCTCATGGGCAAGGCTTTCCATCGACCTCAAAAGAGCATGGCGATGATAAAATTTAGGCCCCCATAAGAAGTGATGTCATCTTTTAGCGAGCCAATCACAAGCGTTCCGTGGGGTAAGAAAGCGGGCCCTAAGACTCCTATGCGCCCCCCAAAATTCAAAGTGGGCCCACCAAAGACGATATTTGGCACCAGTAAGTAAAGAGGTAAGGTAAGTCTAGGATGGTGGTACGAAGGATGGTACCTGCTTTAATTCAACATGTAGCTCCCACCAACCTAGCTGCTGCCAGCCAATTACCCATTTCCATGTGTCCCATTGTCGGCGTCCTTATGACGCCAACCTCACAAATGTCACCCTGTCTCATACTCCATAAAAACCAATCTAATATAAGCTCGTTTTACTTTCAACTCTGTAAAATACTAGTTGTTAACCGATTTTTCACGCAGAGGAGGTTAAAACGCAAAGTGCAAGGTCGTTTTCAATCCTGCATCGCTTTCTCCTTGGCTACTTCTCTATTCTCAGATATTTAGCCATTTTATGTCTCACTATTTCCCTTCTGTTTTATTTTCAAATGGTCATGGGGAAAATGAAAACCAAGAAGTATGCGCTTGGAACCCCACAAGCCCGCGAGGTCAGGATTGCTCCTGGACCTAAGCCCCTCGTTGATGCCCATGCATGAATTCATGAACTAGTATACTCATTTCGTGTAGCCTGCACCAGAGCCAAGCTTTTCGATTATCATCAAAAAGGCGAGCACATGTTTAGGGTCATCAAGTCGGGTCTTTATTATCAAATTTCTCCAAACACATACCTTGTTCCCGAGTTCATTAGTTGGCTTGGGGAGGCCTATGAGAAGCGCAGAGACATGTTTCTCTCTGCCCAAGGCAATGAAATTTTTTGCATTACTCCCCAACTCATAAGGACAGCCATTCCCTACCCTCCCAACCAAGATTATGTTGAGTTCTCCGAGGTCTCCCTCTCATGTCATTTCTCAAAGCTACCCTGGGAAAAACAAAGCAGTTTCCTCAGCCTCCTCTCAGATTCCCGCTTGTCATCTTTCCCGCTCATGGACTTTGTTCCCTTGTCGAATTTCCGAACCAATGTATAGCCCTTCCTAGCACTCATCTTAGGGTTATTAAGGTTTGAGGAGGTCGACCAAGTGACTAAAGAGGGTATAGTGTTTCTATATCTCATGATGTAGAAGGATATCCTTTTGGATATTCCTTATTTCTTAGCTTTGGCTATCCAAGCCCAGTTTCAAGAGATTTCCTTGGCAGGTTCTTTCAAGTACTGTTCCCTTGTTTTTTACCTATTCCTATTCGAGCATGCCAATAGATTTGAATTTCTAGGCCTAAAAAGATTCTCAAGGATAAATTCCCAACCCAGAACCATCTTTGAGTAGACTACGACAGTTCGCCAGCAGCCATAGGGGAAGGGATATGCAAAATTTGTTAATGAGTTCATGTCCATAGCTTATGCCATTATACATGAAAGCCCTCTGCCTAGAATATTTCCTGAGAAGAAGGATTGGCTACAGTTTGATGAGGAAGATTGCACAGGGGATTGGTACCTATTCGATGACTATACCGAGATCAAATTCTACGGCACAGAGGTACCTCCCTACCACTTATCAGTGTTTCCAGCTATGTGATTATTTGCCCTAGAATTCATTCGACATACCTCGAAGGCTGACCATATCCACTTCATACCTGCGAATAAAGGATACATCCTCAAACTCCCAACTTCTATTGGTCCCTTCACCATAAATTTGAGGCATGCCCTCTCAACCATGGAGAAAATGCTGCAAGAGATGAACCTCCCACAGGGAAAATTTTGGCCCTCTGACCCTAAGGGAGTCCTCACCAATAGGAAGAAGAAAATAAAAGCAACAACTTATACACATGAGGCTAGGCCCTTCATTTAATGGAGAGATAACCTTGATGTGTGGCCTTTGGATGCACATATGGAGGCCGAGTCTCAGCTACCGAAAGAAAAGGGAGATAACGTGTCTATTGGGAAAGAGGAACAAGGACTGAAAAGCCCCTCAGGAAGCTAAGGGGTCATGGACATTGATGAGGAAACTCACCCTAACAAAAAAACAGAGGACTGAAGGGCCAGATGACATAGGGGCTGAGCTATCCTATGAGGAGATTCCTGAGTTTGGGGGTCCTGATAAGGATAAGCCAGGTTTTCATGTTTCTTTTTAAAATGCCTCCTCGTCGCCCCCCTCAAAGCTTTCACAGGAAGTCATGGTTTATAGGAAAGAGACAAGGGAGGAAATAAATGTCAAAAACAGATTTGCTCGGGAGAAACTGAGGGCCGAATTGGCAGGGTTCATGGACAAGCATCATTCTCGGCTTTCTTCAGTGTTGGATATGGATAAATAACAAATTATACTAGCTATTCAACAAGCGACATTGCAGCCCTCAGCTTCTAGAGCCTAATATCGAGCTTTGGAAATCATCCTCAACTTAACCAACATTCCCCTGCTAGATAAGCTAGAATTGCACCAGTGTATTAGGGATATGCTATGGACTGAGGTCATGAAACATGTTGTAGCCTCGAAGAAGCTCGAAAAGAAGTACAATCTGGTAATAGAGCACCAGAAGAGAGAGAAGGCTAGCGCGAAAGAAAACCACACCCAACTAGAAATCCTCAAGAAAACGATAAGGGAGAAGAGGGCTGATAAGGATGCAGCACGACAAACACTTCTTGCCAAGTTAGAAGTGGAGAACCTGGAGTTGAAGCGAAAGCTAAACATGTCACGCAAAGAGCATGTGCAGACGAAGGAGCTTGTTTAGGTAGAAAAGGAGAAATCGGTTGTTGCTGACTCACTCGCTAGGCAACAGGAAGAGAACACACAGAAGGACATGGAGATTGCCGAACTGATTCAGAGGCTATTAGAATGGCAGGTCAAATGGGACGAACATACATGCATGACCCCTGTGTCGAGTGAGCTCGGGACAGCTCCTGAACAACTCACCAAGGCCCTGTATGATCTAAAGGTGTCAGAGGATGAGACCCACTCACTTTGCCAACAATTAAAGGATATTGAGGATGCGCTAGCAGAAAACTAGAAGGTGACAATGTCCATACAAAAGGATGTAGAAAAAATGTGTGAAGAAACCCAGGCATAGGATAAGCCCATCAAGGAATTAAAGGGGCAAATCAAGGGAAATATGTCAATAGTGGAAGCCAGGCAACTGGTTTGGGTAGACATCATAACAGAGGTTAAGCAACATTGGGACCTCCTTGCACTGATAGATGACAAGAAGATTGCAATCCACCCATTCAAAGCCTAGCTACAGGATGGATGCATGGACGGAGAAGAAAAGGCCATTATAGCCAAGAAATATATCCTGTACCTAAATGAACTATCACCTGATAAACTGCGTGCGTAGGGAATACTTGACCATTTTAGGACTAGTATGGAGGTCGGAAGAGTAATCGAGAAAGAAACTACACGCGCAAACACACTGGGTTGTTTAGCACTAGTCTCGAAAGGAGTGGAGAAGTTCGACCAGGAGTGGAACAAGCTGGTAGAAGCCGGCCTCCCACCATGCTGGGATCCATAGGTTCATTCTCTTAGCTAATGACCTATGAGAAAAAGATCTCAGAAATTATGGGCAATGCAGACATATCTTTGGAGAGAACAACTCGGCTAAAAGCAGAGACAATAATAGCCACGCTACGTAAAGATTTCTTCCTTCTCTACTAGGTAAAGTAATTCCTCGTCGTCTGTGTGGATTATACTAAGCTAACTAACATGCAATCCCTGTTCGAGGCCTACATCAAAATTCCATCAACAGGAGACAGGTTGTGGCAAAAGTGCTGTGAACATGTGAATCCTCCGGTATCTTCTGCTTCTCATCAGCGGCCACCTCCTCCGGCTCGTCCACTTGGATCATCTTCATCCTCAGCTTGGCCATGCCATTCACAGTCAGGCACTCCTCGGCGCAACACAAATGATGAATCTCATGATTTGGCCCACATGGCCTGTTTTATTTTTATTTTCTATGTAATGTAAAAATGGGTGAAATCTTGATTTCACCCTATGCACTCACGTTATTTTCCATTTTCTGTTATGATTTAGTTATAGCCTGTGTCAGGCCATACTGTTTAAGATGAGAGGTCATTTTGCCTCATCATCAATTTTTGTTTTTGATTAGGACTAGAAACAAACATATCTCTAGAGAATATTTTGTCTCGGAAAATATCTTCTTTGGACGTTCATGTGAAAGGCTATAAAAGATCAGACCACAGACTTAAAAAAGGTTCCGGATTTTTAGCAGAAGAAGTGGTAATTTGTGTATCATATTTTGTAATTTTTAGGTTTGCTCCTAGTGTATATCTGAAGAGCCATTTTGAAAGAGTAATAAAAAGCCAGTCTGTTGCGATAATGGATTCCTACTAGAATAAATGAATCGTATGTATTTTCTTGATATAGTGATTCAATTTAATGTTCATTGAGCTCACATTTTCCTTCTTGTTATCGTTGCTTTCAAAATGTGGTTGTTCTATGAGTTGGATATGAATTTATCTTGAATGGTACTCATTTCATGCTTTACAGTAACATCTTAAATATAGCTCGAGGCGCAATTTTTGTTCGAAGTTCCCTTTTCATATCATTTTCTTCTAATGTCATTTGAGGGTGGATTCTTGTGTTCATATAAGCCCACCTTGTTTTGACATTCGCCAAATATCCTTCATAGTATCTCATCCCTGTTACTTTTATATCTGTTCATTTGTATCACATTCAACCCTGCTTACAACAACTCTATTTCATGATTGCTTTAGGCCCATTTTGAGCAGGCCTTTCTCTCTATAGTTAGAGCTCCTGGCCACCAGTCTTCTTTCTATGATATCCTGGACCATCATTCAAAATATTTCAAATCCATTTCATATCAAGAGGTTCCCCCCCTCAAGCATTAAGAATAATCCAAAAAACCTCCTATCTTATGGTGTTCTAGGCACTGGTCTTTGGCAACTCAAGGCTTTCTCTAGGACTAACAACATTGTTTTGGCGCCCTCGTTGGGGAACGAAGTTGAAAATATTTTCCCCTAGAATACGATATTGTATCCACCCTTCAATCAGGTGAGCATGAAGGGTTGAGAGTTGCATAGTCCTCACCTTGGCGACTCCACTGTTATCTAAAGTCAAATCACCCACAATCCTGGCTTACATTAAGCCACATCTAAGGTCTAACACCTCTCAATTGAGAACACCATCAGTATCTGACCCTGAAAAAATTATATTCAAGAGAATTTGGAAAGAAAAGCAACTAGCTCATACTGACATGCCCATATTCTCATTAGAATATTCCCCATCCTCATCTCAGAAGGCTCAAGTCCAAGGTCCTGGTTCCACAACTCGAGTACTTGAATAACCCCCAAATAAATATGTTCTAGAACATATTGAGGTGAAAGACGAGGCTGAATTAGTGAACACATCTGGGATATCTTTGCACCATACCCCCGAAGCTGAGGAAGTTAAACAAGTCACCATACTCCAGAGCTCTCCTTAAATAAATTTTCAAATTTCAACCCAGCACATACTTATTATCATTCATCAGAACCCTCCTCAGAATATGCCACCTCTAATGGTTGTACCAAGATTTTTACTTAATAAATATGCCCCACTAGCACTGCCTCAAGTCCTAAATGATATGCCTCAGGATTACATGAAGCTTTTGCCTCGATTCATGGGGGAAGACAGCACTGCTACTCATAAGAATATTGAGGATTTTTGTGCTTTTGCTGAGAACTTCAATGTGGAACACTTGGATGTAGTGTTGAGGCTTTTCGTCCAGTATTTGGATGGAGAAGCCCGAAAGTGGTTTAAGACTCTTGCTGAAAACTGAGTAACTACCTGTGAGGAAATGGAAAATGATTTTACACAAAAGTGGGGGGAGAAGAGGGATCATGGTTACATTCTTATAGAGTTTAATGCATTGAAAATGAAGCATAATGAAGATGTGACAGAATTCATCAAGAGGTTTAACAAGTTGTACAATAACCTACCCGCCAATATGAAACCTCCTCAAACATAAGCCAAGGTAGTATTTGTAGGAGCAGAGTTCGAGTTTGTATTGAATTTGAGAGAGAGGAAATATGCATCCCTAGACCAGGCCCAGACTGATGCGTTAGAGATGGAGGAAAACTTTGCCTCTACAGGAAAGTCTAAGGGGAGAATAGATCATGATTTCAAGAGAAGAGGTAAAGAGGAATATTCTTCCTCTAACCAAGAAAGGGAAGCAACAGACTACAAGATAGAAGAGATGAACAAGATGACTAAAAACCTTTCTAACAAGCTGGTGAAGCTAGAGTTGGAGACAAAAAGCTCAGCTACCCAACCAAATCAAATGGCTCCTAACCGAGGTTTCAACCCACAGTTGTTCCATGTAGACTTCTTCTTCTATATCTCCATTTAGAAATGTAGATTTCACATCCATTTGATATACCTTGAAGTCTCGGTAGCATGCAAAGGCCAGAAACATTTTGATGGCTTCCATTCTGGCTACAGGAGTAAATGTTTCATCATAATCAAGTCCTTCGATTTGTGAATATCCTTTGCAAACTATTCTGGCTTTATTCCTGATTACCTGTCCTTGCTCATTCATTTTATTCTTGAATACCCATTTTGAGCCAATGATATTTTTCTCAATTGGTCTAGGAACTAGTTCCCAAGTATTGTTCTTCTCAATTTGGTCCAATTCTTCATTCATTGCCTTCACCCAATACTTGTCCTTGCTGGCTTCTTCAAACTTCTTTGGCTCTATTTGTGATAACATGGCTATGTATACCTCTTCGGTCTATTCTATAAGTTGCCTTCTTGTATGGACCCCTTTTCTCTTGTCTCCTATGATCTGATCTTCAGGATGGTTCTTTTGAGTGTATCTAGAAGGGGCTTTAGAGCTTAGTTCAGCATCTTCTGTTGTCTTGCTTGTTTCCTCATCATCTTGGTTTTCTTCTTCATGGTTGTCTGATGGACTACTGCAATATGTATCTCTTGTATGGTTTGGAAGTTCTTCATCAAATCTCACGTCAATGCTTTCTACTATTTTTTGAAGAGTCTTGTTGTAGCACCTGTACCCTTTAATTTTGGATGCATATCCTAGAAATATCCCTTCATCTGCTCTTGCATCAAATTTCCCAATATTTTCATCATTATTCTTTATATAACATTTTCTTCCAAAGATTCTAAAATTCTTGATTGAAGCTGGTTTACCATGCCATAGTTCATAGGGAGTCTTGTCACTACTTGGCCTTAAGTGAGCTCTATTAAGGATATGCACCGCTGTGTGTATAGCTTCTGCCCAGAAGGTTTGAGGAATATTACTCTCTTGCATCATGGCTCTGGAAATTTGTTGTAAAAATTTGTTTTGTCTCTCTGCTACTCCATTCTGCTGAGGTGTCCCTGAAATAGTAAATTGTTGCTTTATGCAATGTTCATTGCATAGGTATGCAAAGTCATAATCAGTGAATTCACCTCCTCTGTCTGATCTGATGCATTTCAGCTTGCATCCTGTCTGATTTTCTGCTAAGGATTTGAATATTTTGAATTTTTCCAGAGCTTCCGATTTATTCTTGAGAAATGCAACCCATGTCATTATGGAGAAATCATCTATTATCAGCATGAAGTAGGATTCTCCACTTGGTGTTTTAGTTCTTGTTGGTCCACACAGGTCCATGTGCACAAGCTGGAGTGGTCTTCTTGTTGATAACTCATCTTTGGCCTTAAATGATGTGCGGGTCTGTTTTCCCAATTGACAAGATTTGCATATGGTATTAGAAGGCCTTTTTATTTCTGGCATGTCTCTGACAACTTTCTTCTTGCTTAGTCTGATGATGTGATCGAAGCTGAGATGTCCCAACCTTTTATGCCATAACCATGACTCCTCAAGCTTGCTAAGATGACATGCTTCATCTTCCTCTTTCACAATGTAAGCATTACTCTCTGTTCGAACTCCTTTGAGCAGAGTCTTACCTGTGGTGCTTGATCTGACTTCACAATATTGTGCTCTAAAAATAACTTCACAGCCTTTATCACACATTTGAATGACACTCAGCAAATTTTCTTTCAGCCCATCTACAAATAGTACATCTTGGGCCTTTCCTCTGCCATTGTCTAGGCTGAATGAGCCTTTTCCTTTTATTTTTCCTGATTTATCATTGCCAAAAGTAACATTGCCAGATTTCTTTTCATCAAGAGTTGTAAACTTGCTTCTATCTCCAGTCATGTGTTTTGAGCAGCCACTGTCCAAATACCACTGGCTTTTCAGGTCTTGAGCAGTTAGAGACAAGTAACATTTATTCACCTTCTTTATCCACTGGAAGCATCCTTTTTTTTGGTAATTTTTGTGAGATGATGAACTACATCTTCTGAGAGGACATTTGGAAGGCATATGTCCAACTTGATTGCATACACAACATTTGATCATAATTTTTGCAGAATTGTGAGTATGAACAAAATTTCTTTGATTCATAAACCTCTTTCAGGTGTCGGATATCAATCTTTGTCCATACTTTCTACACTCAATTATTTTATGGCCAAATTCCTTAAAATAAAAACAGTAACCATAGAAACTATTTGCATACCTGATGTAAGGTTGTCTTATCCATTTGTTTGCTTGAGACAGTCTCTTCACTGATTGCATCTTTTGGTGGTTTTAATTACTCCTCCTTGCATGACAGTATGCAGCAATGTGTCCCGGCTTGTGGCAGACATAACAGGTGGCATTCTTCATAGGAGGGAAGAATCTCCTTTGATGGATTCCAAATTTGACATACTCAGGGGTATATGATCCTTTTTCTATTTTATTAATATTTATTACATTCTTTGTTACTAGAGGTTTCTTCTGATCTCTGTCTTCCTCATTACATGTTTCTTCTTTTGTAGAAATTGTTTGAGCTGCTTCATCATTCTTCTTTGCTTTTACAAAAATAATCTCTCTGTTTTCCTTTTCTTTGCTTTTACTTGATTCTCCTTCATAGCCTATTCCAGTTTTTATCATAGAAGATCTTTGAGCATCCAGAATTTCGTTTAACTTACTAGAGCTTGTTGTTTGAGAGGAATTTGTAGACACTTTCCTCTGAGCATTTTCTAATTTCTTCCTCAGACATACAACTTCTTCTTCCAGCTTCTCTTGTTCTCGAGTTTTATCCTTGATTTGCTGAAGTAACATGTCTTCTATCTTCTTGGCTTCTTCAAGCTCTACCTTCAGCTACATGAGGACTTCTAAATTTTTCTCTTCTCTTACATAATTGAGGAGAATGTCCTTTTGTTTTCTGCACTTTAGTTTGAGTCTGTCAATCTCCTCCAGAGCACTTCTTAGCTCCCCCTCAAGGTCGACTTCACCTTCTTCTTCTTCATATTCTAGCAGGAGTCCTTCAAGTTCTTCTATGGCCATCAATAAAAATTCAGAGGTTCCTTCTTCACTTGAGGGTTCATCTGAGTCTTCAGATGTACTACTGTCTTGTTGAGCATAGAAGGATTTTCTGCTGAACTTCTTTCCTTTCTGCCAGTTCTTCGATGTATTTTTCTCTGATTCTCGAGCTTGATTCCTTACTTTCTTGTGAGGACACTTAGCAGCATAGTGTCCAACTCTTCCACAGTTAAATCATTTGAAAGGAAGTTTACCTTTGTATTTACCTGAGCCTCTATCCAGTTTCTTGACAAATTTTTCCTCTTCTTCATCCGAGCAAGAGCATATGTCTTCCTCGTCTTCTTTCTTCTTTTTTGTTTTAAAGGTTGCCTCCCTCGTACTTGGCTTCTTCTGTGGGATATGCTACGGATTGAGGTCGTGAAACATGTCGTAGCCTTGAAGAATCTCGAAAAGAAGTAAAATCTAGTAATAGAGCACCAGAAGAGAGAGAAGGCTAGCACCAGAGCAAACCACACCCAGCTGGAAATCCTCAAGAAAACGATAAGGGAGAAGGGGGATGATAAGGATGCAGCACCGCAAAAAATTCTTGCCAAGTTAGAAGTGGAGAACCTGGATTTGAAGTGAAAGGTAAACATGTCATGCAAGGAGCATCTGCAGATGGAGGAGCTTGTTCAGGTAGAAAAGGAGAAATCAACTTTCGCTAACTCACTCGCCAGGAAATAGGAAGAGAACGCACAGAAGGACACTGAGATTTCCAAACTGAATCAGAGGCTGTCAGAATGGCATGTCAAATGGGAGCAGCATACATATGTGACCTCAATGTTGGGTGAGCTTGGGACAGCTCCTGAACAACTCACCAAGGCCCTGTCTGATCTAAAGCTGGCAGGGGATGAGACCCGCTCAGTTTGCCAACAACTAAAGGCTACTAAGGCTGCGCTAGCAGCAAACCAGAAGGTGACAGTGTCCCTACATAATGAGGTATAAAAACTACGCGAAGAAACCCCGGCGTAGGATAAGTCCATCAAGGACTTAAAGGGGTAGATCAAGGGAAATATGTCAATAGTGGAATTCAGGCGACTGGTGTTGGGTGTGGAGCCTGACTATCTTGTTTATTTTGTATCACAGTGTTGGACCCTATACCTTAATGGGGCAGCGACGCCGCCTGTAATTTTACGCTACCTGGGGGGTCCAGGGGGGGCGGCTATGATTTTATGGAGCCCCCCCCTAGCGGGGGGTTTCAGGGGCAATGCCCTTGAAGCTAAAAACAAATGTAAAATTTCCTTGTAAAAGTATAGTAATTTCTATTCAATCTGGGCCGTTCATTAGGCAGATGATCTAATGGTAGAAGTTATGTTTAGTTTAGGGTTTTTTTCCCTAGAAGGCAACCCCTCACTTGTATGAGGGTATTGTATTTCGGTTGTGTATGGTATGTGTATTCTCAGAGCGTGAAACAAATAGGGAGACTATGAGATAGAACATAGGATATTACAACAACACTATTTTAGGTTGTGTCTCTTCATTTTGCTAGATATAGAAAGGAAGGATTGGTTGTTCAGGGTGGATGTAGCCCAAACTAGGTGAACCATGTATATTTTTGTCTCTTTGGTTTTATGTCTTTCGTGTGCTTTTGTTTTCTGCATATTTTATGTGTTGCATTGCTCTGTAGTATATAATTCTCTAAAAATTGGTTTGGGAAGACATCATAATAGAGGTTAAGTAACATTGGGACCTCCTCGCACTAATAGATGACAATAAAATTTCAATCCACCAGTTCAAAGCCCAGCTATAGGATGGATGCACAGACAGAGAAGCAAAGGCCAAAATAGCCAATAAATATATCTGGTGCCTAAATGAACTCTCACCTGATAAATTACATGTGTAGGGAATACTTGACCTTTTTAGGACGATTATGGAGGTTGGAAGAGTAATCGAGAAAGAAACTGCATGCACAAACGCACTGGGTTGTTTGGCACTAGTCTCGAAAGGAGTGGAGAAGTTCGACTGGGAGTGGAACAAGCCGATAAAGGTCGGCCTCCCACCATGCTGGGATCCACAAACAGGCGTGTTCTCTCAGCTAACGACCTATGAGAAAAAGATGTCAGAAATTATGGGCAATGCAGAAATATCTTTGGAGAGAACAACCTGGATAAAAGCAGAGACAATAATAGCTGCGCTATGCAAAGAGTTCTTCCTTCTCTACCAGGTAAAGAAATTCCTTGTCATCCGTGTGGATTATACTGAGCTAACTAACATCCAATCCATGTTCAAGGCCTACATCACAATTGTTGGAAATACTGAGAGGGGGGTGAATCAGTATTCCTTTTAATTAGAGCATTAGTTAATCTTCAATTATTATCATTGTTTGTAAAATGATAGCAGCAAAAAAGAGGAACAAAAATGCACACAGTTTTTAAGGTGGAAACCCACTCCGGGACAAAAACCACCTAATGTTTTTCTAATAAT
The DNA here is from genome assembly GCA_034641835.2 of Pinus albicaulis. NCBI lineage: Eukaryota > Viridiplantae > Streptophyta > Pinopsida > Pinales > Pinaceae > Pinus > Pinus albicaulis. Next base: position 729,315,762 of record CM076579.1, read on the forward strand.
TCTTTAATATTCAACTCCAATTGAAAATAAAGCTCCAACTTCCTAGAATCTAGAAAATAATTCTTCTCCAACTCCCACTAGATGGATGCTCCAATGCCCAAGATTCTTCAGTAGTCAACTGAATGGATGCCCCAACACCAAATGAGCTACAACTCACCCTAGCACCACCCTGCCACCCTATAGAAGAATAAAAGAAGAATGGACTCCTATACCAGGGAAAATGGTCCACTTTACAATGATATAGAATGATGCAGAAGAAGAAGATATACTAGACCATAACCCCAACTTTGACACAACCACCTAATGATGATCCTATACCTCCCAACACTACCTCTTCAACCCTTGGTAGATAGACACTAGTACAATTTGTACAATAATGTATTTACAATGACTAAGTACAATTATACCTTTACAATGATTGTATGCAGTGCTACCCACTTGAAGACTTCATATGATGAACTTCTTGCTGATATTATGCACCTTGGTTGTTGCTCTTTTCATGCTACCCTCTGCTGCACCTTGCTTTGCTTTGCTACCGTAGAAAGTCTGGTCCTTTGCAACCCTTGACAACACATGATCTAGCTTTTTCTTGCCTTCTAGGAGCTTGATATTGAATCTGGTGTATCTCTGTTATTTCAGATCCTCAATATCTAATTTTTGGTCCTATAGTAGTCCTCTGAGTTGTCTTTCCAATGCCATAGGTCTGACCCAATTTGGATTCTTCAAGAGAGAGTTATACCCAATCTCTCACAATGCCCTAATTATGGTCTGTTTCAGTAGAGCGCACTTGTACGGCATGCTACGTGTCACTGTTTCTTCATTTTGCTCTGCAATTGATAGAGAGAAAAGTACATACTGTGCACTATTTTCCACTTTTTATGGAATTCCAATCCGATACTCAGAGAGAGATTTATGAGGTCACTTATTTGAGATGAATTTCAGGAGCCTTCTGTTAGCCACCCATAAAATTCTGTCATATCAGATGGTGGATAAATGATGTTGGATAGCCTTCAAGAAACAATTTCATTACTAAAATTGCTGATACTTGAAGACTTTTGATAATATCCTATCCTTGGACAATCGTCACTGCTATTTCCCTTCAGAACTCAGAAATCCTGCTGATTTCCAAAGCCAAAACACTGCTGCAAACCCCATTTTTCCCTTTTCCTCCTTCCCATACTAACCTTTTTTCTGTCCCTCCATCTCCCATGAAAATCCTATAATTTCATGTTTTCTTCCCTTTCCATTTCATAAAATCCATTTCATAAGGTCTAAGACCCCTTCTTAGCCTTATCGGAACCTTCATTTCCTTTGAAAAACATTAAAAAACCATAGAAAATCCATATTTTCTATGTTCTGGACTTAAGCCCCCTCAGGCTAAGTCCCTAACCCTTTTCCGTCCATAAACCCGAGCGCCAGAACCAACTGCTAGACCCGTCGGGCGTTTATCCTTTCAAAATAATATTTCTCCACCCAAAACATTAAAAACCTTTGTTATTCATGTTATTTTTGGTTTTAATCTAAATTCCAAAGGTTTTCCGCCGTATAAGTTGTGGAGCAATCTCCACCGTCGATCTGCTCCGCACATCAGACGGTGCGGAGCGCGACTTACCGTGTGGTCCCCGCCGTTCAAACCTAATCGTCACCGTTGATCTTCTCCTCAGATCAGACGGTGCGGAGCGCGCCATTCCTGTGGACCCCCCCCCCCCCATCCATGCGCTGTTTTCCAAACCCGCGCAGTGTCCATCGCACCGCTCTTCAGCGCAGTGCGGTTTTTCCCCGACGGCCGGTGATTCCATACGACGGTTGACGCGTGTCCTTTGTACGATTCAAAAATCGCCATGCAACCGTCGTCCATCACGCGTTAAAGTCCGGACCGGGATGCCCAGCGAAATCGATCTCCGCCATCCGATCTGGGCCCACTCATCCAACGGCTATTGCTCTTCGAAAGTGTATGATGTATAATCAAAGTGCCCGCGCGATAAACCGACCTTCGTACCACAGAAAATCAATCTCTGTCGTCAACCTGATCTGCAGATCAACGGTCCATATTTCATCGCCCGATTCCGTTGCCCAGTCAACGATTCCCCTCGGCTGACTTTCCATCGCCCGATCCTGACCGTCGATCTCTGCGTGATCGACGGCTTAGATTCATCCTTCTCCTCTGACCGCCCCTTTCAATCTCGACCGTCGATCTCTGCAGATCGACGGCTCGGATTTGATCTTCCATTCACTCACTCCACGATCACTCTCGATAAATCTGGACCGTTGGATGACGCCATCCAACGGCCACGCTTCCTCCACGCATTCCAATTCAGTAAAACCAATAAAAGCAGGATTTTATAACGTTTTGTTTGTATTTTGCAGGTTTTCGAAGGTTTTCACTATGAACGAAGAAAATTCGAAAGAAGAGGGTGACGACTCTCTTGCTTTCGATTTACTAAAGGAAATCGATCACCGGGTTTAAAAATTTCATATTTATCAATGTTTCATAAACCATTGATGGATTCCAGACCCTATGCAGCCCTACGCAACAGCAAGAAAACATGGATCAAGCACAGGAAAAGAGTATCAGCGCTGAAGACCAGGAAATTATCAGAGCAGAGGATTAATGGACTGTTTACGAGGATTATGGCCCAAAATGATCATTATAAACCTAATCCCCGGGTTAAAACAGAGTTCAAAGCAAATCCAAAAGGTTTCACCGACAGGGAACCTCCCCCGCCACAAATTGAGGCAAATTTATCCATCTAAGCTACCACGGCGCCACCTGTGCCTCAAAGTATTCAATCAGGAGATGAGTTTATTGATTAGGATCAGATTTTGCCTCGACACAGCCGAATAAGTTATTTCTGCCAGGAACTTCAATGCAAAGAATATCTGCAGAGTTACTTCGACACCACAAAAATGCCTCAAAGGTCAACAAAACTCCTACCAAGCTTGAAATCATTATGAAATTCATTTAATACAGAGGATATGTATGTAAATCTCCTCATTGAACCCCTCAAAGGCCAATGAGCTATTTAATTCTGTATAAATTGTAGTTGAGATCTTTTATCAGATCTCACCTCCCCATCCTTCTATATATACTACAGCAGAAGATGAGTGGTTTTTAGTTGTTGTTTGATCACAAGTTGTAACTTTGAAACTCTCTGAAATAAATATACAAGTCTGTTGAAGTTGAAAAGAAAATTTAAGTCTCGAATGTCTTGATAATGTTGTTGCATGTCTGTTCCTGAGAAGGCTCTATCATTGGATCCATGAGCTTGGCTGTTGGTGAAGTATTCTGAATTTGTTCTATGTTTTTCCCCGTTTTCATTATGTTTCATAAATTCTTACTACAGTAGGTTGAAAGTTTTAGACTAAGAAATGACTCCTGGAAGCACCTTAGATCTGTTCATCCTTCACTGTTTTATGTTTTCTTCTGCTGAAGTATTTTAGAGGCTTTAAACTTTCTCTTTAATATTTATGCTTGTTTATTTCTATAATAGCTCAAATAGTTGGTTTCAGCATGATTTATGGTTTTCCCTGCTTGTCTGCCATCACTTGAAAGCTGTTATTGAAGTCTCCCTTTGAAGTACCATTGTTTTAAGTTAATCAGAGAGGTCGGTTTTGATCTTGCCCTTTGCCATTGCTTGAACAGTTGTTTTGAAGGTCTTTATAGTTGTAAGCATAGATGTTATTTAGGTGTTCCCTCTTCTATGACTGCAATTATTAGTGAATCTTTTATGTTTTCTAAGTCCTTTAAAATAAAATCTTTGAGGAAATAGGGTGTTCCACAAATCTTAGATTTCATTTTAAAAGTTGTCTCGAAGTCATTATTTTCTTAAAGAATGTTTGTAGAATTTATGGTTAGCCCTGTCTATCAAATATTTCTTTATTGTTAAGTTCTATTCTTCAAGTTCCCTTTGTTGAGAATTAAACTTCTCTTTCCAAATCATTAATGTTCACTTCATTCCAAAAACAAAAGGATCCTGTGGCCAAGTTAGATTTTCCCTTTGATATCCCATATCTCTTGAAGAGTTTGTCATGACCTTATTTTGACTCCATTACCCAATGAACCAGATATTTCCTCTTTCTGTCTATCTTTCTTAGACCTTTCATGTTCTGCTGTATCAACTCAATCCAACCAAACAAACATCTACACTTTATAACTAGTCTAAAATCCATACTCAAAGCACACAAGATAAACCTTTGCAAACAAATATTTGAGAGATCCCTCTCTGAGAACAGGAGGACTAGATCCTGGAACTCTAAAGATTGGTTCTGATGTTGCCTTTTCTTTTGATTTGCCAAACTATCAAAACACGGGACACCAACATAATGGTGATCACGGTGGGACATCTGAGTCAGTAACAATCCAAATACCCCTTAGGACTTCATAAATCCCTTATTTTCAAGAATATCCAGTGATTATTAGCCACCTCATTGCCACCAACATAATGGCGATCACGGTGGGACCTACTGAGAATTAGAGGTTTCAAAACCTTTCTTTAAAATTTTTAGGTCTAGTATAACATAAGTAACTTTCTTCAAGCATGGCCTAACAAATGGCAATCATGATAGGACTTAATTGAATCAGTGGAAAACTAAGTAACCCTTAGGATTCCTTTTAAACCCTTGTCAAACCTTGAAGGAACTAGTTACCAAGCCATAAGAGCAACTATGTCTGTTGGAACACCTTAGCTAAGTGAAAAATTAGACTTAGAACACTCTCTTAACCAATAAAACCGAATAACTCAGAAAAACCCAAAAAAAATTTCAAGTTTGGCTTTATAATAAACATGGTAGTGGACCATAAAACCTTTTACCTCCTCAGGAGCTAAAAACTTCCACTTTGTAGTAAAACACTCATTCTTATATATCACTTACCTTTTGATGTGTTTTACCTTGTACTCTTAGACAGAGTCTGGAAAGGGCCAGGTAACCTCCGTATCTCATCCTCTTTTTGAGGTGAAATATCTGGTGAATTCCCTCCCAGTCAATCTCTGGTTAGATTTTGTTGTGTTTCAGAATATGCTTGCAAAAGGATATTTCAAAAACACTGTGTTGGACAGTATACCTCTTAGAAAACATTCTAAACTTCCCACCTGGCGACTCCACAATCCTGAACAGACCTTAAGACTCCACTGGGAAGAACCCTTATCATTATAATATCATTCAAATTCAGTTAGAGGACTGTAGGATTAAAATTTGTGTAAACAGATTTGTCAACCTCTCAAATATTGTCATATCTGGTTGGAATTTTCTTATTATTTGGATCTAAAAACACAGCATAGTGACTCCTAGAGAGATCCACACTAGAGCCCATCCTGACCCTGATCCACCTGAGATAGTTGCTAACCCAGAAAGAATCCTTAGGAAGTCTCCTAAGATATAATTTTCAACTATTTTTAGATCACCCCCAAGAGCTAATTCGGTCCCTGAAAATCTTTCAGCTCTACAACAATCACAAGATGACTTAGTTAATCCCTTTAGGACTAAGTCATTTGGTGATTTAGATCAGCTAGATTCTGAGTATTCACTTTCATCTCCTAAAACAAGTGAACATTTTGGTAGAAGAGGAACAACACCTCCTAATTTACATTTTCTTCTTAACTTAGGTGTCTCTCATCCAAGATCAGCTCAGCAATCTACTGTTGTTCCATCCACTTCTGTCCATCCTTCATCCACTGTTCAAACCACTCCACTTCAGCCCACACCTCCTCTTGTCAATCCACCCCTTGTAAACCCACCCCCACCACATATCATGGCAGCATGGTATGCTCCCTTAGTCCTTCTTGTACCGTTAGTCAACCTTCCACAGGACTATCAGTCCAAAATTCCATTATATGATGCTAGCAATGTTGTAACTGCATCACAACATGTGGATAAGATGGATGACTACTTTGACAGAAATGAGATCGATGATGATTCTGTCAAGCTTAGATTATTTGCTCAAAGCTTAGGGGGAGAAGTAAGAAAATGGTTTAAAGGTTTAGCCCCCCATACTATTAATGATCTCCAAGGCTTCCACCAGACATTCTTGAACAAATGGGAAGTAAAGAAGAATCCTCTCCAAGTCCTTGCTGATTACAACAATCTCCGTAAGAACCTTGGGGAAAGTGTACAAGCCTATTGTACTAGATTTAACAGTGTATATAATTCACTTTCCCCATAACTAAAACCTCCACAAGGCTCAACCTTAAACAAGTTTCCTGAAGGATTTGACTCTAACATGACTTATTCACTAAGAGAAAGAGATTTCGCAACTCTCGAAGATATGCAAAGGGGTGCTCTTTCTGTGGAATTCAACTTAATAGAAAAAAGAGCGAGAATGAAAACTGAAAAGAGAGTATCTTTCAGAGAGGAATCCCCTCCTTCTACTTCAAGCTCAAAAATGGAGAGGATGATGGAAGAGATGCTGAAGGAGATGAGCATAATTAAGAAAGCACAAGCAAATCAAAACCAGACTGCACTTCAAAACAATAAAAACAGAAATAGAAATCAGAATTATAGAAGAGATAACGATCAAGATAAGCAAAAACAAAGTGACCAACAAATTAGACCTCCCTTTCAACAGAACTATGTAGATCAATATGAGGAAGACAGGGAGTTGGAAAGGTTGGAAGAATCACATGTAAACTTGATTGGATCAGACAGTGGGGATGATGCTTTCCTCACTGAAGAAGAACAAGGTTTCTTCTCTAATGATCAAAATACAAACACCTATGAAGATTCTGATGACTATAGATTGGGTTTTGAAAATGCAATCATGGAGGTACACAAACAGTATGATCTTAGGAGCAAGGGAAGTATAGAGAATTAAAAAGATAAGAATACTAGCACTGCTGTCAAGAAAAACGCAGAAAACCAGCCCAAAAAGACAGCTGAAAAAACCAACATTTCGGCCAAAAAACTAGATTTAAACAAAGACAAGGGAGTCCGGCCAGATGTTGAATAGAGTACCCCTAGCACTTCAGCTAGTGGTCCTAATAAAACTATTCTTGTCGTTATTCCAAACAAGGTTCAGTAAATCAAAGTTGCTGAAAAGAATTCAATTGAAAAAACAGATGTAAATATTAACAAGTCAATTATTCCTTTCAGCCTTGAGGGAGAGATTGCTAAGATAAAAATTACCATCCCCCTAGCTGAACTAGTAACCCAAGAAGTGTACAAAAACCAAGTTTTGAAATATTTGAATTTAGGAAGTGATACTGACACCTTAAACTTGACAGATGACAAACCTGAGCTGTTGTTTGGCCCAGAGGTTGAAGGAAAATATCAAGAAGGACCAGTCCCTCCCTTCTACATTAGTTTGAACATACACGATAAAATTCTACACAATGCCATGTTAGATTCTGGAGCTTCAAACAATCTAATGCCCAAGGTAGTGATGGAAAGCTTAGGCTTAGAAATTAGTAAACCATACAAATATTTGTATTCCTTTGACTCAAGCATAGTCAAATGTTTGGGTTTAATCAAAGATTTATGTGTTAACCTAACTCAGATCCCTGCCAAGAATCTAGTAATGGATATAGTTGTAGCTGACATTCCCCCTAAGTATGGCATGCTCTTATCAAGATCATGGGGAGCCAAACTTCAGGGAAGCCTTCAAATGGACATGTCTTATGCCACCATCGTTGTTTTTAACCAAAACAGAAGACTATACAGAGAATCCCACATGAAGTACATGGTGAGTAACATGGACAAACCAAACAACACTCCAATCTATTCTATTCAATCAAGTTTAGATTCCTTTATCTTGTGTAACGAAGATGAAATTACTCAACAAGGTAAAGAAAACATAGACCCAATCAGTTCACCAGAACAATCCAATCTTACCTCGAATCAACTTCAAAACATTGACGATCAACAGCAACAAGAAAATGAAAATGAGTCAAATATACTTTGGACAATAAATTTCGATGGATCCTGTAATAAAACCAGTGCAGGGGCAGGTGTCTGGATTCAAAACACAAATCAGAGTTTTTCATACAAGTTAGACTTCCCATGCACTAACAATATTGCTGAGTATGAAGCACTTCTCCTAGGCTTACAACTGCTTAAAAAATTAGAAGCCCAAAGGATATCTATTTTAGGGGATTCTGAACTTATCATCAAAAAAATCAAAGGAGAATACTCAGCCAAGAATCCAAGGCTTAGGGAATATCGAAATTCTGCCCTTGACTTATTAAAAACTTTCGAAAAATATGAACTCATTTTCATCCCTAGAGCACTGAATCATCTAGCAAACGAACTTGCCTTCACTGCCAGCAATTGCCAAGTACCTGAGATAAATGAACAACTCAGTATAAAGGTGAAACACAGACCTGATGTGCCTGATAACGAAGATCACTGGCAGGTGTTTGAATCTGACAAACACATAGATGATTTCTTGAAATCAGAAAATGATTCCAACATACCAACACCAGGAACTAGCCATAAAGAAAACTGTTTATATATTGAAAAACTCCCAGAGGCGGAAATAACATATCCTGCTGACATAAATCATTGTGAGAATCCTTTTTAAGCAGAAATAATGAAAAATGAAGACCATGAAGACTTGGAAGTCTTACAATGCAAAAATGATAAAATCCCAAGAGGTCTCACACCTTTAGAACACCTGTTTGATCTAAACGATGTAGCTAAAGAACCAAAAATGGAGCCTGTGGAAACAAATGTAGAAGAACATAACATAGGCAGTCTTGTCGAACCTAAGATGATCAAGCTATCCAGCACCCTCCTAGCTCACATAAAATTGCAATACATAGAGCTTTTCAAAGAATTTAAAGATGTGTTTGCTTGGGAATACAAAGACTTAAAATCATATGATACCAGCATCATCCAGCATAAAATCCCCTTGAAGGAAAATCAAAATCCTTTTAAGAAAAACTAAGAAGAATAAATCCCCTTTTATTACCTTTAGTTAAGGCAGAAATCAAGAAAATGTATAATGCTGGGATCATAGTACCCATTAGATTTTCAGAATGGGTATCAAACTTAGTTTCTGTTAGAAAGAAAACAGGGGAAATCAGGCTCTGTATTGACTTCAGAAATTTAAACAGAGCCTCTTTAAAGGACAACTACCCCTTACCCAAGATGGACCATATACTTCAAAGGGTAGTTGGGTCAAGAAGAATATCCCTATTAGATGGGTTCTCAAGTTACAATCAGCTGTTTGTGTTCCCAAGTGATCAAATCAACACTGCTTTTACCACACCTTGGGGTACCTTTATGTATGTCAAAATGCCTTTCGGATTAATGAACGCAGGGGCCACCTTCCAAAGGGCCATGGACATAGCCTTCTCTGAAGATATTGGCTATTTTATAATTATTTACCTTGATGACATAACTATTTTCTCAAAAACTAATGAAGAGCATTTGGTTCACCTAAGAAAGGTTTTTGAGAAGTGTAGGAATTTTGGCTTATCACTGAATCCCAAGAAGACCCTCTTTGGTCTCCAAGAAGGGAAACTTCTTGGTCATATAATTTCAGAAGAGGGAATCAAAATAGACCCTACAAGGATAGATGGCATATTGAAAATTAGCCATCCTAGAAGCCTCAAAGAATTGCAATCTTTCATTGGAAAGATTAATTTTTTGAGAAGGTTTATTCCCAACCTTACTGAGCTATTAAAAAACATTACAAACATGCTTAAGAAAAACGTGGGTGTAAAATGGTCTTTACCAGCTAAACAATCATTCGAACTGATCAAACAAGCTCTTACCCAAACACCAGTCCTGATTAGTCCTGATTTTACCAAAGACTTTTACATTTTTTCTTTTGCATCTGAGCATACAATAGCTGCAGTTTTTCTTCAAAAGAATGATCTGGGACAAGAACAACCAATATCTTTCTTTATTAGGGCCTTAAGAGACGTTCCTCTCAAATATAGTATCATGGAGAAGAAAGCCTTAGCATTAGTGAAAGCATTAAAGGACTTTAGGGTCTACATCTTACACTCTTACATAATTGCTTTCATTCCACATACGGTTGTCAAGGATATTCTAAGTCAAGACCCTGATGGTAAAAGGGGAAAATGGATTGCAACTATTCTTGAATATTACTTAGAAATTAGGACCACCAAATTAGTTAAGGGGCAAGGATTAGCAAAACTTATGGTCAAATCTAACTTCCAACCATTAGACATGAATATGGTAGATGTGTTGGAAGAAGTAGAAGAAGCTACTGCTCCTTTCGTTGAAGAAACATTTCTGAATTCTCCTTGGTATGCTAACATTATTTATGTGCTTTTATATATAAATGCCCCTCCTTCTTTATCTAAAACTAAAGCCATATTTTTGAAACAGAAAGCTTTGAGTTTTTGTATATTAGATGGGGTGTTATATTGGAAAAATGCAGTTGGAATTTTGCTTAAATGTTTACTTGAAGATGATGCAGGAAAAATCATGCATGAATTGCATGATGGTGAATGTGGAGGACACCTCTACTAGAAGGCCACAGCAAACAAAATTCTCAGATCAGGTTATTATTGGCCTACCCTTTTCCCAGACACTCAGAAGTTGGTCATGTCTTTCCATAACTGTCAAATCTTTAATGGCAAGAGAAAACTCCTTCCCTTACCCTTACATCCTATCAGAGTTGAGGCACCTTTCCAACAATGGGGGCTGGACTTCATTGGGGAGATTCATCCATCCTCCTCAGCTCAACATAAGTGGATCCTCACAGCCACTGACTTCTTCACCAAATGGATAGAAGCTATACCTACCAGGAATGCTAATGACTCTGTCATTATCAAGTTTCTTGAAACCCACATCCTATCCAGATTTGGTTGTCCCAAAAAAATCATAACAGACAATGCTGTTTCTTTCAAATCTAAGAATATGGTTGATTTCTGTCACAAATACCATATAACCTTGGGCCATTCCACTGCTTACTATCCCCAAGGAAATGGATTAGTTGAATCCTCCAACAAGAGTCTCATCAATATCATTAAAAAGTTGTTGGAACAGAATCAGAAATCATGGCACAGTAAGTTGGTTCATGCCTTATGGGCTGATAGATTAACTACAAAGAAATCAATAAATATGTCCCCCTATCAGTTAGTTTATGGCATGGATGCAGTTTTTCCTACCTCATTGGGAGTTCCAGTCATGAAGCTCCTTCAAGAAGTGCAGGTTGAAGAAAATGATATGCAGAGGAGGATCAACCAAACAATCCATTTACAGCAGACCAGGGAAGAAGTTTATGAAAGAACACAGTTGGTCCAAGAAAAAATGAAGAAACTATTTGATAAGAGGACCAAGGCAAACAATTTCCAGGTTGGAAGTGTTGTTCTCAAATGGGATTCAAGAAGAGAAGAGAAGGGGAAACATGGCAAGTTTGAGAACTTGTGGAAGGGGCCCTATATTATTCATGCTGAGAGGGGTCATAATACATTTTTCTTGAAATAATTGAATGGAGAATACCTATATGGAGGTCCTGTCAATGGCAGGATGCTCAAGCATTACTTCTGCCAAGAATCTTAAGTTTCAAAGCATTTTTGTTTTACCACTGTAAATATCATAGTCTAACCATTGCATTCAAAAGTTAGAAAAAATACAAAATACAAAAAACAATAGAAAGAAAGAAAAGAGGGCAGAAATGAAAACAAGAAAGGTATAGCCCCATACCAAAAAGAGAAACAAATCTGAAAGTGTGCAAGCTCAAATGCCACTCCTCAAAAACACACTTCTAGTTAGTTAAACTGTTTAATCTTGACTAATTAGCTTTAAAAAATTTTGCTGATAGGATAGTGAATTCGATTTGCCAAACTGTTTAATCTTGGCTTATCAGTAGATAGATTAGGATAGAAATGAAGGTTCAAACAAACTCAAAATCTGAACCAAAGTTTCCAAAAATGAGAGGACTCAAATCTATGTTAATTTCTGAGTCAAATAAATGTAAAGATCTGGTTCTAATCAGCTTAAAACCTGAACCAAAAGAAAAGAAAAGATAGCTCAAAACAAGTTTAAAACAGAGCTATAAAAAGAGAAGGCAACACTTTGAGTTTTCAGATTTTAAGCCTTCTATTTTTAGATTTAAATTTTCTGCAAATAATAATCTATGTGCAACTTGTTTTTATGCCATAGATCACAGCAAGTCAAACAGCTTAACCTTTACTTGACTGTTTTTAAATTTATGTTATAGAATTCAGAGAATGAAGTCTGTTGGACAGTTTAATCCCAACAGACAGTAGATTAGGTAGAGAAATATCTAAGCTCAACTGTTTAATCTGAGATCAGGGAGAAATAAGGAGTAGAACTAGATTAGAATTTTGTTTTCAAAAAGAATAAAATGTTGTAAGAGAGTTTGCCAATCCAAGTGCACTCTGATGAAGAAAAAATGTTAGATCAGTAGGATTGGGTAGGTAGAAAGTTTGTTGATGAAAGTTCCATTGTTTTTAATGACTGATAATTTTTTTCCAGAGCAAAAGAAGATCATTCAAGTAGAAGAAAACAACCCAATGGATGAGGCAACTGATCAAGCCTCCCAGAGAATGCAAGTCTGAAATTCTTGATGCCTTCAAAAAAGGCACCATCCCCAAGTGGAGCCACTGTTAGCCACCCATAAAATTATGTCATATCAGATGGTGGATAAATGATGTTGGATAGCCTTCAAGAAACAATTTCATTACTAAAATTGCTGATCCTTGAAGACTTTTGATAATATCCTATCCTTGGACAATCGTCACTGCTGTTTCCCTTCAGAACTCAGAAATCTTGCTGATTTCCAAAGCCAAAACACTGCTGCAAACCCCATTTTTCCCTTTTCCTCCTTCCCAAACTAACCTCCTTTTCTCTCCCTCCATCTCCCATGAAAATCCTATAATTTCATGTTTTCTTCTCTTTCCATTTCATAAAATCCATTTCATAAGGTCTAAGACCCCTTCTTAGCCTTATCAGAACCTTCATTTCCTTTGAAAAACATTAAAAAACCATAGAAAATCCATATTTTCTATGTTCTGGACTTAAGCCCCCTCGGGCTAAGTCCCTAACCCTTTTTCGTCCATAAACCCGAGCGCCAGAACCAACTGCTAGACCCACCGGGCGCTTATCCTTTCAAAATAATATTTCTCCGCCCAAAACATTAAAAACCTTTATTATTCGTGTTATTTTTGGTTTTAATCTAAATTCCAAAGGTTTTCCGCCGTATAAGTTGTGGAGAAATCTCCACCGTCGATCTGCTCCGTAGATTGGACGGTGCGGAGCGCGACTTACCGTGTGGTCCCCACCGTTCAAACCTAATCGTCACCGTTGATCTGCTCCTCAGATCGGACGGTGCGGAGCGCGCCATTCCTGTGGACCCCCCCCCATCCATGCGCTGTTTTCCAAACCCGCACGGTTTCCATCGCACCGCTCTTCAGCGCAGGGCAGTTTTTCCCCGACAGCCGACGATTCCATACGACGGTTGACGCGTGTCCTTTGTACGATTCAAAAACTGTCGTGCAACCGTCGTCCATCGCATGTTAAAGTCCGGACTGGGATGCCCAGCGAAATCGATCTCCGCCATCCAATCTGGGCCCACTCATCCAACGGTTATCGCTCTTCGAAAGTGTCCGATGTATAATCAAAGTGCCCGCGTGATAAACCGGCCTTCGTACCACAGCAAATCAATCTCCGCCGTCGATCTGATCTGCAGATCGACGGTCCATATTTCATCGCCCAATTCCGTTGCCCAGTCAACGATTCCCCTCGGCTGACTTTCCATCGCCCGATCCCGACCGTCGATCTCTGTGTGATCGACAGCTCAGATTCATCCTTCTCCTCTGACCGTCCCTTTCAATCTCGACCGTCGATCTCTGCAGATCAATGGCTCAGATTTGATCTTCCATTCACTCACTCCACAATCACTCTCGATAAATCTGGACCATTGGATGATGCCATCCAATGGCCACGCTTCCTCCACGCATTCCAATGCAATAAAACCAATAAAAGCAGGATTTTATAATGTTTTGTTTGTATTTTGTAGGTTTTCGAAGGTTTTCACTATGAACGAAGAAAATTCGAAAGAAGAGGGTGACGACTCTCTTGCTTTCGATTTACCAAAGGAAATCGATCACCGGGTTTAAAAATTTCATATTTATCAATGTTTCATGAACCATTGATGCATTCCAGACCCTATAAAGCCCTGCACAACAGCAAGAAAACATGGATCAAGCGCAGGAAAAGAGTATTAGCGCTGAAGACCAGGAAATTATCAGAGCAGAGGATTAATGGACTATTTACGAGGATTATGGCCCAAAATGATCATTATAAACCTAATCCCCGGGTTAAAACAGAGTTCAAAGAAAATCCAAAAGGTTTCACCGACAGGGAACCTCCCCCGCCACAAATTGAGGCAAATTTATCCCTCTAAGCTACCACGACACCACCTGTGCCTCAAAGTATTCAATCAGGAGCTGAATTTATTGATCAGGATCAGATTTTGCCTCGACACAGTCGAAGAAGTTATTTCTGCCAGGAACTTCAATGCAAAGAATATCTGCAGAGTTACTTCGACACCACACAAATGCCTCAAAGGTCAACAAAACTCCTACCAAGCTTGAAATCATTATGAAATTCATTTAATACAGAGGATATGTATGTAAATCTCCTCATTGAACCCCTCAAAGGCCAATGAGCCATTTAATTATGTATAAATTGTAGTTGAGATATTTTAACAGATCTCACCTCCTCATCCTTCTATATATACTACAACAGAAGATGAGTGGTTTTTGGTTGTTTTTTGATTACAAGTTGTAACTTTGAAACTCTCTGAAATAAATATACAAGTCTGTTGAAGTTGAAAAGAAAATTGAAGTCTCGGATGTCTTGATAATGTTGTTGCATGTCTCTTCCTGAGAAGGCTCTATCATTGGATCCATGAGCTTGGCTGTTGGTGAAGTATTCTGAATTTGTTCTATGTTTTTCCCCATTTTCATTATGTTTCATAAATTCTTACTACATTAGGTTAAAAGTTTTAGACTAAGAAATGACTCCTGGAAGCACCTTAGATCTGTTCATCCTTCATTGTTTTATGTTTTCTTCTGCTGAAGTATTTTAGAGGCTTTAAACTTTCTCTTTAATCTTTATGCTTGTTTATTTCTATAATAGCTCAAATAGTTGGTTTCAGCATGATTTATGGTTTTCCCTGCTTGTCTGCCATCACTTGAAAGTTGTTATTGAAGTCTCCCTTTGAAGTACCATTGTTTTAAGTTAATCAGAGAGGTTGGTTTTGATCTTGCCCTTTGCCATTGCTTGAACAGTTGTTTTGAAGGTCTTTATAGTTGTAAGCATAGATGTTATTTAGGTGTTCCCTCTTCTATGACTGCAATTATCAGTGAATATTTTATGTTTTCTAAGTCCTTTAAAATAAAATCTTTGAGGAAATAGGGTGTTCCCCGACTCTTAGATTTCATTTTAAAAGTTGTCTTGAAGTCATTATTTGCTTAAAGAATGTTTGTAGAATTTATGGTTAGCCATGTCTATCAAATATTTCTTTATTGTTAAGTTATGTTCTTCAAGTTCCCTTTGTTGAGAATTAAACTTCTCTTTCCAAATCATTAATGTTCACTTCATTCCAAAAACAAAAGGATCTTGTGGCCAAGTTAGATTTTCCCTTTGATATCCCATATCTCTTGAAGAGTTTGTCATGACCTTATTTTGACTCCATTTCCCAATGAACTAGATATTTCCTCTTTCTGTCTATCTTTCTTAGACCTTTCATGTTCTGCTGTATCAACTCAATCCAACCAAACAAACATCTGCACTTTATAACTAGTCTAAAATCCATACTCAAAGCACACAAGATAAACCTTTGCAAACAAATATTTCAGAGATCCCTCTTTGAGAACAGGAGGACTAGATCCTGGAACTCTAAAGATTGGTTCTGATGTTGCCTTGTCTTTTTATTTTCCAAACTATCAAAACACGGGACACCAACACCTTCAAAAACCCTAACTTCCACAGATCATATCTCCAAAAATATTGTGCACCTTGATATGAAATTTTTACAGTAGCTTCCTTAGGATTTTGGCTTCGCCTCATAAAAATTTAGCTTCTCAACCTTCATAGAAAAAAATTTAGAGCGAAAATGCCACGATGACCTGTTTATAAAGGCAGAATCCCTTGCATAAGGAGGAAATGAGGATCACAATTTATATAAATGCTTAAGTTGAGAGGGGATTCAACAAGTGAACGTGGGAGGGATTTTAGGAGCTTAAAAAATATTAATTATTACTTTTCAATGACCCATGCCCCAACCCCATGGGGTTTTAGCCCACTAACTGGGGGTACAAACTTCAAACATGAATATCTCTCAAACCGTGAAGAATTACATGGCGTGCCATATATCAACGAAAACATCTCGACAAGTAGAAACCATAAAAATAATTATTGACCCAAAATATATTAATTTGGTAGGTAAAAATTCCCATTCAATATTGGGTTAGCCCCTGGTGCTGCTTGGGTTGACATCAATGACAACTGCTGATCAACAATAATGCCATCAACAGGAGACAAGTTGTGCAAAAGTGTTGTGAATATGTGAATCCTCTGGTATCTTCTGCTTCTCATCAGCTGCTACCTCCTCCGGCTCGTCCACTTGGATCATATTCATCCTCAGCTCAGCCACGCCATTCACAGTCAGGCACTCCTCAGCGCAACACAAAATGATGAATCTCAGGATTTGGCCCACATGACCTGTTTTATTTTTATTTTCTATGTAATGTAAAAACGGATAAAATCTTGATTTCACCCTATGCACTCATGTTATTTTCCATTTTCTGTTATGTTTTAGTTATATCCTGTGTCAGGCCATACTGTTTAAGATGAGAGGTCGTTTTTCCTCATCATCAATTTTTTTTATTTATTAGGACTAGAAACAGACATATCTCCAGAGAATATTTTTTCTTGGAAAATATCTGCTCTGAATGTTTGTGTGAAAGACTATAAAAGATCGGACCACTGAATTAAAAAAGATTCCAAATTTTTAGCAGAAGAAGTGGTAGTCTGTGTATCATCTTTTGTAATTTTGAGGTTTTCTCCTAGTGTATATCTGAAGAGCCATTTTGAAAGAGTAATAAACATCCAGTCTGTTGCGATAACAGATTCCTACTAGAATAAATGAACAGTATGTATTTTCTTGATATAGTGATTCAATTTAATGTTCATTGTGCTCACATTTTCCTTCTTGTTATCGTTGCTTTCGGAATGCGGGTGTTCTATGAGCTGGATATGAATTTATCTTGAATGGTACTCATGTCATGCTTTATAGTAACATCTTAAATATAGCTCGAGGCACGATTTTTGTTCCAAGTTCCCTTTTCATATTGTTTTCTTCTAAGGTCATTTGAGGGTGGATTATTGTGCTAGTATAAGCCCACCTTTTTTTGACGTTCCCCAAATATCCTTCACAATATCTTATCCCCGTTACTTTTATATATGTTCATTTGTCTCACATTCGGCCCTGCTTGCAACAAATCTATTTCATGATTGCTTCAGGCCCATTTTGAGCATGCCTTTCTCTCTACAGTTAGAGCTCCTTGCCACCAATCTTCCTTCTATGATATCCTGGACCATCATTCAAAATTTCAAATCCATTTCATATCAGGAGGTTCGCCCCCCTCAAGCATTAAGAATAATCCAAAAAACCTCCTGTCTTAAGATGTCCTAGGCACTGGTCTTTGGCAAATCAAGGTTGTCTCTAGGAGTGACAACAAATCTCATCCCTTGAAAAGAGGATCTCAAACCTCCTCCTCTTGGCCTACAAATTCAACACAGACCATAGGGTAAGGTGTTGGGTGTGGAGCTTGATTATCTTGTTTATTTTGTATCACAACGTTGGACCCCTGTACCTTAACGGGGGCAGCAACACCACCTGCAATTAAACATTGCCTAGGGGGTCCACGGGGGGGGTGGTTGTGACTTTATGGAGCCCCCCCCTGGCGGGGGGTTTCGGGGGCAGCACCCCTAAAGCTAAAAGAAGATGTAAAATTGCCTTGTAAAAGTATAGTAATTTCTAGTCAATTTGGGCCGTTCATTAGACGGATGATCTGACAATAGAAGTTATGTTTAGTTTAGGGTTTTTTGCCGTAGAAGGAAACCCCTCACTTTTATGAGGGTATTGTATTATGGCTGTGTATTGGTGTGTGTATTCTCAGAGCGAGAAACAGATAGGGAGACTGTGAGAGAGAATAGAGGATATTACAGCAGATCTGTTGTAGGTTGTGTCTCTTCATTTTTGCTGGATAATAGAAAGGAAGGACTGGCTATTTGGGGTGGACGTAGCCCAAAATGGGTGAACCACGTATATCTGTGTCTCTCTGGTTTTATGTGTTTTGTGTGCTTGTGTTTTCTGCATATTTTATATGTTGAATTACTCTGTAATATTTAATTTTCTAACAACTGGTATCAGAGTCAAAGGTCTATTTGGCTAATAAAATTGCAGGAAAGAAGGGTTCCTGGTTCGAGTGGGAGCAATGGCAGAAGATGGTAAATTTAGGGTCGAGAAATTTAACGGCCAAAACTTCCCGTTGTGGAAGATGCAGATGGAAGATTATATGTGTCAGAAAGATCTGTACCTACTATTGAGTGGAAAAACAAAGAAGCCGACGGCTATGACAGACGAAGAATGGGAGATTCTTGAGAGAAAGGCACTCGGAACAGTACAGTTGTGCCTCCCAGTGTCGGTAGCCTTCAATATTTTGAAGGAAACAACAACAGAGAGTTTGATTAAGTCATTGGTGAAACTATATGAGAAACCCTCGACCTCAAACAAGGTATTTCTCATGAAACACTTATTTAATATGAAGATGTCAGAAGGTGGATCTGTTGCAGACCATTTAAATGATTTTAATATAGTTACTAGTCAGTTAAGTTATGTAGGGGTAAAATTTGATGATGAAGTTAGGGCTCTTTGATTTCTGTGCTCATTGCCAGAAAGATGGAATGTTTTAGTTATGGCCATTAGTAACTCTGTCTCTGGATCTAGTACTTTGAAGTTTGATGATGTTGTCGGTGCTATCCTTAGCGAGGAAATGTGACGGAAAGCTCTGGTGAGACATCAGCTAATGCTTTGAGTGCAAAGTCTAGGGGAAGAAAAATGGAAAGAGGAAAGAGCTCAGGATATCGCAGTAAATCAAGGAAAGGCAGATCGAAGTCCAGATCGGGGATAGTGTGCTGGAAATGCAGAAAGAAAGGACACCTAAAGAAAGACTATAGATCTCGGAAGGGAAAAGAAGGAGATGCACAGCAAGAAAACAATCATAAAGAAAATGTGACAGGTGATGTGTTACAAGATTCTTTGATTCTTTCTTTCGAAAATGTTACTGATTCTTGGGTTGTAGATTCAGGGCCTCAGTCCATGCCACACCTGACAAGAAATATTTTCATGACTATGTTCAAGGAGATTTTGGACAAGTCCGTTTGGGTGATGATAAACCCTGTAAAATTCTTGGAATGGGTAAAGTTCTTGTAAAACAATAGAATGGAAACCAATGGCTATTAAAGGAGGTAAGGCATGTTCTAGATCTGAAGAAAAATCTGATTTCAACAAGGCAGTTAGGCGGTGAAGGTTGTGTGACAATTTTCACAGATAAAACTTGGAAGGTCACCAAAGGAGCCCTAGTAATATCAAAAGGCGAAAAGGTTGGTACATTGTATTTATGCAATGGTATTTCTAACTCTGTTAATGCTTTAACTTCCAAAGGAGCAGATGCAGCATTATGGCATCATAGGCTCAGACACATGAGTGAGAAGGGGATGAATATTATTCACTCAAGAAATTTGTTGCCAGGTTTGAAGAATGTTGATTTGAATTTATGTGAGGACTGCATTTATGGAAAACAGAAGAGAGCCAGATTTCTCAGAGTTGGTAAAGAAAAGAAGAGCAAAAAATTAGAGCTTGTGCATATAGATGTATGGGGACCTGATCAAGTATCATCTCTTGGTGGCTCTCATTATTATGTTACTTTTATTGATGATGCAACTATAAAAACATGGATTTATTGTATTCAGAATAAATCTGATGTATTTTATATTTTCAAGAAATGGAAAGCTTTGGTTGAGATTGAGACAGGAAATAAGTTGAAGTGTCTCAGATCAGACAATGGAGGTGAAAATTGCAGCAAATATTTTGATAGGTATTGTTCAGAGCATGGAATTCGTAGAGAGAAGACAGTTCCAAGAACACCACAAGAAAATTGTGTGTCAGAAAGGATGAATAGAACAATCATGGAGCGTGCAAGGTGCATGAGATTGCGTGCAGGATTTCCTTTACAATTTTGGGCAGATGCTATAGATAATACTGTTTATCTAATAAATAGAGGGCCTTCAAGTTCCTTGGATGGTGGTATTCCAGAGGAAGCATGTACAGGTAAAAAGGTAAACTACTCTTTTTTAAATCCTTTTGGCTGTGAGGCCTTTGTCCATATTAATAAAGAAAACAGAACAAAGCTTGAGGCAAAATCAAAGAAATGTACCTTTATTGGATATGGTGTTAATGATTTTGGTTATCGCTTATATGATTATGAAAATCACAAAATAATTAGGAGAAAAGATGTAATATTCAATGAAAAGGTCTTGTATAAGAATAAGTTGCAGGAAAAGAAACAGGAAAAAGAAAACAAAGAATACACAGTTCTTGATGAGATCACAGAAAAGGTAAAGGTGCTTGAAAATAATAATAATCAACAACCGCAACAACAACAACCACCACAACAATAAGAGGAACTTCAAACACCTGAAAGTGGTGTTAGAAGATCTACCAGGATAAGTAGACCACCTGAACAATACTCTCCTTCATTATATTATTTATTGTTGACTGATTCTGGTGAACCTGAATGTTTTGAAGAAGCAATGTAGGTTGAAAGTAGGAAGAAGTGGGAGCTAGCCATGGAAGAAGAGATGGACTCCTTAATGCATAACCAGACTTGGGACTTAGTCAGGTTGCCTGCAGGTAAAACTAAATTACAGAATAAATGGGTTTACAGGATGAAGGAAGAAGATGGAGGAAAACAGAGGTACAAAGCTAGACTTGTGGTGAATGGGTTTGCACAAAAGAAAGGTATTGATTTTGATGAAATATTTTCTCCTGTTGTCAAGATGACTTCAATCAGAACTATTTTAAGTCTTGTAGTAGCGGAAGATTTACATCTTGAACAGTTAGATGTAAAGACAACATTTCTCCATGGAGATTTGGAGGAAGAGATCTATATGGAGCAACCAGAAGGATATGAGGTCAAAGGGAAAGAAAAAATAGTGTGCAGGTTAAAGAAGAGCTTGTATGGCTTAAAACAGGCTCCAAGGCAGTGGTATCTAAAATTTGACAAGTTTATGTCTGAACAAGGTTATACTAGATGTCACTCTGATCATTGTGTTTATCTGAAAAGGCAAAATGATGGAAGCTATATTATATTTTTATTGTATGTAGATGACATGCTTGTTGCAGGGTCTAACATGCTGGAAATAAATGTGCTCAAAATAAAATTGGCAAATTCATTTTCAATGAAGGATTTGGGAGCTACAAAACAAATCCTTGGTATGAGAATAACTAGAGATAGGAAAATTCGCAAATTAACACTGTCTCAGAATGAGTACATACAAAAGGTGTTGAAAATATTTAATATGCAGAATGCAAAACCATTTAGTACACATTTTTCTAGCCATTTCAAACTTAGTAAGGAGATGTGCCCCAAGACCCATTAAGAAATGGAATATATGTCTAAAGTTCCATATGCATCAGTAGTTGGAAGCTTAATGTATGCAATGGTCTGCACAAGGCCTGATATTTCACATGCAGTGGGAGTTGTAAGCAGGTACATGAAAAATCCAGGAAAAGAACATTGGATGGCTACAAAATGGATTCTCAGATATTTGAGAGGTACCACAAATCAAGCATTATGATTTGGTGGTTCAAACATTTCTCTATAGGGATATGTTGATGCAGATATGGCAGGTGACAGAGATAACAGGAGGAGCACTACAGGATATGTATTTACTGTAGGTGGAACAACTGTCAGTTGGATTTCAAAAATCCATACTGTTGTTGCACTTTCAACAACAGAAGCAAAGTATGTTGCTGCTACAGAGGCTAGTAAGGAAATGATTTGGTTACAAAGGTTTATGGATGAATTGGGTAAAAATCATGATATGGGCACATTATACAGTGATAGCCAAAGTGCCATTCATCTTGCAAAGAACTCAGCATTTCATTCTAGGACTAAACACATACAACTCAAGTACCATTTCATACGGTCAATATTGGAAGATGGACAGTTGAAGCTGGAAAATATACACACTGGCCAAAATCCTGCAGATATGTTAACAAAAGTTGTAACCAGGGAGAAACTGAGAATATGCTCAGTTTCAATTGGTCTTCAAGGATGACAATGAAGATGAGAAATAGCCAGGTCCAAAGAGGAGTCATTGTCCAGCAAATGAAGCAGCGGTGGAGTTGCTACAATCAGTCTCCAAGTGGGAGATTGTTGGGTGTGGAGCCTGATTGTCTTGTTTATTTTGTATCACAGTGTTGGACCCCTGTACCTTAATGGGGGCGGAAACGCCACCCATAATTAAACACTGCCTGGGGGGTCTAGGGGGTCCTGAAGATAAAAACAGATGTAAAATTGCCTTGTAAAAGTATAGTAATTTCTAGTCAATTTTGGTTGTTCATTAGGTGGATGATCTGACGGTAGAAGTTATGTTTAGTTTAGGGTTTTTTTCCCTAGAAGGAAACCCCTTGCTTTTATGAGGGTATTGTACTGCGGCTGTGTATTGGTGTGTGTATTCTCAGAGCGAGAAACAGATAGGGAGACTGTGAGAGAGAACAGAGGATATTACAACGGATCTGCTGTAGGTTGTGTCTCTTCAATTTTGCTGGATAATAGAAAGGAAGGACTGACTGTTCGGGGTGGACGTAGCCCAAACTGCGTGAACCACATATATCTGTGTCTTTCTGGTTTTATGTGTTTTGTTTGCTTATGTTTTTTGCATATTTTATATGTTGCATTGCTCTGTAATATTTAATTTTCTAACATAAGGGAGTAATTCTGAATGTAAAAATATGCTTTTGGATTAGGGATGGAAGTTTGTCACCTAAGGGGAGGATTGAAGACCATTGGGAGGAGGCTTACATCATCAAGGCTAAGGTTTTATTGCTCCTTCATGTTCAAGATTAATACAAGCATTTTTTTCTTTCCTGTTTGAACTTGTTATGATGCTTTTTGCAAAATTCCTTGATCTTTTGCATATTTTATAACTGAATACTGGATTAATGTTATTATATATGCTATGTTGCAATTTCCATTCACTTCATGTTTGATGCTTTATCTACATTATGATTTTATTCCTTGTTTTTTTATATTTATGCAGATATTCTTATGAAGCAACAAGGAAGGGATTACGAAGGCATCAAAAGGACATCCACAAGAATTTTGTAGAGATGTAAGAGACTCTTGCACATTTAATATATCATGTTTCAGTTATAGATTAAGGAAAGATAACATGTACTTGTCTGTTTGTTTCTATATTTATCTTTAAATCTAAGGATATCGCTCTTGTCCGCAAGAGCGATTTTTTCGCCATAACAAATTGGTGACCGTATTGGGGAACGATTTATTCTTCATTATGTCCACCTATGATCTTTAATCGATTTTTGCATCCTTTTTTTACTGAGTTTTGAACATTGAAAGTTTAAGTTTCTGGTTTTGTTTTTTATTTTCTTATTTTTTCCTAGTTTACAAACTTTTACTTTAGCAACAATGCACAAATTGCACACTTTTCCTTTAGCAACAATTCGTATGCGCACTGAATGTAACTAGTTAACTGCGCAAGTCTCTAAAATTTTCAAAAAATTGGGGTTTTCATCTGCTGAGTCTAGAATATTTTGATTACTATGCTTTCTTGGATTTTTTTACATTCTTGAAATGCCAATTTCTATTCGATTGGGTGTTTTTGATATTATTCTTGAAAAAATCCTAATCTTTGCAAATTAGGGTTGAAGGTTTGATCTGATGATTTGTTGATTTATCAAAGGAAGGATTGGTAATTGCTGAGATAGTGTATGCTTTCCTTTCTTCGCTCAAAGAATCAAATTTAGAATTTTTTTTACCTGTTTGTAAAATATTATTATGTTAATGAAGGATAGTGTTTTTAAAGATTAAGTATTTTTTTCTTAAAAAATTGCTTCTTTTGATGAAATTGAAATGATCGGATATTTTTCTTTTTAGCAATGAAGCATCTTAGAATTATAGTTTAGATGATTTTATATTCATAAAAGTCATTAGAAAGATTCATCTCAAATATTTGTTGTTGTTTTTTTTTTTTTTTCATTTTGAAAATATTTGGGTGTTATGCGTATAAAAGAAGTTTTTATGATCCTTGTGTTTTTGGGTGAGTTTAAATTTAAAAGTAAAATTTCTACATTTGAGTCAGTTTGAAAATGAAAATTTTGCATCGTCTGAAAGGAACTATGGTGAAATTGGAATTTTTGCAGTTTGTTTGAATATTGAAAAGACTTTCTCTTTGCCATAGATAGAAATTAATTGAAGTAAAAGATTCATTTTTGCGTATTTTTTTCATTAGAGTTGGATTCGAAAACTAATATCATTTACACCACATCTATTAAATTGACTTTAATGAAAGAGGAACAATAAAATCAATCAAAATTTTAAATTAAAGAAACATTAGGGGTTCTATATTAGAAGACACATTGCCATGTCTATAAACATAGTAACTGCCATTTTTTGTGTGCGACACATTCTGCGGGTAGTCAGTATCCCATGTATGTAAGTATATTAGACCGTTCTCCACATACCTTCAGGTATATTGGATGGTGCTCCATGTATGAAAGTTATATTAGGATGCTTCTTAATGTACATGCTCACATTAGACATTGATAACAGAGACTGTAACTCCATGTACCTTCAGTATATTTTGAAGGCCCCCTTCTAGGTTGCATACCATCCATAATTAACCTAATTCAGTCAATTTTTCATTTGTGATACACCGAACACTACATTCGGGGAGATTATTTGCACGTATTGGAAACCGTATTCCATAGTTCACAGTAGCTTAGTTACCCTTTTAATTCTTAATTTTGGTTATTTATTTGGTTGAATAAAATTGGAACAAACCTGTAATAAAATTCATTATGGCTGACTTACCGAAATATTCATGTAGAATGTAGGGCTTACCCCTGAGTATACACCTGGTCAATTGGAGAGAATAAAAGAAGAGAGTTTGAAATCGACATTATCTAGAATCTCAAATCAACATGAGACATATGGAGTTTAGAATTGAAAATAATAGAGACTGAAGTGATTCAACCACATAGAATAGAATCATACATAATTCAATCCAGACTTGAAGTTACTGATATTATTTAAGAAGAATCTGATATGGAGAAATTTTAGAGATAAAATTAACTGAACCGAACATTGAAGAACCTTAATATGAAATTTGTGAGCCAGAATCACCTTCAACTGTTATAGCCCGTACTACTTTACCGACTTCAACTCGAATAAGAACTATAATTACAATCGGTTTACCTCCTAGTCTTATAAGTATTGAAGATATTATTGAAGAAGAGGAAGAAGAATCACTGCATACCCCTCTTACTACTCGTGATCCATTATTTTTTCTAAGACTTAATTTAGATCTTACTCAACCATACCCTTGGTATTTTACCCCTTTTAATTATTCAGGTCAATGTATTCCTCGTTTACACACTTCTTTTGATTTCACAGCTAGAAAAATTATGTCAGAAGCTCCTCTTGTGGGCCAACCTACTGTAAATTCTATTCTTATAGGCTCTCCAAAGTCATTTCTATATGGTGGGCCTTCGGTTCTTGTTGGGTATAAGTCACTTATTGGATCGGGAGTATGAATTATGTGCCTAAAATACCTTTAGCATCAAACCAATATGTTAATATGATATCAGGTAATACAAGTAATCCTAAATTAACTCCAACTGGAATTTAATATCCAGTTGGGGGGAAACCATCCTATGTTCCCCCTACAGGACAACCCCCTAGTGGAATGTATCCTCCAATTTTAGGACAATTTTTGGTCAGATACCTTAGGTCGGTGCAAGTCAACATATTATATATAAAACCTTGATTGGTGATCCTTTTCCAGGAATGGGGATTACTATTTGAAATCCTTCATATGTTCAAACATCTGTTCAAGGCACTCCACAAGTGTCTGTCTAACATTCTGTCTAGAAAATTCTACAAACACTTGTTCAAAAACCTATCTAGGGACCCCACAAGTGTTTATCCAACAACATGTCTACGGAATTCCTTAAACATTTGTTCAACCTACTAGGAAAATAATTGTTCAACAACTGGTTCCAAGTACACCTCAAACACCTGTCCAATCTATGCCACAAATTACTATCCAAGGTAAGCCTCAGATACTGTTTCAACAACCTACACAAATTATGCCTCAAGCATCTCCTTATCAAACTAGTCCCACTTTTCAGTCTATAACACAAATAGCTATTGGAAAACCTAGTGTAGGGACAATTCAAACATTGTATCAAGGTCCATATTTTCAAAGTCAATCTTTCCAAGTACAAACTTTTCATGGTCAATATTTTCAGTGCCAATCCTTTTAGAGTCAACCTTATCAAGGTCAAGCTTTACAAGGCCAAATTTACTTGGGTCAAACGGTATAGGTTAAATCATATCAAAATCAACCTTTTCAAAGTTATCCACACCCTATTCGTAACTTTTAAATTCCTTTTCAACCATAACTTGGTATGAATTACACTAGCTACCCTGTGGGAATACAAATGGCAACTGCTCAAGCTATTCTAGGATATCTTGGATATCCTCCTCCAGGAGTTGGACTTAATCCTCATGGTTATCAATATAGCAATAATTGAATCGACGATTACCTTTCATATAAACTTTATAATTACCAAATTTACCCTAGCTTACAAATGATCCCATTTTTTATTATCCATTTTGGCCGATGATTCACACTAAATTTCCAAGCGATAGAAAAAAATTTGAGGGTAAATCAAGAGAGTATCTATCAAATAATTTCCTGACATACCACCTATGGTGTTCTTAGAATTCATTGAATGAAAATTCCATCAAATTATGACTTTCACAATGAACTCTAATAGGTTCATCAACAAAATGGTACATTGAGTTACAATGTGCCTCCTATAGAAATTATACAAACAATGTGTATTTCATGTTTTCAATCCAATCATGCGATATGATAAAGCAAGATACTGAATACTTTGCAAATCAATTGTGGAAAATAAACACAATCTCCCATCACGACAAATAAAGAAAGAATCAAATCAAACCACAACACAGATAATTTCCCAAGGAAAGCTTGCTGCTCAAAACCCCACTATCTTCTATTGTATATTCAGCATGGAATCATGAAAAAATTACAATGCACTCTTCTCACAAGAGTCTCCTGCATTCTCACAACTGTCTCACACTATTCTGAACAAAATCGACCAACACTTAGCCAATTATCAACCTCTATAAACAACTTTCCTTGCTTATGCAATTCATAATGAATGAAATCCCTATTATTTAGGAATTTTTTCCTTCCAAAAATTTGCAAGCATCATGGTCAATCTAATGTATGTTTGGTTGCATGTGTGCAATCCATTAATGCTACAACTGATATTTAATATCCCTTTAACCTTTGTCTCAACTGGGTCTCCATTGGAACTAACATGCATGCACCTATTAATAGTAAGTCATCAGTTGCATGTTAGATCACTGATTGTGAATTAAATAATATTTAATTCACTTGATCTCTCACTAGTGAAACAAACAGTTACATCTAGTTCAACTGACTTTAACTCACCTAGATTGAGTTAATTGATTTCTCATGCATTAAACCAATGCACTAACTGCAACTTGGACTCAATAACTAATAGAATCACTATGCATGCCTCACCAACTACCCTCAACTCAAAATTCATAAGATAACTGAGCTTATCACACTCAGTTAACTTTTATAAGTAATTTTGAGATAAGATTACAATTTATTGTACAACTTGATTAATGGAAACTTAAATTAGACATTGCACCAATTTAATTAATTAAATTGGCCTTCACACTATTGTATCGCTAGGATCTGTTGGTCCGACATTAGTGTGTGTGCTGCAATCTCTTGTTGGACTTCAACACTCCCTCTCAACAAGAAAGGGATTATCTGCCACCCTGATCCTGCTTCTATGGTATTCAAATTTGCTCCTAGTGAGCACCTTCATCAGAATATCTTCATCCTGATCCTCCATGGGAATGTACTGAAGTAACATAATGCATCTATGGAAAAAATCTCTAAGATGGTGGTATCGGATGTCAATGTGCTTGGACCTATCATGGAATACTGGATTAACCGAGAGTTTAATGCAACTCTGGTTATCACAATGTATCACTGTCATATCCATCTAAGAACCAAACAAACCAACCAAGATCTTTCTCATCCGGATGGACTCACATGTAGCTTGAATTGCTGCCATGTACTCTTCCTCGGCTGAATTGAGTGCCACAGATCGTTTCTTCCAGTTGTACCAATCATTTTTTGTCGATCCTATGCTGAAGATCCCTTCAGATGTGCTCTTTTTTCTGATGGAATGCCTGCCCAATATACATCTGTGAAGCCTTGAATCTTCACTCCCTCTGTACGTTTGTACCATAATCCTACTCTGTAGTGCCCATGAGATATATCAAGACATGCTTCCCCACCTTCCAAAAGATCCTGGTCGGCTTAACCATAGCTTGACTCGGCTGGTTAACTACATAGCAAATGTCTAGTATAGTGTTCACCAAGTACATCAGTGAACCCACTAGCTGCCTGTAGACAGTAGCGTCCACTACTTCTCATGAAGTAGCATCCTCTTTCCTCAAATTTCCTAGAAGAGGAGTATCCATGGGTTTACAGTTCTCCATGTGAAACTTACCCATAATCTCTTTGCATACTTTCCTTGAAAAACAAATATTTCACCATCCCGCTGCCATATTTCCAAACCAAGGAAATAGTGAAGGATTCCCATGTCCTTCATTTAGAACTCTCTTGCAAGATCCTATTTTCAATAATGTATCATCTTCTCATCACCTATCAAAATAAGATCATCTACATAAATTACAATAATCAAGAGCTTACCATCAACCACAATATGGTACAGGTTTGCATCCGCTTCACTTTTGTTGAAGCCCAACCTAGTAAAATAGTTGTCAATCCGAGTGTACCAAGCATGAGGTGCTTGCTTCAGCCCATACAATGATCTCTTCAGTTGGAACACATGTGAATAACTTTCAAAGATATTAAAACCTTCTGGCTTCTCTATGTAGACTTCTTCCTCAATAACTCCATTGAGAAACGCAGTTTCATATCCATCTGATGATTGCGCCACCCCATTTGTGCTAAGAGTGCAAGGATAGATATAATGGAAGAGTACCTCGTGACTGTTGCGAAAGTCTCCTCATAGTCAATCCCCTCAAATTGTGAGAATCCCAGGGCCACAAATCTAGCCTTGTACTTTTCCACACTCCCATCCCTTGCTTTCTTCACCTTATAGATCCATCTAGATCCAAGCACTTATTTTCCAACCAGTCTTGGGACAGCTTCCCATCCATTTTTCTTGAAGATGGAGTCATACTCCTCTACCATAGCATCAACCCAAATTGGTTGCTGCAATGTTTCCTCAAAGGAAGATGGTTCTCTCACAATACACTTTCTCATAAGAGCCATTATCTAGTAAACTTGTCTGGAGACTGTCTCTGTCTGCATAGTGAATTACGTGCTCCTACATTCTCTGTAGCATCAAGTCTCAATCTATCAGCTTCTGTGGTGCGCCTTCTACCATTTCTAGTGGATGGCTCTACATGAGTGTTTTCTTTCACTCCATGATCCTCTACATGTGTCTGCTCCACATCTTGAGGTTCATCCTTTGGAACCAAGAGTTCCTCCTCTACATGCAAATCCATCTCGCTCTCAAGGGAAAATTGCATGGCTTTCTCCTCATCAAATTTTATATCCCATCTCAAAACAGTCATCCTGTTGTTTAGAAAATAAACTCAATAGTTATGGGGAGTATCAGTGTACCCCACAAATACCCAATCTTAGTTGTTGGTTCGAGCTTCTTCCTAGCGTCTTTGGTCACATGCACATAAATAGATGAGCTAAAAATCTTAAAATGTGAAACATCAAGTTTCTTACCAGTAAAAGCCTCCTCTGGTGTACTCATGCCAAGTATCCGATGAGGACAACGGTTTTTCACAAATACCATTGTGTTGCATGCCTCCACCCATAGATGCAATGGTAGGCCCTGATCATGCAACATCGCTCATGCTGCACCCACAATTGTTCTATTCTTTCTTTCTACGACCCCATTCCATTGTGGGTTATGAGGCACAATCAACTCTATTTGAATTCATTCTTTGCTACAGAAGTTCTTGAATTCATTGGAGATGTAATCACCATCATTGTCGCTCCTAAGAGCCTTCACTTGCTTCCCCGTGTCTTTCTCCACCAGTGCTTTGAACTCAAGAAATTTTGAGAACGTCTGATCTTTCTTCTGCATGAAGTAGATCCAACACTTTCTAGCAAAATCATCAACAAATATCACATAATACTTATGCTTTGTTGTCGAAGTAGTAGAGAATGGTCCACACATGTCTGAGTGAACTCTCTCAAGGATTTCCAAATCTCTGTTCTCCTTCTCGTGAAAATTGGCCTTTGCATACTTCCCCATAGTACATCCCTTGCATGTGTCTAACTACGCAAGATTACCCTTGGGAATTCCCATATAAATCTGTTGCATGACCTTCAAGGCTCCATGGTATAGATGGCCCAATCTCCTGTGCCATAACTCACCCTCATCCCGGCTCACCACTTTTTCAACCTTACCCATAAATTTTGCGCAGACATATACATCAATTTTATAGAGATTCTTCACACGAATCCCAATATTCTTGGCTTTTCCTATAGCTTTGTGTCGAAGAAAATGTTTTCCCTCACTGAAAAAAACATCATAGCCTCTATCCTCCAACATTGTGACTGAGACCAAATTTTTCTTCAAGCCTGGTACATGCATTACATCTTTTAATAGAAAGGGTTTACCTGACTATCTCTGGAAGGTAACTATACCAATCCTGGTATAACTATACTTCCCATCATCACCCATTTCGATATGCATCTAGAGGTTCTTCTCCTCCAAGCTACTAAAAACTTCTTTGTCTCCTGTCATGTGAAAGGAAGAACCGTTATCCAAGTATCACATCAATCCCATTTCACTTGACACCATGCATGCAATGAGTGAGAAATAAAGCTCAAATTGCAAGGCCAAATCCTCACCAGCTGCAAATTCTGAAGCCTTATTGTTCTTCTTCTTTTGTGGACAATTAGTGGCATAATGTCCATGCTCATGACAGTGAAAACACTTCACTCTAGACATGTCGCGCTTCTTGCCATATTTTTCGGACTCATATTTGGAATGGAATCTATTTCCTTTCCCATTATTCTCCTTGGCATCCAAAGCACAATCTTCTTCATCACCATTTTTAGATGAAGATCCATCCCTGGTATTCCGCCTGAATTCTTCTTGCACCAAATCCGACCAATGTTGTTCCCATTCTGGCAAATTTTCCCTTCCATTGATAGAGTTCTGATAAGTATGCCAACTCTTGGGAAGTCCTAGAAGAGCTAGGCTCACCAAGTCGTCATCCACGACAGTAATTCTGATGCTCCCAAGCTCATCCCGACATTGGAAAAACCTTTTAAATATTTCAGGATGGTGTTGAGTTTCTCCATTTTGATTTTCCTGAGCTTGTCTTTCAGTGCCAATTTTCTATGATCATTGTTGCTCTGAAATAGATCTTTCAAAGCTTTCCACATTTCATATGGCGTTGCTTTTCCATGGAGACTTGAGACAATGTGGTCTCGTACTCCCTCCAGTAAGATCCTCCTCGCTTTTACAACCTTCTTTTGCTAAGCATCAATATTTGCAGCATCTGCTGCAGTGGGTTTTGGAATATCATTGTCGATGAATTATCTCAACCCATTTTCCTCCAGTACTTCCTCCATTATCTTTTTCCATGCAATATAGTTAGATCTACCCTTGAGTGCATACTCCAATCTAAAGCCATTGAAATCCATTTCGGTCATGATCCGCATGTTACACTAAAAATACTTTTGCAAATTTTAATTCTATTCAGTCACAAACTCAGCTTCTCCTCCACTATAGTGATTTCCTATGCTCCGATACCATGTAGAAATTATAAAAACAATATGTAATTCATGTATTCAATCCGATCATGCAGTATGATAAAGCAAGATATTGAATACTTCTACAAATAAATTGTGGAAAATAAACACAATCGCCAATCATGACAAGTAAAGAAATAATCAAATCAAACCACAACACATATAATTTCCTGGGGAAAGCTTGTTGCTCAAAACCCCACTATATTCTATTGCATATTCAACATGGAATCATGAAACAATTACAATGCCCTCTTCTCACAAGAGTCTCCTGCACTCTCACAACTGTCTCACACATTCCCAGACAAAATCGACCAACACTTAGCCAATTCTCAGCGTCTAAACATCATGCCTTTCTTGCGCAATTCCTGATGAATGCAACCCCTATTCTTTATGAAATTTTGGCCTTCCAAAACTGTGCAAGCACCATGGGAAATCCAATGTATGTTTGGTTGCATATGTGCAATCCATTATTGCTACAATTGATAGTTAACATCCATTTAATCTTTGTCTCAACTGGGTCTCCAATGGAACTGACATGCATGCAACTATTAATAGTAAATCATCAGTTGCATGTTAGATCATTGATTGTGAATTAAATAATATTTAATTCACTTGATCTCTCACTAGTGCAACAAACATTTACAACTAGTTCAACTGAATTTAACTCACCTAGATTGAGTTAATTGATTTCTCATGCATTAAACTAATGCACTAACTATAACTTGGACTCAATAACTAATAGAATCATTTTGCATGCCTCAAAAAATACCCTCAACTCGAAATTCATGTGCTAACTAAGTTTATCACACTCAGTTAACTTTTACAAGTGATTTTGAGATAATATTACAATTTATTTTCCAACTTAATTAAGGGAAAATTAAATTAGACATTGCACCAATTAATTAATTAAATTGGCCTTCACACTAATGTATCACTAGGACCTGTTGGTCACACACTAGTGTGTGTACTACAATTTCTTGTTGGACGTCAACACCTCTTTCCAAAATTTTAATTCCTTGGATACAACCTTTTTTACACATTTTTAGTTACCCATTCGATATGACATTGATAGTGAAATTTTGACTTCATTAAAATAATCCGATTCTACCTAAATTTTAGATCACATACATCAATGGAGGTGTAGACGTTGTTTAGTCAAAGTTTATATCCCTGACCAAATATTAGTAGAATGGTTCGCAAAATCTCTTCTCCCTTATATAACATAGGATGTTGCTAAGGGAGGTGTTGCAACAGAAGAACATGTAATTGCTTCTGCCCAATACCTATACCTTGTCTATTCACAATCTAGCACTTTGTACAAAAAGGTCCCAAATTTAACTCACCCATCCAATTCAAATCAACAAGTTTCAACTCATACAAGATCTCACACCGTTGATGGTGTAATTGGTTATGTCAGCCAAAAGTCAAAGAGTAAATCATCTAAGAACAATTCTAAAATAACTCAAACTATTTCCACACAAAATTAACGCAGTGAAAACACTTCTCCTGAAGTTACTTCAGAAATTAATGTAGTGGAATCATCTACTAGAAAGGCTCAAAAACCTACAGGTAATAAAAAAGGAAAATGAAAAGAAAAACAAAATTCCACTTGAAAGGAAAAAAAAAAAAAGAACCTTCTGAAGAGAAAAATAAACCTCATTATCATATTACGATCTGTAATGAAGATAACTATACAAAGGAGTTCCTGCTTCATGCAGAGGTTAGTAAATTCCTCAAAGGTTCTCCCACACGTGCTATTTTTAAATATCATTTCCCTTCTCAATATAGTAAAATGGTTGCACATAATCCTTTCTCTTCATCTGCATTGGAAGATATCATGATGATGCATTCACAATTTTCGGTAGAGACTAGATCTAAATATTATGGATCTAAAACTCCTATAAATGGAAATGATGCTAGTCAATTTGGTCAAGATTTCATATCAATTCCATCTCCTTTTGAACCTTTACATATGGAGAAACCAAATTCTAACATGGTGATCCATTCACCTCCCAAAGGTGTTGTTCGAAAGTTGTCTTTTAATCCACATGCTAGAGTGGCTTATAATTAAAACATTGTTGAAGACCTGGCTTAGAATCCTTCAGAAATGTTGGCCCTTGAAGTGCCGCAAACATGTCTAGCACAAAGGAAATTACTATTGTCACTGTATTGGAGAAATTTATCCTCATGAATCTAATCTCATAGTATTTGATCTTGAAAGTCATATACCTAGACTCCCGCATCAACTAGGATTTCAAATACCGGTTTTCGTTAAAACCAAAGGAGTCTTTCGTACAATAATTAACGAGGGAGCCTCTACGTGTATTATGTCTATTTCTTGTCAGAAAGATTTGGTTTCTCCAACTATAAATCAATCACCTATGACTTTCAAAGCCTTTGATGGAAGAGGATTTTATCCTTAACAATATTTTGAATGACCTACCGGTAGAATTAGAAGATAAAATGGTTGCAATCGAGGTAGAATTTATTAAAGCTCAACTTGATTACAATATTTTACTGGGTCAAAGTTTGACTTATGCAATGTTTACAGTAGTCTCATCACTTTTTTGAAAGCTATTATTTCTTCATAAAGGAAGGTTAATGAAAGTATACCAATTGTCTTATTATACTTTTGATCCTAACTCTACTGGTAGTGTACCCTTTGTGGGGAAAAAAATATTCCTTATGAAAATATTGGCATCAATTTGCTTAAGGATTCATCATTGATGGGAACACTTGCACTCTCCCCACCCAAAATTTCTTCTAATGTTGCCCAGGTCAATATGATCTCATCAAGCACTTTATAATCATATGATCCTTGGATTGTGCCTTAATAGTCTGATTTGACCGCATATGGCGACCAAATGCCTCTAAGTCCATTGGAAATAGCTTATTAGGTTGCTCAATCATTTTCAAAATGACTCCCCATTGAAAATGATCGAGTGGATGTGAATGTTGACGAGTATTCTCAATCCTCTTGGATGGAACCAATATGATTTCCTGATCATTTTGATAACATGTTTCCCACAAGTGAAAGTCTCATGGAAGTTATGAATTTAGATGAAATGCCTTGGGATGACTATCATCATTTTTCCTCTTTTATTTCCGCTTTTAAAAGTTGAGAATAAATTTTCCACAATGTTTTCACATGAGATCATAGATGAACCTTAATGTCATATATCGATTTTTGAATCTAAATCTAAAAGGAATTTAGAAAATATATCTACGACAATTTTTCTTAATATCTCAGTGAAACTTGAAATTATGGAGAACATTCATATAGGTGCCTCATGTTCACTTAACGAAATTAAAACTTACAAGGCCCTGTTCCAAGAATTATGCAACATGTTTTCCTGAACTTATGAGGAAATTCCATGAATCGACCCAAGTATTGTAATTCATGAAATTAAGACCTACCTAGATACTAAGCCTATTAGATAAATATTATGTCCAGTGCATCCTCGAAAGGCTACCACTATCAAAGATGAAGTTGAAAAACTTCTAAAAGTAGGATTTATCTATCTTGTTCCCTTGATTGATCAGGTTTCCAACATCATTCATGTTAACAAGAAGCAAGGGAAAACTAGAGTATGTGTCGATTATAGAGACATTAACAAAGCTTATCCAAAAGAAAACTATCGTACTCCCTATATGAATCAAATAATTAAAGATTTTGAAGACAATGAGATGTTTTCTTTTATGGACAAATTTTATGGATACAATCAAATTAACATACTCCCTGCAAATCAACATAAAATTGTGTTAATTTTCCATGGGGAACTTTCTCTTATAGAAAAATTCCATTTGGACAAAAGAATGTTGGTGCCACCTTTCAACGGGACATGTATTACGTTTTTCATGACATTAAGAATATTGTACAATCACATTTAGATGATTTACCAGCCCATTCATTGAAACACGAAGATCATCCAACACATGTATGAGTAATATTTATTAGATGTTGACATTACAATATACGCTTAAATCCTTACAAATGTGTTTTTTTTAATAAAATATGGTCATTTACTAGGATTTATGTTTACATGAACTTCAATGTTTGCGAGGGAAATCAATTTTTTTACGTTGATTCATTTTGAATTATGAAGATCTAAATAAAGGTTTTACTCAAACTTTTAAAAAGGGAAACTCTTTTGCATGGGATGAAACTTCTCAAAAGGATTTCGATGCACTCAAACACGTGTTGAATCACACACCTTTTTTGCATCCGTCTGATTTCACTGAGATTAATTTTTGTATTTAGTTACATCTGATGTTATTATTGGTATGGTATTAGTTCAATAGGACAGATTGAATAATGAACATGTGATTTATTATTTAAGTAGGAATCTTATAAAATTTCAAATAAAATACGCAGATGTGGATAAAATGGCCTTGGCATATGTACAAGTTGTCGAAAGATTCCGTCATTATATTATATTGCATAAAACAACAATGATTTCAGATTGCAACCCTATGGTTTACATTCTTTTTTTTTAACTGAATCGGTTAAGGTTTTTTATTTAATAGAGAAATCAGGTTGGGTCTAGGCCAAAACAACCATCAGTATAAGACTATAGACAATGTTCCTAGTACAAGCTGGAAAACCATTCACGGGATGCAAAATTGTGAAGGATTTCAATCGTTTATGTTGAGATCACCGTGTGAGAGAAGGCAACCTTTGTTCGCATGGCTATCAGCTTCTTTGTTTGAGTCTCTGAGAATGTGAAAGCATTTGAAAGAAGAGAAGTCAAGTAAAATTTATTTTAGCCTGTGTAAGCTCTAATTTAGGAAAACATCATTAAACTGATGTTTCGAATGTATCTTTTTTATCAAAATTTCAGAGTCTTCGAAGGCTTGCAGATCTTTGAATCCTTTGTCTCTAGCGATTTGACAAGATTTTAACTAGCCCAGGATTTCTTCTTGGTTATTTGTTCGCTGTCCTAGACCATAGCTGAAGGTTTCTCTTCTAGTGCCATCCGGAGAGAAAATGATGCCTACAGCACCCGCTGTCCTAGGGTTACCTTTGGAGGCTCCATCAAATAATATTGTTGCTTTACCCTACTTCCTCCACCAACTTTGAAATATTTCATCTGTGTCCCTTAAACTCCACTTAGGATTGAATGGGGGTTTGACAACGCTTTGGGTCCTGTGTCGGAAGACAAAGGTACCAAACCATTTATTTTCCTCAGGGAGTAGAGTGGTTTCAGGCTTGAGGGGTTGATTGCTCAAATTTTCAAAGAGAAGAGCTTTGGCTTTAGCAGTTACAGTGGAGGGGGGCCAAGAAGTGTTGTTGAAGATTTGTTCATTCCTGGCGAACCATATTTTCCAATAGAAAAACTTTGGGATGGTGTGCCAAACCCGGGCCCAAAGGACCTTGTTGGAGATGGCCATAGGGTAGCACTCCTTCCATGAGGAGAAGAGTTCCACTACTGAGATTTGGGTAGGGGCGGCAACGTTAAGACCATGAAGGGTGAGAGTCCAGACTTCATTGGTGAAAGGGCATTCCACAAAGAGGTGATCTGAGGTTTCAACATAATTTCTGTAGAGGGCACATCTGTGTAGACCAACGATACTTCTTTTCAAGAGATTTTCACCTGTTAAGATCTTTTTGTGCATTAGCGTCCAAAAGAAAATTTTATTTTGGGGAGGCCCATTGGATCCCATACCTAAAGCTAGAAGCTGGCTAGAAGAGGTCTTTCACACTGAGGTTGCAGAAGAACATAACCCTTACCAGCAGACTAGGAGCCAGAGGGGCCCCAGCCCCAAGAATCAACTGCTAGCTTGTGAACCAGGGCAGTGTCCTTGAGCTCAAATTTAAGAGTTTCTAACTATTGTGAAAAGTGCTCTGGGGTATTGGTGAAGCTCCAAGATATCCAACTGCCTATGTCATCCCACTCTGAGATATCATAGACCATTTAGATTCCTCGTCCATTCAACCATTCCCGAATCTTAGCAAGGCTGACAGAAGTAACAAGAGGCGAATGGCCCATTATGCTATCTGTCCACAAATTCACTTTTTTCCCATTTCCAGGGATTCGATACAGGCGCGACTGAAAGAATTATGTGCCTTTCTTGCATAGATTCCAGATTTGTGTGTTTTTCTTATTGCTTTCCACTTGTATCTTCCTAAGCACTGCTCCTTTAATGTATTTTTTCCTGAGGACGCGGCTTACAGGATGGTTGGGATCGGCGTGAAGTTTCCAGATGATTTTTCATCCAAGGGAGATATTAGCAAGGTTGGGGTCCGTATCTAGAGGCCACCTTCACGCAAAGGGAGTTTCACTATCTCCCATTTGATCGAATGGAACTTTTGTTGGTTCCCTTTACCTCTGTGCTAAAGAAATTTGAGAAACAGCTTCAAGATCTGCTCAGAAATGGATTTGGGCACCATTAGAAATGAAGCCTGGTAAATTGGGAGAGGAGAGAGCACTGATTTTATCAGTGTGAGATTTCCTCCGTGCGTGAGCCACTGACCTCCACAAGATTCAATTTTAGATTTTATTTTATTGATCACACTACCCCACAGATAACTTCTGTTGATGCCCAACATTAATGGGAATCCTAAATAGTTTATTTTATCCCATATGACATAAGAAATGAACCCCATAATGTGTGCTACTCTTTGGATGTCGTTCTCATCAGCATTCCATCTGTAGAAAACACTTTTTATATCATTTATCAGTGCTCCAGATATGCTGTAGTAGCCTTGGATGGTGGCTTTAAAGGTAGTGTTAAACACCATGTTAAGCACACACATGGTGTATGAGAAGAATAAACACACACACGCAAGAGACTCAACACAATGAAGGATAAGCGTGAGGCTTTCTTATTTTCCATTATACAAAGATGTACATTTATAGTACAATGGTGTGACTCTTGGTTTCATATTCCAAGGTCACTTGGACTCTATTGTGACTTTTCGCATTCCACACCTACCCATGTAGGATTAGGTGTTCCAACATCCCCCCTTAATCCGAAGGGGTATGTGTGAGTCCAAGAAAAGAGTTGTAATACAAATATGCAAGGTATACATGGCAGCACTTGGCTGAATCAACTCTCTGAAATGTTGGAAAAAAGAAGTGGTTTAAGGATGACCACCAACAACGGAACGCAAAACTTGTTGCGGGTTCAAAAACTCTTCCAAAATGGCAAGAAAGTGGCTCTGCTAGAGAATTGTCCTCATAAAGATAACCTTGACCTAAAAAGGGAGGTCTACCAAATGGTTTGGGAACTCTTGGAATCGTGAGCAGAAGCATTTCACAGAACCCAACCAAAGTGGCAAGAAGGTGGAGACACGCTAGAGAAGTGTTGCCATATGTGAAGGAAAGGAGACCTTCGACCTAAAATAAGGGAGGTCTACTACCTGCGATGGTTTTAGGTTATCCACCAACCGAAGGCATGCTCATGGGCATCCGTGTCTCTGGCTACATCTCTGAATCCGGAATGACGAATTGTGGCTCAGGCTCGCTTGAACTGCTGGCTACAACTCTGAACATGGAATGAGAGATTGTGGCTCAGGCTCGCTTGATCTGTCGTCGAAACTTGTACATGACCACCATTTTCCCCCCTGTCAGGGACAAGGTGAGATGATGGCGAAAACTCAACTGCAAGTTTGTTCAATATCCGTGAACAAGTTCTAACATGTGTCGTAAACATCTTCTTGGCTGCTGATGCCCATTGCCAAGAAGCGATCCATCCAAGATGAATCTTGGTTCTTGCGGGAGGCTTGTTCCGAAGCATCATGCGAATAATGGGTGTGCCGACCACGGTGCTTGCATGGATGAAGATCAAAACGATGATCTTTCATATGGCCAACTCGATCACGGTGTTGGCATTTTCGTCTGTTGTTGTTGTGCAAGTGGAGCGAGGATGCGAAACGGTGTGGGTGGTATCATGCGAGAATCGACACTAAATATGATGGGCTTGGTGTGGTACGGAATATGAAGGACACATCCTTGTGTATCCAGAAACGAGTTCGGTGTGACGGACAAGCTCTTCCAGAGTACGATGATGGGCTTCAAGAAGTACGAGGTGAGCTGCATTTGCATGTACATCGCTGCTCTTGTTAAGGGCGGGTGCGTCTACTTCAAGTTGCGACTTGTTGGTCTTTGATGGGAGTCTTTCACAATGTTCTGAACAGAAACAGGTTCAGAATGGTGACTCTTTTGCTGAAGTTCGTCTTGTTGGAGCTGAGATTCCAACTGCAAAAACTCAATCTTTTCTTGTGCATATTGCAAACAACTTTGAATGTTACATAGAGCATTCTTGCTCATTTTTATCACATCATCAACATTTGAATGAATGAGGTTACTCAACAACTCTAATGCCTCATTGATTTTAGCCATTTCAACAACTTAGGCTCAAAAAATGAAAGGGTGTCGGCTTCAACCGAAAATGCACCCGTTTACAATGTGATTACTTTCAAAAAAATACAAATGACTCCAAGGAATTCTCAAAGTACAAAGTGTGCTCCTCAAATGATGGAGGACAATCAACAATGACTTACATCAACAACTCAAATTCACTGATTCCAACTATGAATGAAGAGGCAAATTCCACTCACAATACAATGTCAATATCTCTGCAAAAATATTTTGTAAATGTGTAGCTGAAAACACTTGTGCAAGAGGCCTTTGAGGCAGCTGAATTTTCCTTCAAAGAGCTGTTTTGAAAATGATGGCAAACTTATCTTCTTATGTAAAATTCTTCAGAAAATCACCCTCTTATATATGCCACAAATCATAAAATGTAAATCTGCAATTTTCTCTATATATTCAGTCCATCTGCTCACATGTCATTTTCTCTTTTTTTTTTGTTCATATTCTCTCTCTGCTCTTCCTCTCTTCCTCTCTCTCTGCTGTTTTTTTTTTTTTTTTTAATTGAAAATTAATTAAAAAATAGATTAATTAAAAATGGGAATTTAATAAATTAAAAGGAAGAAGGGTGGAAAAGCTAAAGGAAATTTTAAAAAAGGATATTATTAAAAAGGGATTATGGGAATTAATTAAAAGGAGTTTTATTAAAAGGAAATAATTTAAAAAGGGATTATAGGGATTAATTAAAAGGAATTTTAAAAATTTAAAATGGAGATTAATAATTAAAATGGAGGAGGGGGATTTTTATTTTATTTATTTATTTATTTTATTTTTTATTTTATTTTTAAAACGAAGTGAGGGAATTAAAATGAAACGATTTAAACGCTGGAATTAAAAGGTAGGAGGGGATTTAATAAATAAATAAGGGATTGATTAAAAAAATTAAAAGTTATGAGATGGGGAAGCTTAGTCATAAAAGGAGATGAGAGGGTGAGATTTTGAGCGATGTGAGCGTTTGGAGTGATAAGGGTTGAGATAGTTGCAGGGGGAGTGATGTGAACGTTTGGAGTGATAAGGGTTGAGGGTCGTGAGGGGATGGGCCAAGAGGTGAGTGATGAGTGTATAGGTGAGTGCGTATGGCGGGTGGGTTGCAGAGCGTTGGAGAGGTAGGATAGAAGGTTAATACAGGGGGCGATGTTGCATGCAGTCGAGCGGAGCCGTAGCGTGTGAGAGCTGGGCGTATGAGGGTTGTAAGGCCGAGTGATATGGTGAGGGAAGTGCAGGTGCTGTAGGTGGGTAATGCATATAGAAATGTGGACTGGTAGGGAGAGGGCCGAGCCCTATTCAGAATTTTATTTTTTTATTTTTTTATTTTTTTTTAAACAGCAGAGAGATTCCACTTAAAACAACTGGTAAAAATTACAGAAATGAGGGCAACAGTACAAATTTCAAGTACTGAAATGCAACAGCAGATTGCCAATAAAACCCAGAAATTTTTTTTTTTTTAATAGCCCAGCAACAGAGAATATTTTCCAGCAGTAGAAAAACCCAGAATTGCAGAAAATTTTCAATGGAAAAACTCAGAAATTTTTCTAATAAAAACCAGAAACTTCTTCAGAAACCTTCTTTAAACACTATTTTCCAACAGCTCTCCAAAATGCAGAATTTAATGGGCAGAAATTGCAGGAAGAAATCAACCTTCAAATGTGCAATGCTGCTCTTTTTTCTCAAAACCAATGCTGCCAATTTCTGAATGCTTCTTCTTCAAAACCACTTTTTGAATGCGGCAAAATGTCTGCTGCAGAAACTCTGAGTGCTGCATAAATGTCAAGAATTTTTGCAGATATGCACAGGCCATAAACACAAATGGCTCACTCAATTTGGAGCAGGGCCAGCAATCGCCCGCTCTGATACCATGTTAAACACCATGTTAAGCACACACATGGTGTATGAGAAGAATAAACACCCACACACAAGAGACTCAACACAATGAAGGATAAGCGTGAGGCTTTATTATTTTCCATTATAAAAAGATGTACATTTATAGTACAATGGTGTGACTCTTGGACTCCATTGTGACTTTTCGCATTCCACACCTACCCATGTAGGATTAGGTGTTCCAACAGGTAGGGCAATTCTGCTGGAGACTCTACCCAACATCAGGGAATCATCTACAAAGAGGGTATGGTTGATTGGCTCCAGC
Source organism: Pinus albicaulis (assembly GCA_034641835.2). Taxonomy (NCBI): domain Eukaryota; kingdom Viridiplantae; phylum Streptophyta; class Pinopsida; order Pinales; family Pinaceae; genus Pinus; species Pinus albicaulis. Next base: position 729,358,491 of record CM076579.1, read on the forward strand.
CCATTCATAATTCAAATACCAAGAGCAGTACCTGCAGCCTTGTCCATCTCCAACTTCCTACTTAGCGTATCAGCCATGAGGATGTGCAGGAAAGGGGAGAGAGGGTAGCCTTGCCTCAATCCCATCATGGCTTGAAATTAGCTGGTTGGCCTCCTATTAACAAGCAGAGCTATCCAAGGCTTGCTAGTGCAGGCTTCGATCAAGTTAAAAAATTCTTGAGAAAATCCATAGGAGAGGAGGACCCTATAGAGAAAGGACAAATTGATCCTGTCAAAGGCATTGACCATATCCATCTTGACCAGCATACCTTTTTCCTTCCTTAGATTGCTAGAGTGCATGGTTTCCTCTACTTGAATGACATTATCCAATATATGTCTTCCTTTGAAAAACCCTCCTTGTTATATAGAGATGAGGCTTCCGAGGAGTGGTTTAATTCTATTGGCAAGGAGTTTTGCAATGATCTTATATAAGGTTTTATAGAGGGAGATGGGTTTGAACCTTCCAAAGGTTAGAGGGTTTGATTATTTCGGAATTAATGCAAGGAAGGTAGAATTGGTGCTGCCCCCCATATTTTCTTTTTGTAGGAATCCTTTAATCATTCTAACTAAGTCGACTTTGATGATGTCCCAGTAGATCCTATAGAAGTCGATTGAAAACCCATCAGGTATAGGGGCTTTATTAGGTTCCATGGACCATATGACATTGATGATATCTTCCTCAGTGATTTTTTTTGTGAGTGCTATATTGTCAACTTTGTTCACCAATGAAGGTATGTTGTTGAGAAATTTTAAGATTTCCTCTTCGCTGCCTTCGTTTCGTTTCCTCTACAGATCACCCCTTCAGAGGAAGTGATTTCTGAGATATGGTTACGGGAGAGACGAGATCTGAATTGACGATGGAAATAAGAGGTGTTCCAGTCTCCAAATTTCAACCAAAGACTGTGTGACTTAATTATCCAATAATCCTTTTCATTACAAAAGGAACGATAAGAGTTGCATTGGGAAGATTGTTATTTAGCCATTTTTGCAAATGTGATGTGTTTGGTGTCCATTTCCATCTGTATATATTCCAACTACTGCACTGCTTCCTTTCTCTGACTTTTAGGGGTGATTGTGGGCTTTTTGCTCCATTCCCTGAGAGCTTTCTTTGTGGCCTTTAACCTCTTTTCCCACACATAACTAGGAGAGCCATTAACAGTGGTGGACCAAGCCATCTGGAATGTATCAAGGAATCCATATTTACTACTCCAAAGTGGACTGAATCTGAACAAGATTGGGCCCAAATTTTCTTCCTCTTCCAGCAAAAGAAGAATGGGCTTTGTAGGTTTTAGCCCTGAACAGAAATTATCTGCACACGAATATTATAACAGAAAATAAACAATAGCGAGAGCATAAAACATAAAACAGATAAACACAAATATTTTCCCCTGGATCCCAAATTGGGACGACCAACTTGATTTTTCATTATGTTCCTTTTAGTGTTACAACACATATATATACATGTCGAAGCATACATAAACCCTAATCCATTAACCCTGGATTAGAACATAACCGTAGTTCCCTTGACTGGATCTACAAAAATACCAGGGGCTGAAAACCATCGTACCCAAAATCATGTGCAAAACCATGCACAAAACCATGGGAATGGACTACCCACCGGAAATTAAGGACCAAAAAAATTTTGCCGAGGCCCTGCCCCGAACCCTGACAGGGGGGCTACCGCCCCCTTATGACCCCCTTGTTATCACCCTAGTAATTCTTAGGTCGTGGGATTTTGGTTTATAGTTAAAGAAAACTAGGCGTAACCAAGAACCTCTTTTGAAATTCAGGATCTAGCCTTCCTAAATTCCGAAGAGGGATCTCTCCTCAAGATTTAGCTTAATTTTATGTTATAAGATTTTAGGCTAGGTATGATTGGAAAGTGGGTTTGTTTTGAAAGTTTGGTGGAAATAAAAGGTACTTCAAGGTGAACCACAGAGGGATCTACCAGATCATTGGGCTATGGAGTCAAATTCTTGGCAAGCAGAGCTAGGAAATAAGGTCTAAAGAGAAAATGTAGTAAGGGCAGGGTAGATGACCTTCAAAGGGTTTGAAATAGGATTTTTTTATGAAATGGGTGAAATCTGAACAAAAGAGAAATTAAGAATCCTTAGGTTACAGAAATGAAGATGAAAGGAAGGGGTCAAATAGGGACTAAAAGCATTTAAGAATTCTTAAGTCTGATTATCAACAAAAAAACACAATAATGAATAACTAGTAAAAAACAAGGAGCTTTTTAACACTAATCCTGTTTAAGCTTTCCTAGTTAATCATTAAAGACAGAAAACATTAAAATGTATGTATGGAACTTTTGAAAGATAAACAGTGAAAACAGGAAAATACTTGACATATATGGTCAGCACAAGAACCCTGAGTTATGATGTCTTTAATCTTAACTCCAGACTGCTGCTTTACTATCGACTCACACAAACTTCAATATATCCAGCAAAATGTCTATCGTAGTCTTGACAAATTTTATTCCACCCTTAATACTTCAAAAAGAGAAGTATTTATACAAAAAATATTACAAAATATCTTAGATACATATAGGAATATCTCTAGGCAAAAATAAAGTTCATTACATAGAAAGAGGGACAGCTGCAATACAAACTGGCAAGCTGTCCTTTTATCAATAAGAAATAGGACTAATTATCTTAACTTGTTGCTGGGTTGTAGCTACTGGAAATGCTTGCTGGCATTTTTTGGAAAAATATATTTTTGAAGATATCTTGAAAGACACTCTTTCTATTTTGCATCCTGTAATCTGTGCTTTATAACTGATACTCTTTACGATGTTCTTTACTGCTTCACTGTTGTAAAATAAATAATAATCTGCAGTAAAAAGGTGTTTTGACTGATACTCTTTGACTCTATTTCTTACCCTGATACACTTTGACTGCAAATATTTATATTAAGTCAGTGAATTCCTACCATTGTTCTGCACTGGGAATTCTCATACTCTTCAATTTCCTGTAACTTTCATCTGCCTCTATATACTTAGCAAAATTGGGCTTAACAATGAAAATATGTTTGATCTCATTTTGTAAAAAGAACAAGTTCTCAAAATATTCCAAAATAAATTTACCAGTTGGAGACCGTTGTGGTAAAGGTTTGCTGACTTGCTCTTTGGCATAAGCCCTGATTTTGTTGTCATAATCCTTCTGTGCCATTAACTTTTCATTCAAAGCATGAATGTCTGGAAGGCCTGCTTGTGTTAGTACTGTGTATTTGGCCCAAAATATTGTGATTGCCAAGTTCATGTCTTTACATTTGTCCTCCAAATTATTCATCATATTTCTCTTATTCAGGACTTTCTTGATTTGTAGTATGCTTTCAGTTCTATCCTAAGTTTTTATCTCTTCAAGCTCTTCTCTGTGTTTGCTATTCAGAAATGTAATGAGCTTCAAAGCTTGAGCAGGTTTGTCAGCCAGTTCTTCTTTTGTCTTCTGAATTTCTATTTGTGCTGCTTTGAGTAACTCTTTTTGTTCATAAATAATTTGGATTGAAGGCCATTGTAAATGTATGCCTTGAATGATATTGCTCCAAAGATAATTCTTGATATAAGATACATATTCAGTGAGATTAACCTGTTGTTGTAAAATATTTACCTGTTGCTGCAATCTGTTGGCTCTCTGCTCATGTCCTTTGGATGTAATTAATACATCTTTGTTAGATGTTTCAAGATTTCGAATGGTGCCTTTTAAGTTGATTATCTCTTTATATTTTAAGGACATGTCTTCCATAGCCTTGACTATGGCAGCTGTTTCACTTGTTTGATTTACCTATGATGTAGATGATGAAGTGGCAGAGATATCTTTACAAGTAATTGACACTGCATTTTCCAATACTCCTTTCGGTGCCAAATGTTCTGCCAATGTAGAGGGAACAGTTGTACTTACAGTTGGAATAACTGTGGGAATGGAGTCTTAATGAGCTTTCTTCAATGTTTCATTTTCTTGCATTAGAGATTCTATTTGATTTTTCATCTCTTTAATATGAGTTGTCATCTTCAAAATTAGCTGCATAGTTTCATCCTTTTCTGTCCTTTCTTGAAGAATTTATTTTTCCTGTGGGTGCTCACTCTGTGGCAATTTGAGTTGCTTTCTCAAGGCAGCAATATCTTCATTCTTCTGCCTTATCAATTTCTTAGCAACTTCAGTATTAGAGGGATCTACTCTAGTTTCTATCACCAAATCTTCTAAGGACTTGATCCTCAAAACCTTAGCATGTAGAGATGCTTTATCTAATTTCATTTGAGTTTGAAAATTAGATACAGTCTTTTGAAGCATGGTAGCACTCATGGTTTTTCTTACTACCTTTGAATACAGCATCTCTGAAGCACTTGTGTGGAAATATATTTGTTCTAGTTCATGTATAGTATCAGCATTCACTTCAAACTCTGTTTTCCTGTAGTCTGTGGCTGAATTTGGATCTGTTACTACTGGTTGGAGAAAAGACATGATCATTTTATTTGTTGAGTAATCAAAGGCTGTCATAAGTCTGTCTTTATCTCCTGGATTTTCCTTCAAAAGTTTAGAATAAACTTCATTCTTAATTTCTTCATTCTTTTCCCTGGTCTGCTTGAACCTTTTCTAAATATCAGAATTAGTTTCTTCTGTTGTTTTAGAGGAAGAGGGAGCTTCTGTATTTATTTCTGCTTCAACCATTTCTTTTCTTTTTCCCTGTGCTTATACCTGTTCATTCTAAATTTCCCTGAGTGTTTCATAAACAATCATTGTGGCCTCATCATCTATTTGTTGATCATTATTATCATCTACATCTATGACTCCTTCTTTTTCTAGAGTAATCATTCTGGCCTTCTTGTTGTAGACTGTTTTAAATTTATTTTCAATAATTGTCTCTGCCAAATAGCCTTCTTCTTTTCTAGGCCTTTTATTAGATACCTCTACTTGTTGGTTAACTGTAACCACTTGTGTACTCTCCATCTGATTTTCCTGCAGGATATCTGTTTGCATCTCCTGAATATCATCAATTAAAGCGTTTGCAACCCATTCCATTTGATTAGCATAATTTTCAATTAGTGGCTTTGACTCATGGAGGAATGGAGTTAACTTACATCTGACCCTGAGGTTACTCAAAATACCTTGAGGGTCATAGTTACAGTAAAATATTTCTTGGAACTTTAACGATGATAATTTTTTGATTACCTCCTTCAAAGCATCTCTGTTGTTGACTATGAAGGGGATAATTTGACTTTTTAACTTGAATTGTGCTTTCTTTTTGGAGGCTATGAAGTTCACTGCATCTACGTTCAAAATCTGTCTCAAGTATTCCAAAGCACAAATCCTGGTAGTCAGAAACTTTGGTAATTTGTAAGGAGCCAGGATTGCACCATACAAACTGATTTCTGTGTGATTTTTATACAAATACCAGTCTCCAAATTTACAGTTTTCAGACAACTGTAAAATTCTTTTGATTTCTTCATTGATCCTTGGTGGCTCTGCTTTGTTCAATAAACTCATGGCAGTTCTGATAAAAAAATCATTGAAGTCCCTGTAGCTATATTCACTGCTATTTTTCCTGAGTAGAGAAGTACATAATATCACTAAAAGAGGTTTTCCCTCCATATCCATCTTCTGTAATGCAATTGGAAAATTATCTACCTAAGAAAATAGGAAGACATGTAACAGATATGATGTATATCTGAACACTCCTTCATCAGGTAATTTTATTAGCTGATAATGTATATTATCAACAATGAATTTGGAAAAGTTAAATACCAATTCTGGCCGTTGTCCAGGAAACAAAGTAGAGAGGAACCCTAAAATGGAGGCATCTGTAAATTCATTATTAACATAGCCTAGAATGAATGACAACATGGAAATGATTTTTCTAGAGCCCTCAGGGAAATCAAAAGTATCATAAGGTGGATTTACCTTAGGAAGGTTGACATGATTAGGCATGAAGTTTTGAAGGATCTCAAACTTCCTAGGGAAATCCAGGTCTAAATACATCTGAGTCAAATCTTCAATTGACAATGATACTGCTCGTGGATCATGGCTTAGTTGGAGCATATCATTGATTGCTTCAGCAGTTATGTAAAACAAGACCTCACTATCTTTGTTCACCATGCATCTCTGGTCAGGGATATAGTGCATCTGACACAACCTAATGAAATCTTGAGCTGGATGGGTGATGGGAACCACATATTTAGGCAAGTTGGAGTCCCATACAGGTATATCATTTGCCACTTTTTTCTCAAATTTTTCCTGACACCAGCTATGTACTTCAAGTAGATCAAATTCTAAGGTAGCATTAGCAATTCTGTAGTCTAAGTCAATCAAGGGATTTTTCTCTTTAGAGGTGACAGGAGGCTGCAATGGTCTGACTACCTCAGTAGAATCTGCAGTTAGGACAGGAGTAGGTTTATCAATTTTGGAAGGTTTGGGGTTTGGAAGCTTGTTGGAGGCAAGTTTATGAGGTTTGGGACCTTCAGTCCTAGGGGTGACCTTCTTTTTAGTCATTTTCAATTAAACTGAGCAAGATTAGACTGTTTTCTCAGCTCTTTATGGAAACAGAAGGTCAATTAAGCTGTTTTTGGGAAAGATTTGGAATCTGGGCGAGGGTTTTATGATGAAAACGCAGATTTTGAATATACAGAGGACAAGAAATGGATTTCAATGGTTTCTTCGGTAATTCAAATGGATTTTCATCGTGGGAATAACTTTTGGATGGTCAAAATTCTTCAGGCAGAAGTGGCAAATTCTGGGAAAATTTTGACAGGGTTTCCCCTGTTTCTTCAAGGTTTGAGTACTCTCAGATGAGTACTTTTGGCTTTTAAATTCAAATTGGTTTAACTTTTTTCTTGAAAATTAAGAATTTGCAGGGTTGGATTACTGAAAAATACCTTTGAACAGGTATGATTGCAGTCGAAGAGGGTTGCAGATGGTACCAGTCTTCAAACTAGTTGCAGATGCTTGGTAGGAGGCACTGGGAGTCTTTGGAGGCGAAATTAAGAGGGGAAATGGCTTTTAGAATTATGAACTAGGGTTAAAAACAACTTTGAAATGGTGTCTGTGAGTGTTTTCTGAGAGGCTGTAGGCGCAAATGCATGTAAACAATAAGAGCTAAGTTTGAAACCTTAAGTCTTATTAATAAACATATTTATTGCAGGTCGATATTAATGGCGGGAGTGGTTTTTGCGTTTGAAGGCAAAACCATTAGTGGTTATCACATTGCTCCTGGGCGGTAAATGGTTTTTCTCTTTTGCAATGCGATCAAATAAAAATAAGATACGTAGTAGATGGTGGTTTGGAGAAACAACTTTTATCACAAAATTTTTTGCCAACTTCGCCTGATCACTTTTATAATGCGATATTGAATACGCACTGTCGGATTTGATCTCCCGGTGCGAACGGTCGAGATTTCTCGGGAAGCTATGGGGATATGGAAAGGTGGGGCTCGAGTTAAATATTAGTCGTCTATCTAATAGGGATAATCAATGGTTACATGCTAATGTGATGGAAATGGTGGGGGCGGGGGAATGATTTATCGGGTTTAGTTTAGACCATAGGATTAAACGGATTAGGATGATCAAAGGGTCGGGAACGAATGCAAGGATGCTTCATCTTTTTTAATGAAATAAATGTATAAAAGGGGTTTATACATAGAATGGGCGGGTTATTAAAGGTCTATCAAACCAGGGTTTAGACTGTGATAAAATGATATGTATCGGGAAAATGGGATAAGGTTAAAGCTTTAACCATGGGTAAAGCTTATGAGGGGAAAGGCGAATAAACTCTTTTTTTTCATTTTTTTATATACACAATGGTAAATAAATTGCACATTTTCAATTTATTTATATTATATAGTTTCAGATTTATCAAAGGTCTAAAACTATAGGGGAGAGGGGATATTTTATTATGGATAAGTTTTATGTCAAAGGGGTAATTTTGAGTTGTTTTTCAACATGTGTTTAATATCTTTGACATAAAAAGTATATAATAAGAGGGTTTTGGAGATATTAAATAAAAGGGAGTTATATTAATAGGACTAGGATAATTGATAGGGAGTTAATAAAATATGTTAAGTGTCAATATGAAAAGGGACAATGAATACTCAAAATTCACAAATAAAACTAAGGAAAGTGACAATTAAAGCAAAGCTTCATTATCATAACTTAATCACTTTTACTTAGAATATCATGTTTTTGAAGGTTTTTATGTCTTGTAAAATGGAGGAAGTTAATCAAATGGGTATTTATGTAACATTTAAGTAAGAAAAGAGTTCCCACTTATGAAGTTAAATGGTGATGAGTGCATGAAGCCATAAATGATGAAAATTTCTGGGATTAATACAGAAACTTAACATTTTCAACTAATCAGTCACTGAGCCTTGGGTCCAGTCCCAACAGAAGTCAAGGAAATGCCTTGAGCCTCTTTGACTGATAGTCTAGAATATCAAATTTACTATGGGGAGGGGAAATTAGTTATTTATAGCCAGGTGAAATATATTTACATTGATGTCTCCCATCTTCTTCTACCTACCCAGTCATTATCTTCTAACATTTTTTCCTTCTATTTTAATCAGGTGCATTTGAACTAGCAACCTTACAACATTTTATTCTTTTTGAAAGCAATAAACTATCTAATTCTACACTTATTGCATCCAAGAATCCAGATTAAACTGTTGGATTCTTTTATTCTTTACCTAACTAATGAATTGTCATGATTAAACTGTATGACAATTGTTTATTCTCTATCTACAACATTTGAAATTGAAAAAATGACAAGTCAAGATTAAATTGTTCAACTCATCAAAGATTATGGCATTTATTACACTCTGCCATAATCAACTACAAACTATAAAGTAGTGGCATTTAGACTTGCACACTTTCATGTTTTATTCTTCTTTTTTCTTTTGGGGTATACTATTTTTTCTAAGTCCTTTGATTTTTCTTTTAGGACTTTTTACCCTCTTTTTGATTTTTTGATTTTTTTATTTTTTTACAAAATATGGGAATACAACTTGCAAAAGGAAACGTATGTACATATTTACAAGATTACCATCAGTCAATTCAAAATTATGAATCCTATATTTATAGATTAATAACACCCCCCATTGCGCCCAACGCAAAAGGGGGGCTATCGCCCCCCCGCTTACCCCCCCGCCCGTGCTTAGTCATGGAAAGAATATAACACATACCCAATAGGCTTATGATCTGAAGTGAGCTTGGGAATAATTTTTGAGGAGATAAGCCTCCTTTCCAACAGCATTGAGCCTTGGACAAGAAATCTGTCCAATCTGGCCAAGATGTGTTCTTCCCATGTTCTATTATTGGTCCAAGTGTACAATCCTTTCATTGTCTTGAAATCCATTAGGTCCCATTGGAGGACTATGTCTTCAACCACATGAATCATTTGATCCCTACTATTGTTGCCTCCTCTTTTTTCTTTTATATTCAATACTATGTTAAGGTCTCCAGAAATGATGATATTATTTGGAGAGTGGAGTTCTAGAAAATCATTTAGATTTTTCCAACATTATTTCTTCTCTGCATACATTACCGGAACACATAGATTGAAAATTGTGAAGGATAACTTACTTGCTATATGCCTTAGATCGGTGAAAATCCAGTGTTGAGTCTCAAAGGAATTGAAAAGAGTAAATTGGTCCTCCTTCCACAAGGTTGCAATTCCTCCTGAGGAGCCCCTTGAACTTACTACTTTACCTGCATTCTTCTACCATTTCTTTTTTTTGAGCTCAAGAAGGGTTTCCCCTTCAATTTTTATCTCTTGGAGCAAGAGGATATTTGTAGGTTCTGTTTTCATGAGGTCTTTGATAGCTTCAGCTTTTGACGGGTTCCCCAAGCCTCTGCAATTCCAAGAGATGAGACACATTAATTACTATTGGGGGTGTTTGGAGCTCCTCCCTTTAGAAGCCTTGTTCTAGTGCTCCTTCCGATGGACATCTCGATTGTGGGTTGGCTTCCTCATGTTTTTTGTCTTTCTGCCTCTTCCCCCCTTGCTTATTTATGGGACTTTCTGTCGGCTCTTTTTGTAGGCCTTTCGAGGATCTCATCCTCTGAGGAGCTGGGAGAATCTGCTATCTTCTTTCTGGCTATGTTTGCATATGAGGGAGAAGGGGAGATTTCAGGGGTTACTTCTATATGCCCTTCTTCTTCGTTGTATTTTCCAATGGAATGAATCTTTGGCTGATCGTTGCCGTCATTATTTGTTTTTGCTGCACTATTGACCTATTTATTTAAAGTGCCTACTATTAGAGAGGGGATGGAGCTCCCAGCCCCTTGATCTTGCCCAACTGGCGGGGCATTTTTCACTTTTGTTGTCCCTTTTCCTCGCGATTTTGATGGCCCTATTTTCTGAACTATGGTCCATTATTCTACTTTCGAGTTTTCACATTCTTCGGCGGCCTTTTTTTTTCAATGGCTTGCAAAATGGTTGTAGCCATGACAATGCTGGAATTTTAATGGTAGTTATTCATAGTCCAATTCCTGAATGTGAGTCCAATCTGCGACTACTAGTTTTATTGCTTTTGGCAGCCCAACTTCCAAATCCACCTCAACGCATATGCAAGCATAGGAATACTGGTCTTTTCTCACTGGTTGATCTATGTACCTTCCTAGTGAATTGCTGATGGTTTTCAATGATTTTTGGTTCCAACAATGCAGAGGAAGGTGGGGAAGGGGAACCCACACTGGGATAGCAGAGGGCACGTCTTGTGTAGGGTCAAAATTGCTCATCCATTTTTTTAGGTATAGCCCTTGAGGCCCCATGAAGTATGGCCCCTTTCTGAAAATGAGATTTTTATCTTCTACATTCTCAAATACAAAAACAAAGAATCCTTTTCCTACAAAATGAATTTAAATCCCTTTAGAGATAAGGGGAGACCAATTCCTCTGAACCTAGTCCTCCACGTCTTTGGGGAAAGGCCAAAGGTCGGTGAAATGTCCAATAAGCCCTCTATCAGCTAGATTTAGTGTGGATCTGCAAGTTTCTTCAACTAGAAATGCCACTGAAGGGATGCAGTCAAGAGTTTTCACAAACATCTGCTGAGATTCAGATAAAGGCCTCATGTTCCCTCCTGCAATGATATTTCTAAATACGATGACATTTTGCGAGGAGGGAAGGGATTCAGCTCCCCCACCAGCATCCATGGCAGCTAGGGCCACTGTGAAAGAGTTTGCACAGTCAGAACAAGAGCAGCACGAGAGCTAGGTTAGCTCGATCAAAGTTTTTAACCCTATGGTTTACATTCTTACCATACAATCACTTAGGTAAAAATATTCCAAATGGATTGTTATCCTACAAGAATTTGACTTAGAATTTGTGAAATACAAGTCAAAGAAATAATTGGTATTTGTTGAGTTGATCTGTGACTTTCCCTATTTTGAAACAGAAACCATGGAAGAGGATTCTCTTCCAGATGAATCACTCTTTCTCATCAACACATTAGACCCTTGTTATGGATATATTGTTGTTTATTTTCAAACTCAGATTTTTTGGCCCAAATTATCTCAAAATGAATGTCCTCTCATTCAGTACCAATATCATTAATATATTATTTTTGGCGATACAATTTATCGTTGTGGTGTTGATTATATTTTTAGACGATATTTGAAGCATAATGAAGCCAAAAAAACATTAAATTATTGTCACCTTGGAGCATGTGGCATTCATATGTCAGGTTTTTCTACTGCCCAAAAAATCTTATGCGTTAGATATATTTGGCCTTCCATGTTCAAAGATTGCATCATTGCAGTCTAGAAATGTCATAATTTTCAAATCTATCATCACAAAATGCGTGTACCTCCTTCTCCTCTTCACCCAATTATCGTTGTCGGTCCTTTTGCAAAAGGGGGCATCGATTTCATTACATGTAACCCTCACTCGACCATGGGGCATGGGTATATTATCCTAACTATGGATTATATTACAAAATGGGCTGAGGCAATGCCTACATATAAGGATAATGGTGAAACTGCTGCTCTTTTCATATTCAATCATGTGATTTCTAGGTTTTGTGCTCCATAATCCATCATCATGGACCATCGACAACCATTTTTAAAACTTTATGATGACTACACTTACTGCAAAGTTAGGCTAGGGCCATGAGAATTCAACTCCACATTACCCACAAGTAAATGGTTAAGTATAAGCCATGAAGAAAGTTTTAAACACTATGATTCAACGAATTATAGGAATTCATAAGAAAAATTCGAATTTAATGATTTTCTCAGCTTTGTGGGCATATCGCACCTTACCAAAAACTGCAACCGAATTTACATCTTTTCAGCTAGTTTACGGTATGAAGGCAGTAATACCCGTTGAATGTGAAATCTTGTCATTAAAACTAGCAATCAAACCATTTCCTGCTACTTTTGTAGAGGAATTTTTTTTTTATACTTGGAATGCTTAGACTCATACTCATTGTGATGTTGCATTAGCTAGTGAGACTCATAAAAAATGAGTCAAGGCAAAATTTAAATGAAATGTAAACCATTGCATGTATTCATAACGTCACTTGGTCTTAGTTTATGATCAAGAACATGATCATTTAGGAGTCGGTAAGTTCAAACCTATGTGTCATGGTCCCTACATCGTAAAATGTGCACTGGAAAAGGTTCTTATGAGCTAGTTGACTATGAAAGACTACATTATTCCTTTAGGAAAGCCCATAAATGAGATTTACCTAAAAAAAGTATTATGCCTGATTTACTGCATGGGTACATTTTACATTTTTGTATCATATTTTTTTGTGGTAAATTTAATTATTTTTACAAACTCCTTATACTTCCCCTGCTTATCACGTGTTACACTTGATTTGCAAATGTTGACACTCCCTCAAACTTGTGTTGGCTACGCTGATGGCGCTAGTTGTAGTACTCAAAATATGTCTTCCGCAACTTGGGCCAGCTATTCACCCACCGATGAGTAAGTAAGTCTCCATGGGATATTCCTTGGTCGAACAATGAAAAATATTGCAAGGTATAATGCAGTCATTGAGGTATTATCTAATGTTGTTTCATTTGGCATTTGTTGTTTAATCATTAGTAAATGGTATTTTCAACTCATAGTATTGCATTTAAATTATGTTTATTCAGTTAGAAGCTCTATAATGTTAATGATGTTTTTACGGGTACATATCCTAGAAAGATAATTCAATTACATTGAATACCAACATATTCAAATACATTTAAAAACATTAGCTAATGCATTGGAAAATTATGTGTTAAATCGAAATTTGCAACATTTGTAGAAAAGAAAATAACATTCATTCACATATTGTACAAAATAAGTTGAGAAAATAGAAGTAGTCTTCATTAGTCATAATGTTTGTAAAAAGTTTGAGTTTACAAAAAAATTTCATCCAAGACATATGAGGCCCCGTGGCCTTTATTATCTGAACATGCCGATAGACCAAAAAACAAAATCTAGTATATGACTAGTGACTAGGCATGATGCTCATGATATTAGATGATGGCACAAACCACTCATCGTAGCAGACATCTAATTCACCCAGGTACACCTATTGTGTTCCTATGATAGAGAAGAGGCAAATCATCAATCCCAATGTTTGCGATATCCAGAGTTAACCTCTCTAGGTTATTCTCAAGCTCACTGAGAGTCTCTACTGCATTTGGATCCTACACCATAGGAGTTCATTTCTCATCATGTATAGAAAACCACAATATTACTGCCACTCTAACTATTTCCACATATGCATGATAATTTTAGATGATTAGTCTTGGATGCAAAAAAAAAAAAAATTAAAAATACAAAACAACCAAAGTGATAATTTTTATCTATGTCACCCCATTTCATTCTTGCGGGAAGAGGAATTGTTGGCTTAAGGGGTCCTAACCCAGGTTCAGAGTTAAGGTTTTCCAAAAAACCCATATACTATTGGCCTTTTCGGTAATGACCTACTTTTGCAGGCCAAGGTCTCACCCGAAGTAGTATGGGAGGGTGCTGGAACCAGGTTTCCGCACCCTAGGAGAGAGTAGGTAATTAAGGTTGATCTTAGTTGAAACTATTAGGTTCACACATAAACCAACCTATTATCAAAATTATAACAATATTATCAACACGTAATCATAAAAAAAGCTACTATCATTAAAAGATATGAACAATACATTCGCATCCACGTGCGCATAAGCAATTATCACCACAGAACATTATAATCGCAGCTCATTCATAGATCGCAGATATATTCATAGCTTAAATAAATAACACAGAGACACTTCAGTAATAAATATGAACAATCCAGATATCATGAGATACTTCAAATAGATTTCTCATTCATTAGTATCAAAAAACCCAATTAAAAACCCAAGAGATAGCTTGCACACAACACCAACGGGGTCCGCACACAGCAAGACTGAGGATCTCTGCACACACAGCCAGCAGGAGTCCTTACCCAAAACAACCAAAGAAAAATCTCAACAGTTTGTTCACAACATCAATATTTCTTCTTCTTACTTACTAGACCCATCTATCTATCTATTTATATCATCGTAGCCTTTGCTATCCTATGGTCCGCAAACCGTGGTTTGTGGATCCTAGGTCTACCCTTTGACCCATTACAAAACATTGGGGGATTTGACCTACCCAAAAACCACTACGAAAGACCAACTATTACAAAATTATATAAAAACACAGCTTAGGGAACCCTGTTCCAACAAGCCCCCAACACAATCTTGTGACTCATCCCAAGTCACAGCAGTCGTGGGGTTTGCATCTTTGCCTTAAGTTGCTTGATTGCATCGACCAGAGGGGGCAGCACTCCCTCACTTTGCGCGAAAATGTTCTATGCAATATCCACCAACTTCTGCGAATTTGGACCTTCAGTAGCAACACTGACACTTTCCATGGTCTGGTTCAGCCGTTTAACTGCAACATCCACTTCCTGAGATAACTTGAGGACCTCATCAACCCACGGCTTGAGGTGATCACTCAGAACCTTCTTCTTTTAGCACAGCTCTTTGAGGTCATCTATGAGCACATGGTTGTCTCATATACATGCCATATGTTGAGTGGGGATCAGAGTGGGCATAGTTGCTTCCAGCTACTCAAACTCTTCTTCCTTATGGCGCATTTCTTGAGTAAATTCGCACAACAAAGGATTGTGATGCACCTTAGACCACAACTGCATAGTTGTCTCCAACAATTTTGTGCCCTGAGTGATCTAAGCTATAATGGCATTGGTGGATTCTGTGACCAGCGTGGCTTTCTGGGCTTGTACCTTAGGAGGAGTTTCCGGCTGCAATTTGGCATGCAACGCAACAATCTACTGCTCCATCTCAGTATTGACATTTTGAATCTCAGTCCTAGAAGCCTTCAGGGCTGCAACAAGTACTTCAATCTTGGCCTGTGGGGTGGCAGAGACTGGGATATCTTCAGTCACATCTATCCATAGCCTGCTGATTAGATGTTCTGACTCGATCTGTTGCGTGGAGGCAAGGGTGCATGTAGCCTGCACTTGGGACACCTCGGTATTTTTTTCAACGATTGTCTGCTTAGCCGTACTAAGCTGTTGAAGCACCTGACGATCTCTGTGCTGGATCTCCTCGAAGAGGGATGCATGGAGAACCTGCATCAGTTCATGTGGAAGCCAAGCCAAATCCAATTTTACATCTGTCCAGGCCTGGACTTGTGCACATAGGGCAGGCGGGGTCAGGGTGAGTGTTGTGCCTGGCAGGGAGCAGAGGCAGCTTTCAGTCGTGATGATCAGTTCACTGCTGGTTGCTGGGGGCAGCCTCATATGAATCATGCTTGTCTGCAAGGAATCAGTCTTGAGCTATAGAGCTTGGAGCTCAGACTGTAGCGCGGTGACCGAGACCTTCTGCTACTCTTCCAAAGCAATCCATGTATCTTCCAAGGTGAGGGTGGCCGCATCTGCGATTTGCTCCAAGTATTCCTCTGTCAAATTAACGTCAGTCTCCCTACCGGTCCTTGTAGCCTGTCATTTCTTCCGCTGGCCCTTAAGAACGTCCATTTTCTATTTCATACCACGTGGGGAATCAATACCCTGTGCATCCAGACCCTCTGTGTCAATGTCCTACTGCGAATCCCGTTGCGATTCTAGCTCCGCACCCTTCTCGGTGTCCTTGTCACGTCCTTCTGCCTTTTTGGTGGTACCAGGCGAGGTGATATTCGGGGTAGTTCTTGTACCTTAAGTGTTAGTTGTACCTGATTTTAATCCCAATCTCCAGTGTGATGGCCAAGTGGCAAAGAGTTGGTCGATTCCTCATTGGCGACCATGTAAGGCAACA
Source organism: Pinus albicaulis (assembly GCA_034641835.2). Taxonomy (NCBI): domain Eukaryota; kingdom Viridiplantae; phylum Streptophyta; class Pinopsida; order Pinales; family Pinaceae; genus Pinus; species Pinus albicaulis. Next base: position 729,374,784 of record CM076579.1, read on the forward strand.
ATACTCACGCCGGATCCTTAAGGCCCTGAATCTGCACATTGTGCATTGTGACCTGGAATGTTGCAATGCTCTTGTACTTATCATAGACCGTAGGTGACAAGCACGGGTGGGAGTGAATTTCTACTGTGAGCCCACCCTAAAATAGGACCCAAATAATTTATTATCCTCAATGCACTGCTCATCCTTCGAATCCCAAAAATTCGTGTATCGCGCTCCCTTGCACATATCTGGCTCAAGCTCAAGGAGTACCAAGGCTTTAGGGGATTCCCGTGTGACTAACGCGATTAGGAGCAGTAGCCATGAGTAGCAGAATTCCTTTCCATGATCTTGGGCCTCGCGCGGGTTCTCCAAAAATTTGTTGCAAAGGAACTGGGACCAGTTGAAGCAGACCCCCTTTTCGCAGCGGCCAGCCAACTGAATTATATAAGCGGGGACGGTCATGGCCTGGAACTTGTGCATCATCTTACAAGCTAGCAGCAGGGTACCCATGCGTACTCCCGAGTCAACAATGGTGTTGATCATGAATCCCCTAGTATTCCGCTCAACATGGTAGTCGTCTTGCACCTTATCGATGATCTGTTCCTCATACTTCTTGCCGACACACTCCATGGGATTCTGCCCCTCCATGGGGAGACTAGTAATACGGTGAATGAGGGTGGCATCAATGGGATTGTGGTCCTAGATCCATAAGCTACCATCATGGACCAGGGCTAACAATTTTCACGCAATTTGGTCAGTTATACTGTATCGGCCAAAATGAGGCATTTGCGGCAAGTTTAGTAAACTATATTTTTCTATCCCACGTGCCCACGACATTGGGACAACCCTTAGCACATTGTCTTCCAGTATTATTTCAAGGTACAACTTAGGTGCCAATTCTGGGAAGGCCTCTAGGTTGGCCAGGTCGTGGTCGTCGAAGTTAATGGAGGCGAGCTTGCCATGCCCTTCTCCAATTATGGGAACTTCACCCAGAATCAGTGGCATTTGAAGATAGGTGAGCATACCTTCAAGGTTCTTAGGCGTGCGCACCGAGGGCCGACGAGGCCGAACATAGGGCAGAAGCCAAGTGATTGGTTCAGCAATCTGGGCCTCTTCTTGAGTAGACAAGGGTCACTTCGTTGGGTTAGGCGATCGTGCCTGGGGCACTCTTTGAGGGGATTTCACATTCAGAGGGGAGGTGCGTGGCTTCCCTCCATCCCATTTCGCAACCCTCCCCTGCCCTTGCTACTGGACTTTCCCCTTACCCTTCTTTTTCTCCACCTGCTTCTCCTTGGTTGGTGTGGACACAACCTCTTCAACTTCAGGAGTGACCTCAAATACTTCGTTAGTGGAGGCCATGGTCTGCGATGATTCGGCTGGATTGGTTACGGTCATTCGTGCTTGGAAGACAAATTCGAGATTTCTACTATCAGAGGGGGTAGCCCACCTAGACATTAACAGAGCACAATAGTTACGGAATTTTTCAAAGCACAATATTTTTTAGAATGCACAAAACCCACTTCTGATCTACCCTCCTACTTTTATAGATTTGGAGAGTGACAAACGGTTGGGTGAGGCTTATCTGAAACTTACCATCAAGCAAACGGTAAAAAATATTTCGAAATCGCCGCATTAATTGCCGACTGCCCGCTCCTTTCAATGGTAAAATTTTCTTTTTACCCAGTTTTACTGTTCCAATGGCTAGTTTTTGCAGTTGTGTTTTACCCCTGTGCTCCCAGCGCACCTCCTTAGGCTTCCATACCTAAGATCAACCCCTGCACTCCTAGCACACCTCCCCGAGCTTCCAGACCTGTAATCGACCCCTACGCATATAACGAACTTGCTTGCTTTTTTCCTCCTGCCTACGCGTATGCCACCTAATACAGCTACGTCAGCTAGATAGTCATTTGATCCAGTACGGTTTGAGCTGGCTTCCATTAACATATCCTGGTACAATTTCACCGCGTAGTGTAGCTAACCAGACAGCTCCTCCGTCAATGATTTCCTTTACCATATGAGGACCTAGCTAGTGCTGACGGAACTTCCCTGGGTGCTTTGAAAACTGGCTATCGTATAGCAAGACCAATTCTCCCTCTGAAAAGATCATTTTCTGAATATGTCTTTCATGCCATGCTTTTTCCCAGGCCTTCTAAACTTTCTGATGAAATTTAGAAATGAATTGATCTTCCTCCAATGCAACGAGCTACGCTAAGCGATCCTCCATGATATCAAGCTCTGCCATGTTGGTAAAGGTTGTGATGCGCAGGCTAGGAACAATATATTCCATGGGCATAATAACCTCCTTTCCATAAACCATCCGAAATGGTGTTTTCCCAGTTAATTTCTTGTAGGTGGTTTGATAGGCCCTAAGGACCGACGGGATATGCACATCCCAATCACTTCGCTCAACATTGCAGATCTTGGTCACCACCTATTCCATAATTTTATTAAAAGCTTCCATAGTTCCGTTGGCCTGTGGGTGATATGGGGTACTTTTTTTGTAGTGGATTCAAAATTCTTCAGTCAAACCCTGTATTGTTTCATTAACAAAATGCATACCTCTATCTCTCATCAAGATCTTCAGACAGCAAAATCTGGTTAAGATATAAAGTACGCAATGTTGCATGCAGTACAATCCTTTACAGCTTGCGCTTCAGCCCATCTGGTTACATAATCAGTTGTAATGATGATGTAGCGGGCACCTGTCTTCTTCCCTAGTGGGTTGATGGTCCCAACGAAGTCTATGGCCCATTTTTCAAATGCTTGCAGGGCCATCTGTGGCTGTAAGGGAATTTTGTCCCTGCGCGATGTTCTTCCTGTCCTTTGGCATGTGTCGCAAGCTTTGCAATAGTAATGAGAGTCACTATCCAGTGTGGGCCACCATAGCCCAGCTCTCAAGATATTTTGTGCCATCGCTTTCCCTGTGTAGTGACCTCCCACTATTCCATCATGGGCTTCTGCCAAGATGGCCTGCCTTTCATGCTCCAGAATGTATCTTCATGATACCTCATCAGCTCCCATATTATACAAGTGGCCCACTATGATGGTAAAGTCTGTTGGGTTACCAGCTCTTTTTTCTGTTGTACCGAATAATCTGCAGGCACCATCCCCATAATTAAGAAGTGAATGATGTCGGCGAAGTTCACATCAACTACCTTAATAGAAAATAGTTGCACATTGGGCAGTCCTTCTTCTAGGTTGGTCAGTTCCTCACCACTCTTGCTTCGAGATAAGTGGTCTGGCCCAACATTTAGTTTTCTCGGCTTCACGATGATCTCAAAATAATATTCTAAATAGCAATAGTCATCGGAAAATTCCCCCCCCCCCAACATAGGCTTATTCACTAGGTACTTCAAAGTTGAGTGGTCCGTGAACATCTTGAAGTTCCCCCCCAACAGATAATGTCGGTATTTTTGCAAGACATATACCATGGCCATCCCCTCGCGCTCAGTGGTGGAGTAGTTACACTCCGCACTAGATGGTTTTCTACTAGCAAATGCAACCAGGTGGTCAATGTCCCCTTACCGAGGTTGCATAAGGACAACTCCCAAAGCGATCCCTAAAGCATCAACATGGACATGGAAAACCTTCATCCACTCAGGAAATATGAGGATAGGTGCAAAGACCATCTTTTCCTTGAGTAGCTCAAAACTCTTCTGACAATCTGCATCCCAAAAAAACGAAACGTCCTTCTTTAGAAAATTTTCCACGGGCACCGTAATCAGTGTGTACCCTTGAATGAAATTCCTATAGTAGCCTGTGTGCCCGAGGATAGACCACAGTTGTTTCTTAGTTGTAGGGACTGCCAGGTTGATAATAACTGCTAGCTTGGCAGGGTCCACTATTAGTCCCTGCCGATAGACTATGTGGCCTAACAAGATCCCGAAAGGTATGCAAAATATGCACTTCTTAATATTCAGGGAAATCTAGTGCTTTCTACAGGTGTCCAACATCATGTGTAGGTTTGAGATGTGCTCCTTTACCAAAACAAATACTGTCCAATCATCAAAATATACCTCCAAGAACTTGTTGATGAACTCCTTGAATATTGCAACCATTACCCGCGAAAAGATGGCAGGTGCATTCTTGAGCCCAAACGGCATGATGGTGTACTGGAAGGATCCCCATTCAGTGGAGAACGTATTTTTTCTGTGATCTTTAGGTGAGATCATGATCTGATGGTAGCCTAAGAATCCGTCAGTGAACGAGTACGCTTTATGTCCTCCCACACTATCTAGAATTTCATCAGAGAATAACGTAGGGAAGGGATCATGGATGCAGGCATCGTTCAGTTTGCGCAGGTCAACACAGATTCTTATTTATCCTTTATTCTCTTTCTCTTGGACCACCATAGGGCTTACCCAATATGACTGTTCTACTAATTCAATGATACCTGCAGCTATCATCTTGTCAATTTATTCCCTGACTTTTTTCTTATACTTGGAGTTCAATCGATAAGGTCGTCTCTTAACAGGGCACACATCTGGTTTTAAAGTGATGCGCATGACCCCTAGGTCCCCTGTAATACCCTTGATTTTTGAGAATTTAATAGGAAATAGGTCTTGGTTCTCCGTGAGAAGTTTTGTGACTTTCCCAACAGTATCATCATCCCAGTAGTCCACAATTTTAGCTAGCTTAGGTTGATCTTCTGTTCTAACGTTGAATTTTTTTAGCTTAATAGGCTTGGTCACATCGACAGTCTGCAGTGGGGGTCCAGCAACTGTGCGTTCTCCCTCTGATTCTGGGATAGTGATATTTCGTGGGTCTTCATCACCTTCTTCCATTGATAGATTGTGGCAGTTAACAATGTCCTGCATCTGCGTATCCCAGGCTGGTGTCTCGTACTCCACACGCGGGCTTAATTCATCAAATACTAGGAAATATATATCCTACAGGGCCTCGTCTAGTGCCTCAGTTCCGCCTATCAACCCAAACGTCCCCACAAAGTCATCCTTCATGGTCTCCTAGTGGCGGGTACGCTGATGCAGTTTTGCATCCAGATACCATGCAGTGGGGATTGGCCCCAAGGCTTGAATAAACAAGTGGACCCATTCGTCCATGGTCCTTTCATTCCATACCTCCATCCATGTGGCCACATGCTTGCACGGGTCTCCTTGGCCAAGGAAAGTCTCCATGCATAGGTGAATCGAGGGTTCAAACTGTAGGATCATCATCTCATGGAATTCCTCCCAATCCTGGAACATCCCCTTATGATTTTCCCACCACCACGCAGGGGTTGCGTGCACGGCTAAGTTAAGCGCCCACATTCTTCGCTCCCTCAGGACTTCTACTTCAAATTTTCTCAGAAAATCCCTAATACTACCATACCCATAAAAATAAAGCAAATCTCTTACCTCTGAGGAGATACACTGGAAGATCTTTATAATCCTAAGACATCATAGCGCAGATACATCATCTAACCGATTCTACCAATTTTCAATCTCCTCGTCGGAGTCAAAGAGGCATTCACTGTCTTTTTCCCAGCAAATCACACCATCAGTTGTAGGATTAATCCAATCCTCATCCCAGTCGGTGAATTTATAAATATGATCCATGTCGTCTTCTTCACGCACAAGTTCTGTATACCACTCTCCTTCCACAAGGTCTAGAGGGATTATCACTCTCGTACGTTCATTCTCAAAAACCATGCTCCTTTTTTTCAGGTTGATAATACTTCCCATGTCTATCGCCCAATCCAGTCCCAAGAGTGCAGGATAAGGGTCTACATCTTCCGCAATCTAAATTACTTCAAAATCTGCGCATACCTTAACCCCTGCGATATCTACCATAATTTTCGACAATCTCCCCAACGGTATGATCTTCTGCTAGTTAGCCATGCACAGCTGTATAGTAGACCATTCTAGCTAAGGTTCTCCCATCCTCTTCCATGTCTTCTTGGGTAGGACGTTCGCATCAGATCCCAGATCCAAGATGACCTGATCCATTTCATAGTCGTCGATCTGCATTGTTAGCAGCATTTCCCAACCAGTGTATTTCTTATGCTCGTATAGTTTGTGAACATATTTAACTTGTGGGGGAGGGTCAGTTATTTCTGCGCAGCTGTCTATCAATGCTTGAATATTTTCTACCGCCTTTTAGTTGCGTAACAGCTTTGTACATGCCTGTAGGAATGGTTTAACTTTTTCGTTCATTCTTAGGTTTGTTAGAGCCTTGGAAGTAGATGCCTCATCCTTGGTAAAGTCTTTTCGAGCTTCAATGAAGGTTTATTTTTCCTTCTTTAGGTCCAAGCTTTCCTGTTTGATAGTAGCTTTACGGAGAAAAGGTTCAGCCATAGGTTTCTCCTCAGCTCCTCTAGTAACCATGCCGCTACGTGTTATTACATTAATACTTGGTTCCTCATCACACAGTTTTTCCTTAACCCTCTGCACCTTCTGTGTTGGTGTCTATTTTTTTTCTTGCATTTTTGCTATTAGTACTGGGAAATCTTTGATCACATGATCCAATTGTCTACAATATCTGCAAGATTTTTTTGCAGGGTTTGGACAGTCCCTTGTAAAGTGCCCTACTTCTCCATAGTTGCAACAGATCAATTTCCCTCTTCCCCGACCTACGCCTCCACCCCTTCCCCCTCCCTTACCTCTGCCTAGGAAGCCTCCTCTACCTCAGGGAGATAGTGGTGAAGAAGGGTCAGCCTATACCCTTTATAGGTTTCCTCGGTCTATCATTAATTCATATGTTTGACAGTTATGTTCGTCATGACAGATGAGCAGAATCGGCACCATTGTTGCTTCAACTCTGGAACATAAGCACCAAGATGGGGGCAGTGGTTAGTATCATGCAGTCCATCTACGCGATAGTAAATGCACCATAAAATTCGATCGCTTGGTCGTGTAGCCTCCTTATGACACAATGGGTTGGGCCCCCCAGCCTACATGTAGTCCAGCAACAGAGGAAACTGATCCTTAGTGTGGTCGGACACCCTGAATATTATGCACCATACATTTGGGATAGCTTAATTTCCCTGCTCTTTCTGCAGATTCTATATTTCGAGGTGCATTGCCTCCAGTTGCCCATGGATCTGTTGTACCCCAAACTAGGCATCGTCTCTTAGTGCAGCTTCCAGCTTCATAGTAATATCCAAGGCTTTATCTTGTGTCTCGATCACTTGTTGACCCATAGGTCCACGCAGGTGAGTTAATAGCATGGCGGTGAACCATTCCTTGTGTTTTCTATCATCATACTGAAATTCCCCATCCCTGATAACCTTATTCAGCCATTGATTAGCCTCCCATACTGAATTAGTGGTCCTTGTCTAAAATATTTCAAGTCAACTACCAGTTGAGAGTAGGATTTAGGCTTCCAGAACTATTGTTTTAAATCATTCTTAATCTCTTGAATATATGGATCCGCATTCTGGCTTACATACCCCAGGTACCAATCTAGGGCCCTTCCTTAAAAGGCAAGGGATAGTTGCACCCTCTTTACAGCATCACTAGCCACATTCTACACAGTCCATATTGATTTCGCTACAAACCAAAATTGGTCCATATCTTCGTCTCCTACACCCTTGAAGGTGGGTAGCTTCATGTGTACAGCCATATCTTCTTCCGGTGGTGGTGGAGGTGTGGGGGAATTCTTGCCCTTATGCTAACTTGAAGGTAGTGTAGCAAGAGGACTACTTCCTGCGTGCATAGCCGATTCTCTTAATGGGCTGTAGATGGATCTATCCTCTTCTCAATTGGTTCGGTAGTACTTACCACTTCGTGTTGCACTATCACTTTGATCAGAGGTCATTCATTCAGTGTGGCTGCACAGGATGCCCTTTTTGTACAGTAATATTTTAATTAGCAATGGCAATGTTCACAAGAACTTACCCCAGAATCCTTTCAAGAACCTCCACTCCGCCTCAGAGTAGGATACGAAATGATCGACTGTGAATTCTATTACAAACCCTCCTAGCATGCTATCCACCCAATGATCCACGATACGGGTGATTGTGTTGTTAGTATTTTCCAACTATTGAATCAATTCTAGAGTCCACTGTGTAATCTCATCATTTTTCCAACACTTCTGAAATTCTACGAGCCTTGCTAACCACTCCTAGAGCTCGTGTGTACACGTTAGAAAGAAATTTCATATACTTCGATGAAAATGTATTTGTTCTTCCACTTCTCATTTGTTAGCTTCGTGCTGCAATTCTCTTTTAGAGAAAATTCCTGAATCTGTCTTTTGAACCAGTCTTCGAGCTCCAATTTCTCTGGTCTCCAACGACCTCATGGCATTACCTGACCTCTCTCTCAAAATTCTCTCGATCCCGACAATGGAACCATTTGTTGTCTTAAGGGGTCCTGACCTAGGTTTGGAGTTAAGGTTTGCCAAAAAAACTCTATGCTACTGGCCCTTTCAGCAATGACCTACTTTCGCAGGCCAAGGTCTCACCGAAGTAGTATGGGAGGGTGTTGGAACCAGGTTTCCGCACCCTGGGAGAGAGTAGGTAATTAAGGTTGATCTTCATTGAATATATCAGGTTTGCACAGAAACCAACCTATTATCAAACTTATAATAGTATGATCAACACGTAACCATAAACAAAGCTACTATCATTAACAGATCTGAACAATACATTCGCATCCACGTGTGCATCAGAAATTATCACTACAGAACATTATAATCGCAGATATATTTGCAGATTAAATAAATAACACAAAGACACTTCAATAATAAATATGACCAGTACATATATCATGAGATACTTCAAATATATTCCACATTCATTAGTATCAAAAAACCCAATTACAAACCCAAGACACAGCCCGCGCACACAACCAACGAATTCCGCACACAGCAAGACTGAGGATCTCCGCGCACATAGCCAACACATCAATCTTTCTTCTTCTTACTTATTAGACCCATCTATCTATATATTTATATCACCATAGCCTTTGCTATCCTATGGTCCGCAAACCATGGTTTTCGGATCCTAGGTCTACCCTTTGACCCACTACAAAACATTGGGGGCTTTGACCCACCCCAAAACCCCTACGTATGACCAAATATTACAAAATTATATCAAAAATGCAGCTTAGGGAACCCTGTTCCAACATGAATGTATGGATTGTCCATATAGTGCATACCTCCATATGGGTAGTCTTCAATAATGATGATCTAGTGATTCAACCATCTATAAATTGTAGGAGTATATTTGACCACTGGACCATCACCACCTCCGTGGCAGGCCATCAATGTAACTCACTACAACATACAAGGATTTCATGGACCTCCCATCTCCATTGAAACATATGGGAAAAGGATAATAATCCTCTCCAAATCAAACGCTACTACTATGGAACCATACTCAAAGTTATTTATTCTTCCAATTTTTCTCTGGTAAGTTGTCCTTTTATATTGGTAGAGACCCCTTCACACCAATTGAACACAGTGGGCTGCAAGAACTCTAGTGAAATTCACATTTGAGATTTGGTAACAAGGTGAAGTGAAAAACTTCCACATAGTCGAGTAATGGTAAATGATATGGTCCCTAGTGGAAGTATTTGAATGTCTTTGATCTCAATTCTTCCACCACTATGTTTGGATCTAGGAACACAATGCTCAACCAAGTAAGTTTCTATTGTTTCATTGCCTGACCTACCACCAAACAATTAGATATAAATTCCACGATGAGAGACCCTCGTTAATAAATATATATCCTTGACATCAATGGTTAGTCTTTGATGTCTAGTATGAAAAAATTGTTCTTGGACATTCAAGCCTCACTAACCATGTCAACTAATCTACTTGGGATTTCATCCTTAGAATCATGAAATATTTGAGTAAGACAAAATTTATTAAGGCTTGCATTGTAGGAAGATCAGTCAATGCTTCAACATATTTGGCTTCATGTTCTCTCTCTTTCCATTCCATTTTGACACACCAAAGACCTGAAATCAATGAGGAAAAATGGTTAGAAGATGAACATGGGAAAATTTTACAAAATATTTGAGAATTTTTTATTGATTATGGATGCCCTTGTCGTCTTGTGTATCCGACTTTTATAGATAGTGTGCACTTGTGCATATCCACTTCAGGTAAACTGCACAAGCCACATTTTTCCAACATTAGAAAAATAGGGCTTGCACATCCTCGATGAAGAGCGATTGTGCAAGCCCGTGAGAACACCCTAAATTCATAAATACGCTCAAAAAATAAAATCTACCATGAAATTGAAAAATTAAAACCATCAATTTTGAGAGCAAAGAACGATCTCTTACCTAGAGAAGACGACACACGAAATGGTTCACCGTTTTGTTCACAATTTGTTGTTGAATATTTGGGTGAAAATGCATTCTCAAGAGCTCCAAATGCAAACTTATTTCAAGCACATTTTTCCTCTGTTTCAATCTTGTGTAAAAATGAAACCAATTTCAAGCATAGTTTCTCATGTTTCGAGTTTGTGTAAAAATGAAACCATTCTCTCTTGTGATCGCCACTTCTATCAACCTATTTTTTATAGATGAAAATGGTTTTCTCATTCCATTGCCACCATCTTCTTGGTCGATCATACACTTTCACTTGGTTATTTTACCCTTGCCTCGGGAACAGCTACGATGGGTGTTGTCATTAGAAAACCTCTTGACCTCTACGTGTTTTGAGCAGTTCCATCATGACTAGAACCAGTTGCTACCCTTTATACCACTCGTTACTCTAGGAGGAGTCCTCTTTTAGCTATTTTCAGACTCCCAAAATATGAAAATATTATCAAGCGCTTGTCTTTTTGAACTCATTAAAGTAAATGAAAAGATGTCTACTCAGTATAAGTTTAACCCTTTTCTAGACTGGGATAGACTATTTACAAAAAAGGAATACCTTATTCGAACATGGCTAAGAGGTTCTCTTGGATATCATTTTCTACATTTTCGAACTCAAAGGACTATCTATGAAAAAGAACCTTTGGATTTTTCTTTTCACCTCTTTTTCAAACTCTCTAAACATGAAAAAGGAGTCAAGTTAGACCTTCGATCAACTCGTAAAAACATCAAACAACGATGTAATCATCAAAATTGACAAGAATGAACCACTCCTTCTCAAGATTCGTTAAACATACTTGGAGGGATTCATCTGAAGGATGAAATTACAAATCAATCACATGTTATCCTCCTCAATATTGTTAAAAAATAAATAAGTATTGACCAAGAATGTTTGGGGATATTGGGAAAACAGGGTACTCCACTTGTTAATGGTAGCTGTTAAGCAGGTAAATCCTCTCTGTGGACAGAGACGATCCCTCTAGCCCTAGAGTGGGTCTAGAAACAAAGAGACTTGCTAGAGTGTTGATTCTTAATTACTGAATGAAAAGAGGACACGGTAGATTGACCTACCTGGAGTCCAACGTTGTCGTCATTGTTGTAGTGGTAGTGGCCTCTCGCCCCTGCCTTGGCAAGTCACAATCCTTCCGCAATCATGCTCGGATACCTGCTCATAGAACATAAAATAAGAACAACATACGACATAATAATTTCACTCATAACTACTAGCCATTCAAATAGGGCTAAGCATATTGCATTAAACATCTAACATAATACAAAATGGGAACCAAACAATAGTCACGTATATGTATTGATAGAAGGAAGAGTTACAACCAATGCTTTGACATCGCATTCTCCGCTAGCAGGGTTCAGCCGAAGCGCATCTTAGATGCTCGTCAGGGAATTCATATGGGATGAAGGCATGGACTCAATATCTCTCAGAAGGCATGGACTCAAGCTCTCTCAACATAATTCCTTCTTATTCTATCTCTTCAATAGTTCTGCTATAGTATGTTCAATTCTCCAAGTTCAGCTAGCTTATGTAAAGAGAGATAACTACTTTTTATAGAGGAAAAGGAGGAGGTTAGGATCCCTACAAAGGTCGGAGGGAGGCCTATCCTTTAGGGAGTTCCCATAAGAGGTGGAAACCATAAACTAAAGGAGGGAGTCTATGGTTTATTCAGTTCAACCACTCCTAATGACTCATCCTCGAAGTTGTTCGAGTGGAATCTCCACCTCTATTTTTAAAAAACATTCCATAAACAGCTCGGTGCGGGTGGCTAACTGAGACAGAGCACCAGCTGGCACAAGGCCCAGTGTTAATCTTCCTCTTCAGTGCGAGGGCATAACTGACTACTCGCGCCAAGGTAGAAACAAGGTTTTTTTAATATCTTCTTATGGAATTTTCAACAGAAGGAATATTACTCTCATGTAAAGGGATACAATGATGGTCTTTGCAAGGCATGATACTGCTGATTTATCACGGAAATGGCCCTCCAATGGGCAAGATGGGGATTTCAGGGTTAGTGAAAAAATGCTCTGTAACAGATGCCCCCTAAAACATGAGGTCCGAGGGAGAGGGAGGGGTGAAATGCTTTATGAGAATGCGTTCGAACCAAACACTGCTGTTGGAAAAACTGCAATTACAAATAAAATTGATATCTTTGATACATGAACATGTGGTATGGGTGCATCCATCCATAATAGTGTATAAAAATTGAGATTCGAGGTATGGACGTAGCCATCCAGCAGTAAGGATCAACAAATAGACTCAGGTATGGTTTCACCCATCCAATCAAAAGAATCATGCAATAATTCATGATAATCCACCAAAATCCATAGCCTGGATTTTATCAGACAAAACCCAAGGTCTTGTGCTCCATCTCAACCCAAACAAGTACAAATTCAAGCATGCAAATATATGAGCTGAAGTCGAACATGCAAGAAAATCACCTGATTACCAGCCAATGATGAAAGTTGTTAGAAAAATGATCTAGCGTCGAACACTCACAGAATCACTCGATCGAAGTCCAATGATGTGGACCTTATGTTGAATGCGGAAAACCTGCCATTGAGGCATGTAGGCTCCAAGATACCAAAAGGGAGTCTCTAGATAAAATTCCTGGATAATGAGCTAACATCGATAGGAAGTGACCTGATCGAAGGTGGGCCATAATGTTTCCCACATCATTGATACAAGACAGAGTAACATGATGATAGTGAATTAGGATCAACAGAGAATCAGAGGGAGGTTGAAAACTGCAGAGGCAAACTTCTCTTGAACATATCAGCGACACGACACTAGATTTGGCATTATTTGACATCAAGGGATGTGAGGTCATGATGACATGGAAAAGAGAAGATGAGAGGTCAAAAGAGATTACCCAAACCCATGGATTCAAAAATGATGAAATGAGATGTCCCCAACCCGACACAAATGCAAAAAAGTGTTATGTTCAAGAGCGACATATTGCCAACATAACTAAAACTTGGTTCCATTTTCCCCCACCATTTTTGGTGAGTACCCCAATTATTTTTTTAAACAAGCTTGAAGGGGATAACATATGCTTGTGTTGTAATTTTTTCCTTCGTACAAATCCAACCTAGTACATTTTACGAGCCCTAGGAAGGAGGAACTCAAGTACCGTCATGTTAACAAAGTCCGATGTCATCAAGGTTTAACGAGTCTGACAAAGGGAGAACTCTACATCTTTTCATGTTTATATAGTTTGACAAGAAAATATTCCCTCAGTGCCGAAAAGGTAGAAAACAATATCTGAAAGAACCTCTTAGTCGCGACAGGCTAAGGTATTCCTTTTTCCTAAATAATCTATCCCAACCCAAAAAAGGGGTAAACATATATTGCGTCGATATCGCTTCGCAGCCATTTAACGAGTTCGAAAAAACACAAGTCTCAAAAATCTTTTCAATTTTAAAGAGTCAGAAAAGAGCTGAAAGATGACTCCAGTAGTGACTTTTTTTTGTTTTTACCGAGTCCAAAAAAGTATAAAATTTAACTCGTTACTTCACCACTATGTCCTGAAAACTTGTTGCTGCACAAGAGACACGTGTAAAACCCATTTCTCAAAAATAATATAATTAAATAATCAAAAAACATGTTTTAAAACCTAATTAGGGTTTTGAAAAGTTATAAAATGCCAAAAATGGTAAAAATAATTACCTCTTGTGGAGAAATAGTTACCCATTTTACAGTGTGATCTTGCGGTGACAATAGCAGACAATCCAATAGAACAATCTCAAATCCATCAGTTCTAGGTAAGATTCGATATCTCTCCCTTCATTTTAAGTCATATTTTAGTTCCTGCAACTTGCAATTTTGATTTCTGGGGGAGGAAATGCAAATATTAGGGCACGGAAGTTGGTGCGGGTTTCGAGCACAGACTCGCGTCAATCGCCCATTTTCTGAACTAGGGCATGCCCATTGGCATGACTGTTTGGGAAACAATCGTGCCAACGGCATAGACCATTTTTGTGCAAAAAAATGCAAGTTAAATACCGAATTTTTTACAAATCCAAGCTTCAAAAAAGACTAATGCTATCCATATGAACATGTTTGCAGGTAGAAAGCGGTAAAATGGTAATCGAATGGAAAAAATGGGAGCACAACGAAGAGGACGAGCTTGCCATGGGAAATGAGAGATGCATGGAAGCTCTCAAATACTATGGACTGAAGAAGTTCTTGACACCATGTCTCTGTGATCAACCGGAGCTGCTACAGTATTTGATCAACCTATGGGATGAGAAGCAGGAAAAGTTCATCCTTCGAGATCAGGAACTTGAGAGTGATGTTTCTAACGTCTAATTTTATAATAGGATTATCGTGGAGGGGAGCAAAACCAATCCTAACTGGCACCCAACCTTGCATGGAGAGCATGTCCATGGTGATTGATAGGGTATGTCCAGGGGCACGGAAGGGAACAGGAAGTGGGAAAGTCGATATCTAGACTATCCCAGAATTGGCACTAAAATTAGTGCTACATACCATCACACGAGCTGTGGGATCACAAGCATCACACGAAGCAACAAAGACATAGTTGCTTCTTCCTGTAGACTGCTTGACACCGACCATCTACAACTGGGTAGAGGCCGTGACAATAAACATGAAACACCAGCTAACAAAATGCAAGAAGACCAAATTGAAGCAATTCGGTTATGGGTCTATCCTGGTATCGTTCTTCTTGGAACAATTACCAATTTTTCAGCATCAGGAGGTCATAGTCCCAACACCACCAGCGAGAGAACCACGGATGGCCTGATGGGTAGCTCTGATGCCAAGGGAAGGGGGTGGTCAACAGATGTCTTGGAGACCGAAGTTTTTTAATTGGCTTCGCCAACAGTTGATCACCGTGGAGGAATGGCCCTACTCTGGTATAGATTTTACTAGTGATCCGGACCTCCCACTCCTAGAGGGAGAGGATTGGGATGAATATTTTTGTAAGACTCATTTTTAATTTTCATGAGTGTTATGATATTTTTTTTAACTATGTATGTTTTGACATTAAATCCAAGCATTTGCAAATGTTGGCACAGAGAGACCCGCGGGCATATCTCCTATAGCGAGGCGAATCCCTCGCTATTTCGACCATCATGGCAAGGGAGGCGAGGAGGAGGATATCGTATGCAACCTAGAGGGGATCACACGTGGAGTCCCAGACTATGCACGATTTGACGATGTTCCTTGTGCCTACCAAAGACATACTTTCAGGGTGCCAAGCCGCATTCACCGCTTACTGAAGCGACTCGTACGAGTAGTGACATGCTACCATGAGCATCATGCCGATTAGACACCTAGAATTTATATCTGCATATTTTGAGAGACATGGTGTCTCAGGATGTAACAGAAACACACATATTTTTTTAATTTATCATGCACACTGATGCAAACACGCGATATATATATATACACACATCTATTTTCCTACATGGACCTTTTTCACATGATGATGATTTTACAAACTACACAATTGTCTATCTAATACAATGTTAGCCATTGTATCAGTTATTGAATTCATTCGTCTATGAATATGTTGATATGTGATAAAATAAAAAGTCTTTCCAACAAACAAATACGTAAATACAATCTCAAAATGTATGGGTTTCTGACTGAATAATGACCATTGAGTTGCAGAACAACAAGCTGTGAATCTAGATTTACAAGCAATGCGCGTATGCCGAGATTGATTGCCTCGGTTAATAGTTCAAGGACAACACTATATTCAACGACATTGTTTGTAGTCTGTCCTAGACAAATACCTTGCAGTTATATCAAATCACTAGCAGGATCAAAGATTACCCAGGCTGCTGAAGACAAATTCCTGGTACTGCAAGAAGCACCATCCGCGAAACTGAAATAAGGGGTAATAGACATCTGCATAAATAAGCAAGACCAAATAAGCAGGAAAATGCTCGCAAAGCACACCAAATCAAAACATGTAAAAAAATGAAAAAAACACCTATGTACACAAATCATGCATGAATGACTCATGCATAAATTTTTTGAGATACAACCCATTTTTGGGTTGTTCTAGAGGATGACCTTCATAATCAATAAGCTCATAGGCCCCATTCTACAACACACGTTTAATAATTTAAGGCCCATGCCACATGGGTTGAAATTTTCTTGCCCCTATCTTATCATGAGCTTTGTCATACAAGAGGATGAGATATCCTTCAACGAAAGAATGAGGGGAAACTAATTGGTCAAAATGAGCTTTGACCTGCTTTTTATGTGCTTCAATAACCAGAGTAGCAAAGCGGAAAATTTCATCCAGCCTTTCTAAATAAAGGAGATGCTCTTCTTCTAGTGAAGTGTTTGGTAGTAATTAAACAGCCAACTTGACTGAAGGTATTTCACACTCAATCGGAAGAGTAGCTTCCAGACCATAAACCAGCTGAAAAGGGGTGAATCTAGTTGCATTCTTAACTGAGGTTCGGTATGCCCAAAGAGATGAAAATAACATGAGATTTCAATTGGATTTATTGATCCCAATTGTATGTTGAAGCATGGTAACAAGAAATTTGTTTATGGCTTCAACCTGGCCATTGGCCTGAGGATAGTACAACGTTGAGCTGTCGTGATGCAGACCCAAATTAGAAGTCAACTCCGCCACAATGTAATGCCGAAAATGGGAACCATGATCGGTAACGATGGCTTGAGGGACACCAAACCTAGAAATGATGTGATTGAATATGAATTGAGCATCTATCTTACCGTTAGTGGCAAGTGTAGGCATTTCTTCAGCCCATTTGGTGAAGTAGTCCACGGCTACGATAATATAAGCATTCCCCCCGGCCGAGTGAGAATTACACGTCATAAAATCGATGTCCCACTTCGCAAAGGGACCAATGGTAATGACAGGATGAAGTGGTATAGGCAGTGCACGTATCTTGCGTTGGTAAATCTGGAAATCATGACTTTTACGAACCACGACAATGCAGTATTTGAAGATAGAAGGCCAGGAATAACTAGCACGAAGAATATTTTGTGCAGTGGAATAACTAGACATGTGACCGCCACAGGCACCACTATGAAAATAATTTAGGGCTTTCTCAGCTTCCTCGAAAGTCAAACATCGATGGAGAATGGAATCCACTCCGGCACGATAAAGTGTATCCCCGACTATACGATAAGGTTGCGACTGATGACGGATGCGTCAGCAGGCATCCTTCGTCAACTCAGATTTGAAAGTAGAAGTCTGGTGATAAATGATGATATTATCGTACCACAGATCGAGGGTGTGAATCAAGAAAAGTGTATCATCTAGAATGTATTCTTAAGAACGAGAAGGAGGAGAGTCTGAAGGGAGGGACCAGATCAAATCAGCAAAGACCAATGATTTCTTCGACCTGGCAGCAACAAATTCTAAATCGAACTCTTGGAGGATGACAATCCACTTCGAATATTTTCCCCCCAGCAATTGTCGAGACAATATATAGGTCATGGGGTTGTAATCGGAAATCACAGTCACCGTATGCAAAATAATATAATGACAAAAATGCTGAACTGCTTGAACCGCAGCTAACACTAACTTCTCGACATGTGCATAGTGCGTCTCGGGATCAAGAAAGTTACGAGACAAGTAATAGATAACATGCTCATTACTGTCGTCATCGTCTTGTACCAGAACCATGGCAATCATGTTGAAAGCGACGACTAAATAAAGGGAAAAATCACGATGGTCTTTGCAAGGCATGACACTGCTAATTTATCATGGAAATGACCCTCCAATGGGCGAGATGGGGATTGCAGGGATAGTGAAAAAATGTTGTGTAACAGTAGTGAGTCACTCTTGAAGATGACACTCTTCGACTTCATCTTTGTAGTTGTTGGGTTGGGAAATATTCTTGTTCTTTTTTTGATCGAACCTTTTCAAAGCCTCCGCTTTTGGTCTTGGGTCAATGCTGCCAACATTATTCAGTGTAGATGATATGTTCAAGAGAATTCATTCAGTCAATATCTACTACAATACTCTTAAGTCTTCATTCGATATCCGTTATTTTTTATCCGGTTCTATATCAACATAATTTTGTCTAAAATCATGATAACATACTGATGCTAAAGATAAAATGTGCAGGCCAAGAGAACTTAGAAAAAATAAAAATAAAGCCAAAAACTCCAAAAAATACAAACTTTTAATATCTTGCACACACTCAGATAAGTTTATGGGAAAAGTTTCAAAAATTCAAAAGAAGATGATGAGGAATGAGACACTCCCCAGTGGAGTTTCCCTTTTTTATGGCGGAAAAATTTCTTATGTAGACAAAAACAATCTCCCTAGATTCAATGATTAACTCTAGTAACAAACAAAGAAACTAGTAAATATTTCCCTAAGTTCATTCCTATTGAACCATCAAAAATAATGGTAGAAGATGAAATCCACACTTTTCAAAGAAAATTCTTGATGAAGATCCTTGCTATGGTTTGATGCAACTCCTCAATGCTTAGAATCCAAACCTACAAACATAGTAACAACAAAATATCAAAGGCATATGATAGATAAATGACTCAATAAAACCCATACTAGTGATCAAGGAATTTAGTAACTAATATCATTATCAATGGAAAGATAGAAGTAAATACACAATATGTCAAATCCATTGAACAATACAGTAGGAAAGAAATACTCTTTTGTATTAATCTCAAAATTGAACGGGTATTACAACCTTAGCCTTGATGATGTATGCCTCCTCCCAATGGTCTCCAATCGTCTCCTTATATGACAAGTGTTCTATACTTATTCCAAAAAAATAATTTTACATTCAGCAATCCTCCCTATCCCTCTAGTATGTGTTTTATTTATAGGCTAAGAGGAGGAGGTTTGAGGTCCTCTTCTAAAGGGACGAGATCCTTAAATGGAGGGAATAGGGTTCCACAAAGAGAGGGAATTAGCTCCATGAACATAGGTATCAATCTTGAGTAAGAATACGCTTTAATCTTTCATTTGGTAAATATTCCCCCATCAAAGCTTCTAGAATTCACTTTTTTTATTTTTACTTACGTTAAGTCATGTGAAAAGTTCATAGTGGAAGATAGAGCGCAGATCTGGGCTGGCTATAATGGTCAAATATGCATATGCGCAGAATATGGATAGGGAACCACACATATGATTAAAAATATTTTTTCGACAATGTAATCCAGAATTCTCATTCCCTTTGGGATTTTTTAGCTTTTAACCTTGCAGGGGAATTCTTTGGAACACTTCGACGGATGGTGAAAGTTCTGGATTAGTGGTCATTTTCCTAATGGTGACAAAATTATGTGTAACAAAAATGAAGGAAAATAATTGAAAATTAATAAATAGAGGCCTCATTAATAAAAAGGCAAAGGCTTCTGAGGATCAGTTTATACCTTTTGTCAGTTTAGTTTTGGAGCTCTCTCTCTCTCTTTACACACTCTCTCTTTAACTCTTGGAAATTAGAGAATTCTTGGAGCACTCTATAATTGGATCAAGGAAATCAAAGGAAGAGAAAAAAAGGAAAAGGGAAGAAAACATAAAGCAAGGAAGAGCATAATCAAGCGACTACAATGGGATTACTTGCAGGTATCAAATTGCATGTGTGATTTCCTTTCTAGCTTTGGCATTCATGGTACATGCATGTGTGGTTTTGGCTCTCTTGTTGTCTTTGGCATGGGTCTTGCGAGGTGTGATAGTGTTCTTCAGCCTTCCCTTGCCATTTTCGAATAGCCATGGTGTGGTGGGTTCTATTGTTTTGGTTTAGATGGATTCAAAGCTGAGTGGGGTGGTCTAAGGATGATTTACAAGGCCTAGGAATTTGAGGATGGGATGCACAATAAAATCTGGTTGTGAACACCTCGATTGGGCCTATGAATCCTTGACCGGTGAATGGAGGGATACATGGTAAATCCAAGAGGTGAATACCCTTGATTGGGCCTAGGAATCTGTTGACGGTGTTGGACCCGCCAACATTCAAGGGAACTCCCCGATATGAAGTACCAACTATACCTCACAGCATTTGGAGTAGGATTCCCAACTGTGGGGTGTTTAATGATATGCATTGGATTGCAAAACGCATAGAGTGGTGCATAGTGTATTTGGTTAAAGAAAGTTTGTGACCCTGCAGAAAGTTAATATGATACATGAGTGGTTATAACACATGAATGGAAAAGGAAGTGCACTCCTTGGAAGCCTGTAATAATACACAGCTTGAAAGGAACACATGAGTTGAAAATACACCACACAAACTAAATTGAAGAATAGCCCACAATTTAAAGGTGATGGGTTAAAACATGAGCACAAATTCAACCAGATTCGTAAAAATGAAAACGAAATAGTTCATAAGAATATGCGTAAGTTAAACAACATACATCACAAATATAACAAAAATGGTCCTACTAGATTTACAATATATGCATGAAGACATGCTGACACTAATTTTATTATAAGTGAAAGTTCCATTCATACATACAACATGAAGAACCACTTTCCCCAATAGTGTAACGTGAATTCAACAACACTTACTCCTCCCAAAGAAATATACTCCCTCTACGCTATGGAGAAGCCAAGGCTGACACAAAACTCCCAAGCCCTTTGTAAGCCTAAGCCTAGCCAAAATCTTGGCTCCCAAAATCTTGTTACATGAGTTATGAGAATGTATTTATAACCAAAGGGGGGTGACTCTTGGCATGCCCCCTTAGTGACTCTTGGACTCCCCTCATGACTCCTCACATTACATATGACTCTTCACATTTCATCATGGAGACATGGAATTTCACTTATACATTAATTACAAATAATACACATTTTCCACTTTTACCCATATAAGACAAAATAGGGTGGAGACAACTTGACAACCTAACAAGACAAAACACTATGATGCTGGAGTTTGGGTGAACTCAAGCCAAGCATCTTCTACTTGGTGTCCTTCGGTCACATACTTATGGAAAGCTTGGTATTGTGTGATGGTCTCCCCAAAATGCGAGATAGTGTCAGGTTGGAAGCAGAATCTTGCCTCCATAACATACAAGTACAATGTCTTGGAACTGGTATTAACCTCTTTCTTGATCAGGAGCAACATTGTTCTGATTTGAATCATGCCACCGATGTTAGGTCTTCAAGTTCTTTCTATTCTCTCCAAGTCCTCCCTGGTGGCCATCTGTGGCCATCTGATCCATCTGCTCCAAGTACTAATCAATCTCCTGCCGAAAAATTTGTTTGCATTCAGTATCTGTGAGTGTACCAACTGATGGGATCCGGTGGATTCTAATCATGAAATCCAAAATTATTTATATCCATACATATGAGGCCTGATTTTTTCTGGTGAATGAGGTGAGATGCTTTTTGTTCCATATCAACATCTAAACTCTGGCTTTCTCTAGCTCCGCCTACGACTTCATCTTCTTCACTAGTGTAAGCAGTGCGACCTTGTATCACATTATCCACTCATGCACGGTGGTGATGGTAGCCAGTACATTCTTAATGATATTGAAAAACTCTTTGATATGTCATTTCAATTCATGTAAGTGGAAAATTTTCTTATTTACGGTCACGAACTCATCTGAAAGGTCCCACATAGTATCTCCAAGTGTGGATACTTCAGCAAGTAGTGTTTCTCTTATCTCCTCATGGTCGACCTGTGCGGAAGGTGAATTCTATGTTGCTGCACAAATTTTTTCATTCTCTTGTCAGAGTGAATGTATATTTTGTGCCAACTTCTTGTTATCGGCCATCAAAAACTGTGTGTTAGATTTGGATGCTCCTACGAAGGCCAAGCTAGCATCAGCAATGTCATTTGTATTCTTGATGGTGTCTGCCACTATCACCCTTTCTCTCATGAATGCGAGTGATGCATGATCATCTAGGAAGTGCTTTCTCCATTTTTTTACAATCTTCTTTTGCAGTTCATTAAACAACAGATTTTACACATCCATCACCAGATCATCATCAAGGGGATCTGCCTCCCCTTCCTCGCTCGGGGCTTGCCCTGTGGCTAAAGGTGGTGGGGTCTAGGAGGCGTAATTTCTATTTTTATTATAGTAAGTGTGGTTGATCTACTCTTTCTCAAAGGTGTAACTGCTCTATCTTCTGGTGTTGTTTCAACACTTACCTCATGTTCTTCACTTTTAGTATTTTTCAATTTCCTCTTTTTCACCATAGTTTGTACAAGGATATATTTTTCCGTGAATGAATTATGATTAACTTGATGAGCACATGGTTAGTTAAGAAACTCTTTGAATTTTTTTCCATGTGCATTGCTTCTACCATACTTTGTAAATATTTTAGAAAATAATAGAGAAATTTTATCAGTTGTCCATTACGAAGATGTGTCGATAACTAAAAATGATAATTGAATATTATCCCAAAACATCCCTCACAGGTAATGAACTTATGAATGAATAAAGCCACATCATCCTAAGGGTGAGGAAGGTATGTTCTATCAATGCCTCTCCCATTTCTCCTTACTTCCTCTCCTCAATATAAAATGTTTCCCTAGTTGTTGGAGCTGTTATTTTCCTAGAAAACTAGCGGGCCCCTGTCTTAGGTAAACTTTCCACCCTGGAAATTATGTCCTCTATAACAAAAATTTTGAATCCTCTAACCTCTAAATTTTTCTCCTACAAAGATTATGTGAATTCCATAGCAATATGTTCATTGAAACCCTGCAACTTCTCAAAATATAATAACAACCCTACATTCATAATTATTTCTAGGGATTCTAGATGGTGTAGTAGCACATTAAGTGAGTGTTAATGATGGATTTTAGCTCCTCCCATGGTTTTGTTAGAGATTGTTACTACTTAGAACTGCTCAGATACTGTTACAAGGAAACACGTGGTCAATACAAACACTTGGATAGAGAAATGGGAGCAAGAGTAACATTGGAAATGGGTAAATAGTGATTTAGGATAAGTGTATTGTCCATCCACTAAATGGTAATTACCAAATTTGGATACAATCATATTATATTGTACGATACATATCGTACACTCATCCCTCTAAATTAATTAAAAAATCCATCCTTAGCATGTGTAATAGAAAAATTCATATCCAATTCTAGAACAAGGGGAAAAATATGATGTTACAGAGGAAGCTAAAAAGGAAGATAAAAAGGAAGCTAAAATTGATGCTAAAAACAATCACATAACCAAGAGAAAAATATGACGTTACATAGGAAGCTATACATGAATCTACATCAGGAGCTAAATAAGAGGCTAAATTGGGTGTTTTATTTCTGAATTTAGTAACGATTGTCTGTGATTAGCGTAAAAAATACCAATATTAGTGTCATCCTGATAAATAGCACCGATTTTTTCAAAACAGTGGAGAAAAATACACTAAAATATACATTGGAAGAAAAAAAGTGAGCTAAATATGAATTTAATCATAGGGATTTGTTGTAGTGTTCCTAGTGATGTTCTATTATACTTGGTTTCCCTACTCAGAATTTGTTAGATTAGCAGATGCACTCAAAATCTCAATAGGGTTAGAAACAACAGATTTCATGTCTGCCACTTGCATTTTGGAGAAAATTTGGTAGTGAAACCTAACAAGCCTTTGAACTCATTTCATTTTGTTTTATTATATTTTGTACATACTTTATCAAAATCTTTCAACAAGAATTTTCTATCCACATGAAGATAATTCATCGTTGAAATGGTGCAACCCAAGCATTTTTTCCATGGAGCAAGTTTCAAAAATTTAGGACAAGATCATGTTCTTTTTATTTTCGCTCCACTTTTTTCCTTCAACAAAATTTTGAAGGATTTTTAGATGAATTTTTTTCTTTGATTCTCTTAGGATCCCACTCCATTTTACTTCTATATTCTCATGTTATGTGTCCAAAATTGTGACATTGATAACATTTTGTATTAGACTTGAAAAATGGAGCAACTAAACTGTAATTTATATTAAAAATTATGTATTTTCTAATTGTAGCATTATTTCTAGGGATTTGATTATAACCTTTCCAATAATCCTTGTATTATGCTCTATAATTTCTAGTTTTATGACAAGAAATAGTGCATGAATAACAATAACCAACAAATATTCTTATGTACCTAGATGAGTAGCATTCTCTTGACGATATTTTGAAGTTTCTTTTCCTTGGAGGATGATTAGAAATTTTCTAATCCTTACTATTTCTTGCATTGTGTATTAATACCTTGAAATCATCTACATATATTCTTTGTGAAGTGGTTCTTCCAAATTCATCTTAATTTCCTTTATTGGGACTAGAGATTTGAAGGATACAGATCTCAAATATTCTAGGCGACTTAAGCATTTCATCATTTTTGCATGAAGTATTACATGTATAGCAAGGAAATGATTTTTCAAATGATGAACTTTGGAAACTGAGGATGTTATCTGACACTCAAGAACTTTTCAATTTCTTGTTGAGCTTGTCAACTTCATTTTTCAAGGAAACAATATCTTCTTCGAAGTTATCACAATATTCTTCTTTCTTTATCAGTTGTATATTAATTATCTTCTATGTTTTTGTGTCTTCATCTATTTCCTTTGATTTATGATCATCCTTGTGCTATTTTTATGGTTCAACAAGCACATATCTAAATTATTCATCAATTTTTTGGTAGTTTTTCCAAAGTATTTTAGTTGAAGAGAATTGACCCACCTTTCATTTTACACAATCTGATAGACTACTCAATATTTCTTCCATTAATTTTGTATTGTATTCTTCTGACTCCTTGGTAGTTGTGTCTCCATTAAAAATTATTCACATACCTCATATCCTAGGGCCATCAAATAGAACTCCATTCTTTTCCTCCATAGTACATAATTTTTTCCATCAAACAATGGATCTTTGCCAACCTAATTTACATATGTTTTTATGACTGAGGAGGAGATATTTTCAGAAGGTTTGGAGCCTTTCTTCTTGATTTTTCTATTTTCTTTCATACGATATACCTTCAAACTATTAGGTTGTGCTTGAAGGTACTGGCTCTGAAACCAATTGTTGGAAACACTGAGAGGGGAGAGTGAATCAATATTTCTTTACAATAGTTATATTATGCCAATTAAGATCATTACTTAAATCAGAACATAATATTTATAACAAGAAAATAATTTTATTAATAACAATGATGAGGAATCCAATCCTAAAAGACAATCTAGGCTCCAACCTTGTATGAGGACTCCCATCGTCTAGGGCTCCAAGCCTCTCAATTTATTTCAATCCTTCAAGGTGGCTTCAATGTTGTTTCAAGTATTCCAAAAACTTCTTCAACAAGACTTGAAATATATCTTCATCAATACTCCAACAATGACTCAAGTATGTTTCCAATCCTTCTCCAAATTAATTCACATACTACTCCAATATCTAATTCAACAAATGCTTCTAGAGCTACTACAATTGGCCTCCAAGATACTTGAAAGTTTGGTTCAATTCAAAGTCAACTTCAACAAGGCTTCAAGATTCATTAAAAGTATCTCCAAGGCTCTTCATTTCTGCACAAGGAATACTTCACAAGTCTTAGTATTAGCTCCAATTGTGTGGTAGATACTAGGTGGTTGATTCAAAGGATTTCAAGTCTACCCAAGCTATTCTAATATGGATTTAAGTCTTCAACTCTTTGCTCCAAAGAATCCTCAAAATAACCTCAAAAAGCGTTCCAAGGATGTTACTGGTATTCTCCACAAGAAGTGAGATAAAAATATTCTCTAACACCAGGTAGTTTTGTTGATCCAATAAGACAAAACCCTACTCTTTTCCAAGTCAATATATTCTCCCAATAAATTAGAGGTATGATCCCAATAAGGTCAAGATATGCTACAAAATTTTGAGGTTGGGCCAAGCTTTTTTCAAGGTTAATTTTCATAGAATTGAGCCATCTAAAGGGCCAAAGTATGATGTTAGTCCTAGCCTTTGGGCCAAGCCACAAAGGTTTGAAGTCTTGGAACATATCAAATTACCATATTTTGGTCATAGACTCAAGCCACGAAAGGGCCAAAAACATAATTTTGAATGTCTGCTCCTCACTTGGATATATCTTCTCCAAAAGAGGCCAAAACATTGCTCTAGAATGTATGCTAAAAGGCCGAACTTCTGATCCAAAAGGAGGCTAATGAATCCAACACAAATATTTCAAAAACCAAGCAGAAGACCATTAATATAACTATATCATAAATTAGGTTTAGAAACAAAATCTTCTTTTAGAATTTTTTATTACCCTTAATTCGTCCTTCCCTTCACTGAATTTTTCTTCTTTTTTTTCAAAGTTCAATCTCATGTGGAAATGGAGGATGCATAGGTTTTATTTATATTTGTTTGACCATGTTGAATAGACACATCTCTAGAGGGAGTGACTTGAATACAAGGAAGCCGACGTGAACATAAATGCTTTGGATCAAATTTTCAATTCCCTAAATTTTGTGAGTAGTTTCATGTTCAAAAAAAAAAAAAAAACTTGAGAATGTATTTTTTCCATCGGAAGTGTGCCTCAACAAGATTCTTGAAATTATAGTTGTTGGTCATCACATGCTGGATAGATTTGATTATTTTGTATCTTTGTAATGCATGAATTTGGAAGCTCAATACTTTCACCTTTAATTTAGGAGTCAAGGTTCACAAAATGTTCCCTTTTTATCCCATCATCTATTACTGATTTTAAAGGTTCATACCTAATAAACACTCATGAGACTCCTATTATTGTTTCAATTGATATTTTGGAGTTGTTTCCACTTCAAAATTTGAATGCAAAACATAAGGATTAACTTCTTCATTGTATACACTATAGTTATTCATGGATAATTTATGTTAGGTCATTAATTTATGGAAGCTTTCTCCTGAATCAAATTCACCAATGGTGACTTATTTATTCAATTGGATATTTTTGCAAACATATGGATGGAATCTATCGCATTTTCATTTGTCCTAGGTATAAATGTCTTATTTTCTTACATCAAGTGCCACACCAGTCATTATCAATGATTTCCTTTCGCTGTTAATTAAAGGTTTATTTGTGGTTCTACAAGATTGGCTTTCAAATTATTATTTTTTCCAATAGGGTTAAGACTTAGTGTAGATTCATTATCATCTCAATGCTCAGTACACCCACTTCACAATCATTCTCATAGTATCCATGAACAAATATTTCTTTGCCATCAATTAAAATAGCTCAACAAATAGTTATTTCCAAAACTTTGAAGTAAACTTGGCATTTCTGTTCAAGATAATATTCTTGGGGACTCCATGCAATATAAAAATATCCATAATGAAAACTTGAGCTACCTCACTTGCTGAATTTGAGTACTTAACAATTACAAAGTGACCCACTTTGCTCAAATTCTCAACCACTACCATGATTGTCGTGTATCTTATAATTCCTTGTCAACCATGTATTAAAGTCCATAGAAATCACTTCCAACTTCCATTCCAAAAAATGAATAGGTTGCAATAAGCCAGTTGGATGCTTGCACTCAACCTTTTCTTGTTGGAACTTTATGCACTTGGAGATAAAATCTGCCACCTCCCTTTTCAAATTAGGCCAAAAATAAAATTTCTTAATGATTGTAAGGGTCTTGTGGTGACCTAGATGATCAGAGTATGGCTTTACATGAAATTGCTTTATTATGAGTTTCTTCAAGTCACTGTCATTCGACATGTATATTTGGTTTTTGAATATAATCATCCCAGCATTTGTAAGGTTGTATTCCTTATCTGTTTCACCTTCACATGCCTATTGCAATTTCAATTGCTGATATGTTTCATCTTGCTACCTAGTGTTATATATGTGTGTGTGTGTGTGTGTGTGTGTGTGTGTGTGTGTGTGTATGTGTGTGTGTGTGTGTGTGTATATATATATATGTGTGTGTGTGTATATATATACACACACACACACACACATATGTATATATATACACACACACACACACACATATATACACACACACACACACACATATATATATATGTGTGTATATACACACACACACACACATATATATATGTATATGTATATGTATATGTATATATATATATATATATATATATATATATATATATATATATATATATATATATATATGTAATTTCAAAATCAAATTCACTGAGAATTTCCAACCATCTAGATTTCCTTGCATTTAACTTGTGTTTTTCAAACAAATATTTCATCCCTCCATGATCAGTCATTAGAGTAAACCTACTGTAAAGGATGTAGATCCTCCACATCTTAAATTCATAGATGATGGAAGCCAACTATAAGTCACGAGTCACATATTTTTTCTCATGTTCATTCAACTTTTGAGACTCATAACAGACCACTTGGCCATCCTACATCAAGACTCTGGGAACTCCCTCCTTGTACACATTTGTGCATACAATGAAATCCTTTTCAGGATTTATTATTCTTAGCATGGGTGCATTGGCTAAAAAAAATTTTAGTTGATCAAATCCTGATGCACAATAAATTTTCCATTCAAACCTCTTCCCTTTCTTCTACAATGTAGTAATTGGGCGGTCAATATTAGAGAAGTTCTTGATGAATAGAATGTAACAACCTACCAATCCCATGAAGGATGTAACTTCAACCACATTCTTAGGTGTTTTCCCTTCCTTGTTTTCCTTAAATTTTTTAGATCAACTACTACTCCCTCCTTTGAGACAGTGTGTCCCAAGAAATGGATTCATGACTAAAAGAAGTCAGATTTACTAAGATTTGCATAAATCTTACGTTCTCTTAGAAATTGTAGTATTATTTCCAGATGCTCTACATGTTCCTCCTTGTTCTTTGATTAATAGACCATAATTTCATCATAAAAAACCACTACAAATATGTCCAGGTAGGGGTGCAATCACTACCACAAACTTGTAATGCCCATATCTCATTATAAATTTTGTCTTATGGATATATTCATCTTTAATGCGTACTTGATGATAGCTTGATATTATATTGATCTTGGAGAAAAATGTTACTCCACTTAACTGATCGAAAAAATCGTCGATTCATGGTAAGGAGTACATATTCTAGATGGTCACGTAGTTCAATTACCTATAGTGAATGCACTACCTTAGTGTGCCATCCTTATTCTTCACAAAAAATAATTGGTGCTCCCCATGGAGACACACTTGGCCTTATGTGTTCCTTGTCTAGATTCTCCTTGAGTTGTAGCTTCATCTCAACCAATTCTTGGGTTCTCACTCTAAATGGAGCATTGGATGTTGGATATGCTCCTAGAGCTAGTTCAATAGAGAAATCCACTTCTTTATGATGAGGCAACCTATGAATATCCTCAGGAAAAACATTTGAAAAATATTTTAAAAGAGGGTATCACCATCATCATAACAAAAGTTGTTAGATATTTGAAAAAAAAAAAGGCCTCCCTTTATGTGGTTTATATTTTCTTTCATATTTGAAATTAATCTCATTGATATGTGCTTTCACATTCCCTGCAATACTCTTCTTTCCCCACACTCATCTAAGCACTCAATTTCCTTTTCAAAATATTCTACCTTGGTTTGATGAAGGTATAGTCACTCCATGCCTAATAGTACACTATATGCTCCCAATGGAAACACATTGAGCTTTGCAACAACTGGCATCCCATTAATATTGACTAAGAAAGCCCTCATCCAATTTTGAATTCTTCTTTTCATCCTTGTGACCAATTGAACTAGCCAATACTCATCTTGCACTTCCTTCTTTTGTGCACACCTCTCAACAATAGTGGGGCTGATGTAACTAAAATTTGAACCAAGGTAAATCAAAATTGAAATGTTTTGGTTATAGAGCATAGATTTCACCTCTATGATCATTTCTTGGTGATGAACCTGGTGATTATTTACTACTGCATAAATTCTAGGTATATTTTGGGCCATGTCCTTAACTGTCTCTGCTTCTTGTGCATTGTACAGTCTCAATTCGGTGCTTGTGCTATGGGAAATATTTCCTTAAGTTATTTACTCCACAATTTTAGCACTTATATAGACCCTTCTCATAACTCTTAGCTTCTTCTTTAGTTGAAAAACCTCTAATGAGAATGTTGGACTTCTATTGATTTTCTTGGTTAATAGGGGTCCTATTCATTCCCTTAGTTTCCTTTTTCCATTTTCCTTTAAAATTGGCATCGGTTTTGAATTTCTAGTCTAATTTATACTCAAGTATACACCTTGACTGCTCATATCAGTGCTTCAATTTTTGAATTGCATCCTCTAATTTCTTGGTCTCATCGAACTCAATTCTATCCTTAGAGGATTGTGGTTGTCCAATGATATATATTTTAATCTTTAATATTTCTTCCTTTAGGTAGGGGACATACCTTAGTAGCTCTAATAATTTTTTGGTATACTCCTTATCTGTCATTTATCCCAATCTGAGCTCATATAAATCCTTATCCTTGTTGTCGAGTATCTCTCTGATAGATACTTTTTTCTCGAAATATTCATCAAATTCCTTCTAGGATAACTCTTTTTCCCTTATTCCCTTTACATTTTTAAGATCTTCCCACCAGATATAAGCCTTATCTTTTTGGTTGAAAGTATCTATCTTAACTTTCATCTTCTCTAAGTGGTCATGAATTCAAAAGAACTTCTTCAGTTTCACTAGCCAAGCTTCTACATCCTCTAATTTCTTCAATTCACAATTGAATGTAGGAGGCTTGGCCTTCTTAAAATCATATGGAATATATACTCTCCCCCTTATTTTCCCATGATGATGATGATAGTGATAATGATGTGGCCTTTTGTCATAATTCTCATACTATTATTCATGGGTGCTCAAATCCTTTTTAGGGGTACTTAGTAGAGTGCATCCTTTCACGATGTATTCACTTGAGAATATGTGCCTCTTCCTAGATCTACTCTAATTTTCTCCATTTATTCTTTCTTATTTTCCCAAATGTATTTGCATGTTACTATGGTTGATCCCCAACTCATGTTGCTTCAGCCTCTACAGGTCTGATAATATTTTCAGTATGACTCCATTAACTTCTACTGGCTTCTCCTGCGCTCTAACAAACCTCTCATCGTCAAACTTACAACTCCTTATTTTTCCCTCAAGCTCCTCAATGTGTCCATGAAATGAGGATATTTTACCCATCCTCGTTGTCCAACTGGTCTTTCCTCTTCATCTTTCCTTCCTCCTTCATATCCTTTTTATGATTGATAGGAGCTATACTACACCATTATACTATTCATTCCTTATTCCTTTGGTTCTATATTGTACCATTGTTCATGTGGTCCTTGACCTTAATTTATTTGGAACTTAGTGTATTCTTATGTATTGTAACACATACAAAACTGTTAGTTTTTAACAAAATTAAAGTGCACACTAGAGGATATCTTCTTGGCTTTTTTTTGGAAATCTATTGGGGTAAAGCTAGTTGTAACATTACACCTCTATCAATGCATTAGTATCAATAAAATAATATAAATAATTGGCACCATGCCACATGCATATATTCATAATAAAGAGGACACACCAAATTGTATATATGATTAATCCATACAATAGTCAGGCAACTAATTCTTATCACAAGGCGTTAAGGCCTTACTGTTAGGTCCCTATATTACTAGTATAGTCGCTTATTGTTGTTAGTGTAACCCCCTTATTGTTATTATTGTACCCCTGTATCCCCCATATTGTTATTATTGTGCCCTTTATGAAATCA
This sequence comes from Pinus albicaulis, assembly GCA_034641835.2. Taxonomy (NCBI): domain Eukaryota; kingdom Viridiplantae; phylum Streptophyta; class Pinopsida; order Pinales; family Pinaceae; genus Pinus; species Pinus albicaulis. Next base: position 729,406,630 of record CM076579.1, read on the forward strand.
CGATTAACATTTATTTTGTTCTCATCATGAGTTTAATCTACTATCTTTTCACCATTAGGAAACATTTGTTGTATCAACTTTGTCAAACCTTCCATGTCTGCTTTTAGATCATTCTTCATGTTTTCCATTTTTTCATCAATCTTAGCTTCCATGTCATCCATATTAGATTCTATGTCATCTATCTTAGCTTCCATGCCATTATTCAAACCATCCATCTTATATTCCACGCCTTTATTCAAACCATCCATCTTAGTTTCCACGCCTTTCTTCAAAACTTCCATGTCATTTTTTGTTGCTCTTTGCGAGAGCGAAATTTGTTGCACTTGCTCTTGTAAATTTGATATGTCATGTTGCCATTATTCGTCTTCATGAGTCATAGTAGAGCCTTATAAAGGCTTGATGGGTGTTAAATTATTTTTAGGAGGCATTTCAAAACCGAATACTGAAATATATTCTACAATATGCCCTTGGAACCAATTCAACTTGATTCTTCAAACAAGACTTATGCAATTCGAAAAACAAAATACACACCCTTTACTTGCTTTTGAGGAGCTCAATATTGAAATTGACTTATCTCTATACTTTTAGATCCTCAATATCTGAAATTAGGCCTTGTAGTATTCATCTAAATCTTCTTTCAAATGCCACAGGTCTAACTTGATTTTGATTCTTCAAGACAACGTTATGTCCAATCTCCCACAATGAACTAATTATGGACTGGTTCAGTAGAGTAAACTTGTACTACTTGCCACGTGTCACTGTTTGCTCCTCTGGCTCTGAACTTTCTAGAAATTAAACTAAATTCCGTGTACTTCTAGTAACTTTTTACAGAATTCCAATCCGATGCACAGAGAGAGAGTTATGAATATTTTCCCACGATCACCACTTTGAGATGAAATTCAGGAGCCTGAAAAAGACCTAACTTCCACAGATCATATCTCCGAAAATATTGCGAACCAAGCTCTGAAATTTTGCAACGATGTTCCTCAGGATTTTGGCTTTTCTCTCTAAAAATTTCAGCTTCCGAACCTTCATAGAAAAAAATTTATAGTGAAAATCCCTCAATGACCTTTTTAAGTGAAATTCAGTAGCCTGCAAAAATCCCTAACTTCAACAGATCATATCTCTAAACATATTGCGAACCAAGATCTGAAATTTTATGATGATGTTCCTCAAGATTTCAGCTTCGTACTCTAACAATTTTAGCTTCTGAACCATCTTAGAAAAAAATCTATAGCGAAAATTCCACAATGACTTGTTTGGAGCAGCAAAACCCTAGAATCCAAAGCTCTGATACCAAATGTTGTGAAACCAGCTCCAAAAATAGAATAAAAGAGATATCAACACCTTAAAAATAAGCCACTTCGAGGGGGAAACCTCCAATACATTACATGAATGAACAATTCTTGTATGATACAAATTACAAAACCTCCTTTCTATATATAGGAGTCCATGGGGTCACAATGTAATCTTAGTGGGGCCACAATGTAATCCTAGCCGACCTAACAATAATAATTTAAGGGCACAATAATAACAATAAGGGGGTTAAAATAACAACAATAAGGGACTATACTATTAATATAGGGACCTAACATGGTGATCTCTTCATGGCGCATGTGTCCAGATTATAGGGAGCTCAACAAGCTCACCATTAAAGATAAATTTCCCATTCCTGTGATTGATGAATTATTGGATGAATTACATGGAGAAATTTATTTTACCAAGTTGGATCTTCGTTCAGGATATCATCAAATTATAATGAAGACTAAAGATATTCTGAAAACAACATTTCGAACTCATGAGGGTCATTACGAATTTTTGGTCATGCCTTTTGGACTTACCAATGCACCTTCTACATTTCAAGGCTTGATGAATTCCATTTTCAAACCCTTCCTTAGAAAATTTGTGCTAGTATTTTTTGATGATATACTAATCTACAACAGGTTTGGAAGGATCATTTTCAACATGTTGATAGGGTGCTCAAGCTATTGAAGGAGAAACAATTATATGCAAAAACGTCCAAATGTTTCTTTGGAGTACAAGAGGTGGAATATCTGGGTCATATTGTATCTCACGAGGGTGTTAAGGTAGACCCTAACAAAATTAAATCCATTAAAGAATGGAAAGTCCCCACAACCATAAATAATTTGTGAGGATTTATCGAGTTAAAAGGGTATTATCGCAAGTTTGTTAAGAATTATGGGAGAATAGCAACACCTCTAACAACATTATTGAAGAAAGATGGATTTTCATGGACTCCTGAAGTAACTAAGGCCTTTGAACATCTTAAAGATTCAATGTGCCTAGTACCAGTCCTAGCTATGCCAGACTTCACAAAAACCTTTATTGTGAAATGTGATGCCTCAGGAAATGGAACTAGTGTTGTTTTAATGCAAGAAGGAAGACCCATTGCTTTTGAAAGTCATCCAATCAAAGGAAAGTATTTACAGAAAGCTATTTATGAGAAAGAAGTGTTAGCAATACTGCATGCACTAAATAAATGGTGAACTTACCTAATGGGAAGACACTTCAAGGTAAAAAATGATCATGATAGTCTTAAACACTTTTTGGAACAAAAAATATCTTCAGAAGAGCAGCAAAAATGGGTCACAAAGATGTTGGGTTATGACTTTGAAATAATCTACAAAAAAGGAAGCTAAACGTTGTTGCAGATGCACTCTCAAGAAATAATTAAGAGGTGGAAGCATTACTTTGTGCCATTTCTATTATCCAACCATATTGGATAACCGAAGCAAGGGATGAATGGAAGAAGGACAAATAAGTGTGGACACTCATTCAAAAGTTGCAGGAAGATCCTAGTACATCTGATACATTTAGTTGGAAAAATGATCTCTTATGGTACAAATATCGCTTATATCTTTGTAAGAATTCCCAACTAAAACAAAATATTCTTTTAGAATTGCACACTTCTCCTTTAGGAGGACACTAAGGATTTTTAAAAACTTACCACAGGGTGAAGAAAGAATTTTTTTGGGATGGCCTTAAATCTAATATTCAAAATTTTGTGGCGGAATGTTTGATTTTCCAGCAGAATAAAGTTGAGACAATTAAAACCCCGGGTCTTCTACAACCTTTATCCATTCCAAGTCAACGTTGGGAGGAGATTTCAATGGATTTTATCACAAGTTTACCTAAGTCCGAAGGAAAGAGTGTCATCATGGTGGTAGTTGATAGACTTACCAAGTATGCACACTTTTGCACATTATCTCATCCATTTAAAGCAAGTACAGTTGCTACTACATTTATGGACAGAATTCAAAAGCTACATGGAAGCCCAAGGGTTATTGTGAGTGACAGATATCCCATTTTTACTGGAAATTTTTGGACGGAGTTATTTTCTTGTTTGGGTACTCAATTAGCTCATAGCTCATCTTATCATCCTCAATCTGATGGTCAAACTGAGATAGTAAATAAATGTTTGGAAGGATATCTTCATTGTTTTGTATCTGATAAACAAACACAATGGGTCAAGAGGTTACCTCGCGCTAAATGGTGGTATAACACTTCATTCCATACTGCAGCAAAAATGACCCCATTTATGGCACTTTATGGATATCATCCACCATCCATCACATCATCTTTAAGAGAAAATTCGAAGGTTCAAGCAGTGGAAGATCACATCGAGCATCAACAAGAAGTTCTCCAAATATTAAAGGATAACCTGAATTTGGCACAAAATCGAATGAAACAACAGGCAGATCAACATCGCAGTGAGAGAAGTTTTGATGTAGGAGATTGGGTATTTTTATGGCTACAACCGTACAAACAAATTTCCCTCAAGCAAGCTAAGAAGGATAATAAATTATCGCCAAAGTACTATGGTCCTTACAAGGTGTTGCAAAAGATTGGTACTATGGCATACAAATTGGAGCTTCTTGCTTCTTCATGAGTGCATCCAATTTTCCATGTTTCATGCTTACAAAAGGTTATAGGTGAAAATATTCGAGTTCAAACAATATTGCCAGAACTTGATGAGGAAGGAAAAATCATATTGGAACCTAAAGTGGTCACGGAAACAAGAACTCGACAGCTACGGAATCGATCAATTTCAGAGTATCTCATCAAGTGGAAGAACTTACCCACTGAAGATTCTACATGGGAGGATGAGAATTTTATATAGAAGCACCCAAAGCTACTCAAGCGTTGAGGACAACACTTTTTTGAAGGAGAGGGGCATGTTAGGTCCCTATATTACTAGTATAGTCCCTTATTGTTGTTAGTGTAACCCCTTATTGTTATTATTGTACCCTTGTAACCCCCATATTGTTATTATTGTGCCCTTAAATTATTATTGTTAGGTTGGCTAGGATTACATTATGGCCCCACTAAGATTACATTGTGGCCCCATGGACTCCTATATATAGAAAGGAGGTTTTGTAATTTGAATCATCCAAGAATTGTTCATTCATGTAATGTATTGGAGGTTGCCCCCTCGAAGTGGCTTATTTCTAAGGCGTTGATATCTCTTTTCTTCTATTTTTGAAGTTGGTTTCACAACACTTGTTGAATCTTCAAAGGTCTAATGTTTATCCTTTTCTTGTTAATTTTGATAATAGAGCCCTTTTAGTCAAAGTTTTGAACTCTAAATATATGATACCACCCCGCAAAATACCCCCTACTAACCATAGCCCAGCTAAGGGTAGATGGAGTTGGTTACAAATATGACTCCCATTGTCGCGTTACGAAAATTGGGTCTAAATTTCTTGACCTTTTTCAACTTCGAAAACAATAAATGGATGATATTGTTGTGTTCATCTCATTAAGACCTTTCCAATGATATAATATTTTTCTCAATCTTAATCCTAGATCAAAAGATATGGTCGATTAAAGGTGTAACAACCCTGGTAAAAAATCCATATAATAAAGTTAATAAATGAAAAATAATAATCAAGGCCATGGGACACGCACTCCAAGTTGAATTTTGGGAAAAATATCCTTGTGGGTGTTCATTTGGTTTATTATGGCTAAAGGAAATTGACAAAGGCAATGGAAAAGGATTTAGAATGGCATGAAGCATTAATTGGCATTTTATTTATGAAAATAATGGAAATTACTAGAAAATTAAGGTGAAGAGTCACATACTACATGTGAGGATGAAAATAGTTATGGCAGACAAATTTCTTATGTGGACAAAAGAAATCTCCCTAGATTCAATGATTGACTCTAGTAACAAACAAACAAACTAGTAAATCTTTCCCTGAGTTAATTCCTATTGAATCATTAACAAGAATGGTAGAAGATGAAATCCATAGCTTTCAAACAAAACGCTTAATGAATATCCTTGCTATGGTTTGATGCAACTCCTCAATGCTCAGAATCCAGACCTAAAAACATAGTAACAACAAAAGATCAAAGGCATATGATAGATAAATGATTCAATAAAACCCATACTAGTGATCAAGGAAAGTAGTGCCTAATATCATTATCAATGGAAAGATAGAAGTAAATACACAATACATCAACTCCCTTGAACAATAAATTAGGAAAGAAATACTCTTTTGTATTAATCTAAAAATATAGGAGTAATACAACCTTAGCCTTGATGATGTATGCCTCCTCTCAATGGTCTCTAATATTCTCCTCAGATGACAAGCCTTCTTGCCTTATTCCAACAACATAAGTTTACATTCAACAATCCTCTCTAGCACTCTGGTTTGTGTTTCATTTATAGGCCAAGAGGAGTAGGTTTGAGATACTCTTCTCAAGGGATGAGATCCTCAAAAGGAGGGATTAGGGTGCCACAAAGACATGGAATTAACTCTATGAATAGAGGGATTAGGCTTGAGTAAGCATAATCTCAAAAAAATTATAGAATTCACTTATTTTATTTTTACTTACGTTATTTCATGTGTGTAGTTCATAGTGGAAGACAAAGCGCAAATTTTCACTGGCTATAATGGTCAAATATGCGCATGCGCAGCATATGGCTAGGGAACTGCATAAATGATCAAAAATAGGTTTTTTGACCATGTAATATAGAATTCTCATTCTCTTTAATGTTGTTTAGATTTGATCCTTACAAGGGAATTATTTGGAACACTTCGACGGATGGTGAAAGATCCATATTAGTGGTCATTTGCCTATTGATGAAAAAATTACGTGTAAAAAATTCCCCCCTAAAGTGAAAAGTTAGAAAAAATGTTTGGGGACTGAAGCACTTTATCATACCAAATTTCAGGTTAATACCACGATTGGAGACCTGAAACAATCAATTAATGGTTACAATACAATATAATCATCACTGAGGTAGGCATTCTCATACTAAAAAATATCTCAAGGAATTAGTACGGAAATACATAAAGATCCATGTCAACAATAGACATAGTATGGACACTGTTATGCATAATTGTGATCTACGGATAAATCAAATTCCCTAAGTGTGGTGCTAGGCACTTAGAAAAACAGAGGAAATAATTTACTATCACTTTCTCTAAAATAAGCAAATACACAGAATGATAGAAGAACCTACTTGTAATCCAAGAGCTTCTCCTTCTCCTTCTGTCGCTTTTGTTTTCACTCTCAATTCAACTCAAAACGCCAGATCGATTCCTGCAAGCATAAATAGAGAACAACAAACACATGCAATATACAGATATCTACTTATCTTAACCAATTAAATCGATTATATGTGAAATATATATATCATTCAAGAATCCATTGCATAATAAATAGAGACATATAGAGATACATATATGGGAAAATTAACAGCAATATTTATTAAAGAGTAGAAGGGGGAGGTTACAACCAATGATCGATTTGTTTCCACCAGCTCCAGCTTCATCCTAGCCTCATCACATCCAACATCACACCAACGTCATATCAATACTTTCACTCTCTCAAATTAGAATCCAACAACATTTCTTTACCAAAATTATTCCTTGCCTAGCACTAGGATTTGTGCTCAATTTATAGAGAAATTGATGGTAGTTTCTCAATGAATGACTTTCTAAGAATAGGCAATACATGTTTCCAAGTTCAGAGGTGTTAGATGGACACTTGGATTCGAAGTTTTATACATATGGACTCTTCTAGAAGGCACTGGCCATGTGGAGATTCCCGAAACAATAAGAATTCCGCTCCCAAGTGTCCAACACACTCTTGAATGTTGGGAAATGCATTTCAGTGCACCCTTGAATATAGGATGTTGCATATGAAATGCAGTTAGTTCCCTTAGATTCTATGTTGGTGAGTCAATAAGTGATATAACATATACTTCAAACCTTGGAAATCTCACAATAGAAGCCATGAATGAATTGTTCTTCTCTTATGGAATATAGAAAATAAAATATGAGGGGATGATAGACCCTATTTCATTGGTCCTAGGGATGATGTCCAGTTTGACCAGGTCATGGGGGATGATGCCTAAATTGACCTATAAAATCTTCCCCCTAAAGCATGAAGTCAAAATAATAATAACATATTTGAATGAGATGCTTTACGATGTGATGATCTGGAACTAAAGCAGAGTGGTAACCTACATCATTCTTACAATACATTACATCATGATATTTTCATCTTGATCACAAATTGCTGAGGGAGGAATTCCCATGCTCAACACATAAACTATCTAATAACATGTACATAGTGTAGAAATTTGTCTACATTGGAATGTTGCCTAATATAGACATGCCTACAGATGCAGGCCCGTGTTCAGATGACAATATGTATGTAAGGTCACCGTACAGATGATGTGTACAACAATCCTGAAATCGCAGCCTGGATGGATGAAACTAGATCTGGGGTCTTCTTATCTCGTTCACTCAATCGTTCGGGTACAATTCTAACCATGCAAATATATGATTTGTAGTCGAACATGGTAAGACATTGTTTTATTACCAGCCAATGATGTGATTTTTTAACAAATGCGAGAGAACCACCATTGATATTAATGGCTCTCAAGGTACCGCAGTGCAGTTTGTAAGGCGTGAATAGATGGTTTGATGTCGAACACCAAAAAAATCTTTCGGTCAAAGGTCCGGAAGCGAGGATCTTGTCGATGTTGTAACAAGCCTCATAGTACTGAAAGATGATGTTTCTAAGTAAAATTCTTGGATGATGATTTGATGTCTATAGGAAGCCACTTTATCACGAAATGGGAGTTACAGATTTCAGAGACAAAATGTGACTTGATATAGCAATTTTGAGGAATGACTGTCATGAAAATGAAGGTTTATGAGTATTGTAGAAGAATGAGTATTCACTGGATGACTTCTCTTGAACATATCTGTGACACTGAGATGAGTTGGTAGCATTGACCCAAAATCGAAGTGAAGCTATGATGAACCATAGGTAGGAATGAACCGTCAAGAATATTACCCAATCGAAAAGTCACAATGATGGAGTGAAGTGTGATGTTGAAGAGTGACCTGCTATCGTAAAATTTATGTTCACTTTCCCAAATTTTCCTCAGTAATTTGTCAACTAGTACCTCTTTATTTTTTAACAATATTGAGGAGGATAACATATGCTTTATCTATTATTCAACCCTTTGGGTGAATATGCATCACTATTTAATAATTTAATGAGTCTAGCAATAAATGAAACTCGATTTTTTCCATGATCGACAAGTCTGTCGCTATTTTATGCTTTAATGAGCCTAACGACAGTGACAAACTGGTCCTTTTTCATATTTAGAGAGTTTGAAAAAGAGGACAAAATAAAACTCCATGAGTCCTTTTTCGTAAATTTATCGCTCAGATCTGAAAAAGTGTAAAATGATATATGAGAGAACCTCCTATCCATGTTTGACTAAGGTTTTCCTTTTTTCGTAAATAACCTATCTCAATCCGAAAAAGGGTTAAACTTATACTGAGTAGATTTTGTTTCATTTACTTTTACGAGCTCGGAAAGACAAGTTCTCGGCAATATTTTCACACTATCAAAGTCTTAAAAGAGTTGAAGGAAGACTCCAAGGGTTCCTTTTTCGTTGTTATTGAAGCTCGAAAAAGAGATAAATTGCACTTCATTTCCTTTTTCATTTTTATCAAAGGTCGAAAAATAAGGATAAAAGTATTCTTTGTGGTAAAAATTTTCTTGAATAAGATTGCATGACTAATCTTCTATATCAGTTGTAAACCTGTTTAGAACAACATCAAATGGATTAAAAATATCTATTTCATGATTAAAAAAATTAATACAACCATAGTCATAGCAATAAATATGATTTTCAAATAATCAAATGACTAATTAAAAGAGTTTTACCATTCATTTTTACCATTTGAAAGTTACCATTTGGATTTTGGAGCTTTGAACCAGTTTTTTCCCCCGAACTTCAGCAGTTGATTGTGAGAGATTATGTGGACGATTTTCCTTTCTGTTTGATTGGAGCTATGAAACTCCTCTTTCTTTCAGTAGTCTTTATGTTTCATTTCATGGCAATTTTTTAGGGATTTGGGCCCCTTAGGGTAAATTTATTTTTCACATAGGGAAACACACCCATGATTGTTTAAAGGTGTGTTGTAGTGCACTGGAATTGAAGTCCAGGTATACTTGCAATGCACTGTCCATTGACTAGGGGTGCGTTGGGCACAATTTACATTTTTGTTCTTTGCAGTGTGCCCAAATTTTGCCTATTTTTTGCATGAAATGGATCCTTATGATTCTTATGATTGTTTTTCATGGATTCAATAGACCAAAATGAAGATTAATTGGAGGGAAAGAGAACATGAAGAAAAAAACATGATTTCCCTAAATTATTCGGGTACTGTAAGAGCCCTCAGATATTGAGGGTTGCTAAAGTACTTCAGACTATCAGGTGAGGCAACAGATGGAACTATTGGAGTTCCTTGTTTGTTCATGGGATCTAGTGATAGAGGCATTTCACATTGGGGACAAAGTGGTCCCAATATTAGCGAAGGATATCTATTTTCTCATAGGATTATCGAGGAGAGGTTTGCTCTCAAAGGAGAGACGGTGAGAGATTATATATTGCAGTATTTCAATCCATGGACTCAACCTAGTAAGCATGGGAAAATAAACATCTGCGATGTTCATGACTTTCAATTGAGAACAATATTATTCACAAACGAAAATCTTGTTAGTATCGCTACACTCCACGTAAAAAACATATATTACATGTTGTATGCACTAGAGTGCTTGGAACCAACAATTTTCAACTGGGTTGAAGCTCTACTCTCTCAAGTGAAAGAACAAATAAGAAAGGCAAAGGGAGGAAGGAAGAAAAACTTCAACTATGGTTCAATCCTTGCTTCTTTTGCCTTAGAATGGATTCCATTGATGCAACCCCAGCATGTGACACTAGATATATCTGGTCCTAGAGATCCAAGGATGTAGAGATGGGTAGAACTGATGGCTATACATGCTAGTCAATCGACCATCGTGTTCTCGACTACATTCTTCTCCTAGTTCCAGCGACAGATAATCACCATTGATGATTATGCATATGCAAGCATCGACTTCCGAGGAGATCCAGATTTGGCTTTACTAGACGGTGCTCAATGGGGTGCAATTGGTAAGAATTTTTTGACCATTTTTTTTATTTTTCTAAGGTTTATACATGTTTTTGTATTTTGATGTTTTCCCAAGACTAAACTAAATTTTTTATTTAATGCAAATGTAGGTCAAGTTCAACCAGTGGGACAACTAGAGCAGTGAGAAGATGAGCCAGTAGAGAGGGATGTCGGGAGAGAAGTCCTTCAGGATTTGGATATGGCTAAGACTCGTTCTGAGCTACAGCAGCACATACAGGGGTTGACCTTCGAGATTCTGGATTGTTGGATCTAAGAGTTACCCATGTGACTACAGGACCATGCTATTGGCGTTCCTAACCGTTGGATGCGGTTATTGCATAGGATAGCTAGATCAGTAACATGTTACCATGAGCATCACTAATTTACTTTTGACATTTTTCATACATTTTTAGGTCAAATAACCAATGTGTCTTGGGCAAAAATTCTGTAAAAAAAATATAACTATATATCTATTTTTTTTCATTGTTTTCCTATGTTTATTGCATAATCCTATTCAATTATGTGATTTGAATTGAAAATATGGCATTACATGTGTTTCAAATGTCTGTTTATAACATAATTCGCTAAAGAATCAGTTTATGTGTTCAAGTTTCTGGAAATGTGTTTATATTGAATGAAATCAAAATGTCTTTCCAAAAGTCAAACTCTTAGGAACATACGATGTAGTGTTGAATTTCTGACAGTATAAACACTAGTAAGTTGCAGTACCAAAATTTGTGAGTATAACCTTATGATGATACGGTTAATACAAAATTAAATGGCATCTGAGAGAAGTTTGATAAACATGCTATACTCAGCGATATTTTTTTCGACCGACCAATACAAATCCCTCGAAAACTCACTAACTCGTCATTTAGAGCAAAAATGTCCCACATTGCAAAGGATAGGTTCTGCGTACTATGACTAGCAACATCAGCATACCCAACGAATGGTTCTAAATATTCAGACATCTATGATGAAATGTAAAGCAGATTACTAACTTCAAGAAAACTATAGAAAAAAAAACTAAGACAGTAAATGAAAATCAACAGCATATATACAATATAATATAATAGTTTACTACGCTCATGTTTAAGAATAGTAATGTTTCAGATACAACCCATTTTCGAGCTACGCCAATGGAATTCCATCGTAATCTACTAACTCATAGGCGCCCTTAGCAAGAACTCTTTTTACAATATAGAGGCCTTGCCATAACGGCTCAAATTTCCCTGTATTTATCACATCAGCATCTTGATCATAAAGAAGGACTAGATCACCCTCCGAGAAGATGCGATGCGGGACGTGCTTGTCATATTTTGCCTTTATACATCTCTTATGTGCTTTGTTGGCCAATGTGGCTTCATGATGTGTTTCATCAAGATGGATGAGGTTAAAAAGACGTGCTTCTTCATCTGAGGTGTTAGGTAACAAGTCGATTGCGAGTTTCAACAACGGTATTTCACATTAGATAGGCAAGATATCTTCCAGACCATAAACTAATTTAAATGGGGTAAATCCATTTACGTTTCTCACCAAGATTTGGTATGCCCACAAACATGAGTATAGGATCAAATGCCAATTTCATTTATGAACTCCTATCATTCGTTGAAGCATTCATTTAAGAATCTTGTTAATAGCCTCAACCTGTCCATTTGATTGTGGATAATAAGGAGTAGAACTATAATGGGACAGGCCTAATTTGGCAGTCAACTCATTCATCATATGATTGCGAAAATTTGAACCATGATCTGTGACTATAGCCTGTGGAACACCAAACCGTGAAATGACATGATTAAATAAAAATAATGCAGATGTTTGTCCCGTGTTATTAAATGCAGGCATCACTTCGGCCCACTTGGTAAAGTAGTCTACTGCGACAATAATATAACCATGCCCCCCAGACGAACGAGGGTTACAAGTTATGAATTCAATGCCCATTTTTGTAAACGGTCCCACAGAGATAACAGGATGCATTGGCGTTGGTGTTTTGCGGATTTTATAATCAAATATCTGGCATGTTGCTGGCGAAAAATGAGGTCTTTAGACAAAACCCGTGTTCAAGCTTGAGGCCAACAAGGTTTCCGTTGTAATCTAGGACAACGTCGGCATTTTCACCCTGCTCGAGGGAGTAGGGAGTCTCACCCAAGGCATGTCACAACCTTACTGAGATTAGAGGTTATCATTGACGTTGAGGAAAGGTTATTGACATAGATCATATTTATGAGCATACAGAAGACATATATGTATCTCAACTCTAAGAATTAAGCTATCATTAATCACTACATGTTCAGAGTACTAAATTAAAAATTTAAAATAGGAATACATTCACCATAATCAATCAAGCATCAACCAATCCATAATATACATCACAACAACAATATGATTCCATTAACTTGGATCAAAACAACATAAGCATACTCTGTAGAGTATATTATAGTTTAGTACAATACAAAACGCTCCGCAGAGCTCTCTCTAGGCTATACTCTCCTATCAACCTCTCTCTCTGACTGACTAACTAAGTCTGCGGTCCGTGGTCACTTCTTTTCTGCCTATTTGTTCCTACCGACTGACACTGTTAATCTTTTCCCCTTTTGCGCTCCTCTGTTCCCTTGCGCTCCGCTGCCTTCTATTTCTTCTTCATCACTAGGAGTTCTACTATTTGTTCTTTGTCTCCCATCTCTACGATTTGTGCTATTATTTGTCTATGCCCTGTCAACTACCTTCAGGTTTTCTGGAACCATGACAACTCCTTGCCTAACATGATTGTGCTCTGCCACCTGTCTTCCGGCTCTGCAACTCCAAACCTATCTTGTCCAAAACAAAGGCCCCAACAGGCCCCGACCACATACTATTGACTCGTACCAAGTCAATTTTTTCCTGCTGTTGCGGCTTCTGGTGGTCTGTCGGCTTCCAGTGCTGGCCTAGTTTCTCCTGTTGCTTCCATCTCTATATTTTCTTTTTTTGGTTTGCCTTGTTCCAACAAAGGCCCCAACTCAGGAACCTTGCTCATTGTTTCTGTTCTGAGCTCTATGAACTCAGTTATGGCTTGATGCCATGCCTTAATCATAGGCTTCATTTCATTGATGATTCTATTGACCTGAGTCACATCCATTACATGCCTCACTTTGTTGAACAATTCCTGGATTTTGGGTTCGACTTCAGCCTCCAGTTGCTGAATTGCCTCTAACTTTTGCCTCATAGGTTGTCATAGGTCCCTGAGAAGTTGTTTTTTTGTTACTGATTATTCCTCGATGGCCTGAATTTTTTATTCAAGTATGTCTACTTGGTCATACAGTTGAGTTCCGTTGAACAGATCTGTGGTCCCCCTGATTTCAAGGACAATCTTTTGCAGTTTCTCAGAAACTGGTTGTGCCTTCATTGTTATAGAATTTGAGCACTCATGTAGTTTCTCCAGCAAGCTATATGCTTCCTTGGTTGTTTTTCTGAGTGTGTCCTTTATGCTCTTCATCTCTCTCTACCTCTCCGCTACTTTCTCTACATAGACTATAGAGGGATCTGGTAATGATGGTCTTGCTGAAAGCGCCTCTTTCAGCTCTTGGTTCGCTCGGTCCAATTTCGTACATGCCATTTTGACTTGAATTGATCTTTCAACCATTGAGCATGAAGAAATATCTACCGGTGTTGTGTTATCCAGGGCAGTGACAGTCGACCATAGGTCTTTAAAGACCTCTATTACTTGGTCTAACTACTATTGTAGGCTATCCTTCTTGCCTTGGAGTTGATTACGCTCATCAATGAGCGCAATAAATTGTTGTTGTTGCTGCTCAAATATCTGTAAGAGGTCATTGTGCAGACCTTCTGCTTATTGTGCTATCATTTGTATGAAACTGAAAAGTTGGCTAGGTCCTCAGCTTTGCATGTTCCCACTGCTCAAAATATCTTAGCTTGGATGTCTCTCCCTGAGAAGTTGCCTACTAGAAATTGATCTTTCAGAATGTCCCTCTGGGGATGTTGATTGACTTTGTTGTGGCTGCTAGGGTTCATGAATTTGTAGACTAGTATATGGCATGAACTGTTGCAACAATAAATTGGATTTTTTGAATGGGTTTGGTTCTGGTGTGGTGGGTTTTGTATCGGAAATGAGGGACCCTTCCTGGATTAATAACTCTAAAAATGTGCCCTGTCCCACTATAGTTTGGTCAACCTTAGGTACTCCAACTATACCTGAGTTAACTTCTTCCTAGATATCAACATTCATTAGAGTCCCTGGTGGTATCAGATCTGAAATGGTTGCAGAGATGGACGAAGTGTGGGTGGGGTGGTCCTTGGACATGAATGAGGTGTGTGGTGATGAATTGTGCATCTGGAGTGGCAATGAGATTTTTATGTTAAGAACTGATGATGGATTGAATACTGGCAACATAGAGGTGGTCTGAGTGGCTACCTCTAGCTCTTCTTGAATTAACATTCTTGTCACTATTGTCTGGGTTGGTCTTCTCCAGTGAGGTCGACCACTTGCTCAGGTCCCATGGTTCGGGCTCTTTCCCCTTTAGGTGCTGGTATTGGGGGTTTAGTTGGCTTGGTTTTGTGGAGTGGAGTGGCAGTGGGTGGTGAAGGGGAGTGGAATGTTGTAGATGGTAGTGAAGTTAGGATGGGGGTGGTGGTAGACAGAGACACAGAATTCAACATCTGAAATTCAGAAAAAGTGGGAAATACAGTAGATTTGATGCTGAGAGTTTATATTACCTTATTGAACCCTTTCACCCGTGTGTCCATCTCATCCAACAATGGCTGCAGTTGTAATTGGGATATCCTATGCATAGTTTCTTCTGGTGTCTCCCCTGGAAATGCTTTAGGGAGCATCACATCAAATGAGTAAACTGGGATCCAGCTTCTGATCTCCATTTCTGCTCCTGGCCATGAAGAAAATTCTGTGTGGAAGGCCTCTTCTGTTATTTGGAACTTCAATGGATTCTTATGGAAGGTATTTTCATTAACATAGCTTGGTCGGACATATGTTCGGTTATGAGTCACCCCAAACCATATTTGTGGGAATTATCTATCCAATAAGCTTCCTGGAATTCTTTGTTGACTTATAACTAAATAAATCATCTATCTGTACCAGGTTGAAAAAGCTTCTTCATTGACAGTTACACGTTATTTTGTCACCATGACATTTGACTGTCCATATGGGTCTATCACCACCTACATCATGTTCCCTTAGAAGTCAAAAACCTTAATGTTCCTGAATCAAGTTCTGGAATTGTAGAAAAGCTCTGTAAAACCCTTAAAATTCTACCTCTGCAGTTTTTCTAGCCTTTTCCTATGCATGCGCTACTGTTTGGTGTATAAACTGTGGCAACCCCCACATGTTTTTCCACTATTACCTATTCACCCCCGTGAAAATAAAAATAAAGTAAAAGTAAATCCTAAAAGCCTAGCTGGTCGAATACGCTCCCAACTGGAAGCTTCTAGAGTCGCGATCAGTTCGAGATTTATCCCTCCACTCATGGAGCCTATCCCATGGTCCATGGAGCTCAAATACCTTCATGAGAGGAATCCATCCCCCTCTTCATGGAACTGAAACTACCTCCATTTCCCTATAAATTGAGCTCAATTTTTAGGTTGAAGGGTAGATTGTAAATGAATTGCTAAAGAGAATTCTCAAGAGTGCATACTTTCTACACTAGTGAGTTGTTGTTGGCATGAGAATGATCAAACCCTTAAGTCCATAACTCCATGCTGGTATTTAGATAGGAAGGCTTATCAAACTGAAGGATAAACGAATTTTTAGGAGCTCGGAAGAAATTTGTACGACATCAAGGCATCAGGTTGTAAGATTACTCTTTTTATTCAAGATAATACATATGTATCTCTTTTTCTCATTGAGTTGTTCTTATGCTTATTGAAATAACATCAATACTTAGACTCCTTGATCACTAAGTTGGGTTAGCTTTTATTGATTATTATATGTTGCAGATGCTTTGCTTCTTTTGTCTTGTCTTTGATTGCAGGTTCTACTCATTGGAGAAGCCACTTTGGAGCGACGATACAAAATACTACATCGAACGTTTGGATTTCAAGGTAGGGGCATGTCCTCTCTACTTTCTTATAATAATTATGAAATCCAACTAATATAGAGAAAAAGGTTTCCAAATGGATTTTTGTTTCTGGATACTCGTTGAGTACTAGGGAGATCGCTCTTGTCCGCAAGAGGGATTAATCCGCATAACAAAATGGCGACCATACTGGGGAATCTAGAGCTTAGTTTTCTTTATTTATTTTCAGTTTGAGTTTTAGAGTTTTATGATTTTGACTTATTTGAGACAGATTGGGTAGATAACTTTTAAGAATCCATAGAAAAGAAAGTTGATTTTTTATTTTTTCCAAGTTTTTCCTTGCATGCGCGGTTTCAGCAGAAAACAGTGCGAGAACCTATGTGGATTTTAGTTCAAAACAATGCACATGTGTTTTTTCTTCCACTCTAAACTACGCACCCCTGGAAAATTTTTGAAAAAAAATAAATTTCTCTTTTTTAGAACTAGATAACCTAATTCTTTGTGTTTTCCCTAATCTATCTTAGTTGTCAAATCTTGTGTGAGGATTTCTAACCTAATTCTTTGTGTTTTCCCTAATCTATCTTAGTTGTCAAATCTTGTGTGAGGATTTCTTTTCAGGAACTTTTTGCATTTGTGTGATTTGTCATCCTATTTGCATTTTATAAGTAAGAGTTTGCCCTACTTTATTGCTACTCCATACAAATATACTTTCATTTACCTCAGCTTACATGTATGATTATATTGGCTTTTTGAGCCATTAGGATCATTGCAAACCTTACTTTTACGAAAATTGATTCCTTTTTCATTTGCAAATTTGGAAGAGCTTTTAGCTTACTGAAGCCTGATATAACACCAAAGCATTTTTTGATGTTTTCATTTCTGTTGAGATAAGTGGAAATTTTTCTTTGTCTGATCACAAACTAGAAGAAAACGTCCTCAAACATTCTAGATAGACTTCAAAATTAGATTTTTCTTTGAGTTTGAAATTTATGATTTTTTTAGAAATTGTTTTCCTTTGGAAATGGTTTGTTTATTACATTGTAGTTTTTTATTTTATTGTTGAAGGAATTTCATTTCAAAAGAGTAATTGATCATTCCTGGAAATTGAGTTCTTTACGAAATTGTCTTCCTTTCAAAAATATTTTTGTTTATGAATGAAAGAATTGGTGCTTTGAAATTGATAAATCTCTTAATCTTTCCCTTAAATAAAATTCATTGAAAAGAAAGAGTTGCACTTCTCATTTAGATGCATTTAGAGTATTTTTGAGTCAGGTCACGAACATCATTAAAGTTTCAAATCCATACCTTTTGTCTTAAGCAACAACAAAATTAATACATCGCAATAATAAAATCAATCTATATATTTTACATTTTCTAGGGATCATTCCACCAACATAGCTTAGGCTAGTGTTTAGGAACAGGTTTTAATTAACATTTCAAAATAGTTTAAACAAACAAGTAGAATCTTGTGGTAGGAAAATCCAATTGTAGCATTTGTGCTCTGGGAAGCTCTTCTTAAAAGAGTCAAGCATGAGATCATGTCGAAACCAGTGAGGTAATCATACCTATCTCATTTGGAAAGATAGAATATGTGCACATAATACAAACGGTAAAACTCAGATTAACCATTGTCGAGGAGCCTGGGGTCACTTGTTGGCAAACCCCAGATTTACCATATCAAGGAGCCTTTAAGGGGATTGAGCTTGATACTCTGCCCTTGTGTGTATATCAGATCGTAAATTGTTCCCCTAGGTACATTTTTTTCTATTGGTGACCTTAGTGACCATAATCTTTAGGATTTTTCCCAAGGTGACGGTGGAGGGAAGGTCCCACTATACCTGGAATAGACGTCGGCTAGAATGACTTGGACTTTCCGGATGGTACTCTTCACTTATAGCTGGCATAAGTGGAGGGACTTGCACTAGAATATTTCATTAAACAGGTTGTTGGGGTAACTATTCCAATTGCCAAGTTTTCCACATTAGAATTCTACGACGTTGGATTTCATCACCAACTAGTGTTTTTAGTGTGGAAACAAATTGTTTGTGTGTGGATTTTCTCTCGGATTTTGTAGGCATGTGTTCAATTTGATTGTTTCCTTAGTGACTTTAGGTCTATTTTTTTGACATTTTTTTTTTCATATGTTAAACATTTAACCATGGCTGAATTACCGAGACACTCTCGTAGAATGCATGGGAAACCCCCTGAGTACACACCAAGTCAATTAGAAAATATTAAATCTGAAAGAGGCCAACCATCAAGAACTGGATCAACTGAACAAGAGGAAACATCTGTAATAATACATCCTGATTATGAAGTATATCAACCTCAAACAATAGACAGATATCAAGAACAACCGGAAATTTCTGAACTAGTTGAAGTTGTATCTACAACTAGTGAATTATCATCTACTGAACCCGAAATTTCTAAACCTGAAACTAAATCTACTTCATCTCAGCATACTTCGAAGTTCATAACCTGAACCCTTGGTCATCCTCATTCACCTCAAGTGAAGCTTCGCATCACTAAGAACCTTCCTCCTCGCCTCATTAGTGTCGAAGAGATTACTGACACAGAAGAAGAGTTTTTACTTCCTTCACATCAAGAATCTTTAGATCTAAGGCATAGTGAATCGATATACTATTATAGCCCTTTTAAATCCGATCCTTGGTATTCTTAGTTAACCGACTTTCTACATAATTCTAGTCTCAATTATTCGCCACCCCGTATTCCTTTTTACTCCATACCCAGAGGTAGTTACAAACCTTCATCAAACATGTCTTATGAGTCATCCATGTTTTCTTCATTAACAGAAACCTTTTTGTATGGTGGTCCAGTGGTTCTTATAGGATACCAGTCTCTTTCTTGTACTTTCTCAAGAGCATCGCTCTCTCCCGAAAAACTTGTACAATCACCTGGCCCCAATGAATCTCATACCAAAATGTTGACAATGGAACAAGTCTACATGATGTCTGGAAATATTCCTATCCATTTACCGTCAGGGGGGAAACTTCAAGGGCAATATATACCTCATCCGAGTCCACGTAGAACTCCTATTCAAACTGCTGCATCAACTTCTGTTCAACAACCTAGTACACCTATCCCTAGAGTTTCTGCAACCATTCAAGTAACAACAGCAACTATATCACAACCAATCCCAAGTCACTTCTCATCAACCTGGACCTATAGTTCAGACTATTGTTCAAGCATCTATTGGGAAACCTGGTACAAGTACAATTGTAACAAGCCAACCTTATACAGGTCAGTTTTTTTATCAACCGTATCAAGGGCAGTATCAATATGGACCTGTAGGAAAAAATCCAGTTTACCAACATCAACCGTACCCTAGTTACACATATCAGATACCAGCCTCAACCTCAATTTGGTATGGCTAACCCTGGCTATCCCGGAGGTATTCCAATCCCAACCGCACAGGCTATTCTAGGCTACCCTGGATATCCTCCTCTTGGTACTGGTATCGTTCCTCAAGGTTATTGGTTTTCTCAACAGGACCCTAACCGTCAGTTACCATTCATTTCAACTTTGGAATTGCCAGATTTGTCGCGCCTCACAAACGATCTAATTTATTATCTTCTGTTTTGGTTGCCAATGTTGAATAAGTTGTCAGTGATATTCCTAAGTTTTAAGGTAAATCAAGAGAATACCCCTCAAACCATGTCATGAGTTACCACCTTTGGTGTGCATCCAACTCTTTAATCAATGATTCCATTCAATTGAGACTGTTTCAAAGAACATTGATAGGCTTAGCTGCAAAGTGGTATATTGAACTACCACATGGCTCATTCAACAATTTCAACGTGTTAGCAACAGATTTCTTAACACACTTTCAGTTGCCAATCCGTTACGACAATGACTCGGAACTCTTAACTTCATTAAAACAAAGTACGTCCACATACATTTTAGATCACATACATGAATGGAGACGTAGACGATGTTTAGTGAAAGTTTTCATTTCAGATCAAATCTTGGCAGAATGGTTTAACAAATCATTACTTCCAAATATTACTAAAGATGTAGCTAAGGGAGGTGTTGCTACAGAAGAGTAGGTCATAGCTCAAAACAATGTTACCGACGAAATAGGTAACCGCAATGTTACCTACTTTTTTTTGGTAGCATAAAAAGCACCCGATTTTGAAAAGTGGTGATGCAGAATCACCTCTCTTTTTTTTTTAGCACATTTTTGACACTCTAATATTTTTATTTATGAAGTATGAATATTTGTTTTAAAATGTTAGTGATTTTTCATGCTAATTTTGAAACGTATTGATGCAGCATCAACCATTTTTTTTTTAGAGGTGATTTTCATGTTTGTAATAAAACACAAAACTTAGATAAAAATATATATATAAAAACAATATAAAAAACCAATAAAAATGTAAAAAAATAAAAAATTAACTCGTAAAAATAAAAAATTTAAACAAAAATAAATAAATAAAACAAAACAAAAAACAAAAATATTCGAAAATTATATCAAAAGAAATGACAAAATTTGAAAAAAAAACACATAATTTAAAGAAAAAAAACAAAAATTAACAAAAAAAAAAATTAAAAAAAACATAAAAAACATTTTTTTCTAAGTTATTAAAAAAATCCATATAATTAAAAAAAAATTAAATAGAAAATTTAAAAATAATTTAAATTACAAAATTAAAATTTAGATAAAAAAAATAAAATACAAAAAAGAAAAAATTTAAATTAAAAATAATAATAATAATAATAAGAAAACAAAAATACAAATTTTAAAATTAACAAAAAAAGCAAATTTAAAAAAAAAAAAAAAAACAAAATTTAAAATTGAAAAAGAAAATTAAAATAAAAGAATTATAATAAAAAAAACTATCATTAAAACACAAAAAAAATGAAAAAAACAACGTGCAAATAATTAAAAAACAAATATCCATAAATTTGCTGTTTTTTTTTAAATGAAACAATTTATAAATTTTAAAAATAAAAAACCAAATAAACTAAAATATTTATAAAAAATTAAATTAAATTAAATTAAAATTTAATAAATTTAATGAATAAATTTTAAATTTTAAAAAATAATCAATCTAAAATATTAAATTTAAAAACAAAATTTAAAAAAAAAAAAAATAACAAAAACAAATTAAATTAAATTTAAAAAAAAAAAAATTGAATTAAAAAAATAATAATAATAATAATTTTGAATTTAAAAAAAAAAAAATATATATATATATATATATATATATATATATATATATATATATATATATTAAAAATTAAAAAAATAAAAGAATTTTTGATCATATGGCTGCTGTTTTGCTTTTTCCTACTAGGGAGCAGTGAGGGTTTGCCACGCGCAGGCCGTGTACTTCGCCCGCCTGCTGGCCAACCTCCACCGCCACCCGGGCGGAGGTTGATTCCGGAATCGCCCTCACGGGCGGAGGCCGATTCCTCGGAATCGCGAGGTCGACTCCGGAATCGCCATTTCCACGACAGAGGGTGCCGATTCCGGAATCGCCTCCATGGCGAGAGTGTCGATTCGGAATCGCCGCAACGAGAGGTCGATTCCGAATAACCTTCCGCCTTGGAGTCGATGGAATCGCCGTTGCAACACTGACGCAATCGCTTCGCGCGAAGGCCGTATTCGGAATCGCCCCTCCCCCGCCGCGCGAGTCTCTCTCCCGGCCGGGACCCGAGAAAAAGCTGGGCTCGCGCGGAGGCCGATTCTAGGAATCGCCCTCCCACCGCGAGAGGTCGATTCCGAGAATCGCCCTGAGGCCGATTCCGGGAATCGCCCTCCCGCCGCGGGTGGCCGATTCTGGGAATCGCCCTCCCGCGTCCTTAGGCCGATTCTGGGAATCGCCCTCCCGCCACCAGAGGGCGATTCCCGGAATCGCCCTCCTGCCGCAAGAGGATAATTCTCGGAATCGGCCTCCCGCCTAGCGGCCAGCATCCGCCGTCACCTGGGCGAGAGGCCAATTGGCGGTGCCACCACAATAAAAAAATTCTTTTTTATTTTTAATTTTTTTAATTTTTTTTTTTTAATTTGATTTTTTTTTAATTCAAAAAATTTAGAATTATTTTTTTATAATTTAATTTTTATATTTGAAATTTAATTTTTTTTATTTTTCTTTTGTTTTTTTTTTTAATTTTATTCATTTTTTTGTTTTTAATTTTTTTTTTTCTAAATTTTGTTAATAATTTTTATTAAATTTTGTATTTTTTTTTTTATTATTTAATTGATTTTTTTTTTTTTTTAATTTTTTCATATTTTTTTTATTATTAAATTTTATGTTTAGTTTTTTTTCATTTAATTTTTTTAAATTTTGTAAATTTTGTATTTTTTTAATTTATTTATTTGAATTTAATAATTTTTTTAAATTTATTTATTTTTTTATTATTATTTTTTTAATTACATAAAATTTTTATATTTTTTTTATTTCAATTAAAATTGTGTATTTAAAATTAGATTTTTTTTTTTTAAGTTAAACTTAATATTTCCAATTAATTTGTTTTTATTTTATTTTTTATTTAATATTTTTTTTTAATTTATTTTTTTTAATTTTTCAATTTTAATTGATTTTTGAAGTTTTTTAACTTTTTATTTTAACAATGTTTTTTTTTTTTTTTCCTTTTCTTTATATTTAAAATTGAATTTTTATTTCAAAATTTATTTGTTTATTCATTTATTTATTAAAATTTAATATTTTTTTTAAATTTAATTTGTTATTTTAATATTAATATTTTTTTTTAATTTAATAAAATCTAATATATATATTTTTAATTTAAGTTCATATATATATTTTATTTTTTATAATTTAAATTTAATATATTTTTTAAAATCTATTTGTTTTTTTAATATATATTTCTTTAAATTTAATATTTTTATTGTATTTTTTTTTTCATTTTTTATTTTTAA
Source organism: Pinus albicaulis (assembly GCA_034641835.2). Lineage (NCBI taxonomy): Eukaryota > Viridiplantae > Streptophyta > Pinopsida > Pinales > Pinaceae > Pinus > Pinus albicaulis. The sequence goes on from CM076579.1 coordinate 729,430,047, forward strand.
TTAATTTTTCATTTTTTTACTTTTAATTTCAATAATGTTTTTATTTTTTATTTTTATTTTTTAATTTATTTTAAAGTTTTAAATTTATTAAAATTTAATATATTTCTTTAAATTTAATTTTTCTTTTTAAATTTAATTTCTATATTTTATTTTTTATAATTTCTTTCTTTTTTTAACTTGTTTTTCTTTTTAATTTAATATTTTTATTTTGTTTTTATTTTTATTTTTTTATTTCTATATATTTTGAAATTTTAATCTTTAATTTTTTTTATTTTATTTTTTTTTCTTAAATTTTAGGTTTTTTTTAATGTTTGAATTAAAATTTTTATTTTGTTTTTATTTTTATTTTTTTATTCCTATATATTTTTAAATTTTAAGCTTTAAAATGTTTTTTTTTTTAGATTTATTTTTTCTCTTACATTTTAGGTTTTTTTTAATGTTTGAATTTTAAAAATTAAAAAATGTTATTTCTATTTTTAAAAATGTCAAAAATATGACAATTTTTTTTTTTTTTGGTTATTCCAGCGTCAACTGGTTTTGTTTTGAGGGTGTTTTTTCAATCCTTTTTTCAAGAAACAATTTTGTTTTTAGCATAATTTTATAAAATGTTGAAATTTGACCTTCAAAAAAAACCAAATGCGTTCTGGAATACACTTTCTTTGTTTTTGGGGTGTTTTTTCGTGTTTTTTGAGTCTTTTTGGGCTAGAGTTCCCGTTTTGAGGTCAGGTTACCTATTTCATCGGTAACAATGTTTCAAGCACAGTACTTAGACCTTGTATATACACAGTCTAGTACTTTATACGAAACAATTCTTGACTTTCCGCGTCCAGTTCAAATAATTGCAACTCCTTTTGGCTCTCATGCTGCAGACAATGTAATTGGTACAGTTAGCGCTAACAAGAGTAAGAATAAGTAACCCAAATCTACTTCTCCCATTATAAATTTACCAGATTCAATTAAAGGAGATTCTTACCTTGAGACTTTTGCCGACATTCATGTTGTAGACTCATCCACAGCTAAATCTAAAATCGGTAATAAGAAGAAAGGAAAGAATAAAAACAAACAAACTACATCTCCCAAAGAGAACAGAAAATAACGAACCAGCTGATGAAAAATGGAAACCTGGTTATCCTTGTCTTATCTGTGATGAGGATCACTATACCAAAGAGTGTCTGCATCGATCTGAGGTCTCCAAGTTTGTCAAAGGTTCACGCACACCCGATGTCTTGAAGGATCCTTTTCCCACTCAAGACAATAAAATGATAGAATATTATTCAAATTCATTGACAAATATTTTAATGATGTCCCGGGTCATGGTTGCGACACAATCTAAAGACTATGGAACTAAAAATCCTGTAACTGGTAAAGAGACAAAAAATTCTAGTCAAACACCACCTACACCTCCTTCAGTTTTTGAACCACTTCAAATCAAGAAACCTAATCCTGATCTAGTGATTAAACTGCCTGCTAAAGGTGTACTTCGAAATTCATCTTTTAATCCACATGCGAGAGCTGCTCAGAATTACAACATTGTTGAAGATTTGGTGATATCCCCTTCAGCAATGTCGGCCTCGGAAGTGCTACATCATGTCCAGAACAAAGGAAGTTACTATTATTAGCTATCGGAGCTATTGATCCTCAGGATTTGAACCTCATGGTCTTTTACACCGAGACTCCCTCATCAGATGGCTTTTCAGATCCCAGTATTAGTCAAATCTAGACAAGATTTTTGTACTATTATTGATGAGGGGGAATCTACGTGTATAATTTCGTTAAAATATTGGAAAACTCTTGGATATCCAACACTCAACCAATCATCGACTATCCTTAAAGCCTTTGATGGAAGAGGATTTCATCCCTATGGAATACTACAGGATCTACCTATAGAAGTAGAAGGTAAAACCGTTAATCTAGATGTGGAAGTTGTTGATGCCCCTCTTGATTACAACATTCTTTTGGGTCGTAGTTGGTCTTATGCCATGATTGTTGTTGTTTCATCAGTCTTTCGGGTAATCATGTTTCCTCATAAAGGAAAGATTTTGAAAATCGACCAGTTGTCATACTATTCATCAAACCCTGCTTCTATAGATAGTATCCAGCATGTTGGAAAAATGACTATCCCATATGAAGATTTTGGTGTAAGAAAAGTGAAGGATTCCGCTGTCATGGGAACTTTCTCCATACCTCCACCCAACTTACCGTGCACAATTTCCAACATCAATATGATCTCATCAAGCACTATACCATTTGACAACACTTGGGTAGTGCCTTCAAAATCAAAATTGGACTCTTTCAATGGTGAGATGCCTTTGATTCCTTTTGAAAATGTATACCTAGCAGTACAATCGTATTCTAACACACTTTCAACTACTCCTAATCAAATGAATGTGATCAGTGAAGAATCATAGTCTCTATCAAGCTCAACCTTGACATCATTTTCCGATCCCTTTCAATATGTATTTCACACTGATGAAATCATTCGAGAAATTTTGTTATTGGATGAATTACCCTGGAATGATCTACATCATAGATCTTCATTTTTACCTGATCTTGATAATTTTGAAAATGATTTTTCATCTATTTTTGCAATTTATTATGTCAAGGAACCACAGAATCCCATATCGATTACGCATTTGGATTATAAGACTAATTTGGGAAACATTTCTACAAATGTTCCTATCGACATATCAGTCAAACCTGGAATTATTGAAAACATTCATGTAGGTGCTTCTTATACGATGGAAGAGATTAACACTTACAAAGCCATACTTCAATAATTCTGAGACATTTTTTCCTGCTCTTACAAAGAGATGCCAGGAATCGATCCTAAGATTTTCATTCATGAAATTAAGACATACCCAGATGCCAAGCCTGTTAGACAAAGATTATGTCCAATACATCCGCGAACAGCTACAGCTATCAAAGCTGAAGTTGAGAAGCTATTACGAGCAGGATTTATTTATCCAATTCCATTGACAGATTGGTTATCTAACATAGCTCCCATTATGAATAAACAAGGGACTATAAGAGTGTGTGTCGATTATAGGGACATTAATAAATCATGTCCAAAATACAATTATCCTACACCCTATATTGACCAAATCATTGATGATTGTGCCGGAAATGAAAGTTTCTCATTTATGGATGGATTTTCTGGCTATAATCAAATCAAAATACCCCTTGCTGACTAACCAAAAACAACCTTTATATGTCCTTGGGGGACATTTTCTTATTGCAAATTACCTTTCGGATTAAAAAATTCTGGTGCAACTTTTCAAAGACCTATGTCTTATGCTTTTCATGATATCAAACATATTGTACAGCCTTATATAGATGATTTACCTGGTCATTCTTTACGCAGAGACGATCATCCTACACACTTACGAGTTATTTTCATAAGATGTAGGCATTACAAAATTCATTTGAACCTGCACAAATGTGTTTTTTGTGTACAATTAGGACGATTATTTGGATTCATCGTTTCAAAATATGGCATTCGTGTTGACCCATCGAAGGTTGAGGCTATCATCAATTTACCTCCTCCTTCCACTCTTCGCCAACTCCAAAGTTTGCAAGGGAAAGAAAATTTTTTACATAGGTTTATCCCGAAGTATGTTGAGTTAAAAAAAGGTTTTACCCAGTTGTTGAAACAAAGTATTCCTTTTATTTGGGATGATATTGTTGATAAATATTTTGATGCATTAAAACACACGTTGACCCATGCACCATTATTGCATCCGCCCAATTACCACCAAGATTACTTTTTATATTTAGCTACCTCTAATTCCACCATTGGATGTTGGCAATATGTTGGAGAGTGTTGTCCTTGATGGCAACCCACTGAATGAAGATGAAGACATACGACTGTTGACATGTGTTGTCCGTGATGGAAATCCACCTGATGAAGTTATTCGTGACCTGATGGACTTAGTAAATGATGTAAATCTGATATGCAATGATGTTTGTTAGCAATATGATGCTGAGTGTTGTCCTTGAATGGCAACCCACTTGATAAAGATGATGGCAACTTACTTAATGAAGTTGTGCTTGATAGAACATGTCTTGATGAATTAAATCTGACGTATCTACAGTAAGTACAGAAGGCAATGAAGAAATGAATTCAGCATGTGATAGATCTATGATGAAAAGAGTATGTCTCTAGGCATACGCGGATTTGTCTAGGGGAAGTCGCGTATGCACGCGGAAAAGAACGTGCCAAGTCGCGTATGGGCAAAAGCGCTCATAAAGTGCAAAACCAGGGGTAACCACCATGGTATTGACCCATTGTTTTGGGTAATGATTCGTCTAAATGACCCCGTCCAGGAATACCATCGGAAGTAATGTAGTTTTGGGCTCATGGTATTGTTTTGGCTCATGGTATTGAAAAAGGGGCTCATGGTATTGAAAAAGGGTAAACCTATATAAGGAGAAGAAATTCATTGTTCAAATGATGAGAGTGGGAGCAAGATGTCTGAGCTTGAATGAATACTTCTCTGTGAAGTATATCTGTATGGAAAGGGTAAAGGTTTGATGATAGATCTGAATGTATGATGCACCGATGAAGGAGTGATGAAGAAGGGGATCTAGATCTGAAATGCACTTGTATTTGCTAGATCTGTTTATGGAATGATTAGATCCGAGATGAGGCGAACATCTGTCTGAAGTAAAGGGTTGAATCTGAACTGAATGTCTGATCTGAAGAAGTATGCAGCTCTGTAATGGTTGAAGATCTATATGCTACTTTGCCGCAGAAGAAGCACGTATATACGTGGCTTCGTTGAAGACAAAGTGCGTATGTGCAATGAAATTGGATCTGTAATATGTATAGAAGTATACGCTGGTTTATGTGAACGGAAGCGCATATATACGCGAAATCAGTGAAAGGGAAGCGCGTATGCAAACTAGGGTTTGCTGAAGTCTGTGGTAAGAAATGTCTGATCTGTTCTGCTGGTTTACTGATATCTGTCAGTGAGTTATATGTATCTGTTTCATGGTTGACTGTGCTTAAAAGTATGGAAAGGGTCCAATCTGAAAATATGATGAAACGTGGCCTGCAAGTGGTGTCCTAAAGGAAGCTTTGGATCCAGTGTGAAAATTGATGAAACGTGGTCCATAGAGGTGCTGAGGGTTGTAGCCTTCAGTCAGGGGGTTGTAGCTCCCTTCCAGGTGAGGCTGGTAAACGAGAGCAGGGGGTCGTAGCTCCCTTCCAGGAGAGGCTGGTAAACGAGTCAGGGGGTTGGAGCTCCCTTCCAGGAGAGGCTGGTAAACGAGTCAGGGGGTTGGAGCTCCCTTCCAGGAGAGGCTGGTAAACGAGCGCAGGTGGGTGCCTGCGTGCTGGTAGGAGGCTGCGCCAGCACATATGTTGTAAGATGTTTTCTATATAATAAAATATTGAAGGCTGAGCAACTGCAGCGGTGGTTTTCTCCCATCTTGCGTTTCCACCTAAAAATCCTGGTGTTCATGTGTGGTGCTTATGTGTGATGATTTATTTTGTTCTTACTGCACATGTTTACTGTTTATAGAACATCTAATGAATGAATGATGGAATGATATAAGTGAAGAATTAATGGAATAATTAGATCTTTGTGTATACACGAGTTTTATGAAGGATATCCGCGTGTATATGCTAGTTGGCTTCAGCAAAGTAGCGTATGGGTTTTGGAGCATGAAAAAGTAAAAGTTTTGAATATGCAGTAAATACTGATTCACCCCCTCTCGCATTTTTCCCAACATTGGAATGGTCTTGGTTCAAGAGGATGAATTTCACAATGAACATGTGATCTATTATCTAAGTCAGAATCTCAACCTGACGGAAATCAAATATTCGCATGTGGAGAAATTGGCATTGGCAGCAGTTCAAGTTGTCCAACAATTATGTCACTACATACTGTTACGTAAAAAAAAAATGATATCTAATTGCAACCCGATGATGTATATCTTGGAAAAACAATTACTCAGGGGAAAATAATCCAAATGGATTGTCATCCTACAAGAGTTTTATTTGGAATTCGAGAAATCCAAGTCAAATAAATCACTAGTGTTTGTTGAGCTTATATGTGTCTTTCCCAATACTAAGACATAAACTATGGTAGAGAATCCCATCACCGATGAATCTATGTTTCTCATCAGTACTTTAGACCCATGGTATGGAGATATCATTATATATCTTCAAACCCAAACCTTTCTCCCAGAGCTTTCACGTTCAGATTGACGGAGAATTCGATATCAATCCCAGTAATACAATATTGCTGGTGACACTCTTTATCGTCGTGGTGAGAATTCTATTTTTCGACATTGTATAACTCATGAAGAGGCTGAAAAGGTTTTAAATGATTTCCACTCTAGACCGTGTGGTGGTCATATGTCTAGGTTTTCCACATCCCAAAATATATTGTGCGCTGGTTATTTTTTTCCGTCCTTATTCAAAAATTGTATTATTGCAGTCCTAAAATGCCACAACTACCAATTTTTTTATCGAAAGATGCGTGCACCTCCAGCTCCTCTTCAACCAATCATTTTTGTCGGTCATTTTTCAAAATGGGACATTGATTTCATTACATGTAACCCTCACTCAACCCAGGGGGGGCATGAGTATATTATTCTCGCCATAGATTACTTTACCAAATTGGCCGAGGTGATGCCTACATTCACGGCTGATGAAAAAACTACAGCTACTTTCGTATTCAATCATGTGATTACTCATTTCAGTGTGCCTCGAGCTATTATCACAAACCATGGGAGTCATTTTCGAAATATTATGATGATTAAACTTTCCGATCAACTTGGCTTACGCCATGATAATTCTACTCCGTATTACCCTGAGGCTAATGGTCAAGTTGAAGCTATCAACAAGGTTTTAACCACCATGATTAAACGGATTATCGGAAATCACAAATCAAATTGGCACAACATGATTTTTTCAGCACTATGGGAACACCGAACCTCTGCAAAAACTACTACATGGTTCACTCATTTTCAACTTGTTTATGGTTTATAAGTTGTGTTACGAATTGAATGTGAAATACCATCACTCAAATTATCCATTGAGTTGTTACTAGCTACCTCTAAAGAGGAAAAATGATTTCTATACTTAGCACAATTAGATGAGACTCGGCACACAACTGCATTAGCTACCAAAGCTCATAAGAAATGTCTGAAAGCTCAATATGATCAAAGTTTTAACCCTCATGTTTATTCAGAAGGTGACCTAGTTTTAGTGTACGATCAAGCTAACGATAAGCTAGGTGCTGGAAAATTCGAACCAATGTGGCATGGTCCCTATATTGGCAAGTGTGTGCTTGCAAAAGGAGCCTATGAATTAATTGATTATGACGGGGTCTCTTTAGATAAACCCATAAATGGTATTTATCTTAAAGAGATATTATGCTTGACTTTCGTGTGAAGATCTCTCTTGTATAATAGTTACTTTTTAGAATAGTGTACCTTAGATTAGACAAGTGTGCCTAGATTAGTTTTGTTGTTACTAATATCGTTGCTTATCTTGATTACTCTTGATATTGCAGATGTCGACATCCCTTCAAACATACATTGGCTTTGCTGATGGTTCCTATCATAGTACACGAAATATCTCTTCCATGGCTTGGGTTATTTATTCACCCACCGATGAGTTAGTTTCTATTCATGGGATATGACTTGGTCAAACAAAAAACAATATTTCAGAATATAGCGCAGTCATTGAGTTATTATCTGATGCCATTTCATTTGGTATTTGACATTTGATCATTAGGTTGGATTCACAACTCATTGTATTACATTTAAATAGGGTTTATGCAATTATAAATCCAGTGTTATTAATATTATTTTTGAAGGTTCGTCTCTTGGAATGACAATTTGATTATATCAAATATCAACATATTTCAAGAAATTTGAACACATTGGTTGATGCATTAGTTAATCGTGTTCTAAATAGACATTTGCAACATTAACAAAGTAAACCAAAACAACATTCAATCCATGTTGAACAAGATACTCAGAGACAAAAGTCGTAATATCATTAGCATAGATAGGTTTGTGTTCAAAAAATATTACATCATCTGCGATCATAGGTTTAAACGCCTTATGATCTAATAGATACTGATATATAAAAAAAATTCGATCTGCAATGATCATCCACTACCCATGATGATGATCATGGTAATAGACTATAGCACGTGCCACCTTGTGCAGAAATATCCTGAATGGACCTGGAACACATGTCACGTGTCTCTGAAGCTGGAGAGGGATATCATCTATTCCTATCTCAGGAATGTCTATGGTCAACCTCTCAAGGTTGTGCTCCATGTCTGCTAGGATCTCTGTTGCTTGGTCCTGTGGAGGTGCTACAAGTTGTGCTTCCCACCTATAAAAGTGGTGAAGTGTTGCTAGTCGTTGTGGACCTAAATTTGCATTTAAATATTTTTGTCAGTATTGGATGATAAAACTCAAATAAAAATTATATTAAAAAAATCAAAATAATTCACTGATTTGTCCCGTCCCACTGTACCCCTGGAGGAAAAAATGTTTTAGAATCACCCTTGTAATCCATTCCTGCATAAGGAAAGTCTTCAATGGTGAATACTTGGTTCCTAAGCCACATGAAGTATGTTGGAGTAAACTGAACTACTGAGACACCCTCGCCACCATGGCAAGCCATTAGTGCTACCCATCGCACCATTGAGGTTCTTGAGGAGCCCCACTATCTACTAGAATCAACTAAGGAGCGAGAAGCAGAATTCTCTCTAAAGAAAATGAAATGAGAATGGCACCATATCCAAAGTTTTTCAACTTCACATTCTTTGCTCTAATCAATTGGCCTTTCATATTGTCCAATACTCCTTCGCACCAGTTAAATATGGTTCCTCCAAGACACTCGATTGTTGTTTGCATCTGTGACTTAGTAGCCACATGAGGAGTTGCACTCTCGCACAATCTGGTTACTGTAAATGTTATCACCTTGAGATCTAATCGCAAGACAGTTTTAATATCTATGCGACCATCCTTCAAATCTGCCTCATTGCTACATTATTTTTCTTTGTAACTGGCAGTGGGAAGACCTCCCTGTCTGGCCCCAAATAAGGATATGATTCTTCCTCTCCAGGACAATCCGGTAAGGAAATAAATGTCCTCTAGCTCAATTTTCGAGCCAATGGTCACCGATTATGAAGCATTGGTCTTGAACATCCCATGTATTTACAAGCCAAACCATTAACTACACTTGTGCCTTCATCCCTTGGATAGCCCATAATTTGTATAAACCATAATTCTTCAATGCAAGCATGGTTGTATTGTCATCCATAGCTTCATTATATATGAGATTGTGCTCACGTTCTCACCACTCCAACATGGTGAAACAACCTACAAATCAACACATTTAACAGTTAAAACCATTTGGAAGAAAACTTGAACCTTTTTTAAAGAGAAATTTTATTTTTTTTAAATGTTCACGATGCCTCCACTGGTTCTATATGCAGACAGTGCGGACGTTCGTACACACTCCACACAGAACCCGTGGCAGCCCGATATTTTTTCCTTTTAAAAATTATCGGGGTCTGCGGTTGTCACATGCATTTCCCACGGACCCCCAAGGGCATATTTTAAAACATAAAATTCTCCTAAAAAATGAAATAAAGGCTCAAAATGAAAAATGAAAGGGATAGAAATGAAGATAAGGATGATGTGGATTACCTGCTTCTGACGATTCGATAAATGGACGGTCGGTTCTCCCGTTATCTACTCCAGAAGTTTTTAGCCAAAAGCTCTCAAATACATTGCTCTGAACACAAAAGGTGAAAATGATTTGTTTTAACCCCTTTTTATAGTTTTTAAATGAATAAAATATATTTTTTTTTCACTTTAAAAGGTCATTTTTTAAATATTTTTACTTTTTGGAAACATGTATGTGTAATCTTTTGAGTTTTTGTGCAGGATACAGGATTTTTTGGTGAAAATAATTATTTTGACATTGAGTATACTTTTATCACTTCTTCGGGCTTTTTAAAATTACAAAAAAAGTGAAACCCTAGAGTTCTCTTTTAAGCCCTTTTCAGACTCTCAAAATATGAAATGATCGCCGAGTACTTGACTATTCGAACTCGTTAAAGTAAATGAACAGTCGTCCCTTCAGTACAAGTTTACCCCTTTTCCTGACTGAAATAGACTAATTATGAAAAAGGTATACGTTGACTAATCATGGTCAATAGAGTTCTCTCATGCATTATTTTGTCCTTTTTCGGGCTTGAGAGACTAAATTTATGAAAAATAACAACCACAGAGTTTACTTATGTTTTTATTCTAACTCCCTAAAACTGAAAAACACTGAATTTCTCCTATAGTGAACTCGTTAAAATTTAACAGTAAAGGACCTATCAATTACAAATAGGACAGAACCACTCCTTATTAGGGTTCGATTTTAATACTAAGATGGACTCATCCGAAGGATGAGATTACACATACAAGAAAATTTTATCCTCCTCAAGCTTGTAAAAAATAAAGAGGTACTTACGAGTAATGGTGGGGGAAAAAGAGAGAAAAAGAATCCAATTGTCACCCTTGTTTAAAAAGCAACATGCCACTCTTAAACATGACACTTTGTCACACTTGTACTTGGGTTGGGAAATCCTTTGTGTAAAAGTTAATCGAACCACATTGAATGTCTTCAGCCGGTTTCTAGGTATTAGCTTTAGGTCAAATGCTGCCAAGCCATCTGCAGTGTCGTTATGTGTTCAATAAAGAGTTCAAATAAACCATTCATTGCAAACATTTGTCTCCATTCACGTTTACCATCCCTGAGTCATTCCTTACAAATATTTCTTCAAAACTTGACTTAATGATTTCATGTTGTGGGATTTCCTACGACGGGTCACTTTCTATCGACGTCGGCTCGTCATCTAGAAATTTGATGTAGAATCCTATCAGTACCTTGGGATCTGCATGCCCTAATGGCAGGTTTCTTGCCTTCGATGACAGGTTGCATCATTGACCTTCAATCGAACAATTCTATGAGTGTTTGACTGAAAATCATTCATTCACACTTCATAGATTGTACAGGAGTACTTTGAGAGCCATTTTCATTATTGGTGGTTTCTCTCACACATGTTAACGGTTCACATCATTGACTGGTAATTAGGTAGCTTCTACCATGTTTGACTTCGACACAATCAATCGCATAGATAGATTCGTACTAGTTCAGGAAGCAGAATTCAAGACCCTAGATCTAGTTTCCACCATCTAGGCTGCAAGGAGTTTTATTATTCATGATATAATAGACTTCTCATGACAGATGGCTACACCCATACTGTGTCTACTTTTGATGTAATATTGAAACCATATATGTACCAAAACATTTAGTTAGTTTTGATCTGAGTATGGGAATTCCTACCTCAGCGATGATATCCATATATGTGTGTGCATGTGTGTGTGTGTGTGTGTGTGTGTGTGTGTATTTGCATTGAATTTTTTTATAGGTTTTCGGCTGGTGTCTCCAACCCAATCCTCGGAATTTTAAAGCACTTCACTCTTTAGAATAACCTCAAACTTTTCACTTTAGGGGGAAAAATATTACACGTTATTATTTTACCATGACATTTGACTGTCCATATGGGTCTATCATAACCTATATCATGTTCCCTTAGAAGTCAAAAACCTTAATGTTCCTGAATCAAGTCTTGGAATTGGAAAAAATCTCTGTAAAACCCTTAAAATTCTACCTCCGCAGTTTTTCTAGCCTTTTCCTACGCATGCACTATTGTTTGGTCTATAAACTGCGGCAACCCCCGCACATTTTTCCACTATTACCTGCGCACCCCCGTGAAAAGAAAAATAAAAGAAAAAGTAAATTTTAGAAGCCTAGCTAGTCGAATATTCTCCCAACTGGAAGCTTCTAGAGTCACGATCAGTTCGTGGTTCATCCCTCCACTCATGGATATTATCCCTTGGTCCATGGAGCTCAAATCCCTTCATGAGAGTAATGCATCCCCCTCTTCATGGAACTGAAACTACCTCCATTTCCCTATAAATTGAGCTCAAGTTTTAGGTTGAAGGGTAGATTGTAAATGAATTGCTAAAGAGAATTCCCAAGAGTGCATACTTTCTACACTAGTGAGTTGTTGTTGGCATGAGAATGATCAAACCCTTATGTCCATAACTCCATGCTGGTATTCAGAGAGGAAGGCTTATCAAACTGAAGGAGAAACGATTTTTCAGGACCCTGGGAGAAATTTGTATGACATCAAGGCATCAGGTTGTAAGATTACTCTTTTTATTCAAGATAATACATATGGATCTCTTTTTCTCATTGATCTGTTCTTATGCTTATTGAAATAACATCAATACTTAGACTCCTTGATCACTAAGTTGGGTTAGATTTTCTTGATTATTATATGTTGCAGATGCTTTGATTCTTTTGTCTTGTCTTTGATTACAGGTTCTACTTATTGGACAAGCCATTTTGGAGCAACAGGACAAAAGACTACATCGAACGTTTGGATTTCAAGGTAGGGGCATGTCCTCTCTACTTTCTTATAATAATTTTGAAATGTAATTAATCTAGAGAAAAAGGTTTCCAAATGGATGTTTTTTTCTAGATACTCGTTGAGTACTATGGAGATCACTCTTGTCCGCAACAAGGATTAATCCACGTAACATTGACCTCTTTGGTGTTTGGGTCCCCTGATATTTTCCATGGTGTAAACCTTAGTGCCATCGGCTGATCTTGGGTAATCTCCGCTAGTGCTATGATTCCTAGTGGACTCCACTTCCACATTACGAGAGCCATGATCATATAACCATATATAAATCCTTTGGCTAGCTTGTAGTTGTCCTTGCAAGCCTCAAACGGCTCATGTAACAAGAATGTGCACCAATTCAGTTGTGCTCCTTGAATGCAATTCTCCACAACTGAGATTCTATCAAGGGTGAATTACCCCTTGGTGTAATGCCCCATTGTTTTCCCAGAAATCAAGTAGCAAGTGAATTTTACTGCTGGGTGTTGATGAGATCAATTTTTGCTCCCTTTCCCCCTCTCCTTGTTTCATATTTTCTGTAGTAGTCGAAATCTCCTATCTTCTTAGCTCTCTTGGACATATTTTGAAAGGATGATGAGACGTTGTTTCCTACATTTGATAACCGTGTGAGTCTGTGTATGTCTTTTGCATGAATTGGGATCTCCCTCCCAAGCCATAATGATCCATTATGAATTCTGTTGACTAAGAACTTGGTGCACTACATTGCTTCTCCCGACGTCTCGAATACCGAAAGGCTTCTGAGGTGCAGGATTATTGACCTCTAGACGCCTCTTAAGTCTGGGTGTACCTTCCCTACTTCACCTCCTCCCTCCTTCACATAATTTTCAATGTACACCTGCCTTTTCATTGCTAGGAACTGGTAGAGTCTATGAATTCGATATCTATTAGTGAGGCATTGTCATATTTGCCTATCAGCGGCTCCACCCTTTGAATTCTTCCATTGAGCTTGGGCTCAATGACTGAGGTAGCCATATTCGTCATTTTATTCCTTATGTTGTATACAAGAAATTTTTTTGCTAGTCTACTGCTCTGAATTTCTGTTGTTGGAACTAGGCTTATCATTATAGCCGTTTATTTCTCTAATAATTCAGAATTTTCCGGCATTCTGTTTTTTCCATCCTTCATGCGGGTTAAGTAGTATCACTGGCATGAATGATGTTGATGTGACGCCATAACTAATTAATTCTTGTTGTCTTTCCTCGTAGCTATAATCGTGTGATTAGTTATCAAGGTGAGGTGTACACTGATAGTGCTGATGCTGGCTTCGGAAGTCGGGTAGACATGATGGGTAATAATTATGGCTTAATATGAAAACTTTATTATGGTATGGGGGTTACTAATTACGGCAATTATTTTTCAAATTCGAGTGATCTTACGCACTGACAAAGATATGATGGGTCTTTATGAGTGAATCATGGTTGACACCCTTAGGCTATGTAACACTATAAATTCTCCCCCTAACCATAGTTGATTGCAATGTGGTCTCCACATTGCAACAGGGTGATTTTTGTTTTTGCGCGACTTTGCAGGTTTCTTATTGAGGATTCCTACTCTAATGGACTTAAAATATTAAAACATAAACTATTTTATGGCTCCTCTCAGTTGCAAGAGATTTATTGACTCTAATCTACTAACTTCTCTCAGGTGCGAGAGTTATTAAAATTAAAAGGATTGTGGTGCTTACTGATGATAGGGTTTCAGGCGTGCGCCATCCTTGAAGTATCTCTCCATCTAGTTGTGCTAGCCTGACTGTGCCTAAGTCTCTTATCTCTGTGACATAATATGGTCACGTCCAGTGCATTCTAAGCTTCCCTGGGAAATTTTAGAATTTGCGGTCATAGAGCAGTATTTTCCACCAATAATGAATGTTTTATGTTTGATGTGGTAGTCATGCCAGTATTTTTGTCACTATTTCTGAACTGATTAATGGAAATTTACCATAAATATATCTTCTTCAAGTTCCTGCAATTCATGGAGGCATGCAGAGATGGAGTCTTACTCTGTCCTTCATATCTTTGTTAGTCCTTTCTCCAAGATTTTGTTGAAGGCCTCGAAAGTTCCATTTTCCTGAGGGTGGTACGGGTTGCTCTTGTGGTGTTGTATCATAAAGTTGTCTAGTAGTGATTTAATTGTAGCAATAATGAAATGTGTGCCTTGATCACTTGTTATGCTCCTTTGTCAGCCAAACCTGCTAATGATGTTCTCAAAAATAAATCTGGTTGATGTGTCTGTTGTATAGTTCCTTACTGGTGCCGCCTCGGCCCATCTTGTGAGGTATTTAGTTATGGTGATTATATATCTTGCCTCCGAGTTTCGCGTCGTTGGTGCAGTTGGTCCTATGAAGTCGACGGCCCATTTCTCAAATGCCTACATATCTCTCATGGGTTGCAGGGGCAGCTCATAACGATGTGACGGTCTCCCTGTTCTTTGACATACGTCACATTTCTTCACATATTCCTTGTTGTCTTTGTGCATTGTGGGCCACCATAATCCTGCATGTAGTATTTTCCTTGCTGTGGGTTTTGCGCCGACATGGCCTCTTGCAACTTCATTGTGACATTCCCACAATATGTCTGCTCTTTCGTGATCTAAGACACATCTTTATATGATATGATCTAGGCCCATTTTATATAATTTCCCTACTATGAGTTGATATTCGGCTGCTTTAACTACTAGATGTCTTTTTTGGGTTGATGTGTATTCTGATGGGCATTGTCTTGTGGAAAAGTATGTCGCTATCTCTTCTAGATAATCTGGGATGGATTCTACTCAGAAGATATCAGCATCCGGCATCTAATCATTGATGGGTCCCTCATTGTTCTCGTTCTCCAATCGTGATAAATGGTCAGGACCAACATTTAGCCTTCTAGGTTTTACTATTACTTTGAAAGTGAATTCCTAGAATAGTAGGATCCATCTATAGATTCTACCTTCTAGTACAGGTTTTTCTATCAAATATTTTAGGTGTTGAGTGATCTGTGAAGAACTTGAATGTGCCTCCCCACAAGTAGTGGCAAAATTTTTGTAGAGAGTATACCATAACAAGAGCCTCTCTTTCTGTTTTTGTGTAATTCCTTTTTGTCATTGACAACTTCCTTCTTGCAAAGTATACTAGGTGAACTATGGAGGTTTCTCCTAGCTGAGCTAGCACCGCTCCCAAATCAATACTTGAAGCATTAATGTGGACATGAAACTATTTATCCCAATTGGGATGGGCCAATATGGGTGCACTTGCTAGTTTCTCTTTCAACATGTCCAATGCCTTAGTTCATTCCTTGTTCCATATGAATTGTTATGACTTCCGCAATAGATTTTCTAGTGATGTTGTTGTTAGAAAATTATATATTACAGAGCAATGGAACAAGAAAAATATATGCATAAACATAAACACAAGAAACATAAAACCAGAGAGACACAAATATACGTGGTTCACCCAGTTTGGGCTACGTCCACCCCGAACAGCTAGTCCTTCCTTTCTGTTATCCAGCAAAATGAAGAGACACAACCTACAGCAAATCCGTTGTAATATCCTTTGTTCTCTCTCACAGTCTCCCTATCTGTTTCTCGCTCTAATAATACACATAAAATACACAGCTGCAATACAATACCCTCATACAAGTGAGGGGTTGCCTTCTAGAGAAAAAAACCCTAAACTAAACATAACTTCTACTGTCAAATCATCTGCCTAATGAATGGCCATATTGACTAGAAATTCTATACTTTTACAAGGAAATTTTACATTTGTTTTTAGCTTAAAGGGTGCTGCCCCCGAAACCCCTCGCTAGGGGGGGTCTCCATAAAGTCGTAGCCGCCCCCCCAGACCCCCTAGGCAGCATTTAATTATGGGAAGAGGTTTCTTGTTACACCAAAATCTGCAGATGTTGGTAAACTTCCAAATCGGTAACTAGGATCCCCAGGGTGGGAATTACAGATTCCATAGAGGTGCGGTGATTAATCCAACACCCCCCTCAAACGTAGCTCAGGGGAATCGAACCTGGGTCTAGGATCTGATACAAAATAAACAAGATAATCAAGCTCCACACCCAACAACTATGATTTTTGCATAGTTGTGGATGAACCTCCTCTAGTATCCGGTGTGTCCCAGTAGTGACCTCAATTGTTTTACATTCTCTCGTGCTTCCATGTTCACAATTACTACCACCTTCGCGGGGTCCACACACACACCTTGCTTACAGATGGGATGTCCTAAAAGAGTTCCAAAAGGTACTGCAAAGATGCACTTTTTGAGATTCGGAGAAATTTGAAGCTGTTTGCACCTATCAAACATTATCCTAAGCATATTTTCATGGTTCTTCAGTAGACTGTACATCGTCCAATCATCCATGTATACTTCTAGGAACTTATGGATATTTTAATGCTTCTATTACTATCCATGAAAACACAGCTGGTGCATTATTTAGCCTAACATGCATGACATGATAGCCATATGATCCCCATTCTGTTGTGAAAGTAGTTTTTCTTTTGTCTTATTCTGCTATTCTCACTTGATGATATCCTGAAAAGCCATCTGTGAATGAGTATGCTTCATTTCCTACTACATTGTCAAGAAATTCGTCGCTAAATGGAGTTGGAAATGGATCATGAATGCATGTGTTATTTAGAATTCTGTAGTCCACACATATTCTAATTTATGATTTCTCCTTTTTACTTTGTATCACAATTGGGCTGACCCATTTTGCTTCCTCAACCAGAAAAATCAAGTCTGCATTCAAAAAAAATTATATCTCTTCTTTAACCTTTTCTTTCACTCTCGGATTCAGGCAGTAAGGTCTACATTTTACTGGCTTTGCATCTGGTTTTAGGACTATGTGCATCTCCCCCAAATATACTTTGATTCCTTTAAGCTCTGCCACTGAAGATGGGAATAAGTCTTTTTACTCTTGTAGTAGGTCAAATATTTCTTTTGTTGTCTTTGTATCCAAATAATATTCGATGGATGTGATCTTGGGCTTCTCTGCGCTTAAAATATTCTACTTATTTGTCTTCAATGGTAACAAGTGAAATCCCTCAGTATTTGGTTCTTCTTGTATCTCTTGTTCCCCTTCCTTTTCTTCAAAGTATAGATGTCGAAGATTCTCTAAATCATCATCATCTATCTCCCGATATATCCTTTTACATGCTACTCAATCCTTGACTTTCTGCTCTAATAAATATATTTCTTCACTCTCCTGAAGCTCTGGGAAGAAAAATATTCTTTTAATTGCTTGAATGGTATTTGTAACTTGTTCTGTGTCTCCCTTGAAAGAAAAAAATCGCGTAAATTTTTCCACAACTGTTTCGTAGGTACCTGTTCCTCTCTTCTTTTCTTCTGTCAGGTACCAAGCTTGTGGAATGGTGTCCAGTGAATGTATGAAGTTGTGTGCCCATAAAGATTTTGGATATCCCTCTTGCTTCCACTTATATTTGCAACTTCTTAGATGTGCTAGGGGATGAGAATTCACTTGGTACTTTTCTCAAAGTTGCGGTCCTGAAGCCACATGAAATCTTGTTCTTAATTCTCTGGAAATATATTACCATTGCAAAAGAGAGTTGTGATGGGTTGCCCACCACCTTGCTGATGTGGATTGTAGTGCTACATCCATGAGGTGGACTCTATGTTTTATTGGTACTTTTTCTTCTACTTTGGTAATAAATGTATTCACAACTTTCATATTTGAAAGAGTTGGGTATTCTCTTACCTCTGTACCAATCCAATTGACTCCATGAACGTTGGCACATATTCTGGTGTCAATTTCATATCCTCCCTGCTTCCAATCATCCCAAGCTACTTCTGACCCTAGGTCAGAACTCTGAACACTTCTCCAGCATACTGTTCCTCCCTCTTTAGGATTAATGTAATCTTCTCTCCTTCCTGTCATCATCTGGTAGAGTTGGTCTAGAAGTTGTGTGTCTTCTCTGTTTTCAACAGTCCCTTTGTATCTGGGTCCTTGATATGAGTCCAATGGTTTAACTACTTTGACTTCACCATCTTTGAATATCATTAATTCCTTCTTTAAATCAATGACTACATAATTTTCAAAGGCCCAATTTGTCCCCAGCAAGGCAGGATAGGGATCCTTGTCACCCATTATATCTATTACTTCAAAGTCCATATAGGTCTTTACTCCCGAAACATCAACCTCAACTTCTTTCAGCCTTCCTATTGGTACAATGTAGTATCGATTTTCCATTCTGAGTTGTATCGGTGAGTATGACAGCTTCGCTTTTCCAAGTGCTTCTTTCGTGGTAGAATGTTGACATCTGATCCGAGATCTATCATTGTGTCTCTAATTTGGAATCCCACAACTTGAGTGTTTACACGGAACTCCTTTCCATTCCTTCTCTTATTTCTTTTTACTCTTCTTATATATTTTACAGTTGAGTTACCTGAGTCTCCAGGTCCTCCTCCTCCTTGCACGACCATTTCTAGATTTTTCTTTAATTTTTCGAACATCTATCCATTGTTTACAATTCTCAGGAATAGTCGGAACCACTCTTCTATAGGTTTTATTGTATGGATTATCTTCCCTCCCTCACTATATTGTTGTGGAAGTTCCATATTCTGACGTCTTCCTATCCATGAGAATGTTGCTAGTGATTCTTTAAGGTATTTCTTATGTCGATCTGGACTGGAAGCTTTCTTTTGGGATGTAGGTTTTATTAGCTTTATCAAGTCCATGTCTTGTGCATCCTCTCTTGTCTTATTCCCTCCTCGCATGACTATAGCTGCACTTTGCAAAGGCTAAGTCTCTACTATCCTTGGTTCTGCATTAACTAGGTTAGCTCCCCTTTGTCTAGCTCTCTCTTCCCACCTCTTAATCAGCTCTAGAAATTCTTTAGTAGCATGTGCATTTACTCTACATTGAGAACACCATGGTCTCTTGGGTAGTGAACATTCTCCCGCTACATGACCTTCATGATCACAGTTATAACACCTTATTGGCCCTCTTCCTCCAGTTCTGCTACCTCTCATTCCTCCTCCTCGCCCCCTTGGAGTGTCATTTACTCTATAGGATGGCTTGTCTAATCTTTCTTCCAATGAATAAAAGGCTCTATATTGCTCTGTATTATGAGTTGTAGAGGCACAAAATTCTCAGTAAACATTGTTTGGAACATTTGAGTATTTTTTCAGAATTAGACATAGTCGTGGAGGATGACCAATATTTTTACATATTTCGTAGCATTCTGTTGTTGTTTGATTCTGTTGATTTAGGAACCCTAGGAAGTGGGGTTGTTGTTGGTATAGCCCTTGAGTATTTATATGTCCAACTCCACATACTGTTGGGGCTCCCTGTTCTCCGGTCGTCGAATTTCCAACTTTTTATCCCTGCGACCTCAAACATTCTGTGGCTACGTGTCCTTCAATCAAGCAGTGTGGGTTGTACCGGTTGAATATCTTTCATTTTCTCTGTCAAACTGGCTATTTGATGTTGCAATCCTAGTATGAATGGATCTTGTACTACTGCCCCTTTTCTGAACTCCTGCGGGTATCCCGCCATTGCTTCTATTTTCATTGCTTACTTGAGAGCATCTTGAAGGGTATCAATATTTTGTTTTTTCAACGGTATCCTTGTCAATGGTATGAGTGCTTTGATGAACCAGTCCCGCTAGTTATTTGGATCAATTGGGTAACTTAGCTTTCCAATCGCGTATTTAAATCTTCTCATCAAATCCCAGGCTGTTTCTCCTTCCTGTTGTTTCATTTCCCATAGCTCAGACAATCCTTGCTGATTCATTTGAGGAAGCTTGAATTCTCGGATGAATTCTTTCTTAACATTATCTATTGCTGGGTTCTAGTGTGCTTCTGACCATTTGATGAACCAGCGCAAAGCTCTTTCCCTTAATTTGGTTTGAAACTCAATTAACTTAACTGCATCTGGTGTCTGTCGAGCTCTCCAAATTTTCTTCACAGAGATACCAGTGTTGTTCTACATCGTTGTTACCTTTTCCATAGAATTTTGGGTATCGGGTGAACAATCCTGCCATCTTTCCTTGTGTTGGTGGTACTAAAACAAAACCTTTGCTTCCCGGCTGAGAGATTCCACTACCAGCACTAGTGCTAGTAGATATCTATATTGTAGATTTAGTACTACTCAACTTGCTAAACTCCCATAGCTTAATAAGGAACTTATCAGGTGGATGATAAAGTACCGGGGGAAGGTCAGGACTAGTGCTACTTAGAACTTGGGGAATAGTATTACCTTGCATTATGGTTTTCAACCTCTCTTGGAATAGTTTCTCCATCGCAACATGCAGTGCCACATCAGACTCCTCCTCGGGGTGTGCGTCCTCCTCATTGGACTTTTCTCCCTTTTCTCTTCGGGCTGGGCTCCTATAAACTTGCCTAACTTCCTTAACAGACCCTTCCATTCCTTGGGGTCCCATCTAACTTTCTCTTTCCTCTGTCATCTGTGGTGCCCTTTCCTTGTTCTTTCGATTTTTCTCTTGCTTCTCAAATTCTCATGTTTCCCTTTCCCGCCACTTCTCAGCAATTTGCGCCCTCCGATGTGCTCTCCGCTCTCTCAACATACTGGAGGTTCCGGCATCCATATTCCTATTCCCCCTTTTTCCTTACTCGTAGCATCTTTCCCTCAAATCCTTCCCCCAATACTGGAGGTTTAGGTCTCCATCTCAGGATTTTGGAATGACATCAGGCCCTCGTCGACCATTAGAGCCTTAATCCACAATGGGATTTCTTTTAGAAATTCTCCTGGCAACCCAGATCTAAATATGTCTTCTTCTTTTGTAAAATATTGGTAGCACTCGGCTAAAAAATCTAAAATGTACCCCTCCAAAGTAGTTTGTACCCAAAAATCTACTAATTGGGTTAGATCTGTATCTAACTGATGTAGTGCTGCTTCCTGTGTGTGTCCAACTGCGACAGACTCGACGCAATCCTTTAGGGAGTGATTTGATCTAGAATCTCTGCAACCAATTATAAAGCTCTTCGAAAAAATTTCCCCAGAAAATTTCATAGAAGTCACTCACAGAGTCAGAAAACAAGACTCGATCCTTGACAATCTTTTCCCTCTACTGCCAAAGCTCTGCTTGTTGCGATATGAACTGATCTACGTGCTTGTACCACCAACTATGTAGTTCCTCCTCATAAATCCTCAATACCATGATCTATCTTCTAAATAAATTTTCAGGTCCCGGAAACGGAACCATTTGTTGGCGAAAAAGGAGGTCTCTAGACAAGTACCAGGTTCAAGCTTAAGGCCAACAAGATTTCCACTGTAGTCTAGGACAATGCCAGCATTTTCACCCTGCTCGAGGGAGCAGGGAGTCTCACCTGAGGCATGCCACGACCTTACCGAGATTAGAGGCTAGATCATTGACGTCGAGGAAAGGTTACTAACACAAATCATATTTATAAGCATACAAAAGACATGGATGTATCTCAACTCTAAGAAGTAAGCTATCATTCATCACTACATGTTCAGAGTACCAAATTAAAAAAATTAAAATACACATACATTTACCATAATCAATCAAGCATCAACCAATCCATAATATACAGCACAACAACAATATGATTCTGTTAACTTGGATCAAAACAGCATAAGCATACTCCACAGAGTCTATCACAGTTCAGTTCAATAGAAAAGGCTCTGTAGATCTCTCCCTAGGCTTTACTCTCCTATCAGCCTCTCTCTCTGACTGACTAACTAACTCCGAGGTCGCTTCTTTCCTGCCTATTTGTTCCTACCGACTAACACTGTTATTCTTTGCCCCTTTTGCGCTCCTATGTTCCCTTGCCGCTGCCTTTTTTTTCTTCTTCATCACTGAGATTTCTATTGTTTGTTCCTTGTCTCCCATCTCTGCTATTTGTTTCGTTATCTCTATATGACTGCCACCTGCCTCCAGGTTTTCCACAATCGTGACAGTTCCTTGCCTACCTTGATTGCACTCTGCCACCTGTCTTTTGGCTCTTTGTACCTCCAAAACTATCTTGTCCAAATCAAAGGCCCCAATACATGCATGACAACTTCTGACCACAAGGATGCAGTCACATAATATGGTTGGCCAAAATTAATCGGCGTGGAGTATCTTTTGCGCGGTAGCGTATCCAGAAAAGTGTCCACCACAAGCCCCAGCATGACAATCATTTAAAACCTTTTAGGCCTCCTCATGAGTGAGGCACCTCCTTAAAATTGTATCGACACCACAATGATAAAGTGTATCACCGACGATCATATAATATTTGGCTTGGTAGCGAATACATCGTTGGTCAAAGTGGGAGGTATCAAGCCAAAAATTTTGGGTTAAAACATAAATGATAAAATCCCCATACCAAGCATAAGATGATTCGATCAGAAACAGAGACTTATCAGGAATAGATGGTTCTGATGTAGTAGTAGTACTATCATTAGGGGAATTTTGAGGTCTATAATGGGCCTCCTAAGGAAATAATAAATAATACCTAAACCAATAAAAAATATTTATGAATTTACGATTCACTTTTTACACCAAAATCCATGTAACCATGGTTAAATTCAATTGAAAAATTGTACCAAAATAAAATTAATATAAACAATTGTATTGATGTGACTATAAATAAAAATGAGTTTTTCAAGAAAAAGTCATTATCATTGTACAACTAATTCATTTGTACTTTGTACTTAAATAACTTAAAATAAATTATAAATATAAATTCATAAAGTCTTAGTTGTACAACATCTCATTAATTAAAATTTATATTATTTAAATTATAAAACTAAATTATATAATAACATGTAATTAATATACTATATAAAAATCAAATAATATAATATAATAAATGTAATATAATTTTATGTATTAATTTTATATTACATATTGAATTGATTTGATTTATAACATAAGAAGAAATAATATATAATATAAAAATTAATATGATATATGAAAAGTGTGTAAAGACATGAAGATTGTATAGGGATATGCATTGTTTCTTTCAAAAAATATGAAATGACAATAATAAAATTTTATTCAAAAAGTGTGAAATGGCATTTATTATGAGTACTTTACTTTGTGACTTTAAAAGTACTTAGAATATTACCATGGTTAACCATGAGTTTTTATCCACCATTGAGAATGTGACAAGTAAACACATTTAACTCAAACAATGCCTCCTTAACCATGGGAGATGATTTCATCCCTAAAATGTGATTGGTTCTCATAAAGTGAATTTTGATTGTACATTTTCCTTAGGAGACCCATTTTTTACCTCAAAATTCGTCTAATTCAAAGGGAAGGTTGTAGAAAATCTCAGCCAAAACTAAAGACTTTTTTGATTTGGATTTGATGAATTCCAATTAAAACCCCTGAAAAATGACAATCCATTTTGAATATTTTCCCCCCAGCAATTGACGTGATAAGATGTAAGTCATGGGGTTGCAATCCGAAATGACAATTGTCTTCCGGAAGAGGATATAGTGGTGAAATATTTGGACAAATTGAATGGCTGCTAAGGCGAATTTTCGATGTATGAATACTTCACTTCTATATCATTGAGATTACAACTCAAATAATAGATCGGATGTTCTATCCCATTTTCTATTTGGACCAATACCATAGCAATTTTCATATCAACCGCAGCAATATATAAGAAATAATCACTCTGATAATTGGGGGAATACATTAATGACGCCTGGACAAGTGTATCCTTGACAACATCAAAAGAAGCTTGCACAACCTTATCCCAATGGAAGGGAATCCCCTTTTTCAAGAGTCGAGTAAATCCTTTAGCCATTTCGGCATAGTTGGGTATGAACCTCCTTAGGAAGTTAGCCTTTCCTTGAAGTTTCTATAACTGAAGAAAATTTGATGGCGCAGGCAAATCAAGAATGGATTGG
Organism: Pinus albicaulis; assembly: GCA_034641835.2. Lineage (NCBI taxonomy): Eukaryota > Viridiplantae > Streptophyta > Pinopsida > Pinales > Pinaceae > Pinus > Pinus albicaulis. The sequence goes on from CM076579.1 coordinate 729,454,402, forward strand.
ACCTTCAGTGGGTCGATTCAAATTCCTTCTTTTAAAATGATGAATCTTAGCAATCGACCAAGACCAACACAAAACACACATTTATGTGGATTGAGGCATATTTTGTAGTGTCGACAACGTAAAACAATAGATCTCAAATGCATCGGGTGATCAGTATAGTTTTGTGAATGAACTGGTAAATCGTCTAGGTAGGGTCAAACAATGTGCTTGATGTCAATAAAATCATAATCCATTTCTCTCTGAAAATTTCCCCAACATTCTTTAGACCAAACAGGAGTTTCTGATAAGCGAATGTGCCCTAGGGACAAATAAATGTTGTCTTATATTGGTCCTCTAGGCGGATGTTGATTTGATTGTAGATAGAAAATCCATCCATGAACGAAAATATTTCACATCCATCACAATCATCAATAATATGGTCAATAAAGGGATTAGGATAGTTGTCTTTTGGACAAGCAAGATTGACATCTCGGTAATCACAATCTCTGATTTTTCCTTATTTTTTCATAACGGGAAAAATGTTGGAAACCCACTTAACAAGTGTAACGGGGTAAATGAAACCAACACGCAAAATTTTTTCAACTTCTACTTTAATGGCATCATCCCTCTTCGAATGAACAGAACGAAGTCATTAACATATCGGTTTGACATCAGGGTACATATTAATGGTGTGTTCAATGATACTAGTATCTATGCCTGGAATTTCCTTGTAAGACCAAAAAATACATCATGAAATTCATGAAAGAGAGAATGATATGTTTCGATTTAATGTTTTCGACAACATCGGGTTTGGTCAAAATATTGATAGAAATGGTTTCTTCAATATTTGATAAATTTCACTCGGATTTGATTGCATTAATGGGAAAAGAATTCGAAAAGAATGTTTTGATCGATGGGTGATATAGTTCAATAAGATTATATTCTTCATAATCCTTAATATGGGAGCGATGATGATGATCTTCCCATGGTTCTCCTTCTGGCATCATGGATTCCACAATATTCTCATTTTTCAAGAAAGTGGATGAAAAAGGATTAGATGGAGTACCAAAATCTAATGAACGATCGACCCAAACGACCTGCGATGATGATTTTAGATTCGCCACCCAAACCATGTATATTAATTTATATGCTAGCTCAATTGGGTTGGGCAGCATAAATTCATCCAACGTAACAACTTCAGAATCACCTGTAATCTTCCTTAAGCCAGATGGAGTGGAAGATATCATGTAGTAGGTCTCTATGTTTTCAATTTTTGTTGATGTCAAAGGCAACGGTAATGCAAAGGTTCCCATGAGAGTATAATCCTTTAAGAGTCCCACACTAATGTTCTGAAGTGCGAGTTGGGTAGCGTGAACTAATGAAACACTTCCAGTTACCTGGGAGCTGGAGGCAAAGAAGGATAGTTGATTGATGATTGTGATAACATCTTTATGTGGAAAGGCGACCATTCTAAAATATGTAGAAACGATCGGAGTCATAGCATATACCCATGGGATTTCGAGTAAAAAGTTGTAATCAAGGGGTCCGTCAACGACCTCAACTTCAACATTCATTGTTTTTCCCCTAGTTCAACATGTAGGTTATTGATGATACCGCAAGGCTTATATGTACGTTTGTCGAAAGATTTCAATGTCGTTGGCAATTGAGACAAGTGCAGTGAGCCAAGTGATTTCTAGCAGTTTAGAGATATAATGCACGTAGATTCTCCCTCATCAATAATAGTAAGATGAACGACATGATTGAGAACATTTACTTGTATGGAGAATGCCAATTCTGCTAGTAATTGTGGCGCATAGCCCATATGATTAAAGACTACAAGATTGGAATTTTTCGGATCAATTCCAATAATTGCGGACAACAAAGCCTGCTTCTAGGAGGGACAATTTTGAAGCACCTTGAGCATTGACATAGCTGAAGGGAATTGAGCCAAATATTCAACTATATTATAATTTTTAACAACTCGACCTTGAGGATTAAATTTCTATTTATGAATAACTCCCTTTGGTGGCTTTATTGTAAATTTAGGAATAGTATTTGGCGGTATCGATTCTGTAGACGGATCTGTGGTCAAAGTAGTAGGTTGATCAGTAGCCTAAATAACATAATCTTTATTACGCGTTGACACCAAAACATCGATTGATGGATTCGTGATAGACAGCATAAGCACTTGGGAACTAGAAGCTCGATCCGTAGCAACGAAATTTATATCCAGATTCGGAAATGGATCTGTCAACATGGTGGATGCATGTGATGTCTTAATCATTTTGGAGACTTCGGCGTGGCGAGGACAGTCTCAAAAAAATTGCTTCTCATTATAGATTATGCAAGGGTAACAAGGTTTCTGATTTCCAGACGATTGATCGGATGATCGATCCTACAGGGTAGAAGTTTTCCTTTTATTTGATTTCCCCTTTTTCTTACTTTCGGGTTTCTTGTCACTTTTTCCCTTGTCAGATGACACAGCATGGATTTTGGAAGAAAGTGTAGGATCAGGTGCAGTAGAGTGATGTGTTATTATAGTATCGATCATACCATCACTGGCATGAGAGTCCCTATATGGAGGAGGAACGGTAAAATTATATCGTGACGCATTGGGAATTTTCCCGTAGAGCATGCTAGACTGAGTACAAATCAAGTCTAAATATTAGGCACGAGCAATGACCTGCTCTTCAGTGACGACGCCACCCTTAGCCACATTCTCAGTTATAGATGGTAACAAGGACTTAATGAACCACTCAGCAAGGAGCTAATCAGGAAAAAATGTCTTAACCATTATACGATGATGACGACTGTTAGGACCTCACTATGTATCATTTTTACTATATATTTTGACACCACCTTACCTTTTATAACCATGTTCAAAAAAGGATTCCATCATCACTTTCATTTACTTTAGCCCAAGGTATATAAAATCCTCTTCTTTATTATATGTTTAATCTGTTTACATATAATTCCATATTACTCTTATATTTTATCATTAATCGAAGTAGATTGTTGCTAACATAAGTCTAAAAGATCACAGATAAGTTATATGTTGTGCTGGAACAATCGGCCGTTGCTGAAACAGTCAAACTTCGTTGCTGAAACAGTCGACTCCGTTGCTGAAACAGTCGACTCCGTTGCTGAAACAGCCAGCAGGCACGCAAATTCCGCCACTATTCGTAATTTGCGATTCTGGAAGAGCATTTTGTGGAACAATGGCAACAACATGAAGACGTGGTTACACGGATTATTCTGAAGATAGTACTCTTTTGGTATCTGTTGTAACAATATATTTTTATGGAAGAACATAATAGCCTGTTTTAAGAAAGAAGAACAGATTCGGGATAAACGTAGATTTGCTCTCATGTAATTGTAAGAGATGTCTCCTCTTTAAAAAGAGGAGACATCATCATTAGAAGAGAGTTCGAGTTTGAAAGCTACAGGAGAACATTGTGTTTGAGAGAATTGGAGCTAGACTCCATTTGTAATGTATCATTTCTTTTGACAAATGAATAAAATTTCCTTTTGAGCGCTCCAATTTAATTCTTTCCCTGGGGAATCTTGTGAGAGGGAAAGGGCCCGCCTTCCTCACAAGATTCACCCGACTGTCCCTGTAGTTTGTTTAATTTCTTTATGCTATTTGCACTTTACTTTAATTCTGTTGCTGAGACACCAGTTACACAGTTCTGTAGTTTATTGAGTATTCTGTTTCCTTAACACTGCATGAGTTCAGTACATTCATTCTTAAGAAGTCAAGAGATATGTTTCTATTATTTGTTTGAATGTATAATGCTGGGAAGTAGGTGCTGAAGGTTCCTGTATAAAGGAATAGGGTCCTGTTTCCATTGATTACCTTTCTTTTCCTGCAGTGTGATTAGAAACAGGAGACAGGTGCTGAAGGTTCCTGTTCATGGGAATAGGGTCCTGCTCTCTTGAGTTTTCTTTTCTACAGAGTGATTAGTGCCAGGCAGCAGGTGCTGAAGTTCCTATTTAAAGGAATAGGGTCTTGTTCCTGTTATGGTTGATTGGTTTCCTTTCCTGCAGATTGATTTACCTTTATTTGGATTCTAAACTGCAATATAGGAATTACTTCTGCTATAGCTTAAGTGACTTCAGCTTTGATTAAACAGAGTGTGAATAATTAGATTTTTATGATTGATAATTGTGTGGCTTTTTACTACAACATTGTTTTTGCTTTTGAAATTGAGCATATCCAGTGCGTGATTGTCTTTGGAATAAACAGACTTCCTCGGGTTGACAATTTATGTGGAGCTTGAATTGTGAAGACAATTAAAGTGACCAACATTTTGGCGCCGTTGCCGGGGAAGGAAATTATAGATTTCAAAAGCATTAATATTTTCTTTTTAAATGTGCAGATTGTATGAGAGGACGCGGAAACCAGAAGAAAACTAACCCCACAAGTGGAAAAGGCAAAGGAAGGGGAGGAAGAAAGACTTTCATTGACGAGATTGTATCAAAGGCTGAATCATCACAGAGATTAAGTTCTCGAAGACCAAAAATTCAGCACTCCCCTCAATCGGATTACAAAACAGAGGAAGTTGTGGGCCCTGAAAACATAGAGGAGCCGGTAATTAAAGGACCAGCAATCAGTGCTGGAGAGTCAGAAGAAAGTGCTAGCAAATCAGCAGAGCACATTGAGGAACTAATAGAGAGTGTTGGACGACCAGTGGAAAACATTGAGGAGCCAGTAGAAGATCTTGACGATCGAGCAAGTGCAGTAGGAGAACAGACAATGGAAGGAAACAATGAAGATTTCTTTGGTGGAGGACGTGTAGATCCTGAAGGAGAAGGAAAGGATGAAAATTCTCTCTCTACCTTGGGATTTCCTATCAGTGATCTCCCTGCAGGAACAACTCCTATGAAAAACATTCCATTGTCAGCTTTACCTAACTTTCATGGTTTATCCTCTAAAGATCCGGATGAATTTCTTTTTGAATTTGATATATTATGTAGAAGTTATGATTATGTTACTAATGCTCAAAAGTTGAAACTGTTTCCAGCAACCTTAAAAGGAAATGCTTTAAGATGGTTCATGAGCCTTGGGAGTCAGGTAATCACAACTTGGGAGCAGATGAAACAGAAATTTCTGCTTAAATATCAAGACTACTGTCGGATGAGAGAAAAGAAGGATGAACTATTTAATATGGCACAAAATCCGGACGAGAATTTGGAGGACTATGTAGAAAGGCTGCAGTACAATATACAGAGATCTGATCATCCGAATATAAGTAAGGAAATTCGCAAAACAATATTACTTAGAGGTTTAAGGGATGATTGTTTAGACATGTTAAATATGCTTGGCAAGGGAGATATATCGAAAGAATCATATGATGATATTGTTGAACTTTCTAAGAGGTGTTCAAGGGGAGCTGCAAGGAACAGAGTAAGTAATAGAGATCCCACCTATTCAAGAGTGCAGAAATCAGCCAATGGGGGAGCAACAAGAGCTGAAATAGGTAATTTACTTGAAGAATTTAAAACTGATATGTTAAGTTCTTTTGCTTCACAAATTGACACTTTGCAGGTTAAGAAGAAGCAGGCTGAAGCAGAAGCAACTCTGGCTGTCTTTTGCCCGAAGTGCAGAGACAAACATCCACTAAGGGAGTGCCCAATGGACAAAATACCAATCTGTACCCTTTGTGAGAAAGATCACGAAACAAAACAATGTCCATCTCTACCAGGAATAAAGGCAGCATTGCAACCAACAGAAGAAGAAGCTGAAGCAGTTTACCTGCTAACTCAAAGAAGACAATGGCAACCAAAAGGACAAGGTATGAACTCTAGTATGCCATTTAATCGTTGGAACAATTATTATGCTTTCGGTCAAACAAATTACCCTCCCTTTAATCAAATGCAATACCCACCCTTCAATCAAATGAATTTCCCACCCATGCAGCAATCAAACCCTCCCTTTGTTGATCCTTCAATGTGGACTCCTTGGCCTCCACAGCAACCATCTTCTTTTAACCCTTGGAATTCAAATTGGAGAAGCCAACAACTCCCGTATCCAAATCAATTGCCTCAATTCCAACAACCACTTCCTCTGCCATCAAATGCTCCTCCAAATAACCAAATGAGACCCCAGCTACCTGTGCAACCAAATCCTAACCCCAATAATAAAGTTGTGCAAGTCATTGATATTCAGAATCAGTCTATATTTCCTATTATGCAATGTAATGATATTCATTTAAGATCGGGGAAAATAGTAGAGCCTATTATTGATGACATAACTTCTTCTGATTCTGATAAAGATGAAACTGAGAAACATAAGAAAGCACAACCACCTTCTAACAAGAGTGTTGAAATAACAGAACCACCATTCCCCGAGCATTTGGTTTTAACTAGAACGCCTGAAACACCTGCTTTTAATCTTTTAGGGGAATTGCAAAATTTGTATGTTAAAATTCCACTTTTACAAGCATTAAGAGATGTACCAATTTATGCCAGAACAATAAGGGATATTTGTGTTAATAAACCTGGTACGAAAACTAAAGATCCCCTTACATTACATGTGATGGGTGATTTATCTGCATTAATGTCCGAAAAAACCCCTCCTGTGAAATATGGTGATCCCGGCCATCCTACCGTGACAGTTCAAATTGGTAAAACAATGATTCCTCAAGTTCTGGTAGATTTAGGTGCTGCAATAAACATAATGACTCTTGAAACTTCACAAATGTTACAGCTGAATAACACAATCAGGGATACACCTACCATTCTAGAGTTGGCTGACCGTTCTACAATTAAACCTGAAGGAGTTGTTGAAGATCTACTTATCTCAGTTGAATCCTGGAATTACCCAGCTGACTTTGTTGTATTGCAGACTAAAACAAAGCTGGGGGGGCACCCCTTAATTCTAGGGAGGCCATGGCTGGCCACAGCTGATGCTTTTATCAGTTGCAGATCTGGTTCAATGAAAATTTATAATGGTTATGAAACAAAACAACTTACTCTTTATCCTCATGCTACACCCATAATTAATAATGAAGATTCTATGTGGATGGATTATGATGATAATGTTGTTCAGCCTATTCTAACTATTGGACAAGCTTTAACTCTTAAAGACAATACAGAGGATGAAATAATTAATAATTTTATTTGTGAACCTTCTTTTGTAATTTCTGAAACACACAATCAATTGACTGCAATTTTTGAAACAGATACCCAAGAAAAGATTGAATCTGAAGACTCATCTCAGACATTAACCACCATCTCATCTAAAAGCATAACATTTGAAATTGAACCTGGCAAGACATTAAACATAAATCATGATCTAACAGTTGCTGAAACACAGCAGTTAATGAAGTTATTGCATGAATATAAGGAAGCATTTGCATGGGATTACACAGATATGAAAGGGATCTCTTCTGAACTATGTACTCACCGAATTTACATTAAAGAGGGATGCCAACCAGTCTGTCAACCCCAAAGACGAATGAACCCTAATTTACGAGAAATTGTTAAAGAAGAACTTCAGAAATTGCTTAATGCAGGATTTATATACCCCATATCTGACAGTGAATGGGTTTCCCCATTGGTAATTGTCCCTAAGAAAAACGGAAATGGAGAGTATGTGTTGACTACAAAGCCTTGAACAAAGCTACTCAAAAGGATCACTTTCCTTTACCCTTCATTGATCAGGTGTTGGATAGTCTGGCAGGGAAGAAATTCTTTTCTTTTCTAGATGGATTCAGTGGGTATAATCAGATTAGAATTGCACCCCAAGACCAGGACAAGACCACTTTCACTAGCCCTTGGGGAACTTTTGCTTATAAAGTTCTTCCATTTGGGCTATGTAATGCACCAACAACTTTTCAGAGGGATGTTATAGGAATCTTTTCTGATATGTTGAATGACTCTATGGAAATATTTATGGATGATTTTACTCCTTATGGTGTGTCTTTTGAAGATGAATTACAAAATCTTGAGAAGGCACTTAAAAGATGTATACAAGCTCACCTCTCCCTAAGTACTGAAAAATGTCATATGATGATGAGTGAAGGAGTAGTGCTTGGACATTTTATTTCATCTCAAGGTATTCAGGTAGATCCATCTAAAATATTGGTCATTCAGAATCTTTCTGTTCCTAAAACACAAACTGGTGTGAGAAGTTTTCTAGGACATGCTGGATACTACAGAAGATTTATTAAAGATTTTTCTAAGATAGCTTCTCCATTATTTGTGTTGCTTATGAAAAATGTTGAATTTAAGTGGACTAATTCTTGTCAGAAATCTTTTGAAGAACTCAAGCATCAGTTGTCTACTGCTCCTATTTTGAGGGGGGCTGATTGGGCCCTCCCTTTTCATATATCTTCTGATGCTTCAGACACTGCAATTGGAGCTGTCTTGGGACAAGAGGAAAATCATCTTCCTTATGCTATCTACTTTATCAGTAAGAATATGACCCCTGCTGAGCTTAATTATACAGTTACCGAAAAGGAGTTTCTTGCAGTAATTTATGCCATTAATAAATTTCGACACTATATCATTGGTTATTCTACTTTTGTGCACACTGACCACTCAGCTATCAAGTATTTAATGAAAAAATCTGTTACAAATGCTAGAGTTACCAGATGGCTATTATTACTGCAGGAATTTGATATCACAATTGTAGATCGGCTTGGTAAAGAAAATGTGGTGGCTGATTTCCTTTCACGGTTAAAAACTGACAATGATATTCCATTAGATGATTCTTTTCTTGATGAGTATTTGTTTGCAGTTTCTGCTCACTCTCCGTGGTATGCAGATATTGCTAATTATTTGGTTGCAGGAAAATTACCATCACACCTGTCATACAGAGAAAAGAGAAGAATTGTTCAACAAAGTGCCAGGTATAGCTGGATAAGTGGGTGTCTTTTCTACACAGGGCTTGAACAAGAAATCCAAAGATGCATTAGGGAAGATGAAGTGTATGACATACTAAAAGCTTGCCATGATGGCCCTTGTGGAGGGCATTTTGCTGATAAGAGAACATCACACAAAATTCTAAGGATGGGTTACTATTGGCCCTCATTATTTAAGGATGCAAAGAAATATGTAAGGGCTTGTGACAGCTGCCAGAGAATGGGTCAACCCAATCATAGAGATCAAATGCCACTAAACCCCCAGGTAGTTTCTGAACCATTTGAAAGATGGGCCTTGGATTTCATAGGACCCATTAATCCTCCATCCAATCAAAGAACTTATATATTAGTCTCTACGGACTATATGACTAAATGGGTGGAGGCCAAAGCACTTATTAGAGCCAATGAAGAGGTTGTCCTAGCTTTCTTATTTGAAGAAATCTTCACTAGATTTGGAATTCCTAGAGAGCTAGTTACAGATGGAGGACCTCCATTCAATTCTCATGGTTTTAAGTCTACCCTTCAGAAATATCATATTCATCATAGAATGACTACACCATACCACCCCCAAGCCAATGGGCAGGTGGAAAGCACAAACAAAGTATTAGAAGCCATTCTAACTAAAACGGTGAAGGACAACCGGAAGGATTGGTCTCAAAGGCTGCCTGAAGCATTATGGGCTTACAGAACTACTTGGAGAAACACTACAGGTTTCTCTCCCTATGAATTGGTCTATGGTAAAAATGTTGTTTTCCCTGTGGAATTTGAAATCAAAACTCTAAGAACTGCTTTAGCTGTTAATCTTGATTTGACTGATGTGCAGACAGCTAGGTTGCAGCAGCTTCTTGAGTTGGATGAAAAGAGATTAGATGCCATTCACCAAACAACCATGATTCAACAACAGAGAATGAAGTGGCATGACAAAATTATCAAACACAAGCAGTTCCAAAAAGGTAATTGGGCCTTGTTGTATGACTCTCGGTTTGAAAATTTTCAGGGTAAGCTACGTACACGTTGGCTTGGACCATATGAGGTAGATGTTGTTTTTTCTAATGGAACGGTAAGACTTTTAACAATTGATGATTCTAAAACACCTCTGCTAGTCAATGGTCATAGGCTTCGTTTATACCAGCGCCCTGTTTCTAAAGAGGATTTCAAGACTGCTTGCATGACTGATATTCATTATCTTTTTCTAGGGGAGTCTTCTGCTCCTCACAGCATTTAATTTTCTGCACTGTTTTTTTAGTATTAGACTAGATTAGATTTAAAACTAATAATCCCTGTCAAGGGTTGGCATATTACAATTGAATTTTGCAGATTCTGGAAAAGCTCATTAAGGAGGACAGATCCATCATAAGAAGATCTGAAGTTTCAATCACAGAAGCTTGTTCCCTTCATTTTATCCCATTTCCTAGTAATATCCCTTCATCCCATTCCTACATTATTTCCCTTTTTCCATTTTTCCCAATTCTACCATTCTTGAAATATCATCCTTTAGTTAGTATTTCCTATCCCTTACTGCTGAAATTATCCCTTATCAAATATTTCCCCCACTTGTCCTAAACCCAAGTCATTATATTCCATTTTCCTGATTTTTCCCGTTGCTGAAACACCAGTTTCAGCAACGCGTCATTCATTTTTCCGTTGCTGAAACACCAGTTTCAGCAACCTGTCATTCATCTTTTCATCATTAAAACATCATTTCTTTCCTGCTATACAAGCTTTTCAGTTCTCCACTTTTACTCTTCAGATCCTTTGGGTGAAAATTACTCAGTACTGAGCACATCCTGTTATGCTCATGTTCTAAATTTCAGAGAAATCTACAGATTCTTCCATTAATATCAAGCCATTATGAAGCACTCTACACTTCGAATTATTGAACCAAAGGTAAAAATGTAAGGTATGTGGTTTTAATGTAATGCAGTTAAATTATATTTTAAAGAGAGGATCTCGCTCATAATGATTGCAATCTCCACACGCTTAATCATCATTGCACGATACGTAGGGGTGGAATTCCGAAAACTAAATAATCATTTCACATTAACCAATCCTCCGTCATTCTTCATTTCATTTCCGCCGTCATTGAAACTCCGCATCCTCTATTGCAACAATTAGCTCGACCAAAGCCTGTGTTTCTGTCTTCTGTGCCTCTGCATGTGACTCAAGCTAGTAGCCATGGGAGGGTCGGCTATCAGACACGAGCCTGGTTCGATAAATCTTCTTCAATTGTTCCCAGAGGCCTATCAAATTTTTCAACAAGCAGGATGGACAGCATACTTCGAAAGGTTAGGAGAATCTGATCAGCAGCAAGTTTTAGAGTTCGCACAGAACCTTCAGGGGAATTTCTCAGTGGTTCAAGGGGTCCGCATTTCAGTTACAGAGGAGGACATAGCTCAAGTTTTAGGTTTGCCGGTTATCGGGACTCGCTGGTTCAGTAGGAAGCAAGTGATTTTAAGTGCACAGCAAGATTTTCTTCTTCCATATGAACCGGTTGAACTTAAAGGCCGCGGTGTAAGTCTGCATTCACTTCCTCGACCATGGCCAACAGTAGCAGAATTCATCAAGCACTACTTGACATGCGAAGGGCATTACCAGGTAGTCTACCAACACGACTTCGTTTTGATGAATCATTTAAGGAATGGTCGATTAGTTAATATTCCCTATTATCTGCTTGGTTGTATCAAAAACATGTCTTATTATTGCAGACGGGCTAAATTCCCATTGTTATCCCTCACCCATCATCGTTTATGCCAATTGTTAATTCAGAGGGGTTTTGCTCAGCAAAACCCCCCTCTGAATAATCCACTCCTTATTCCCCAGCAGGCTGAAATTCCTCAGCAGGCCCAAATCCCCCAACAAGCCGAAAGTTCCCAAGAAACTCCTGAGATTCCTTATGAAGGGCAACTGGACGATATCCCAGACTCCCCAGTAATTCCATCCTCAGAGCCAGTTGACCCAACCCCAATTTCGTCCCACTTAGTAGAGTCAACCATTCCCACTATTTCTATCCCTAGCGATGACTCTCTAACACCCCCATCCCCGCCTACTCATAAAAGGAAGAAAAGAACCCCAACAGTCTCTGTCTCAAAACGACGAACAAGGGCCAAATTCCAAATTTTCACTTCTTATGAAAGCCCTTCCCCCAGAAAAGAATCTTCCCCTGCAAAGAAAAGGAAAGACAGTGACTTCTCTGCTTTCCTACCAAAAAGGAAAATGAAGATGACTGTTGAAACAGGAGTTACTCCCATTTCCCCTGACCCCGCCACTATTCTGTTAAAACTTCAATCTTCACCCCCATTTCAAATCCCCCAACCCGTCTCGTCCGGTGGGCTGCCACACAAGAACCAGTGCCCCGGGATAATACGACATCGTTTATGGCTCAAACAGTGACTGTCACACAAGAACCAGTCACTTACCCAGAGGCTGAAACACAAGAACCAGCCACTGTGGTACAAGAATCATACACCAAGCATGATAAAACAAAGAAACTAGCTGTAGATGCTCCACAAGAACCAGCTACAGCTGTGGATCAGCAGACAACTCCAGTAGAATCAACCAGCACACAGGGTTCACACACTATGGCATCCTTATTGGAGGAAAATGAGTTTTTGAAGTCTGAACTAGAAGCCTATAAGAATGAATTAACCATGGCATGAGAAGCCTTTGATAGAGAATTGAATCTCTATATGCTAGCACACACAGCATCAGCACAAAATAGGGATCCATGCAGAGAATACATGTGCCATGAGTGTGGTAATATTTACCAGCAGGCAGGGTACAAAGTAGTCAAAATTTAGGTATCTGAGGCATCTACATCAGCTGCAATTAAAGAAGAATGCCCTACTGCTCCACAAGAACCAGTAGGGCTCTCAAAAAGTTTGGAAAAAGAAACTAAACCACAGATATCTCGCCCTGTGCTAGTCAGCTCAGCCACTCAGACAGTACCCCAACCACAGATATCTTGCCCTGAGCTAGTTAGCTCAGCCACTCAAACAATGCCTCAACTACAGATATCTAGCCCTGAGTTAGTTAGTTCAGCCACTCAGACGATGCCCCAACCCAGTACATCTAATGTCGGGACACAGACCCTGCCATGGTATCAATTAGAACTTATGAACAAATGGAAGAAACAATATGCTGTAGAGCAAGATAAAATATTACAGCAGCATAAGTTAGCATGGCAGAATCACATGTATGTCAACTGGGATAGTTGGGAACAGACATTGCAACAGCTCAGGGATTCCAAGAAGGAAGTCAAGGAATCAAAGGAAAATATGGTTTTGATGTTTTCATTAGTGCAAAAGTTGATGGCCACCCGAAAACCCTCTGTAAATTACTCTCTCTTCCTTTCTGAACGTTTGGTTTATTTTCAATTGAAGGCAATAAAGGATGGCAGACCTCATGAATTGCTAACTGTGGAACAATTTTCTAAGACTTTTGCTGAGGCCCCTGAAAGTGACCAACATTTGTTGTGTGAACTTTATCTCCATAACAAGGCCATACCTGAGAATAGAAGAGTCAATCTTACTCCAATTGCAGGTGATGTACAAATAAGGGCATTTGTTTCATTTTTGGCCAATCAGCTCACCTGGCAAACTGCGTTTATTGCAAGTAGTCATAATGAGAAGAATAGGCTCCTTTGGATTAGACCGGAACCTTTAAGTCCGGCCATGTTTATAGCAAAATATCACCAATTCTTATAGAAGCCAGGAATGCATAGGTACATGCAACAACTACAGGCTTCAACACTTTTGAAGTGTCAACAACAAATCAAAGTAAAGGAGGTTGCTGCATTGAAGGCCAACACTATGTTTTGGCAGCAGTCATGTAAAGAAAGACAAGACTATCACCCTTTTAGCCCTGATAATCTTCAAGCTGCACTTTCCAGGGTACCTAATTACATCAGATGCATTCGACATTGTGGAGAAAACTGGATTGGTTACCATTTTCATTTTCCAATTCTATGGATGCCTTCAGAGAAATATCAGTGTCACTATCAATTGGTTGACAGAGATGAAGCTGTAGCATGGCAGCAATTGCAGAACAATCGAGGATTCCGAGCTCCGACTGAAGCCACCTTCTCCAGCTACTGCTTGAGCAACTTGCATGCACAGAGTCAGTACTCAGACTCTGACTCAAACTAGGAGTTGCCTGAGGACATGCAACATTTTCAGCTGGGGGGGATGTTAGGACCTCACTATGTATCATTTTTACTATATATTTTGACACCACCTTACCTTTTATAACCATGTTTAAAAAGGATTCCATCATCAGTTTCATTTACTTTATCCCAAGGTATATAAAATCCTCTTCTTTATTATATGTTTAATCTTTTTACATATAATTCCATATTACTCTTATATTTTATCATTAATCGAAGTAGATTGTTGCTAACATAAGTCTAAAAGATCGCGGATAAGTTATATGCTGTGCTGGAACAATCAGCCGTTGCTGAAACAGTCAAACTTCGTTGTTGAAACAGTTGACTCCGTTGCTGAAACAGTCGACTCCGTTGTTGAAACAGCCAGCAGGCACGCAAATTCCGCCACTATTCGTAATTTGCGATTCTGGAAGAGCATTTTGTGGAACAATGGCAACAACATGAAGACGTGGTTACACGGATTATTCTAAAGATAGTACTCTTTTGGTATCTGTTGTAACAATATCTTTTTATGGAAGAACAGAATAGCCTGTTTTAAGAAAGAAGAACAGATTCGGGATAAACGTAGATTTGCTCTCATGTAATTGTAAGAGATGTCTCCTCTTTAAAAAGAGGAGACATCATCATTAGAGGGGAGTTCGAGTTTGAAAGCTACAGGAGAACATTGTGTTTGAGAGACTGGAGCTAGACTCCATTTGTAATGTATCATTTCTTTTGACAGATGAATAAAATTTCCTTTTGAGCGCTCCAATTTAATCCTTTCCTGGGGAATCTTGTGAGAAGGAAAGGGCCCGCCTTCCTCACAAGATTCACCCGACTGTCCCTGTAGTTTGTTTAATTTCTTTATGTTATTTTCACTTTACTTTAATTCTGTTGCTGAGACACCAGTTACACAGTTCTGTAGTTTATTGAGTAATATGTTTCCTTAACACTGCATGAGTTTAGTACATTCATTCTTAAGAAGTTGAGAGATCTATTTCTGTTATTTGTTTGAGTGTATGATGCTGGGAAGCGGGTGCTGAAGATTCCTGTACAAAGGAAAAGGGTCCTGTTTCCATTGATTGCCTTTCCTTTCCTGCAGTGTGATTAGAAACAGGAGACAAGTGCTGAAGGTTCCTGTTCATGGGAATAGGGTCTTGGTCTCCTGAGTTATCTTTTCTACAGAGTGATTAGTGTCAGGCAGCAGGTGCTGAAGTTCCTAATTAAAGGAATAGGGTCCTGTTCCTGTTATGGTTGATTGGTTTCCTTTCCTGCAGATTGATTTCCCTTTATTTGGATTCTAAACTGCAACATAGGAATTACTTCTGCTATAACATAGTTGACTTCAGCTTTGATTAAACAGAGTGTGAATAATTAGATTTGTATGATTGATAATTGTGTGGCTTTTTACTACAACATTGTTTTTGCTTTTGAAATTGAGCATATCCAGTGCGTGATTGTCTTTGGAATAAACAGACTTCCTCGGGTTGACAATTTATGTGGAGCTTGAATTGTGAAAACAATTAAAGCAACCAACAATGACACTCATGAATGTGATCAAAAATGTGAGAAGCATTAGTTTGTTTAAAATTAGTCAAGAGTTTTGTTCTAGTTTCATATCGTGTGGGTAACTGGAAGTGGGTCAGAAATACAATAGCTAGGGCAGTGATATTATCAAAAGAAGCTTTAAGTAACTCTTTGTACCATTTCACAACCGAATCAGTGAGTGTACGCTGGAAAAGACGTAGTCGAACGGAGTCATCATTTAGGGAGTTAGATGAACACCACAAATGATAAGTCATAACATGCGTCGACGGGTCTTCCCCGGGGTTTCCATTGAACTTACGAATATCTGAGGGTAATTTATGAGGTATCACCTCCCACCAAGGGGCGTAATTGATTGGATCATTGGTAAGTCGATTTAAATCCGATAATTCTAAAGTTGAAACAAAGGGAAACTATCGATTTAAGTCAGGTTGAGCATAGCCAGGGTATGTGGAATTTCTTGGGAAATAGGACTTTGAGCACCAGCATAAGGAATTTTTTGCTGGTAACCCAGATAGGGGTTGTTTTGATATGCAAACGCTTGAGGATTGTGTTGACCAAAACCTGGGTATGTTACTTGTTGAAATGATGGTTGTGGCATTTGCGCTTGTGGCGGCCAAGGGGTCTGTCCCCCAAGATTATAATCTAAACTAGAATAGTCTGGATTTTGTTATAGATAGGTATATCCTAGTTGTGGCTATGACATCCTATAATAGGGTAAACCAACTTGTGAATAAATAACTCTATATACAGATGGTTTTTGTAAAGTAGTCGAAGGAGTTAGAGTCTGAGGGCCCAATACTTGAGGGTATTGGGTGGAAGGACCCACCTGAGATGGTTGAGGTACAACAGTTTGAGTTTGTAATAGGCGTAAGGATGTATTAACAAGTGGAGTAGATGTGGGTGCAATAGGTTGAACCGGTAGATACGAGTGTACAATCGTTTGTGTTTGGATGGGTAGATTGGGTTGCCACTGACAAACATTCATTTCGACATTAGGATGACCAGATAACAATGGAGTACTGTCAAAATGGGTGACCATAGGCTGTTTTTGGGAAGGTAAATCCTCTCTGCGGACAGAGACGATCCCTCTAGCCCTAGAGTGGGTCTAGCAACAAAGGGACAAGCTAAAGTGTAGGTTCCTTAATTAACGAATGAAAAGGGTAAAGTAGATTGGCCTACCTAAAGTCCAATGTTGTCATCACTGTAGTGGTGGTGGCCTCTTGATCTCTGCTTCGACGGGCCATAATCCTTCTGCACTAGTGCTCGGATACCTGCACGAAGATTAGCAAACAAGAGCAACATACAAAACAATGATTTCATTAATAATCAACTAACCAGTCAAGGAGAGCTAATCATATTGCATCAAATAAAAAAAATTAACACAAGATGGGAACTAGACAATAGTCATGTTTATGTCTTAATAGAAGAAAGAGTTATAAGTGGAGCCTTGACGTCGCAGCCTCCTTCAGCAGGGTTCAGTCGGAGCACGTCTCAATGAATCGTCGGGAAATTTAGACGGGATGAAGACACAAGCCTAAGCTCTCTCAATAAGGGTCTCTTCCGTTCTATCTTTTCTCGCAAAATGTAAAGGAATCTCTTCAGCATTTTAGCTATAATAAGTTCAGTTGAGCTAGCTCATAAATGGAATATGGCTATATTTATAGAGGGAGAGGAGGATGTTGGGATCCCTACAATAGTGGAAGGGAGGCCTTATCCCTTGGGAAGTTTCCCCAAAAGGTGGAAATAAGAAGCCAAAGGAGAAAGGTCATGGTTATTCAGTCGAACCACTCCAGATGACTCGCCCACGAAGTTTTTATGATGGAAACTTCGCCTCTATTTTTAAAAAACATTCCATAAATAGATTGGCACAGGGCTCAGTGTTAATCTCCTCATTGGCGAGAGGGCATAACGGTCTACTAGCGCCAAGGCAAAAACATGTGTTTCTGATGGTCTGTTTAGGAAACTGTCAACAGAAGGAGTGTTTTCCTCATGGAAAGGGATGCAATGATGGTCTTTTCAATTCATGAAACTTTGTTTTGGTCATAGAAATGAGGCTCCAATGTTTGGGATGGGGATTGCAGGGATAGTGACAAAATTTTATGTAACAGATGCCCCCTAAAGTATGAGGTGCGAGAGAGAGGAAGGGGTGAAAACTTTACGAGAACGCGTTCGAACCAAACACTGTTGTTGAAATACCTACAATTACAAATACAACTGACATCTCTGATACATGAACATGTGGCATGGTCATAGCCATCCATAATAGAGTACATATATGAACTAGGATCTGAGTTATGGACGCAACCATCCAACAGTAAGGATCAACAAAAATAGACTCAGGTATGGTTGCAGCCATCCAATCAAAAGAGTCATGCATAAATTCATGATAAACCATAATATCCCTCAGCCTGGATCTTATCAGACAAAACCCAGGGTCTTGCGCTCCATCTCGACCCAAACAAGTACAAATTCAAGCATACGAATATGTGAGCTGAAGTCGAACATGCAAGAAAATCATCTGATTACCAGCCAATGATGAAATTTGTTAACATGCACGAGAGAAACCACCAATAATGACAATGGCTCTCAAGGTATAATAGGTACAATCCATAGAATGTGAAAATTGAGTTGGCATTGAACACCCATAGAATCACTCGATTGACAGCTAATGATGTGGACCTGTTGTCGAATGCGAAGAACTTTCCATTGAGGCATGTAAGCTCCAAGGTACCGGAAGGGAGTCTCTAGGTCAACTTCCCAGATAATGAGTTGAATTCAACAGGAAGCAACCCAGTCGAAGGAGGGCCATAATGTTTCCCACATCATAGGCACGAGACAGAGGAACATGATGATAGTGAATCAAGACCAACAGAGGATCAGAGGGAGGTTGAAAATTGTAGAGGAAAAATTCTCTTGAACATATTAGCGACACGACTCTGGATTTGGCAGTATCTGACATCAAGGGATCTGAGGTCATGATGACGTGTCAAAGAGAAGATGAGAGGTAAAAACAGATTACCCAAACCCACAGAGGCAAAAATGACGAAATGAGACGTCCCCAACCCGACACGAATGCAGACGAGTGTCATGTTCAAGAGCGACATACTGCCGACACAACTTAAAACTAGTTCCATTTTCCCCCACCATTTCTGGTGAGTACCCCAACTATTTTTGAAAAGAAGCTTGAAGGGGATAGCATATGCTTGTATTTTAAGTTTTTCCTTCGGAAAAATCCATCCTAGTACATTTTATGAGCCCTAGGAAGGAGGAACTCGGTGAACATCATGGTGATGATTTCTGTTGTCATATAGAGTTTAACGAGTCTGACAAAGGAATAAATTGGCATCTTTTCATGTTTAAAGAGTTTGAAAAGAAGCAGAAAATAAAACTCCAGCAGGTCCCTTTTCGTAGGTAGTCTCACAGATCCAAAAAGGTAGAAAACTATTTCTGAGAGAACCTCTTAGTCACGATAGGCTAAGGTATTCCTTTTTCATAAATAATCTAGTTGTAATGTTCCCAAAATGGAAAATTCTACAACATTAAGAATATCTCAAGATACTCTTAAGTTGGAGACCCAGCAATATGCAAACACAAATAATGGAACAGCAGCAACACTCACCCATAGAAATGTGAGAGAAATCCATAGTCATATTATTAGATAATAGCAGCAACAAATGAATACAATATCTTGAAGAAAAAGGTCACTCAAGATAGGCAATGCTCAGCCTCAAGAAACAAGTACAAGATACATGATAAAATATTGTTGCACAATGCATACCAAGCTATGACAGTGCAGTTTTATAGAGCAACTGCATGCATCATATGTAAAATACATAGATATCTCAATACATGGCCCATTACAACATTCGGGATGAAGATCTCATCTCCCAAAGGCTACCTCATGTCAACCCTGGAAGGATTGGCTATGAAACACAAAATCTACAAAATGTCGGAGTTGCTAGGTAGAAACTGCAACTCAGAAATAGAACTGGATGGAGAAGTCTAAAGATGCTACAAAAAATGAAAATATCTCCTCCAATGGACCTCTAGGATGAAAGGTTGATCCTCTCACCTGAGATATCACGCTCCAAAGATATCTGCAAAGCCCCACTGCAAATACTCCACTAAAATAACATAGTCACTGGATGAAACTGTGTTGTAGGGCTAGGGAATGAGTTGGCCTTGATTCCAAAGTCTACAATAAGATCTAGAATGCCTCCATTAATCTGATCTCCCAAATAAAAGAGAGACTCTCCCTCTGAAAAATAGCTGATGGAGGTGGTGTAGTGAACCCTCACTGCAACACCCAGCAACACAACATTATTCTGCTACAGAAATAATGCTATCTTGATGGAGGATGCTTGGCCTCAAGCCTAGATGTGAGGAAAATGAAGAAAAATCCCTCAAGAGACCTCTCAAGAAGGAGAATTAATCCTAAAAAATAATTCCTCCAGCAATTCTTGCTAAACAGCAAAGAATGCACAATTGTCTGAATAGACAATGTGATGAATAATACAAAGCATGAGAAATAATGGTTTCCTTGCCCTCCTTTTAAACAAGTGAAAGATATTTCTCCATGGGCCCCATCTATTAGGGTTTCCTCCACCAAATATCCTCTTCCCCATTCACACTGCGCTGGCTTCCTAAGTAAGCCACTCCTCCTATGGCAGCGTTGTTGACTTGGTCAAACTTGACCTTGTCTATTTGCAAATAACCCTATTCACACATGAGGGTGTGAAAACCAGCTCCAATGATGATCCCTATTCATATTATGAGGGATTTTATTGAGATTATCACTATGCATGGGCCTCCTTACCCATTTATTCTCCTCTTAGATGAAATAAGCAAAAATTAATGTTCCAATTATCTGCATGAAAATTTTGGAACATTACAGTCCTCCCCTCTCAAAGATTTCTTGTCCTCGAGCAAGTGCAAGGATAGGCTGAATTATTTTCTCCTCCTCCCCCTGTAGCATCCATGTATGATGATCTCCTCCAAGTAAAGTGATACTATCTCAGCAATCAAGCCTCCACATTTCCCCTCCTCAGCATGTAAGTTAGCTATCAAGCCCTCATCATGTAAAGGTGAAATACTCAAGAGGATAGCAAAGTGATGTCTAGAGGTTCCCTTGAAGAAGGGGATCTAAAATATAATGGGAACTATCTTTCCCATATGGATCCTCCATATCCAAGCTATGAGCCATGCAAAATGAGTCACCTTCTAACTAGGCAACTCCTGAAAGCTGTCATCCACCCTTGGCTCCGGCAAAGTAGGTGGGCTGAAATTATGCACATGGTAGAAAATGTAGCCTACCCCACACTGTCCATCTCTCCACTTATGATAAGTGTAGAGAAAGTGTTGATCCTAGGCTGCAAAATACTTGCCCTCAATTGGCAAGATGAAGACTAGATTTCCAAGGATCTCTCCTCCAACACTGCAAATCATGCTGACCCAAGTATCTCCATATATGATGAGTTGGAAGTCATCATCATATGGCATCTCCTCCATCATATGGTTCACCTCATAAGGAAACAAATGAGCTACTGTAGTGGCCATACCGTCTCCCATGCTCCCTCTAGAACATGTAGTGCAAAGTGTGTGGGAGTTTTCTCCCTCCAAGGACACATCCACCCAATGTGTCTCTCTTCCAGTCATGCTCCCAAGGAAAGCTTTATCACTATCGACCAATGGAACCATAAGGAGAATCATTATAGCTTCCCTGTGAAGTAAAGGAGAAGTATAATGTTCCCTCAAATGTAGCCAGTGCATTTTGACTCTCAACTTCCATAGAAAATAAAATGATGGGTGGCCTCCCCACCATTTGCTTGCTGCCCCAATCTCTTCACCAATTTGGATATAGTGAATGATATAATGTGCAATGTGAGTGTATTCTCCATGAGAAATCTTCTCCCCGATCCACTTAGGGATTAATCATCCATAATGGCCTTATGTAGACCATCAAATCTAGAAGGAAGAATAATCCTTCTTTGAGCAAATCCCTGCACATATATGGTTAAGAGATGCATATATATATAGACAAGTCACCATGAAAATCAAAAATACTCTTACCATATGTTTTGATCATACAAATGGAGTGGCTCATAGATGAGTCTCCCCTCATCCTCAAAGGAAAAATATTTGACTGTGCTAACTCCTCCAACTCCTTATGATCCATGGAGTGCCTCCTCAAGTCCTTCAAGTGGTTCCTCCCACAAGAAGACAAGAAATGTAATGTGGCCTTCATGGTTGGCCCATGGTCCCTCCTAAAATGTACAACATGTATAGTAGGGAGGATCATGCTCCCAATGGGCACCCTCAATCTCAAGCCCACTTTCCAATAAAAGCTCCCCATGAACATAAACATATCAGCAATACATGGAAGCATAGTACAATAAGAACAAGTTGCCAAATGACAACCAGAGAGTGAATCATAGTTCCATCCATGGAACCAGTGCAATGCATCTCTTGCCTGCATCAAATCAAACAAAAACAATTGTTCTCCCATCCACTTGTTTGCTACCACAATCATTCTACAAGATGTAAACATGGAAGTACATAAGGGTTTCAATGGTGCACACCAAAAATCATGTGGCTCTCCCGACAAACCACCAATGAGATAGCCAATATCGATGCTAAAAATGCCTTCAAGTACATCACTATACAATATGCAAGAAGGAATAATCCTCCTTGGTACAATATGTTGCTCATAAATTGACAAGAAGTACAAAACATAAGGTGGAATTGTACATTCTCCATTATGTACATGAAGACTTGAGCTGAAATGGCTCAATTGAAAATGCTCCCTTACTCTTAATGAGTAGGAAGGTGGCTATGACATCCTCTCCATCATCATCCAGGCTCTGCATATCTCCATATGTTGATGTATTTCTTGTTGGATGCCCTCCCAAATGAACTCCTCTGCCAAGGCAAGATATGCATCAAAATGCATGGAAAAAAAGTCCTCATGTGCTGCATGTAGCAACTTCTCCTTGAGACTAGAATCTCTAGTCAAGAAGACTCTACCATGTGAATAGATGACCATATCATCTACCATATATCTTTCATCTCTATCCGGGTCATCGAGAATCATGCATGCACTAAGATCCTTGGAGTACTCTACCAAGAGCTGAGACCTCCAATAAGGATCAATCCTCCTAAGAGACAGCGCTGGTGATCTGGCATGTGTAGCTCTCCTCCTGCTATTGTCTACTACTTTGAAATCCCCCATGACAAAGTTCTCCTCAAAACTCTTCACCTCTCCAAAACCCAAGAGTGGTGAATCCAAAGACAAAATGTCTCTCATCAATGATAGATCTGGTGGCCTCCCTGCTGGAATGCCTCTATGTAGTGAGACATCAATGTCTAGAGTGGACTGTACATATGGTTGGGAAACCTTGTGCTTGCTCTCACAGTGCAATACAGTCTACCTCCTCCTAGATTTCTGAAATAGAGAAGGGTGTGTGCCTCTCATCACATGATGTTGCTCTTCCTCCCTTCCTTCTCCTTCCAGCTGCAATGTTGCACAATCATGCTACTCACTGATTGTTCTTGGACCTCCATGGATGAGATCCTCGGGACTTCCTTGAAAAGCTACAAGAATCCCTCTAGTTGGAGCAAGAGCTCCTCCTTCCTCTGCATGAGGTACTAGATCAACTCTAGAAATGACAGCGTTGTTACCCTCAGCTTCCTTATCATGATTGGGCAACCCTCCAATGATTGAATCTTCTTTTGGAAAAGGGATCTTCGTGCCTCCTTGTGCCAAAATGCAAGATGAAGGTCTTGCCTCCAATAAATTATCATGCAAGATATCAGCCTCCTTCATGGTTTTCTGAAATTATTCTGAGTCTATGGTTTTCTTCATCACATGCAAGGGTTTTGTTTGTTTGAATGTGTTTTTTCCCTCCACATGAGTTTCAGAATTCCTCCTACCAAATCTCTTCATCAAAGTTCTAATGAACATTTCATAGGAAGAGGTATTTACATTTTTCAAAGTAAATGACTCAAATAACCACCATGCATAGACCTTACCTCCCAAGTGCAGTGCGACTATTCTGATGGCTTCATCTTCGAAAATCTGATACTGCTGCAGAAAGGTGTCTAGCTCTTCTATCCAAGCCCTAGATGAACAAGTAGGAGAACCATCAAAGATAGATAGAAGAAATATATCCTCATTATGCTTCTTTCTCCTCCTCACCATGATCTTGCAAAACTCCGGGAAAGCAATATGATTTCTAAACTTCTGAGTTTGAGATTCATACTCATGCAAGAAACCACTAAGAGTTCCTCTCTTTGGCATTCCTCCTTCTTCTTCTCCTCTCATGGCAAAGCTGGCCATATGACTGTGCTACACCTCATAGGGTGTGGCTGCATGCTCACACTCCCTATAAGAAAAACTAGAGTTTGACTCAGTTTCAAACCCTCTTGGAGATCCTATGCATATCTCCCTTCTTATCTTCTCAAATTCTTCATGAATTCTCTGTATAGATCTTGGAAGAAGCTTTGTAAGCTTATCCTCCTATTTCTCTCCATGAAATGGAGTCTTCATCTTCTCTCTTCTTGATAGAATTATGGTTGAGATCCACCCGCTGAACCAGAAATCATGCTTTGATACCACTGTAATGTTCCCAAAATGGAAAATGCTACAACAGTAAGAATATCTCAAAATATTCTTAAGTTTGAGACCCAGCAATATGCAAACACAAATAATGGAGTAGCAGCAACACTCACCCATAGAAATGTGAGAGAAATCCATAGCCATATTATTAGATAATAGCAGCAACAAATGAATACAAGATCTTGAGGAAAAATTTCACTCAAGATAGGCAATGCTCAGCCTCAAGAAACAAGTACAAGATACATGATAAAATACTACTGCACAATGCATACCAAGCTATGACAGTGCAGTTTTATAGAGCAACTGCATGCATCATATGTCAAATACACATATATCTCAACACATGGACCATTACAACATTGGGGATGAAGATTTCATCTCCCAAAGGCTACCTCATGTCAATCCTGGAAGGATTGGCTATGAAACACAAAATCTGCAAAATGTCGGAGTTGCTGGGTAGCAGCTGCAACTCATAAATAGAATTGGATGGAGAAGACTAAATATGTTGCAAAAAATGACAAGATCTCCTCCAATGGACCTCTAGGATGAAAGGCTGATCCTCTCACCTGAGATCTCACCCTCCAAAGATATTTGCAAAGCCCCACTGCAAATACTCCACTAAAATAACGCAGTCACTGGATGAAACTGCGTTGTAGGGCTAGGGAATGAGTTGGCCTTGATGCCAAAGTCTACAATAAGCTCTAGAATGCCTCCAATCTGATCTCCCAAAGTAAATAGAGACTCTCCCTCTGAAAAATAGCTGATGGAGGTGGTGTAGTGAACCCTCACTGCAACACCCAGCAACACAACATTATTTTGCTACAGAAGTAATGTTGTCTTGAAGGAGGATGCTTGGCCTCAAGCCTAGATGTGAGTAAAATGAAGAACAATCCCTCAAGAGACATCTCAAGAAGGAGAAGGAATCCTAAACAGAAATTCCTCCAGAAATTCTTGCAAAACAGCAAAGAATGCACAATTGTCTAATAGACAATGTGATGAATAATACAAAGCATGAGAAACAATGGTTGCCTTGCCCTCCTTTTAAACAAGTGAAAGCTCTTTCTCCATGGGCCCCATCTATTATGGTTTCCTCCACCAAATATCCTCTTCCCCATTCACACTGCGTTGGCTTCCTAAGTAAGCCACTCCTCCTATGGCAGCGTTGTTGACTTGGTCAAACTTGACCTTGTCTATTTGCAAATAACCCTGTTCACACATGAGGGTGTGAAAAACAGCTTCAATGATGATCCCCATTCATATTATGAGGGATTTTATTGAGATTATCACTATTCATGGGCCTCCTTACCCATTTATTCTCCTCCTAGGTGAAATAAGAAAAAATTAATGTTCCAATTATCTGCATGAAAATTTTGGAACATTACACTATCCTAGCCCGAAAAAGGGGTAAATGTATACTGGGTAGACATCATTTCGCAACCATTTAATGAGTTCAAAACGACAAGAGTCTCGATAATATTTTCAATTTTAGAGAGTCAAAAAAGAGTTGAAAGATGACTCCAGTAGTGACTTTTTTGTGTTTTTATGGAGTCTGAAAAAGTATAAAATATAACTCGTTTCTTCATTGCTATCTCATTAAAGACCTGTCGCTGCACAAGAGACAAACGTAAAACCCATTTCTCGAAATAACATAATGTAATAATCAAAAAACATGTCTTAAAACCTAATTAGGGTCTTGAAAAGTTATAAAATGCCAAAAACAGTAAAAAATAATTACTTTTCACTTTTACCTCTTGTGTAGCAATAGTTACCCATTTTAGACTTTGATTTTGCAGCGACGATTGCGAGTGATTGGAAAAATAAATCTCAAAGCCATTAGTTATAGGTAAGAGTCAGCATCATTCCCTGTACTTTTATTCCTCTTTTATTACCTACAACCCCAAATTAGAATTTCTATGGGGAAATTGTAAAAAATAGGGCACGGCGGTTGGGGCGAGTATCGGGCATGGACTCGCGCCAATCGCCCAAATTTCTAAACTGGGGCGCGCCCATTGGCGCGACTATTTCCCAAATAGTCATGCCAACCATGCAAACCTTTTAAGCTCACAATGTAAATAAGCAGGCCCAATTTCCACAAATCAAAATCTTGCAATCTAGCTAATGAGGTTCATATGAAAATGTTTGCAGGTGTAAAGTGGAAAAATGGTTATCGAATGGAAAGAACGAGAATACAGTGAAGAAGATGAGCTCAATGGCGAGATGCATGGAAGCTCTCAAAGAATGTGGACTAAAAAAAATCTTCATGAAATCGTGCCTCAGAGCTCAACCAGAGCTGCTACAATATTTGATCAATATCTGGGACGAGGATCAGGAAAAATTCATTCTTTGTGATCAGGAACTCAAAATTGATGTTTCAGACATTTACTTCATAATATGATTATCGCGGAGGGGTGCAACACCAATCTTGACTGGCACCCAGCCCACCATGGAGAGCATGAGCATGGTGATTGATAGGGTCTATCTAGGGGCACAGAAAGGATCAGGAAGCGGGAAAGTGGATATCCAAACCATCCCGGACTTGGCACTAAAAGTAGTGCTACACACCATTACACGAGCTGCGGGATCGCAAGCACCACACGAAGCAACAAAAACACAGCTCCTTCTTGCAGTAGACTATCTTACACTGACCCTCTACAACTGGGCAGAGGTAGTGACGATCAATATGAAGCATCGATTGACGAAATGCAAGAATACCAAACTAAAGCAGTTCAGATATGGATCCATCCTGGTATCGTTCTTCCTGGAATGACTACTAGTTTTCCAGTGATAGTCCCAACACCACCAGCACAGGAGCCACATATGGCCCATTGGGTAGCGCTGATGCCAAGGTCAGGGGGTGGTCAACAGATGTCCTGTAGACCGGATTTCTTTAACTGTATCCACCGAGAGTTGATTTTCGTGGAGGACTGTCCCTACTCTTGCACATATTTCACTAGTGATCCAGACCTCCCACTCCCAAAAGGAGAGGATTGGGATGAAGCACTTGGTAAGACTCATTTTTTTATTTTCATGAGTGTTATGATTTTTTTTTTTTGGTATGTATGTTCTGACATTAAATCCATGTGCTATGCAGATTTTGGACCATAAATACTGCAGGCATGTCTTCGATAGCGAGGTGGATCCCTCGCAACTTTTATATTGCCCCTCATGGTGAGGGAGGCGAGGAAGAGGAAATCAGGCGCAACCTGGATGTAATCTCTCGCGGGGTCCCAGAATATGCATGATTCAACGATGTTCCTTGTGCATACCAAAGATGCATTGTAGGAGTGTCAAACCGAGTTCACCGCTTGCTGAGGCGACTCGTATGGGCACTGACATGCTATCATGATCACCATGCTGATTAGACACCTAGGATTTACTTCTGCATATTTTGAGAGACATGATGTCTCAGGATGTAACAGAAACACACATATAGTGTGCTTATGATGCACACTAATGCAAACATTTGATATATATATACAACTATTTTCCTATATGGATCTTTTTTCATGTGATGATGATTTTAAAAATTACGCAAATATCTAAATAATACAATGTTAGCCACTGTATCAGTTAATGCATTCATTTTCCTAAGAATATGTTGATATGTGATGTAATCAAAATGTCTTTCCAGCAAACGAACACGTAAATACATCCTTAAAATCTGAGAGTTTCTAACTGAATAATGTCCATTAAGTTGAAGAACAAAAAGTTGTGAGTCCAGATTTACAACCAATGCATGAATGCTGAGGTTAATTGCCTCGGTTAATAGCTCAATGACAACACTATACTCAACGACATTGTTTGTAGTTCATCCTAGACAAATACCTTGTAGATCTATCAACTCACCAGCAGGATCATAAATCACCCAGGCTGCCGAAGACAAGTTTCAAGTACTGCGGGAAGCGCCATCCGCGAAACTGACATAAGGGGTAATAGACATCTACACAATGAGAAATGACCCAATAACTAGGAAAACACTCGCAAAGCACACCAAGCCAAAGAATGTACAAAAATGAAAAAAACACCTATGTACACAAAACATGCACGAATAACTCATGCATAATATTTTTTTAGATACAACCCATTTGTAGGTTGATCCAAAGGATGCCCTTCATAATCAATTAGCTCATAGGCCCCATTCCGCAAGACACGTTTAAAAATATAGGGCCCATGCCACATGGGTTGAAATTTTCCTGCCCCCAGCTTATCATGATCTTGGTCGTACAGGAGGACAAGGTCTCCTTCTACAAAGGAGAGAGGGGAAATCGATTGGTCAAAATGAGCTTTGACTCGCTTCTTCTATGCCTTGATGACCAAAGTAGCCAAGCGGCGAGTTTCATCCAGCCTTTCTAAGTAGAGAAGACGCTCTTCTTGTGGCGAAGTGTTCGGCAACAATTCAACAGCCAACTTGAGCGAAGGTATTTCACACTCAATCGAAAGGGTAGCTTCCAAACGGCAAACGAGATAAAATGGAGTGAATCCGGTCGCATCCTTAACTAAGGTTCAGTAAGCCCAAAGAGCCGAAAATAACATGAGATGCCAGTTGGATTTGTGCATCCCAATCGTACGTTGAAGCATGTTGACAAGAACTTTTTTCACGGCTTCAACCTGGCCATTGGCTTGAGGATAGTACGGCGTTGATCTGTCATGACGCAAGCCCAACCTGGAAGTCAACTCCACCACCATATAATGCCAAAAATGGGAACCATGATCAGTAACGATGGCTTGAGGGACACCAAACCTAGAAATGATGTGATTGAATATGAACTGAGCTGCTGTCTTACCATCGGGGGCAAGTGTAGGCATTGCTTCGGCCCATTTGGTGAAGTAGTCAACGGTTACAATGATATAAGAATGCCCCCGGCCAAGTGAGGGTTACATGTCATAAAATTGATGCCCCACTTCACAAAGGGACCAACAATAACGACAGGGTGGAGATGTGAAGGTGGCGCGCACATCTTGCGCTGATAGATCTGGCATTCATGACATTTTTGAACAACAACAATGCAATCCTTGAAGATGGAGGGCCAGAAATATCCAGCATGAAGAATATTTTGTGCAGTGGCATAACCAGACATGTGACTGCCACAGGCACCACTATGACAATCATTCAGGGCTTTCTCAGCCTCCTCGAGAGTCAAACACCGGCGAAGAATGGAATCTACTCCAATGTGGTAGAGTGTATCTCTGACTATACGATAAGGTTGTGATTAATGACGGATGCGTCGGCAGGCATCCTTCGTCAACTCAAATCTAAAATTAGAAGTCTGAAGATATACGATGATATCACCATACCAAGGATCGACGATGCTAATCAAAAAAAGCGAATCGTCTGGAATGCATTCCTCAGAACCAGACGGAGTGGAGTCAGAGGGGAGGGAACAGATTAGATCAGCAAAGACTAGTGATTTCTTCGACTTGGCAGTAGTAAACTCCAAATTGAACTCTTGGAGGATCACGATCCACTTCGATTGCTTGCCCCCAAAAATTGTCGAGACAATATATAAGTCATAGGGTTGCTGTCAGAAACCACAGTCACAGTACGCAGCAGAATGTAATGACAAAAACGCTAAACTGCTTGAACCGCATCCAATGCTAACTTCTTGACATGAGCATAGTGTGTTTCGGTATCGACAAGGTTACGAGAGAGGTAGTAAATAACATGCTTGTCACCATCATCATCGTCTTGTACCAAAACCATGGCAAACGTGCTGAAAGTGGTGGCTAAATAGAGGAAAACATTGCAATGATAGTTCAGAGGATGCAACAGAGGAGCGTTGACAAGCAACGTCTTGAGAGCATCGAAAGAGTTCTGGGCGATCTCATCCCAAAGGAATGGGATGCCTTGCTTTAGTAATCACGTGAATCCTTTAGCCACTTCAGCATAGTTAGGTATAAAACGACGTAAAAAATTAGCCTTCCCCTACAAACTCTGCACCTAATGTAATGAGGATGGAGAGGGGAGATTGATGATAGCCTCAACCTTGAGGGGATCGAGGAAAATCTCGTCTTTGGAAATGATAAACCCCAAGAGTCTACCGGAATCGACGTAGAAGATGCATTTGTGTGGATTTAACCAAATGTTATAACGTCTACAGCGAAGAAATATCTGACAAAGATAGTCAGGGTGGTCCTTACGTTTAGCCAAATGAGCCGGAAGGTCATCCAGATAAGGCTAAACAATGTGCTTAATATCGTGAAAATCATATGACATCACCCACTGAAATGTGGCCACAGCATTCTTCAAGCCAAAAGGGTGTTTCTTATGCGTGAAAGTACCCCAAGGACAGATGAAGGCAGTCTTATGTTGATCGGTCGGGAGAATGTTAATCTAGTTGTAGCCAGAAAATTCATCCATGAGGGAAAATATCTCACTCCCAATGCAGTCATCAGTGATCTGATCGATAAAGGGATTAGGATAGTTATCCTTAGGACATGCCCGGTTTATGTCACGATAATCAACACAGACCCGAATGGTACCCTATTTCTTATCTACAGGGACAATATTGGACACCCATTCTATCAAGGGAATCGGGTAGATGAAACCAACGTTGAGAAGTTTTTCAACTTCACTTTTAATGGTGGTAGCCTTTCTAGGGTGCACAGGATGAAGGCGTTGACGAACAAACTTCAAACCAAGGTAGATAGGAACCTCATGCACCACTATACTAGGATTGATGTCAGGAATCTCCTCATAGGACCATGCTAATATGTCATGGAACTCACGGAAAAGGCTAGTATAAACTTGGACTACATCTGAAGAACAGATGACCCCGATATGGATGTTCTCGATGATTCCCACTTTGACGAAAATGTCGATAGGCATTGTTTGTGTGATCTTACTCAAGTTACCCTCCGAAAAAAATTCATGTGTTAGTATAGGCGTTTGAAGTGGAGGAGAAGGAACCTGAGATGCAAACCTCTCAATACATGTAGACATGGCCCTGAGACCAGGCATGAACGAGGAACGATGATGACTATCATCCCATGGAAGATCCTCGAGAGACATAGTTTCCACGATGGCTTCATAGGAGGGAAATATCTCTTTCAAGGGATCGTGCGAATCTGAATCGTCGAGCCAAGGGGATTGAGAATAAGTGTCAAGAGACATGCTCAAAGGAGCATGATCAGAAGACGAAGGTTTTGAAGCTACAATGAGTTCACAATAGTCAATCTCGATTAGACTCAACAGCATTGAATCTCCAAAAGAATCGATCTTCTCAGGCGAAGGGATGATCCATGGGTCTTTAGACCGAGAGATCATATTAATATGAATAGTATGGGGTGGAGGAAGAGGAAAAATACCCATGAGGGCAAGATCTTTGAAAAGACCCGACCCTATGCTCTCGTAGGGTGTAGGAATTTGATCCACATACGGAATGTTGTTCTCAGAAGAAGAAGTGAAAAATGATAATTGATAAACAGTAACAATATTTCCTTCGTGCAGGAATTTCAAAACATGAAAGAGAGTGGACGAAATGCACAGCATGGCGTGAGTCCAAATGCGATCGAGGAGAAGATTGTAATTGAGCTTGGCGTCAACTACTTCAACCTCGACATTGCATTAGGGGAATTTTGAGGTCTAAAATGGGCCTCCTGAGAAAAATGTACAACAAAAATAAACTTTATAAGAACCAATAGGATTCAAGATGATTATGTCAACCATGGGGGATGATTCACCATTTTTGGAGTAAAAAAGTAAAAATATTAAAAAATAATAAAATAATAAAACTACTTTTTCAACTCATATTTTCAAATTATCTCCCTAAGGTTTTACTCAAATTTCAAGTGGGAGTACTCGTTGGATGCAAAATTTAATTCCTCATCCAAGGAGTACTCATGTTTCATACTTTCGATGGATCCTGCTACACGAAAAAAGAGAAATACATGAAAAAACGTGTTTGCAATCATGTTTTTCATGTATTTCTCATTTTTCATGTAGCAAGGTCCAAAAAAAGTATGCAACATGGGTACTCCTTAGATTAGAAATCGAATTATGAATCCAACGAGTGTTTCCGCTCGAAATTTGAGTAAACCCATAGGGAGATAAGTTGAAAATACGAGTTGAAAAAGTAGTTTTTCCTTTTTCCCCTCTAAAATTTGATGATCTAATCAAATATTATTTTATTATTTCCACTATTATTTTATAATTTCCTTAGGAGGCCCATTTTAGACCTCAAAATTCCCCTAATGGACAACATTCCCTTCTAATGTAATCAGTAAACTAGTGAGAACACCAAGAGATTTTGGTTCTCTTCCATCAAATGCTTTAAGGGCATTTGGTGATGAATTCAAAGCTGGAGAACCAATGGCCTCCTAGCAAGCAGATGACATGACGCACGTCGACGCACCCTCATCCACAACCACCCGATGGATATTTAGACTATTAATACCAACTTGTATAATGAGCGCAATTTGGTGCGGGAGTCGCGGGATGAAAGTCTCCAATTCGAGATCGAGAAGGCTAGTATTAGCAAGATCAACCCCGTCGATCGTATATAACAAACCCTTATATTGAGACGGACAACTCTAAAGTACTTCTAATGCAGAAATTACAGATAGTTCCTGTGCCAGATCCTCAACAATACTCTAATTTTGAGCAGCACGGGCGTTTGGATTGTAAGAAGACTTGTGGAGTACATCTTTGGAAGGTGGCCATACAATGGACTCAGTACTCGGCCTTTCAATATGAAGAGGTCCAGAAGCAGGCGGAGGAGGAGGACCATCAGCGATGTCTTTCCCCGCTACCTGAGGTGATCCGGCATAATCTTTCAACTGAGTAGCGATAGACATGGATGCAGAACCGTCCATCATGAAAACCTGAGAGCCAAATGGGGCAGAGGGTTGAGATTTCTCTACCATCTGTGTCTACTGAGATGAAAAATGTTCTTTGAGAACATCCGTAGTTCCCTGGGTGCCTTTGAGCAGTCTACTTACTTCGGCCCATCGAGGAGAGTCCTTGGTGTAGTGCTCTTCATCACAAATCAAACAAGGGTACTTCGGCTTACACTATGAACCATCGTCAGCACGAGATTTAGACGAATCTAGTTTCAGGTTATTGGCTTTGGCCTTACCTTTACCCTTATTTTTCCCCTTGGAAGTCTTATCCACTGGATTGGCCTGAACAAATTGACTTCCACGGTTTTACCAGGATTCGGGGTAGGCTGAGAAGCAACATCATTGGAAGGATTAGAATTTTTCTTCCCATGATTTGAAGGAGAAGACTTCTGAGAAGTCTGAGACATGGAACCTATGATATCGTCGACGGATGGCGTCACTGGTGCCTTGGAAGTTCTAGGTCAAGGAGCATCAGGCAAGATATCATACACTGTGCCAGACTGAGAGTACACAAGATCAAGGTACTGGGCACGAGA
The DNA here is from genome assembly GCA_034641835.2 of Pinus albicaulis. Classification (NCBI taxonomy): domain Eukaryota; kingdom Viridiplantae; phylum Streptophyta; class Pinopsida; order Pinales; family Pinaceae; genus Pinus; species Pinus albicaulis. The sequence continues at coordinate 729,487,924 of CM076579.1, forward strand.
AATGGCCTGTTATATGGTTACACATGCCCCCATAGCTATGTCTTTTGTGATCTGATTGACAAATGAGGTAGTGAACCAATCAGTCAGAAGTTGATTGGGAATGTCAAACTTGATCAAGCGATGACGATGCATCCATTCATGAACATGATCCGAGATATGAGTAGCTCGGTCCTGTTTTAAGGATGTGAGGAGGTGTGTCCTGGTCTCATACCAAACCGGTAACTGAAAATGGGTAAGAAATGCCATGGCTAAAGAGTTGAAATCTTGAAAAATTCCATGAGATAATTCGATGTACCAATTTGCAGCGGCACCAGTAAGATTCCATTGGAAAAGACGGAGTCGGATGGAATAATCAACCCAAGAGTTAGAGGAACACCACAAGTGGTAGGTCATAACATGCGCTTGGGGGTCTTCTCTAGACTTGCCCTCAAATTTTGGACAATCACCAGGAATATTAGTTGGAACAGGAGGCCACTATCAGTTATGAAGAATAAGATCATTCGTTAAATTTGACACATGTGTTAGTTCTAACGTAGCTAGAAATGGTAATTTAGGATTGAAAGGCATAGGAGGCCTTTGATAAGGACCTGTGTTAACATTCCACCCTGTCTGGGAGAAGTTTTGCCCCATATGTTTTGTCCTGGAGGATTTTGACCATAAGGGTTATAAGCCTGAAAGTTCTGCCCATATCGGGGTTGAGGACCGGGATATTGATTCTGAGCATACCATTGAGGTCCTTGCTAAGAAACGTATGGATTCTGTTGCAGAATGTAAGCATTTCCTTAAGGTGGATAATACACCATTTGGGATTTATTTTGAGGGTAATAAGTGAAACCTTGGGGCGCACTATATATCGTCTAATATTTACCTTAAGGAGGGTAAGTAGCGCCTTGAGGTTGAGCAGGTGGACCCTGTTGAGCAGGTTGAATGGGCTGCTGAGCTGGTTGAATAGGTTGAACTAGATATTGGGCTAGTTGAACAGGTTGAACTGGCTGTTGAGAGGGTTGAATCGGCTGCTGAGGCTAGGCAGGTTGTCCCTGTGGGGGAGGTTGGCCTAGATACTGAGGGCCACAGGGTTTCCCTTGTGGAAGAGGTTGGCCCAATGGTTGCGATGGACCAGGTTTTCCCTAATGACCAGGTTGACATGGAGCAAGACTGTAGAGTTGTCCTTTTTTCATAAATTTATGGCTTTGCTGGACATAAGGCTGTTGTTGTTGCACAAAAGGTTGTCGCTATGGTGGATACATCTGCCCCCCAGGAACATAAGATGCTCCTGATTGATATTGATACTGAGGTTGACCAGAAGGACCGTGAGGTTGTTGGACCGAAGGTTGACCCTGTAAGGGTTGTCCTTGTGGACCATAAGGTTGTCCCTACTGAATCAAAGGTTTTCCCTGTAAGGTTTGTCCTTGTATACCAGAGGGTTGACCTTGTATTACCGGCCCTTGATGAGGGATGGTCCGATAAGGATCAGCCATAGGTAGATAAATAGCTTGATGAGAATCAATATAAGGAATATATACAATATTACCATATACATTATTGTACCTTAAGATACAATCCCTTAGCTATGATAAGGAATCAGTGCTTAAGACATTTATATGATTATGTCACAAATATATATGTCTATGTTTTATTAACCCGCAAGTATTTATGATTAAACCCTTAAATGTCAAATATGATGAATGCTTCAAAATGTTACCATTTTTTAATGTTGAATGAAGTGACTAGAAGAATATGAAAGAAGAAGTCCAAACTGATATGTTGTTTTATACATAAAATATCGTTTCCAACCCCAGAAGAAATATATGAAAGAAAAAGTTAAAACAAAGGAGCGCCAATTAAGGTTTTTAACTCTTATATACATAAATAAAAAGAGACCTGTTTCTCATAAATTTGTTTTATTCATAGATAGAAAACACATAATGTAAACTTGAATACATTTCAACATAAACAAAATTCTAGAAACTTGCTTACTCATTCATTAATCTTTGAATCTCCGAGTACAAAAATAATTGTCTGAAGCTCCAAAACTCGGAACCATTCCTTCCCTTGAAAATTACATTAAATACAGCAAAAATTAGTTTAGAACTGTTGTAACCAATCCTAACTACCAAAAATACTTAAGACTTTGAATGCTTTCTATTACATGCCTTGAAAATGTCTTGTTACAATTACATTGTTTTCAGAAAATAACATAAAATAAATATCCTAATCTATAGGAATTGCTGATGATGTGGCTTCTTTTCCTTGGTCAACTAATTTGTATTTCTTTTCTACTGATCCTTTTGGCAGGTCTATTGTCCAAGCTCTGCACTTTTTCCATATTTCTACCTTCATCCTGGATGAATGTGTCAGATTGTGATATTCCAACCTGAATGCAGTAGTTCGATCATAAGAAGGCATTTCTGTGAAAAGAGTCTTTACCGTCCACAAGAGTTGAAAATGTCTTTGCAAGAAGTTGACCATTGTCTCTCCTTTAAGCACCTGAGTCTTTTCATGCCTGTTATCAACTTTTCTTTTTGTCAACACTAGTAAGTTTTCATAAGAATTCCATGGCAAAATATTTCCTTCAGCTCCCCAACATGATGGCAAGCCTACTCTTGTCATTTTATCAAAAGACTTATCAAACTGACTTACTACTTCCTTGATTTCCAATAGCTTCTTTTCTACAGCCTTTCTGAGATCATTTCTGACAATCATTTTATTAATTTCTACTTCATACAACATTCTGTCTTGCATGTCATTCTCCTCTAATTCCTGATCTGATTTAGAATTAATAAAATAAATAAATCATTTGGCCCAAATGGCTATATTAATTCACTTTTGCTTATCATACATGATTGGTTCTTCACATTCTAAAATAAGGCTTTTCTCTTTTGCAATTATCATTAGGAAGCACCAATTAGACTTCATTTTTGAGATGATATCAGTCCAAATGATATCTTTAGCTTGTATCAGTGAGAGATTTTCTTTCAGTATTTCTTTGAGATTTTTAATCTTAGCTTCAGCATTTCGGAAATCCATTTTGTATTTGTCAGCTTCATTTTCTATAACTTTCATCAATTTTGTTGCAGTCTCCAGATCAGTTTGGGCCTTCTTTCGATCTCTTTCAGCCATCTGCAACTCAGTATTTAATTGAACAATTTGTGCTCGAGGGTCTTCATCACCTATAGGAAAAACAAAAGTACAATTATGATTATCAATATGATTTTGCAATGAAATTGCAGTCTGATTTATTTTGGAGAGTTCTTCATCTTTCTGCATGAGTTGCTACAACAACTTTTCCTTTTCCTTCTCTACCTCTACAACTTCTGTAGACATTGAATGTTCTCGAGTCAGTAACTTTAACTTCTTCCTTAATGTGGATATTTATACCTCAGCACTTTGCATGAAATTCTGCACAGCAGTCTTATCACTGGGGTCTACTCCAATTTTTATAATAATTTTCTTCCATTCCTCATTCTAAACTGTTAAGGCTCTTGATTTATCCTTCTTTAACTTCAACTGTTTAATTAATTTACCCAACATATTATCTGCCTTTATTGCCATTGCATTAGTCTTTGTGAGGTCATTTACAATCAATTGACATGTTTTCATATGAAAATTCATTTTATCCATCAGTGGAATTTTCTTTACATCCACAGTCAAATTGACAGTGTTGAAATTGCTGGAAGAACCAATTGACATATCTGTAGGATGTGACAGGGAAATTCTAAATTGATCTTTCTCAAGATCCATTACAGTCAAAAATCTTGTTTGATCAACAGAAACGTGATCTTCAGCTTGGGCCTCCATGCTGGCCTTCATCTTCTGATTTCTTTCCTCAATTTGTGCAAACAACTGTTTAATCAAGGGCACCTGCTCATAAGAAGCTTCATGATTCCTCGGTGAAGTAGGAGCATTTTTCTCTTCTCCCAAAAGTAAAGAAAAACCAGGTGAATTAGATGTAGGTTCTTTAGTAAGTTTTTTTCTCTTCCTGGCTCCCTGCTCCTCATCATCTAGATCAATAACTACTTCCTTGGTTCTTTTAGTTGTTTTCTCTGCTATAATGGGAGTTTGAATGTTTGCATCTACTGAACTCATCACACCTTTACTTGCTATCTTCTCTTGTTTTGGCCTACTTTCATGAATGAAAGCAGAGTACCCATTCTCAATTCTTCTATTTGAAATCACACTATAAGGGTCATAAGCCCAACTTTCTCCTAGTAGCATATGCATGTCATCTAACATTTTTGTTACTTCATCAAATTCCTGCCTCATATTTACTATGAAAGGGCCTACAACCATGGGTAATTTATACATGCGTCCTTTCTTCATAGGCACAAAATGAACTTGGTCAACATTTAGACTCTGTCTAATGAACTCTAAAGAAAAAAGCCTCAATGGTACAAAATTTGGGAGTCTATAAGGCTCAACACTTGCTCCATATAGCCTTATTTCAGAATATTCCTCAAAAACAAACCAATCTCCATATTTTCAATTGTTTCTTAAATGCAGAAACTCCTGAACTTTAGGTAAGAAATAGGGAGGAGGACTTCCATTCAATATTTTGTATGCAATTGGCATGTAATAGCTAGCAAAATCAAACAACCCAACCTCATTTTTCTCCCTTCTAACTACATCTGTCCAGAAAATTATTGATTGCCTTATTTTATTTACATCCATAATATTTAGACCTAAATGCATGAATTCCTCTACATTCTGATATAAGAACAAATATACAATCAATGAAGGAAATTTTAAAGAACCTGTTAATGAAAGGCTCATCAACAGTGAATTGACTACTTCCTGCCAATATGATGGAATATCCAGCACCATTCTTGGCTTTCATCATCATGGAAAACATCCCTAGGACTGATTTATACATTGTATTATCATCCTCTTTACCCAGAATTTTTGCAATATTACTCAATATTGGACGAGTCTCAGCGTCAAAAACCCCCATAGCAAACTCTTTGCAATCTGGTTGAAACTGCTTCATGTCAGGTTTCAAATAAAACATGAACTGATTAAATTCTTCTCCTGCAATATTATCATAATATTGTACCAGTGAATCGTCAGAAAATTGGATGGATGACTCTGACTCAGGATAGCAAATGGCTTGGCGGATTAATAAGGTCGACACCTGCAGAACATTCTCTCCTTGGGAATTCATGACAAAGCAATTCCCTGGATACATGACAGATACCAACCAATAGATAAATTCAGGGAAAAGATTAGTTTTAGAATGCATGCAGACAAAATTCCAGACTTAACCATGGCAGAATACACATGGGAAGCATTATCGTTCAAGATAACTTGCTGGTAGAAAGGGAGCTGAATTATAGAACACAGGGTATCTTGAATATCCCTCTCAGTATCCATGAGAGGGATATGGCTAGTTGAACCTGATAGGGATGACCGTTTAGCCACAATTAAAAAAATCTGTAGGAATAATTCACAGGGTGGTCAAATATGTGCAGGTGGCGCAAAGCTAAAATAGGGAGCAGTGCAACAAATCACAAGTAATTTGAAAAACAGATAAAAAAATTCTTTAAATAGGTGGCGCGGGTTATAAATTTAATGTTGACAAGACGCGCCAACAAGTCGTTGATTCTACCCAACGTGGAAGACATTTGTGACCAACTTAGCGTCTTACGTCACTACGGGGACTCTCGAGGTATGGAGGAAATCTTTGGCTGGTGCCCCCACACTCAATCTCTGTCGTTCATCTCTGTCGTCCCTGCAGTCAACCCAGTCAACTGTGGAGGCACTCATCACGGTATTCGGTGTGCTAGTTTTGCCCGCGGGTTGGGCCTTTTGATAAGGACTTTAATTATTAGTGCTTTCCGCCAATCAAACCAATCAATGTTTAACGTCAAATACCAAACCCACTACTATAAATTTTAAATGTTTAAACTTTAACTCAGATTATTGGCAAACATACATATTTTTTCATGCTAAAGTATAATATTTTGATACTTTAATATATTTTCCAACATTTTCTTATTTTTATATTTGAAAAATATTTAAAAAATAAAAGGATATGCATATGATCCACAACAGACATCATATTCATATGGAGGATTAACAAGAGCTTGGGGCTACTGAGAACCCTAAGATTTTTGTTGCTGAACAGCCAGCAAATACTCTTCAAAAGTAAGGCCACCAGGGATCATAGGAGCAGAGGAAGTCTAGCCACACTAAAAGCAGCATAGTCTCCGCGGCACGTGGTTGTGATCTACCCGGGTCGGGATTGATAGGCCACATAGCGGTGATAAAGATATACCTGTGAGTGTGAAATGATACTGACGATTGATGCGTAACAACCAGTGTAGACGAAGCCACACAAATGGTAGGTTGGACCTGGACAAATGTAACAACAACCGACGAACTAGGTGTCGACGGTGACAGTCCTAACGAAGGAAGGACCGAACTCCTTGGAGGAGTCGAAGTACTGTAATATGCTATGGACGCAACACCAAAAATAATCTGACTCAAATTCTTATAACCGGGTGGAAGTGACACCGATGGAGGGGAATGTTGATTAGAGACACGTGGGAGATCTTCAGGGAAAAGTTGATATTCTCCTAAGGACACAGGAGTTTCCTCACTACCGACAAGACTCGAAGAATCCATGTCTGACGAAGCTATAAGATCTTCGAAAAGACGACGAGGACTAGGAGGTATAGTAGTAGCTATAAAAGGTGATCCCGAAGTAAGAGGATGGAATTCTTCCTCACTCCCAAAACTAGACCAAGCACCCCAAGGAGGCCAATTGAACTCAACTGACTCTTTAGGAGGAGATCGGGTAGCGAGAGGTTGAATACTCGGGATAATAGGCTGCACAAGCTCAGCAGACCTAGTGGACTGAGGGGTTTCAAAAGAAACGTCAAGAAAAGAACTACCACTAGGAGGGAGTGAAGAAGATGACGAAACTGGTGGTTCTGCCACTATGACAGTATTTCAACGTAGGAAGGAAAACGACATAGCCAATTCAAGGCTTCAAGACCAAAAAACTAAGGAAGTACAAAAACAAGCCAAGTAAAAAACTTTTAACGGGCATGTGATCATGAGTAATTAAGTTTACGACACTGGAACAAAACTTTGTTGTTTAATGTTTTAAAAGTCGAGAAACAGATAGAAGATGATTGTAGTCACTTTCAATTTTAAATGAGCGTGAAAGGAAAAGTGCTCGATGATCCCTTCTCTTTTTAGGGAGTCACGAAAAGATCGAAATGACTACTCAGGTAATCTAAGCAAGAGGGTGTACCAAGTTTCTGTGAACTTCCATATACAGCTTGGTGATCAAATGCAAAAGAAATGACCAAAGACTTAACATATGTGCAGGTAGTCTCCCCGAATCACGGTGTATCACGGTTACAGGGTAGCAGATTTGGCTTCCTATGGATAAAAGGATATTGAACCTATGAGGGTCTCCCTTTATATACACGACGGTACGGGGAGCACAAGTCCATACTAGTGCTGTCTAAAGCCAAGCGGTGAACGACAGCTACTAGGTTTAACGACGCCGAAACGCGTCACTAGCCTAGACCTCTAAAAATGTTTGCATTAGGTTCCAATGCTTCCTTAGGTTAATTGAATAAATTTTACAGTTGATCTTGAATTAATGTTTCAGTTTCAAGGACTTACTGAATTTGGTCTCAAATTTCCTAAATGCAAGCTAAATCCAATAGAACACCATTTTTCATTCGATGAATGCTAACTAAGAGAAGGACAGAGATCTTTCAGAAAGCAGCAAACACTGAAAACACATGAAGTATTCTCCTAAGGCATCTAATACAATAAAAAACAGAAACGAAAATTTTTTTCCTAGATGCAAGCGCTAGTTATGCAAAAGACTTTTTCATTTCCAATGCAAATGAAAGGATGCAATTTTTTATTTTTTGAATGAATGAAGCACACAATGCACTAATTACATCATAAATCAAATCAAACACTAGTTTAGGGCACTATGAATGTAGAGATCTCAAAATGAATGATTCAAAGCAATATAAACACAAATGTACTCAAGCTAATGATGCACTCTTTCAAACAAAGTGAAAGCCTTCTAAACGACCCAAATGAGCAATGTGATCTATGCTTGAGAAATGAAGGGATGGAGAGTCAAACAAACACAAAATTAATCGTTCAACAAACCAAAACTCAAAGGATCAAGAAAGACTCAAGCAACTGATTAAGGAATCGAACTGACAAGGAACCAAAAGACTCGACCTTCAATTAGAAGGCTCAGTGAGCGAAAGACACCTAAAACCATAGGGCTATGAACTGCACTGATAGGAAAATAGACAAATAGCTGAGAATAGAAAGCCTAAGGAAGTCAAAACAAATCCAAAAAGACCAATTGCAAACCAAAAAATAATCCAAATTCAAGCACAACTGACCAAAAACTCAACAAAAGGGTCAAACCAAATCCTACAGGATTCGGCACGACTGTGAGGTGGTAATCCGCGCTAAACAGGGGTTGGCGCTACTACAACAAAAGCAACCTGCTCCAATTGGTGCGATTGTTCAAACAAAAAGCGCACCAAGCCGGATAACTATGGGAGGAGGGAAGAACCAGTGAGCAGAGGTCAATCTTGACACTTTGGAGCTGAACAAGAGAATTCCAGACAACCAATCAAGCCAAAAAAGATAGGCAAGCAAGAAAACAACCGAAGTCTACTTGACAAGACAAACTCCTAAACTGCAACGAAACGACAAACTCACATTGATCCCTAGTGGAGTCGCCAATTTTTTGGGAAGGTAAATCCTCTCTACAGACAAAGACGATCCCTCTAGCCCTAGAGTGGGTCTAGCAACAAAGGGACAAGCTAAAGTGTAGGTTCCTTAATTAACGAATGAAAAGGGAAAAGTATATTGGCCTACCTGAAGTCCAAAACTATCATCGTTGTAGTGGTGGTGGCCTCTTGATCTCTGCTTCGACGGGTCACAATCCTTCTGCATGAGTGCTCGGATACCTACATTAAGATCAACAAACAAGAGCAGCATAGAAAATAATTATTTCATTCATAATCAACTAACCAGTCAAGGAGGGCTAAGCATCTTGCATCAAATAAAACACATTAACGCAAGATGGGAACCATACAATAGTCATGTATATGCATTAATATAAGAAAGAGTTACAATCGGAGCCTTGACGTCGCAGCCTCCTTCATCGGGGTTCATTCGGAGCACGTCTCGTTGAATCTTTGGGGAATTCGGATGGGTTGAAGACATAAGCCTAAACTCTCTCAATAAGGGTCTCTTCCGTTCTATCTTTTCTAGCAAAATGTACAGGAATCTCTTTAGTGTTTCAGCTATAATATGTTTAGTTCAGCTAGCTCATCAATAGAAGATGGCTATATTTATAGAGGGAGAGGAGGAGGTTGGGATCCCTACAATAGTGGAAGGGAGGCCTTATCCCTTGGGAGGTTTCCCCAAAAGGTGGAAAAAAAAAGCCAAAGGAGGAAGGTCATGGTTATTCAGTCGAACCACTCCAGATGAATCGCCCACGAAATTGTTATGATGGAAACTTCACCTCTATTTTTAAAAAACATTCCATAAATAGATTGGCGCGGGTATCTCACTGGGACAGAGCACCAATGGGCATGGGAACCAATGTTAATCTCCTCATTAGTGCAAGGGCATATCGGTCTACTAGCGCCAAGGCAAAAACATGTGTTTCTGATGGTCTGTTCAGGAAATTTTCAACAAAAGGAGTATTGTCCTCATGGCAAGGGATACAATGATGGTCTTTGCAAGGCATGACACTTTTTTTGGTCACAGAAATGAGCCTCGAATGTTCGGGATGAGGATTGCAGGGACAGTGAAAAAATGTTGTGTAACAGCTGCCCCCCAACATGAGGAGTATAATAAGATGTAAAATATTGTTCTCAAAATGCGAGTCTAGTTGAGATGGTACTGGATGGAATATACCGAGATGGACTGGATGGAATATACCGAGATGGACCAGCTTGATATTTCCCTGATGTTGTATATAAAGGATCAAGTCATTCAGTACTCACGATAGATTTACCAGATAGAATACCAGACGATGAAATTGGTGGAGTCCATGGGTTTGAGGATGCACCAGGGAAGGTTCCCGATAAATATTGGTAACCAGGTGGGACAGAAGGGCCACCATATAGATGTGACTCTGGTGATGTAGTCAACATCGACAGGGTAGTAAGAGAAGGTGTTGTTGCAACTGGAATAGATGGTCCAGCCGAAGATGTTGGCTCAGGCATGTTATTCGACCAAATGTATACCCTATAAGATCTACAAGAACTCAAAATGAAACAAGATCAAAAAATCATAGGAAGGTGATTGATGAAAAGACTCATACAGGTAAAACTCCTCCCCAAAATTATTTAGATTTAAAGGTGTTTTGTCTTGTGGGATTTCTTCAATCGAAATTAAACCAGGTGGAAGGATTTCGCCGTCAGGACCGAAGTATATTTCAGGAGGTTTACTTCGCGATATGGTAGACTCAGCAACTACAATAGATTGTGGGGTGACCGATACAAGAACAAATTTCGGCCATTCGACTTCGGGATTCAGATGTTTTGGCAAAAGGATGACAGGATCTGGATCAACCTCTAGTTGAACAACGTCAGGTTCGGGAGGTATGGTCTCACTGATTGGATGGATCGTGACCACAGGTAGCTATGAGGACTTCGTCTCCACAATAGTAGATGAACCAAGATTTGTAGAAACAACTCGAGATGACTCTGGTATATGTGAGGATGATGTCGCACCAGAGGTACTGATACTACTAGTTTTGGTAGATCGATGTCGCCTTCGCTGACTATAAATGGCTTGCAGTGGTAAAGGTGGTTTCGGTGCTATTCTACGCAAACGATGTGGAAAGGGATGGTCTTATTCCACGATGAATGATTTATTTTATGACTAAAAACAAATAAACAAAATAAAAGGATAATTCTAGGCAAAAGGTTTACCAAGTAATTGTGAACTGCATAATACCTCCTGGCGAACCAAGAATTACAAGCAGGAAATCTCCTCGAATGATGTGTTCGGTGTATCACAAGTTACAAGGCGGCTGATGCAGCTCACTATGGATGGATAGAAACCTATATTTTTCCTCCCAAATATACCCGAAGATATGTGGAGGCCCAAGTCCATATTAGCGTTGTCTAATGTGAAACCGCATAGTGAGAGCACCCCCTTATACTTTTCATACTAGAACATCGCCCTATATACCCAAAGGTACGGGGATGGGATCCGATATACTTACGTACATGGAGTGAGGTATCACACTCGCAATGTATCGTAGAAAATTTAGCGACAACTACTATGTTTAATGACGCCAGAACACGTCTCTAGCCTATACCTTCTAAATGTTATCGTTAATGTTCCAATGCTTTCTTAGGTAAACTGATGTAAATTTTATGTTGATATTGTTTAGAAATTTTGTTTTGAGTTTCACCGCTTGATGTGATGGAAATTCCTAAAAATTCAAACTAAATGATAAGCAAACTTTTCAATTTATCTTTTTCAATGAAAATCCTAGCTATTAAGGGAAAAAGCAATTAGTTTTAGAGCAAAAAACAAAGAGCACAAACTAAAATGCAGCTTTCCTAACTTGTTCCTATGAAACACACACAATTCACTATATGCACATGCATTTTTTTTCTTTTCAGATCCCTTAATGTGAATGCAAGAAAGGAAACTATATGCATCAAATCAAATAAAACAAATGTTTTCTTCTTTGAGAAACAAGGAATTTAACAACAATTTCTCTTTTAGGAAAAATGAAGAATGGAACTACAAATTTTCCTACAGGAAACGAGGAATGAAACAAAAATTTCCTTTACGAAAAAAATGGATCTAATGCAGAAATAAAATACTTTGAATTTAATATTCTAATGATAAAGAAAAACACTAAAGAGACATTGAACAAATTTACTTTTCAAAGGAGGAAGAATCTGGAAAGTTTACTGGTCTCTAAGAGGTATCATATAGTTGAGAATACAGCAAAAAAATGGTTGAGAATGATAGCAATGACAAATTTGAATGGAATTTATTTGGCTAAGGATGCAACACAGTCTCTAAAGGGAGACAGTGCGTTGTCGTGCACCTTTGAGTGGGAGACAGTGCACTGTAGTGCACCGTGTCTTGACCAACAGTGCATTGGGCACAGCAGGGATTGAAAAATGAAGCTATAGAACACACTTCTAATGCAATTATTTCATTCAAATGTCTAATAACTGAAAACATATGCTACTAATGAGGATAAGCAGAGGAAAAAACACCAAGAATGAGAGGATATTCCCTAGCGTAGTCGCCAATTTGTTATGCAGAATTGTGATCTACGGATAAATCAAATTCCCTAAGTGTGGTGCTAGGCACTTAGAAAAACAAAGGAAATACTTTTCTATCACTTTCTCTAAAATAAGAAGATACACAGAATGATAGAATAACCTACTTGTGATCCAAGCGCTTCTCCTTCTCCTTTTTTCCCTTGTTTTGTTGCTCTCAATCCAACTCAAAATACCACATCGATTCCTGCAAACATAAAGAGAGAATAGCGAACACATGCAATATACAAATATCTACCTATCTTAATGAATCAAATCGATTATATGTGAAATATATATCATTCAAGTCCATTGCATAAGAAATAGAGACATATAGAGATACATATATGTAGAAATGAATAACAATATTTATTAAAGAGTAGAAGGGGGAGATTACAACCAATGATCGATTTGTTGCCACCAGCTCTAGCTTCATCCCAGCCTCATCACACCCAACATCACACCAGCAGCATATCAATACTTTCACTCTCTCAAATGACAATCCAACAACATTTATTTACCAAAATTATTTCTTCCCTAGCACTAGGATATGTGCTCAATTTATAGGGAAACTGATGGTAGTTTCTCAATGAATGACTTTCTAAGAATAGGTAAGACATGTTTCCAAGTTCATAGGTGTTAGATGGACACTTGGATTCAAATTTTGACACATATGGACTCTTCTATAAGGCACTGGCCATGTGGAGATTCCCAGACCAAAGAGAATTCTTCTCCTAGGTGTCCAACGCACTCTTGAATATCGAGAAGTGCATTGCAGTGCACCCTTCAATGGAGGATGTTGCATATGCAACGAAGTTTGTTCCCTTAGAGGTTGTGTTGGTGAATCAATAAGTGATATAACATATACTTCAAACCTTGGAAATATCACAATAGAAGCCATGAATGAATTTTTCTTCTCTTAGGGCATATAGCAACTGAAATATGAGGGGATGATAGGCCCTATTTCATTGGTCCCGGGGATGATGTCCAGTTTGACCACGTCATGGGGGATGATGCCCAAATTCACCTATAATAGACACAACCATCAAGTATGGATCTATTTTTACAGTCATAAATACATAACTCCACACAGTTTGGATGGATGAAACTAGATCCAAGGTCTTGATATCCATCTCTATCGATCAATAGTACAAATCTAACTATGCGAGTGAATGTTTTGAATTCAAACATGGTAGAAACCACCTTATTACTAGTCAATGATGTGAATTGTTAACAAGTGTGAGAGAAACAAACATTAATGACAATGGTTCTCAAGGTACTTCCAGTACAATCTATGAAGTGTGAAAATATGTCCTGAAGTAGAAAAATCATAGAATCATTCAATCAAAGGTCAAAGATGAGAACTTGTCGTCGAAGGTGAGAAAATTTCCATTAGGGCATGCATGTTCCAAGGTACTGAAGAAATTTTCTAAATAAACTTCCTAGATAATGAGTCGAAGTTGATAGGAAGTGACTTGTCGTAGGAGGGCCTATGACATGTAATTCATGTCAAGATTTGAATAAAAAATGTGAAGTGATCCAGGAATGACTCAGGCATGGTCAACGCAATTGAAGGCTACAATTTGCAAAGCAATTTTGACTAGGGTTGGAATTCTCTTGAACATATAGGAGACACGACATTTTAACTTGGACGCATTTGAATAAAAAATAAGACCCAAAAGCAAATGAAGACTTTCAATGAGGTATGATCAACTGAGAGATAAAGGTATTACCCATCCCGGACACAAAGGTGACAGAGTTTCATGTTCAAGAGTGACATATTGTCTTTCATAATACAAAATTAAACGTTTATTCCCAATTCCCCTCCCCCCCACACCACTACTGGAAAGTACCCCTTTATTTTTACGTAAGCTTGAGGAGGATAAAATATGCTTGTAATGTAAGCTCATCCTTCGGATGAGTCCTTCAGAGTATTTTTAACGAATCCTAGGAAGGAGTGGTTCAATCTCGTCATGATTGGTGAGTCCTGCAATGTTTACATTTTACGAGCCTAGTGAAGGGATAAATCAATGTCTTTTCATATATAAATAGTTTGAAAATACACGAAAATAAAAACTCATTTATCTCTTTCAACGTATATTTCTAATGAACCTGGAGAAAGTAAAGCTCAATGTTTTTCATTTTTAGGGAGTCAAGAGAAAAACATAAGTAAACTCTGAAATGTCATTTTTCGTGAACTTAGTCTCTCAAGCCTGGAAAATGGTAAAATAATGCAGGAGATAACTCTTTTTACCATGATAAGTCAAAGTATAATTTTTTCGTAAATATTCCACACGATTGGTAGAAGGGGTAAAATTCTATCAAGTAGACATTTTTTGTTTTCTTTAACGATTTCGAAACAAACAAGCATACTCGTAATTGAAAAAGTGATAAAAGTTTACGCATTGCTAAAAAAATTCGTTTTCATAATTAATCCTGTGTCGTGAACATTTAAACTCAAAAATTATCGTAACTTCCCAAAAACATAGTAAAAACATTAGCATTTTGAATTTTCAATGGCCAAAGGAAAAAAATAATATTTTAATTGGCCTAAAATGCTTATAAAAATTCAAAAAGTAAATTTCTTTTACCATTTGAGATACATTGAGAGTGCATTTTCACCTGAAACTTCATAGGAGGATTTCAATCAAACCAGTGGACAATTTCACGGACCATTTTCTCCAGGTAAGAGATCATTCCATTATATTAGTTTTGATTGCTTACATTTTGAATTTCACCATCAATTTAGTGTTTTTAGGGGGTTTTATTTAATTTAAATTTCACCTTTAGTGTACGCCGTTCCTTTTCATCAGGTTTGCACACAACGACTCCTTTTGTAACACTAAAAAACGTGATTTGCGCAGCTTTCCCAAAGAGAAACTGCACAAATTCACTCTTTTTATAAAATAGCGCTACACATAGCGTAGATGGTTTTGAAAAAAATGACAAACGCCCAAAATTTCTTGCAAAATTTATCACATTATTTTCTAATCATCCCCTATTGTTATTTTTAGGGTTTTGAACTATAAAAATGGAATGGAGGTAGAGAGAACATGAGGTTCAAGATGTGGAAAAAATTTATAGGCCTTGAGAGATTGTGGTCTATACAATTTTTTTATGATCACGAGTATGAAATATTAGCTAGATTTGCTGACATGGATGGTGAGAATTGGAATGTTTAGGAACAATGTTTCCAGATTGGAGACCAAACTTACCATATATGTAGATGACATATATTTCCCAACGGGGATTTCACATCATGGTATTTATATTTCATTATATGGGCACAAACTAGGTGGTGAAAAACCAACAACTTACTTACAACAACATTCTTTTCTAGGGTCACAACTCAAAGATGTATGGATTGATATTAAAACTATCGATGTGCTTTCATTGAGGACCATTGATTTCACTTTTGCATCATTGTGTGGAAGTGAAATGCTCCATTTTTTCATTAAGGCCAAAATGTAGATTTTTGTGGAGTGCTCACAACCTACCATTTTCAACTGGTGTGAGGGGGTTGTTTCTAATCTCAAAGGGAAAATGTCTAGAGAAAACATAGACAAACTCAAAAACTTTTGGTATGGTGCCATCATGATCTATTGTTATCTAGAGAGGATTCCTTTTCTTTCTCCATAGGTATCTATATATGTCTGAGGACCTCTAGATCCTAGTATTCTACAGTGGGTTTCATTGATTGCACACCACAGAGGTGGTGATGGTCCAACTATGAGATACACTCCTGACTTTTTCAGGTGGTTGGAATGCCATATTATCATGATCGAGGACTACCCATATGCGAGCATGGATTACACTGGTGATCTAGATATTCCATTTCCTGCAGGAATGCAATGGGGTGACATAGGTAAAAATTTCACATTTTGGTTGTTTTGTGTTTTTCGATTTTTTGTTTTTTGTTTTTTTGTTTTTTTTTTTTTGAAATCCAAAACTAATTATCTAAAATAATCATGCATATGTGGGTTCAGTTAGACCAGAAATATTATGTCAATTTGACAGACATGGTGATCATCCAAAAACTCTTGTGGTACAAAATCTTGATGCAATAGAAGCTTTATTTGAGCTTGAGCGCAGCCTATAAAGGTTGACTCTGGATAACCCAGATATTGGGATCGATGATTTACCTCTCCTTTATGAGAGGCATACCGTTAGAGTTCATGGGTCGATCAGTAGCTTGCTATGATGAGTGGTTCACGCAATAGTTTGTTACCATGATCATCATGCTTAGATACTAGTCATAGGGCTATATATATATATATATTTGATATATCAACATGTTCAGATAATATATACCATGGGGCCTCATATGTCTTGGATGACATTTTGTAAAGTTAAACTTTTTACAAACTTTTTTATTAATGGAAACTACTACTATTATCTCAGCTTATCTTGTACAAAATGTCAATTACTATTGTTTTTATTTCTTACAAATGTTGCAAATGTCGATTTAACACATAATTAGACAATGCATCAATTAATTTGTTAAAATATTTTGGAATGTGTTGATATTCAATGTAATCAAATTATCTCTCAAAGAGATGAACCCGCAAAAACATCATTAAAATTGTGGAACTTCTTACTAAATAAACACTATTTAAATGTAATAATATGAGTTGAGAATATAATCTAGTGATTAAACGATGAATACCAAATGAAATGGCACCAGATAATACTTCAATAACTGCACTATATTCTGCAATATAATCCATTGTTCGACAAAGGCATATTCCATGAATACTAACTAACTCATCAATGGGTAAATAAATATCCCAAGTTGTGGAAGAAAAATTCTGAGTACTACGACTAGCGCCATCAGTGTAGCCAATGTAAATTGAAGGCGCGTTGACATTTGCAAATAAAGTGTAACACAAGATAAGCAAGTGAAGTAGAAGAAGAGTTTATAAAAAGAAGTAAAATTTCCATATATAAAAAATATGATACATCAATTTACTACGTACCCCTACAGAGACACATGCCCCTCAAGCTTCATTTGATCTTCCTAAGTAAACAATAAGTTACTAATAGGAAGATGAAATAAAGGTTCATTAATGAAATCAAATGAAAGAATCTATTTAGAGGGAGATTTGTTTAATTTTTTAATGAGCTTGAGACATAATTACGCTCATGAATTTCATAGATAAATTTCATTTTTATGCGAGCTTGAAATAAAAATAACCATGATCATAGGTTGTTTCATTTTTTAATGAGTTTGATACAGAAAAAACCATCCTCACGAAGACTTGTTTCACTTTTTAATGAGGTTGAAACAAGAATAACCATCCTCACGAGAACTTGTTTCATTTTTTTATTGAGGTTGAAATAGTAAAATAACTACCCTCATGATAATCTTGATCATGGCTTCCAACTGGAAGAAGCACATGTCAAGGGAAATACCTCGATCATGGCTTTCAAGATTTCTTCCTCATAAGGAAGAACATTTCTCTGAAAAGATTCAATAGGGATAAGAACATTGCGTTAAAATTCCCCCATAGGGTTCACCATGTCAATTATTGAATCTAAGTCGAAATAATTCGAGGAAACAATGAGAGGCTCGCTTGCATCGAAAACCACATGCATGGGATATTATGCCACATAATTAACCCGTGGTGGGGAAGATACCACTTTCATATAAGGAAAATTCAAGGGTGTCACATGGTTAGTGGATGAATCAAGACCAACGAAAGAAAGCTATTATAGCCACAATCTTTCCATTGTGAGGGAAAGACATCACTCAAAAGAGTGTGGACATGACAACTTTCATGGCATAAACATAGTCAGGCCCAAGGAGAAAATTGAAATCCAAGGGGCCTTTGGCTACCATAAGATCAATATAGAAACTTTTGCCTTCTAGAGTGATAGGTAACTTGGGAAGGATCCCTAAAGGTTCACTAATGGATATATTAAAAGCTATCATATTTTGTGTAACATGAACAAGATGAGGGGAACCCAAAGCTTTCCAAGAAGTTGAGGATAAAATAATAACATAAGAACCTTCATCTACATTTGTGCGATGCACATTCTTACCATAAGTTGGTCTTATTGAGATGGAGAACCTGGTTGAATTGAAGAGCTTGGTTGAGGTGGAACAGTTTGGGTATTTTGGATTAAATAAGTTGAAAACAACCACACCGGTAAACCTATCATGAGTTCGAGGAGCGATAACCTAGCCATATAAGAAGGATCGACATTTCCAAATCCAGGAAAATAACTAGGGTTCCCATTTAAAGGGGTTCCTTGATCGGTAAATTCTAGCATTGTTGCCATTAGGTTTAAATTTAATTAAGAATTTTAAACATTATTAATAACACAAATTCAAAATCCACGCCTAAAGTCTGTAAAAAATAAAAACAAGAAAATAACATGTGCTAATAAATTTGAGTCAAATCATGCAAAAAACCTTTTCACTATGAGATCACTAGTTGGTGATCAAACCCAACATCGCAGAGATCAATGTGAAAAGTGAATAGAGATAGAGTAGGTGGAATCAGTTACGCTGACATGAACCTACTTAATGGCCATGATATGGTGCAAGTAACTTCACTTATGCCATTTCGAGTGAATATAGCCTCCAAAAAAATCCAAGTGAGTCTAGTCAACTTCTGCTCCACGTATAACATGGAATTCCCCACCGTCGTAACCTTGGGAAAAATCCCTAATATAATGGTCTCTAAGGTTACCACATAAAACAATTTAACCTGGGGGAATGACCACATATTGGACGTACACGCAAGGGCATAGTAACAAATCTCAATCCCCGTGAAGGTTTCTCAACATGGTCAATCTGATGTTTATCCTTAAAGTGACTCCCAATTGCCTTTAGGTGCCATTTGTAATGCGTGAAAATCGTGCTACCATAACTAGTGAAGTGGGGTTAATCACTTCATTGGGTCTGATATGATCTTGTGCATAACTCGCGTATAAGAGGATATTCCCAGAGTCAAACTATAATAGATGGATTTACTCCATACCACAAGATTCTATTGTTTGTTTGTAGCTTTGGAAAGTTAACTCACTTTCCTATTCAAAAGCCCTAAAATATGATCTAATGTAGGTGTAATAATACATAGTTTGCCACCAGTTTCATATCTCTTCAATCCCTCCTAAATTCTATGTGGGATGTGAAGAGAACATTTCTTTCAGAGGAGTGGTGTGCTTTGACATATAGCCACAAACCAGAGGGAGAGCCCATATGTAGGTTAGTTTCATATCAGGAAAGCTTTTGGGCGGGAGTGCAGGAGGTGTGCAGCATTACTAAACCGTTGGTAAAGGTTCTTAGATTAGTTGATGGAGAGAAGCCCACAATGGGCTACTTGTATGAGGCCATGGATAGGGCCAAAGAATCTGTTCGAAGATACTATGAAGATAAAGGGGATGAGGGGTTTCATAAACAACTTCTCGTATGGGAAGTGATTAATCAGCTGGTTTCAAGGGATATGAACTTTAATAGTCAAATTCCAAAAGTACTGTACAATGCGTAGTGGGTCCAGGATGTACTATGCATTGTGTAGTTCCATAGACCAAGAACTAAGCTTGGGCCTCAATATTGCGCAGTGCCCAGCTGGGGAAAGTGAATTATAGCCAAGGGAAAGACATATATGCCCAAGGGAAGTGTGAAAAACAAGAAGATCTGAGAGATGGTGAAGGCTTGAGTGCATATATGACTAAGGGTGATCGAAACAAGATAAATCAAGTGCATAAATTTAAAAAATGAGAAGTGAATGAGATCAGTGAGGAGAGTCGCTGCAACGACGACGATTAGTGAAAATTGAATAAACCGATGCAGCACTTGTGAAAGGAAGATGATAACTTGAAACAACACTTCTATAGGCTAAATCAAGTTAAAACGCCATCATGCATGCAAATAAACAATAAAAACAAAACTCATGCAATCCAAATGACAAAAATTGACAGCAAAATTGACTAAAGGCGATAAATGCAAAAATCACCTAGAAAAGTGACGACAATCGTACTGAAGGTTCCTTGATCTCCTCAGGAATGCTAGAGCTCTAGGATCGAGTGTGAGAATGAGCTATATGGTCGTTGATTAAATAGATTTGATAAATTAATGTTTATGATGCACATGCAAAAAATCAAGGGAAGAGCGACACATGGAGACAATTTCCAAAAATAGCAAGTGTGATTCCTTCAGGTTACTAAAAATAGATCCCTAAATTCTAGGGATTTTTTTTCCTTTTTTTCATCTTTTATGCTTTTTCTAGGAAAATATGCCATGCAAATCATCGAGAAGGATTGCATAGTTGCGAAGAACTAGCAGCTCCTCTCTCAATGCATTGCCCAGTTTCTAAGCTCAGTCAAGGATTGTGTAGTTTATAGGCTTAGTGATGGGCATCCTATCATGATTGCACAATTTCTGATCTCAAGGATCACTGCCAGTCATGACTATGCAATTCTAAACATCAAGGTTAAGTCTAGATCCATGAATTGCATAGTTTCTGTAGGCAAGCCCAGAACTGATGCACAAGGCTTAGATAGGAGGTTAGCTTGTGACTTAGAAAATATTTGCTAAGTGAAGAGTAGGTGAATAGATGCATAACTAAAAAGATAAACATTACTCAAAGGATGGATATCTGATAAAATTGCAAGTTAAGCTCCTGTGAAAGAAGGTTAGGCTCCAAAATCTAGGCAATGGCAAAAGCATGGATATAATTTTGGAGGGTGGTTGTAGCCGCTACAATAGAATCCCTTGACCGATAATGGTAGGATACACGGTAAAGTACAGAGGGTGGTGACCTCGTAGTCCCATCGTAGGCCTAGTAATCCCCTGACCGGTAATGGAGGGATACATGGTAAATCCTAGAGGTGTATGCTCTCGTGAGGCATAGGAATCCCTTGATTGGTTATGGCAGGATACAAAGTAAACCCCAGAGAGTGTAGACAGATAAATTCCTCACGGTTTAAATGGAGATATTTGGATGCATCCATGTGTGTTTAGGACCTAGTGATATGGTGGTATTGTAGTAAATTATGGTGGTATTAATGAGGGTTTCGGGCATAGGAATACCTTGGTGGGATATATGGTAAATCCTTAGGAAGCCTTGGTTGTTTTGGTTATGAGTCCCACATTCATGCTTGGAATATGGCATGGGGTTGATTGGCTAAAAGAAAGATTTGGTTAAGCCCAATATATGGTCGGGTGGTTCATGGAAGTCCCTAACTTGGTTTTCTTATGCATTCATTAATAATACCTTCTTCTCCTTGGTATTTCATGTGTAAATGTACTTGTTCATATGTGGTTTTTATGGTTTTTATATCCTTGTTATTTTTGTGGGTTATATGTGGTTATGAGCATGTTTTATGATAGACATAATGTATGGATCTCATCATGTTTTCATTAGAAAATGAATGAAAAATGAATATATGACCTAATATATGATCATTCAACTATTGTGATAAAGCATCAATTCTTATTTATGAATCTCAGATAAGTATCATACCCATGCTCATATTTGTTGTTATGACCCGCAGATTGGATAGTTGTGACATGTTTGAAGATATTCCTATCATGGTTAGTGGGGGTAATATCAAGTACTTGTACCAATGATTGTATTAGTAACATTATTCCATTTTTTTTTATCATTTCTGAAAGTTTCATGAAGTTCTGGGTAGTGGCTTGAGACCTAACCCTAAAAAAGTGGCTCAGAATTCAGGGTCGCTGGTTCAAAACTGCCTGAAAATGTCCATATTCGTTTTAATTCCTTGTTGTAGGAGTGAATGGAAGGCCTTAGTCGCATGCATGGCTTATCACAGGAGTGGCTGAGGATCCAAATCAACAAAATTACAAGTAGTCCTAGGATTTAAGCACATGAAAGGTTGGGTTTCCTCATGAAGGGTCTGTAGCTCCTGAGGAAGTTCATATTGGTTTTTTTTTGTTGGTTCCACTTCCTTAATTGTACATGGGGATTTGAATCACATCATAGTATCCTCTCATCACATGTTTACCCCATTGGACATATTATCTTTGGTAAATGTGGGAGGAGGGTGTTACATAGTGGTATCAGAGCATGGTTCACCCCTTGGACTGGATGGGTGGCATGTTGGTCATGCATAAATTTCGGTTGCATATGTGTTCTTTATGCTTATGGTACATGTGCTTGTTGTCTATGCATGGTGGTGGTCATGGTTGTAGATGTGTAGCCATGTAGAAGTTGGTGGTGTTGTTGTTGGATGTGGTCGTCATGAGTCTATGTCGGTTATGCCTTCGTTATGCATGTTATGTTTATATGTTGCTATGCATACATTGACATGGTGATATTTTTAGTGTATGAGGTCATGATATGTGGTTGGTATGGTCATGCATTGATAATTGGATAATTTTTGAAATGATGTTTATATACTGCTATAATTATGTTTATACATGTATTTCACTAATGTGGTTGATCTTGTAGATGAGATATCCTCCACTGAACTATACTTGTTGATTATGTTATGCTTTGGTTTTTGCTGACATGGTATACTTGCAGGAAAGAGATAGAAAATGACCAGAAAGATGGTAGAGTACAGTTCACAAGATTCTCCCTATGGATGAGATGAGAATCATGGTGATAGGTACTCTCCTAATATAAAAAACACTTTGAGAAGCTTGAAGGAAGAAATAAGAAGTCATAAAGCGGGGAATGACAAAATCATCCAGGCACAAGAGAAACAAGTAGAATTCGATGTAGTAATCCTTCAAAATTTATTATAATTTCAGATGCAAGGACAACTTTGGATCAACCATGGGCAGGAGGGTAGGACTAATGGGGCATATGGAAGTAGATATCATGGTGGGCACAAGTCGGATAGAGAGGACACAGTCATATATGGCAGGGTCTTGGATGCTATGGAATGGAGAGGTGATGGACATAGGTTATATTCTAGTTTTAGTTTTGAAATACACTATCATCGTCATCGTTATCATACTTACGGGAGGAGTGACAAGGAATATTTTATAGATGAGTTCAATAAATCCAAGCCGCCTACCTTTGATGGTGATTTTAAGAAGCCAGAGGATGCAGAGGCATGGTTATTCAGGATCAAGAATTTATTTGAGCTACATGATTACATAGAGAATATGAAGGCTAGAATAGTTATCTTCAGCCTCAAAGGGAAAGTAGACATATGGTGGGAATATGTGAAGCGGGTTACAGAAATCAGGACATAAGAGTTGAGTTTACACGAATTCAAGAGAATTTTTAGGAAGAAATACTTGTCAGAGAAGTATTGCGACAACAAAACCAAGGAATTTTATGAGCTAAAGATGGGAACGATGATAGATGAGAAGTATATGACCAAGTTCCTAGAGCTATTGAGATATGTATTGTATCTTAAGGATGAAAAATCTAAATTTCAAATATTTATTAGTGGATTTCCATTAACATTTAGAGATCTAATTGAGTATGATGAGCCTCGATCACTTGAAGAAGTCATTGGTAAGTTGAAGCATTGTTATGAACAATCAAAGCGCAAGAAAAAGTCTCAACAAGGTTGGAAAGGGAAGACAACGCTAAAGGTAAATGACAACTGAAAAGAACAAGGCCCTAGGATGCAGGGGATAAGGAAAATGTTGCACCTTACAAGAAGTTAAATGTAGTTAGACATGTACATGGGTCACAACCTAGAGGGAAACAAAATAAATGTGATGGTATGGGACCATTACAGTGTTGGATATGTGGTAAGGATCATCTTAAGATGGATTTTCTACAAAATCAAGGTGGTAGGCCTCAAATATACAGTGCATATGAGGTGCAGGCATATCTATGCAACATTGGATAACAAGCAGACATATCACCATGCATCCATTATCAAGATGGACGGTAATATTTTTTATCAATTTGTTTCTATTTTGATTGACCCTGGATCAAATTATAGTTATGTTACCCTAACTTGGTGGATAATTTTGGTTTGAACATAGAAGTGCATGAAAAATATTGGTTAGTGCAATTGGATACAAGTACAAAGAAGAGATTTCATCAATGGGCAAGAGTGTGCATTCCAGTTGAACGATATTCCTACCTCAACACATTTGAATATATTTTCGTTGGGTCATATAACATGCTTTTGGGTATGGATTGGTTGTATCTTCACAGGACTAAAGTGGATTGTTATGAAAAATCTATTGAGTGTTTGGATGATAATGGGGAACAAAGAATCTTGTAGGGTAAGAAGAAAATTGCATTCGTTAAAATGGTTACAGCTATGTAGGCAAAGTGCAATCGTAGGAAGAGATGTGTGTTATTTGCAGTGCATATTTCTAGTGATAAAGGTAAGGATGTTTAGGATGCAGAGGTATTGAGCAGGTGTTAGTTCCAGTCTTCGCAGCCTGTCACCAGGGATCAACATGAGCTCTTACTATGTCTAGTTTTGTCAGATGTTTTACACATGATGTTCAGCAAAAAAAACATGTCACAAGTGTGTCCATCAGAAGAAGCTCGGAAAAATATTTCCAATGGTATATCACACTCCCGTAACTAGCTCCCGAATTAGAAGATATGATCAAAATGAATGAGTGATTCTTGGTTATGCATGTTTTGAGGTTAGTTGTTGCACACAATGACAATTTTAGTACAAAATCAGTTTGTGAAATAATGGTAAGGAATTTTTCAAAAGTGAAAGAGGTTTTTATTCATCACATAGAAAATAACAAAAACCTCCTTCAATTTATGCACAGGTGCTACTATGTGGGAGATATACAGTGATATTTGGAGCCTACATAAAAAGAAAGCAAAATTTTCATATTTTTTATTGTTTTAGTCATTTTAGTGCGCGGCCATTTTACAACAAATGGAACGTAATTATGCAAAACCCAAGGAGGTTTTTGTTAATAAAAAGTAGTAAAACATAAACGTCTTTCAGTTTATTCAAAGGTGTCACGAATTTGGATATGTGACTATATCTTTACAGCTCATTTTCACATATTTAAATTTTTAATGATTTTCTGTTTTAGAGATGATTTTGTGGAACAGATTGCGAGCAACTGGAAACGAATTTTCTAAATTTGAGAGAATTTTTTCTACAAAATGACCTTATCTACAAAAACCTCTTTCATTTTTGTAACAGGTGCTATGGTTTAGGAGATATGAGTTCATCTTCAACACCTATTTTCAGAAATTTGGCCCAAGTTTAATGTAACTGATTATATTTTGAAGAAAATGGTTGAGCTCAATTCCCTAGTAAAAGGATGAGAAAATGTATATATTTTATGAATTTCATAGTGTATGGGTTGAACTTTGGAAGAATTTTGGACACTTGGGATTGCTTGGCACTTCATTGTACATTTCATTCTGCAATTTTGGCAAAGGAATAGACCAGGGTTTTGCAGCACTCTTTGGGATCCTTGTGGCTCTGTGTTTTGATGGTGTTTTTATCTATGTATTTTTAATTTTACTGATGTTTATATGTACCATTTTCATTCTCCTTTATTCTTATATTAAACAAATCAGTGTTTAAAGGTGGAATTCAGTAGCTTGCTTTGCTCTGCCTTCAGTTTTGTTTAATTTTCCATGTTTTCATCTGTTTGAGGAGGACTCTTGAGACCCTCTTGCCCTCTTCAGCTCCTCACCGGTCTGATCCATCCATTCATTCAATATAAAGCATCAAAACAATTTCCTTCCTTGCCCCAATCAGAACTCTGCAAAAACTAGGCCTAATCCCCGCACCCAAAACTGCCTTTCCCTTTGATGCAACAAAAACCCCCAAAAACATAATCAAACTTCTTTATTTGTATACCTAGCCTAAAATTAGCTTTTATTTCAGTCATCTCAAGCCCTATTGACTATTTTTGCAGAGATTGACCCGGAGAGAGCCCTCTCCTGTTCTGGTAGGGCTAGCTACCAGACTGAGCGTGGTTTGATGTTACCCTGAACTCTTCCTTCCTTCAGCCTAAGGTAGATTTAGGCAATAACAGCAGGTACTCAGTTCTACAATAGTTTTAGGATGTATTCCCAACATATATTTCATAGTTTCCACCTCACAGGGAAGTATACTTTTCTATTGAGTTGGTACTAGGGGCAGCAACAACATCAAAGGAACCTTACAGGATGAGCACTTCAGATTTAGTAGAGTTAAATTTGTAGTTGAAGGAAATTCTTGATAAGGGATAAATTAGGCCAAGTGTATCGCCTTGGGGTGCACCGGTATTTTTTTTGTGAAGAATAAGGATGGTACTCTCAGGCTATGCATTGATTACAAGTAGTTGAACAAGGTGACCATTAAGAACAAGTATCCATTGTCGATGATTGATGACTTGTTTGATCAGTTGAAGGGAGCAACAGTGTTCTCAAAGATTGATCTGGTATCTGGATATCATTAGGTACACATCAAATAAGAGGATATTTACAAGACATCTTTTCGGACCAGGTATGGTAATTATGAGTTTGTTGTAGTTCCTTTTGCTTTGACTAATGCCTCAGCTAATTTTTTGTGTTTGATGAATAGCATGTCATGTCCTTATCTGGAAATTTTGTTGTTGTATTCATTAATGGCATCTTGATATATTTTAAGAATGAGGAATATCATGTCGAACATTTAGTAGAAATGTTGATAAAAATGAGAGAACATCAGTTGTATGCTAATCTTAGTAAATGCAGTGTCTTTCAAACAAAGGTACATTACTTGGGACATGTTGTTTCCAAGGAAGGTATAGCAGTGGATCCAAAAAATATGAGAGTTATAATGGAGTGGGAAGCTCCTAGAAATGTGGATGAGGTAATATAATTTATGGGGATAGCAGGTTATTATAGGAGTTTCATCAGGAAATTCTCTCGATTTGCATATCCTATTATGTCATTATAGAGGAAAGGTATGAAATTTGAATGGAAAGAGGAATGTGTAGCAAGTTTCGATAAATTTAAGCGGTTGTTGAAAAATGCTCCAGTTTTAAAGATTGTAGTTCCAGCCAAAGAGTTTGTGGTGTGTACAAATGCTTGCGAAAGAGGTACTTGGTGGAGTCTTAATGCATGAAGGATAGGTAGTGCAGTATGAGTCACGAAAAATGAATGAGTGCGAGTACAATTACCCGACACGTGATCTTGAGCTGGCACCAAACATCCATGCATTGAAGATGTGGAGGCAATATCTTCTTGGCAGGAGGTTTGTATTGATGAGCAATCACAATGAATTGAGATACTTGTTTGACAAGCTGAATCTCAATGTTGGGCAAGCTAGATGGTTGGCTACGATTAGTGAGTTTAAATTCAAGATTCGGTATATCAAGGGTAAGGAGAACAAGTTTGCAGATGCTCTTAGCAGACCGATACATGCAAATCACATACCATCTATGAGTTCTTATGGGACAAATTTATAGGATCAGATCTTACAGGCAAGACAAAAGGATGACAAGTATAGAGAGATTAGGCATAGGTTCAACAAGGTACATGTGATCAGGATGTGGATTATTGTCTCACAATAAATGGTTTGGTCAGATTTAGGGCCAGGATATATGTGTCGAATGACAGTGAGCTCAAGAAGACTATCTTGTGAAATTTTCATGCAAAACTGTATTAAGGTCACCTAGGATACCATAATACATTGAAAGCAGTGAATAATTTTATCATTGGCTGATTATGAAGAAGGATGTGAGAGAGTTTTTGGCTATATGGTTGGATTTTCAACTGTTGAAAGTAGATTGTAAGCATCCAAGTGGACTACTACATCCGACTATGATTCCAGAGTGGAAGTTAGAGGTTATTTCCATGGAATTCATCACAGGTTTTCCGAGGACATCTAGAAAACATGGTTCCATCATGGTTATGGAATACAAGTTAACAAAGGTATCGCATTTAATTCCGATGAATTCTACTTATTCAACTAATTATGAGGAACATGTCTTCATCAAAGATGTAGTGAGAATGTATGGTGTTCCAAGGAATATTCTATCAGACATGAATGTTAAGTTCACTTCCAATTTTTAGAAGGAGTTGTTTGTAGGTTTTGTGATAGATTTGGCCTTCGACACAACTTATCATCCAAAGACATACAAATAAACAAAGAGGTTCAAAAATATATTGGAGGACATGTTGAGGATGTATGTGATGCATCAACATAAGAGATGGTAGGAGTACCTTCCATTGGTTGATTTTTCTTATAATAATGGTTATCAAGAGTCACTAAGGCACTCTATGGGAAAATTTGTAATACTCTCATTAGTTTCTTGTTGACAGAGATGGAACAATACATGCAGGTAATCAAGAATAATCTAAGGGAAAGATAGGATAGATAGAAAATTTATGTATATTGGAACAACGTGTTTAAGGAGTTTCATATTGGAGAACATGTGTACTTGCGCATCAAGCCCAAGAAGATTTCTTTAAGGATTGGATCATGTGCCAAGATGACACCTCAGTTTTGTGGATATTTCAATATTCTTGAAAGGATTGGACCAATAGCCTATCGACTTGCACTACCTCTGATAGTGAAATTCCATGATGTTTTCCATGTGTCATTGCTTTAGAAGTATCTTAAGGATGTTGATCATTTGATTGATTGGTCTATATTTCAAGTGGATCCAAAAGGAAAATTTCAATTGGAAATTTAGTGTATATTGTAGAGAAAAATGCTTATGCTCTGAAACCAAGAAATCAAGCAAGTTAAAGTGTAGTGGAAGCACTTTGGACCCGATGAAGCTATATGGGAGATAACTGATCAGATGTGGGTCATGTATCCTTCTCTATTCGTTGGTTGAGCGAATTTTTTTGGCATATGTTTTAGTGTGATGTCTTGGTATATGTATATATGTATATGGATGTAAATACTACCATGAGTCGTGTTATAAAGATATAATAAGTGATATGGGTGTCATGTCGTTATGGTTGTCATGTTGTTATGTTGTCATGTTGGTTTGCTTCTCAATAGGTTGATCATTGTAAATACTGCAACGAGCTAAGTTATAAATATCCACGGGTAGTATGTTTTTCTTTTCAGTGGCCTTGTTAGTTGTAGGTGTCGTTGAACATCGAGGATGGTGTTCCCCCAAGTGGGAGGGTTCTATAACATCCCTAGTAAAAAATCCATGTAATAAAGTTAATAAAGTAAAAGTAATAACCAAGGTCATGGAACACGTATTCCAAGTTGAATGTTGGGAAAAACATCCTAGTGGGTGTTCATTTAGTTTATTATGGCTAAAGGAAATTAGCATAGGCAATGGAAAAGGCTTTAGAAATACATGAGGCATTAATTGACATTATATTTATGAAAGTAATGGAAATTAGGAAAAAATGAAGGTGAAGGGTCATAGGTTGCATGTGAGGAGGAAAATAATGGAAAATTAAGAAAATAGAGGCCTCATTAACAAAAAGGCTTTCGAGGATCAGTTGGTACCTTTTGTCAGTTCACTTTTGGAGCTCTCTCTCTCTCTCTCTCGCTACACACACTCTCTATCACTCTTGTACACTAGACCATTTTTGGAGCACTCTAGCACTGGATCAAGGAAAGCAAAGGAAGACCATAATCAAGCTACTACAATGGGATTACTTGCAGGTATCGATTTTCATGTGTGATTTCCTTTCTAGTTTTGGCATGCATAGTACATTCATGTGTGGTTTTGGTTCTCTTGTTGTCATTAGCATGGGTTTTGCCAAGTGTGACAATGTTCTTCAGCCTTGCCTTTCCATTTCCAAATAGCCATGGTGTGGTGGGTTCTCTTGTTTTGGTCGAGTTATATTTTTAGATGGATTCAAAGCTAAGTGGGGTGGTCTCAGGATGATTCACAAGGCTTAGGAATCCCAGGATGGGATACATGGTAAATACTAGTTGTGAACACCTCGATTGGGCCTAGGAATCCTCGAACGGTGAATAGTTGGATACATGGAAAACCCCATAGATGAATACCTTTGATTGGGCCTATTAATCCCTTAAACGATAATGGTGGGATATATGGTAAAGCTCAGAGGGTGGTGACCTTGTAGGCATAAGAATCCCTTGACCGGTAATGGTGGGATACATGGTAAAGCCTTGAGGTTTATGCTCTCTTGAGGCCTATAAATACCTTGATGTGTTTTGGTGGGGTACATAGTAAATCCCAGAGAGTGGGGATAGACAAATTCCTCATGGCTTAGGTGGAGAGATACATAAGTACCCATGCTTGATTAGGGCCTAGTGATCTGATGGGATTGAAGTAAATGTTGGTGGTATTAATGAGGGTTTCGAGCCTAAGAACTCCTTTGTGGGATATACGGTAAATCTTGAGGAAGCCCTGTTTGTTTTGGTTATGAGTCCCACATTCATGCTTGGAATATGGCATGGGGGTGATTGCATGAAATAAATATTTGGTTCAACCCAATATATGGTCAAGTGGTTCGAGGAAGTCCCTAACTTGGTTGGCTTATGCATTCATTAACAATATATCCTTCTTGGTATTTCATGTGTAAATGTAGTTATTAATATGTGGTTTTTATGGTTGTTATATCCTTGTTATTTCTATTGGTTATATGTTGGTTATGAGTATGTTCTATGAGAGATATGATGTATGGATCTCATCATGTTTTGATTAGAAAATTAATGAAAAATGAATATATGACCTAATAAATAATAATTTAGGTATTTTGATAAGGCATCAATGCTTCTTTACAAATCTTAGATAAGTATAAGACCCCTATGCTTAGATCTGTTGTTATGACTTATAGATTACATATTTGTGACATGTTTCAATAAATGTCTGTCATGGTTAGTAGGGGCCAGATCGAGTACTTGTACCAATGACTGAATTAGTAACCTTATTCTGTTGTTTATCATTTTTGAAAGTTTCAGAAGTTCTGGGCAGTGGCTTGAGACCTGCCCCTAAAAAAGTGGCTTAGAATCTGGGGTCGCTAGCTCAGAATGACCTGAAAAATTCCATAGTCACTTTCATGCCTTGTTGTGGGAGTGACTCGAAGGCCTTAGTCACATGCATGGCTTTTCATGGGAGCGACTAAGGGTTTAGATCAATAAAATGACAAGTTTTCCCAAGGGTTAAGCACTTGGAAGGGTTGGTTGCCTCATGAAGGTTTTGTAGCTCCTAAAGAAGGTTAGATTGGTTTTCTTTTATCAGTTCCACTTTCTTAACTATACATGAGGACGTGAATCACATCATAGTAGCCTCTCATCACATGTTTACCCCAGTGGACTAGTTATATTAGGTAAATGTGGGAGGAGGGCGTTACAAAAATTTTGTCAATCAAATAATGCCATGTCATCAAGCCTTCCATGTAGTGGCCACATGGTTTTCCACGTC
Organism: Pinus albicaulis; assembly: GCA_034641835.2. Classification (NCBI taxonomy): domain Eukaryota; kingdom Viridiplantae; phylum Streptophyta; class Pinopsida; order Pinales; family Pinaceae; genus Pinus; species Pinus albicaulis. The sequence continues at coordinate 729,519,448 of CM076579.1, forward strand.
ATAGACCACATGCTAGCTACTGACCTGCTCATATTTGGGGTCACATACATCTGTTGTTGAATCAATCATACACCATACCCTTCTAAAGTAAATGAATGCTCATACATAGATAGGAGGGTTAGAGGGAGCGTGCCCCTTCCTGGCCACCTCATCCCAAAGATTAAATCTTAATAATTCCTTATGTAGTTCCCTATTGTTTCTTCTGAGGTGAAAGTATTGGTATTGTGCGGATCCTTATGGACCCCACTGCCAACATTTACTAATTCCTTCGCATGACTCTAGCCTTCCCCCTCACAGTGTGAATGCTAGCCCAATATGCCACGTCTACCCATAAATGAAATCTCGAGAGTTTTCCATAGTGCCTCCACGCGAAACCTCCAAGGACCGGGGTCCAGGGTGACATTAACCTTGTCACACTCTCCACGTCATGAGACATGTAACTGTGGGTTCCAATGTACTTGATACCATGCAACTCACATATATCACATTGAAAGAGAAAAGTCGATTTTCTACCCATCACTTCGTGATGGGGTTTTCAACCAGGCCCCACAACATTAAGTCGCCCTGGGAATAAAATCCTAGGAGTTTCCTTTCGGGAATCCATTTGAAACCTCTCGGGAAAAATTCCCAAGTTCATCCGACGGTCATGAATTCTCATCTATTGACAACCCCAATTTCCCTTATGTTAGAGTCGGTCTCTTCATCCCTCCGTCAGAGATCAAAATCTCTTTTGTTGCATTTCATTTTAGGTGTCTCATTCAGTTCAGTCATTTGCATTCCATTAGGAGCATCGGTCTTCTAACGGAAGGGTCTTGTCACTCACGTCCCTCATGTCATGTACCTGTTGGTCCGTGTCTCTTCATCAAAATTAATTTTAAAGTCATTTATAATCCTGTTTTGGTCTCTTAGTCAACAAAGAGTCATTTCAGTCATTAGGTCTAAGGTTTCGCAAATTTAGTCTTCAAAGTGTCCAATAATGGCAGCAAGCACGTGAGGAAGGTTCAGAATAATTTTTCATTTCAAAAATTTCATCTTCATAATGTTAGATCATGATTCTTCTTCAAAACTCTGTTTTGAAGAAAAATCGTCCATTTTATCTTTTGTAATAAATTTCCATGTAATTTTTAAAATTTTTAGTTGTGAAGATCTTCAGGCGCAGCCCTGGTCACCTTTTCCAAATCCCATGCCAGTCATCCCTGCAAAAAATTGACAAAATTTTCGTCATTCAGCTCAAAAAATCAAAGTGGAAACAAGCAAAACAGAGTTTACATTCAAATGTGAAAGTGCCAAAGTTCTGCAACATTACAAAAGTGGGTTACTAAATGAAAAAATCAAAATCCTTTTGATATATAAGATATTTTCCACATTCGAATTTCATTTGCATGCAAGAATTTGTCAAAGACCCAAGAGAAAATCGTGAAGGGTGAAGTTGGTGGTTTGAGGCCGAGACTGTGGTAAAATTGCAGGCGCGGCGCGTTGGGAGAAGGCGCGACGCACATAGCAGTCGCGGTGCATAGAACCACCCCTTCCTTTGCAAAATACAACGTGCGCGGCGCACATACTGGTCGCGGCGCACTGAGCCGAAAGGCAAATTTTGTCATAGCCTTCAATGAAATTTCAAATTTTTCGCTCCCTTTTGCCTAAAGTAAGTCTGACTGATCTCGCAATTGTTATTGAATAGTGTTTGGTGTGGTTTCGAAGTTTGATTTGGAGAATTTGAATGTCAAATTTTAAACCGTATCCTCTTATCAAAAATTGCTCCTTAGGGTTTTAGTTTGAGTGTTAAAATTTGATTTTGGTGCCAAAACACTCCCACTCCATTTTTCACCTGTCTTTCCCTTTCCCATCACTTTCATATCATCATACAGTCCCTCCCCTACTCCCTTACATCCCAAATCACTTATTCCTAAAGTTCTATTATCCTTATCTCTAAACCCTACAATTCCCTATCACTCTCCCTCTCCCATATCATTTGCAAAATTCCTAAATCCCAAATCCCTAAACAGTCAAGTGACTATCTTCATACTACAAATTTCACTTGACTGAACCACTTTTTTCCCACTATCCATATTTCCCACAGTCCTTTCCTACTTGGCACACATTTGGAAATTGGAGACAAAGACACCAAGTTCTCATTTCTCATTTTCAACAAACCAAACATACACTTGACATATACCTTGCAACACCATGGAGACGGACACAGATTCATCATATGAACAAGACAGTGATTCTACCACTGAGCTGCATGCACCGAGAAGGCTTCGTAAAGGTGGAAAACATGTGAGAGAAGAGCCCACCTCATTGACTCAGTTGCAGGCCTACCCACTTGCCATGGCATGTTTTAGAGAGCATTCATGCTATCAGTACTGTGAGATGATTGCTCGGATTCAGCATCATCAGGAGTTAGCCCGGTTGTTTGTTTTACATTTGCGTGATGGTCAGGTTACGCTTGCTGGTGTAAATTTCACCTTAACACCAGAAACCATTTCTCAGACAACAGGAATACTAAATGTAGGTGAAGAGTGGAACAAAAGACAGCAGGTGGACAGAGTGCATTATGAACCATACATCAGGCCTAGCTATGTGAGACAACTCAGCAGGGTATTCCCATTCTGGTTCCTGAAGGAATCCTATGCGCCTTTTATGAGACTCATTATCAGATACTTCAGTTGTGAGGGCTGGTTCTCATGCCTCTATGCATACCACATCAGGTTGTTGATGCATTTCACGACATTGAGGATGATGAACATTCCGTACTTCATTTTCCAAAACATCGAGAGAATGACCACTCTTGTGCAGAAGAAGACTCCCGAGCAGCAGTACAACATCATTTATCATTATGTGCTCATCAAGATCATTGTGGTACATCAGCTTGGATTGCAGGGCATTGCATGGGAAGATTTCATTTCCTGTGACTTCTTCACATCCCCTCAGCCTCCTCCGGAGATTGTTCATGATGCAGGTGAAAATTCACATCAGTTTGAAGGTCCTGAGACAGAGCCTATCAGTGTGCCATTGTATGTCACTTATCAGAGAGGCACGAGAGTATTATTTGCAACAGCCCGATGAGTACTATCTCCACCCGAGGTGGAAGGGGTCTCATTTCCGTCATCAACAACACAGGTACAGGTACAGGACAAAGGAAAGAGGCCTATGCATGATGAGGGCCCTTCAGGAGGCCATGATACTGATTTCATATTGCTTGATGAGGATTTGAGCTCTCCAAGCTCAAAACTGAGAGAGATAATTCAGGAGCAGAAGGTCGAGATCGACACACTGACCGACAAGTTGCAGAGAGCTCAATGGATAATAAACTATCTGGAGCAGCGAAACAAATAGTTGGAGGATCAGCAGACGGTCATGGAGTTGCAAAACATCCGTGAGAACCGGCAAGTCGCCCAGAGAAGCCCATTCGAGATGACACCTATCGAGCGGGAGATTGAGGCCGATAGAGAGACTTGCCTTGAGAGGGTCAACATGCATCTTAAGAAGATGTTGGAGAAGGAAAAAAAGGAGAAAAACATGCTCAAACACATGAATAATCACTATTGGGCCCGCAATCATGTTTGTAAAGCGAGAATCAAAATCCTGAAGGTAAGGCTAAGGAGGGCACTGAAGCGTCGCAAAAGGCATGATAGGCTCCAAATATTGGCCTAAGATTTTTTGGCTGAGCATAGCATTTGATCAGGGACCTTCAGCCCAAATTTCAAGGAATTTGGAAAAAAATTTGTCAATTTTGATTTTTTTGGTCACAAAACAATTTTCCTGCTCGACGCGTAGTGCCACTTGGCGCGCGCTTATAATTGGCAGCTCTTCAGGGGGAAAACTTTGCATTTCTAGATTTTTTATCAAAATTTATGCATGCTCATGGATTACCTAAGGATTTCATCAAGTTCTGGGTTGCCTAAAGGGTCAAAAACACCCTAAAAATGGCCTTTCTGCCACTTTTTGCACACACAGGAAGCAGTGTTGGGAGATTGAACTTTTTGAGGGGAAAATTGCAACCAAATTCAGAAATTCCACTTGAGTTGGAAATTAAACTGGCAGGGCTTTCCAACGAGCTATCATGAGCTCAATTTTGACTTTGGGAAGGGCTTCAAAATCATCTCCAAACTTGTGCTACGCATAGAGATTTTGGGTGCGGCGCATAGAGAATTTTGGCCTATTTTTCACTCAGCTGCTCAGAATTTCACCTAGTTTTGGCCAATTTCACTTTTTCATGTAACTCTTGATGTAACTTGACGTAATTTCATGACCATGATGTAATTTTGGTACATTTTTACTCATTCTAGAAGATTCATTCACCAAAAGGTGAAATGTGAGTAAATGGATCAGTTTCCTAGCATATAGAGGCAAGTTGTTTCATTGCCTATTTTCTAGTTCCTAGTTTAGATATGGTTGAAACAGCTCCTATAATGATGAGCTCGATCCCTAGAGGCATGGGAATGGGTTAGGCTTGTCTATATGATGTATTTTCTCAGTCATTTTCAGGGTTGTACATTTGGGATTGCTTGGCACTTCATTGTACATTTCATCTCTGCAATTTTGGCAAAGGAATAGACCAGGGTTTGCAGCACTCTTTGGGATCCATGTGGCTCTGTGTTTTGAAGGTGTTTTTCTCTATGTACTTGTAAGTTCACTGATGTTTATGTGTATCATTTTCCCTTCTCTTTTCTTCTTAGATTAAACAAATCAGTGTTAAAGGTGGAATTCATTGGATTGCCCTGCTCTGCCTTTAGTTTTGTTTAATTTTCCATGTTTTCATCTGTTTGAGGAGGACTCTTGAGACCCTCTTGCCTCTTCAGCTCCTCACCAATCTGATCCATCCATTCATTCAATCTAAAGCATCAAAAATATTGCCTTCCTTGCCCCAATCATAACTCTGCAAAAACTAGGCCTAATCCCCGCACCCAAAATTGCCTTTCCCTTTGATCCAACAAAAACCCCCAAAATCAAAATCAAACTCCTTTACTTATATACCTAGCCTAAAATTAGCTTTTATTTCAATTCATTTCAAGCCTTATTGATTATCTTTGTTGAGATTGACCCGGAGAGAGCCCTCTCCTGATCTGGTAGGGCTAGCTACTAGACTGAGCGTGGTTTGATGTTACCCTGAACTCTGCCTTCCTTCAGCCTGAGGTAGATTTAGGCAATAACATAGTGGCGACCATACTAGGGAAGAAAATGGTTTTCTTGTTAGTGTTATTTTTTTTATAAGCTACAGACCGAGCCTGAAGTTATGCCAGGTATCCTTTGAAACGCTCTAGCTTTGCATTAGCGAAAGTAGATAAACGCTGCTTTAGTCAATCTTTGGTCTAGCTTGTGAACGTGACACTTGACTTGTGAATTGCCCCAGTACATCAGATCGTTCTGGAATTTTGAGTGATGAGTCTAGAATTTGATAGGTTGAACAAGTTGGTTTTGTCCCTTTGATTTTGAAATTAATCCAACACACTGGCTTCCAGAAGACATACTAGAGCAAATCCGGATCCCGATCCACCTCCAGTGTATGAAAATCTGAATCTGATTTTAAGAATCCTCTGTTGAGAAAGTCCCGTGATCCCTCTGTTTAAATCTCATTCATGTCCCGTTGTTTTTGAATATCTTGAAGATATTGAATTTGACGAAAAATTTGAGTTGTCGTTGTTTGAAACTAAGTCTGAAAGTGCGATTGGTTCCACTGTCATAAATCCCGAGTTTATCAAGTATCTTGAAATTGAACAGGCTAATAGATCCATCGACAGTTACATTTTTAACATTTAAAACTCCATTTTGGAAACAAACATTCCTTAGTTTATAGAGTCTGCATCTGAAACTCTTGGGCCATCAACAGTTACTTCTGATTCACAAGTTCATACCTAGCCTCCTTTCACTCCTACCATCCCCGTGCAACCATCTACTTCTGATCAAAAATCTGCAGTAGTATTGCCTCCATCCACACCACATACACCTCATACATCTACTGCTCCTACTCCACCTGTTTCTCCAAGACAGATTATAAATCCACCAAGAGCAATAGTTGCTAGATTCGCACCCCTTGTCTTGCCTCAAAACTTGGATGCTATGCCCGCTGATTATCAAAGTAAGATCCCATTGTTCGATGGCACTCCTCAAAGTGTTCCTGCTCAGAAAAATATTGATATAATGGCGGACTTCTTTGTTCTTCATGAAATTGATGAAGAAAATGTGACCATGAGATTGTTTGTGCAAACTTTTGGAGGTGAAGTGAGAAAATGGTTCAGAGCTTTGCAGCCTAGAAGTATTGCTACATTGGCCGAGCTGCAGAGAAAATTTTTAGATCGGTGGGAAGTAAAGAAAGATCCTCTTTAGATCACTTCTGAATATACCAAGATCAAGTGCAACATAGGTGAGTCAATCCAAGACTATTGTGTTAGATTCAATGCGGTTTATAACGCAATTCCTGATGATTTAAGGCCATCTAGGAAGTCATCTTTGCTTAAATTTCCAGATGTTTTTGATCCGGACATGGCCTATTCATTACGAGAAAGAGATCCGCCCACTTTGGAGGAGATGCAGAAAATTGCAGTAAGTGTTGAAGCTAATCTAAATGACAAGAGAGCTAGATTGAGAGCAGAAAAGAAGGTCGCAATAAAGGAAGAAGCTTCTTCTTCAGATCAAGTACTTCGCAAGGTGGAAAATATGATTGAAATATTGACACTTGATAAGCCTGAACCACAGATCAGAAATCCTAATTTCCATGGACAGCAGCAACCACAATTTAGGATCAAACAACGAGAGCAGCGAGCACAAGAACCGCTGGCACAATAGCAGGTAAAGATTCCTTTGCAGCAGAATTTTTGTTGGCCCTGAATCAGATGATGAAGACAATGTAATCGGAGAAGAAAATCACTTTTTACACCTGATGATATGTTAACCTTTATCACTGAGGATGAGGAGTATGCAGAAAATTCAGCTGAACAAAAGGATGAGGATTTTATCTTGGCAAATGACATGGCTCTTGAAGAAGAGTCGGATTAGTATCAGAGAGGTTATATGAATGCTTTGTCTGCCCAGCAGCGACAATATTCACTTAGAAACAGAGAAGTGCCTATCAACCCAATCCAAAAAAGAAAAGAAGTTGCAGCACCAAAGAATGATGCACCCATTGCACAGAAGAAGGGAAAATATGTAGTTGATCGTACTACTAGCAAGTCTCCAGCAGCAAATGAAAGATCTAATCAGCCAATTGTATCGAAGGAGAAATTTGAAAAGAAGGATGCTCCAGTCAAAAAGGTAGAAAAAACTTCAGCTTTTAGCTTAGAAGGTGAGATTTCTAAGTTAAAAGTTTATATTCCTTTGACTAAGTTGATGAGAAATAGCAGCTACAAGGGTCAAGTATCTAAAATTTTGAATTTCGATCCAATGTCTGATATGGTGAATGTGGAAGATGATCAACCTGAGTTGATCTTTGGTCCATCATTGGATGGTGAGTCTCCCAATAGCGATGTGCCCCCTTTTTATATCAGTCTCAGATTGCATGATTTTGTGTTGCATAATGCCATGTTTGATTCTGGAGCTTCCCATAATCTCATGCCGAGGGCAATCATGGAGAAATTGGGATTGGACATCACTAGGAAATATCATGATCTTTATTCTTTCGATTCCAGCAGAGTAAGATGCATCGGGCTCATCAAAGATTTGGTGGTTAGTTTAGATCAGATTCCTACTAAGAATGTTTTGATGGATGTGGTTGTGGCGGACATACCTCTTATATTTGGCATGCTTCTTTCCAGATCTTGGGGAGCGAAGTTGAAGGGAACATTACAGCTTGATTTCTCCTATGCTACCATTCCTGTGTTTGGTCGGATGAGAAGATTATATTGGGAGCAAAAAATGAAGTATATGATCACCAGCAAGGAGAAACCGGTAAATCATCCGATTAATTATGTACATACATATTTAGAGTCTTTTGTTTTGTATTCGGATAGTTTCAATGATGTAGATAGTCAGTTAGTTGAAGCTGAGGATATTCCAGAGATCACAGAAAATTTCAGAGAAGTTTTGATGAAAGAAAGGCAAGAAACTGAGACTTTCGCTGAGCAATCAGCATTCCAACAGCAGCAGAAACTTGATGGACAGCAAGCATAAATAACAGAGTAAACACAATTTCAGCACTTGGAAGAAGATGAAGATGGTTTATGGACTATGGATTTCGATGGTGCAGTTGGGAGTGAAGGTGCTGGAATTGGTATTTGGGTACGTAGTCCTTTTTCCGCCCCAAACAAGGTACTAAGTAATGTGGGGGTTTGTTCTTACAAATTAGCATTTGATTGTTCGAATAATGAAGCAGAATATGAAGCTTTGATCGCTGGCCTGAAAATACTTAGAAAGTTGAATGCTAAGAGAATTGCGGTCTATGGTGACTCCGAGTTGGTAATTAAGCAAGTGAAGGGTGAGTTTCAAGCTAAGCATCCTCGAATGCGGGCTTATCGAAATGTTGTTCTTGATATCTTGAAGTTGTTTTCATATTATACTTTGACTTGTATCCCTCGTATTCAGAATGGTATTGCAGATGCTCTTGCTAAGGCAGCAAGTAATTTGAAGATCCAAATGAACTCAAGTAATAAGTTTGAAATCCATGTGAAACATCATCCAACTGTCCCGGACAACCAAATGCATTGGCAAGTATTCCAAGATGATGATGAGATTGATGAATTTCTGCAAAACAAAGGCAAATTCAAAGAGACTTCAATTGACATGGAGCCTGATGATGGTGAGGCTGATGTGAAAATAAATCAGATGGAAGTATTACAGCTGAAAGATAATGTCATTCCTAAAGGTTTGATACCTTTAGAAGAACTTTTTGATCAAGATGACGTAGCTAGAAAACCAACGTTGCGGCCAACCAAAAAGGGAGTTGAAGACGTGAACATTGGATCAGCTGAGCATCCAAAGATGGTGAATTTGTCCAAGGCATTGCCACCGGAGGTAAAAGCAAAGTATGTTAGTTTTTTGTCTTCTTTTTTTGATGTATTTGCTTGGGACTATTCAGATTTAAAGACGTATGATACAAATATAATTCAGCACACCATTCCTATCAAACCAAATCAAAGGCCCTTCCGGTAGAAGTTGAGAAGGATAAATATGAAGTTGTTGCCCTCAATTGAGAAGGAGGTGAATCGATTATACAAGGCTGGTATCATTGTTCCTATAAGGTTTTCAGATTGGATTTCCAATTTGGTGCCTGTTCGCAAGAAGACAGGTGAGATTCGTTTGTGCATTGATTTTAGGAATTTGAACAAGGTTTCTTTGAAAGACAATTATCCATTGCCCAAAATGGATCACATATTGCAACGAGTAGTTGGAGCATCTCGTATGTCACTACTCGATGGTTATTCTGAGTATAACCAAATTTTGGTCCATGAGGATGAGGATGATAGAGACAAAACAACGTTCACCACTCTGTGGGGAACTTTCCATTACGCTAAAATGCCTTTCGGTTTGAAGAATGTTGGTGCGACATTTTAGCGTGCAATGGACATGGCATTTTCCAATGAGCAAGATGTGTTCCTAGTTGTGTATCTTGATGATTTGACGATCTTTTCCAATTCTGATGAAGAACACCTTTACCATCTGAAAATTGTTTTTCAGCGTTGTAGAAAGTATGGTGTGTCACTCAGTCTGAAGAAGAGTTTGTTTGCCATGGATGAGGGCAAACTTCTTGGTCATATTATCTCAAAATATGGCATCCGTATTGACCCAGCACGAGTTGAAGCTATTCAGAAAATTGATCTTCCCTGGAATAAGAAGGATATTCAGTCTTTTAATGGTAAGATGAACTTTTTACGCCACTTTGTGCCTAACCTTGCTGAACATTTAAGAGAGATTATAGACATTCTTAAGAAAGATAATGCAGTAAAATGGTCTGAGGAGGTGGTAAAGTCTTTCAATTTAGTGAATTTGGTTCTTTCTTCAGCTCCTGTTTTGATCAGCCTGGATTACACTCAGGATTTTATTTTGTTTTCATTTGCTTCGGAACATACTATGGTAGCAGTATTTCTTATGTTCCTAACGCTTCTGTAAAGGATGTTTTAGTGCAAACAGATTCGGAAGGAAGACGGGGCAGATGGATGCAGCTTTGTCGGAGTATGATGTGGAGATAAAGCCTACAAAACTTATCAAAGGAAAAGGGTTGGAAAAGCTAATGGCTGAATCGAATTTGCATGCCTTAGACATCAATCGCATTGCTGCTATGTCCAAGGGGAATGAGGAAAGTTCATCAGTTCAGGTATCAGAAATATTTGTGCTTTCTCCTTGGTATTCAGATATTGTATATGTGCTTCAAAATTTGTCACCTCCGCCCGGCATGGCTAGAAATAAGAGTAGAACTCTAAAGTTAAAGGCTACTAAGTTTTGTGTTTTGAATAATTCACTCTATTGGAAAGATCCCGGTGGTGTTTTGTTGAACTGTTTGGTGGAAGAAGAAGCAAAGCGGGTTATGGAGGATTTTCATAAGGGAGATTGTGGCGGTCACCTTTTTTGGAAGACAACGGCCAATAAGATTTTGAGAGTGGGATATTAATGGCCGACACTTTTTGCTGATGTGTATAAGACTGTCAAAAGTTGTCATGAATGTTGGATTTTTGAAGGGAGACAAAAATTGCAGCCTTTACCGCTTAAGCCCATTGAGGTAAGTGCTCCTTTTCAGCAGTGGGGTTTGGATTTCATTGGCAAAATTCATCCCGCTTCTTCAGGTCAGCATAGATGGATCCTAACAGCAACAGATTATTTCATGAAATGGATTGAAGCAGTTCCCACCAGGCAAGCTACAGATTCGGTAATAATTTCTTTCCTTGAGAATAACATTTTGTCTCGTTTTGGTTGCCCAAATAAGCTAATCACTGATAACACAGCCTCTTTCAAATCAAAAAGGATGATTGAGTTTTGTGACAAGTATAAAATCATTTGGGGACACTCAACCTCTTATCATCCACAAGGCAACAGATTGGCGGAGTCTTCCAACAAATCTTTAGTCAACATCATTAAAAAGTTGCTAGAAATAAACAAGAAAAGTTGGCATAAGAAGTTAGTCAATGCACTTTGGGCAGATCGAGTGAGTCAAAAGAAATCCATTGGTATGTCCCCCTTTGAGTTATTTTATGGAGTTGATACAGTGTTTCCTACCTCTCTCGCGGTTCCGGTGGTCAAACTTCTACAGGAAGCTGGAAGTGAAGATGATCATATGCAGAGAAGAATAAATCAAATGATCCATTTGCAGCAGACGAGGGAAGAAGTTTTTCAAAACACATTCAAGCTGCAGGAGAGAATTAAGAAGATCTACGACAGGAAAGCAAAGGCGGACAAATTTCAATTGGAAGAAGTGGTGCTGAAATGGGATGCAAGGAACGAAGAAAAGGGTAAGCACGGTAAGTTCGAAAATCTCTGGAAAGGACCCTTTAAAATTGCTGCATATCGAGGTCAAAATGCTTTTCTTTTGGAGGAGATGAATGGGGAAGATTTTCCAGGAGGGCCGGTCAATGGTCGGCTGCTCAAGCGGTATCATTTCTGAGATGTTTTCTGTTGTTTACATTGTCACTATACATACCCTTTATTTCAATTTCATTTCAAGTGTGTGTTGTGATATTTTCTTCAGTCTGGGGCCCGAAGTGAAGGCTATAATTCTGAAGATGGATTGCAGCTTTGGTTTGAGTTTGTCGAGTCAGTTTTTTCAGTCATTTCAATTTCAAAATTGAGTCAGTTTGAGTCAAATTTTCAGTCAATAAATCAGTCAAGAGTCTTCTGTTGATTTTTTGAAGTTATGGACTCCATAGCCCAATGGATGAAGGCACTGCCTACTCTCCCAAAAATCTGTAGTTCTTGGCACCTCCAAGGAGCTACCATCCCCATTGGAGCCAATGTTAGAGTCGGTCTCTTCATCCCTCCATCAGAGATCAAAATCTCTTTTGTTGCATTTCATTTTAGGTGTCTCATTCAGTTCAGTCATCTACATTCCATTAGGAGCATCGGTCTTCTGACGGAAGGGTCTTGTCACTCACGTCCCTCATGTCATGTACCTGCTGGTCCGTGTATGTTCATCAAAATTAATTTTAAATTCATTTATAGTCCTGTTTTGGTCTCTTAGTCAGAAAAGAGTCATTTCAGTCATTAGGTCTAGGGTTTCACAAATTTAGTCTTCAAAGTGTCCAATAATGCCAGCAGGCACATGAGGAAGGTTCAGAATAAGTTTTCATTTCAAAATTTTCATCATCATAATGTCAGATCATGATTCTTCTTCAAAACTCTGTTTTGAAGAAAAATTGTCCATTTTATCTTTTGTAATAAATTGCCATGTAATTTTTAAAATTTTTAGTTGTGAAGATCTTCAGGCGCAGCCCTGGTCGCCTTTACCAAATCCCATGCCAGTCATACCTGCAAAAAATTGACAAAAGTTTCGTCATTCAGCTCAAAAAATCAAAGTGGAAACAAGCAAAACAGAGTTTACATTCAAATGTGAAAGTGCCAAAGTTCTGCAACATTACAAAAGTGGGTTACTAAATGAAAAAGTCAAAATCCTTTTGATATATAAGATATTTTCCACATTCGAATTTCATTTGCACGCAAGAATTTGTCAAAGACCCAAGAGAAAATCGTGAAGGGTGAAGTCGGTGGTTTGAGGCCGAGACTGTGGTGAAATTGTAGGCGCGGCGCATTGGGAGAAGGCGCGACGCACATAGCAGTCGCGGCGCATAGAGCCGCCCCTTCCTTTTCAAAATACAACGTGCGTGGCGCACATACTAGTCGCGGCGCACTCGGTTGTGCACGCGGCGCACAGAGCCGACAAGCAAATTTTGTCATTGCCTTCAATGAAATTTCAAATCTTTCGCTCCCATTTGCCCGAAGTAAGTCCGACTGATCTTGCAATTGTTATTGAATAGTGTTTGGTGTGGTTTCGAAGTTTGATTTGGAGAATTTGAATGTCGAATTTTAAACCCTATCCTCTTATCAAAAACTGCTCCTTAGGGTTTCAGTTTGAGTGTTAAATTTTGACTTTGGTGCCAAAACACTCCCACTCCATTTTTCACCTGTCTTTCCCTTTCCCATCACTGTCATATCATCATACATTCCCTCCCCTACTCCCTTACATCCCAAATCACTTATTCCTAAAGTTCTATTATCCTTATCTCTAAACCCTACCATTCCCTATCGCTCTCCCTCTCCCATATCATTTGCAAAATTCCTAAATCCCAAATCCCCAAACAGTCAAGTGACTGTCTTCATACTACAAATTTCACTTGACTGAACCACTTTTTTCCCACTATCCATATTTCCCACAGTCCTTTCCTAATTGGCACACATTTGGCAATTGGATACAAAGACACCAAGTTCTCATTTCTCATGTTCAACAAACCAAACATACACTTGACATATACCTTGCAACACCATGGAGACGGACACAGATTCATCATATGAACAAGACAGTGATTCTACCACTGAGCTGCATGCACTGAGAAGGCCTTGTAAAGGTGGAAAACATGTGAGAGAAGAGCCCACCTCATTGACTCAGTTGCAGGCCTGCCCACTTGCCATGGCATGTTTTAGAGAGCAGTCATGCTATCAGTACTGTGAGATGATTGCTCGGATTCAACATCATCAGGAGTTAGGCCGGTTGTTTGTTTTACATTTTCATGATGGTCAGGTTACGCTTGCTGATGTAAATTTCACCTTAACACCAGAAACCATTTCTCAGGCAACAGGAATACCGAATGTAGGTGAAGAGTGGAACAAAATACAGCAGGCGGACAGAGTGCATTATGAACCATACATCAGGCCTAGCTATGTGAGACAGCTCAGTAGGGTATTCCCATTCTGGTTCCTAAAGGAATCCTATGTGCCTTTGATGAGACTCATTATCAGATACTTCAGTTGTGAGGGTCGGTTCTCACACCTCTATGCATACCACATCAGGTTGTTGATGCATTTCACGAGAGTGAGGATGATGAACATTCCGTACTTCATGTGGCGAAACATCGAGAGAATGACCACTCTTGTGTAGAAGAAGACTCTCGAGCAGCAGTACAACAACATTTATCATTATGCTCTCATCAAGATCATTGTGGTACATCAGCTTGGATTGCAGGGCATTGCATGGGAAGATTTCATTTCCTGTGACTTCTTCACATCCCCTCAGCCTCCTCCGGAGATTGTTCACGAAGCAGGTGAAAATTCACATCAGTTTGAAGGTCCCGAGACAAAGCCTTTCAGTGTGCCAGTGTATGTCACTTATCAGAGAGGCACGAGAGTATTATTTGCAGCAGCCCGACGAGTATTATCTCCACCTGGGGTGGAAGGGGTCTCGTTGCCGTCATCAGTAGCATAGGTAAAGGTACAAGATAGAGGAAAGAGGTCTATGCAGGATGAGAGCCCTTCAGGAGGCCATGATACTGATTTCATATTGCTTGATGAAAATTTGAGCTCTCCAAGCTCAAAACTGAGAGAGATCATTCAGGATCAGAAGGCCGAGATCGACACACTGACCGACAAGTTGCAGAGAGCTCAATGGATCATAAACTATCTGGAGCAGCGGAACAAACAGTGGGAGGATCAGTAGATGATCATGGAGTTGCAAAACATCTGTGAGAATCGGCAAGCCGCCCGGAGAAGCCCATCCGAGATGACACCTATCGAGCGGGAGATTGAGGCCGATAGAGAGACTTGGCTTGATAGGGTCAACATGCATCTTGAGAAGCTGTTGGAGAAGGCAAAAAAGGAGAAAAACATGCTCAGACACATGAAGAATCACTATTGGGCCCGCAATCATGTTTGTAAAGCAAGAATCAAAATCCTGAAGGCAAGGCTAAGGAGGGCACTGAAGCGTCGCAAAAGGAATGATAGGCTCCAAATCTTGGCCGAAGCTTCTTTGGCTGAGCATAGCATTTGATCAATGACCTTCAGCCCAAATTTCAAGGAATTTGGAAAATTTTTTGTCAATTTTGATTTTTTGGGTCACAAAACAGATTTTCCTGCCCGACGTGTAGCGCCACTTGGCGCGCGCTTATAATTGGCAGCTCTTCATGGGGAAAAATTTGCATTTCTGGATTTTTTAATCAAAATTTATGCATTCTCATGGATTACCTAAGGATTTCATCAAGTTCTGGGTTGCCTAAAGGGTCAAAAACACCCTAAAAATGGCCTTTCTGCCACTTTTTGCACACACAGGAAGCAGTGTTGGGAGATTGAAATTTCGGAGGGGCAAATGGCAACCAAATCTAGAAATTCCACTTGAGTTGGAAATTAGACTGGCAGGGCTTTCCAACGAGCTATCATGAGATCAATTTTGACTTCAGGAAGGGCTTAAAAATCAGCTCCAAACTTGTGCTACGCATAGAGATTTTGGGCGCGGCGCATAGAGAATTTTGGCCTATTTTTCACTCAGCTGCTCAGAATTTCGCCTAGTTTTGGCCAATTTCACTTTTTCATGTAACTCTTGATGTACCTTGACGTAATTTCATGACCATGATGTAATTTTGGCACATTTTTACTCATTCTAGAAGATTCATTCACCAAAAGGTGAAATGTGAGTAAATGGATCAATTTCCCAGCATATAGAGGCAAGTTGTTTCATTGCCTATTTTCTAGTTCCTAGTTTAGATATGGTTGAAACAGCTCCTAGAATGATGATCTAGACCCCTAGAGGCATGGTAATGGGTTAGGCTTGTCTATATGATGTATTTTCTCAGTCATTTTCAGGGTTGGACATTTGGGATTGCTTGGCACTTCATTGTACATTTCATCTCTGCAATTTTGGCAAAGGAATAGACCAGGGTTTGCAGCACTCCTTGGGATCCATGTGGCTCTATGTTTTGATGGTGTTTTTCTCTATGTGCTTGTAAGTTCACTGATGTTTATGTGTATCATTTTCCCTTCTCTTTTCTTCTTAGATTAAACAAATCAGTGTTAAAGGTGGAATTCATTGGATTTCCCTGTTCTGCCTTTAGTTTTGTTTAATTTTCCATGTTTTCATCTGTTTGAGGAGGACTCTTAAGACCCTCTTTCCCTCTTCAGCTCCTCACCGGTCTGATCCATCCATTCATTCAATCTAAAGCATCAAAACTATTGCCTTCCTTGCCCCAATCAGAACTCTACAAAAACTAGGCCTAATCCCCGCACCCAAAATTGCCTTTCCCTTTGATCGAACAAAAACCCCCAAAATCAAAATCAAACTCCTTTACTTATATACCTAGCCTAAAATTAGCTTTTATTTCAATTCATCTCAAGCCTTATTGATTATCTTTGTTGAGATTG
The DNA here is from genome assembly GCA_034641835.2 of Pinus albicaulis. Lineage (NCBI taxonomy): Eukaryota > Viridiplantae > Streptophyta > Pinopsida > Pinales > Pinaceae > Pinus > Pinus albicaulis. The sequence continues at coordinate 729,535,711 of CM076579.1, forward strand.
ACCCGGAGAGAGCCCTCCCCTGATCTGGTAGGGCTAGCTACCAGACTGAGTGTGGTTTGATGTTACCCTGAACTCTGCCTTCCTTCAGCCTGAGGTAGATTTAGACAATAACACCTTACACGTTTGGTCATTGTGCCTAGTCACTTGGCTTATGAGATTCTAGCCTTCTAGGCCATTTCGACCCTTAAATCTATCTTGTAGGATATTTTAAATATGAATGGCTTAGGGATAATCCCTACCCTCATACTCAGTCATGGTGGTTCTATTGCATGGCATTGGTTGTGATTTAGTGGTTGATCCCTAGGAGTATTAAGACTCGACCTTGCTCGATCCTTATGCACAATATCTTAAATATGGTTGTTTTAAAAATACTTCCCCTTCTACTTTTATCACATATATGTATAGGCTAGGAGGCAGTCCAAGTCTTGGTTGCAATGGATTTGATAAGAATTTGGGGCTTATCACCAAATTTGGCCTAGTGTGTTTATGATTTTATAAGCCCCTCGTATTTCAACCCACAAAACATATATATAAGTATATGTATATATATTATGGATACTATCCCTCCTAAGCTTAGAGATGCCTCGACCTAAATTGATTTTACATATTTACATGGTTGTATAAGCATATTTACCAACACAGTGGTTATAAATTCTGACATTTCAATACAAGTATTTATTTATAACAAAGATTACCTATCTATTCATACTCATGCAACTAAGGTTAATTTCAAGCACTTAAATATGCAGAGGAAATGAGCCATTTCTTTAAAATCATACACAATATATTAACATTCCTCATTCATGCAATGCACAACATTCCTTAAGTATTAAAATTTCATTGATTCAACACAATAACCAGAGATATGATAATTTTATACACAGAGACATAAGAGTATACTTAACTTGTAAAGAGATTTGGCAACAGAGAGTGAGACTAGTAACTCTCCACCCAACCATAGACAATATACAACCAAAGTTACTTATATTTGTCACCCCCAAGCCAAATTCCAGTGCTTGAGATGGAGCGGTTTTGAGAGGAAACTTAACACATATGGGAAACTAAAATAGGATGTAAAAAGGCCACTCTACTTTCATCCATAAGCTACGCAAGATTCTAATTAGTCTTTACAAACATGTTTAACATCAACAATAGGCCACCATCATACAGAGCCTTTGATCACTTTCAGGAGAAGAGAGTCCACCTCAAGTGAAGGTTCATCAATGGATAATGATACTAATGGGTAAAGAGATCACCTCTCTAGGTATTTCATTAGTGAGATAAGCACTATAACTTCATCCCCAAGTAAACTCTCGGTGGTTCATCAACCCTCACAAGTACCTGAGTGTCTCTTTTCAATCTAGCAGGTTCATCAATCCATAATCTTCCAATGGGTTCTTTAGCCCTACAACCAAGCCATTGATCTTTATAATACTTTCACCCAACAAGCCTCTCAAGGTTTCATCAGTTGGTTCAAGTTTTCCAAATCTTGATCTTTGTGTGTTGATCACTACTATCCCCAACACCTGTGATCCTTGGAGGAATTTTACTAGTGTTCACCATTTTTTCCTTTCATTTCTCATTCCTGAGATAATGAGTTCTCCTCTTTTCACTGCATATGCACTTCCATTCCTTTTTATCAACTACTCATGCATGAGAGAGAGTGAGTGTGTTTTTTTTCTCCCCCCACCCTGATTTGGTTTCATTCATGCCCCTAAAAAACCAGCCATCTATCCTTTTTACAAGGATCCATGTAGTCAACCTACCTTAGACAACGCAACCCATTCTATTATTTTAATGTTTCTCCTATTTTCTCGCTATTGTCGTTAAAGACACATGGGCTTGTCCTTCATTTTAGTTAATTTATAGCATATTCAACCCATTTGAGCTTCTCAACCAACCATGGCCAGTGCATTTAAATTAATTATTTCCTCAAGAAATCTCCCTCCCCAAGCAACTGGAATCCATGTCCTTTTCTCTCAACATTTTTAATTAATTTCAACTATTTACAATGAGGGAATATTAACCAGGGGATATCAAATAAATTCATAATCGACGACTAAGAGGGGAAACCACGTGTCAGGATCTCATATATGGAGAGGGAAAAAAATCCCAAAACATCAATAAGTGATTGTTTGTAGAGGATTTGGCACTTCAAGAAATCCTCATATACATAGTAATTCGATGGACACTAATATGAGTGAATAGATGATATTACCTCCAATTATCCTAATGTGGCCTTATTCTTAATAAATGTGTTATAGGTATTTTCCAAACAAGTGCTCCTTGGTACTACTAGAATTACACTCTTTAATCAATTCTAGTTTCAATTTTGCAATCAAGGAGAATTTACTCTCCAACTTTCTTCTAAGCCCCTACAACAGAGACTATATTGGCTCCTAGAAATGAAAATCCTAGTCAAATTTAAATTAATCATTTAGTTTAGGGCTATTGATTACTTAGGGGTTACAATCATTCAATAAGTCACTAATGTTAGCGACTCTTCTAGAAAAAAATTTGTAAGAACACTAGTAGTTTAATTATGCACAATTTCTTCATTGATTTTAGCATAAAAGCATGAAAACATTTTTAAAATGTGATTTTGACTCAACCGAGGACACTTCAAATTTCATTATTTTCCCTTTTTTAAGAGAATTATAATGCAAACCTGAATTAACAACCATTGGAGAGAAAATACAACTCAAATATACTTCAAAAAACACAAAACAATAAATGAAAGGATAAAACACCCGCAATTCTTTTTACTTTTTAAGATGATAAATGCAAGAGGCAACAAGGAAAGCGTAAATCTAACTATAAATAATTGCAAATAGACTCTCAGGAACCAAAAATAGTGAGAATGTTAAGGAAAATCAAGAGAAACAGAGCAAAAGGTGAGTAAATGGTGCTTCCCAAAAAGCACTTTCTCCTTCTATGAAGTTAAGATGTGAGTATTTGTAGCTTTCACAAAGGAAACACATGAGTGCCCACTTTGTTCGTTAAGGAAACAAGAAAGTCCCCAGAAACTTGACCTATTGCACTAAAAGTAGAGAAATAGGTTGAAATTGACAAGATATGAAATCAAGAAAAAAGGCGAATAAGCAAACCCAATAGTGAATAAATCTATAATTTACTCCCTAGAGAAGTTGCCAAATTTGTTAGGAATAATTCTATTCTTTCCTATGAATAGGGAGAATCAAAACAAATTCGAAAGTTCAAAGATAACACTTTACCTTTCCTAGATTGACTTACAATAATTCAATAATAAATACAAGGTAGTTAGAAGACTTAATAAATTAAACTAAAGGATGGAGATTAATCACTAACTATCCTTGCTCCAATCACCTTACTTATTCTTGGAATTTATGGACCTCTGTACATAGAACAAGTAATATTCTTCAAAAAAAAATTGCAATATAACTGAATTATACAATAAACAACTACCTACAATGAAGTGCATTAAAACTCACACTAGAAACTAAAATATTATAAGAAAATGCATGTACACATGCCTAGGGGATGGAAAGAAGAGATAACATATTTTTATAATAATAAATGAACAATAAAATAGATGTATACCTGAATTTTTTACTAACACTACTTGTATTTGACATCTAGATTCCTCTTGTCCTGGGCCAATCATTATTGCTTCACCTTCGACGCTCTACTTCACACAAGGATGAGGAAGAAAAGTGTGTCTTAGGCCTATATTCTCATGCAATGGGAGACAAAAACAACTAAAAATGACATTTCTTAGAGATGTTGTGGTTATAAAAAATGTAGGGATAAAAGTGATGGAACTTGATGACTATGCCATTTCTTTGGGTTTAAATGATGCCATGGTGTACTATTGTCACTACTACAACACCCTCCAAATTATTTTCCTAAATCTAGATTTTAGAGCCTATTTTGACTTTGCATGTTGTCATCGCAAATATTAAGACTCATTGCATGTGTTTTCTATAAGTGTTTTGGTCATGTTCCTGAGAAGGACAAAATGTCGATTGCTAGCATGTTAAGTGTTGCACATTATACACAAGCTAGTTTTGGTCTTTTTAGGGGGTAATTCTTTTGTAAATGAGTTTTTATTTTCATGAAAGCATCTATCATACTCATTTCCAAAGTTTTAAGAACTGTCGCACAAGTGTCGTCATTGTCATATCAAAGTGTATATTTGGTATCACACTTGGTGAACGTTGTCGAGAAGCTGTCATATTGAGGAAAATTTTTTGTACATGTGTTATGAGTGTTCCTTGTAGTGTCTTCAAGTAATCTAAGTGTGTTACCATTTCTAAGTATTGATTTTTTTCAGCCTCATCTCATTGATCCAACACTTAGTAAAAACTAGGAAAAATCCCCGACCGAGCCACTCAGCCTCATTCAACCCTCTTGCATTGCCCATTGTACAGTCTCAATCTTAAAGCAACAATTTTGTCTCTTGGCATTGTGAAATGCACAATATTTTCAACCTCAGTGCTAAAGCCCAACCCATGAGCTCCAGAACTACGTAATATTTCCCTCCAACCACACCTAAACTATGCATTGTGTAGTCTCAATCATCAAGCCTCATCCTTTAGCTCCTAAATTGCACAATCACCTGGCCTTCCTGTGCTTCCAACATTGTGTAGTGGGAAACCTAAGTTATCAAGTCCTCATTCTATCTTTTTTAATCCCTCGGTTTCGCAATTTTCAAGTCCAGTCCAACATGAAATGCACATTGCACAGTCTCAAGGCTCAGTCCTCACCTTTGACTACCTAAGCAACGCAATTGTGCAGTACTTGAGCCTCTCTCTCATCCTAACTAGCAGTTTTAGCTCATTCATTGGATCATCATGCACCATATTAGAATAGGGGTTTATTGGACTGATGTTTTCTTGTCATGAGTAAATTCTAGGCGCAACTACTCTATCATGCTATGATAGGATGATGAAGAAGGATATGAAGAAGGAGGGAATACTAGAAGACAACATTGTAATTGCAAGTACAAGTTGATCAATCAGGAGGAATTAAAGGGACATCATATTGCGACAACAATTCAAGATATAAATAACATTAAAGACTCCCCATATCTAATCCATATGAAGGTGGAAGAAGAGATTATGTTCTATCTTCAAGAAGACACAAAGAAAGAAAAAATAAAGAATAGCTTGACATTGTCATGTCATCATGTAGTCTATGTCAGCAATGTCATGTCATGTCATGTCATAAGTCATCATGTGCCACATCATTTGTGGATTATGTAAATTCTTATTCGGAAATGTTTGTGAAGTGGAAGTCCAAAGGACATGTATAGAATGTAACAAATCATGTAAGAGATGAAAAGTCATAGGGAAGTCAAACAATAATGAGGGTAGTCCAAGAGTCACAAGGGATCGAAAATATCACCCCATTTGTTATATATAAACCCTCATTGTACAATAAAATTACTTTTCACCTTGGATTTTCCCATAATGAATCAGAGAGACAAAGTTAGTACATTCTGGGAGAAAGCAGTGGCTCCAACGCTCCACTATTGGAATTTTACTTAATATTTGAAGCCCAATGGCCAACACGTTGTAATCATGAATCTTGGGAATTTTACTTAATATTTGAAGCCCGATGGACAACACATTTTTCATGCATGCATTATGAATATTTGTAAAAATGTTTTGTAAATGTTTATGATTCATGTTTGATTTCACCGTGTATTAAATTAGTTGAACTATTTTGATTATTTTAGTGCTTATCATATCGAGAATGTTTTGTAGTGGTTGTAACGATCATTGCATCTTTATGGACTATTATGTTGGATGTTCAACAAATATTTACTATTTGTGTGCATCTCTGTTAGGGTGGTACTATTACCTTTTTATTAGAGGCTCACTTTCTTCCCCCTTCGCAGTAGAAGAACCTCGATGCACCTGCAACCAAACATTCACCAAGCACACTTGCTTGCTTGTTCAAGGGAAAATATGTGATTCTCTCTCTTTCTAACAGCTAAAGCCAAGGAAAATATTTAAGTATATGGAAGTTGGATTGTATTCCAGATGGGGCTCCTACACCAAATGGTGTTAGGTCTAATTGGGATCGCATATTAGGGAAACCCCTTTGAATGTTGGCAGGTCCAACACTATCAACATTTCTGGCACTAGAAAGAGGGCAGCCATTTTTTTATGGTTGATAACTCCACACACCCAAATCATTCTTGTTCTGGACAAGGCAACAACATTCCTAGCACCTCCCTGACTCATATTCCTGAAATGTGCCAATCTTCTCAGCCTGGCCCGAAACCAACCTGTGAAGTTACATACGAGCATATTCAGAAAATTGGACCTATAACCCATTAGTTTGTGAAGGATATCAGACTAATTCCTAGAGAACATAATCTTCCTCATTTTTTGAATAAAAAAGAAACAAATCCTACTAGCATATTGGTTTCTACAGTGGAATATTTAGTTTTCGCCACTCTTGAAGAGTTAGCAGAATCTATAGATGATACAGAGCATCTAGATAAAATTCCACTTCACAACCAAGGGTATGAGGATAAAGTTATGCTTTCGAATGGCATTTTTCACGGGATAGGCAGTCATAGAGAAGACTCCTTAGATTCTGGAGAGGAGGAGGAGCACAAAGATGAGAACATGGCAGGCCAAGATCTGGATTGGATGACTCAGGGCCCACTCGCTCTTCCGGGTATTTTACATAATATTCCAAGACACTCAGAAAAGTTGTTAACAAAATATGACCATTACAAGACGATCAAAGCATAAGAACATTTGGATAATTTCTACCTACACCTACAGATGCTCGAGGTACATTATGTCGATGTTGCATGTAGACTCTTTCCTTGTACCATATATGGTAGAGTAGCTTTTTGGTATCATAGTCTTCCTGTAAATTACATTCATAATTGGAGGGGGTTTAAAAGGACGTTCCTTAAGAAGTTTGTTGACGATAAAACCCCAACCATGTTATTAAAGGAGTTAGGGAATTTAAATATGGGGGGAATGGATACAAGTAAGAACTTTGTTCAAAGGCTCAATTGAATATTGAACAAATTTCCCCCAGATACGAAGCCTCATGACTCAATCACGATTTACTACTACACTTCTTCCTTGCCGACAAGCATTTCATAGTTTGTCAAGAGAGCTACGAAAGAAACTTTGGCGCATAATTTTAAATAATCCATCATTGTTGAAAATTAATTTCATGCGATTGGAGTCATTGTTGACGAAAAATAATCTAGAGACTCCAAGGAGACTGGGAAAAGGTCGCAAGCCTCTTCAAATAAGTCCAGAAATAAAGAAGCTATTGATCTTGAAATCTTGACCAGGACTATGAAGTATCTTCCCAATGAGTTGGAAAATTTGAAACAAAGGACAAGCGAGACCACTATTAGTAGCAAGTCCCCCAATTTCAGATTCTTGAGAAGGAATAATAGAAAGAATAGTAGTAATGCGCCAAATAAGTCTGCAGAGAGCTTGAATGTTGTGTTGAATATTGAAAGCATGGGTATCAACCAATATTTTTCTTTTCACCAAGAATATCATTTAGAAAAAACGTGACCATAATGGAACCACAACATGAACTTTATGGTTGTGCACATTATTGACATGGTACTTTCAGATGAGAAAACTGAGTATATAGAAGAAAAGGAATAATATGTTGTGGTTGAAGAGACTGTGGGTATTGGGCACACAGTGAATACGTTCAGTTGTGTTTTCACTACTAAGAAAAAAATGTTGAAGAACCAGCACTGAATGAGGCCCCATCTCATAAGAAAAATAGTCAATACAATTTGATAACTCCAGGGCCTGTTTTTTAACAAGAGCTGACGAGGAAAAAATTGAAGGATTGCTTGTTAGGGAAAATTACACCACCCGTCAACCCAGCTCAGAACACTCAAGACAAGTCTGGAAATGTTGCTACAAAAAAGAAAAATTCCGCCAATAGTAAAATAATTTTTTCCATTTTGAAGGCGTTAAAAAAAATCACTCCTACAGACACTTCGACAACACTTGTTGCATATGAAACACTGGATTACAATATAGTGGAAGACATGAAGAAAGCTCACACAAATATTTCAATCTTCGAGCTAACAAGGATAGCAAGCCAGCAGGAACTACTTGTCCAAGCCCTTACCCATCCTTCATCATGTGACAATGGTTCTTCTTCTTTGCAGAAGGTGTTTGGAAAGTCTTTTGGTCCCCTGGAATTAGTTGTTAAGATTGTAACATTATAAGCCAATACTCTTCACCGTCCGTTTTTATTGTATTTAAAAAAATTTAACTACAATGTCCATAATTATTTAGTTGATTATTTTGCATCCGTGAATGTAATTCCATTGTCTATCGCTAAGAAAATCAATTCCAAATGGATAAAACCTATGCACAAATTATTCAGTTGGATATGTCTCTTTTCCAATATATTGGTGAACTCAAAAATGTTCTTATTCAATTATCATTTGATGATCGAGTTCACAAGTGCATAAACATAATGATTGTGGGCATACTAAAGCCTATGGTGTATTACTAAGTAGAGACTGGTCTAGAAAATTACAAGGGTATTTTGCTACCGATTGGTCACATTTATGACTTCCATACAAGGGAACGAATAACAAAATCCAAGTAGAATTATAACCTTACATGAAACACACGGTCACACCATTTGAGGGGGAAAATGAGCATATTAATTTCGCAGAACTAATTTTTAGATTATCTTTTTTGTAAAATGACCTTAGGCACTATCTTGCTCAACCTTCCCCAATCCCATCAGATACACAGTTGGAACTTGTTCCTAGTCCAACTGGTTGAAATGACATATGTACAGTAGATATTAATAGTACTAGTGTAGGATACAACTCTGAAATTTCTAATTTTGGATTTTATACTTTGACGTTTCAAAAACATAGGAGGGATTTGGAGTTGGTTGTGTTTTAATATACCTACAATAGAGAAAACACTTGATCTCTTGTCGCTTGGAATTTGAGTGCACTAAAAACACCGTAGAATACGAAGCACTCATCTTGGGCCTCCAGAAAGCCATTGACCTCAAATTTTGGGTTCTTAAAGCAATAGGTGACTCTAAGATCACCATACGTCAGGTATGGAATACTATACATTCCATGTCACCTAATCTCAAAACTTATTAACAGGAGGTATGACATTTAATTTCACAATTCCAAGCTTTAAATATCGTTTTTGTTCATAAAATGCACAATGCGACAGTTGATGCATTAACAAATGTTGTTATTAGGTTGTCACTGCTTATGTATGGTTTTCTATTTAACTTCTTTACAATTCGTCTATCCCTGATAATATCACTAATTTATGCATTTTCAATGATGACCAGCAAATAATTCATTTCATGGAAAACGCTAATGTGTTCAAGGATGCAACCATTGACGAAGAAGAGCATCAAAAGCATTTCAATCTTGAAAAAGAAAAGAGAACACCATACCTAAGGGTGTGGTGTCACTAGAAAATTTGTATGACTTGCATAATCGCTTCCGAGGACTGGTAAATGCAAAAAATCACATTTCAACTCTGTCACACAAACAAATCAATCTTGCCACAAAGAATGATCTGAATTTTGTCAATCTTGGTACTCTTTGCACACCTCAAGAGCAACAAGATTTTATCTGCCATTTCAAGTAGTGAATAGATGTTTTATTGTGGACGTATGATGATCTCAAAACTTATACACACAAATAATCCAACATTTTATTATGATTAAAGAAGGGGCCGAGCCTTTCCAATAGAAGATGCAAAAATTTCATCCAAAACTTGAGCCTCTGATTCAGAAAGAGTTAAGGAAGATGTTGGATGCTCAAATCATCTATAAAGTATAACATTCAACATGGGTTTCTAACTTGGTCCCATTAAGGAAAAATTCTAGGGAAATACACCTATGCATGGATTTTCAAAACCTTAGTCATGCCTTAAACAAAGATAATTACTCGGTGTCGTCAATGGAACATTTTTTATAGACTATATCAGGGTCAAAAATGTTTTATTTTCTTGATGGATTCTTAGGTTGCAATCAGGTTCTAGTCTGAGAGCCTAACAAACCAAAAAAAACTTTCCAAACGAAGTGGGGACATTTTCTTTCATAATAATTCCATTTGGGTTGGTTAATGTCGATGGAACCTTCCAATGTGCGATGGACATTGCATTTCGCATTTTTATTGATTAAAGCATAGTGGTGTATCTTGATGATGTCACAATGTTTTCAAAAAAGAGATCCGACCACTTGCGCTATCTGAAGAAATTTTTTGAGCGATGTTGAAAATACAGGATATATTTTACTCCCAAGAAGAGTATTTTTCCAGTTTCTGAGGGAAATATATTAGGCCACATCATAGAAAAAAGTGGGATTAAAGTGGACCCTGAAAGGGTCAAGACCCGTTGAAGATTGTAACTAGGTTTGGTCTTCATAAATTATATTTGAGTCAATATTTAATATACTTGTCAAAAGAATGAATAAAATAATATTATGTTATTATTAAATGACTTATTAAAGCATGGGTTTCATGCTTGGATCATATTATTTTAGGCCAAAGTCCTAATTTTTTACTTCTGGGATTTATTATGAGTTTATAGAGTCATCACAAATCTAAAGTGACCCATATTGGGCTTTTCAATCATGTAAATAGGTCAAGAATTGAGTCAAATATGATTTATGGAGCCTCCACATAGTTTCGGCTTTCAAGTGATCAACTTTACCTCAAACCTAGGAATTCAAGCTCATCAAAATCCCATGTATACATGGAGATAGAACTCATTTGGAGACATCACTTTCACACACAAAAATTCGATATCATTTGTTGCATAGGGAAAAAGTATGAAGTCAAGAAATGGGTCAAAAGAAGTTTGGACACGCTAAAGGGTTGAAGGAAAATCTAAATTTTGGTGTTTCTCTCTCTCTCTCTCTCTCTCTCTCTCTCTTACATGCCCTAGATTGGAATATCGAATTCCCTCATTATTTTGTTGTTGCTAATTTCTACTAGTTGTTGTTGCCAAAATATGAATACGTCAAAATTGATTTTGTTCGGTGTTGATACCTTGAAAAATTATATTGGGTCAAAATCGAACTCCTAGAAGCAAGATCGAAGTACTACAAGAAAGGTCGAAGGAATTGTTTCATAGTGTTGTTGTTGTTGTTGTTACTACAATATTGTGGTAGGATCTAAAGGAAGGTTGAATTGGTGTGGAGGAGGTCTTAGTCAAAGTATAGAGTCTCAAGAATACTATTGAAGGAAGAATTACTGACTGGGTTTTCCCTTAGAGCAATCTGAATATGTATGTGCTTGATGATTGTATCAATTGCAAGTAAATTGAATGAGTTTTCAAGGCACTTAAGTTAAGTTGTTTATCACATTTAAACATGAATTTAACTCATAATTGCAGAAAATAATAGAGCAACAAAGCCATAACAATAACCAAAAAACAACAAGTGATGAAGGTGTTAGGGTCCTATAATAATAGGGTTCATAAATTTTGAATTGACTTTGATAAGTCTTGTAAATATGTACATACCTTGCTTTCTGCAAGTTTTTTTCCCATATTTTGAAAATAATAAATAATAATAAATGAAAAAGAGGATAAAAAGTCCTAAAAGAAAGATCAAAGGACTTAGAAAAATATAAACCCCAAAAGAAAAAGAGAAATAAGACCTGAAAGTGAGCAAGTCCAAATGCCACTACTTTTACTTTTACTGCAAAGAATAATGATTATGTGCGGAGTGTCAATAAATTCCATAATCCATGATCAGTTAAACAGTTTAATCTTAACTTTTCATGTTTTAGACAGTGAATAAAGATTTTTCAAACAATTTAAACTTGAAAACTCAGTAGATAGGTAGAGAATAATGAGGAGATCAACATTTTAATCTGAGTCCTTGGATGAAATAAGGTAGATCTAGATATTTTTATGCTTTGAAAGAAAAATATTTTAAGGTTGCAAGCCTAAATGCACCTACAAAATGAAGAAAAATGTTAGAAATAAAGTTGGGTAGGTAGAAAGCAGTTGAGAAATTATGTAAATAAGACATCATCGAGAAAAATTACCAATTTCCCCTCCCCTATGATTATTCAGTATTATAAGCTATCAGTCAAACAAGCTCAGAGCGTTTCTCTAACTTTTGTTGGGACCGGACCCAAGGCTCGATGACTGGTTAGTTCAAAATATTGAGTTCTTATGTTAAACCCACATTTATCATCATTTACCCTTCATTCATACATTAAAACCCCTTTTTCCTAAGTAAAGGTACATTCTTACTTAGTAAAATTATAACCCTAAAATGATTAACTTCACCCCTTCAAAAAAGCATTCATAAAACCCCAAAAATACTTGTCCTAAGTTAAGGTGTAAAATATTAAAAAATACAACACTCCTTTGCATTGTCTATCATGTACACTTTACTTGGAGATAAAATGCGTTTATATTACATTTCATTACCCTTTAATAATGACTTTAACATATTTTTATTAAATCCCTAAGAAATACCCTCTCGTAGTTATTAATTCCCTTATATTTAAAATACCCCAAAAAACCCACTATTTAATGTTTAGAACAAAGTCTATTATTCCCATGTGCGCAAATAAAAAATCCCAAACTATAAGCCCTTTGGTCTAAAACCATCATTATCGAAATACCCCACCCCTATAGTTTGAAAACTATTAAACAGTTGAAAACTATATAATATATATTTATTACGTCCGCATATAAACATTTGAAACATTTCATAAATGTTTTAAAATATTGACCCCCACCTATACCATGATTAAAACATTGTATAAATGTTTTAAACCTGACCCTGTCGCTATATAATAAAACTGTGGTTTAAACGTATTTTAAATGTTTTTCATAAAGTTTAAACCATCAACACATATAAAAAATAGCCCGGTCTGACCTTTCAATCCAGCACACCTTCCCGAACTAATCCCAACCGTTCACATATGACTCTCAGATCTGATGGAAAGAACTTGATATCGCGCAGGAAAGATGCCCGACCCTCCAAATGCCATATCCATGCGAAATGGGTGGTTTCGCCCATTTCTCTCTCCTCCACGTGTCTTCTCCTTATTGGATCACATTCGTTGAGCCCAAAACAGCTTACCACTCAATAGCCGTGTGATAACTACTCACGGTTTTCGTCCATTGAAATTTAAAACCACTCTTCCACCCGACAAGACCAGCATTCAATACAACTGCAATGTTTTAATAAAACCTTTGGTAATGTGTTTATTCATTTATCTCGCACGCCTAAACTACTACATTGCCTCCCCGACTGTAAAAAACCCTTTTAAAGCCTCTTTTCTGCCATTTTCATGCCCGAAACCTCTGAAATTTACCAAAGTACGCCTTTGCAGACTATTGAGGATCTGCACATTACTCAAAACAAGCTGCTGAAGCCATCAATTCAACCAGAAACTCAGAAACCCTTTCGAAGCAGATACCTGCATTAAAACAGGTATCTTTCTCAAAATTAAACCTGCAATCAAGTTGGAAAACCATTTTTAAAGAAAGATTTAAGTTAAGAAATTGATTAATTCAATTGCCAAAAAGTTCCAAAAACAAGCCAAACTCTAGCAAATTTTTCCCAGAAACCTTGTTTGTCTGCCACGCAATTTTTCAAGGAAATTTATCAAATTTTTCATAGTTTAATGATCCATTTCAAGCTCTAAAAGGCCAAAAAACCTTTGCAGGTACCCTGAACCCTATGTAACCCTTTTCAACAGAGTTTTAGTCCTATTTCTCAGTCAAGAAACTCAGAAAACCCATGTTTTCTGTTTTAGACCAGTTTTAAAACCTCAGAACTTTTTTGATAAACCTAATTGAACAAAAAACCCAAAAAGAGAATCTATTTTGCCAAATTTTCCCAATTAAGCCTCTGCTATAGTAAATTGCCTTTGCAAACTGTTTAAACTTGCAGAAAAAGATCAAGATGCCTAAAAAACAGAGTGTAAGCAAGCCTGAAGGTCCTAAGGCTCCTAAACCTACTCCTGCCATGACTTCAAATACTGCAATTGTTGTCAATCCATTATAGCCCCCAGTTGTTGATATTGAACTCATTCCCCTTGCTGATATTGATTAAAAAATAGCTGATCCCATAGTTGAATTCAATCTATTAGATATCCATAACTGGTGCTTTGAGAAGTCTTTGGATGATCATGAAGAAGTTCATATTTGGGAATCCAATTTGCCCAAATATGTAGTCCCATTAACTCACCCTTGTCAAGAGATTATCAGATTATGTCACCAATATTATATTCCTGAACAAAGAGCTATTGGTAATGCAAATAAAGAGGTCCTATTTACCATCATTGCAGAGTCAATTAACCAAATGTTGCAACTTCAACCAGACCCCCAAGCAGTCCCTTCGTCTATTGAGGCCCTCACTAAGCTATACATTGGCCTAGATTTCCCTAAAAGGTTTATGATTTTTCATACTTTTATGCCTTTACATGTTGAAATTCCCAAGTTAAATCCTCCATATTCAACTGCAAAATTCCCTGAAGGTTCAAGGCATGTAATCTCCATGCTTTCCTTCATACTTGGGTATTTCACTAATGAGCACATTGATGAGTCTATCTTGGGATTTTTTTCCACCTTTTCTCCAGGTCAACCACCTTCAGTTATCTTTGATTATGTTGGTTTCATTGTTGATAATATTCACTATCAATTGACCAATTTACAGCTTGAAGGAGTATTTAGATATACCTCCTATATGTTCCACATGTTTATTTACTTCCAATCAGATAGCTTTCCAATTTCACTTCAAAAGTTGGACATAGAAGGAAAACCTCTATCTGCCATCTTTTGGACATCCATACTCAGAAAAGAAGGTACAGATTTCAGTTATTCAGAATTTTTAGAGTTGTTTTTACATCCAGTGATCACCATGTTGACCAAAACAGAGCAGCCTAGAATAAGTGAGGAAATGAATAAAATATTGCAGTTATCAGAGAAGAGTAAAGTTGGTGACTGGTATTTGTATGAGAAATATACTGAAATTAAAGTTTTTGGGTCAAACTTGTTGCCTTACAAGTTACCCAAACATCCATCAATGAGGATCTTTGCCTTGGAGTATATCAGGCAGATCCTAAATTCTGATTCAATCAATTTCATGGCAGCCAAGAAGAAGACCCAACTCAAACTTAAAAATCAAAATGGGCCACTCATATGTAATCATAGAGATGCAGAAAAGGAAGCAGCAAATCAACTACTATAATATAAATTGGAAGAAATTTTCCCTTGGAACTATGATCCAAAAGGGATCTTAAGTAAACTAAGGGTAAAATGTAAATTGACACCCTTTATCCATGAATCAAAACCAGAAATAGAGAAGTTTGCTAATCAAATTGAGTGGGTTGAAAACACTTTAACTGAGGCAGTAAAGCAAAGGTAATACTATTCATACCTTAGAGACTACAAATCAACCAGAGAAATCCATCAAAATAATAAGGGAAGAAGGAGCATATGTGGCAGAGACTACAACAGAAACAAATTTTAAGATCATTTACAACAAAAGGCCAAAATTAGATACAACAGGTAAAGGTAAAGTAACAATAGATGTTTAAGAAATAGAGCCCTTAAAAACCAACACTGATTTTCCAGAGAAAAATGTAGCTATTGTAGTTATCAGTGAGCCAAATTAGAATGAAGAACAACTGAATAATAAAGATACACAGATGATGGAAAGGCAGCAAAGTATGGAGGCTTCTTCCTCACATTTAGTTGAGGAAAATGATTTGGATATTAAGGAGAAATACAAACAAATTAAGTTGAAGAATGAGGAAACTAAAACTAAATTTACTCTCAGTTCTTGAAACAAAAGCCCAGTAATCAAAACAGATTCCTATCAGCATTTGATTACTCAAGTAAAAAATTGATTATGTCAGTATTACAGCCCACAGTATCAGTGCCAAAGACAGTTTCTGACTATAATAAAGTTGATCTAGAAGTAGCTACAGAGAAAATCCATGAATTAGATCAAGTAGAATTTCACAGGCAAACCTTAGAGATGTTGTATTCCACAGTAACAAAAAAAGCTATGAGTGCTCATAAGCTTCAAAACACCATCTCTAATATGCAAGATCAAATGAAGATGGATAAAGCTTCATTATATGCAAAGGATCTAAGGATAAAAGCTTTAGAAGAATTAGTATTGCAGGTAGGATATGATCCTACAAACATCAAAGCAGAAGAAGCATTAGTAAAAAAGAAAAATGAGGATATAGCAGCCTTGAGGAAACAACTCAAACTTCCTCAAAGTGAGCATCCTCAGACAAAGGAAGTCTTACAGGAACAAAAAGAAAAAGATGAAATGATGAGTTTAATACTTCAACTGACAGCTCAGATTAAGGAAATGGAAGTACATATGGACCAACTTGTCCAAGAAAAGGAGACAGTAAAAGAACCAGTGATTCCTGCAGTCATCCTAGTCATCACTGCAGTAGTGCCTTCAACTTTAGGAGAAAATTTGGGACCCAAAGAACCACTGGCTACTGCAGTGCCAATTACTTCTTCCACTACATCAGCCACTGAATCATCTACCACGGTAGTACAACCTACAGATGATGCTAGTAAGATAGTAAAAGAAATAGAAGAGATGTCTTTGAAGACAAATGAAATCAACATATTGACAAAGATTATTTAAAATCTTGAGAAGACAAATAAATCAACTCAGATAAATGCTAAGATATATGAACAAAATTCCAACAGATTGAGTGAAGAGGTAAAGAAGTTGCAAAAAGAATTAACTCTCAAGGATCATGTTAGTTTCAGTCTAGTCATACTGCCATCAGTGATCAAAACTGCTCTTTTGCATTTGCATATTAGGAGTCTCATACTGAATAAATTTCATCATTTCACTAGGTCATGGATTCATTGATGGTAGTAATTTTTCCTCAGTTTTCCCTCATGAAATACTTGTTGATTTTGCCTTTCTATGGTCTTGCGTCATGAGTCACTTTCACTTTCAAAATCATGTCATTAGGTCATAGGATGGGTCTCATTAGTTTCTAGGGTCTTACCATGGTCAAATCAATGAGTCAAATGTCAATAAATATCAGCAAGATCATGAGGAAGTCAATAAGCTCAAAATCACAGCACCTGGAAGATCAAAGAGATATTTTATTCACCTTGATGTAATTTTCACCTCAAAACCATGTTTTGAGGTGAAAACGTCATATTTTTCCTTTATTATTATTCATTATGTAATTTTATATTATCATATGTAATAAGTCACAATTCAAAAGCTGTCATCTCCACAAAGTCATCATCCTGCCTTCAAAGAAGTTTTTCACAGCATGCTCAGCGCCAAATCATCTTCCAAGCAGATCCATCAGAAAGAGCCCAGAAAGAGCTTTCCAACGGTATATTACACTCTTAAAACTGACTTCTGGATTGAAATTTATGCTTAAGTGAAGTAAAATTCCCTACATCTTCAAAATAATCCCTATTTCCCATTTTTCCCTTAAAAATTTATGTTTAAAGTTTTAATATTTTCTTTATAAAAACCCATTTTCCCCTTCCGATTTACAAAATCGCATTATAAATCATTTTAATACATATGCGATTTATTTTATAAACCACTTCCCCTCCATGCTTTTGAAACATTGTAATATAAATCGAAACTTATATTATAAACCCCACCACCTTAAGTCATTTCCCCGATCGCATTGCAATGTCAATACAAGTGCCCCGATTGACCCATCGCTCAAAACTCCGATGCGATTGTGACTTCCGATACATAACCCCCGATGGAAAACCCTCCAATCATCCTACAGCCATCGATTTTCCTCCGCCAATCCAACGGCTCACAGTCAATTGGGTTGTCGCAATCAGCGATTCCATATATTCTTTCACTCCCGCTCCCCTTTTACCTTCCGATTCCGATTGACATGTGGGCCCACTATAAAAATCTTCCACCCCTCCATTACAAAAGAGCTTTCCCCTTTGTAAAATTAAATTTTGTGTTATTTTATTTATGCAAAGTTTTTCCCCATCACCGCGTCCTCATTGCATTGGAAAACTTGTTATATTATACTCCACCATGATCTCCCGATCTCGATTCCGATTGAGATTGTGTTATATCTCGATCCCACCATAAAGTCCTCTGCCCTCTTAATAAAATGATCTGTCCCTTCCTATAAAATGAAAAATCGTTTTATATTTATTTTCAAAGGGATTTCCGCTCCCCTATTACATTACCCATCAGACAGACGCCAATCGCATCGGAGTTCATGTTACTTCCCAATGCGCCTTCCCCTCTCCCCGACCCCCGATCGCGATTACCTTTTAAATGCATCACACAACATATTATAAAATGTGGTTATATGTTGTGTTCCCTCCTACCCCTTCCGATCCCGATTGCGATTATAATGCGGGTCCCGCTTCCTTCCCTTCCCTTTTCCCTTTCAAATAATTAATTTTTCCCCTTCACTGAGAGCATTATTTCATTTCAGTCTTGTTTCAAAAATATTTTATTCAGTTTCCTTTAGCGAAAATAATGGAAAGCAATGTCACAAGTCAAAGGCCGAGAGCTAAATAAAACAAAGATTTCTACAGCATCGTAAGGATAGGGATTTGCTCCTGGTCAAATTGCCTATTTATCTTTCAAACAGTGAGATTGTAAATCTGCCCAAGTAAAGCAAATGTAATATTGTTCCTTCTTTAGGGCAGATGGTTAGATTTATTTTCTATGATTAGTTTTCAGTCCTTCAGCTGTCAGAACAACTCCCTTTTCTGTGGATCTATTTTCCCACATTTCAGTGTATTTAACGTGATTGTAAATCATTTGTAAAGGGTCTGAGAAGTTTGTAATTCAGCAGTAGGGGAATAGTGTGGAAGAAAATTTTGCGCTCCATTGTACAGTTTGACAGGGATTAATAAGAGATGCAGCTTTGATTTGTGGGATCCATGTGGTATGAGATTTATGATTTGTTTTTCTCCTTTGTTTCATATGTAAATTGTTATGTTTCACCTCTCATCCATAAACATTTCCTTTTGAATGCTTTCAAGATAGAAAGGTAGGATCCATTTTTATGCCCTGCCTTGGGAAATCATTCATTATCTGTGTTTTTCTTCTGTTTGAAAAGGATCCATTTATTGTGCCCTTTTCATCTTCTCACCAGTCTTTCCATTCCATATTATTTCTACTTGATTGCTAAATATCTTTCCTATCTTGCCCCATGAAATACCCTATGTCCTGATTTAATCCCCAGTTTCAACTATCCCATTTAATCCCACACATCCCTGAAATTCATTCATTTTATTAAAGCCTTTTCCCATGATTTTACCTAGCCTAATATCAGTCCACTATTGTGTTTTTATTGAATATCTATCTTTACAGAGAGAACCCTCTCCTGTCCTTGTAGGGCTAGCTACAAGGCTGAGCGTGGTTTAGTTGTTACCCTGTTTTTCCCTTTTCAGCCTGGGGTCCAATTTGGGTGCTAACAGATCAAATATCATACATAAAAAAATACCTATGGAATAATGTAATTGAAGCCATCCATGATGTATGGCCTTCAATTCAGGTAATTTTTGAACAAAGAGAGTTATTATTGGCAGCTCAAGCTGAAATCCAAAAGACACTGACTAATTTGGCTGACAAACCAGAACAGGATGTAAGATTAATCAATTTCCTCAATAGCAAAAATAGACAGGAATTGGAAGAGCTCAAAATAACAGACAGAACTGCCACCATCCTCGAAATCAGGAAAGTCACCACAAAGAGAAATTTGATGAGGAAACTTGAAGAAAAATGTGAAGGTATGAATACTGTTATAACTAGATTTATGGTTAAATTCACAAATTTGAGGCAAAAGGGACTTCCTGACATCATGGTTATTAATGGTAAATTGATGCCTCAAAATGATTATGACAAGAAGATAAGAGAATATGCCAAGGAACAGGTAAACAAGCCAACAGGTCAAGGCATTCCCACAGGAAAAGTATTGCTTAAAAGTTTTGAAGATTTATTTTACTTACAATATGAGATCAAGCACTTATTTTTCATCAAGCCCACATTTCTAGATATACAGAAGCTGATGAGAATTTTATGAAATTAAAGAATATTCAGATTCCTAAAAATGAGGATTGGCAATCTCTTACAGATTTACTATGAGGGAAAAAAGACAAGCAGGTAAAAAGAAGACAAAAGGTAATTTTCAAAATGTCAGTCAAAACAGATTTTATTTACAGCAGTAAACAGTTTTGACTAAGTGAATAAAGAGTATTAGTTAAAGAGTATAAGTGAATAAAGAGTATCCGAGAAAGAGTATCAGCCAAGGCAAGTCAAAATTCAGAAAATATCTAAAGGCCAACAAGGAGGACACCAAGGCAACCACTTGCTTTATCCTAAAAACTGTTTCTTTTTCTTATGGATAAAATAGGACAGCTTGCTGATTTGTTAAGCAACTGTCTCTATTTTTATTATAATGATATTTTATTTTCCTAAGATTATTCCTAGAAGTCATCTAGGATATTTTGTAAAACATTATGTATAAATACTTCATCTTTAGAAGTATTTTCTGTGGAATAAAATTGTTGGGATTGTTATAGTCATTTCTTCTTGGACTTTAAAGCTTTTGTGTGTCAAAAATTTGAGTAGCAGGCTGGAACAGAGCAAATTGGCATCATACTTCAGGATCCCTGTGATGAGATATTTGGAGTGAAGTATTTTCTTCACTTGTCATTGTTTCTTCTCTTTGTTTCATGCATCCATTTATGTTTACGCTAAATCTGAATGTATAACTAGGAGTATTAATACAGGATATGTTAATAACACCCTATTTTTAACTAGTTATCATTTGTATGTTTTCCTATGATTTTCAGAGTAGGGAATTCTTAATTTCTCCCTCATTCGTTTGACCTCTCCTACTACTTCCATTTTCCAGATTTAAGGATTCTTAAGTGCCCTTTATCCCGATCATACCATCTCATAAAACCAATTTTCCAAGATCTCCAAGGGTTATCTATCTTGCCCTGAAGACATTTGACCTTTTTGCCCTAGATCCTAGTCCTGTTAGCTTGATTTTGACTCCATAACCCAATGGAAAAATAGATTTCCCACTATCCATCCTTTCAAGTGATTTTTTCCCACCAAATCCAACAAAACCAAACCAAAGTTGCACTCTCATAGCTAGCTTAATACTCACAAATTAAAACAAAGTTAAACTTTAAAGAGAGAGCCCTCTCTGAACCCTAGGAAGGCTAGATCCTAGAGTTTGAAGTAGGTTTGTGGCTACCTCTAGATTTCTTAGACTAAAAAACAAAATTACACAACTTAAAGAATTACTAGAGTGATAACATTACTGGTGACCATACTGGGGACTAACTAATCCTTACTCTTAAAACTAGTCTTAAAGAAAATATTTTATACATCCTTTTACTTTAAGATTTCTTTTGTAAGTTGTGTATATTGAAAAAAAAAAGTAATTCTGGCTTCTAGGAAAGTCTATTATACTAGGTCTAACCCGAATTCTAAGTCTGCAGTTATAGTAGATAACCCAAACCGAATTGGTAAAAAGGAAAAACAGTCAGAAAATTTAGAAGCTGAAGTATCATTGAAAAGAGTCAATTCATTACCACAAGAGTTAGTAAGTCTGCAAGATATTGATTTTGATATGAAATTTGAGCATTATTTATTTAGAAGAAAATCTGAAATTGATCTTAAAACTACTGTTTTAGACCCTGTTTTCATTTCATTTTTGGATACAAAACAGAAAAATATTACAGCAGATTTTAAAACACAGAAAGTTCAAGATTAGACTAAAATTGAACAACTTAATCTTACTATTCTTAAAGATATTGATGAAGCTATTGAATTAACTCAGTTTTTTGTAAACAAACCTCCAATTTCTCAATTACATACCACAATAATTCCAACTAGAGATTCATCTTTGTATGTTGTTACATCAATTATAAATTCCACTACCAGCTCATCTATAGATCCATTAATCCCTAGGTTACCTTTACAACCTAGATTATTATTTCCACCAATCACTTCATCCACTATATCTATCATTTCACCTTTTGATTTCCTAAATACATCATCCTCGTTCCCTAGTAGTTCCATATACATTCCAGCTTCATTTCCCAGCACTTCAAATACATTTTTTAGTTCATCATCTATCATTTCCAGCAAAGCTCCAACCAGTTCTATTTTACCTCCTAGCCAAGCTAAGCTTCAAGATATGGCTGCTAAATATGCTCCCCTAGTCTTACCACAACAACTCCATGACATGCCACAAGACTATCAAAATAAAATACCACTGTTTGATGCCACTACCCAATATACTGCTCAGCAACATATTACTAAGATGACAGACTTCTTTGAAATTAATGAAATTGATGACTCGGATGTTCAAATGAGGTTGTTTGCACAAACTTTGACTAGAGAAGTTAAGAAGTGGTTTAAAGATTTAGCTGCTGGTAGTGTAACTAATTTAGTTGTGTTTCATAGATTGTTCTTAAATAAATGGGAAAAGAAAAAGAACCCCCTCCAAATTTTGTCTGAATTTGATTCCTTGAAAAGAGCTCCAAATGAGTCAGTCCAAGGTTACTGCATCAGATATAATAGTGTCTAAAATTCTATCCCTGCAAATCTTAAACCTACTCCTTATTCAATTCTGCTCAAATTCCCTGATGGATTTGATACAGATATCGCTCACCAATTAAGGGAAAGAGATGCAAACACCTTAGAAAATATGCAAACAGATGCAGTTAGTGTAGAAGTGAACATTTTAGCTAGAAAAGCTAGACTCAGAAATGAAAGAAGAGTGACCATTAAAGAATAAAATGCTAATTTAGACACAAAAATGGATGTTATAGCTAAAACCTTAGAAAGGGTGATTGATAGACTAGATAATATAGAGAGAAGACCTTAGTGGGATAACCAACAACAAATCAGAAATCCCAATTTTAGAAAAAACATAAATTCTAGAAAAGCAAAAGAAATAGCCCCAGACCAAACAATAAGGCCCCCTTTCTAAGAGTACTATGTTGAAATTTTTTAGAATAATGATGATGAGGAGGATGCTATAAATATAATGGGAATAGATGACAATAATACTATTTTCCTTAGGAAGGAAGATCAGGAATTGTTTGAACTCCAACAACTCAAATTAGATTCTAGTGAATCCTTTGATTATAAACAAGGTTATGATTATGCAATAAATGAAATTCATAGCCAATATAACCTTAGAAAAAAGAAAAATAATGAGTCTTCTACCAAAAAATCTTCCCAAACTCAGAATCAGAAAACAGTAGAAGCTCCCAAAACAAAAGTTCTGCAAATTCTTCCAAGGGAAAATAAGCAAAACTCAAATTCTTCCCAAAACATTTCTAGTCCTAAAAAAGCATCAGGCCCTAAAATTGTTGATATCACTGATGAAGTTTCTCAAGCTGCAAAAGATCCACAAAAATCTACTACTGCTAAAGCTTCTAATTTGGTTAAAACAACAAATTTAGATCCTAAAAAACCTTTTGTTGATCCTAAAACAGTAGATCCAAAAATTGTTACTTCAAAAACATCTGCTGATAATTCTAAGTCTGAAAAAACATCTACTGCTTCACAAACAATCCCTGAAAAGAAAGTTAGAAGTAGTAAAACACAAGAAACACAAACAGAGAATCCCAAAACACTTGAAAATGAAAAAACAACTGTAGAAAAACAAGACAAACCAACATAAACTACAGTTACCAAAGAAGAATTGATTCAAATCAGTAAAACTCAACCTACATTCAACATACAATCAGAAATTGCAAAGCTTAAAATACCAATTCCTTTGACTGAATTGGTAAAAAATGACTTGTATAAATCAACCATAACTGAAACATTAAATATGAATTATGGAGAAGACTCCATAAATCTAAATGATGACCAGCCAGAGTTGATTTTTGGCCCATATGTAAATGGAAAACATGCAGATGAATCAGTTCCTCCATTTTATATCAGTCTTACTATTCATGATCAAATTTTACACAATTCCATGCTAGATTCAGGAGCTTCCCATAATCTAATGCCTAAAGCCATAATGGAAACTCTCAATCTAGAAATTACAAGGCCATACAAAGATTTGTTTTCTTTTGATTCAAGTAAAGTTAAATGCCTAGGTTTAATTAAAGATTTGTGTGTAACACTAGTTCAATACCCTGGTAAGAGTATATTAATGGAAATTGTAGTAGCTGATATCCCACCTAAATATGGAATGTTACTTTCTCGCCCATGGGGAGCAAAGTTACAAGGATCTCTACAATTGGACATGTCTTATGCTACTATATCAGTTTTTGGTTAGCCTAAAAAGTTATATAGGGAAACATTGATAAAGTACGTGGTCAGTAGTGCTGAAAGGTCTATAAATTACCCCATTTACTCTACACCAACTGACCTTGATTCTTTTATCCTATGTAACTCTGAAACTAATGAAATCCAAATTGAACTAGTAGAGAAAAAGAGAGCACCAAAAAATGATAATATTTTTCATGAATCTCTATGGCATTTAGACTTTGATGGTTCAGTGAATAAGTTAGGAGCAGGAGTAGGACTTTGGATAAAAAATATGGAGACTAATCATTCAGAAGGCCATGCTTTCAAGCTCAATTTTAAATGTACAAATAATATGGCTGAGTATGAAGCCCTCATCCTAGGACTCCAAATAATTAGGAACTCATGAGGTAAAAGAATTTTAATCATGGGAGATTCAGAGTTGATCATAAAAAAAGTAAATGGAATTTATTCTGTTTACAATCCTAGACTAAGCAGATATAGAGACACTGTCATAGATTTAACTGATGATTTATTGGAATGCAAGTTTGCTGCTATACCTAGAAAACAAAATATACAAGCTCACTGTCTTGCAACTTTTGCTAGTACATGCAATTTACCATTCCAACCTAATCATAGATATACTGCTGAAGTCAAACATAGGCCAATAATTCCAGACAATCTTAAGTATTGGCAATTTTTTTCTTAGGATGAACATATTTACAAGTTTATGAACAATGAAGGAGAATTTCAGCATTGTAATATAGATACAGATTGTACTATAAATCATGATTTGGATTGTGAAATATATTTAAATAATTTAGATGTAAATAGAGTAAATTTTGATAAACCAACTAGATTTAATCAAGCTGATATAGATAGCTTAGAGAAAGTAGAGATTGAATAAGTTATTGAAGATGAATCAGACATATTGAATCTTAAGGATAATTTCTTAACTAAAGGTTTAACTCCCTTAGAAGATCTGTTTGACTCAAATGATGTAGCTAGAAAACCAAAAATTGAGCCAGTTAGATCTGATATAGAAGAATGAAACATTGGAACAGAGTTAAAACCCAAAACAATCAAACTTTCCAAAATTTTACCTCAATAAGAGAAGGATAAATATATTGAGCTTTTAAAGGAATATCAAGATGTGTTTTCTTGGAGTTATGAAGATTTAAAATCTTATGATACGAACATAATTCAACATAAAATTCCAATAAAAGAAGATCAGAAGCCATTTAAACAAAAGTTGAGAAGAATTAACCTTGTTTTATTACCTTTGATAGAAAAAGAAGTGAAAAGAATGTATGATGCACAGATCATTGAACCAATCAGATATTCTTATTGGGTTTCTAACCTAGTTCCAACAAGGAAGAAAACAAGAGAGATAAGGTTATGTGTTGACTTTAGGAATCTAAAAAAGGTGTCCTTGAAGGATAATTACCCTTTACCTAAAATGGATCATATATTAAAAAGGGTAGTTGGATCCTCTAGGATGTCTCTTTTAGATGGTTTTTTCGAATACAACCAGATCTTAATCCAAAAATAAGATCAAGCTAAAACATCATTTACTACTCCTTGGGGCACTTTTATGTGTGTGAAAATGTCTTTTGGCATAATGAATGCAGGAGCAACCTTCCAAAGGGCTATGGACATGGCCTTTGCTAAGGAAATACATGATTTCTTAGTAAATTACTTAGATGACATTACTGTATTTTCCAAAACTGACAATGAACACTTGGATCATCTGAAACAAGTCTTTATTAAGTGTAGGAAATATGGCATCTCTTTAAATCCTAAGAAAAGTCTATTTTGTTTAGAAGAAGGGATGTTACTTGGAAAATAATTTCAAAAGAAGGAATTAGGATAGATCCTACTAAGATATAAGCAATTCTGAACATCAATCCACCAAGAAACATCAAAGAATTACAGGCCTTTCTAGGTAAGATAATTTTTTTAAGAAGATTCATATCTAATTTAGCTGAGATAATTAGAGAACTAAATAACATGCTCAAAAAATATTCAGTTCTTAGATGGACCATTGAGGCTAAACAATCATTTGACTCTATTAAACAAGCCTTAACCAAAATTCCAGTCCTAATAAGTCCTGATTTTAAGAAAGATTTCGTGATTTTTTCATTTGCTTCAGAACACACCATTGCTGCAGTTTTACTACAGAAAAATGACCAAGGATTTGAACAACCCATAGCTTTTTTCAGTAAAACCCTTAGAGATGCCCCTTTGAAGTATAACATTATGGAAAAACAAGCCCTAGCTTTGGTTAAGGCCATTAAATACTTCAGAGTTTATATTCTCTACTCTCATATCATTGCCTATGTCCCAAATTTTGTAGTAAAATACATTCTTAATTAGGATGGTCCTGATGGAAGAAGAGGTAAGTGGATTGCCACTATTTTAGAATATGACATAGAGATAATACCCATAAAACTCATCAAAGGTCAAGGATTAGCCAGACTTATGGCTGAATCCAATTGTAATGCCCTAGACATAAATTGTATTGCTCAAGTAGATGATCAGGAAGAGATGGCGACTCCATTGTTCAGTGAAGCCTTCTCAGACTCACCTTGGTATACAAATATCATATTTGTACTCCAAAACTTACAAGCTCCTCCTGGATTGTCAAGAACCAAATCTAGATTTTTAAAACTTAAAGCAGTAATATTTTGTATCTTAGATAATGCACTTTTTTGGAGAGATCATAGTGGGATTTTACTAAATTGTTTCCTAAAGGAAGAAGCTGACAAAATACTTGAAGAATTTCATGTAGGTGATTGTGGAGGACACTTGTATTAGAAAACTACAGCAGATAAGATTCTAAGAGCTGGTTTTTACTGGCCTACCTTGTTTGCTGATGTCAAAAAGTATGTAACTTCATGTCATAAATGCCAAATTTTTTAGGGTAAGAAGAAATTATTACCCCTCCCTTTAAAGCCTACTTCAACTGAAATGCCATTTCAACAATGGGGTTTAGACTTCATTGGTGAAATTCACCCACCTTCTTCAGGCCAACATAAGTGGATTTTGACAGCCACTGATTACTCTACTAAGTGGATTGAAGCCACTGATTTCCTTCCTAGAAAACGACATTCTTTCAAGATTTGGATGCCCCCAAAAGATAATTACTGACAATGCAACAACATTCAAATCCAAGAAAATTATTGATTTTTTCCACAAATACCACATTACCTTAGGTCATTCCACTACATATTACCCCCAAGGTAATGACCTAGCTGAATCTTCAAACAAAAGCCTTGTAAATATCATCAAAAATTTACTTGAAGACAATAAAAATACTTGGAATATGAAGTTAGTCAATGCCTTATGGGCAGATAGACTTACTACTAAACAATCCATTGGTACTTCACCTTACCAACTAGTTTATGGAACAGATGTTGTTTTTCCATCCTCCCTAGGTGTACCAGTGATGAAAATTATCCAAGAGTTACAAGTGGAAACAAATGACATTCAAAGGAGGATCAATCAAACTATTCACTTGCAACAAACAAGGGAAGAAGTTTATATCAAATCTCAAGTCATTCAGGATCAAATCAAGAAATTTTTGATAAAAATACTAAAGAGGATGATTTCTACATAGGAGATAAAGTGTTAAATTGGGATTCCAGAAAGAGAAGACAAAGGAAAACATGGAAAATTTGGTTTTCTGTGGAAAGGACCTTATGTGATTTATGGATATAGAGGTAATAATGCTTTCTTTCTGAAAGAAATGGATGGAACAAATTTGCAAGGAGGACCAGTAAATGGCAGAATGTTGAAGCACTACTACTCTCCTGAGTTAACAAATAGTTAGTTTTTATTCACTTTGATCATTGTACATATACATGCAAAGTTTAGATTGGATTGGATGTTTTCCTAGAAAATTTGAAGCCCGAAGAGAAGGCCCTAAGCTTTGAAAGGTGAATATCATAAGAATGAATAAGTTGCAGATATTAGAAGACATTTACAGGGTCATCACAGTCAAATTCTAAAGGCTACTAGTCTCAAAGTTCTTGATATTTCACTAGGAAATGTCATCCCCATGTGGAGCCACTATTAGGGTCCTATAATAATAGGGTTCATAAATTTTGAATTGACTTTGATAAGTCTTGTAAATATGTACATAACTTGCTTTCTGCAAGTTTTTTTCCCATATTTTGAAAATAATAAATAATAATAAATGAAAAAGAGGGAAAAAAGTCCTAAAAGAAAGATCAAAGGACTTAGAAAAATATAAACCCCAAAAGAAAAAGTGAAATAAGACCTAAAAGTGGGCAAGTCCAAATGCCACTACTTTTACTTTTAATACAAAGAATAATGATTATGTGCAGAGTGTCAATAAATTCCATAATCCATGATCAGTTAAACAGTTTAATCTTAACATTTCATGTTTTCAATTTCATGTTTTAGATAGTGAATAAAGATTTTTCAAATAGTTTAAACTTGAAAAATCAGTAGATAGGTAGAGAATAATGAGGATCTCAACAGTTTAATCTGAGCCCACGGATGAAATAAGGTAGATCTAGATAGTTTTTTGCTTTGAAAGAAAAATATTTTAAGGTTGCAAGCCTAAATGCACCTACAAAATGAAGAAAAATGTTAGAAATAAAGTTGGTTAGGTAGAAAGAAGTTGAGTAATCATGTAAATAAGACATCATCGGGAAAAATTACTAATTTCCCCTCCCCTATGAGTATTCAGTATTATAAGCTATCAGTCAAGTAGGCTCAGAGCATTTCTCTGACTTTTGTTGGTACTGGACCCAAGGCTCGATGACTAGCTAGTTCAAAATATTGAGTTCTTATATTAAACCCAGATTTATCGTCGTTTACCCTTTATTCATACATTAAAACCCTTTTTTCCTAAGTAAAGGCACATTCTTACTTAGTAAAATTTTAACCCTAAAATAATTAACTTCATCCCTTCAAAAAAGCATTCATAAAACCCCAAAAATACAATTTGTCCTAAGTTAAAGTGTAAAATATTAAAAAAGACAACACTCCTTTGCATGTTCTATCATGTACACTTTGCTTGGAGATAAAATGTGTTTATACTACATTTCGCTACCCTTTCATATTGACTTTAACATATTTTTATTAAATCCCTAAGAAATACCCTCCCGTAGTTATTAATTCCCTTATATTTAAAATACCCCAAAAAACCCACTATTTAATGTTTAGAACAAAGTCTATTATTCCCATGTGCGTAAATAAAAAATCCCAAACTATAAGCCCTTTGGTCTAAAACTATCATTATCGAAATACCCCACCCTTATAGTTTGAAAACTATTCAACAGTTGAAAACTATATAATATATATTTATCACATCCGCATATAAAAATTTGAAACATTTCATAAATGTTTTAAAATATTAACCCCCTCCTATACCATGATTAAAACATTGTATAAATGTTTTAAACCTATCCCTATGGCTATATAATAAAACTATGGCTTAAACGTATTTTAAATGTTTATTTCATAAAGTTTAAACCATCAGCGCATATAAAAAATAGCTCGGTCCCACCTTTCAATCCAGCGCACCTTCCCAAACTAATCTTGACCGTTCACATATGACTCTCAGATCCAATGGACAGAACTTGATATCGCGCATAAAAGATGCCCGACCCTCCAAATGCCATATCCGTGCGAAATGGGTGGTTTCGCCCATTTCTCTCTCCTCCACGTGCCTTCTCCTTACTGGATCACGTTCGTTAAGCCCAAAACAGCTTACCGTTCAATAGCCGCGCGATAACCACTCGCGGTTTTCATCCATTGAACTTCAAAATCGCTCTTCCGCCTGACAAGACCTGCATTCAATACAACTGTAATGTTTTAATAAAACCTTTGGTAATGCGTTTATTCATTTATCCCGCGCGCCTAAACTACTACATTGCCTCCCCGACTGTAAAAAACCCTTTTAAAGCCTCTTTTTTGCCATTTTCATGCCCGAAATCTTCGAAATTTATCAAAGTACGCTTTTGCATACTGTTGAGGATCTGCACATTACTCAAAACAAGCTGCTGAAGCCATCAATTCGACTAGAAACTCATAAACCCTTTCGAAGCAGATACCTTCACTAAAACAGGTATTTTTCTCAAAATTAAACCTGCAATCAAGTTGGAAAACCATTTTTAAAGAAAGAGAAACATTATAAGTTAAGAAATTGATTAATTCAATTGCCAAAAAGTTCCAAAAGCAGGCCAAACACTGACAAATTTTTCCCAGAAACCCTGTTTGTCTGCTATGCAATTTTTCAAGGAAATTTATCAAATTTTTCACATTTTAATTATCCATTTCAAGCTCTAAAAGGCTAGAAAAACTTTGCAGGTACCCTGAACCCTCTGTAACCCTTTTCAACAGAGTTTTAGTCCTATTTCTCAGTTAAGAAACTCAGAAAACCCCTATTTTATGTTTTATATCAGTTTTAAAACCTCAGAACTTCTTTGATAAACCTAATTAAGAAAAAAACCCAAAAAGAGACTCTATTTTTCCAAATTTGCCCAATTAAGCCTCTGCTATAGTAAAATTGCCTCTGCAAACTATTTAAACTTGCAGAAGCATATCAAGATGCCTAAAAAACAGAGTGTAAGCAAGCCTGAAGGTTCTAAGGCTCCTAAACCTACTTCTGCCAATACTCCAAATACTGCAATTGTTGTCAATCCATTACAACCCCCAATTGTTGATATTGAACACATTCCCCTTGCTTATATTGATTACAAAATAGTTGATCCCACAATTGAATTCAATCTATTAGATATCCATAACTAGTGCTTTGAGAAGTCTTTGGATGATCATGAAGAATTTCATATTTGGGAATCCAATTTGCCCAAATATGTAGTCCCATTGACTCACCCTTGTCAAGAGATTATCAGATTATGTCATCAATACTATATTACTGAACAAAGAGCTATTGTGAATGCAAATAAAGAGGTCCTATTTACCATCATTGCAGAGTCAATTAACCAAATATTGCAACTTCAACTAGACCCCCAAGCAATTCCTTTGACTATTGAAGCCCTCACTAAGCTATACATTGGCCTAGATTTCCCTAAAAGGTTTACGATTTTTCAGAATTGTATGCCTCTACATGTTGAAATTCCCAAGCTAAATCCTCCATATTCAACTGCTAAATTCCCTGAAGGTTCAAGGCATGTAATCTCCATGCTTTCTTTCATACTTGGGTATTTCACTGATGAGCACACTGATGAGTCTATCTTGGGATTTTTTTCCACCTTTTCTCCAGGTCAACCACCTTCAGTTATCTTTGATTATGTTGGTTTCATTGCTGATAATATTCACTATCAATTGACCAATTTACAGCTTGAAGGAGTATTCATATATACCTCCTATTTGTTCCACATGTTTCTTTACTTCCAATCGAATAGCTTTCCAATTTCACTTCAAAAGTTGGACATAGAAGGAAAACCTATATTTTTCATCTTTTGGACATCCATACTCAGAAAAGAAGGTACAAATTTTAGTTATTCAGAGTTATTCAGAGTTGTTTTTACATCTAGTGATAACCATGTTGACCAAAACAGAGCAGCCTAGAATAAGTGAGGAAATGAAGAAAATATTGTAGTTATCATAGCAGAGTAAAGTTGGTGACAGGTATTTGTATGAGAAATATACTGAAATTAGAGTTTTTGGGTCAAACTTGTTGCCTTACAAGTTACCCAAACATCCATCAATGAGGCTCTTTTCCTTGGAGTATATCAAGCAGATCCTAAATCTTGATTCAATCAATTTCATGGCATCGAAGAAGAAGACCCAATTCAAACTTAAAAATAAAAGTGGGCCATTCATATGTAATCACAGAGATGCAGAAAAGGAAGCATCAAATCAACTACTGGAATACAAATTGGAAGAAAGTTTCCCTTGGAACTATGATCCAAAAGGGATCTTAAGTAAACTAAGGGTAAAATGTAAATTGACACCCTTTATCCATGAATCAAACCAGAAATAGAGAAGTTTGCTAATCAAATTGAGTGGGTTGAAAACACTTTAACTGAGGCAGTGAAGCAAAGGTAATACTAGTCATACCTTAGAGACTGCAAATCAACCAGAGAAATCCATCAAAAGAATAAGGGAAGAAGGAGCATATGTGAAAGAGACTACCATAGAAACAAAGTTCAAGATCATTTACAACAAAAGGCCAAAATTAGATACATCGGGTAAAGGTAAAGTAACAATAGATGTTGAAGAAACAGAGTCCTTAGAAACCAACACTGATTTTCCAGAGACAAATGTAGCTACTGTAGTTATCAATGAGCCAAATCAGAATGAAGAACAACTGAATAATGAAGATACACAGATGATGGAAAGGCAGCAAAGTATGGAGGCTTCTTCCTCACATTCAGTTGAGGAAAAGGATTTGGATATTAAGGAGAAATACAAGCAAATTAAGTTGAAGAATGAGGAAATTAAAACTAAAATTTACTCTCAGTTATTGAAACAAAAGCCAGGTAATCAAAACATATTCCTATCAACATTTGATTACTGAAGTAAAAAATTGATTATGTCAGTATTACAGCCCACAGTATCAGTGCGAAAGACAGTTGCTAACTATAAGAAAGTTGATCTAGAAGTAGTTACAGAGAAAATACATGAATTATATCAAATATAATTTCACAGGCAAACCTCAGAGGTGTTGTATTCCACAGTAACAACAAAAGCTATGAGTGCTCATAAGCTTCAAAACACCATCTCTAATATGCAAGATCAAATGAAGATGGATAAAGCTTCATTATATGCAAAGGATCTAAGGATAAAAGCCTTAGAAGAATTAGTATTGCATTTAGGATATGATCCCACAAACATCAAAGCAACAGAAGGATTAGTAAAAAAGAAAAATGAGGATATAGCAGCCTTGAGGAAACAGCTCAAACTTCCTCAAAGTGAGCATCCTCAGACAAAGGAAGTCTTACAGGAACAAAAAGAAAAATATGAAATGATGAGTTTAGTACTTCAACTGATAGCTCAGATTAAGGAAATGGAAGTACAGATGGATCAACTTGTCCAAGAAAAGGAGACAGTAAAAGAACCAATGATTCCTACAGTCATTCCAGTCATCACTGCAGCAGTGCCTTCAAATTTAGGAGAAAAGTTGGCACCCAAAGAACCACTGGCTACTGCAGTGCCAGTGACTTCTTCCACTACATTAGCCATTGAATCATCTAGTACAGCCTACATATGATGCCAGTAATATAGTAAAAGTAATGGAAGAGATGTCTTTGAAGAAAAATGAAATCAACAGATTGACAAAGATGATTGAAAATATTGAGAAGACAAACAAATCAGCTCAGATAAATGCTAAGATACATGAACAAAATTCCAATAGATTGAGTGAAGAGGTAAAGAAGTTACAAAAAGAATTAACTCTCAAGGATCAGATATCATACATAAAAAATTGCATATGGAATAATGTAATTGAAGCCATCCATGATGTATGGCCTTCAATTCAGGTAATTTTTGAACAAAGAGAGTTATTATTGGTAGCTCAAGCTGAAATCCAAAAGACACAAACTGATTTGGCTAACAAACCAGAACATGCTGTAAGATTAATCAATTTCCTCAACAACAAAAATAGACAGGAATTGGAAGAGCTCAAAATAACAGACAGAACTTCCACCATCCTAGAAATCAGGAAAGTCACAACAAAGAGAAATTTGATGACGCAACTTGAAGAAAAATGTGAAGGTATGAATACTGCTATAACTAGATTTATTGTTAAATTCACAAATTTGAGGCGAAAGGGACTTCCTGACATCATGGTTATTAATGGTAAATTGATGCCTCAAAATGATTATGACAAGAAGATAAGAGAATATGCCAAGGAACAAGTAAACAAGCCAACAGGTCAAGGCATTCCCACAGGAAAAGTATTTCTGAAAAGTTTTGAAGATTTATTTTACTTACAGTATGAGATCAAGCACTTATCTGTCATCAAGCCCACATTTGCTAGATATATAGAAGTTGATGAGAATTTTAGGAAATTAAAGAATATTCAGATTCCTAAAAATGAGGATTGGCAAGCTCTTACAGATTTACTATGAGGGAAAAAAGACAAGCAGGTAAAAGGAAGACCAAAGGTAATTTTCAGAATGATAGTAAAAAAAGATTTTATTTACAGCAATAAACAGTTTTGACTAAGTGAATAAAGAGTAAAAGTGAATAAAGAGTATTCGAGAAAGAGTTTCAGTCAAGGAAAGTCAAATTTCAGAAAATATCTGAAGGCTGGCAAGGAGGACACCAAGGTAGCCACCTCCTTTATCCTAAAAACTGTTTCTTTTTCTTATGGATAAAATAGGACAGCTTGCTGATTTGTTAAGCAACTTTCTCTATTTTTATTATAATGATATTTTATTTTCCTAAGACTATTCCTAGAAGTCATCTAGGATATTTTGTAAAACATTATGTATAAATACTTCATCTTTAGAAGTATTTTGTGTGGAATAAAATTGTTGGGATTGTTATAGTCATTTCTTCTTGGAATTTAAAGCTTTTGTGTGTCAAAACTTCGAGTAGAAGGCTGGATCAGAGCAAATTGGCATCATACTTCAGGATCCCTGTGATGAGCTATTTGGAGTGAAGTATTTTCTTCACTTGTCATTGTTTCTTTTCTCTGTTTCATGCATCCATTTATGTTTATGCTAAATCTGAATGTATAACTAGGAGTATTAATACAGGATATGTTAATAGCACCTTGTTTTTAACTAGTTATCATTTATATGTTTTCCTCTGATTTCCAGTGTAGGGAATTCTTAATTGCTCTCTCATTCATTTGACCTCTCATACTACTTCCCTTTTCCGGATTTAAGGATTCTTAAGTGCCCTTTATCCCGATCATACCATCTCACAAAACCAATTTTCCAAGATCTCCAAGGGTTATATATCTTGCCTTGAAGACATTTGACTTTTTTTCCCTAGATCCTAGTCCTGTTAGCTTGATTTTGACTCCATAGCCCAATGGACAAATAAATTTTCCACTATCCATCCTTTCAAGTGATTTTTTCCCACCAAATCCAACAAAACCAAACCAAAGCTGCACTTTCATAGCTAGCCTAATATTCACAAATTAAAAAAAAAAAAGTTAAACTTTAAAGAGAGAGCCCTCTCTGAACTCTAGGAAGGCTAGATCCTAGAGTTTGAAGTATGTTTGTGGTTACCTCTAGAGTTCTTAGACTAAAAACCAAAATTACACAACTTAAAGAATTACTAGAGTGATAACAAAAGGAGTTCACCCCTCCTTGGCTACGTCTCCTGGTCTAGCTTCCAATGCTTGACCCTCTTTCATTATGCTCATAAAATGGTGATTATAATGAGTTACAGTGCTCAAATGGCTTCAAAACCTGCTCCAGTAGCTTTATAGCTATTAAAAATCACTGTATAGCCTCTTTTTGCTCCCAAAAAGACCAAAAACTGAGAAATTTATGCCTCTTTCTCTCTTTCCATAATTCTGCAATGAAACTCCCCACAATTCGGCCCAAACCTAGCACAAGTTCCCCAAGTGAGAAAGTTTCCCTCCAAAATTGGCACGATTCCTACTCGACGGGAGAAATTGTAGGATCATTATTTTGGCCAATAAGCCCCCCAAATCAGTGCATGCACCTGGTCATGTGGGGTCCCATAGGACCTAGGGCTGGGCCCCTCCATTAGTTGTCTGCTTGACGGTTACAGGTAGGTGCGTTCACATGGGCAGTTAGCATTGGCGGTTATTTTGGTGGTGATGGTTGGCACATTCACATGGAAAGTTAACACCATAGGTTATGGTTAATGCCATGGGGGCGGGCTAGGGCCTAGCCCCCGACACCCCTCTTGCGGTCTCATTGCATTGGATTGGCCAAGGGCTCGACCTTAGCTCATCCCCCCTTGCCATATGTGCCCACATGAAAACTTAAATAAAGTTTTTCCGCCATATATAAACAAGCGGTACATGTGGCATAACGGTAATTTTGTTGGTTTGTTCGGTGGAGGTTCAGTGGCCGAACCCAATGGAGTCTAATTGGGACCCTTAACAAAATTTGGTGGCCCTCATGTTGCCACATAGCAGCCTTTGGTTTGGCCATGTGGCAGTCTGTGGTTGGCCACTAAAACAATCCAACAACCAATCAAAAACGACCCAGTCAGCCCAATAAGAAAATGCCACTTGTCAAACTGTCATTCGCTCTTGAAGCCCAGTCACCTTTCACAATTAGCAGGCCCAGTCAGCTGTATGGACTGTTGACTGGGAAACCTACACATCTTTTTGCCAAAATTTTCTTGTTTGGGAAAACGAATAGAACTCATTTTTGGGAGCTTACGATGTTGGTTTGCGCGAAATGAATTCACTGGATTCAGAATGACGAGATCTACGCAAGCGCAAAAGTTTTGTTCCATTCTGAAAACTTTCATTTTTGAGCATATTTTTTAGCACCAGATCATAGAGTGGGGTTTTCCCTAGCTTTTGGCCTATATTTGGTGTCCTTGATCTATGTGATTTTTCTTTGATATTTTTTGATGAACTAAGAAGAAGAAGATAAGAAGAATATAATAAGAATTAAAGACATCACAAGTAAATAATCAAGAACAAGAGAATCTTTCTGCCTTTATAATTCTCTAACAAGACCATCACACAGATTATGTTCTTAGTGAACAAGAAATCCATGCATTCCTTCTTGGGGAAGATAAATTTTCTCCGTAAGTTCATCTCCAATTATTTTAAAACAATGAAACCCATGCAGGAGATGGTGAAGAAGGATGCAGTGTACAAGTGGGATAAAAGGGGAAAGGATGCATTTTCCTGTATAAAGCAAGCAATCACAGAAGAATGATCCGAATGGAAAATGGAATCAACCCATGGTATGCATCTACCCATGTTATCCATTCACCCATGGAATTTACCCATGGTATTGTAAATGGCATCGACCCATGGTATTCATCCATCCATGATATTTATTCGCCCATGGTATTATAAGTGACCCATGGTATGTATCCACCCATGGTATTCATCCACACATGGGATTTACTCATGGTATTGTAAGTGGTATCTACCCATGGTATTGGCCCATGGTATCCACCTATGGTATTGTATCTCAAAAAAGGCTATAAATAACAAGCCTCACTTTGTAAAAGGACATATTTTCCGCCACAATGTAGCTTCTACAGTTATTCTATGTTTTAATAAAACAAGTTTATTTGTGGTTTTATTTGCAGTGCGTTCTCTCTTTTTTTCTGGCATTCTAATTTTGCAGATCTGGTCACATCCATTTCAAATTTCTAGATCTTGGGGGCCTCCCCCCAAGATCCGGATCAGTGGTATTAGATTCAGGTTATGAATCCATGGGAATGAAGGTTGAAGCATATTTCAGTTTCAATTTTTGGCAGCAATCTTTAGCAAACTCCATGAATTTCTTGAGCGGCGAGTTTGAAGATTAGATCTGAAAATTTTGGTGAAAATTTTACAAAATTGAAGACCAGATCTAGATTCCTTTCAGAAAAATACCCAAATTCAAAAAACAAATCGGCCAAATTGGAGTTCGAATGAGGGAGATATCGCTGATTCAAAATCAGCAATGTTGAAGCAATTTTTCTGACGACAATTTATGGACGGCGGCTCTCCTATCATTTTTCGCGCTTTTTAGTGCAAAATTTCAGAAGAATGGATATATATCTAAGCTCCTCTTAAAAAATCACCCAAGTTCAAAAGAAAATTCGGTCGAATTGGAGTCCGGATGTGGGAGTTATCATTGATTTAAAATCAACTATTTTTTCAGAAATTTTGTAACGGCGAAACAGTTCCAGCGCGAATCTGCAAGTCTAGATTCTCCAGATAGTGGTTTCAAACACATGAGAAGATGTATAATGATCATTCCATTTCCAAAAACAGGTTATAATAAATATTCTGAGTTATATTGACCGAGTTATGCTCATTTTAAATCTGGAGCAGCATTCGAAGCGGGTTCCCTTTGGAGACGTGCCCTCCCACCCCACTTTAGTAGGCACCTGCTTCACATTCATCAGTTTCATCATAGCAGCATTCGGCTTGGGTTATTTGGAGACGTGCCCTCCCACCCCAAGCTATGTAGGCACCTGCTACTTCATCAACAATCAGCATCACGGTTATATTGACAGTGTGCGGCCTAACAAATGGACTTCGATGAAGTGTAGGTTTGTGGATAAACCAAAACCATGACAAATGAAGATCCGAGGATAGATATACCCTATAATACTTGTGACCAACTGTGTGACTAACAGTGTGCGGCCTAGCAAATGGACTTCGATGAAAATGATTTTGTGCGGTTGACCCATAACCGTGATGCTGATCGTTGATGAAGTAGCAGGTGCCTACATAGCTTGGGGTGGGAGGGCATGTCTCCAAATAACCCAAGCCGAATGCTGCTATGCTGAAACTGATGAATGTGAAGCAGGTGCCTACTAAAGCGAGGTGGGAGAGCACGTCTCCAAAGGGAACCCGCTCCGAATGCTGCTCCAAATTTAAAATGAGCATAACTC
Source organism: Pinus albicaulis (assembly GCA_034641835.2). Lineage (NCBI taxonomy): Eukaryota > Viridiplantae > Streptophyta > Pinopsida > Pinales > Pinaceae > Pinus > Pinus albicaulis. Next base: position 729,574,474 of record CM076579.1, read on the forward strand.
GGTCAATATAACTCAGAATATTTATTATAACCTATTTTTGGAAATGGAATGATCATTCTGCATCTTCCCCTGTGTTTTAAACCACTATCTAGAGACTCTAAACTTTCAGATTGGCGCTGGAACTGTCTCGCCATCATAAAATTTCTGAAAAAAAATAGTTGATTTTAAATCAACGATAACTCCCACATCTGGACTCCGATTCGACCGATTTTTTTTTTGAACTTGGGTGATTTTTCAAGAGGAGCTCAGATATATATCCATTTATCTGAAATTTGGCACTGAAAACTATGAAAAATGACAGGAGAGCCGCCGTCCATGAATTGTCGTCAGAAAAATTGTTTCAACATTGCTGATTTTGAATTAGCGATATCTCCCTCATCCGAACTCCAATTTGGCCGATTTTTTTTTTGAATTTGAGTATTTTTTCACAAGGAATTTAGATTTGGTCTTGGATTTTGCAAATTATTCACCAAAATTTTCATATCTGATCTGAAAACTCGCCACCCAAAACAATTCATGGATTTTGCTGAAGATTGCTGCAAAACATTGAAACTGAAATATGTTTCAAACCCTCATTCCCATGGAGGCGTAACCTGGCTCTGATACCACTGATCCAGATCTTGGGGGGAGGCCCCCAAGATCTAGAAATTTGAAATGGATGTGACCAAATCTGCAAAATTAGAATGCCAGAAAAAGAGTGCAAGCAAATTAAGGCCCTGAATAAACTTGTTTTATTAAAGCTAGGAGAGGGATGGGCAGCCAAACTACATTGTATTGCTTAATGCAGTCCTTTTACAAAGTGAAAACGGTATTTATAGCCTTTTGAATGTACAATACCATGGGTGGATACCATGGGCCAATACCAGGGTGAATACCACTTGCAATACCATGAGTAAATCCCATGTGTGGATGAATACCATGGGTGGATACATACCATGAGTCCTTATAATACCGTAATGACAAATATCATGGATGGATGATGCCATTTACAATACCATGGGTAAATTACATGGGTGGATGGATAACATGGGTAGATGCATACCATGGGTTGATGCCATTTTCCATTCGGATCATTCCTCCCTCCTTAAGAAGCAATGGTCCCCATTGCGTGAAGTTCCCTCCTGAGAAGTCTTTGTTGAATATGAAGAGCCACTAAAGAAAAGGGTTTTGTGTACTTAACCCATAACCGTGATGAATAAAGATCCGAGGATAGAGATACCCTGTAATGCTTGTGACCAACTGTGATATTGACAGTGTGCGGCCTAGAAAATAGACTTCGATGAAGTGTGGGTTTGTGGATGAACCAAAACCATGACAAACGAAGATCCGAGGATAGAGATACCCTGTAATGCTTGTGACCAACTGTGTGACTAACAGTGTGCAACCTAGCAAATGGACTTTGATGAAAAAGATTTTGTGCGGTTGACCCATAACCGTGATGCTGATTGTTGATGAAGTAGCAGGTGTCTACATAGCTTGGGGTGGGAGGGCACGTCTCCAAATAACCCAAGCCGAATGCTGCTATGATCAAACTGATGAATGTGAAGCAGGTGCCTACTAAAGCGGGGTGGGAGGGCACATCTCCAAAGAGAACCCGCTCCGAATGCTGCTCCAGATTTCAAATGAGCATAACTCGGTCAATATAACTCAGAATATTTATTATAACTTATTTTTGGAAATGGAATGATCATTCTGCATCTTCTCATGTGTTTGAAACCACTATCTGGAGAATCTAGACCTGCAGATTCGCGCTGGAACTGTTTCGCCATTACAAAATTTCTGAAAAAAAATAGTTGATTTTAAATCAACGATAACTCCCACATCCGGACTCCAATTCGACCGAATTTTTTTTTGAACTTGGGTGATTTTTTAAGAGGAGCTCAGATCTATATCTATTTTTCTGAAATTTTGCATTGAAAAGCGTGAAAAATGACAGGAGAGCCGCCATCCATGAATTGTCATCAGAAAAATTGCTTCAACATTACTGATTTTGAATCAGCGATATCTCCCTCATCCGAACTCCAATTTGGCCATTTTTTTTTTAATTTGGATATTTTTCTGAAAGGAATATAGATCTGGTCTTCAATTTTGTAAATTTTTCACCAAAATTTTTAGATCTAATCTTCAAACTCGCCGCCCAAGAATTCATGGAGTTTGCTAAAGATTGCTGCCAAAAATTGAAACTGAAATATGCTTCAAACCTTCATTCCCATGGATTCATAACCTGAATCTGATACCACTGATCCGGATCTTGGGGGGGGGGGGCGGCAAGATCTATAAATTTGAAATGGATGTGACCAGATCTGCAAAATTAGAATGCCAGAAAAAAAAAAAAGAGAACACACTGCAAATAAAACCACAAATAAACTTGTTTTATTAAAACAGAGAATAACTGTAGAAGCTACATTGTGGCAGACAATCTGTCCTTTTACAAAGTGAGGCTTGTTATTTATAGCCTTTTTTGAGATACAATACCATATGTGGATACCATGGGTAGATACCACTTACAATACCATGAGTAAATCCCATGTGTGGATGAATACCATGGGTGGATACATACCATGGGTCACTTATAATACCATGGGCGAATAAATATCATGGATGGATGAATACCATGGGTCGATGCCATTTACAATACCATGGGTAAATTCCATGGGTGGATGGATAACATGGGTAGATGCATACCATGGGTTGATGCCATTTTCCATTCGGATCATTATATGATTTTGCATTGGAAAATGGTATCGTATTGAAACATTTGGCTAATTATTATCCAAAAGGAAACGGTCTTGCCGAGTCAACAAATAAGAACCTCATTTGTATTATCAAAAAAAAAAATTTCTCTAAACAAAGGAACTAACACTCTGCTCCGATGAACTCCCTATGGGCTGACCTTGTCATGCCTAAACCTTCTCTAAATACGTCTCCTTACTTCTTGGTGTAGGGAAAATAATTCATCCTTCCCCCGAACATCTGTTTTACCACCCTTCAAATTTTTCAGTAATCTCAGGCTAAGTCATGCCTATTGGTTCATAGTAGGATACACACCCTTCTCAAATTACAGGAAGAAAGGAAGAGATCTAAAGAAAAATTTTCTCTCCATCAGATTCATATTAAGAGATGGTTTGAAAATAAGTATGCAGGGAAAAATGGATTCAGTTGGGGTGACCTGGTCGGAGTGCGATAAATCCCAAAAATATAAAGGTAAACATACTAAGTTCTAATCCCTGTGGGTCAGACAATATAGCGTGCATGAAAAGGTTTGCCATCACACATATCGTCCCCAATATTTAGAAGAGAAGATTGACTCTCTTCCTATTAATGGCCAAGATTTAAAATAGTACGATCAATGATGGTCTAGGGTTGTGCCCTACCCTATGTACATAGTTTGTTCTTTTGTCTCCTCTTTTGTTCAGCATTTTGTTTCTGTTTATTTCTGCCATGTAAATAAATGTCGTGTGTAAACATGTTTTCTGACTTCAATGCATGTGGCTAAATTGAAAAGATTCTTGTGACTCTACAACATTTGGTTAACCTTTGACCCTTCTTCTTTTTCTTCGTTACATTTTTTTTCAATGATGTTCTGACGGAAAATATCACCCTTGTGTAAGGACAGCCTTGTGTTGAACCATGATATCCGTGTCTATCCTGGAACCTCATCGCTATACTCGGTTCTTTATGTTTCAATGTTTTTCACGATTCTCCAGACAAGTAGAGAAGGACAAGGGGAAAATATAAATGAGAAAACTAAAATCAGAGGTCTTATATATGCTTCTCTGAAGGAACAACCTCTTCTGCTCTCAATAAGTCAGGATCCCTCTTTCGCCCATGAAATGAATAAGTGCCTATGTATTGTCCCATATATAAAATACATAAATAAAGGGAAAAAGAAGAGAAATTTTTCCTGTGCAAAGAGGTTAAGCAAGCAACTCCTCTAGGGTACTGTCCAAGATTGTTGGAAGCATAACAATGTTTTTTTTCCTGTAGTGACTCCACAAAAGTATTGTCCAAGCTTGTTGGCAGCAGAGCAACACTAGAGATGAAACCTATTCTCTGAAAATATAAATCTCACGAACTATACTACCCTTTCCTGATTCGAAACATTGTGAAATTGTTGTCTGCATGTTTTTGCTCAACCAAAAAAAGGATGAAGGGGACTATGCTTAAGTGTCGTCTCCTAGCATGTTTAGTGTCACGCATTGTACACAAGCTAGATTTAGTGTGTTTTAGGGGGTAATTCTTGTGTAAATGAGCTTTTTTTATCATTAAAACATCTATCACACTCAGTTCCAAAGTTTTAAGCACTCTCGCACAAGTGTCGCCATTGTCCTCTCAAAGTGTATCTTTGGTGTCACACTTGGTGAAGGTTATCGTGAAGTTGTCACATTGAGGAAAAATTGGTGTTCATGTGTTCTGAGTGTTCCTTGTTGTGTCATTAATTAACATAAGTGTGTGATCATGTCCAATTCTTGATTTTTTTCATCCTCATTTCATTGATCCAACACTTATTTAAAACTCAGAAAACTCCCCGATCGAGCCACTCAGCCTCATCTAACCCTCCTAGACTGCACATTGTGCAATGTCAGTCCTCAATCAACAATCTTGTGTCTTGCCACTGCTCAATGCACAGTATTTTCCTCCTAGAACTGTGCATTACACAATCTTAGTGCTCAATCCCAACCCCTGAGCTATAAAACTGTGCAATATTTCCCTCTAGTCAAGCCTGAATTGCACATTGCATAGTTACAATCCTCAAGCCTCATCCTTGAGGTTTGAACTGCGCAATTATGCAATCATATGACCTTCATGTCCTTCCTATTAGTCATTAGTATTTTACACCTGTTGATGATGACTAATTTCTTAAGCTAATTTTTCTAGAAGCTGATCTCCAAACTGTCAAATCTGTCATCTAGAAAACACCCCTAAACAATTTTTGTCCTCCTACCCCTTCCAGTCAGCCTATGATGAGAAAAAATCCTATGTGCCAAGTCCTATCTAGTTTCAGCCATATAATATTGTCCATGAGTTGTCATAGCTAAGAATTATCTATTGTCATTCACCTTTATTCCTCAAGCCATTCATTATCCAACTATTGACAAAGTGTCTGCAACCTTATCCCTGATTATCTGTCATGTAAAGATCTGATCATACCAAAGAAAAACACTCATAATCTGTCAAGATCGCCCCTAAGTTATATAGTGGCACTTTAGGGAATCCCTTCCTTGGCAAAAAAATCCTGAGCCAAAAGCCTCTGTTCAGTACCAGCCAGCCCTGGATTAGTGCCTAATCTACAAAAAAAAATCTTCATTCATCCATAGGTCGCTCCACTAAGAGGTCATTATATCTCAGTCTAGAAGAAATTCTACAAATATCAAAAACAGAAGAAGATAAGTATGTTCACAGTCTAAAATAACATGCTTAAGTCAAGCAAAATCTCCATAATACCCCAAGGAAGCTCTTCAGAGTTCAAAGTTTTTTTTTTGTTACATCTCTGCAGGGGTGTGATTGCAACCATGACCAATATGTAAAAGAGCAAAAGAAAAAGGTCAAAAGGGTCCTTTATGATGAGTTAGTTCACCATCAGTGAAACAAATGAAATTCAGTAAGTAAAGGGCTACTAATGGGTATAATCTAAAAGCCAAAGTTTCCTAAAGGAACAGAGCGCAACCTCTGAGTCCTATTAATTAAAAGAGCTAATGTTTGGCTGATCAGTAGTATTCTCAGCACCTCCTCCAAAAGGAAATTTCAACAGGCATCTGCAAACACAATCAAGAGAAGTCGATCAACGTATATGTCTAGCAAGCAAATACTCTACATACACAAGTCATGTGATTTCTGTTCTAAGGGTTCACAAAGATCTTTTACAAAGAAAACATATCTCAGAACACATCTCATAGAGCAGATTATTTCTTTTTTGACATGACACTAAGCAGAGACATGTGATTTGCAGAAAGGTAATGCATTTTGGAAATAGATGAAATGTCTACAGTGTTAACCTCCTTCATTAAAGCAGAATGGTTAAAGGCACAGTAAGAACCTCCTCCATAAAGAGTAGATGGTTGGGCATAGATAGAACCTATTTCAATTAAAAAGCAGAGGGTTAATTTATCCGTGTGTTTTTAGAAGTTTTGAGTCACCTCCTTCCAAGAGTTGGGCAAAGATACATCAGTGTTGCTTTCAAAAGATGTGTGACCAATTTCCTCATCAAAATACAAAGGTAAAAATCAGTGGTGTGTAAAAAGACTCCCTCTAGGTTATGGATGAAAGCAAAAATTGAAGAAGTTACCCTTCAAATCAGTCAAAAACAAAGGACAGGTTGACAAACAGTGATAAAACCATAAGGGTTCATGGGTTGAAAAACCTATTTTACATCAAACAAAAAGATGGCATTTTGATGTAAAAGTCTCTGTTTCCTCTGTTTATAGAGGCTTCCTTCAAACTATAATGAGGGTGAAACTTTGGCCAAAGACCTTCATCCAAATAACCAAATAAAGAGAGAGCTAGCTGTGTTTGACAGTAGCTTCTGCATATGCATACAAGGAAGACAGTAAAGGTAAGAAAAATACATAATCTTCAGAAAGTTACATTAGTGGCTTCAAGGGTCATTTCCTTAATGAAAAGCAGTGAGAAAGATCTTGTTTTAAGGAGGCCTCCTTACTTCAAAAAGCCATGGATATGAGTGTTTTCAAAGGAGCTGGCCATAGCATTCTTTATATCAGTCTTTTTCAAATAATAGGTCTTTACAGTATTTTAAAAAAGGTGATCTAGTATTGAAGGCAGTGATTGATGTTTTTATAAAAAAAAAACCTTTTTCAAAAGACCAAAGGGTTGCATAAACACATAAGTTTTTTTCGAATTTTAAAGGAAGGAGAAGGTCTTTAAAAGGGCCAATTAGAAAATTTCAAAACTCCAAACGAACATTCCTTAGCGCCTCACTGAAGAAGGAAGTGTTTTTCGGGCGTTTTTCAAGTTTTCAGAGCTTAAACTCTGTGCGGCATGCTTGTACACCTACGTGGCGCGCCTGTGAACACCCGAACACAAGATTTGCACTGAGGCGCGACACGCCTGTAGCTGCGCGCGGCACGCCTGTGCCTGCGGTCACTGGGCGCCCAGGCCGACCCGACAGGTCCTTCTGTGTGGCACGTTTGGCACTAAACGCCTGCCCATTACAAAATCACTCCAAAAATTTCTGCCCACTACACCAACAATCCAAGAGACTTGAAAGCTCATTCTTTAAGGTATTTTTTTGCCTTCTTAATCAAGCTTGAATTCGAAGGAGGGTTGGCATCATAATTTTCAAAGAAATCAAGTTTTCTCTTGGACTGTGAAATAGTGAGAGTTTTTGTGTTAGCTTAGAAAGGGGTTTTTCTTGCTGTGAAAAACAGTGGTTAAAGAGGGTTAAATATGCCAATTTAAAAAGTCTGTTTGTGCTTTAACATAGCAAGGAATGTGTGAAATCTCCACAAACACAAAATGGATTTGGTAGATGATCTGGTAACCAACTTGAAGGAGTATTTTAACAGTGTTTTTCATAGACACCTTTTGCTTCAAATATGCCCAGAAGATCAGTGGTTCCAAAGAAAACTTTGTTTGATAAATCAAAAAGAGAAAACAATCATTTAAGGATAGGGTCTTTTGTCTTCTTCAAAGAGTTCTTCTTGCTGCATGTTACAAAGGATTAAAGGACAGAGTTTGAAAGTGAATGTGCTGTGTGTCAAAATCAAGGGACAGTTGTCTTCAAGTTCCACAAACAGTCCTTATAAAAACCCTCATTCCTCAAACACAAATGATGATGGGATCAAATGGTTTTTATTCAACTCATACCTATTTGATAAACTACAGAAAACAATGATCCTTAGGGGAGACAGATTTTGTTCTTGACAGGCTTACCACTCAGTAACAAAGGGATGCTTTTATGTTTTAGAAAGTAATAATCATCCAACAGAGAATCAGTCTTATTCAAAAGCAGGAACAATGTTTGCTAAAGGGTACAGTCTGTGTTTCAAATCAGTGCCTTGAAACAGCTATACCTAAAGAGAGTGTTTTTCAAAGGGATCCTCTTTCTTGTTTAAACTACAGTAAACAGTCAATCAAAGGAAGGGGATTTCATATTGTCAAGATCAAAAGGGTTGTGTCATTTGAGCCAGTTGGTTAGCCAGCTAAGGACAGATTTTCCTTTTTCTCAAAAAGTAAAGAGTGTGTTGATTGAAGATTTATCACAGTAAACATTTGAGACAGTTTCCTTAGTGACTCAGCCAAGAATCTCAGAAGCAAAATGCCTCCCAGGCAAGATAGCAGAAGTGGTCCTCACAAAAGGTATGAACCTTTTTCAACTGAGGAAGTGAATGCCTATCCTTAAGTGCTTTTTAACTTTCATGAAGTAGGATGTTTGGAGTTTTGTCAAAAGGTTTAGGAGGTGAAAAGTTATCTTCCCTTGACACATCTATTTGCTTTAAGGCTGCAAGGGAAACATGTTCATCTAGCAGGCTTAGACTTCAAGCTCTCTCCTAGATCTATTTCTAGAGCTACCAAAATTCCATATGTCGGAGAAAAATGGTTTAAGCAGAGCTACCTAGATTCAGATCAATATAAACCCTTCTTAAAACCAGAACATCAGGATGCATGCCCATCTATTTTTCCTTTTTCATATTTGTTGAACAACTATGCTCCTCTCATGAAGATAATCATGAAATATTTCACATGCGAAGGGAGGTTTTCTCGGGTTTATGCTTACCATATCAGGCTACTCATGCACTTCACAAGAACCCAATTGCTAAACCTACCCTTTTTCCTCTATAGAAGTATTGAAAATATGGCTTCTACTATTCAAAAAAAGCCTTCCTCTTAGCAGCAAGCTTGTCTTTTCCATCATTCCCTTATCAAGATTGTCATTCTCCATCAACTTGAGAAAAAAGGAATTTCTTGGGACACTTTCATTTCACATCCCGATTTCGCCACTGCTTCTTCATCCCATGCATCTCCTTCACCATCCACTCATCATCTTTCTCCTTCTTCTAGTAAACCCACTCTTAAGAAGCAAAAATCTCCTATGATTGATCAAGAAGAAGAGCATAGTGAGAAAGAGAAAAACAGTGATGAAGAAGAGCATAGTGAGAAAGAGCAGAATAGTGAAGAGGATCAAAGTCAAAGGAAGCAAAGTGAAGAAGAGCATAGTGAGAAAGAGAAAAACAGTGATGAAGAGGAGAAAAGTGAAGAAAAGCACAGTGATGAAAAGCAGCACAGTGATGAAGAAGAGCACAATGAAGAAGAGCACAATGAAGAAGAGCAAAACAGTGAAGAGGGAAATGATGAAGAAATGGAACAGGTTGATGAGGAACACAGTAGTCACAAAGAGGAAAATATTGGTAGCCCACACAACAGCAAGCATGATGAGGATGAAGCACAAAACATTGAGGATACAGAGCCTAAAAATCTTGAAGAAAGCAGGGACAAAAGTGAACAAGGCAACCCTCAAGGAGACATGCAAGGTGACAGTCAAGGCATTCATGAGGAGGGTCAAAACAGTCCTCAAAGGGACACTTTTGATGAAAGAAAGGAAAGCCCACCAGCCAACAAGGATGATGATGGGAGTAGCAAAGGCAAAGACCAAATAGAGCATGTGCTAGCTACCTCTCCTAGGAAAGGGGCCATGCTTTCTTCTCTAAAGGTAACAAAGCCCCGAACATCAAGAAAGAAAATGGCTCAAATTGTAACTCCAAATGTTACTAGAGAACTCCGAAGCAAAGGGAAGTTTCCAAGTAATCCATTTTTGAATTACCAAAGAGGAGGAAGACCAAGAAGGCCACCCAAAGCAAGGGAAAAGAGAAGGAGGAAAGTAGCCATGAGAAAGAGAGGGATTTGACATAATTCAGATAAACAGTGATGACAGTGACAATGAGGCCAGAATCCTAGAGTCTCTCTTGATAAATAGAGAAGAACAAATTCATAATCTAAGAGAAGATCTAGAGAAGTCTAAAAACCTCATTCATTTTCTGCAAACACAAAACAAGCAAATGAGTGTCCACATGGCAGTTTATGAGACACGGGATATCAAGTATAAAAAAGAAGCCTCCAAAGTGCAAATTAAGTTGGAAAAAATCATGGGCGAATTCAATGACAGTGAAGAAGAACATTAACCAAGGAGGAAGAGGCCAAGGACTATGGGACTCAAAATAGCTTTGGAGAAGCAAAAAGAGGAAGAGGTTGCCCTTTTCCAATCTTTTCCTCTTACTACTTTATTCACCCAAGAGATAGAAAACAATAGAGAAGCATGGCTTGAAAGGGTGAATGAACACTTGGAGAATAAGTTGGAAAAGGCCAATAGAGACTTAAACCTTCAAAGAAAAATGATCGGGCACTATAAGAAGCTTAATCAATTTGCCCGAAGGAAATTGAAGGCTACACAAGAAAAGCTTAAGGAGGCCCGAAAGAAGCGCTTGGCACAAAAAGTGAAGAAAGGCATATCAAGGCTTGAAATTTTGGCCTCCATTTCTCAGCATGCTTCTGAAAACCCATGAGTAACATGCTCACCAAAATTGGGCATAATTCGACAAGTTTTTGTGTTTTGACATTTTTGGGCTTTTGCAAAAAATCATGGGCATTGCCATTTTAGTTTGAAGCATCCTCAAAGGTTGAAAATGGTATCATTGGATGCAATAATTTCAGGGGCATCTACTCAGAAAATTTCAGATCAATTGAAGATTTTTTGGTCCCCCAAAGTGGCGAACAACAGTCACTTTTTCAACACTCTGCCCCGCATATCAGCAAAGGCTAATTTCTGGATTTTTCCACACATGTCAGATTTTCACAGGCCTCTAGTGATCATTTTGGGAAAAAAAAAGTATTTTTAGAAACTAGACATTTAGGGCTTTCCAACGAGCTATCACGAGCCTCGTTTCGACATCGGAAAGGCCTCCAAAAGTTGCCCACAAGACAGGGGATTTTCTGCTGCTATATTTCTAAAGTATTTTTGTAAAAAATGCAGTTTTTTGAAGTGGCTTTTCCAAATGTGCGTTTAGCCTTTTTTGGCTATTTTCAGTTGGGAAAAATCAATTTAATTTCCCTTTTTAGTACTTTTAGGATATTTTTATAGATATTTTGTGCCTTGGGCTTTGCAAAGCCTCAAGGACAAAATCAGATATTTGTGATGGGCCAATGAGCTTACTAGTTGCACTAGGAGGTTCTCCTTCATCTTTGCCTATATATTCCAAGAGACTTCATTGTAAACAGGGCTGAACTTGATGATATAGAGCAATATATGGTTATACAAGCTTGGAAGAAATACTTGTCTCATGCATTGGATAGTTTCTTGAATGTTTTGGATGATGAAAGAGGACTGCTGTTGGATTCCTTGACTTGGTAAAATGGTATAGTGTCCCTCTCTGTTATGTTTCCTTATTTTTCATACATATTTCATGTTCTTTTCTTTCTATAAGACAGTAGAGAATAGATTTGAGACATGCCCTTGGAGGCACCTCAGATTTCATGTTTCATTACAGCTTCTATGTTTTCTTCCTTCTTAGTCATATCAAAGAATTCTTAACTGCTCTTTGATCACTGAAGAATTTGTTTGCTTGTTTCATTTATGGTTTTATGCATGCTAAGTATGATTCACGGTATGCCCTACTTACTCATGGCTAGTCACAGCTCCATCTCTGAAACCTTTCTTTGAATGTTTGATTGTCCTAGTTGAACCAAAGAGGTCTTGTATCGATCTTGCCCTTTGCCTAAAACTCTGCAATCTTCATTCAAAGTGTCGGATAACCCAAAATACTATGTCTAGGAGTTCCTCTTAGTATCTTGAGTTATTTGTTTGTCTTAATTGTTTTCCCCCAAAGTCTGATAGTGATTTTTCTAAAGTTAGAGAGTCATAAATCTCTATGCATCGCTTGAATGTTTATTTTATGCATCTATCAGTTTGAAGTTACATTTATCATGATTAAGGGTTAGCCCTACCATATAAATGTCTGCTATTAAACTATTTATGTTTGAAAGCCTTTGTCCTTCACAAACTTAGTGTCCATACCACTTCATTTTACCTTAAGATCCATTTTACCTTGATCAAATCAGCCCTTCAATATACCTTGTATCACCATCTGAGGCTTTCTCGACCTTTTCGACCCCATAGCCCAGTTGATCTAACAATCTTTTTATCTATTTAGTCTTTGATCAGTTCCTCCCTCAAAAACCTAAAAACAAAACCAAAAACCTACTTCATAACTAGCCTAAAATCAAAAATATAAGAAGCAAACAATTATACATCCCTTACACAAATAGAGAGAGCCCTCTCTGAGTCCAGGAAGGCTAGGTCCTTGAGCTCCAAAGTTGGTTTGAGGTTACCTTGTCACTTGGCTTGCCAATCAGCCAAATCACAGGACCCTAACACTTCCAACATTGCACAATGGGAAAAATCAATGCTTAAGCATCCTGGCTTCTTGAATCCCTCAACTACACAATTTTCAAGTCCATTCCAGCCTGAAATACGTACTGTGCAGTCTTAAGGCCTAGTCCTCACCCTTGACTTCTTGAGCTACGCAATTACGTAGTCCTTGAGTGTCTCTCTCAACCTCCCACCTAGTTTTAGCTTAGCCAATGGATCATCATGCACCATATTATATTAGGGGTTTATCAGACTAATGTCGTCTTGTCATGAGTGAATTGCATGCATAGGTACTCTATCATGTAATGACAGGATGATGAATAAGGAGATGAATAAGGAGGCCATACTGGAAGACACCGTTGTAGCTGTAAGTAAAATTTGATCAATTAGGAGGAAGCAAAGGGACATCATATCGCAACAAAAACTCAAGATCTAAATAAAAGTAAATATTCCTCATCTCTAAGCCATATGGAGGGGGAAGAAGATATGATGTTCAATATTCAAGAAGACACAAAAAAAGCAACAACAAAGAATGGTTTGAAATTTTCATGTCATCATGCAGATTATGTCAACAGTGTCATGTCATGTTGCATCATAATTCATCATGTGCCACATAATTTTTGGATTATGTAAATTCTCATTCTAAAATGTATTGTAAAGTGGAAATACAAAGGGCATGCATAAAATGTAAAGAGTCTTGTAAGAGTTGAAAAGTCATAGGGAAGTCAGACAATCATGAGGGTAGTCCAAGAGTCACAGGGGAGGTGAAATATCACCCCATTTTTTTATATATACACCCTCATTGTACAATCAAAGGAAAATTTCACCTTGGATTCTCTGATAAGGCATCATAGATACAAAGTTAGTACTTTTTGGGAGCAAGTAGTGGCTCCAACGCTCCACTATTAGATCTAGTGATGTTCATTATATTCATGCATATTGGGACTTTTACTTATTATTTGAAGCTCGATGGTCAGCATGTTTTTCATGCATGGATTATGAATATTTGTAAGAATTTTATGTAAGTGTTTATGATTAATGTTTTCTTTCACTTGTACTAAATTAGTTTAACTATTTCAGTTATTTTAGTGCTTATCATATTGAGAATGTGCAGTAGTGGTTGTAATGATCGTCACATCTTTGTGGACTATTCTACTAGATGTTAGATGAATCTTTCTTGTTTGTGTACATATTTGTTAGAGTCGTATTATTACATCTCTCTTAGAGGCTCACTTTCTTCTCCCTCCGCAGTAGAAGAACCTTGATGCACTTGCAACCAAGCATTCACCAGGCACACTTGCTTGTTTTTTCAAAGGAACATATGTGATTCTCTCTCTTGTTGATAGCTAGAGGCAAGGAAAATATTTAAGTAGACGACAGTCGGGTCGTATTATGGATGGGGCTCCTACATCAAATGGTGTGAGGTCTAATTGGGACCACATATCAGGGAGACGCCTTTGAATGTTGGCAGGTCCAACACTGTCAACATGTACCTAGAGTCATTAGCCATAATAATTTATAGTAATTTCCCATGTAGAAAAAAAAATTAACAATAATTCAACATCTTGTTAGTCAAAACACAATTTGAGTACAAATTAATCTCGACATTCTTCTTTTTAAGGGTGACAACAATGCAAAGGCTCTTTGGGATTTGAATACGCAATGAAATAATACAAATAATAGCTCCTTTGAATGCAATATTGATATGCAAAATGGTTCTGCATTCACTGAATTCAAACCGTATAGATATTCATATCAAATTTCTTGGGCGATAAGAAACTTGATTTCTTTAACCTTCCCTTTACAATCTAAATGTTAGAGTATTCTCACATGTGGAGATGGAACTTGGAAGTTTTTGTACTTAATCCTAAATTTCCTTACTTATAAACACGACAAGGGATTAAAAAAGAATAAATTGTATGGACAAATGGATAAATTGTCAATTTATTAGAGTTAGAGTTTGATTTTAAAGCATTCAATCCATAAACATTCTAAAAATTTCCTACGTTTCTCAAATTGTATCAATTTCACGTATAGTTGAATAGTTTTAACTATCATAATTAATCAACTTCTCATATTAAATACATTTATGTTTATTATAAAATAAATACACTAGATGTTACCATGCTTTACACTTTTATTCACTAGGGTTTTCATGGAATATTTCACTATGACCCCACAACTCCAAGTTAGGCATGTTGACTTAGAAAGTGTATCTTTCATCTTCACTATTAAGATATCAATTCTAATGTCAACATTTTGACAATTTGATATTACAGTTTTGTTATTTGTGTATGAGTGGTAGTGAGAGAAATTAAACCTCATGAAAACTACTATTCCATTACTCCAAAGCTTTGAATATCATTTTTCCATAAAGAGGCATATAGTCATGTCCATGTAATAAATTCTCTAATCCTTATATAAAAATGAACAAAACTCATAAATATACAAGCTAAAATTACAAAATAAGGAAATGTAGTGTTAGGTTTCCTTGTATTCTTGGTGTAGTGTGGTGACATACAAAGAACATGACACTACTTGGTGCAAAGATATGTTGTTTTAGGGTGTAATAACACTAATTTGGGATTATTAGGCATATGTTTCATAGTAGGTTAAAATGTCTGTGATTTTTTCACTTAGAAACTTTGTAGCTGGACTTTGTTGTTTATTGATCCTAGTCTCGATTAGAAAAAGGTATGATCATTTTTCTTATGTTTCAATATTCTATACATTTGAGAATGACCTTGATATGTGGATATTACATGATTTTAATTTATGAAGGGAACAAAATTATTTACAAATTTGTAACCAAAATACAAACATACAGTGAAACTTGACTTCTATTAATAAATGGAAAGTGTTGAAATTGTATAAATGCATAATGAAAATAGACTAGCTTGAACCGTGGTAGCTTGTCTCTAAGAAAATATGTGAAGTCTATGTGTCTTTGATTGATTGTCTTACAATGAGGCTCCAAGGCCTTTTTATCATAAAGAAGCAATGATAAAACCCTAACCCTAGGAGATGAAGGGCCAAAATGCTTGTGGTCTTCGATAGGGTAAGTTGGAACATCAACTTCCTGGGGTCGTAACTTTGGCATATAAACTTCATTTGGAGTGCTTGGAAACACATTTGAAGTTCTAACCGAGAAGTACATTTTCCAAATACACTCTACATTCATACACTTTGGAGGGCTTTTTTTGCCAAAAAATTCCATTTAGGGCCTCAAAACAACTTCAGAAGTTCAAGACCAAAAAATTGTAGAAAAAAATCCAAAATAGAAAATTGTGATATGAGCCAGTGAAATAGGTGGGTGGCCACCGATATCCATTAGGACCAATCCTCTCCCGTTAGGAAGCAGTGGCATCCATTACGTTGAGTGCCTCCATTAGATGGTGAAATTTCTGTTGAACTTAGCCCTTGGTGAGTCACTTTCCTTGGTGCAATAGCTAGCCTGCTTTGACAACCCGATACAATTGGATCCTCTATTGGCGAGTGCTATTAATAAGTGTGTCAATGAATTGATTAATTTTTTTTGGTTCAATGAAATCTATGTTGAGCTCCTTCTATGTCAGCTACTCTGCGATTTCTGATGTGTCCAACAATGGTGGAAAGTATGGCCGAAGGAGGTCCACATTGAACACCAGGTGCAGGCCAAGGAAGGGGGAATACTTAGCTCAAAAGCGTTGTCACCCATAGCATTGGTGTTGGTGTAAGTTTTATAATGAAGTGGTAGAAGCTTTAGATGGGCTCCTACAAGGCATTCCTTCTGCAAATGCAACCAAACCTTGTTTCCCACTTGAAACTTGTGTGGCACTCGATGTTGATCATTTCGCAGATTATACTTAGTATTGACTTTCTACAAGATATCATGGACTTATTGGAAGATGTGTTGAATTCATTCAATAAACTTGGTAGCTTTGTTCACTCCATATTGAATACGTGCATTTTCTTCCCATGTAGTTGTAAGGGGTAGTGCAACATTATTGGGACCCAATGGTTGAAATCTCGAGCTCACCTAAAAGGGGTTGTGGTTGGTTGATCATAGAGAGATTTGTTGTAGTTATGTTTAACATAGGAGGAAATCTCACCCCATGTGTATGGATGTTTGGGGTTTTACATTTATAAAATGTGCATGATCATCTCGTTGACGACCTTTATCTGGCCATAAGTCTAGGGGTAGAAGGCAATTAATTTGGCGAGCTTGGTGTTTAAAAATGGCTAGAGTTTCACACAATATAATATGTTTTAAAAATCATTGTCAAACATATATGGATACCATTATCACTTTCCTTATTTGTGATTATGTACATGTGTATATGTCCATTTATGGATCAGAAATATCATTTTCTTATTCCAATTCTTATTGTATACCTTTCAAAGATTAAGTAGTTATTACATCCAAGTGTTAATACTTCAAAAATCTTATTTCACATATAAAATGTTAGTTTGGCATCTCTTTTAAATAAATCTACATGCATCAATCCAAGTCATAAGTGCACTTGTAAAGCAAACATATTCAACCAATGCATAATAATAAACATACTTTTTTTGCACCTAGAAATACAATTGTTAGTTATTTGAGTGTGAAGGTGACCTTATGATAATAAATTTCACTTACTTTCTATTATTGAGATTAGCTAGAAATGCCAATCATAATTCGTATTTATTTTGAAATGCAATATTCTAATAACAATCCTTAAATCATAGTTTAAATGTTTTAACTTTTTTAAAAAATTGATAAAATTTGACCAAAAAAAAAAACCCTTGAAATTTGAAAGAATTATAAATAATAAACATTAACATTGCACATCCTCTAATATCAATAACATTATATCAAAATGTTCAATCCACTTAATATTAATAATTTAAAATACCATTTTCAAAATTTAAAATATCATGTTTTTATTGTACCATCAACTCAAAAAAAATGACTTGTGACATGATAGAATCATTAAAAGTTCTTCTAAATGTAGATCATCTAACTCATAAAAATAAAAAATAAAAAAATAACCTCTTACACAAACTATGTTTATAAGGAAATTTAAAACATAAATATTAATTATTTCTCAATTATAAATATAAATACTTTCTCTCGGCTATTTTTTTTAAATTGATTAATTATTTATATTTTATAAATATTTATGAAAATAAAATAAAAATAGATCAACTTTAATATTTGATCACTAATTTTAATGTAATACCTATTCCAAATATAGATAGTTGAATTTGAATATAAAATCAATATCATATACAATGAAAATGTGAACATGTACTACAATAAAATCTGGAAATATGCAACGAAGATGTTGGTATTTAAAAGATGAATTTCTTGGGTTAAAATAGAAATAATGATGAGTTAATTTTGATTCAATCATAGAGTAGTTAAGAAATATGGATTTGGTCATTGTTGAGTTTGCATTCTTGGTTTATGGACCATGGTATTGTGTAACCCATGGTATTTGATGAGGGCCCATGGTATTTGATGACTGCCCATGGTTTTGAATGGTTATGTTCAAGCCGGCATGTCCTAACACGTGTTTGCATTGCGATATGCATGTTCTTACATGTGTTGCATGGTCATCTCCAGGTCAACTTTGTCTTTGCGTATAATTAATTCGGAGGAGGGAATTAGGGTTGTAATGGATGGCTATTTAATGGCTTGAAATACTTCATAGTATGATGCTTCAGGTAGTCTGCTTTGGCCAAGCCTGACCAGTTTGGGTATGGTTTAGATGCTAATCCACCAAACTAAGATTTTTTAGGTAAATCTCTTGTATGGGTTTTGTGCGTCTCCTAATTATGATATTTATCCTTTGATTGTTTTTCGGTTTTAACAGGTTTTTGTTCATAAGGACTGGAGAGATGACAAGTAGGGTAAAGCTTGAGGCAGAGGTAGGAAATTTCAACAAATTTTAAATTTTGATTTGACATGAATGGTTTTCATTTCAATTGGGTGTTTAGCTATTAATGGCAATGTGTTTGGATTTTAATGACTTTGCATTTTATTAGTTAGACTCCGAAGTTGCTTGTTACTTATCTATTTTGTGTGTCTCCTTATTGTGTTATTTATATCTTTGATTGCTCTTTGCTTTTAACAAGTTTTTGTTCATAAGGACTGTATAGATGACAAGTAGGTTAAAGCTTGGCCCATAGTTTTGAATTTTGACTTGACATGAATAGTTTTCATTTCAATGGGGTGTTTTGCTTTTAATGGATATGTGATTGGATTCTAATGGCTTTGCATTTAATTGATTATGCTTCTGATTTGTTTGTCAAATTGGGTTTTTCTTATATCCATTTTGTGTGCCTCCTTATTGTGTTATTTGTTTCTTTGATTGCTTTTTGTTTGGTCTGGAGAGATGACAAGTGAGTTATGACTAGTAGGGTTTTTGTTCATAAGGACTTGATGAAAAGAAGGGTTTTTGTTCTTAAGGATTGCAGAGATGAAAAGTAGGGTTTTTGTTCTTAAGGATTGGAGAGATGAAAAGTAGGGTTTTTGTTCTCAAGGATTGGAGGGATGAAAAGTAGGTTAAGGCTTGGTGGAGAGGTAGGGAATTTCAACAAATTTTTAATTTTGACTTGGCATGAATAGTTTTAGTTTTCCTTTCAATTGGGGGTTTAGTTTCTAATGAGTATGCATTTAGTTTTAGTTTTCCTTTGAATTGGGTGTTTAGCTTTTAATGAGTATGTGTTTGGATTTGTCAATCAAGATATGGGATTAAATGAATTTAATCCAACCTTAGTATGGAGAATATTAGTTTGGAATCAACAAAAAATTTTGCTCATGCTGATAAAAATGGAAGTAAAACTAGGGTTTCAAAACTTTTAGGAGAATCTAAGGCAGATGGGCACTCTGCTCACTTATTTTTTTGGTGGGTAAATCAAGATGCTATTTCAAACTCTATTTCTGACCATGCTGTTTTGTACTATGATTTCTCAATCAGGATATGGGACTAAATGAATTTGATCCAATCTTTTTGGTACTCTCTACTGAAAATAGGGAGAATATTAGTTTGGAATCAGCAAGAAGTTCTACTCATGGTAATAAAAATAGAAGTGAAACTAAGGTTTCAGAACTTTTAAGAGAATCCAAGGCAGATGGTAACTTGCAAGTTGTAGGTAGTCAGCTGACCAGTAAATCTTCTAAGAGAAAGTTAGGAACTAAGGATCAGTCCAATTATGATTCCTCCTACAAAAGGAAATTCCCAACTGAAAAGGATTTGAAGGGTACAGGGGATAAAGAGCTTCATCAGTCCCATGTTGGGAGCCAGAAAAGTGATATGCATAAAGATCTTGGATTCTCTGCTGAAGGTGAATCCATTACAATCTGTTTGCCCTACATACAGTATCTGTCTCACGAAAATAGATGTTCTCCTGGTAATACCCCTGTAATAAGGGGAAAGACAAGCTTAAAACAGATGCAGCTGATGGCTTATCATACCGTACTCAAGGCATTGTATCTCCTGAAGACTAAGACTATTAAATGGAAAGACGAAATTCTCCTTACAGACCTTCGGGATGTGCTACATATAAGCAACGCAGAGCATGCAAAGGCGCTCAACTGTGTAATGTCTACTCATTATAACAAAGAGTGCCATAAACTCTGAGGAATATAGGTGGGATTTCACGCCGGATTTGAAGAAGACAGTAACTTCTGCTCTTTACATTTTGTCTATTCATTATAACAAAGAGTGCTATAAACTCTGAGGAATATAGGTGGGATTCCTTTTATAATCACGCCGGATTTGAAGAAGACAGTAACTTCTGCTCTTTACATTTTGTCTAATTGCACAACAGTATGATTTATATTGACAGATTAAGGACCAATGGAGTTTATTGGTTTATTTTATTATTATATTTTCTAATTTATTATATGATTTTCTTTTTCAATTTTTATTTGAAATATTTAAATTTTTCCTTTTTCACAATAGTTAGAAGACAGTAACTTCTGCTCTTTACATTTTGTCTAATTGCACAACAGTATGATTTATATGGACACATTAAAAATTAATGGAATTTATTGGTTTATTTTATTATTATATTTACTAATTTATTATATAATTTTATTTTTATTTGAAATATTCTAATTTTGAAAAAATATTTTGGTTTTATAAATGTGTTGAAAAAATGTTTCAAGTGATTATATGTATATAAGAAGTAATGATTTATTAAAATGAGTTTTGAGGTTTGAATGTCATTTGCAAATTTTGATAAAAAAATACTGAGTTTATAATTATGTGTAAATATAAAGAGAAATAATAATATTTCAAGTGATTATATGTTAATAATGATTATATGTGATTATTAAGTTAATATACAATAATGCGAATTATGATTTTGTTTTTTATTATGTAAAATTAAAAAATAAATTATCCTTATACTATTTTGGAATTTTAAATTGGAAATGATTTCAAACTAACTGAAAGACTTATTTAATTATCTATTAAATGTGGAACTGAATTCTATATTTATTTAGTTCCATTATCTCAACTTGAAACTTTTAGTAATTTGCACAAAATAAATTTGTAATTTGAATTATCTTTTGAACCCACTAGCTATCATGCGACTTTTTAAAGATTCCGGATTCCCGAAAAGTCCATTATTCCGGCATCGGGTATAGTGGGGTATAGTGGGCTCCGGGAGCCGTTATCCTGCTTGGTCGTCATGACGTCTACGCTCCGTTAGTGCCGCTCCGTTACTCCCTTCGTCAACACTCCGTCCGTAAACAGGCTGGCTGCATGCACGCATTAATGGCGCTGCCAACTCCTCCACCCTTCCCAGCTCCCACTGCCCGCGAAATCGATTTCGAAATTAATTTTCAAATCTCTGAAACATTCTTTGAAGCCCAGCAACATTCTCTGAAGCCCAGAGCACGAGCAGAACATCAGAACAACAGCTTGAAACCTTAATCGATCGGTGCCTAGGTACGTGTACGCTCATATCGAAGTATTGATCCAGACAAAGGATTGTAAATATTGACGTGCTTCCTGAAAAAGCTTTTTGTTTGAACTTATCAAAATCGGAGAGTTTGTAAGAGCGTGATCTTCCACTGTCAGACTCATAATTGGATTCAGAATGTTGTGTTTTAACCAATGTTTCATCTTTCTTAACATTACTGTAGTTACTGGAATAAGAAGCATCTGGGTTGCTCCTCTCAGATATCCTTTTTCCATAACTTTCATGTTTTTCCTGCCTCGTAGTAACAGGAGGCTTAGACATGCCATTACCATTTGCAAAAGCACCAACCCTCCCAACTTGAGGACCAGAATGCTTCAGGTTTTCAAACTTAATCTGTGGTTTTGGATGCACTTTAGACAAACCACATTGAGATGATAGTGATAGGTTCTTTTTTTACCATATATATTTATTCTACAAGATATCGATTACTCTTTCGATTCTCATCTGTGTTTCCAATCCTGCAAGTGCGGATCAAAATTTCCATTTGCACTATGTCAACCATTTTAGCCCCAACACCACAATTCCATTTGCACTATGTCAACCATTTTAGCCCCAACACCACAGGAAACGGACTTCCAGTTATTGATAGAGCTAGTGTATGGTTGAATCAGAATCAAAGAGACACCGCATTATATAATACACTGCATTCCTATAATTTATAAGGCATGCTACATATTTCAGATTTGTATTATATGCTTTGTAAACCTTTTTTTCTCCAATACAGTTATCACGGGAAACAGACTTCCAGATATTGAAAGAGGTAGTGTCTATGGTGGGATCAAAATCAAGACGAATTTGTCAAATACACTGCATTTCTATCATTTATAAGCCATGCCAAATATTTGAGATTCTGTTGTATATGGCTTGGAAACCGATTTGCTGGTACGCCTATCCTATAATTTTCAGAAGTGCGGTGTCCATATCCCTTCTTATTTTCCTGACTGTTGAAACTCAGGTATCATTTTTTCCTTTTCTGATTTTAAATAATTAAATATGGAACACGAGATTTTCAAAGAAGAACAGCAACTGCAGACGATCATTTCTTACAAGCAGGAAAACATGAAGAAAAATTGCAGCATTCACTTGAGATGGATAAATAACAATCAACTTAAAACAAGCAAGAAACAATGCTTACAATTTTTATGTTTTGAGATCTCATGGTTGTTCTACTTTAAGTTATGGTTCTTCACAATGAATTCTTAAAATTTACAAATTTCACCTTCTGCAATTCAGTTTCTTTCCATTTTGTGTTGGGATTCTTATCCACAAATTTTTCAATTTCCACTATCCTTTCCAGCCAACATACTAAAGTGGCTATGAGTTAATGAAAGAATTTGTCTCAGCAATAATATTATAAGTCTTCTCTTGAAAACTAGGTCAGGTGATCATGTAAATTAAACTATTCCAAAAAATATCGGAGCATCCGAACTTTACACAGGTTTGAAATGAGGTTCATTTATGAGAGGTATTGAATATGATGATATATTAATTTGAATGAGAAGGCAGGCCAACCTTGAGAGGGCCCAATTCATTGAGGAATCTTGATTTGAAAATTGAGTGTAATTTATCCATTAATCGAATGTTTCCTGATTGCAGAATTGGACCATAAAAATCTTATTATTGGAAAAGCACAGAAGGTTGGTAGATTGGGAAATCTGAACTTTGCGAAATGAATGTGCTTCACCAGGTTGGTAGTGGCTATTCATGTCGTCAAATGATTTAAGAGAATGGTCTGATTTCTAAATCAATTCATTGTCAACCAATCGGTCATTCACTATAGAAATCAGACCATTAAGGAGTAAGCTATAATCTATATGAATCTATAAAGGAGAATCGGTAAAGTGAGGGGCATGCACTATATGAAAATGAGAATCTTGTTGTTAGGTAAGAACGTCTGATGCAAATGTGCTATGGTATCTAGCACCAAAGGAACAAAGAATTACCATGCAGATATGTAGAAAACCAGATTTTCAATGAAAAGTTATATATAATAACCCATAGCAATAAAATAGTCATAAGGATGACGTAAGCTTTGCTGAAAATTGTCTTCTTGAAATGGTTTGACAGAGACAGATCACAGATTCCTAGCTACTCTCAAATTGTTTTTTCTGCTAGATTCGGTGGCTGATATAACTTTTGAAGCCTGGGAGCATTGCCACATTCCAGACTGAAATATTATTTATTTATTTGTAATTTCTTGAATTAAATTTTCAATTTTGTGTGTTGAAACACTGTCCTTTGGCAC
Organism: Pinus albicaulis; assembly: GCA_034641835.2. Classification (NCBI taxonomy): domain Eukaryota; kingdom Viridiplantae; phylum Streptophyta; class Pinopsida; order Pinales; family Pinaceae; genus Pinus; species Pinus albicaulis. The sequence goes on from CM076579.1 coordinate 729,598,059, forward strand.
CCTGATTACCTCACACTGGTCATTGGGACCAGTTCAGCAACCAAACTGGCTGGATCAGTACAGAAGCTGTCCCTGAACTGGTTCACTGCATTTAGTGGTTGAACTGGTCAGTTCTGGTTCTGGTTTGGACAGCTTTAAAAACAGTCGGTCTAAAAATCTTAACAAGATACCTGTTCTGCAATGCTCCCTGCATTTGCATAAGCTTCTTGGCTCTTAGATGTCAATCCTGTGATCGTGTAAGCATGAGGAACCCAGGATCACCAAACCCAGGTACAGGAAATTCAGGGCATGCTACAAGCACAAAGCAAACACATACCTATCAATGATTAATCATTATAGCTGAAGGAACTGCCCAACTAATCGTGTCTAAATGAACCTTAAAAGTAATCCAGCACAAACCTTAGAAACTTCATCCACCATTTTGGTAGGATTTCTCTGATTTTTTCCAAATCCATTGATCAACTCTCCCAAGAACACAAAGAAGACAGGCATGGCTGCACCATGGATGACTGCACCTATCGTTCCCACGAACATGAGAAAATAGTCATATTTATCAGCAAAAGAAAAGAGCTTGTAAAATGGAACACACAGCTCAGTTTTCTTCTTTTTCTTGACCTGAATAGCATCATCATTCATCTCCTTGCAGCTGCTCTTTGACACATTTGATGCTCTATCAGATACATCCACAGAACCCAACTGAAGATGCCCGACTTTGCCCATGGGCTAAAGCTACTCCAACAATCTTATTGTCTAGCATATGGGCATTTTGTTAAAACAATGCACAATTAATCTTTGTTTCTCTAAACCATGTCTCACAGCGAGCATTGAGAAATTCACATTTTGCCTTATCAGCTGTCATTATGGGCATCCAATTCACTATAATTCAGGGCATCCACAGATCCAATGGCTGCACAGAGATCCAATGGTGCATATACAGTGGCAAACTACAGAAAATACTCTGCATCCCAGTGGCAAACTATAGCAAATACTCTGCATCCACTTACAAAAAACAATAATGCTATGAAACTAATAATGCTTACCTTGTAAGCAAACCAGTAAACATAGTAAACATGGTAAGACAATGTTATGTTATAGTTTTTATATGATGTAATACAAATCACTTACCAAGTTGTAAAAAATTAAAAAAAAGGACAAAACATAGCATATTCAAATACACTAAACAATCATTCTCATCGTAATTGACATTTAGTGCAGTCACAAAATAGCTAAAATCCTTTACAACCCGTTACAGTTGGCGAAGTGTGTGTTGAAGCAAATATTTGGCCCCCATTGAGAAAGCATGCATATGCAATTAAAACCTCCAAACTACTTTATCTGTGCAATGAAACATACTGGTGCATCACATAAAATTGTTACTAATATTGTTGATTTGGGCTAAGAACCTGAGAGTAATTATCTCTGGACCGAAATGACCAAGCTTCATGAAATACGCTATCTATTCCCCTCATAACCAGGAATGCAGGAGGTTGTGTGGGCAGTTTGGTCATTTTCCAAATTTTATTTCCTTTGTTTGCCTTGAGAGATTATTTATAGAAGAGCTTACTAATCTGGGGTATACAATAAAGAGAGCAGACCAAACTTAATCTTGAATACTTGACCTTGATAAATAAATAAGCCTGAGAAAATACGCTGAAAGGAGCTCTTTCAAAACGAACTCCAAAGTACTGCAGTGAATCAAAAGCCTCTTTACTGCACTGTAGATTACAGAGATACACTATCTCAAAAGTATAAGAACCCTCCCTCTTTACTGTACTGCAGATTACATAGATATACTCCCTCAAAAGTATAAGAACCCTCCTTCTTTACTGTAGTGCATATTAAAGAGGTATTTTTCTGAGAAAAACATGATAAAGTGTTTGTAAAACCCTTTGACAGAATACTCCCTGAAAAGAATTTAAGAACTGTTACCATTTGTAATGGAAGGTTAAAGAAGAAATCTATTTTGTGAAAGTTTCTAGTAATAAAAGCAGGGGTAACCTTACAAGCATTAGAAGTAATGGGATGATTAGATCTCATAGAATAAAGACATATTTCCATTACAATATCTTTAATCTTCCACCTAGTATTGGACACAAATCATCAGTGAAACCAAGGAAAATTAAGCATAGGGAGAAAGTTACCATAAAAATTGTGTCATCCCAGTAAAAACTGTAGCTTCAAGTTCGTGATTAACAGAAAGAATCCAGCTTTGATGGCAAACATTTTCCTACACTTCCCCATTAATGTCAGAACATTAATTATATAAGTGTTGAAGGACGCACTTTCTTCTGTAAGACATAATAACATTTAAAAAAAAAAGGAAAAGTCTCATATTATTGGATGCTAGTGTTGTAGTAAAATTTCTATTTACCTTAACATAAAGAGTCATTACATTGTCAAAACAAAGCTTCCCAAGCTCTGTTATTTAACTTTTATTTATAAATGCAACTATTGATTCTCTTTTATAACTTCAGTTTTTAGATTCAGCTTCCTAATATGTTTCTACAATCTGTTTGCCCTACATACAGTATCTGTCTCACGAAAATAGATGTTCTCCTGGTAATACCCCTGTAATAAGGGGAAAGACAAGCTTAAAACAGATGCAGCTGATGGCTTATCATACCGTACTCAAGGCATTGTATCTCCTGAAGACTAAGACTATTAAATGGAAAGACGAAATTCTCCTTACAGACCTTCGGGATGTGCTACATATAAGCAACGCAGAGCATGCAAAGGCGCTCAACTGTATAATGTCTACTCATTATAACAAAGAGTGCCATAAACTCTGAGGAATATAGGTGGGATTTCACGCCGGATTTGAAGAAGACAGTAACTTCTGCTCTTTACATTTTGTCTATTCATTATAACAAAGAGTGCTATAAACTCTGAGGAATATAGGTGGGATTCCTTTTATAATCACGCCGGATTTGAAGAAGACAGTAACTTCTGCTCTTTACATTTTGTCTAATTGCACAACAGTATGATTTATATTGACAGATTAAGGACCAATGGAGTTTATTGGTTTATTTTATTATTATATTTTCTAATTTATTATATGATTTTCTTTTTCAATTTTTATTTGAAATATTTAAATTTTTCCTTTTTCACAATAGTTAGAAGACAGTAACTTCTGCTCTTTACATTTTATCTAATTGCACAACAGTATGATTTATATGGACACATTAAAGATTAATGGAATTTATTGGTTTATTTTATTATTATATTTTCTAATTTATTATATAATTTTATTTTTATTTGAAATATTCTAATTTTGAAAAAATATTTTGGTTTTATAAATGTGTTGAAAAAATGTTTCAAGTGATTATATGTATATAAGAAGTAATGATTTATTAAAATGAGTTTTGAGGTTTGAATGTCATTTGCAAATTTTGATAAAAAAAAATATTTTGAGTTTATAATTATGTGTAAATATAAAGAGAAATAATATTTCAAGTGATTATATGTTAATAATGATTATATGTGATTATTAAGTTAATATACAATAATGCGAATTATGATTTTGTTTTTTATTATGTAAAATAAAAATAAATTATCCTTATACTATTTTGGAATTTTAAATTGGAAAATGATTTCAAACTAACTGGAAAGACTTATTTACTATCTACAAATGTGAACTGAATTCTATTTATTTAGTTCCATTATCTCAACTTGAAACTTTTAGTAATTTGCACAAAATAAATTTGTAATTTGAATTATCTTTGAATCTAATTAGGCTATCATGCGACTTTTTGGGACATTCCGATTCCCGAAAAGTCCATTATTCCGGCATCGGGTATAGTGGGGTATAGTGGGCCCCGGGAGCCGTTATCCTGCTGGTCACCGCGACGTCTACGCTCCGTTAGTGCCCCTCCGTTACTCCGTTCCTCAACACTCCGTCCGTCAACAGGTTGGCTGCATGCACGCATTAATGGCGCTGCCAACTCCGCCACCCTTCCCAGCTCCCACTGCCCGCGAAATCGATTTTCAAATCTCTGAAACATTCTCTGAAGCCCAGAGCACGCGCAGAACAGCAGAACAGCTTGAAACCTTCATCGATCTCTGCCCAGGTACGTGTACGCCTATATCGAAGGCTGATCCATTAAAATGATTGTAAATATTGACGTGCTTCCTGAAAAAGCTTTTGTTTGAACTTATCAAAATCGGAGAGTTTGTAAGAGCGTGATCTTCCACTGTCAGACTCATAATTGGATTCAGAATGTTGCGTTTTAACCAATGTTTCATCTTTCTTAACATTACTGTAGTTACTGGAATAAGAAGCATCTTGGTTGCTCCTCTCAGATATCCTTTTTCCATAACTTCCATGTTTTTCCTGCCTCGTAGTAACAGGAGGCTTAGACATGCCATTACCATTTGCAACAGCACCAACCCTCCCAACTTGAGGACCAGAATGCTTCAGGTTTTCAAACTTAATCTGTGGTTTTGGATGCACTTTAGACAAACCACATTGAGATGATAGTGACTAGGTTCTTTTTTTACCATATATATTTATTCTACAAGATATCGATTACTCTTTGGATTCTCATTTGTGTTTCCAACCCTGCAAGTGCGGATCAAAATTTCCATTTGCACTATGTCAACCATTTTAGCCCCAACACCACAATTCCATTTGCACTATGTCAACCATTTTAGCCCCAACACCACAGGAAACGGACTTCCAGTTATTGATAGAGCTAGTGTATGGTTGAATCAGAATCAAAGAGACACCGCATTATATAATACACTGCATTCCTATAATTTATAAGGCATGCTACATATTTCAGATTTGTATTATATGCTTTGTAAACCTTTTTTTCTCCAATACAGTTATCACGGGAAACAGACTTCCAGATATTGAAAGAGGTAGTGTCTATGGTGGGATCAAAATCAAGACGAATTTGTCAAATACACTGCATTTCTATCATTTATAAGCCATGCCAAATATTTGAGATTCTGTTGTATATGGCTTGGAAACCGATTTGCTGGTACGCCTATCCTATAATTTTCAGAAGTGCGGTGTCCATATCCCTTCTTATTTTCCTGACTGTTGAAACTCAGGTATCATTTTTTCCTTTTCTGATTTTAAATAATTAAATATGGAACACGAGATTTTCAAAGAAGAACAGCAACTGCAGACGATCATTTCTTACAAGCAGGAAAACATGAAGAAAAATTGCAGCATTCACTTGAGATGGATAAATAACAATCAACTTAAAACAAGCAAAAAACAATGCTTACAATTTTTATGTTTTGAGATCTCATGGTTGTTCTACTTTAAGTTATGGTTCTTCACAATGAATTCTTAAAATTTACAAATTTCATCTTCTGCAATTCAGTTTCTTTCCATTTTGTGTTGGGATTCTTATCCACAATTTTTTCAATTTCCACTATCCTTTCCAGCCAACATACTAAAGTGGCTATGAGTTAATGAAAGAATTTGTCTCAGCAATAATATTATAAGTCTTCTCTTGAAAACTAGGTCAGGTGATCATGTAAATTAAACTATTCCAAAAAATATCGGAGCATCCGAACTTTACACAGGCTTGAAATGAGGTTCATTTATGAGAGGTATTGAATATGATGATATATTAATTTGAATGAGAAGGCAGGCCAACCTTGAGAGGGCCCAATTCATTGAGGAATCCTGATTTGAAAATTGAGTGTAATTTATCCATTAATCGAATGTTTCCTGATTGCAGAGTTGGACCATAAAAATCTTATTATTCGAAAAGCACAGAAGGTTGGTAGATTGGGAAATCTGAACTTTGCGAAATGAATGTGCTTCACCAGGTTGGTAGTGGCTATTTATGTCGTCAAATGATTTAAGAGAATGGTCTGATTTCTAAATCAATTCATTGTCAACCAATCGGTCATTCACTATAGAAATCACACCATTAAGGAGTAAGCTATAATCTATATGAATCTATAAAGGAGAATCGGTAAAGTGAGGGGCATGCACTATATGAAAATGAGAATCTTGTTGTTAGGTAAGAACGTCTGATGCAAATGTGCTATGGTATCTAGCATCAAAGGAACAAAGAATTACCATGCAGATATGTAGAAAACCAGATTTTCAATGAAAAGTTATATATAATAACCCATAGCAATAAAATAGTCATAAGGATGACGTAGGCTTTGCTGAAAATTGTCTTCTTGAAATGGTTTGACAGAGACAGATCACAGATTCCTAGCTACTCTCAAATTGTTTTTTCTGCTAGATTTGGTGGCTAATATAACTTGTGAAGCCTGGGAGCATTGCCACATTCCAGACTGAAATATTATTTATTTATTTTGTAATTTCTTGAATTAAATTTTCAATTTTGTGTGTTGAAACACTGTCCTTTGGCACCCTGATTGCCTCACACTGGTCATTGGGACCAGTTCAGCAACCAAACTGGCTGGATCAGTGCAGAAGTGGTCCCTGAACTGGTTCACTGCATTTAGTGGTTGAACTGGTCAGTTCTGGTTCTGGTTTGGACAGCTTTAAAAACACTCGGTCTAAAAATCTTAACAAGATACCTGTTCTGCAATGTTCCCTGCATTTGCATAAGCTTCTTGGCTCTTAGATGTCAATCCTGTGATCGTGTAAGCATGAGGAACCCAGGATCACCAAACCCAGGTACAGGAAATTCAGGGCATGCTACAAGCACAAAGCAAACACATACCTATCAATGATTAATCATTATAACTGAAGGAACTGTCCAACTAATCGTGTCTAAATGAAACCTTAAAAGTAATCCAACACAAACCTTAGAAACTTCATCCACCACTTTGGTAGGATTTCTCTGATTTTTTTCCAAATCCATTGATCAACTCTCCGAAGAACACAAAGAAGACAGGCATGGCTGCACCATGGATGACTGCACCTATCGTTCCCACGAACATGAGCAAATAGTCATATTTATCAGCAAAAGAAAAGAGCTTGTAAAATGGAACACACAGCTCAGTTTTCTTCTTTTTCTTGACCTGAATAGCATCATCATTCATCTCCTTGCAGCTGCTTTTTGACACATTTGATGCTCTATCAGATACATCCACAGAACCCAACTGAAGATGCCCAACTTCGCCCATGGGCTAAAGCTACTCTGACAATCTCATTGTCTAGCATATGGGCATTTTGTTAAAACAATGCTATCTCAATGCTATATGGGCATTTTGTTAAACCAATGCACAATTAATCTTTGTTTCTCTAAACCATGTCTCACAGCGAGCATTGAGAAATTCACATTTTGCCTTATCAGCTGTCATTATGGGCATCCAATTCACTATAATTCAGGGCATCCACAGATCCAATGGCTGCACAGAGATCCAATGGTGCATATACAGTGGCAAACTGAGAAAATACTCTGCATCCCAGTGGCAAACTATAGCAAATACTCTGCATCCACTTACAAAAACAATAATGCTATGAAACTAATAATGCTTACCTTGTAAGCAAACCAATAAACATAGTAAACATGGTAAGACAATGTTATGTTATAGTTTTTATATGATGTAATACAAATCACTTACCAAGTTGTAAAAAATTAAAAAAAAGGACAAAACATAGCATATTCAAATACACTAAACAATCATTCTCATCTAAATCGACATTTAGTGCAGTCACAAAATAGCTAAAATCCTTTACAACCCGTAACAGTTGGCGAAGTGTGTGTTGAAGCAAATATTTGGCCCCCATTGAGAAAGCATGCATATGCAATTAAAACCTCCAAACTACTTTATCTGTGCAATGAAACATACTGGTGCATCACATAAAATTGTTACTAATATTGTTGATTTGGGCTAAGAACCTGAGAGTTATTATCTCTGGACCGAAATGACCAAGCTTCATGAAATATGCTATCTATTCCCCTCAGAACCAGGAATGCAGGAGGTTGTGTGGGCAGTTTGGTCATTTTCCAAATTTTATTTCCTTTGTTTGCCTTGAGAGATTATTTATAGAAGAGCTTACTAATCTGGGGTATACAATAAAGAGACCAGACCAAACTTAATCTTGAATACTTGACCTTGATAGATAAATAAGCCTGAGAAAATACGCTGAAATGAGCTCTTTCAAAACGAACTCCAAAGTACTGCAGTGAATCAAAAGCCTCTTTACTGCACTACAGATTACAGAGATACATTATCTCAAAAGTATAAGAACCCTCCCTCTTTACTGTACTGCAGATTCCAGAGATATACTCCCTCAAAATTATAAGAACCCTCCTTTACTGTAGTGCATATTAAAGAGGTATTTTTCTGAGAAAAACATAATAAAGTGTTTGTAAAACCCTTTGACAGAATACTCCCTGAAAATAATTTAAGAACTGTTACCATTTGTAATGGAAGGTTAAAGAAGAAATCTATTTTGTGAAAGTTTCTAGTAATAAAAGCAAGGGTAACCTTACAAGAATTAGAAGTAATGGGATGATTAGATCTCATAGAATAAAGACATATTTCCATTACAATATCTTTAATCTTCCACCTAGTATTGGACACAAATCATCAGTGAAACCAAGGAAACTTAAGCATAGGGAGAAAGTTACCATAAAAATTGTGTCATCCCAGTAAAAACTGTAGCTTCAAGTTCGTGATTAACGGAAAGAATCCAGCTTTGATGGCAAACATTTTCCTACACTTCCCCATTAATGTCGGAACATTAATTATATAAGTGTTGAAGGAAGCACTTTCTTCTGTAAGACATCATAACATTTTAAAAAAAAGGGAAAAGTCTCATATTATCGGATGCTAGTGTTGTAGTAACATTTCTATTTAGCTTAACATAAAGAGTCATTACATTGTCAAAACAAAGCTTCCCAAGCTCTGTTATTTAACTTTTATTTATAAATGCAACTATTGATTCTCTTTTATAACTTCAGTTTTTAGATTCAGCTTCCTAATATGTTTCTACATTTTTTGCAGACATTGACAAAACATGGAAAAGAAATGGAAGACTATAATGGGCCTTGAGGTGCAAGACCCAAAAGAGAAAATCATATTTTCTAGTAAAGATTTATTTTGGTCTGAATTATACAAGACGAACATGAATATTGACTGGGTTGCAAAAATTCCTACAAAATGAATTACTGATTTTATTCAAGGAGAGGAATCAAATCCAGATGCTCCATGTACCTTCTAGCATCGAAAAAGCAAACCTCCAAGCTCAAGGCCTAGTGTTGCCTTACAATGGGAACTGTAAGTATTTTAGAAAAGCCTTGTTTAGATCTTGATATTAATAGTGCTTTATCATTTGTCATATGTGTTGACATTCAAAATTTATTTTGTAGTTATACTTGCTCATATGGTCCAGAGGACAAAAGAGCAGAATGGAAAACCAAACCAAGACGTACTATTGTCAAAAAGAGGGGTTGTCAATGCCATTTTACTATAAAGGTCATGGTTCAAAATCCTGATGTTGCAATAATAACATACAACATGTATGATTACGAAGATGGGCAAGGATGGCCTCGTCATGGAAAACATGACACTTTAGGTGATGATGAGCCTCAGAGGAAGCCAAGACTTTCAAGGGACATGATTTCTTATATAGAAAGTTGCTTTTTTCTTCAAGTGCCAATTGATTATGTTTGTAAAATGCATATTAAGAAATATATTGACATAGATGCCGTAACTCGGGATAGGGATTTTTTCTTACGCAGAAAAGATATTGTAAACATCTATAATCATCTGGAAAAAGAAAATTACCAACTGCATTGCAAAGATGAAATGAGTGTGAATCTCTAGTATGAAAAACACCATAATGATTTCTTCTTCTACCAGAAGCCCAATGGTTGAGAGATCCCTTTGATAGCCGGAATACAAACTAAATGGATGTTGAAAATTATGGTTAAGTTATCCCACAATAGCTTGATAGCCATGGACTCAACATTTAGTACAAATAAATATGGGGTGAGTATTTTTACAATGATTGTTTCAATAAAATCGTTTTGGTTATAATGATTCAATATGATTAATGACTTTAAAATAACTTCATTTTTTTAATTTGACAGTATCAGTTGTACATGCTCACGGTGTTTGATGAGCAACAAAGTGGGGTTCCAGTTGCATAGGTGGTTATGTCATGTAATACATCACAAGATATAGCGGCATGGCTAGAGCACCTCATGCATAGATGTTTTCAGCTTCGTTCTCACTGGAAGGTCAATGTCTTTATGGTTGATGATGCATTGGCTGAAATCGTTACTTTGAGGTAACATCAATATTCTTATTTGACATTGCAAGTAACATTCATTGTAAATATTTCTCACTTAAAATGAATTAAATACAGCAAGCGAATCACCAAATGTGAAGTGATCTTGTGTATTTGGCATGTAAGGAGGGCTTGACTAAAGAATGTTAATCGGTTGGCCAGTAGTTCAGAAAAAGCAAAAGAGATGTTCAATGAACTTGGTTATATCATGAAAATTTGTTCTAATGATGAAGTGGATAATGTAATTAATGGTTTTTTCACCAAGTTTGCAACTGAAGAGAAATTTTTGGGCTATTTCCACAAGAATTAGGTTGCTGGTGACAAGATCCGTAAGTTCGCATGCTATTTTTTTGTTCTTATGTTTTTTGTTTCATAACGAAAATATATATTTACTAATTGAGTTTTTACATTTAGGGATGTGGGTTAAAGGCTGCCGAGATTTTCCTCATGCAAATCAGGAGACAAATAATGCTGTTGAGTCATACCACGGTTATCTCAAGACAACATTTCTATGTGATAGACGAAAGAAATGTTCTCATAGGATGGATTGGCTATTCTATACTCTAATAAAACATGTTGAGCCATTTTATCGATTCAAGGAAATTCTGAAAAAAGAAGGATATATGAACAAACCACAAGAAAGAGATGCAGCTTGAATCATCAATGGAAAAGGCTCAAAGAATTCTAGACAGTGATTGCAGGCCTCATGAGAGCATATCTCATGCTTATTGGGTGAGGAGTCAAAGTAAACTTTATAAGCAATATCTTATCATATGGCATCGCACAAATTTTATCACTTGTAATTGCCCATGGTCTATTCATGGCAACATTTGCAAGCATGCCATAAAGGTAGATTGGTTGCATTCCTCCTTAATGGAGTCAGACCCTTTATTGGATCTTGATACCACACCTAATACATTGAATGCCGCTCCTGAGATAAGTATAAAGGCACCAAACCTTGATGCAGGTACTAGCACAACTATTATGGATGATAACAATGCTGAAGAACTTAATTTGTTGAGAGAGGAGTTGTTTGGCTATCTAGACCTGTTTCGGAATAGTCCTCCTACTGTGAACAAGACTAAACAGTTGATTGATTTGGCTAAAAAATTTGTGGATGATGCTAATGACTTCCATATTATGGATTATGACTTCACCCTTGGGTGGAGTGCTTATGAGTCATCTTTGAAAAGGAAGAAGAATTTCCTTAGTCCTAAAAAGAAAAATAAAAGAAAAAAAAATTTCAACTTGGATATTGATTTGAATGTCTATTCATCCAAAGATAAACCATTTCAGTTTCAATATCTCAACAAGCGTGGTCGTCCTCGCTCCAACAATGCATCTTCTATTGTCCCAAGTAAGTTGTATAGAGATGAGTTGCTATGTGTTTTCTCTTAATTGTGTGCATTGGTTGTTGTTGAATACTCTAATGTAGTGTTTGAATGTTTGCAGGGGTGCAACATCCCAATATTGTGGCTTCACTTGAAGCACACAGACAAAACCCCCATGCCTCTATTTATCAATTCAGTCAAGGTGTGTTTGATGGGACACCTAATTGATGTAGTCAGTATTCTGATGCTTGTATTAATTCACATGATATTATTTTCTCTGACAGAAATTGCATTGTTGGAGAACAGATATAACAACTTCAATGGATCGCCCTCCATCCGAACATGATTGCCTCATTGGCAACACCCAAATTGGTGATTTTCTAAGTTTGTTGCTATGAGTTTGCACTTAACTATGTGCACTGGTTGTTGTTGATGTTTTTAATGTAGTATTTGAATGTTTGCAGGGGTGCACCATACCAATATTTTTCCTTCACTTCAAGCACGTAGACAAAAGCACCATCTCTCTATTTATCAGTCTAGTCAAGGTGTGTTTGATGGGACACCTAATTGATGTAGTTTGTATTTTGATGCATGTATTAATTCACATGATATTATTTTCTTTGATAGAAATTGCATTGTTATCTTACATATACAACAACTTCTTCAATGGATCGCCCTCCATCTGAACATGACTGTCTCATTGACAACACCCAAATTGGTGATTTTCCAAGTTTGTTGCTATGTGTTTTCTCTTAACTGTGTGCACTGGTTGTTGTTGATGTTTTTAATGTAGTGTTTGAATGTTTGCAGGGGTGAACCATCTCAATATTGTGCCTTGACTTGAAGCACATAGCCAAAAGCGTCATCCCTTTATTTATCAATTCGGTCAAGGTGCATTTGATGGGACAACTAATTGATGTAGTATGTATTCTGATGCATGTATTAATTCACATGATATTATTTGCTCTGACAGAAATTGCATTGTTATCTTACAGATACAACGACTTCTTCAATGGATCGCCCTCCATCTGAACATGATTGCCTCATTGAAAACACCCAAATTGGTGATTTTCCAGGTTTGTTGCTAGGTCTTTGTTCTTAGTTTTCTCGTAAATTGTGTACTGATTGTTGTTGATGTTGCTAATGTGGTGTATGAATGTTTGCATATTGAACCAGGGCAGAATAAATCGGCAAGGTTGAGGAAAGGACGTAAAGGTTAGCCAACTTGTAGGCTTCTCAAACAAGTTATGAGAGAAACTGCAACGTCTTCTTCTTTAATCTCCCACATACCAAAATTCATGTCATAAATGTCAATGCAGTTGATGATGCTATTTTGTTGAGGATTCTTGGTGTAGTGACCAACTTTTGTTACGTGTGATCCCTATCTAGGAGGAGTTGGTTCTTAGGGTTTTCTTGGTTTCCCTAACTAGGGTAATGAGAGCTTGAAATTGTTCCATCTTATGATAAGTTGAAAATATTTACATGTACTTCATCCTTTCTATATAAATTAAGTGTTTTAGTGTTCCAATAATCGAGTACTTGCAAATTTGATAATGATCTTGTCTTCCCTTTCTTCATTGGGTAATTTCTTGCACTTTTTTTTTATAATAACAATTTGACATGACAAACTACAATAAATCATTGTATACAACAAAGACTGAATCCACATTGTTGCTTGATTGAAATTGATGTGAGTAGAATGTCAAAAATATGTATATAAGATTCTTAACCAATTAAATCATTCTTAAAATATGGTTCTTATCATCATGATCTAGCAGGTATATGAATCAGTCTTAAATTGCTCAGTTACTTTGTCCTAAATTGCCTATTCAGTTTACATGTGATACTACACCATCAAGATTGAAAGAGAAGGCTCGACCCTCCATACACTGTGATTTGACTATGTTCTCAACACTACAAAGGTTAAGTTCTGTTTCGGTCTCATTCAAATACTATGATCCAACTTTGGTTTCAGGCTCCCATTCTCTGTATCAAAGACATTCCTAATTTCTGTTCAATATTTGGCCCACAAGTTCAAAGCCCTATGCATATTTTGGTGATCTAGTCCCTTTACTGTTTGATGAAAAGCTCAGTATACATTTGACCTTTAATCTCAAAAATAATACACCTGTATTTGACCTCCATTTCTCCAGTATTGTGATATTGATTGAAGAAATTTTGTGACCATAAATCTGAAGATCATCAACATCATTGGTATCTTATATGAGCAGTAGAGTTATTTGGCCTATTCTATGAGCTAGAGTGAATTATTTTGAAGTCTGGTTGACCTAACAATGAATTGGGTTTCAAAAGATGAAAGATCTGGTTGAAACTTGTATGGATTTTTGCAGCTCCCATTATCAACAAAGGAAACAATTGAGGGTTCTTGCGATCATCTGAAATAGATTGGTCTCCTCCATCCAAATCAATCAACTAATAGTACAATACTCCAAACTAAGCACATGGGTGCAAACAAAACTATCATAGTGGAAACAATATCCATAAAAGCATGCAACAACCATGTACCATTAGTCTATGAAATCTCCATTTGTGTCATCATGCAAGCCTCTAAATACATGTAAGGGGTAACACACCATACACTAGTTGATGTTTATTGGAGGTGAAGTTGTATGTTTATGAGAATTTCCATTACTGTTTGCACATTAATTGAATTGATTTTGATAGTAACGTACTTTCCTAATTGCTTCATTAATGTTGTTCATTCCACTCCAAGCCTCTTTTTCATCTTGCTACCTTGACTTCAAAGCCCGAAATATAAGACACTTGTCCTCTTGAGATACACCTTCTTACAATGTAAAAACTGTACAATGTAAAGGGTAACACACCATATAATAGTTGATGGCTGTAGCTTACTATTGTATATTAATGAAATGAAAATCCGGCAAACAGTAAACTAAAACTCCATAGAAGTTTTGGCTTTTAAAAGTGGATTAAAACTAAGAAAAACTATGCCAAAACTAGGGGTAAATCTATGGAAAAATATGTATAAAAATGATTTTAAGTTCAGGAAACTAAAACAACCCATAGAAAAGCAAGATAGAACTTTGTTTTGAATGCTGGAAATGAAAGTTATTACAGCAGGACAAAAAAAATAGCACAAATCATGACACATCATCAACATATAGCCATTGATAGGGATATATCAATGTGGAAATGCAAGTACATGAGAAGCACTCTCCTAGGACAATGCATACATAATGCCAAGATGCCATTTCAATGCCAAACAAATCTCAAAAACTGGGGTATTCCTCTAATTGAGTCAAGAATCACAACATATCATTTAATGTTTTGGAGGGCTAGATTGTCATAAAACCATGTGGAAGTGTAGTGTTATCTACAAATGATGAGCAAATATACGAAACATAATGCTACTAGGTCGAAAAGATCCATGTGATGTAGGGTGTAACATCACCAAGTTAAGCATCTCATGAAAGAAAAAAAACACCCACTAGAAGGCTGATCCATCAATGAAAAGTGTGCAACATGAGAGGAGCACCACTAACAAAGCCATGATGACCAATCCAAAAATGATTTAGATTGGTCTCCTCTATCCAAATCAATCAACTAATAGTACAATACTCCAAACTAAGCACATGGGTGCAAGCAAAACTATCATAGTGGAAACAATATCCATAAAAGCATGCAACAACCATGTACCCGTAGTCTATGAAATATCCATTTGTGTCATCATGCAAGCCTCTAAATATATGTAAGGGGTAACACACCATACACTAGTTGATGTTTATTGGAGGTGAAGTTGAATGTTTATGAGAATTTCCATTACTGTTTGCTCATTAATTGAATTGATTTTGATCCACAGTGAAATTTACAAGCACATTGAGTGTAAATAACCTCAATAACCTTAAACTATTATATCACAAACCATGAAAATATTACATTTGTTCATATACATGGAATATCAAACATTTGTCCAAAAACTTGACACCCATACAAAAGACTCCAATCATGGTTCTTCTTTAGTGAAAGAACCATGTCATGATAGCCCCAAGGAAAATGATCACAACAACACATTCACATATTGGGGAACTATGCTGATGCTGATCAATGACTTCGCTTGCAATAGATGATGATACGATGGCATCTCTGACACCTCCATCTATAGCTGACGTTCCTCTAGAAAGTATATCAGTGGACATCTTATGAATGTTTGCATGGTAATGTATGCTAAAAGATTGAAACTGAGAAATCCACATTATTGCTTCCTTGTAAAGCGGTTTGAGATTCGCTTTTTGAACTTCAAAGATGCCTTTGAATTGATTGCATATGAGCTGCGAGTTCATGAAAACTGTAATATAATTGACAACATAATTTTTTGCCTTCCTTAACCCCTCAACAAGGGCAATGTAGTAAGCTTCGTTGTTCGTTGTCCTCCGGTGCACTTCTATATTTCTATGCAACACATGATTTCTTACCGCATTATGAAGCACATATTTTATAGTGGCTTCACCAGGATTAGGACAAGAAGACACTTCGATGTACAACTCCCACTTTTGCACCATTATGTATGCTTAAAAGACTTGGAAAATAAAATAATATTAAATTCATATTAGACAAATAGGATTAGATTCCAAACAAAAGAAAGGGGATGGTGAAGTCATTACAAAATAAATAATGAACCAAACTAGAATAAACACGTAACTGGATCTGGATGGTGAAGTCATAGATTCTATTATATCTTGAACTGCACTGCATTTCAGAACTATAATCTATGATTCAGCTCTTAACAATTTATAGTGACAAACTAGAAATTCCCTTCAGAGCTTGGAGTATTCAATGGTTATAAAGTTTAATAAGATTAAGAAAACCTTAATTTTTTTGAAGATTACAAAATTTTGACAAACCTTGTGACATAATTCTTATTCTAATATTTTTTTCCTTCATTATATTCCCTTAGATGTCTTTGTGCTAATTTTCATATTCAATGCACCCACTGTACTATCGATATTCAATACATTGTTACACAGACACACAAAGTTGATGGCTCCTCACACCCCCCTTATCCTGGGCTATACAATGCACCTTGTTCTCTGGGTGTATTTGAATATGCTAAGTTTTGTCTTTTTTTTTTCTTTTTTTTATAACTTGGTAAGTGATTTGTATTACATCATATAAAAACTATAACATAACATTGTCTTACCATGTTTACTATGTTTACTGGTTTGGTTACAAGGTAAACATTATTAGTTTCATAGCATTATTGTTTTTGTAAGTGGATGCAGAGTATTTGCTGCAGTTTGCCACTGGGATGCAGAGTATTTTCTGCAGTTTGCCACTGTATATGCACTGTTGGATCTCTATACTGCAGCCATTGGATCTGTGGATGCCCTGAATTATAGTGAATTGGATGCCCACAATGACAGCTGATGGTGGAGGAAGCCTTCATGGTTGGCATTAATTGAGTATGTGTCCACCTGCTGCTGCTCTTATCTTGTTTTCAGATCCCTCTGGTGATTGCTTCCAGTCAGTTTGTTATAGGAGCAACAGAATCAAGTTATTAGCAGAGCTGCCCAGATGGCGAAATACCTGGAAATGGTGGATGCGGGTATAAGGATCGCTGCCAGGTTTAATTCTCACTGCCCTCAGACTTCGCATATGTATTATCATCCAACTTCCAACAACAACAATATTCACTGCAATGTACCTTGCTCCAAGAATGAGCCTGAGGGCACCTCCTCTTGTGCCCTGCAAGTTCCTGCATCTCCTGCACATTCAGTCCTTGAGATATTGTGTATAGCAGTCTAGGCTGCTGCAGCAGCAGCAATTACTGTGAGATCATATGTAATTGCTTGTGAATTTGGGCAGTGGGTGAATTGAATTCATGGTAATATTATACATATGGGTCACCAAATCAAAATCCAAGCCACATGTATGGTGAGTTGTAACTATCAAAATGTTAGATTTTGTGGTTTTAATTTGGCCCCCTTAGTTCTGAGCTTGAGATCTAAATAAATAAAATCTCTTTTCAGCCATCAGATTAAAGAAATTATGGATATTTTTTGAACAGTTAAATTAGGATTAGCTTTTTGACAAATTCTACATTCTCCTTTCAGTTATGGTTATACAATTTCACTGAACATTTTTGTTTAGATAACAGGGGAGGATGATGGATCTTATTGGTAAACTAATTTGAACAATTTATCATAGCAATAAATTGGTTTTGCATAGCACTGTAGAAGAATTGAAAAACCTAATTTTTGCATCGAATTTGAGCATTCAATACTTGGAATCCCTCTCTTCCTCCTTGTAGCTGGGAGTTGGGAAAATTGAAAATTAAGATTCAATACAGATAAATAAAAGATTAAAACAGCTGAATGCACAAATGGTTCCTAAATCCCAGCACTGTGAAGAAGATCCAAAATGTTCAAATGCAGCAATTACTGTGAGATCATATGTAATTGTTTGTGAATTTGGGCAGTGGGTGAATCAAATTCATGGTAATATTATACTTATGGGTCACCAAATCAAAATCCAAGCCACATGTATGGTGAGTTGTAACTATCAAAATGTTAGATTTTGTGGTTTTAATTTGCCCCCCTTAGTTCTGAGCTTGAGATCTAAATAAATAAAATCTCTTTTCAGCTATCAGATTAAAGAAACTATGGATATTTTTTAAACAGTTAAATTAGGATTAGCTTTTTGACAAATTCTACATTCTCCTTTCAGCTATGGTTATACAATTTCACTGAACATTTTTGGTTGGATAACAGGGGAGGATGATGGATCTTATTGGTAAACTAATTTGAACAATTTATCATAGCAATAAATTGGTTTTGCATAGCACTGTAGAAGAATTGAAAAACCTAATTTTTGCATCGAATTTGAGCATTCAATACTTGGAATCCCTCTCTTCCTCCTTGTAGCTGGGAGTTGGGAAAATTGAAAATGAAGATTCAATCTAGATAAATAAAAGATTAGAACAGCTGAATGCACAAATGGTTCCTAAATCCCATGAAAAACCACTAGAAGCAGAAACAATAATGAAAATTATATAACCATTCCCATTCAATATAATTAGATTCATTCAATATAATTAAACATAGAAAAAAAAAATCACTGGTTTTCATAATTCCTGCCCTCAGTTAGAAATGGAAAAACTGTTTACATCGTTCTGAAAAAAAAAATTTGATTATTATCTTAAATAATAAATAATCCGATGAACCACCACCAGAAACAATAATGAAAAGTATATCACCATTCTCATTCAATACAATTATACATAGCAAAACAAATCATTGTTCTCATAATTCCTGTCCTAAATTGGACATGGAAACACTTGTATTGAATTTACTATCTAGAAATTTATTTCAGTAGCCTTTTGGATGGGACAGCGTGTTTAGTACTCGCTCATCACACAGCTTACAACTTGAGGCACGAAGATTCACCAATTATATAAATAAGTATGCAAGTGTTCCAAGGACACCAATGTTTTTACAGTATGCTCTTCACATTCACACGATCTGATGCCTACAAGACACCAATGTGTTTACAGTATGCTCTTCAAATTCACACGATCTGATGCCTACAAGTATTCCAAAGATATCATTGTCTTTACACTAGGCAGCTTCTGCAAATTCTTGCACTCTAATTAGTAGGTGGATATGTTGGAGGTTTGTCAAGTTACCAAATGGATCTGGTAGTCTTTCCAAACCTTGCACTATGACCAAGGCAGCAGCTCGATGGGTTGGAGCCAGGAGTTTAGTCAAGTTGTTAAAAGAAATTGACCAAACTTTCCAAACTCTGGCATCCAAACAACTCCATGTGTTGTTCAAGTTACCAAAGGACTCCTGGTGACTCTCCAAACTCTGGTACCCAGACAGCTCCATGTGTTGGAGGTTTGTCAAGTTACTTAAACACTCTAGCAGACTCTAAAAACACTCTTGCACTCAGACAGCCCCATGTGTGGGACTTTAGTCAAGTTACCGAGTTACCATATGTCCATATGTGAGGTTTCTCAAGTCATCAATGAACACTAGCAGCATCTCCATACTCTGCACCCAGACAGGTCCATAAATTGGAGGTTAGTCAAGTTACCAAAGAGTTATGACAACTTCATATTTTAAGAGGTTTCTCATATAACCAAAAGACAGTTTTATGGACTGGAGCTTTGTCAAATAAAAATAAATAAAAAACTTTTGCAGACATTCCAAACACCCATCGCTAGATAGCTGGGCATGTTGGAGATTTATCAAATAACCTTGGAGGTTTATCATATAACCAAAGGACTCTGTCCACTTTTCCAAACTCTAACACCCAGGAAGTTTGATGTGTTAGAGGTTTGTCAAATTATCCAAGGATTCTGTACACACAGATCACGTACCTGGGCAGCGATCGATTAAGGTTTCAAACTGTTGTTCTGCTGTTCTGCTCGTGCTCTGGGCTTCAGAGAATGTTTTAGAGATTTGAAAATCAATTTCGAAATCGATTTCGCGGGTCGGTGGCGGAGTTGGCAGCGCCATTAATGCGTGCATGCAGCCAGCCTGTTGACGGACTGAGTGCTGACGAACGGAGTAACGGAGGGGCACCAACAAAGCGTAGACGTCGCGGTGACCAGCAGGATAACAGCTCCCGGGGCCCACTATACCCGATGCCGGAATAATGGGACCTTTCGGGAATCGAAATCTCCCCAAAAGTCGCATTATAGTTTACTCCGAATCTAATTACTTTATAGTGAATATCATTATAAAACCTTTATATTTGTATTAAAATATAAATTTTCAATCCGTGATAGAGGTGGTAATCGTGACCAGATCTTGGGCGTAAATGATTTACCCATGCGTCATTAATGCTCAGGAAGCGTGTAGAGCAAGCCTAGCGGACCGACAGGAGAGAGAATGTTCTGGAGGCAATTCTGGTTAAAAGTGAATTGGCTTGGATAATTATGATCATTTTCTTCGGGCGGGAGATGGTAAATTTTGCGTAGGACGGATCACACATTGCTATTTTTGGAAATCTCTAATAGAATTGAGTGATTAAGTTGTTATGTGGTTTTTAATTTTTAATTTTTAATTTTTAATTTTTGGAATTTTATTAATATTTAGAGGATTTTATGTTGTCATGTGATTTTTATTTTTATTTTTTTAATAAAAATTATTCCTATTTAGTAGATTGATAATATTTGATATTTAAATATTTATTAATTTAAATATAAAATAAAACATTAAAAAAAAAATTGGTTTTGAGATATGATTCGTTATTAAATTAAATTTTAATAATTAAATTTTGTTATTAAATTAATTTAAAAGAAATTGTTAAATTTTCATGCATCTTAAAAATAATTTATTTAAATTTTTATACAAATTTTAAATATTATAAAAATAAATATGATAAAATTTTAAATTTTGAAATAAATATGAATCTTCAAATTTTATATTATTATCATTGCATATTCATTTTAATTATTAAGAATTTGTCATTTCTAACTATTTCTGTAATGAATAGTAAGAGCTAGTTTTGTCTAGAAAAATTAGAAATTACTTTTGTAAGTGCAGTAAGTATGTTGTCTTATTGTGAATAAGTTGAATATGTTTGTTGTATGTTGTTGAATTGTGCATAGGTTGAATAAGTTTGCTTAAAAGTGTACTTGTGAGCCAGGTTGATGAATTCGTATTTAAAAAAAATGCCAAACTACCATTTCATAGGTGGAATTAGATTCTTTGAAGTATTGACATTTGGATGTAATTACTTTAACTTTAGAAGGTATTAAAAGGTGCAAAGGTACACCAAAGGAATATAAGATTTGGGAAGATCATTTAGTCACGAAAAAAAGCTACTTTTGAATCCATGCACATAAGGTCGACTAAATTTTCCAATAGAAGCACCATGAGGTACTCACAACCTCTGTATGAGCACAAAGTATTGTCAAACCTTGCCCCAAGTCTATCAAGGGTGGTTATTTGTCTTTTCTCCGTCACATGGTGACCCTAGATTTCTATCAAGGCATGAGATTGATCTTCGTCAAGGTCCTAAAGGCCAGTGACTCATTCCCCAGGATGCATATTACTTCCTCCTACAAGATTATGCTAGTCTAGTCAACACTACCTCGTAGTTCCGGTAGTCAAGCATGATGCAAGTAACATTTTAGCATTCCGCATGCTACACAACAATTATTTTTCTCAGCGACTCATTCACAGACCGCATAATAGTTCTAGTTCCTCCTACAAGATTATGCTAGTCTAGTCAACACTACCTCGTGGTTCTGGTAGTCAAGCATGATGCAATTAACATTTTAGCATTCCCCATGCTACACAAAAAATATTTTTCTTAGTTTTCCCTATATTCGCTTCACCTTTTTAGCTTAAAAGTTGAAAAGGCAATCACTTTTGATCCTAACAAAAGTTTTGTGTTCGTGTAATGGTGTACTGCAAAATAAATAACCATTTACTTTTCATGCTATATATGCTCTTCTCATTGTAGAGTCAAATGATGAAATGGGAGTTCACTTTGATTGAAACAAAAGTTTTAGTGTTTTTATGGAATTAGTATGAGAGATTCTTCCCAGGCAGATAAAAAACCTAATTTTCCATGGCATAATAGCTTTCTATTCTATTACACAAATCTAAAGAGTGTAATCAATTTAGAATATTAAAGTTTACAGGTAGGATTATTTTTATTAAATAGGTAAAAACATTTTCAAAATGAGAGGAACTATAACCCTCAACTCTTAAATAAACTTTCCATGTTTTAATCGAATTGGTTTGGAAGGTTCTCCGGAAGCCATAAAGTCTTGTTTTTTAAGCTCTCTAAAAGATAGCAATTGTGGAATTTTTGTTTGATATCTTCTTTGATTTCTTAATATAGTTCTTATAATCCATATCTTTTCTATTTTGTTGGTTTGTATCATCCTCCATCAGAATTGCATGAATTGATCTTCGTCGGGTCCTAGAGGCCGGCCGACTATTCCCCAAGACGCATATTAGTTCCTCCTACAAGATGCAACTACTCTGATCAACACTACCTCGTAGTTCCGGTAGTCAAGCATGATGCAAGTAACATTTTAGCATTCCGCATGCTACACAAAATATTTTTCAATGACTCATTACAACGGGCCGCATAATAGTTCATCCTAAGAAACACTGACGTCCAACGCTTCTCATGGTTGGTAGTCAAGCATGATGCAATTAACATTTTAGCATTCCCCATGCTACACAACAAATATTTTTCTTAGTTTTCCCTATATTCGCTTCACCTTTCGGCTTAAAAGTTGAAAAGGCAATCACTTATCTAACAAAAGTTTACCAATTTAGTTTGACGACATGAATGGTTTTCATTTCAGTTGGGTGTTTAGATTTTAATGACTATGATTGGATTCTAATGGCTTTGCATTTTATTGGTTATGCTTCTTATTTGTTTGTCAATTTGGTTTTTTCTTATATCCATTATGTGTGCCTCCTTATTATGTTATTGTCCATAAGGACTGGAGAGATGACAAGTAGGGTTTTTGTTCGTAATGACTTGAGAGATGACAAGTATTGTTTTTGTTCATAAGGATTGGAGAGATGAAAAGTAGGTTAATGCTTGGTGTAGGGATAGGGAATTTTAACAAATTTTCAATTTTGACTTGACATGAATAGTTTTAGTTTTCCTTTCAATGGGGTGTCTAGTTTTTAATGAGTATATGTTTAATTTTCCTTTCAATTGGGTGTTTAGCTTTTTTATGAGTATGTGTTTGGATTTTAATGGATTTGCATTTTATACTTGATTTGTGGATTTGGTTTAGACAAATTTTTCTAGTAATTATTTTTGTGGATAAATCAAGATGCTTTTTCAAACTCCATTTCTGACCATGTTGTTTTGTACTGTGATTTCTCAATCAGGATGTGGGATTAAATGAATTTAATCCAATCTTTTTAGTACTCTCTACTGAAAATATTGAGACTATTAGTTTGGAATTAGCAAACAGTTCTACTGAAAATATTGAGAATATTAGTTTGGAATTAGAAAACGATTCTACTCATGATGATAAAAATGGAAGTAAATCTAAGGTTTCAAAACTTTTAGTTTGGAATCAGCAAAAATTTCTACCCATGATGATAGAAATGGAAGAAAAAATAGGGTTTAAAAACTTTCAGGAGAATCTAAGGCAGATGGGCCTTCTCGTGATTTTTTGGGTGAGTAAATCAAGATTCTTCTTCAAACTTGATTTTTGATTATCTTGTTTTGTACTATGATTTCTCAATTAGGATGTGGGATTAAATAAATTTAATCCAATATTTTTGGTACTCTCTACTGAAAATATGGAGAATAATTGTTTGGAATCAACTAAATTTATACTCATGCTAATAAAAATCCAAGTGAAACTAGGGTTTCATAACTTTGAGGATAATCTAAGGCAGATGGGCACTATGGTAACTTGCAAGTTGTAGGTAGTCAACATACTAGTAAATATTCTAAGAGAAATTTAGGAACTAAGGATCTGTCTTCCTACAAAAGGAAATTCCCCACCGAAAAGTACTTGAAGGATACATGAGATAAAGAGCTTCATCAGTCCCATGTTGGGAATATGCGAGCCAGAAAAGAGATATGCATAAAGATCGTGGATTCTTAGTTGAAGATTAAGCCATTACAATATATCTCCCCTACATACAGTATTTGTCTGACCAAAATATATGTTTTGGTAATAAGGAGAAAGACAAGCTTAAAACAGATGCAGCTAATGGGTTATCATACCATACTCAAATCAATGTATCTCCAAAACACTGAAATGGAAATATGAAATTCTCCTTACAGACCTTCAGGGTGTGCTACATATTGTTGTAATTCTATGGGAATCCTAAGGTTCATGTGCAATTAGGTAGTTAGGTAGCTAGGAAGTTAGGAAGTTAGTAGTTAGTGATAACTAATTTCTGAAGTATAAATGTAATCCAATTCAATGAATGAGACACATAAATCACATGGTTATTATTTAATAGTTTATCGAAGCAAGGCTGGGAAGTGTTGTGGGAGATTCTTACTACGTGTGGTAGCAATGAATTCTCCAAAACTTATGTTCGCGCCCTTGCACGAATTGTGGCAGTAACACCCTTTGCAACATTGGAGATCAGAGGCTAACAGAGGCATCAGATATGTTTTGAAGTTTCTTTGTACAACAGATTTCTTTTGGGTGGTCGGTAGAGTCTTGCTGACGGTATTTGTTGTGACAGTGGCAACGACACTCTTTTGCAACATATTCAAACCCAATGCAGCAACATTGGTTTTGAATCAAATTTTTTTTTTTTAAGATCAAATCATATTTTTAAGATGAATTCCTTTGTATCTTTAATTGGAGTTGTCCTTTCCAGAAAGGAAAATTACCAGGAGTGGTTTAGGAAAGTTAAAAATACTCTTATATTTAATGATTTATGGGATGGAGTCTATGAAGGAGAAGAAGAGAATGCACCGGTGCAACCTGGTGATCAGAAACAACTCACAATCTGGAAAAGTAAGGATAAGAAGGCCTTTGCCTTAATATCTGTTTCAGTCTCAGAAGCGGTAAGAAGATACATTAATCAGAGTAAAACAACTCAGAGTAAAACAACTTATGATGCCATAGAAAAACTAAAAGAGCTTTATGATTCACATTTTGAATTGGAGATAATTCAGTTATTGTTAAAGTTATTTAATTTGGAAATGAACGATAATGATCCTCCAAAAGTTGCCTCTGAAATTAAAGCCATCAATCATGAAATTGAATGTACTGGAGTTAAAGTTGATTTGCTGCTTACTGCCTTTATAAAATCTCTTTACCCTAGTTATTCACACTACTTGGAATCTCTCCAAGCTAGTGGGAAATTAAAAGATATAGATTTTGACAAATTAGTAGGGAAAATTGCAGAAAGAGAGAAAGCTTTTGGCAAGAAAGAAGCATCACATAGTTCTAATACCGAAACCCTATGTCTTGCTCAAAAAGACCAAAAAACACAGGAGGAATCTTTCATAAATACTAGAGGTAATTGAGTTCGAGGTAGGAAGAATTATAAAGGCAAGGGGGGCAGAAATATTCAGGGAGATAGACAGCAGAATGAACAACAAAGAAATTTTTCTGATAAACTAGCTATAAAATGTTTTAGATGTGGTAAACTTGGCCATACTGTTGCAAATTGTAGAATTCCCTGGGATAAAATTAATGAAAAAAGATAAAAATTGCTTTAAAAGAAATATCATATAATTCCAGATAGAGGATAGCCTTCTGAGAATGCACATTATGCTACCGCACATTGTATTTTCCACATGGAAGATGTTTTTAGTACTTATTTTTCTTCATGGTATGACAGTTGGGTTCTAGACATAGGTGCCACGTGTCATATGAATTTTCAAAGAGACTTGTTTGATAAATTTAGTGATAATATTGATGGAGTAGTGTATTTTTCTGATAAGTCCCAAATCAAACCATCAGGGATTGGTTCAATTCAGCTAAAAATTCCTGGACTTCCAAATTATATTTTGAATGATGTTCTTTACATTCCGCATTTCCAAAGATTTTTTTTATCTGTTATACAAACAAGAGAACAGGGACATTCCATTCACATATTTGATGGTAAAGTAGAAATTAGAAGAGCAGCTGACAATAAAACTGTAATTTCTGGTGTGGAAGAAGATAAATTATTGAAGTTGCATGGTATGTCATCTGTTGTATTGAACACAACTTATTTGGTTAAGCAAAATGATACTCTGTTATCTTCTTTATTATGGCATGCACGCTTCGGTCATGTTAATTATGAAATTATTCGAACTATTAAACAACAAGGGATTAAGGGACTTCCAATAGTTCCCAGAAAATTTACCCCATGTAATGCTTGTATATTGGGCAAGCATCACAAACAGTATTTTTAGAATTCTAAGTTTAGAGCTACAAGAAAATTAAGTCTCATACGCTTTGACTTATGTGGTCCAATGTCTGTACCAACTGCAAATGGAAATAAATACATACTCACATTTATTGATGATTATTCGAGGATGTGTTGGGTTTATCTTCTTAAAGAAAAATCACAAGTTTTTGATGTGTTTAATAAATTTCATCTCTTGATAACAAATGAAGCACAACTTACTATTGGTACTATAAGGAATGATAATGGAGGAGAATATACTTCACATGCTTTTAAAACATATTTTCAAGAGAATGGCATCAAACACTAGACCACAATACCATATAATCCGCAGCAAAACGGTGTTGATGAAAGAATGAACCGAACATTGCTTAATATGGTAAGGTCAATGATATTTTTTAAGAATGTAAAATTAATGTTTTTGGGAGAAGCCATGCTCTGTGTGGCATACATTAGAAATCGATGCCCTTTCTCTATCATTAACAACAGAACTCCATATGAAATGTGGTACAGTCGTCTTCGTGCTATTAAAAATTTCCAAATTTTCGGTTCTTAATGTTATGCTTTGATTCCCAAACACCAGAGGAATAAGCTGAGTGAACGAAGCATAAAATGCATATTTTTAGGGTATTCCATGACTTCTAAGGCATACCGATTGTATGATGAAGCGAACAAAATTTTATTTTGTCAAGAGATGTAATTTTTCTTGAAACTGATAAAGATTCTCTCACTGTTGATAGCCAAATTAATCAGATAGAAACGTTTGTGCCTAAAAAGTTTTATTATGAATCCGATAATATACTTCCCCATCCTGAAGGGGGGATTCCTATATTAGATCAGTCTATGGAGTTTCCTTCTCTCAATGATGATAAATTGGTTGATGATGATAATTCCGTTGTTGCTAATGAGGAATTAGTTGATGCAAGTGTTTCTACAGAAACAATGACAGAAATGGCAAGAACTGAGCCAGATGAAGAAGATGAGAAACTTCCTAAAAAATTCCTACACAAACTTTGCAAAGGTCAACTCGTATTCAAACATTTCCAAATAAATATGACGAGTTTAAGGCTATAATTTCCTCAGGTAACTATTCTTATTGTGAATTTAATTTTTCTATGGATTGTGAACCTACTTGCTTTGAAGAAGCTGTTAGTTATGAATAGTGGAAAGATGCAATGCAAAATGAATATGATGCTCTCATAAAAAATGGCACATGGAGGCTGATAGATCCTCCTGTTGGCATCAAACCTATTGGTTGCAAATGGATTTATAAAACTAAGTTTAAAGCTGATGGTTTGCTAGACAAGTACAAAGCAAGACATGTAGCCAAGGGATATGCATAGAAAGAGGGTATCGAATATAAAGAGACTTTTGCTCCTACAGCTAAATGGGGCACTATTAGATCTTTTTTTTCTATTGCAGCTCAGAAAGAATGGAAAATTTATCATATGGATGTCAAAAATGCCTTTTTAAAAGGAGATTTGAAAGAAGATGTTTACATGTTTCAGCAAGAAGGTTTTTCTGTTAAAGGGAAAGAACACAAGGTTTGAAAACTAATGAAGTCTTTGTACGGCTTGAAACAAGCACCGTGAGCATGGCATGAGAAGCTAACTGAACATATTCTTAATTTAAAATATAAACATTTTAATCTAGATGATGCAACTCTTTTCGTTAAGAAATTTAGAAGATCAGTTATATATCTAGTTGTATATGTTGATGATTTGATGATCACAGGAAACAATGATGAATACATATCATCTATAAAGAAGGAATTGAAGGTTTTTGATATGATAGATTTAGGTTTACTTCATTATAATCTTGGAATTGAAGTTGATAAAAAACCACAACATATTTTCATCTCTCAGAAGAAATATGTTGATAAATTATTGAACAAATATAGTATGACAGAATGTAATCCTGTTGCTACTCCAATGGAGTAGAATTTGAAACTCACTTCTGAATAAGGAAAGTCATTTGAAGATCCAACAAAGTATAGGAAAATTGTTGGAAGCTTGATTTATTTGTCTATTACTCGTCCTGATATAACCTTTGTTGTCGGAATACTTTCCAGGTTTATGCATTATCCTTGTGAGGGGCATTGGGTTAGCAACAAAAAGAGTTGTGAAGTATTTAAAAGGAACTCAAACTTACGGCGTCAAATATTCCAAAGTTTTAGACTTCCATCTTGTTGGTTATTCAGATTCAAATTTTGATGGAGCTAAAGAAAATGGAGTCTCAACTTCTGGATATTCGATGAATCTTGGATCAGTAGCCATCAGTTCGAGATCGCGTAAGCAATCTGTTCCTGCTGATTCTACCACTGAAGCTGAATATGTTGCAGCAGATCAAGCCACTAAGGAAATCATTTGGCTTCAAAAAATACTCGAAGATTTGCAGGAGAAACAAAGAGCTTCAACTCCTCTATTTTTCGACAACTCTTCTGCAATTCAGTTGGCCAGGAATCAAAAGTTTCATGATTGAACCAAACATATCAACACCAAATATCATTTAATTCGACATCATGTAGAGGCCAAAACAATTCATCTGACACATTGTCCAAATTCTGAAAAAAATTGCAGATATTTTTACCAAAGCATTAGGGTGTGAAAAGTTCGAAAAATTTAGATCTTTACTTGGTATGTCAAATGTCCCTTTGAATTAAGGGGGGAAATGTTGTAATTCTACGGGAATCCTAAGGGTCCTGTGTAGTTAAGTAGTTAGGTAGTAAGGAAGTTAGGAAGTTAGTAGTTAGTGATAACTAATTTCTGAAGTATAAATGTTATCCAATTCAATGAATGAGACATAGAAATCACATGGTTATTATTTAACACATATAAGCAATGCAGAGCATGAAAAGGCAGAGTGCCATAATCTCTGGGAATATAGGTGGGATTTCTTTTATAATCATGCCAGATTTGATGAAGAGAGTAACATATGGTCTTTACATTTTGTCTAATTGTACAACATTATGATTTATATGGACTGATTAAGTATTAATGAATTTTATTGGTTTATTTTATTATTATATAATTTTCTTTCTCAAGTTTTTTTAAATATTTTAATTTTTCCTTTTTCATAATGGTTGGAAGACTGTGACTTCTGCTCTTTTCATTTTGTCTAATTGCATAGCAGTATGGTTCATGATCAGGACTCGACCCTGATATCTCCTAGTTGCAAGATTAGAAGTGGGTTTATGCTCTTTTTTTCTCTTTCCCTTGATGCTTCTACTTCTGTAGCATTTTGGTGCCCATTATCTTCATTCTGCTTTGTACCCTTTTCTTCTTTTCCCATGAAAGTGCAAGTTCGAGGATTAATGGGAATTAGGTATTTCACAACTTGACTGAGCAGGTTCTCTCTTTGTGTTCACTTATAGTGTACAACATTACTTTTCTCAAAGAATTATGCTAGATACAGTTACTAGGCATCGCATTCCATGTCCCCAATTTGATCGGTAAAATTCCTTTTTTGTCTTCCAGCAGCCCTTGCAAAACTCCACATGTATCTAGTTGTAATGCCTTTTTATTTAGTCTTGGGTTCTGTCGACACAATATATATTCACACATTAAATCCACAATGTATCCAGTTCTAATGCCTTTGTATTTGGCTTGGATTTTGTTGACACAACACATATTCACACATTTAAATGTAGTCAATTATTAAAAATGGAACGGATTTGGGAGCTACCAATGCCTTTGTATTTGGGTTGGATTTTGTTGACACAACATATATTAAAACATTTAAATGTAGTCACTTTATTAAAAATGGAATGGATTCGATAGTTACCAATGGTCTCTATCTCATCTTATACTAAATAATAAGAACATGCCTCAAAATCAAACGGGGAGGTTGGGCTTGCATTGGGCCAACCACTCTCTGAATAATATTGGTACTAGTATATATCAACAACAACATTTTTCACATTAGTGAAAAGTTTATGCCTATTGTTGTTTCTTAATTGGGCTCTCTGATGGGTTACAGTCGAATATATAAATTTTAGATTACTTGGAGAACTGGGATTTTTGGGAAAATTCTGGTAGTCGTTGTCCTAGGTCACTTTTCCCCTAGAATGCAAATCTGACATGGATTCTGTGGTTTTTTTAACGGCTTCAAATCATTCTGTTCTCTCTAATTTGTATTGGGGTCTTTGTGTGATCTTTTTAGTCAAGTTTTCAGGGCTAGATATTTTTTGCAAAGGGTAAACTGTCAGATGCATGCATTATAGGGTTTTCGAGTTGCATACTGATCATAATTCTTGGACTTCATCTGTAGCTGTAAAGGTCATTCTTCTTTTGATGGGAGCTTCTGGCCATGTTAGGTGGGTCTTTTCAATACTTTCTCCACGTTTGTGCTTAAGAATGTAGTTCTTTACACTTTGGAAGGAGAGCAACATTTGGGCACTACACATTGAATAAACGTTTATTTTAAAACTTCAAGAGCATCAAGGTAGTGCATAGTGTTCACATATGATATTAGTAAAATCTCTTTATAGAAATTGAGATAAATTTGGTTCATATTGATGGCCACTCAACCTAATGGTTGAATCCTCCCGGAGCCATGAGAGACACGAGATGGCCTCATAGTGGTTTCAACATTACTTTATGAAGGTGATTTCCCAGATGGCATCATAGTAGTTCCTATATTTTCTGAATAAGGCACTTTTCCAGATGGCCTCACAGTGGTTTTGTGTAATGTCCCTTTTTCAGGAACTTTAACACCTTGTCGGGAACATCTTATATGTATAGAGTGTTGTCAAGGGACAATATCCCCAAGAGGGAAATACAACAAGATTGGGAATCTCTCAAGATAACCCAAAAATGCAGCTACAGCAATATAAAGACATAAAATAGAAATAGCAGTGAATAAAATTGTGCCAAAATGTATGAAAACCATTGAGCCATTTTATTATGAAATAACAACAGCAAAATTATACAATGAATATCAAAAGAATAAGGCAAGAAGCCTTCCATGAAAACATATGCCAAAATACAAAGTGTTGCTCCATAGCAGAATGCCCATGAATAGGGACTGCGCAGTCATAGAAGGGAGACTATTGTACTGAGTGAAAAACATCATGGATATGCATATACATGGCTCATACATCATTGGGAGAGAAGATCTAAGCTCCCAATCACTACCTCAAGTCAATCCTAAAAGGATTGGCTGAAATATGAAAAACTCCAAAAATGTCGGAGTTGCTGGGTAGCAGCAGCAACTCAATACATGGAATGGAATGGAGAAGGTTGGATGGCTGAAGCTGATGAAGAGCCCTTCTCCTTTGGAAATCTAAAGTGCAAGGCCGATCCCTACACCAAAGATCTCACCCTCTGAAATGTCTGCAACACCCTCACTGCAAATATGCTCCAACTAGAACGCAGTCTATGAGAGGGTATGCGCTGTGACTGATGGAAATAGTTGGCCTCCTGCCAATGATGGTGGAATAAGCTCTAGAACCATTCTCACTAACCTCCCGAAAGTAGAGAACCTCCCTCCTATAAAATATCAGATCAAAATGGTATGTGGAAACCTCCCCAGCAACACCCAGCAACATTGCACAATATCTGCTGCAGAAACTGCGCTGATGTAGATGGTTGAAGCTATGGCCTGAATGCCAGAATATGGAGGATGAGTGCAATCCTTCATGAGCTCCTCAAGAAGGAGAGGAAATCCTAAACAGGACTCCCTCGTGCCCTAAGGCACTGCAACTCTGTTGAACAGCAAGAGGCAGCAATTTGTCTGAATAGACAAATAATCAAATGATCAAAGATAATCTCAATGGGCTGCCTTGCCTCTCTTTTAAACACAACGAAGTCTCCTCCTTCCTTCCTCTAGAAGTTTCCTACCCTATGTAATATTCCTCCACTAAAACTGCGTTTCCCCACTTAGTGCTTTCCAACTCATGCCAACGCAGTTTGACTTGGTCAACTAGGCCTTGTCCATTTGCATTTTAACCTCTTTCACACATGAGGGTGTGAAATCCTGCTCCATGATGATCCCTTTTCACATTGTGAGGGATTTTATTCCTATTTATTTCATGAATGGGTCACTTTACCCACTTGTATTCAACAAAATGGGAATATGCAGCTATAATGTTCCATTTTAGCTTGAGGCTAAAATTGGGAACATTACAGTCCTCCCCTCCCACATGTTGCTTGTCCTCAAGCAACTGCATAGAGAGAACAAAATTCCTCCTCCCTCTTCTCTTGTGGCCTCCTCATCCATGGTCCCACCACTTCTAAAATATGTTGCAATAAGTCATCCCTCCAATGCTCTCTCCTAAGTATTCAAACTGAAAATGATACTCCTCATGGAAAGTTAGAAGGTGTAGTGGAATCCTTCCCGCTGGATTGTGGCCTCCTTAAGGTATGAGTGATGATATGCATGGGATAATTATGCTCCCAATCATGATCCTCTCATCCATTCTATCATCCAAATGAAAATCTCAACCCCTGGTTTCTGCAATGTGTTGGGGCTGAATGGAGAGTGTGCTTGTGCTTCTCAAGATGGTCCTCTCTCCATTTGAAGTGTTCATGGGGCTGCCTCAGTCCTTGGGCTGAAATAGTATGGCCTTCAAGAATGGCCCAAGCTACCCCATCAAGAAAATCAGCCATGAAATGCCTCTGCAAATTCTCCAAGTGGTCCCTCCCACAAGAAGGTACAAGTAGCAATGTGGTAATCATGGTTTTCCCATGGTATCTCCTGCAACATAAAACATATATAATGGGGAGAATCTTGCTCCCAATGGGCTGTGCATATAATGCTCTCCAAATAATTCTCCTCAATAGATATACAACACCATAAATATATAAGGATCAATATGCAATAGAAACAAGTTGTCAAATGACAACCAGAGAGTGGTTCCAAATCCCACTCATGGAACCTGCGCAGTGCCTCCTTGGCTTGCCTCAAAATAAAAAGTAACAAGTGCTCTACTAGCCACTTGTTTGCTGCCACAAACATCTCATGATATGGAATCATGAAATTACAAAGAGGTGCCAGTGTTGCACACCAAGAAGTATGTGGCTTCCCCCACAACCATCACAAAAATAGCCAAAATCAAGGCTACAAGTAGCTACAAGTACATCATACCAAGTGCAAGAAGGGATGATCCTCCTTGATCAATATGCTGCTCATATAAATTAAAGAGGTACATAATGTGAAATTATACCTTCTCTACCATGTACTTGAGACCTTGAGCTAAAATGGCTCATCTGAATGTTCTCCCTCTCCTCCAATGAGTAAGGGAATGGTTGTGCCAACCCCTCCAAAAACAACCGGGCTCTGCATCTATCCATATGCTGATGTAGATCATGCTAAATGCCCTCCAAAGTAAACTCCTCTAGCAAAGTGAGGTATGCATCCAAGTGCATAGCTAGGAAGCCTTCATATGCTGCATGTAAATAATTTCTCCTTGGGACTAGAAACTCTAGTCAAGAAGAGTCTGCCATGATGATAGATGATCATATCATCCACTAAGTATCTGCCATCTCCATCAAGGCCATCCAAAAACCATGCATGCATTAAGATCCTGGGACCTCTCAACCAAATTTGAGTCCTCCAACATGGATCAATCCTCCACATAGATAGCGCTGGTAATCTGCAATAAAGTGCTCCCATCACGCTGCTGCCTGTTACCTTGACATCCCCTCATGCCAAAGTTATCCTCCAAGTTGCTGCCATGCCATCATGCAGCTACTCATGCTTAAGAGAAATGATGATCTCTGAAAATGAGCCTCCCATGAGAGACTATCACCTCCAAAGAATCTCTCGATCCTGGGTAATGTAAGCATGAGTGGCCTCCATCTACTCCAATGCATGAAGGAGTCCTTCCTCAAAGGAAGTATCATCTCTCTCACAAAATCTATGGAGTAGTCAACCTGCACCATGAAGATGCAATCCTCTATCCTTGCAGCAACATCTGCCAGCGCAGTATGACTAATGAGAGTGGGTGATGCTGAAAATGAGAGGGTGTCTCCCTCGTCCTTGAGTCTATCCCAAACTCTCTGCGCTACTGAACTCTCCCAAAGTTTCCACCCTCCTTAAATCAAGGTGTGAGGCCCCAAATGTGGAGCATCCAACCTCCTCTGCTGATCTAGTGGTCTCCTTGGTGCAATGTCTCCATGCAGGGACACACCATCATCAAGAGATGACTGAATGCATGAATGGAGAAAACCCTCCATGCTTCCACTACGCAATCCAATCATCATCTTAGGTGCATCAACCTCATAAAATAGATAGGGTGTGTGCTCCTCATCATATGATGCTGATCATCCTCCCTATCTCCTCCTTTTATCTCCATAGCTCTGCACCCTACTATCAATGGCACAGATGTATCATGAGTTGTGCTTTGATCTCTACATGGGAAATCCTGGGGAATTTCTTGCAAAGGCACAAGAATCCCTCTATATGGAGCAAGAGCTCCTCTTTCCTCTGCATGAGGCACTGGATCAACTCTAGCTATAGCAACGCAGTTTCCCTCCTCCTCATCAATATGTAGGGGCAAATTCTCCAAAATCTGATCTCCTTTTGAAAAAGAGACCTCCATGCTCTCTTGTGCAAGAATATGAGATGGATACCTTGCCTCCAACAAGGTATGATGCAAGATGCCAGCATTCCCAACAATATTCTGAAGTGGATCTGAGTTTATGTTTCCTCCTTCTTCATGCAAGATCTAGGTTTGCATGTGTTTCAGATTTTCTCCCACCAAATCTTTCCATCATGGCTTCAATGAATCTGAAATAAGAAGAAGTATTTGTACTATGAAGAACATGACCCAAATATCTACTATGCATAGGTCTTACCTCTAAAGTGCAGCGCTGCAAATCTGATAGCACCTCCTTTGGAAACTTTGTGCTGCTGCAACATGGTCTTCAACTCCTCTACCCATGCTTTGGCTGAACATGTAGGTGAACCTATGAAAGTAGATGGAATAATTCTATCTTGCTGCTGGCTTCCCTTCACCTTAGACTTGCAAAAATCCATGAAGTGAGATGATCTCTGAATGCCGGAGTTTGAGACTCATACTCCTTCTGAAAATCTTCAAGAGTTTTCCTCTTGATCACCTCTCCTCCTTTTCCCATCTCTTCCCTGACAAAGCTACACATGTGACTGCGCTGTGCATCAAAGGATGTGACTACATGTTCACAGTCCTCATTAGGAACCCTAGAGTTTGTTTCTACTTCAAACCCTTGTGGAGATTCTTCAAATCTCTCCCCTCTCTTTTGCTTGTGGCTCCCATGAAAGCCCTAGATGGATTTAGGGAGAAGCTTGGATAGCTCATCTCCTTTTTCTTTCTTCTTCTCCACAAAGTGGAGTCTTCCTCATATTCTTAGATGGCATCTTGGTGAAGATCCATAGGTTGAGCCAAGATTATGCTCTGATACCACTGTAATGTTCCTTTTTCAGAAACATTGTCAATCAACAAGAAAATATATTCCAGAGATAGAATGAAGGGGAATTTACTGGATATGTCACCTTCATAAAGAAGGATGAGCTCCAGAGGCTTCCTGGCCCACTATCAGACTCTGTCTATAGATTGTTTTCAAGGGACAATATCCCCAAGAGGGAAACACAACAAGACTGGGAATCTCTTAAGATAACCCCAAAATGCAGCTAAAACAATATAAAGACATAAACTGGAAATATAAGTGAATAAACATTATTAAAAAATGCATGAAACCCTTGAGCCATTTTATTATGAAATAACAGTAGAAAAATGATACAATGAACATCAAAGGAATAAGGCAAGAAGCCTTCCATGAGAACATATGCCAAAATACACAATGCTGCATCATAGCAGAATACCCATGAATAGGGACTGCGCAGTCATAGAAGGGAGACTACTGTAATGAGTGAAAAACAACATGGAACTTCATATACATGGCTCATACATCAATGGGAGAGAATATCTAAGCTCCCAATCACTACCTCAAGTCAATTGTAGAAAGATTGGCTAAAAAATGAAAAACAGATAAAATGTCGAAGTTGCTGGGTAGCTGCAACAACTCAATACATGGAATGGAATGGAGAAGGCTGAATGGATGAAGCTGATGAAGAGCCCTTCTCCTTTGGAAATCTGAAGTGCAAGGCCGATCCCTACACCAAAGATCTCACCCTCTGAAATGTATGTGAAACCCTCACTGCAAATGTGATCCAACTAGAACGTAGTCTATGAGAGGGCCTACGCTATACCTGATGGAAGTGGTTGGCCTCCTACCAATGATAGTGTAATAAGCTTGGGAAACATCCTCACTAAACTCCCAGAAGTAGAGAACCTCCCTCCTCTGAAATATCAGCTCGAAATGGTGTGTAGGAAACCTCCCAGAAACACTGCACAATATCTGCTACAGAAACTGCACTGATGTAGATAGCTGATGCTATGGCCTGAATGCCGGAATATGGAGGATGAGTGCAATCCTTCATGAGCTACTCAAGAAGGAGAGGAAATCCTAAACAATACTCCCTCGTGCCCGAGGGCACTGCAACTCTGCTGAACAGCAAGAGGCAACAATTTTTCTGAATAGACAAATAATCAAATGATCCAAGATAATCTCAATGGGTTGCCTTGCCTCTCTTTTAAACACAATGAAGCCTCCATATTCTTTCCTCTAGAATTTTCCTCCATCATGGAATATTCCTCCACTAAAACTGCGCTATCCCACTTAGTGCTTTCCAACTCATGCCAACACAGTTTGACTTGGTCAATTAGGCCTTGTCTATTTGCATTTAAACCTCTTTCACACATGAGGGTGTGAAATCCAGCTCCATGATGATCCCTTTTCACACTGTAAGGGATTTTATTCCTGTTTATTACATGAATGGATCACTTTACCCTCTTTTATTCAACAAAATGAAAATATGCAACTATAATGTTCCATTTTAGCTTGAGGCTAAAATTGGGAACATTACAATTTCACAATGACACAGGGAACTTGGATATCATCTCTTGATGCTCACATCACGAGCAACAAGACCCAAGAGGATGGTCTGAGATAGTTGGATGGGAGATGGTACATCAAGAGAGAGGCTTTCCAGCTATGGCATATGGATAGGGCGCGATTTGATGGATGCATGCTTGGGGATAGTATGATCTTCTGTAGAGGTAACATTTTCACCACCCTTGAGCCCACACTTAGATAGATGTATGAATACCTTTTAGTGAGACATTATGAGGTGTCTCAGGAGCATCTACAGTGGTTGGTGGGCCATACTTTCAAATGTATTTTTAGACTTCAAGAAGTATTTGGGGGCGCTTGCAGGAGGCAATATGACATATTCCACTTCGTGGTATGTCCAGTGCAGGGAAATTTCGTACACACCAGATTGGTTCGTGATGTAGGTTGTCCATATATGGATTGAAAATAGGGGATTGAGATGTGGTATAGGCTAGTTCTAGCTGCTGTCAGGACTATTTTGCAGTCGTTTTGGTTGCAGGATATAAGAATTTGGTTGGTTGATGGGGCATTTTGTTTTGTGATTGGTGGGGATCAAGGCAAAGAATGACTTATATCACTCTTGGTTTGACATACGAAGGAGCACCGAGGCCTATGTCACATGGAAAGGTCGGTTTTCCTTTTTACTTCTCTAGACCAACACTGACAGTAGATGGATAGAAATTTATATCATGGAGATCTCAGTGCAAGATGAGCTTGGTCTTCTTATTTTTTTGCCATCAGGTTCCAAGAGAGGAGGATACAGTCTTCACGTGATGAGAAGTATTTCATAGTAAGAGTGTTGCAGCGTCAGCATGGTGACACCCTTATGAGAGTGGCATGGGATCCAGGCATCACCAGATTTCACGGTTCAACTGCCCTTAGGGATGATCTATTGCCTATATGGGGACATCATTTAGATCTTCCAGTGGGTTTTAGTGATTCTTTGTTGGCATGAGGAACTTCACTAGCATGGAGGGATGATCAACAAGGGGAGTTTAGGGGAAACTCGTGCAGGGAAGGATTTATTTCCACAGTAATCAGATTGTATCTTTAGGTTCCCACCCTTGGAGTACATGCAATGAATTACTTAGTAGAGAAGTTGCACATGGAGACATATAGGACTTGATATGATTATGATTCTCTATTTAATGATGGTATGTAAAGGGCTTATGGCACCTGTATCTGGTTGGATGTCCAATGGAGCAAGGTGTGCTTCACATTGATTAGGATGGCTTAGGATCCTGGTATCAAGGGATTCCTTCATGTTGGGACAGTGCTGATATTGGGGATGACTGAATGGTACATTTGGGACCTTGGCATTATTGGTGGTTACAGTGGTGATAAAAAGTCAAAGAGTACTTGGTGTGTTGGAAGATCTTGCCAGATGAGGATGCTACATGGGAGAATTAACAAAAATTACAGCCTCTATTTTTGTAGTTGCTTGGGGTCAAGTGACATCCGAGAGGGGAGGACTGTAATGTTCCTTCCTGAATTTTCCTAATTTTTGGAAAATACCTTTTCGTCCATTTTGAATTAAGTAAAGTAAATATCCCTTTTTTCGACTAATATAGGAAATAAGAATAAAGTAAGTTTATTTGGAATTTGGGACCCACAATATAGCTAACTGGAGAAGAAATTTAAATAGATATCCATTGGGTAAATCGAAATGCATTAAGTGGGCCCACAATTTTTCATGGCGAAAATTTATAAAAGGAAGGGTTGATGAAGGCTTAGGCATCATTTACAAATTCAGTTTTTTCAATTTCCTTAGTTGTTTAGCTGAGCCAAACACTGTGTTGTTCAGCGCAAGAGATTCCCAAGGAGAGAAGCTCACCCCTTCTTCGATGGAATTCGAGTGCCACTCAAGGAGGGTATTATTCAAGGTTTTTTGATTCATTGAGGCAACCATAGTCTCCATGCTTTCCTGGAGCATCTGGGGACGCAATTGAAGTGATGACTATGCAGTGGAGAGAGGTAGTTGTTATGATGGTGTTGGGTTGTGAAGGAAATATTCTGGAGCCCCTATAGGCAGAGTTAGTGTTGGATTGATGAAGTTTTGGAGTAGCCTCCATCCTTAGAGATCAGAGATACATTATCCCTTGTATCACCTCTTCAGAAACTAAGTCATTGACTTAGTGTTTGCACAGTCATCTTGTGGGAAGGTATTGGTGTGGATAGTTGTCGAGGTATTTTGAGTAGAGGAGTTGGAGGATTGTTTGGAGGAGTATTTCTCGAGATTTTTTAGAGTTTTGGAGTGCATAGATATTTTGTAGCATCCACAACAATTGAATTTGAAATTAGAGGAGGGCCAAGCATAGGAAGGTAAAATTTTGGAGGTTGGAATTTGGAGCAGAGCTTTCTAGGTTTTTCTGGGTTTTGGGCAAGGATCACCTTCCCAAATTCCTAGAAATTTATGAGCATTATTTGGTGGAAAAATTCAGTCTCGAACTCAGCTATCAATTATAGAAACTAGGTGATTGTGCCATATTTCAGAGGAGCAACGTAGCAGCAATTATTCCATTCAACATTTGATCACTTGAAGCCTGTAGCTTGCCTTGTGCAAGCCTAGGTGAATCACTTCCATCTCATTTTGTACTCCACCCATATATTATTAATAAAATTGGGTGTTTTCGGCATATTCTTTATTTCTATGTTACTCAAGTGAAACTTTTGTTTTTGATTTATTGCATGTTCTTTATATTGCTAAAAATCTTCTATTTGGAAGAGTTTTCCCAACACTTTTTGAAGGTTATCAATGATCTGTCTAAGGGTATTTTGGAGCTAAGGCAACAAAACTACAATAAAAACAAGATAAAGGTATTCCAAGGGGAAATTCACCTAGGTGAAGGCTCTGGCACTTCACAACACGATGTAGCTAATACCCCCAACATACCCCTTGTTTCTATCACACCACCCAGTTCCACCATCCCCACATTTTTATCATTTGGTGTTGGAGGACCGCCAGGGAAAGATCAGATTCCCATGGGGGATTATTTTGTGGATTATTAGTCCTATGGAACTAACTTTAAAGAGGCCATCAATTTCAAGGACTTTTTCCAGTTGAAGGGAAATAACATGAGCAAGGGACAGGGTGGAGGAGGTCACATGCATGGTACTAATTTTCAATGTACCATGGGGAGATTATTCCTCCCAAATTTTGATGGCTCACCTAAGAGCTCAGCTAGGGAATGGGTTAAGAAGTTGGATGTATACTTCCAAGTTAATCAGATGATAGAGGTGGAGGAAATTAAAATTTCCACATTTCATTTAGAGGGGGAAGCTCGTGACTAGTGGTTCCATGGATTGACCACGATGGGGCACACAAGAGTCGCAACTTATAAGGATTTCACTAAGAGGGTGTTGGATCACTTTAAGAGGAGAGATCCGGAGGAACAATTTGGGGAGATGACATGACTCAAACAGATGGGGAGTGTTGAGGCCTATATCTCCGAGTTTCTGAGAATGAAAATGATGGTGCCTGACTTATCTTGGATTTATCAGAGCCAGGAGATTTTTCATGTTCTTGGAGGGGATAGCAGAGCCACCAAGGGGATTGGTGAGGTCCAACATGCCCAACACTTTTTAGGATGAAGTTCAGAGAGCTTGATACTTGTAGGATGCTCTACCTAGGGCCAGAGCGCAGATTCCACCGAGACAGGTGTTCCAGTAAAGGGGGATAGACACTAAGGCTCCACCACTGGGATTTAACCAGGGGCATGGCCAGTTGGATGAGGAGACCTAGAGAGACCTTTGGAGGAGGAAGCTATGCTTCACCTGTCAAGAACCTTGGGCTCCAGGCCAAAGATGCATGGTGGGTAAGGCACACTACATTGAGGTATTTTCTAACAGTGACCAAGTGGATGACGTAGAGTTGGAAGTAGACATATATGACAACGTGGCATATATGGATAGGGTACCACCAACACCACCACCACCACCACTGAGGGGAGCTTCTTTCACACCACCATAAGGGGTCCTTGAATCCTTACATGGAATACCCAAATTTTTGACGTTGAGGATCAAGGGCACTATGTAGGGACAACGTGTATCAGTTTTGGTGGACATTGGGGCCACACACAATTTCATCGATGCATAGATGGTTCAAAGGAGAGGTATCACGACCAAGGATTTTGATGGATTCTCATTCCTTGTTTCAGGAGACAATACCATACAGTATATGTGATATGTTCCTTCTTTGATAGTGATGAACCATTTCTTCATAGTGGATTTATTAGACACCAATGTGGTGATGGGTGTCCATTGGCTCTATTCTCTTCGCTGAGTCACTATGAATTGGAGGAAGCTATAGATGGAGTTTATAGGGCCGGATGGAAAATTAGTTGTTCTTCAGGGCATGCATTATTACCCCCCACAGAAAGTCTCGACACACACGATGGAGGCTAACCTGAGACATGGTGAAATTGAGTGGGTGGTGGAGTTGACGATTTCTGAGGCTGGGGGTCAGCCCAAGCCACCACACCCTGATATACAAGCCATCATATACAATTACCCAATGGTGTTTTGGGACATACCACCAGGGAAACGACCTAACATGGGATTTGAGCACATGATTGAGCTAGATCTAGGGGTACATGTCATTATTATCAATCCATAAAGACATCCCAAGGAATACAGGGATGATATTGAGCGGTCCATTCATGAAATGTTGGCACTTAGGCATATTAGGCCGAACTCTAATCCCTTTTCTTCATTAATTTTCCTGGTGAAGAAAAAGGATGGGACGTTACACATGTGAATTAATAATTAGGCACTAAAAAAAAGACCCTGAAGAACCACTACCCCATTCCATGCATAAATGAGTTGATGGATGAGCTGAGAGGATCCAAGTATTTATCCAAGATAGACTTGCGTTCGGGGTACCAACATATTATAATGAGGGATTAGGATGTCCCCAAGACGGCTTTCAATTGTCACTATGGGCACTTTGAGTTTCTATTTATGTCTTTCAGGCTAACCAATGCACTAGTCTCCTTCTAGTCCTGCATGAACCATGTGTTCTATGGGAAGTTGTGGAGATTTGTATTGGTATTTTTTGACGACATTTTGATCTATAGCAGGACCTGAGAGGAGAATTTGTAGCACTTGGAGGTGGTGTTGTGCATTTTAGAGGAGAAACAATTATATGCCATTTTGTCCATGTGTGAGTTCAGATCGAAAAATATTCTCTACTTGGGGCATATTATTGGGGAGGATGGTGTGAGAGTGCATGAGGAGAATATTAGGGGCATATGCGACTGACCAATACCCTAAAATTTGACAAAGTTGAGGGGTTTCATGGGTATATGCAACTACTATAGGAAGTCCATGAAGGGATTCTCCTATTTGGCATCCCCACTCACTGATTTTACCAAGAAGGGGGCATTTGATTGGACTAATGGGGCACATGTGAATTTTGAGTGACTCAAGCATGTGATGATTAGTTTCCCGGTGTTGGAACTTCCATATTTCATGCATCCCTTTGTGCTTGAGTGTGATGCATCAAGGGGGGGCGTAGGGGTGGTATTGATGCAGGGGGGGACCCGACAACTTTTTAGATTTGGAAGATACTTCACCATGAGCGGCTATACTCCATATATGAAAAAGAGATGCTAGCCATCATGCATGCACTGACAAAGTTTAGACAATACTTGGTGGGTAATAGGTTTCGGGTGAAAACAAATCACAATAGCCTTAGATTATTTTTTGAGTAGAAACAGCTGCAGGAGAGGAAAAAAAAATGGGTAAGAAAAATATAGGCTTATGGCTTTGAGATTTAGTATGTCAAGGGTCGACACAATGTGGTATATGATGCATTGTCCAGGAGGCCGACCACTATTCCGCTAATGAGCATTGAACCAGATTGGAAGGTGTAGTTGTTGTTGAAATTTGCAACAAGAAACAGTGAAATTGGCATCCAGAAATGAAATCCAGAAAATGGCACCCAGAAATGGCTACCATATGAGGCTTTTGATTTAATTTTCCCTTAATTAGATTGGAAGAAAAATTGTAATTTCATATCATGAACACTTGTATTAGATAACTGAGTCATGTAGACTTAGTTAGCTTAGGAAATTTGAGTTAGAGTTAAAAGAGGAGGAATGTAGAGGATTTCCCTATTTCTATGGGGTCTAGATATAGTTATTTGTGATTTGTAATTAGTTAACTCAAGAAATTGAGTAAAAACTAGTTTAACTAGTTCTAATTGTGAGATGAGCTAGTGAGAGTTCCAGTTAATTAAATTAGATTTAATTCACATGCAGTGATCAATTATTTAACTGATAATTCGCTATAAATAGTTGTTTAATTTCAATTTTAAGGAAGACCCAGTTGAGACTTAGGTTAAAGGGAAGAGATCTATCAGTTGTACTATTAAAAAATTGTACAGGTCATGCATGAGGTCATCAGGAAGGCCTTGAAGGATTAAAAAATCATTATTTGGGATTTCCCTAATTAATAGGGGGTCAATTAGCCCATGAATGCGTAAGAAAGGTATTCTAGGTAGAGGCAAGAAAAAAGTTAAATACTTGACCGATTTTTCTTAGATCGCAAGCCAGTTTTGAGTAGGATCAGAGTGAGATAGTCAGCAAAGTGCAAAGGTTTATCAATGTGAGGAATAACATTGTATTGTTTCATGATCTAGACCATATGCAATGTAGAGATAGAGGGCTTTTGAGTAGTTTCTTTCCCCAGATACATCTTGTGTTATGTGATTTATAATTTATTTATCTTTCTTATATGTGATTGTGCTATCGTGTTTTGTTTCCATGAATTGTAGGAAGGATTCAGTATCTTGTTTTAGTACATTATAAGATTGAATTGAATCGCGTTGGTATATTTTCTATAGTTTCTAGTGGAGTATTCTAAGGACCAATTTTTATGTGAGGTCTTTGATGGCACAGTTACAGATGACTGGTACAAAGTGATGAATAAGGTGATCTACTATAAGGACCATATTTATTTAGTGCCCAACTCCCAATTGAGGGAGAAGATTATGTAGGTTTCCCACGATTCACATTTATTAGGGCATCA
Organism: Pinus albicaulis; assembly: GCA_034641835.2. NCBI lineage: Eukaryota > Viridiplantae > Streptophyta > Pinopsida > Pinales > Pinaceae > Pinus > Pinus albicaulis. Next base: position 729,642,379 of record CM076579.1, read on the forward strand.
TGGGTTCACCAAAGCATACAAGGATATCAGGGAGCGTTTTTCATGGAAGGGCCTGAAGGGTGATGTTCTGAGGCACCTCCGGGAGTGTGATACGTGCCAAAGGAACAAGGATGAGTAGACACACCCTGCTGGATTGTTACAACCTCTTCCTATTATTTAGGGGAAATGGGAGAGTATTTCAATGAATTTTATCATCAGGTTGCCTACAATACATGCCAAGGGATGCATCTATGTGGTGGTAGACAAATTAACCAAATTTTCCCACTTCTTTTATATTTTCGCCCAGTCTTCAGCCCCAGAGGTGGCTGAACCTTTTTTAGGGAGGTGTTTCAACTTCATGGTATTCTGAAGGCTATTTTCAGTGACTGGGACAAAAATTTCATTGGAGGATTTTGGCAAGAGTTATTCCGGCTGATGGGTGCTGAGCTCACCCCAAGCACTAGCTATCACCCCTAGACCGACGGGCAGATAGAGATTGTAAACAAGTGGGTGGAGTGATATTTATGCAACTATGTGATGGGCTAGGAACGTGCATGGATATGTTGGTTGCATTTGGTAGAATACTACTATAAAAAAAATTACCACATTTCCATAGGTATGTCCCCATTCTAAGCTTTATATGGTTATGATGCATTTAATTTTATTGATATGATGTTTGGATATAGCTGGGCCCAAAGGATATCATACGGACTCTCAAGGAAAACCTATAGATTGCACAGAACTAACATAATATCTATGTTGAAAGGGGCCAATGAGAGAGCCAGTTTGAGGTTCAGGATCTGGTTTTTCTTAGTCTTCAGCTATTAAAACAGTCCATTCTCAAACAGAAGGGGGCCAATAAGTTCAAGCACCACTTTTATGGGATGTACAGAGTCATTAGGAGGGTTATAGAGGTAGCATATGAGCTGTAGATACCTCTAGGGAGCAGATTTCACAACATTTTCCATGTGTCTTTCCTGAAAAAACCACTAGGGTAGAAAGCGACATAAACTACATAGTTACCACCAATGGATGATGAGGGGCATCTGGTTTTGGATCCTGAGGCTATTTTGGATACCCGTGAGATACATTTGCGGAACATGGTCATCAAAGAGTTCTTTATCAGAGGGAGGAATCTACCTAATGAGGATGCCACTTTGGAGGGAGAGTAGATAGTCCAACATCCATCCTTGGACTTGATTGAGGACAAGCAACATTTTGGCAGGGAGGATTGTGATATTCCCACTTAGAAATATTGCTAAGGGGAAATATCAAATTTTCCAATATTTCCATATTTTGTACTTTCACTAAGGAAAAGTGGGTTGTGGGACCCCACTTGAAATTTTGGAGCTAAGGACAGGGCCCAACATAGGAGAAAGGGAAAAATCGAATGGTTAGTGGATGGTGGGGGTCACACCAAAGAGGGAATACACTCACCTCTTGGAAATACACATTCTTGGAAGTAAAGGATGGAGGGAATTGATGGTTCAGTCCCACATGAGAAAATTGGAGGAACAATGACAAAATAGGAGGCACTCATTTTGGGGCATATTTGATCATTTGAACACTCACCTCGACTATCACGCTTGAGATGGAAGCCAAGTTTCCATGTGTTGTTGAGCACAAGATATTTTCAGGTGATAATATCCCATTTACTTCGGTGGACTTCATGTGCCAACCCTAGGAGGGAGTCTTCATCACCTTCAATTTGATCCGGGATCCTTTTCAGAATATTTGTAGAGTTGGTTCAGCAGGGGGGGTGCAAGAAAGAGAAATACGCAGTAATAAGAGGAGATGTTTTGGGGGAAAGTGATTTGTGGGGTCTCTGGGATAATAAAGGGGCATCATTTGCTGAATATTGATGGAATTTTTAGGGCCTCATTTTTTGGATAATTTCCAGGCCAAACATTCATCAAGAGAGACTACGTGGTCCTTCACAATACCTTTTTTTACCACACATGGGGCATGGTGAGGAAGAGGAGTTTGGGGCTGAGACTTGTGGAGGAGTTTTGCAAGGGGATTTTTTGAACATATCAGCCATTTTGTGAGCCTTCAATAGTGGTATTTACAGGTGGGTAAAAATACCCAACATCTAGAGGAGCTAGGGGAATTTGGGTCAAAATTACGAGGTCAACATATGGCCAAACCCTTGTTGGGTTTTGGTGGGTTATTGGAGGAGAGTTCGGGGGTACTTTCTCAAAATTTTCTAAGCACCAAAGGAGGTCCTATAAGACTTTTTTTGCATCTAGCAGTGCATTTCCTGAGGGTCAGCGTAGAGATTTGTCGAGGGAACCTACCTAGTGTTTAATCAGTTCATTGCATCACCTAGGCCTTGTTAGCTTGCCTTGGGAAAGCCCAGGTGCATGCCTTCTAATCTCATATTGTTCCCCACCATTTATCTTAATAAAATGGCTCATCTTAGTGCATATTTTTGCATTTTCTAGGTGTTTAATATTGTGTGAAATGTGTGTGTGTGTGTGTGCTTTCTATGTATGTTTTGTTTATCATTGTAAATTTCCCTTAGGGATAATGCATATAATTCATTTAAACTAACAAAAGTGCTTTCGCTTTAGTAGTGGTGATGGTTATAAACAAGGAAGATTCATGGATCATGTGTCTGAATTATAGGAAACTCAACAAAATAAAAACTAGAGATAAATTTTTTATTCCTGTCATCGATGAATTATTAGATGAATCACAAGGATAAATTTTCCTTACTATGTCGGATCTTTTTTATGGGTATCATCAAATCAAAATGAGGTAAGAATAGATCTCAAAAACAACTTTTAGATCACATGAAATTCATTATGAGTTTTGGTGATGCCATTTTGGACTGACTAATGCACCTTCAACATTTAAAATCACTATGAATGCTATTTTAAAACCATTCTTTAGAAAAAAAAATTAGTTTTTTTAATGATATATTAATCTATAAAAAATATTCAGAAGAGTATGCATAACATGTTGACATGGTCTTACAACTATTAGAAGAGAAACAACTTTATGAAAAGTCGTCAAAGTGTGAATTTTTGGTTCAAAAAGTGGAATATTTAGGTCACATTGTATCTCATGAAGGTGTCATAGTGGACCCTAAGAAAACCAAAGCTATGATGGAATGAATAATTCCAAAACTTTAAAAAATATTATAGTATTCTTAGTATTAATGGACTATTACCCAGAGTTTGTCAATAATTATGGTGAAATAGTACCACATCTAACATCTCTATTTAAAAAGGAGAGATTTTTTGGACTCAAGAAACAAAAAAAAAATTTAGAACTCTCTAGGAGGCTATGTGTATGACTCTTGTCTTGGCTAGGCTTGACTTGACAAAATTTTTTCTCATGGAGTGTTATGCCTTAGGGTTTTCCATTGGTGTTGTTTTAATGGATGGAGGAAGATCCATTTCTTTTAAGGGAAACCAAATTAAAGGAAAGAAATTATTCAAACCATTTATGATAAGGACAAGTTTTCCATATTACATATAATTACGAAATGACACCCTTAAATAATGGTAGATGATCAAGGTAGAAAAAAATAATGACAGTCTAAATTAGTTTTAGGAACAATGATAATCTTTAGAAGAGAAATAAAAACGGGTTACAAAAATTACAGGTTAAAAAAATAAAATATGGTGGTAGACACACTTTCAAGGAAATAAAAATATAAAAAGGGTTCACTTTGGGTTATTATTATTCCACAATCTACTTGGGTGAAGGAAGAAAATATAGAATGGAAGTAGTATTAATAGGTATCCAATTCCATTCAACAACTACAAGATGTCACAAGTGCATTATATAAATTTGTGTGGAAGAATGATTTATCGTGCTATCAATGTCACCTATATTTATGTAATAATTTCCAACTCAAATATAAGGTCCTTTTATTATTGCACACTTCTCCTATATGAGGACATTCAAGGATGTTGAGAACTTACCGTAGGATCTAGAAATAATTTTTTGGGAAGGTATTAAAATTTATGTTTAAGAGTTCATGGCTAAATTTATGGTCAACCAATAAAAGAATATAGAAAAAATTAGAACCCCAGGTCTCCTACAACCATTAACCATACCAAACCAATGTTGGGAAGATGCTTCAATGAATTTTGTTGTAATTCTACCCAATTATGAACCAAAAAAAAATCATCACAATAATAGTCTATAGACTTACAAAGCATGCCCATTTTTCTCTCTTTCTCATCCTTTTAAATAAGATACATTATCTGTAAGACTCATGGAAACAATTCAAAACATAAATGGAATCATATTGAAGACTATTTTAAGTGATAAAAATCTAGGTTTTATTAAAAAAAATTCTATTAAAATATTTTTATGTTTTGGTGCTCAATTGGATCATAGATATTATCATCCTCAATTTGATGGGAAAACTAAGATTGTGAAAAAATTCTCGTTTCTTTCATTTTGATAAACATGCACAATGGGTCAAAAGGTTTCTCTTGGAAGAATTTTTGTACAACACAACCTTCCATACTTCAAGTAAAATGTCCACATTTATGGTAATGTATAGATTTCTTCCTCCATCCATCACATCAACCTTGAGAGTAGAAGTGAAGGTTCAAGTAGAGGAGGACCATAGAGAATCAACAGAAGGTTCTAAAAATATTAAATAATAACTTGGCTACAACATAAAATGGGATGAAACAACATGTATATCAACATCATAATGCAAGGGAATTTGAGGTAGGAAATTGGGTATTTTTTAGTTTATATCCATACACTACTACATTTGGTGGAAATTCCGACACTTGCTTCCGACGCTTTTGGCCAAATGTCGGAAATTTCCCCAAATTTTTTCAATCCCACCCGAACCCGTCGCTATACCGACGTTTAGAGAAATGTGTCGTAATACCGACACTTAGACAAAGTGTCGCAGTTGCGACGTTTGAAGGAAGACGTCGCAATTGCAACGCTATTCCCCAAGGCGTCGCTATTGCGACAGATGCTTCCAAACGTCGCAATTGTAACACAATGTCTAAGTGTTGCAATTGCAACGTTTGGAGGCATCCGTCACAATAGCGACGCTTTTTTTGCGACAAAATTTCTAAGTGTCACAATTACGACG